>OX422208.1:326223469-327568969 GCA_949130495.1 Sambucus nigra
TAAGTTATGGAGGTAAATAGTTGTTAAATATTCATTTATTAATGGTCCATAGTTAATACATGTTAGTAAGTGAATTGTTATGGATATTACTTATTAAAGGGATGGTTATTTTATTCCTATTACTATGTGGATAATAGTTCATTCATGTTATCATACAGATAATTAGTAATTGTTATTACCATATTGTAGTTGTTAAAATTATATGATTAAATGTCAATTGTTAAAACAAATACTCTACTGCGATATTTACTTCATTCACTACTTCTAGCTAGGTTTATTTCACCCAGTTTGGTAAACGTTGCTAGTATTATTGCAGTGATATATGATCCATTGTTGTTGAATAACATCTCAGGTTAGGAGTGCAAATTTAGTAGCTAGTGGATATTGGAGTCCAAGCTTGCACGTCGAGACTCATTTCATGTATCACATAGTTTTTCTTTCCGACCTTTATTTTATATGAGACAATTATTATATTGTTGGGTCGCTTTTTCTTCCTCAATCGTATTTGGGATTATATTGGAGATTATATTGTGGGAGGTGACATGTACCGAAGGTTTCGATGTTAATAGATTGTATAGTTCTTGATTATTCTTACTATCTGTATTCGCTTCCTATTATTGAAAAACTTTGAAATTGTCTCATATTTCTACCTCTTGATAACAATGATAATTTAAATTATAAAAATTCGTATATTCTAGTAATGAAGATCAATCATAAAATTAGAATATGCAGGTTGTTACAACACATGTAAAATAGTTGTAGTATAATAATGCTCTCATTTTTTTGAAAAAAATATTAGTGTATTAAATTTTGTTCCATAAATTATGTTGCCTTAGAATTATTATGTAAACTATCATATGGCTCAGTTAGATAGGTCTCTATAACATCTTATGCCGATATAGGTGATTAAATCATTGTAAATTAAAAAAAATAGGGGGTGTTATTATTTCTACTACAAAATATCATATGGTTTTCAATTACAAGACACAATAAAAGTTATTGAATACATAACTCTTATAATGACATGGTACCAAAAGCGTCACTTTGGGTCATGTTAAATCGTGTTCTTGTCAATTTTTATCATGTTAGGAGATTATCAGATTTGTATCTAAATGGCTGTCTTTTTACTATGTGAAAAAAATAATATTCAAAACAGACTCGTCATCTTAACATGTCTGTCATGTACACCCATTAAGATAATGAATAATTTTTAATCGTATATAGCCCATTATTAAACAAATTAAATTCGTTAATTCATTGACATTACTAAATCTTTCGTTTTCTAAAATTCCTTGTGATTAAATTAATATGAAGCTACATAAACTATTTATAAATAACAATAACATATCATGTTCACTTATATTTATTGTTCTTGATGGGTGAAGGGGTCAACTTTAACTCGACCCTTAATGAGTATTGATCACTTTGATCATGGACATGGTATACAAGATTACATTTTTCTTTTTTGGATTTGCCTCTCCAACCAAATACAAAGATTTCCTCCAAAATGAGGTAAGGGTGTAATATTAAAAACATTATATATATATATATATATATATATATATATATATATATATATATAGTGTTTTTAATATTATATATATGGTTGCACAGAAAATAAAAACATGTCATGATTATGTACAAATAAAAACATGTTACGAAAATGGTTTTAATGGTTAATTTAAAAAAATCAAAAACAAAAGAAATCATCTAATTTTATTCACAACAAAATATAAAAACAAAAGTTGGTTATGAACTTTAAAAATGTAATCTCTGCATATTAAAAGTTCTCTTAAAAATGTCACAAGACACCGCAAAAGTGTGAAAATACTTTCTTATAGAAATCCTTAAAATAATCTCAAAACTTGTTATCTTCAAATAATAATGTTAGACACCAAAACAATTGTCCCACAAAAATAATTAAATCAATAAATTATTAATCATATACTGATTAGGCATAAATTCTTCACATTTATCTCCTTAATTTCGGTATTTTTATGATCCCGTGCAGTGTAAATAGCTTGGATTTATCTCATATTTATGATACTAACCCTTTTTGGCAAGTATTTCGTATTTTTTGTATCTCTTATGTGTTTTACAGGTATTTCATGCAAGAAAGATGGAAAAGAGAACTCAAAATAGTGAAAGAACCAAGAAGCGGGGAGTTGAAGGGAAGTTTGGTAATTTTGCAGCGCTAGTCCGGAGGTGGGACCGGGTAGAAAGTTGAATATCTTTCAATTACAAGAACACTGGAAAAAACGGCACCCAAATCCGAGCTACGGTGAAAGAGTTATGATCCCTTGAAGTTGCGGAAAAATCATAGAAGAAAGGCTAGGAAGGCAAGTTCAAGGGCATTTTCGTAATTTTTAAGCCTGATCCAGGAGGTGTGGCCTTCTGAAAAGTTGAATATATTGGAATAACGAGAATACTGGAAAAAACGGCACCCAAATCCGAGCTACGGTGAAGGAGTTATGATTATTTGAAGTTGAGAAAAAATCCAAGGAAGAAGAGAAGAAAGTTGGAAAATATTCGAAGTGTTGAAAGAGGCCTAGAAACCAGCGAATTCACCCGAACCGGTACACCCAAGACCCAAACCGGTTCTCCCATTTGTCACGCTCCAGAACCGTTACAAAATTAGTCAAACTTTCTAAGTGTGACAAATTTCCAGATACGGAATTTTTATTTTGTGCTTATCTTTTAGCCAAAAGAGTTTTATATTTTGTGGACTCTTCTAAACGACCTCTAGCCTATATATTAAGTCATTAGGACTCTTTTTATTCAGATTTCATTCATGCAAAATCTCCATAACAAGTAGGAACATCTAGGAGAAGAATCTACATATTTTGCACCTTTAATTCAAGAGTTTTTCGAGTTTTTCTTCAATCTTTGATTTCTTCTTGCATGTTCTTGTTCTTACTTTTATTATTATTCACCATGTTAGGCTAGGTTTTTAAGGGTTGGGATACATGAACCCAGCCCGATGTGTTAATTGTACGTGTATAACATTAATCCTCTGAATTTAGTGATTGAATATGACCGTATTGCGTAGCAACATAACAATTGTAGGTCTTTATATCTCATTTGCCTCTGGGTAACCGTGATGATTTAGAATGCAATTCGAGTGTTACTATCGTGATACCGATTTACTCGTCTTCGGATTAATTATGACGCGGGCTTGAACCTCGTATACGTAATGCTTGGGAGTACTAAATTTCGGGTCAAATTTAATCAGTTAAATTTATGATTAATATTATAATTGCAATACACTAAGGTTGGGGGATTGTATTCCCGTCCTGTTTTTCTCATCACTTAGTTAAAAAGTTTCAAATCATTCATCGTTAGTATTTTAGGTAATTTAGAATAGTTGCATTTATTTCATAATTTCAAAATTGCATTTAGTTGTAGCCAATTCCCAAATCCAAATCATCTTTTTATTTCTTTTTAGAGTCAAGTTAGGGTTAACAGTCTTACATTTGTCGTCACGTTCACTCGTCCTAGTTCCCTGAGGATTCGATACCCAGACTCGCCACTATACTCCACAAGAGTATAATTAAAGTTTAGGTTTTTGTATTGCGTTTGGAAGCCGATAACAACGATTAGCGTATTTACACGGAAGCGCGGTTTCCAACTCGATCACCTCCATCTAAAAAAATTAACGCATTTGAAAGTTGAAACATCTTTAGAAAATGACTTTCAACATTATAATCAATAGCCAGAATTAAAACAAACTCGAATATGGAAATTGGTACATTTGATTTCAACATTCTATAGTAGATTGCGTGCGCATGTGTGTAAACTTGCAAGGGTTTGGGGATAAGAACGTAATACATGTTACAATCGATATGGAAATCAATAAGGTTTCACACAACCAAATTCTGGTTGTGTAGATCACGAACTCGTGAATGCCCACACTTTCAAATAAGGATGGCTTCACCTAACTCGCATGGTAAGGGTTTTACGTATTCTCATTGCCTTTAATAAAAGCACAACAAGAGATACAGTGTGGTGTAACGATGTGTTGCAATGGATAGAACATCCATTGGGTAAGTTCCATATCATTAACCGCCTAAGTATTCCCTAATATATATCACAAATAATATTCTCACCAGTTGACTTTACTAATATACCCAAACTGTTCAAACTTAAAAACGACTAAAACAGAACTATGGTTCTTAGTATAAAAAATGGCAAAGAAGTATGGAATAAACCCATAATGTTACGCATGTGAATATGAAAGCACATAAGAAACTGTGAATAAAAAAATGCACTATTCATCTCCAAGTAGTGAAGTCATCTTCAATGCACTTTTTATCATCTCCAAATAAATATAGGAAAAATGCAGAACACATATAAATTAGCCAGAACTATTTTTTACAATAATTTCAAATGCTTAGACATTATAAAGTATGCTAGTATGAGTTTTACTAAATCCAATTTCTTATTTAACTGAAACATCATCTTTTTAATTCCTTTCTTTGTTTTTTAATATTTTATTCATACTATTATGTTTAATTGAATCTTATACAAGATAGCAAAAATATAAGTGATTATCCATTTGCATCGGCAACACGATGCTCCCAAACATAAGATTATGTCACTAACTAATTGATTCCTAATTGCATGGGAATCATCACAGTTATGTTATCATGAATTGTCATAAATTTTTAATTACCATTACAATAGGAGTTGGAGGAAAGAATTGAATAAGTGAAGGAGAATAGTTGCAAAAATGGAGTGTTCACGACGGAGAGTGAATTGAGTAAGGAGATGATGGACATCCGTAAAGACTTTGTCACCATTCATTGGGCCCCAAAAGAAGAGGTGTCGCCTCAAGATCAATATCAATTACCATAACTTCAACTTGAAAAATTATAATAACTTGATTTTCACGAACAACCGTTGCAAAGTATATGCAAAGAAAACTAAAATACTCGAGACTCCAACAGATGAGTAATGCCCAACATTGAAGAGAACATCACATTCGAACAATGAGCAAGATTGATTAGTACAAGTAATGCTTACAATAATAAGTATAGACAATAACATAGTATCTTTAGAATGTTGTTACAAATTATATGTTGTCTATGCCTATATGGTGTAAACCAATAAAGGGATATGAAATATGTGAAATTTTAACCTCTGACCCCACTACAAATAATGAATGATATTTTTTTAAAGAGAAATCCAACTTATTGTCAAATCTTAAAAAAATAGATGAAAAAAGGTCTTACGAGAAATCTAAGTCCACAACAAGCATAATTTACTAACCTATGATTGGGACATCTAAAACAAAAGGTGATAGAACATTATTCATCTTCAATAATTCATTTCTATGTTGTGCAGACTCTAAATTTTTACTTAAGCTTCCAAAAATAGACCAAACCTACAAGATGTGTTACTAATGAAACAACTCCTTTTATGTGAGATGTTGAGACATTAGAAGAATCAAAATTCCCACTGTTGCAGACAGTACCAATCCGTGAAGAGGTCATTAATGCAGAAGAGGATAAAATCGTATCATTTCCTCAAGACTTAGCAGTCAGCATGCCTAGGATATTTGATAGTATAGATATTTGGTTCAAAACAAGTTATTGAGCTTCAAGCTTCTTTTCTAACTCACTAGAGAGGCCACTGAGTGTTTAATCTCAATTTCTCTATCTTTGACATAATCAACATATTGAGTCAAATTGGAAGAGTGTTGGATAGTTAGGTCTGATTCAACAGGAGGAGATGATGTTGCTTTTGATAGTGATGAACAATGCTTTTATATAATCATTGAGATAAGTTTAATCGTCCTCTATTTCCAAATCAACCTTTACCAAAGTTGACATTATTTCTACTTTATCTATTGTGATGTCTTAATGGCCTGTTTGGTTGTCCCCAAAATTGTAAATTAGTCCATCTAAAATTAACTCATTCATGAATTATCTTATTATTAATGTTTGGTTACAAGAATGAACAAATTCAAAAATGAACCAATTCTTGTTGATTCATAAAAACTTAAATTGGTTCATTTCACCAAAAGCTTGAAATTGCACAATTTATAATTAGAACATGAATCTTAAATGCACCACTCCCATAGAGTACCTCTCACCATACTACTCCCTCTCTCTCTCTCTCTCTACACACACACACACACACGCATCAAAAGTAAATAACTCCATTTTATTTTCCAAACACACCACAAATTAGATTTAAACCCATTTAAAATTAATACATCAACAATCTATTCATTTCAAATTGATCAACTTATAAAATTAAATAATTTACGCAACCAAACGGGCCCTAAGTGTTTTTGATAATTTCCCTTGCAACATCAAGCATTTTCTAAGCTAGGTACAGGTTAGATTCATCATTGTCTACTTCAGCCAAGTCCTCAGCATCCCTTTCTTCATCTTTAACTGCATCTTTCTCTCCACAATCATTTGGATTTCCTTCTTGGTGACTTGAACTTACATCTTTATCATTAGTTAAAATAAAAGCAGAAGAATATCCAACATTGATGGCACTCTTAATAGATCCGTTGATCTTCTTGAAATTTGACTTTTTTCTTTACCATAGCACCCAATGGATCAACCTTGTCTCAAGATTTGTAAAATAGTGGATGTCCATAGTTATAATATGCATTGACTCATTCAATAGTGAGTTCACCATAATTTACATCCCTGATTTATAGGGAACGACTAAAGCAGTCAGTGGGCTCACCATAATCGTTTAGTGTGTGGGCCTTTTATACTTTTTCATCGGCTCTTGGGTGTACTGAAATGAATTCTCATTCAATTATATTTCAATTTAAATATTAATGTTGTTGTTTTTGTTAAAATAATAGGTTGTGTCTCACTGAACACTCGATCCAATCGTCGTATCTACCGAAGTAGTCGATTGTTCAACATTTAGCCTTTCCTTTTCTGGTTTATTAGCTTCCACCACCATACAAATGAAGACGAATAAAAAAAGAAAAACACAACAAAAAAACTACATTGTCACCATTTATTGGAATAGTACCCAAATTCTCTTATGCAATGAAGTTTTCCAAATTTACATATATACTTGTTTTCGTAGTATAGTGTTTCCTTCTCACGGCAAAAGACCCATCCCTACTATCAAAGTCTTCAAACTTTTTCAATACAGTAATAGCTAATTCACATACAAACCATTATTGAACTTATTTATTAAACCAAGATTCTAAGCACATATACACAATCTAAATATAAATCTAGATTTTGTCCCAAAAATTAGACATAAATAGACACATATTTATCATTGCCCGGTCACTTAAACCAATTAGGAGTTAAATTATTACCAAACCAAAGTTTGCACCATAATATATTTATTTTTTTTGCATCCAACCATCTTATATCACATTTCCCAATACTAAAGAAAGCAAACTAGCAGCAACAAAAATATCTAAGCATGTCAGTATACATCATTAGAGCACCATAGAATAATGCTAATGCAACGTTGGAGAATTAATAATACCGTTTTTTTGTATTTATCCATATATATCTATATAATGAAACATTTAAATATACAGTAGAATCTATTACACTGATTTTTAATCTAATTTGACATAGATTGAAGATTTTCATACAAAAAATTAAAAACAAATCGAATAGTTTTCATCAAACAATCCACACTGACACGAGCTTTCATTTATACACCATATTCACATTAAATGAACAAATAATACAAAAAACACATTAAACATCGCTATCTCTAAAGATATATTATTAAACATACACATATATCGTTAAATCTAGTTCATTGATTTTCAATCTAATTTGACCGTTGAATCTTGTACATTAATTTTCAATCTTATTACGATAGAATATAGTACATAGATTTTGAACATAAAAATCCTTATTGAACCTAGATTTTCAATTTACATCACACAAATTTCAAGTTTTGCACAAAAATTAGAAACCAGTCGAATAGTGTTTCAACAAAAAGATCTCCAATAACTAAAACCATAGCTCCCAATTTTACATCAAATTCACAATAAATAAACATCTGATACAACAACAAAAAAATATAAGAATTTATAAGAATACCTAGGAATCGTTCCATCAAGTTAGATTCCATGTTCGAGAAAATAAAGATTCTCTCTCTCTCGAACTTTCTAGGCTTACTTTCACAAGACTAAAAAACTAAGCTCATAAGAGAGTGAGGAGTGATGGCTTTTTAAGTTATGGTATGTATGTGTGAGAAACTTTCTAGGGCTCGTAATGTGATTATATATTAATTATGTGAAAATGTTTGTATGGGAAGGAGAGAATCGGGCATGGTAGAGAAAGTGGGTGGGAGAGTGAGCAGGGATGAAAGAAGTTAGCTATAAATGAAAAGTGAATTGACTTTTAAGTATTTTATTTCTTTTCCCCAACCATTCCATATTTTTCATTATTTTGGCACGACTTTAGATCATGCCAGATTTTGACACCATATTAAATTGTGCTATGTTGGGAATAAATCATGTCAGATCATGCTAGATTGGGAATAAACCGTGCTAAAATCTAGCACGGTTCTAAACCGTGCCATATTCTCCTTGTCCTAGCGTGCAAGATTAGCATCTTTGGTGTAAGTGCAAATAGTTTGGTGAAGAATAAGAAGGTTGTTGATGATGATGATAGTGATGATAAGGACGAGGTAAGTGATGGGGGAGATGAGAAGAACAATTAGGATAAGGGTGTTGAGAAGAACAAAGAGCTTGACGATGCTGAGGATGGTGATAACGAAGGTGAGGAGGAAGTTGGGGGAAAAGGGACAGAAATAATTCATGTACCAATAGTTGCCTCATAAAGTAGCGAATCTACTAGTGAGGATGAAAATAGAGACAATCATTAATTCCAAAGAAAAACCCAATAAAGAAACAAAATAGTGGGCAAAAGGGGTGACTTGGTGCCTCTTAAAGGTTCTTTCCCTAAAAACTCAGAGTTATTATAATATTTTAAAAACCATATTGCTTATGCAATATGAAATCAAAATATTTTAAAAGAGATGGGAATAATTAAATGCATCTACTCCTACAAACAAAATTCTGAGTGGGATATTGATAAGTAGGACGCATGCATCCTAAGATTGATTCAAGACACAAGGTTATTGAGTCTATTTAAAAATTCATAATGTTACATTGATTACGTTGGGTTATGTGATTGTATTAAGATATGGAAATCGAAGACTAATACCTACCATAAGCCATTTAGTGAAATGACCATTACAGTCTATGGCATTTACCATTTACTCAAGATACTGGTGGAGGGGAAGTGTTTGTAGGGTTAGATGGGTGGGAAGAACGTTGACAAGACCAAGGCACTTAGTATCTTGAGGAGGTTGGTAGGATGTATAGAGGAGGAGGAGGAGGAGGAGGAGGAGGACTAGAAAGAGTGTAGGATTTTTTTATCCATATATGTAGATCGACTATTGTAGTAATGCAAGGGTAATATGAAAGAGTTTGAAGAGTCTCCTATAGAAAGTCAACTCAATTAGTTAGAAGAGTCTCCTACATAGAGGCAACTCAATCTGTGTACCCGAGGAAACTTGTTATTTTTTATTGGTCATTTGTTATTTATCGATAAGTCAGGTAATCGAGTTTTTGTGTATTACCTTTAATGAATGAAAATCTTGACAAATGTTAAAATGATGCTTGGGGTATCGTTATCTTGTGCCACTTGTACCTCTAATTGGGCATGGCATACCGAGCTGAAGTTCGAAAAGTGTCAGTTTATCTCTTCCTATTGTTGATACAAAAAAAAGAATTTCAATCATAATATTATAATGTTGCAGACATGAATTTATAATCAATTTAGTCTCAAGCGGCAGGAGGGGGTACTTGAAGTTTGACCAAAAGCTAACCGACTATGCAAATGTCTCAGGAGATGGATTTGCCTAGATTATTGAGCTAAGAGAGACAATTGATGATCTAAATTAATTAGATGTATGTACAACTGTATGTATTTTTGTACATTATCACATTGTGTTCGTTATTGATGAATATTCTTTAATGTATATATCTTTGAGGTTGTTTGGGATCCAGATAAGGGGATTCTGAATTCATATCCATTTCAAGAGGTATTATTTTATAATGTCATATTAATTTGTTATAATATGGTAGCGTCGTACTATCCCAAGCATGTTCTCCAATAAGATAATCGGGTTCAGACAATACTCAGGCCAACGATGACACCGTTGCATGAGGAAAGGTTTATGACCCATGATCGATACAATGAAGGGTGCGACAATGAAAAATGATACCAAGAGAATTAGGTAGACGATATAATCCTCATTACATTAAGATTACACACAAGGATAATATGTACTCAAATATTACACAGATCCACAAATGTGATAATGTTCATAATATGTACTCAAAGATTAAATAAACATATAAACAAAATATTCACCCAAACATTACGTCAAGCTTGCACCCAAACACAATATGTACATGTAATTACAAACATAAATACAAAAAATAAGATCCATTGAAGATAAATCACTAATTTGTCATTTTCTCTGTTGATATTATTAATTACATAATATACATATACAAAAATCACATCACCAATTCATTAACAACTCATCTAAATTAGTAATTAGTTACATATAATTCTTCTTCGCAAAATAATCTTCAAAAACTTCTCCACAAAAAATTCTTCAAAAGATTCTTTACAAAAACATATACTTCACAAGCTCCATAAAGGCACTGTCAAATCCTCTTCTTCATCGGATGAAATCACGATTGGTTAATCGCTACTCAAAACATACCAAGGGTAAATTTTTTGTACAGATTTCTATTGTATGTGTAGTCAATACAAGCATAGTGGAAAAATACATTGCTAAAAGAACTGCTGTATGGTAGGCGAAGAATATATCCTTTATGGCATCCGTCCTTTCATATTTCTTATGCCAATATACATAATGCTTCTCATAAAGAATATGAAAAAAATCGTATTGCATTACGGCGTGGCATCTCATAACTCTTTATCATATATGTCACATTGTAAATTTTTCTCATTGTAAAAGAATTTGTTGGTGCATGTTGTTTCAATGTGGTCAAGAGCTCTTTTGGTCTAACACCATTTTTCACCAACTCCTTCACAATGTTCCACTCATGGGTTAACTGGATGATGTAAGAGTGACCAACTAATATTCTCGGTACTTCATGATTGTGCAAACTTCATATGACGAACAATTTCCAACGATTGACATCCAAAGATTTGCTTTTCAATCGAAAAGGACAATTTCATTTCTTAGTGCCCGTCTTCCTTTTCTGTTCCTTGTCATCATTATCTTCCTTTTTACTGTGTTTTCTATGTATGTCTCTTCGTTCACAACCCAATATCAAACACAACTTTCTCTTCGGCGCAGATTTCTCGACTTTAATGTAATGACTATAACATTGAGCCTTTTCCCCCCATTATTGCACATAGTCTATCATTGATTCACGAGAAAAAAAAAATATCTAAAAATGAAGAAACGTGCTAATTAGTGATTGTAAATAAGAAAAATATCAAAAATAATTGCATGCATTGTTAACAAAAAAATTTTGTACCTCGCTGGTGGTGAACTCAGTTGAATGATCCTCCTTAATGGGTTTGGATTCTAAACTCAATTGAATGATCCTCCTCAATGGGTTTGGATTCTTCTTCATAATTAGTTAGATCCTACAATAAATCACCAAAGAGTAAAAGGGTTAAGTTGATAATAATAATAATAATAACAATAATAATAATAATAATAATAATAATAATAATAATAATAATAATAATAATAATAATAATAATAATAATAATAATAATAATAATAATAATAATAATAATAATAATAGGAACTTACAATATTCAAATCGGGGAACTCACCCTGCAAGTTAGGTCTTGGGCTCCTATATTCATTAATATCATTTCGATGACAATCATCCGACAAACATGGATAAGTAGGTTCACTCATCGAGCAATCATTATAGCTCGGATTATTGGTTTTTTACTTTTAAGGCATCCACCACTATTACTCGTGCTAGTGACATATCTATTGTCAATGTCCAGCAAATTTTGGCATCATTGAGAAGCCCCTCATCAAACTGATATATTGTTTATAATAATCAATTTAAAATTTTCATAATAATATTCAAAAATAATAACCATGGTTGGATGCAATCGTGTGTCATTTTTTATCACAGTTAGAAGTAACCATGGTTATAACACTAACCAAAGTGGCATGGCCCCGTAAATGAGACCTAACGATGACTTGTGGTCGTTGTTTGTAAGATACCATGGCCACAAGTAGATGTGGTACAATAAGTAAAAACACCCCTTCCCCACGGTGACAGGTCACTGTGAGACTTCATCTCCTCAGATTACTCGTCACTAAAGGTGCAGGTACTGGTACTAAAGTTTTTTACGTTTGAATTTTTCTTTTTTGGTGCTCAAATGATTAAATGGATGGAAATATATCTCAAATGAATTAAGTGAACTTTCTGTGTTAGGATTTTGATGCTTCTCTTGTGGGTTGAGTTTTTGAGGTTCCATCGAAGCTCACTAATAAAGGTGTGCAGAAAAATCAACTGACCCGACAAACCGACAAAACCAAACTAACTAGAAGATTTTCGATTGGTTTTTTAAAGGGGTTAGGTTCGGTTTGAAGGGCCTTAAAATCGATAAAGTCGATTCGATTTTTGGTTTAAGGATAATAAGGTTCGGTTTGAACCGAACCAACCCGCATATGTTTTTTCTAATATTTCCATCATATCATATGTATTAAATTTAACTAATGGTGTCATCTTAGGGTATATCATAACTAATGTATTGATTCACACCCAAAAATCAACCCATACGCACAAGTGCCAAAACCAAAACAATTATGAAATGTTAAAGAAAATATCAAAGTGAATGTAAAAAATGACACTGTCAAATCAAACCGACCCTATCAAAAAACTGAACCAGCCCTGCCAAAAATTGACGAGCAAATCGAACCGACCCAGTTTGGTTCGATGGAAAAAACAACCTGGCTCGATTTCAGTTTAAAATTGCAAAAAATGACATGGTCAGTTCAGTTGAAAAATAACCTTCAAAATCGAACCGACTGACCAGCACACATCTGTACTCAAAAAGGTTTTTCCTTACAAAAATCGCCAAATCAGGAAAGAAATGGTTGCAAATGCATAAAATAATAACGGAGGTGAATATTGGTGGCTAACGGTGAGAATGTTGGTGGCTTGTTGGTATGGCCACGAATGATGGCTTTTCACGAAGGGTTTTTGCTGAGAAGTGGAAGAGGTATTTTGATTTTTTGATTTTGGTGGGAAAATATTTTTTCTGCCAATCGAAAAATGATCTATTTTTGGTGTTTTGTAGTAAAATATGGTTTGACATTTATTATAGTGTTAAGAAATATTTTGGGTGACTTCAACAACACCCATTAAAAATTATCCGTGCACACTGACTTCGTTGAAATTTGTTATCTTGGCAGCTTATGGTCACTAATGGGATCATCTTGGAAAAACATATTTTAGATTCCAAAAAGGCTTTTGGCACTAAGCTCATTGATTACACTTTAAAGTGATGATCTTAGCATCTCGCAACTGGATATGCCATTAGCATTAGTTCTTAATGGGTGCTAATTATAAGATTCTAAAGAGAACTACCATCCAACTATTTCTGATGTAAGACATATCCCTACAAATGAACTAATTGGGATTATGTTTTTTGTCAACAACTGCCTTGTTATTACTAAGTGGGTATAATCTCACCGGGGAAGGAGATGCTTAATAAGAGAAGAAAACCAAGTAATATGACTAATGAAGATAGAAGGTGTAGACCACACTTATACCCACTGGTATAAAAAAATTCGCCTACGCTTGAGGCTTGGGGAAAACTCCTCGCCTTAAAATTTTTACGCCTTATTCTTGGTAAAACTCTTAAGGCGCACTTTTTTCTAAAAACAACAATGCTTTAGTTAAACAATATCGTCTTTTAAAGAATTTTTTTACAAATTAGACCTTTATCTCATTCAAAATAATCAAATAGTATTTTAATTTGCACACATTCAAACATATTTTTATGATATGTACAATTTTAGTATTTTAATATTCTTGCTATGGTTAAAAAATATTAAAATAAATTAAGAACGCCTTTTTATGCTTAAGGCCCGCCTAGACTTCTAACGCTTAAGGCTTAGCTTCCACGCCTCTATCACGGTTCGCGTTTTTTAGAACCTTGCTTATACCGTACAATGATTTCTTAAAAGACTCCAAAATTGAGAATGATCAGGTGAGCTTGAGTAATACTACATGAACCTTGTTTTGTACCCTCATTTTGTACCTCATAATAAGACAAGGCAATAACAAGTTGTACTCTATATCCTGACGGGACCCACAACAATAAGGTATAAACATTTAAAGCAGAGAGTATGGATGGGGGTACACATAATTTTATTGGGCGAGCTTTCCCATTGAACACTAACGACTAAGTTTGGACAATATTAAAATAGTGATTCCAAAGAGTTACAATGGCAAAAATAAATAGTACCAAACTTTAGGAAGCCCTAAATCTATAGTGGTCGGGCAAGCAGGAATAGGTTATGGTTGATGCCAAGCATGTTGCGGAGAAGTGACATGGTAACGGTCAGTGGCGGCGCTGCTTGGTTTTAGGGTTGGGCCAATGCCCACCCCAACATTTCCAATATATATATATATATATATATATATATATATATATATATATAAGGGTAAATATGTTTAGTTTTAAAGTAGAGGATAAAAATATATCATTTTTACTTTAAACTTTCAAAACATACGTATATCTTAAAGGCATCTGTAGTGGGGATACAAAATGCCAACAAAATTTGTAAAGATACAAATTGGCTACTCTGTACTGGTGTGATTTACACTGCAAATTCCGTCCATCAATTTGTAGCGGTTCTCCAAATATACAAAATGCGAACAGAATTTGCAAATGATTCCTACGAACTTCATTTGTTCGTAGGAATTCCTACGAAGAAATAAATTCCGTAGGAAATATAAATACTCATTTTTATTATGTTTCTGGGTTCTTACGAACAACAAAAGTCCATAAGAGTTCTTACGAACTTTTGTTGTTCGTTAGAAATATTGATTTTGTTTCCTACGAACAACAAAAGTTCGTAGGAATTATTTTACAAATTTTAAACCTTTCTCCCGTGTAAACGCTGCTATATGATGAAAGGTAAACCCACTTTTCATTTTGTAATTTAACCTTTCGTCATCACCCACCATTACACATGCTCTAAGCCCTCTCGCTCATCATTTCACTTTTCACATTCCTCCTTCGTAATTTTAATGATTTTGGTTTTGTTTCAATCAAGTACAATATTTCAAATATAAGACGAAGTCTTGAATTTGTACTATTGTATCTCATATTGTTTTATTTGAGTTATAATTATTTAAAAATATAAATTATTAATTAAATATTTATAAAAATGTAAAAATAATCCTAAAAAATTTTTGGGTCTTCCATCCTCAAAGCTGCGGCAATAGATTTTGTCCCACTCACAATAAATTTTTTACTATGTCACCAATAACAGTTGGAGTCTGCCTCAAACGTCTCCTGTGAGCCTTCTCTCTTGTCAACTGACGAGTTGTCTCTTGAGACATAATTTTTTTGTTACCTTTGGCCTTTTCTTTGTTCAACAAATAAGCAAGAAAAAAAGAAGTAATGGTAGCTGGATGAATTGACTAATGGACAGAAGAATTTGGCTTTTCATTTCCATTGAAAAAAGGGAGGAGTCATACACATTTATAACCTTAATTGAACCACTTACGAAAATTGTCCCTCTAATGGAGTTGATACTACGTGGTGTGGATAGGCTAATTACGAGCGAAGTGTGCAAACGAGGAGAGGCTGTGAGATCCTACGAAATGATATCCTGAAATTTAAATTGTTGTTGGTGGCCCAACCTGGCCTTGCCATGGAATGATTGCTGAGTGGACTATTAAATCATTTGATACTTGTGGTTTTAAATTCCTCAGCTTTCGACCATTTGAACATCATCATCAAAACCGATGTACTTTATGTATCAGTGATTAAAAGTGCGCATTTTTTTCATGGGCTCCACAACATGAGACACCGCAGCCTGCGAGAAAATGTGGGATTTTTGTGTAGTTGATGCCTTATCAAAAGGGTCTACCAACTTTTTGTGGGGGTGTTTGGGTTGGGTCTACCAACATCTACCAAACATAATGGCTGTGAAAAGGATGAATAAGGGGGAAAGCACGAACTCAAGTGAGAGCTAAAGTTTTTAGAATTAAGTTTAAAAAGGAAAAGTTTCTTTGAAGATAATACAGATATATTTACGTACCCATGCCATCATCCACCGGTGGTTTGGTCGGTTATGGAATTCTTGAGAGAGTTCCTATTATATCTGGGAAAAGTTAAACATGCATTATGCACAAATCTGGGATAGAAATTGATAACAGGTAGTCTAATACCTAAGAGTTGTATGTCAGAATTTGTTTTTAGGATTTTCTTTTACTTTAATATGTTACTATTTTTTGATTTTAGACTTTAATACAAAGTAATCAATTTATTAGACTTAAGTACGTTTTTAATCACTAAATGTCATTAAATATCACTTTTAGGGGCGAAATTTTCACATTTAGCAATGTATTAAAGTCTAATAAACTAATTAGTTTTTATTAAAGTCTAAAATCGAAAATTAATAATATATTAAAGTTCAAAAAAACTTTTTTTATTAGTTTCACATTTTTAGTATTTTAGAGTATATGTTGGGACTTGAGATTTAATTGATAACGTATGATTTAAGGGGATTTTTTGAGTTGTGTAATATTAAATTTATTTTAGAACTTTTTCAATTGGGACTTTAACTTTTATTATTCTTTCATTTTTAAGGGGATTTTTCTTGACTTTGTTAGAGCATCCTTACTGGTGAAGGTTCATGAAAGGCGAAGTTGCCTTACGAGTCTTCACTTTACCTTTCGTAAATTGGGTTTTCTCACAATGGTGGAAAATTTGGAACGAACTTTATTAGTTCGTTATATATATATCTTAGAAACTTTTATAGTTAGTTGCAATTTATATGAAATTTATCTTTTGTTTTATAATAATATATGTTATGCAATAAAGGATTTTTACTAACTTGATTGGTTCATATTAATTCTTACAAAGTTCAGTATACTTCTTACGAACTTCTTTTGTTCGTAAGAGTTCCAACAAACTTCTAAAGTTCGTATAAACTCTTATGGACAAAAGAAGTCTGTAGAAACTTCCTACAAACAACAGAACTTCGTAGGAACTTACCTTTGCAAACCACTTACCATTTTCTCTACCAAATTTGCAAGCTTTTGTTCACCACTGTGAGCATTTCAGTTTGCATATTTACCTCTTCTCTTGTCCACACACTCCACCATTGTGGATGCTCTTATAATGAACACATGAAAACACGTCTCTTGTGTTAGATTGGTAAGAGTTCAACATGTGACATATGAGTAAAATCACCGATTTTAACACCACTTGTCATTCAAAGTAAACCTCATATAGTCACATATGAACAAAATTTGGTATCGCATTAGGTCAATGATTGCAAATTTTGGATGGTGCATCACTACAAGAATTATGGCATTTAGCAACAAAAAAAAAGTATATTTCGATGCAAATACTTTTTTCCTTACAACATTCCTCGCACTAGCGAGCATACTATATATCGTTTGAAAGAAAACTTTGTCTTCTTCGCTATAAATATATTCCAATGAAATTTTTCGTTGAAAAAAATTTCTCATATTGCGACTAAAAATCTTTTACAATTAATATTTAATTGCAAAAGATACTAATAAATCCTCACAAAAGATATTTTGAGAGAATTAAAATTCCTTACCAAATGTTAATTTTTCAGTGCTAAAATTCTTTTGAAACACTCTTTTTCGTTGCAAAATAAGACATTTTTAATTGCAAATAATAATCACCTTTATAGCAATAGGTTTCAGCAATATTTATTTCATTGCAGAAGATATTTTGCGATGGATAAAATTCCTTGCTAATAATCATTATTTATTGCTGAAATGTTTTTGCAACTTTTTTTTTCGTTGCAAAAAATACTACTTTGAAAAAAAAAAGCATTCATAATAATAGTGTTTATGCAATTAATATTTCATTACAAATAATATTAGATAATGAAATAGATAAAAAAAATAAGTAAATACACATAATTAAAAATATTTAATATTATATTTAAAACATAAATGTGCTACTATTCATGTCACAATGAAGCTCAAAAGTATATAATACTTAATAACTAAGAGACGAGTTTAAACTAGTTTTCTCATTATAAACAAAATGATAAAATTAACACTTGTCATCATACAAGTTGATTCGAAAGAACTTAAGATCCTTCAGGGACATCTTCCTCAGAAGCAGTGTCTTGATCTAGTAGTAAGGTGACCTTCATTATAGTCATCTCTATCGCAAGACCTTGGATTAGGATTTTCAAATCTACAATCTCTATTTGTTACTTTTGGTTCTGTAATTCAAAATTCTGCTTGCATAGTGATTTTAAAGATCGGGTGCCAAGATCTTTCATGTATCCCGACCTCTTTCCAATGACTTTCTGACAGATTGATGCTTCATCAAAATCCTCCGAGTATTTTGCAATTCAATCATCTCTTTTTATAAAGAAAGGGAAAATAATATGTTACACTGTCGCTTTGACTGTATTTTACACTTTTAAAAAAATCGAGAGAGTTTTCTTTATTTATATAGGAAATCTTACCTATTGTGACACACAAATCACTAATCCAACAACTATAGTTACAATTAAATCATCAAAGAGTCCCTTGCCCCGATTTCATTTTATTTAAAAAAAATGGAAGAGTTTTATTTATTTATTCATGTAATCCAACCTGTTGTGACACAAATCAATAATCCAATAAAAACAACCTTCCACCGATTTCAGAACAAATCAGTCCAGCCATCACAGCTTGGGAGTAATGTTTTATGTTTAAACGTGTAAAATAATTTCATTTTATACACTTACATAGTCGGGCTCCACTTCTACACTAATCCGCTCATTTTCCTTCATCAAATGAGTATCATAAAATACTCCAATTTGCCCTTTGATCTTCTCATATGCTTTACCTGCATATTAACATGAGAAAATAAAATACATAAGTACATGTATCCACATAAATTAAAATACAACAAATTTTTCATATTAAAAAAATATGGGGATCATTCTATTAAGTCCCGTTTGAAGGGGATATTTCCTAATAGGTCCCATCACAATATTTTTTTCTCAATAGGTCCTATTTATACATACAGTGAATATTCACTGTATGTTTACAAATAGGACCTATTGGAACAAAAATCTTATTTCATGGGACCTGATGGAGCAAAAAAAAGATGTTAGGACCTATTGAACTACATACTCAGTAAACGGGATTGATTGGTAAAAATCTTCATACAAGTATTGGACAAAAGACTTCGTCCCACCGGGATGAACATACTTAACATTTGAGCGATTAGTAGAGTAAGTATCAATTTTTTAGAGCAAAAAATTGATATACTTCAAGTCAATTAACTGAAACGTAAGAAAACAAATAATTTTAATATAAAACATACATTGAAAATTATTACCTTGTGTTCGTCAATACTAAAAAATGAGCAAAAAAATTTACAATCTTTATCTTTTTCCACTGTAATGTGCAGATATCGATGTATGCAAATAACTCACAACCGTCCTCGCAACTAAGAGTCCAAATAAATGTGGAAAGTCAGAGGCAGCTGAAGCCCCCATAGGTGTAATCCGTCCAATAGAATGACTGTAAACCAAGTACTTTTCTATTTAAGGGAACTGAAAAGAGAAGCTTTTATTTCTCAATATATATTCAATATCAATATTCTTTCAAAGATAAAAGGATTCCGTCCATGTTTCTAAGAAAACTAAGGTCTTATGACCCACAAATTGAGTTTCCAAGAACTTCGGCCTTAAACCAAAACTTAAACCAAGGTCTAAAGACCCAAAATAAAGAGTTGTAAGAATTTCATCCTTGACTCTAGGTTTAAATTAAGGCCTCGCAACCCAACATTCAAGTTGAAAAGATTTCATCCATGGCTTAATACTAATAGTCAAAGGTCTTATGACACAAAAAAGACTACAATCCTCAAATATAAACAACTCAAAAAAGATTAGTCAAAGGTCTCCGGACCCATAAAAACTAAAGGGATTATTGAGATTTTCATCCATATTTCAAAAAGGATAAAGTCTAAGGACTCATGAACATCTCATTTCCTAACCTTAAAATATTTTCTTTACTATGGAGTTATAAAAAAAAGATATATAAACCCTACACCACTCAAACTTAAATTTTTGAAAACGTTTAAAAAACTTAAGTTTTTTAAAAATTTAGGGGAGCTAAGTGTTCACATATAAATATTGTCCAAAACTTCTGTTTGTAAAAGAAATTTTTTAAGGACCAAAGTTCTGAGGTCTTAGGACCCTTTGTGGTACTTCAGAGTCAAGTTTACCTAATTTTAGAGGTCTTATGACCCTTTTGTGGGACTTCAGGTTAAAACTTATCTAAGTCCAAAAGTCTCAAACCCTTTAAGATATTTCAAAGATTCCAAGGCCAGAGGTCTTGGGACCCTTTGTGGGACTTCAAATTCAAGTTTACCAAAGTTTAAAGGTCATGAACACTTTATGGGACTTCAGGTTAAATGTTTACCAAGTCCAAAAGTCATAGGACCCTTATAAGGATTTCATACTTCAAACATTCAATGCCAAATTTTAGGCCTAAGGTCTTAAAACCCCTTTCAGGTTTGAGTTTAAGCCTATATTCCCAAAATTTTAGGGATAAGTGTTTTTACAAAAATTATAGGCTTTCAGTCCCAAAAGGTACAAGTATCAAGTATTACATGGTTATAAGGTCTAAGGACCCATTACATAAACTCAGCATCGAATCAAAAAGTTCGCAAGCAAGGGATTTAGGTCTTGTAACCCCCAGGGTTGCTCCAAAAAATTAAAAACTCAGATTAATTTTATTTACTAAGTAATCTTGGGGGCTAAGGGTGTATTATGTACTGGATAGACGTTAGACAGACCTCAAGTAGTGTAAGTCGGAGTAAAAAATTACTTAGCAATGCAAGAAAAAAGTAATAAAGTGAAGATTGAACAATAATAAAAGTCCATGATTCCAAAACTACCGTTTCATTTACGTTAAAAATGGGTATTACAAAGAGTGGCCCATGTCCAATATATGGCTTACAAAAATAAAGAGAAAATTACATAAATGCCTTCCAAGGCTTAGGGTTTTAGGGGTTTGAAAGAGCTTCACTTTTGGGGGGTAGAGACGTATAGGTCAACTTCCCAATGTCTTCTTCTTGAGTTTTAGGAGCAGAGGCATCTTCAACATCATCACCTTTATTGCCTTTGTCATCCGAGATCTTCTCCTCTGATTGGGGGGATTCAAGAAATAAACCAGGAATAACCACCTCAAGAAACAGTGACTGAACCTTGGCCTTTCAAGCTTTAAAACTAGTCTTGATGTTCTGAAAGAGATACCACTTAAAGACCTTAAACCCCTGATAAGCATCTAACTAGATTTTCACCGCATTAAGGATGTTTTCTTAAAGTTCTCCATGCTTGGCTAGGACTTCAGCATAGCTCTTTTTCATTTTTTGACTTTGGGAGATTAGTTATTCTTTCTTAGCAAATATGGACTTTATTGTCTCCTTCAAAATCTCCACCTCACCGTCAACTCAAAGAAGTCTACCGTTGAAGCTATGAAGCTCACCATTCTAGCTTAAAATATCCTCTTATATCACCGTAATCTCAACTTGACTAAGGGCACGTACTTCCTCAACCTTGGCTAGAGACTCTCTAGCATCTTCTAGCAAATATGTATTCTTTAAGGGTCTTGTCACGCGAAAGCTTATCCTTTTGTAAAAAAATCAACCTGGATGTTCAAGGTATCCCTAGACCTCTCCAGATCTTCCATCTGAAAAATCTAACCATTGACCATTCGTTCCAAATGCTATTGGGTGAGGTCGTAACTACTTTCCATCTCATTCGCCTTTTTCCATTACCTATTACCATCAAGAGCATCGACTAGAAGATCTTATATTAGGTGTTGAGCCTATAATAAAAAAATTGGATATGAAAATAAGAAATAAAATGTGAAATTTTAAGGAAAAAATCAGAGAAACATGCAAGTACCTTTCCCATCAAATGGATCAGTTCCACAACATTGAAAGGGTACATTTGCCCCTCAAAGTGGACACTATGTTAGAATTATATGTATTGACCAGTGAATGAAGGGAATTCATAACTGAGGTATAAAGTTTTATCTCGTCGATTGAGGGAAGCCTTGAGTAGCTCTTCCCCTTTGACGAACTAGGCACCTCGGTCACCCTTTACAAATTCCCATCCCCTTGAGCAAGCACCTCCTTCTATACGGCTTCTTTATTTATGACCAATGGTTGTAATTCCATTAGAATAGAAGGATCTTCTTGGGTTTCCCCAAAAATCGCACCTTCCCCCGATACTACTGTAGTAAAAGTAGGGTTTTTTAATCACCAAACATGGCCCTTCAAGAGGTCCAGACACCAGGTTGGCCTCCTCTACCAGTTTGACCCTAAGAATTGGAATGTCCAATTGGGCATTGATTTTTAAGCACTTGGTGGTATTAGTTCTCCTATTTATGTTGACTACATCTCTAGCAAGAATCCTTTATTCCTCCTTGTTATCTATTGAATCAAATAGAGGTAGAATCAACCATCAAAGAACTAGTAAAGAAGAGAATATCAAAGCTACTTACAAGGGGAGCAGTTAAAAATCAGAATGGGTTCATCAGCTGATCAAAGACCCCTTCAACCTTTGAGGGTCATCCCTACTCTTAGTCTAGTAATCATCTTATTCAGAGGCCTTAAGAACCTCTGCTAAGATTTTAGATGAAGCCTTCCTCTTTCGAGAAGCTAAGGCATAAGGATCAACCTCCATCGTAGCCCCCCAAACCATCTTAGAAGCCTCGAGAACTACCATAATAGTCAAAGTCTTAGGCTCAAGTCCTAGACCACAGTTAAAAAAGTGTCTAGCAGTGATGAGGATCTCAAAGGGAGTAGATGCCAAACTATGAGCCTCAGTCATCCTATCAAAGCCTGACATGATAGGATTATGAACCACTTCAAAAGGAAAATAAAAAATTTAAATCTAAAAGTAAAGGCCAATTCAAGTGATGAAACAATAGTATAACTTCAACTTACCTAGTGATGGAGGGGTACACCAAAGAGTGGTTCATCCAATGGGCTCAACAAGATCTGGGATTATAAGGAAATTTTTCTCAAGTCCGATATGTTACATTTGTGTATGTCGTACGTCGCTACATTTGGAACGTCACTTCACGATATCTCATGACGGATTCTATCTAATTTCTAGGAATTAAGAATTCAACATCTCCATCAAGTGTCCCATATTTGCCTCATCAAATTCACGTTCCACGATTTTATAGATCTTATGCAAGTGGTACGCAAGAGAAGCCAAAACAATAAAAGAAGGCAAGATATGAAAGTTCAAGGGAATTTTGGTAATTTTATACCATTGTCCGTAGGTCCAGTCAACTGGAAAGGTTAAGAGCTCGACTCCTCGAAGATACTGAAAGAAACGGCACCTCAAACCGAGCTACGGTGAAGAAGTTATGGTCCTTTAAAAATGGAGAAAATTTTGAGAAAATCCTTGGAAGAATGCTGTGTGATTTTTTCCCCAAAACCAGCGAAGTTTCACGAACAGAAGGGTGAACCGGTTCGATGGGCGAATCGGTTCTAGGTACAAGCCGAACCGATTCAGGGTATCTGACGCTGGCAAGAGTTCCAAAATATTAAAATTCCTTTTGGTTTCCTTATAAAAGCCAATTTCGGGGAGTTATTTTTCAAGACTTGGAGAGACGTTTTTGAGAGTTCTATTAGCTCAAGTCTTCATATTTTTTAGTCCCAAAACTCATGTTTTGATTCACACATCATTCCCATACCTTTGTGAATCCTTTTTAAAACCCAAGAACACTACTTTGGTTTTGTTCATACTTGTGGAGAAGCTGTCTTTCTTCTTCATTGCTGCCCTCCTGGAAAGGGAAAGTTCCAGCCGACGAATTTGTGGAGAAGTCGTTCTCTTCTTCATTGTTGCTCACTCGAAGTTCCTGGAGGAGATTCCAGCTAACGACATCAGAACCGACACCTTAAGGTATTTATGTGTCACACTTGTTTTTCATTGTAATCCGTGTAACCGTATCTTACAAAATTATAGTGAAAATAAAAAGGTTTTGCCCCTTTTGAGGATTTTTCTTGAATTTTTTTGTTTTTTCGTGCATGCTTTTTTTTATTTCATAAATCATCTAGATGCATGTTTTAGGGTTTAACTAAAATTTGGGATTATTAAAATTAGATTTTATTCGAGAATTCGCAATATTTTCGCTGTAGCGATTCTACAAATTGGTATAAGAGCCCGCTGCACTAAGTTATTGTGTTTTGATCGTGATTTTTCACAAAAATGGCTTTTGGTGGTTTTGACGATCTTCGGTATCAAATTTTTGAAAAATTAATTGGAAAATTCACACGAGCTCTTGTTTTAAATCTTCTGTTGAAAATGAATCTGAGAGGTGTCCTTGTTGTGAGGGTGTTGGTCACATGTTATATGAGTGTACCACAAATTTAAAAAAAATTGAATAAACCGGTGTCTCGTGTTTCTACCCTTAGTGAGAGTGATTCGGAAGAAGAAGTTTTTTATGCTTCTAGGCGATAGCTTCCCACCCATGTGATTAGTGATTAGTGATGATAGTGAGGGTGATGGGAGTGAGGATGAAAGTGTAGATGAGCGTGACTTGCAAACTGCTTTCAATGAACTTTATGTTGAATCTTTGAAAACGAAGAAAGAAAATTTGAAATTGAAAGTTCAATTGAAAGAGTGTGCCTTAAAAAATAATGATTTTTTAGTTGAAAAACTTAGGGCACATGAGAAAATTTTGAAAGAGAAGCTTGAGTACGTCGAGGGTGAGAAAGATAGTCAGGTTGATGGAGACTATGAAAAAGGAGCTTTTAGAGTTTGAGGATTCTAGACGTGTACTTGAATATAGGATAGGTGAACTTGAGGAGAAATTAAAAGATTTAATTAAGGTGAAATTTAATTTGGAGTCTAGGTCTGAAAAACTTGATAAGATTTTAGGGACCGTCGAGATAAAAAAGGATAGGGGTGGGATTGGTCTTGAAAAATATGTTGCACCCATTCCCACACGTGTGAGAAAGCCTCCTAGGATTGTTAAGAAAAAGGCACCTAAGTTTTTTAGGAAAGAGCTCCCTAGAAACATCGTGAGAGAACCTCCTAGGATCATTAGGAGAGTGCCACCTAGGCAAATTTGGAGAGAGCAATCGAAAAATTTGAGGAGATGGCCACCTTTAGGTAACACACACCGCCCGATTTACACTTGCACACATTGCGGTAGGCAAGTTCATCTTAGGCACTTTTGTTACAAGCTTTTAAATGGACCTAGGAAGTTTAATAAAAGAATAAATTCGATTCCCCAAACCCCCACGTGTCGTTACAAATCTATTTCGGTTAGAAAATCAGATTTAGAGGCATATGGTCTTTTTGTTCACAACTCTCATTTGCTTGCACGTGATTCACCCCATGTGAAATCTTTTGGTTGATTGTGTTGGATGTTTGTCATACACTAGATATGCATCATGTTATATTCTTTCTAGTGTTATGACTCACCTTGATGTAGCGCACATTGGTTTATTTATTGCAATTGTGTGTTTCGCTACTGTTTTAGCACTATTTTGGATCTGTTTGCCCCTTACAGGTACTGTTTTCATGAAATTTTTGCATTGGGCAAAACTGTATGATTTACTGGGCATTCTGGGAAGTTTTGGTTTTCTCGTTCGAGCGAGATCTATATGTCGTTTGAGCGACAGCTCTGTCTCGCGCGAAGTCGCATCTCACGACATGCCCTTTTCGTTCGAGCGACGGAGCTAACTCATTTGAGCGACCTGTCTGGAAATTTGATTTTTGCTTCCCTTCTGATTTCAGTACTCGGTGTCCATATGCTTAGGTTGTTGGTAATGATGGGTTGCCTCTGCTCAGTTTATATGTAGTTTTTCTTGGTATCCATGCTTAATTGATATCACTGCATTGCTCATTTATCACATCTGATTTCATTGTGGATTCTCTTGTGTGATTGTTGTTTGGCAGCATAGGATGTTGCTCATATCGATATTATATGCCTACTGCTAGTTGTATCATTTTGTAGTTATATTTTTTTCTGTTGGAAATATTTTGAAAAATACAAAAATATTTTATTTTGATAAAACTTTTGAAAATCCAAAAAGATTTTTGTTTTTTGTTTGCACCATCTATGGATGGACACTTAGGATGACAGAGTCACAACATCATTTCGTCTTTTTTTTCATGTGACTATTTGATAGTGTTTTGAGACAATAGGTCAATTCATCCACGTGCTTTATAATGTTTGGAGTCATTAAGATGTAATTAACTGTTACTTCCTACATGTTTGACTCGTGATTTCCTTTATTGCACACATGCACGGATTTGCTTGATTATTGTGCTTGTCTTATCACATGTTGGTTGGGTGTTTTCACTTCAATCCTGTCCTTAAAACGAACCAAGCACAATAAAACTTGATAAGAAAGTTGTGCATGTAAGAGCCCTTTGTGAGTTTGTGTGCTTTATTTAAAATCGATGAAGGGCTACGAAAGATTATTTTTTATCCTTTGCGATTAAGCCGCCGTTTAAATTGGACTTAAAAAATTGAGGAATTTTATTATCCGGGGTCTAAAGAGGTTTAGAAGAGCCCGCAAAAATTTATAGGCAATAAAAAGAAATTCATGCCAATTATGGGCCATTTAGGTTTTTGCACCAATTCTCCAAAGTTTGAGAATTTAGTTTAACACCTCTAAAAGAAAATATATATGAGGGAATTTGGTTGGATATTTTATAACGGGTTTGCACGTCCTTAAAAATCTTGAAAAATCACTAAAAAGTTTTGGAAGTTATTGGTGTGGAAATCACTTTGACTTTGATTTGTTGATTTGCATAAGACGATGTCATCTAAATTCAACAATTTTGACACCTAAGGATACTTTTGATATTCATTCGTTAGGAGTACTCTATGCATCATGCACATATGATTGATTCAGTTGATTTTCCTATCGAATGTGTTCACACCCCTACATTCCATTTCTATGACTTAGTTGCTTTAGTTTAAATCCATGGTGTGATTTTTTTGGTATCTTATTTTTGTATCAAAAAAAAAATGAAAAATCAAAAATAGTTTGTGAAATTTTTGAGATACTCCTTGCATGCGCGTAGTTTGATCCTTGCTTGCTATGCATTTTTTATCGGTGACACCCCGACTTTGCTTGTTTGATTTATTCTTCTCATTTGTCTATTTGGGAACATAATAAAAAGGGGGAGAAGGAATTATCATTTTATGGGAGAGTTTGAATTTTGGGGGAGTTTTTGAGATTTCACTTATGCTTTTTTCATACATTGGTATCTGTGTTTATCTTATTTCAAACTAGATACGTCACTTGGTATTTGCATTATCTCATGTGTGTAGGTAATACTACATTGATGATCACTAAATTGCACACCCTCATGAGAAAAGCTTTGAGATTTTTGAAGATTTGAAGAACAAACGATGAAGACTTATTCATTTGTATCTTTTCAGTTTTGCGTTCATGGTAGGGTAGATTTGTATAGTCAATAGAATGATAATAATTCGGATTTTTTATTTTGTACCAGCATAGACATAGGGGGAGATTTGTAAGGACATTTTTCTCAAGTCCGATATGTTATATTTGTGTATGTCGTACGCCGCTACATTTGGCACGTCACTTCACGATATCTCAGGATGGCTTCTATCCAAATTCTAGGAATCAAGCATTCAACATCTCCATCAAGTGTCCCACATCTGCCTCATCGACTTCACGTTCCACAATTTTATGGATCTTATGCAAGTGGTACGCAAGAGAAGCCAAAATAATAAAAGAAGGCAAGATAAGAAAGTTCAAGGGCATTTTGGTAATTTTAAAGCCACCTTCCGAAGGTCCAGTCAACTGGAAAGTTGAAGATCTTGATGCCTCAAAGATACTGGATGAAACGGCACCTCAATCTGAGCTACGATGAAGAAGTTATGGTCCTTTGAAAATGGAGAAAATTCTGAGAAAATCCTTGGAAGAATGCTGTGTGATTTTTGCCCCAAAACCAGCGAAGTTTCGCGAACCAAAGGGTGAACCGGTTAGGGGTACCTGACGCTGAACAGAGTTCCAAAATATTAAAATTTCTTTTTGTTTCCTTATAAAAGTCAAGTTTGGGGGAGTTATTTTTCAAGACTTGGAGAGACGTTTTTAAGAGATCTATTACCTCAAGTCTTCATATTTTTGAGTCCTGAAACTCTTGTTTTGATTCACACATCATTCCCATACCTTTGTGAATACTTTTTGAAACCCAAGAATACTACTTTGGTTTTGTTCATACTTGTGGAGAAGCCGTATTTCTCCTTCATTGCTACCCTCTTGGAAAGGGAAAGTTCCAGCCGACGAATTTGTGGAGAAGTCGTTCTCTTCTTCATTACTGCTCACCCGGAGTTCCTGCGGGAGATTCCAGCTGACGACATCAGAACCGACACTTGAGGGTATTTCTGTGTCACACTTATTTTTCATTGTAATTTGTGTAACCGTATCTTACAAAATTATAGTGAAAATAAAAAGGTTTTGCCCCTTTAGGGGATTTTTCCTGAAATTAGTTGTTTTATCCCGCATGATTTATTTTATTTAATAAATCATCTAGATGCATGTTTTAGGGTTTAACTAAAATTTGGGATTATTATAATTGGATTTTATTCGAGAATTCGCAATATTTCCGCTGTAACGATTCTACAGGGATAGCCTAAGCTCCCCCAATAAAGAAGAATCTCTCATACCAGTTCTTGGGGGAGTTATTATTGTCCTTGACAAAGGTCACCATATTGGTTCTTAAGGTCTAAACACTTCAGACCCCTATTAATGATCTTGATCTGCTCCTTAACCTATATATCTTAAATAACTGTGCCGAAGAAATATTACACTTTCCACTGTTTGACTTCGTAAAGTCTAAGACTATGGCCATCAAAGGTCTCCATGATTGTACCAGCAGTTAGTAAGGGGCTATATCGATATCCTTCGAGATTCTAACCAAAGGAAGGGCTAGGGTAATATGTCTCTATACTAGAGGAAACATTCATTAAAATATGCATTATTGTCCACCATGGATTAGGCCCTTTCATTAGGCTTTACAGCACTAAGAATGACACTATTCAAAATCTGATAAGTCTTTTAGAACTCGATCATATCATGATCAGTGAGTCATGAGGCATATTTAGAACCACCAGTAAAATAGGGTCGAAGACCCTTCATAAATTATTAAAATCGTGCCATGTGGAATCAATCCACTGGGAAGGTTAATCGAGGTCTGAGCTTTTAGCTTCACCACGGGATAAAGTGATACGTGGGGCCTAACGGAAGAAAAGGTTGTGGGGTCCATGACTATAGAGAGAGAAATATTTTTAAAAGACATTTTTTCTTACTTAAGGAAGGGTTTAATTACAATTTTGCTTACTTAAGGAAGGGTTTACTTACTCAATAAAATTCTAAAAGAGAAGAAAGAAAGTGGGAGTTAGCGGTGAAGAAATCAGTTCAGTCCAATGGGATCTTTTATAGCCTCCAAAGTCTAGAGTTCTAGTCAGCTCTATCTCCAAGATCAGATGCCTCAGTCATATTAACGATCTCATTCCTCAATATTTGTCCATAGCCACGTTCGAGTACCTTGCCAATGCAATCTAATTATCATGGAAATATCAGTGGTTAGTTATGACCATACCCCAACTTTCGCATGAATAAGTGATCCCCTTGCAACCTTTATAAGAAGAAACAAGGGATACTGATGATACTTTATTATAGACGTTGTATTTAAAAAGTCCTTAAAGCCCCAAACACTCTCTGGGGCAAGGCATAGGTCCTAAGTCTAGCCCTAGACCTCAGATAAATAACTACTTGGCTTAAAAAGTCCCTATTACTCTCAAAGGTGAGCTATGGTATTGTAGAAGGCCTCAGTTATTCTTTTCTCCTCCTCAAAAAGTCAATTATTCCAGCATACCTCCTTAATCAAGCTCAGGGACCCGATAATTAAGGTTCCATCATGACTTATGCCCAGATCAAACCTCTAATTAAAGAAAAAAGACCTCCAGGGTCATCAAAACCTCAGTCCTAAGATGTGACAGTGCATGACACTTTAGGATCAAGTTAGAGTAATTCTATGACCCTTCTAGAGGCAAATAGTCTAGCGGAGTAAGTGAAAAGAAGAATACTATTTCACCTACTTCCATTACTCGTCTCCACTTTTATTAAATGATCCCATCAGTACTAAATGCACTTAACAACCACCTTACACCATTTTCAAATACTTTGGCCAACATTCCACCTTTTTACTAGCTCTATCAGACTTTGGAATATTAGAGACATATTATGACAGTCCACTCATCTTCTCTCCAAGATTTTTTCTATAAATAAAAAACTGATGGAAGGTTAAATGAGAGCAATCTAGAGCATTATTAGGGATTAAGTTATTCAAGCAATCGAACTTGCAAGAGTTCTAAGAACGCCCAAGTGTTTACACTTCATTCTTCGTTCACAACTCATTTTTTGTGAGCTTATAGTTGTAACTTGGATCAGTTCCATTACATACATAACCTGTATATCTTATAGAACCCTAAATCAGTACCAAGAAATCCTTAGTCAAGTTATTCAGTTACTTCCTAACATCCTTTGTAATGTTGATAGAGGTCATAAGACCTCAGACTCTCTTAACCAAAGCTCAAGAGGTCTCTAAGACTGTAATACTTTATTTCGAATCTAATAAACCGATTAAACACCTTTGGTAATGGATGCAGGAGCCTCATCTGAAGCTTTAACAATTTTAAATCAGTGTCTCTTATTTTTTCACTTCTCTCATCTTACCCATCTGAGGTCCAAAGGGGAGAATCTATAGGTCTAGAGTAGGTAATGATTTTATAACTCATCATAGAGTGTGTTGAGGATTTTGATGACTACTATAATGTAGAGGGGGAAATGAGTTGCACATATATCCCATTGCTGAGTGTGGAACACATTTTTCCCTAACCAACTACTTTTGAAATTTTTTGAATACTTTAGTGCATTGCTTTCTCAATACACTCTAAATATATGGAGGATTGTAAACGGGGTCCATAGGATTAATGAATTATACCAAACTCAAATATGAATTCTTGAGATTAGATATTGTTACACTTGGGCAAAAATGAATTACAATACTTTTTATTTGAAGGAGAGGACGGCAGATTAGGTACATGTGTTAAACCTCCATGATTCAAATAAGGGATACTATTCCTATGGTCATGGTCCTATGGTTAGGGTAATGGGTTAAAAGGTGGTCATTACACCAAATCTGTTGGATTGTCACGGTCATTGACCATGACAAGTCCAACTTGTCAAGAAGGTCAATGACCGTGATAATTCTGGGGGTGAAAACTCTTGTTGTCATGGTCAATAACCGTGAGAAGTTCATTAGACTTGTCACAGTCCTGTCACGATCTTTGACCTTGACAAGGTTTGTCACGTTAAAGACCGTGACAAACCCGTGGCAACCTTTAAAAATTTATCACGGTCAATAACCGTGACAAATTTGGGCCGAATTTAAAAAAGTCTGCTGGGCAATTTTTCCACTGCCTAGCAGTATATTTGTACTGTTATAGAAAAATTGTACATGTTCAAACAGCATATATCCAAATCAAATAGAAGAATGCACCAATTCATTCCATATATATTTCCATATCCAAATGTCCAAATCCAATTAATTCAAATAGAATCCAAGTGTCCAAATAAAAATAGATACAAATAATGTCACAACATAGTGTCTAGGGAGGGTTCGAGGAGGAAGGATGGACACACGATATACGCATTGAGAAACCCCTCAATATGCGTCACGTCGCATTGTTTGCGCAACCACAATGCAAAGTTCTCCATTGTGGGTATCACATGCGTGACGAGCACCTTGGCCTTGATGTTTTGAAGGTTACGTCCATGAACCGGCATACCCTCGACGGTATCCATGTCCCTCAACCCCCTTGCTATCCACTGGCCATCACATATCTCGCATAAAAACATACTCGGCCAATCGATTGTTGACATAGGCTGCTAGATAGGAGCCAAGTAGGGGAGTTGATCATCAAGCGGTGAGTTCACGCGTATTGGTGATGAAGAAGCAATGTACAGGTCCTCATCCTCGTCCTCCTCCACCTCCACCTCCACCACCTTCTCCTTACCCTTGCCCTTTCTGCCCAACTGACACTTCATGAATGCATACATATCTAGGACCGTCGCCTCCAACCTTGATAGCTTCGCGTCATGCGTGTCCACCTAATGAGCTAACCCCATTTTGTTCTTCTCCATTTTGGTGATCCTAGATTTTCCAACCTGCGAGCTCACCCCCTAGTCCTCCCCTTGCGATCAGCGCAAAGTACTTAGTTGAGTGCGTCTGTGAACAAAGATGCCTTGTCATCATCAGACTGCGACGCATGCACTTCCTTAAGCTTTGCCTAAAATGAGAAAAAGCACACGATTAGTTAAATAAGTAAATAAAAAACTTATAACGTAATTCACAAAAATTAAACCGTCGGATTACTTACAATCGTGGTCACGACGCTCGGGACACCCCCTTATCCTTGCCATTCTTCGTCCGAATTTCCACATAGGCATTTAGCCTATGTGGCCTACCCCTAGGGCCACTCCCCGTCTCCTAAAATAAAATGACGTAAAATTAGTTAGTAACACAAAGTAAAATAATGCAGAATAACATATTTCTATAATTATAGAAAAATAAAAACTTTCCATCATGTGCTCCACCTCGGCATAAGACGTCCGACCGGAGTACTGCACGTCCATCTTTTTCGCCCGGTTTTCCCTCCCCGGTTGGAGAGATGCTAATTGTTTCTCCTTGATCTCATTGTCAATTAACTTTTGTCACTGTGCCAAGCGATCGGCTCCTTCGGTGGGACGGACTCATGAATTCTGATAATGGACTCCTGGATCTTCCCAAAGTACTGGGCCCGCAAATTCTTCTTCCATTGTCTTATGTTGCTCCCCCAACTTCTCCAACATAAAATCGCGGAGTTCTGGGGGCAGGATGAATTGTTCTTGTCAAACAAATACAAAACAAAAACAATGCAAGTGTTAGTCACGAATAAATAGAAATAAAAAAATTGAAATTGAAATATAAATACATTGCATGTATTGCCACCCAAATAGCTAACTTTAGCTCATCTGGCACTATCCTCCAACTGGTGTACCCCGGGCCGATAATCATCTTCACCAGCTCGAGGGATCTAGTCAATAAGCCCGTCTTGTTCTCAACGACCATTCCCAATTTTTCCTATTTGGGGAGCCTAGGGGCTGAGGAGCCCTCGTCGCCTCTGCTACCACCGAGCCCTGAAGAAGTCATCATTATTATCATCAACATCATCCTTGCCTTAATCCCTGAAGGAGACATTTTCTATCAAAATTATTGTTATTAGTAAAAATCCAAATGAATTAGAAGACATACAAACATTTATGTGGTCACGAAAAAATTTGTGAAAAAAAATGGTGGGAAAAAAAGAAGAGGAAGGGTTTTTTCCTGACAAATTTATCAAGGCCTTGTCACTGTCTTTGACCGTGATAACTTTCTAAGGCTTATCATGGTCATTGATTGTGATAAGTCCATTATAATTGTATTTGTCACGAACTTGTCACGATCAATGACCGTGATAAGCCATTGTCATGAACTTGTCACGGTTAATAACCATGACAAAAAATGCATGTTTTTTTATCACGGTCATTGATCGTGACAAGGGTGAACGATTGAAGGGTGTCAATTTATCCTTTTTGATGTATTGGGTCATGTATCTATGGACACGACAGGGAGTCATGATTTATAATTATGACAACTCAATCAAATATTACAGCAAGTGGTCATAATTATGAACTAACCATAGGACCCATTTTCACTCTAAGGGGTCACGATTTATAATTATAACTAGTAAATAGAGGCCACGGTTATGGTCACAGTTTATGACTGTAACCACATGTCATGGTTATTGACCGTAATAATATCCTCAACATTAAGTAATGGAATATGACCGTGACTCTTGATTTGGTCACGATTTTGGAAGGTAACCCATAAAATGTTCACCCTTTATATTACCACGATCCAGGATCGCGACCCATGCACTTTGTAACAGTCCACAACCCTAAGAATTTTTATTTTTTTCATAGTGTATTACAAGATCATGAAATTCATATAAAGGAAAGACTCACTTGAGATAGGCCTTGGTCATTATGCAAAGGAATAAATTTCTTATAAGAAGGAAATACTCTCTTTGGATGAGTATTAGTTATTGTATAAGACCACGAAATTCGTATAAATAAGGAAAGACTCACTTTAGATGAGCCTTAGTCATCGAGCGTGGGCATGACATTTGTAAAATAAGTAAAGACTCACTTCGTAAGAGTCTTGGTCATCATATAAATGGTAAAACGTGGAAAGAGTCAATTTGGATGACTCTTATCATCATTTATAGTCACGACATTCGTGTAAGGAGGATAGACTCTCTTTGTATTCGTCTTGGTCATCTTGAAAGAGCACCACATTCATAGCAGAAGGAAAGACTTACTTTGGATGTGTCTTGGTCATAACATAAGGGAACAACATTCATATAAAGAAAAGACTCCATTTGGAGCAGTCTTATTATCATGAAAGGGCACGATATTTGTAAAAATAAGGTAAGACTCACTTTGGATGATCCTTGATCAACATGCAAGGGCATGACATTCGTAGAATGGAAAGACTCACTTTGAATGAGCCTTTGTCATCATGCAAGGTCATCGCATTCATATTATAAGGAAAGATTCATTTTGGATGAGTATTTATCATGTACACGAGCAGGCATTTATAAAAAGAAGAGACACGCTTTATTCAGCATTGGTCATCGTGCAAGGTAAAGCATTCATAGGGACGGAAAGATTCACTTTGAATGACTCTTGGTCATCGTTAAAGAACACAACATTTGTAGAAAGGAAAGACTCACTTGGGATTAGCCTTGGTCATCATGAGAGAGAACAACATTCTTTAATTAAATATCCCTTCATTTGGACAACCTACCATATCCTCCCTTGGACTCATAAAAATTCCCACGAACGTTTTCACGATCTAACCCTGACCAAGGCACTAGAGCTGAATCTATTCTCCCTTGAAGATGAATCGATTCACCCCGGGATAAATCGATTCACCCTGGAGGCCGAATTGATTCGCTTCAGATAGTAATCCTAGATTTCTAAATTTTCAATACAAATTTCTTCCCCAAAATTCCATAATCATTTTTTCTAATCTCCATTAAAAAATTTTAAGCTTTGTAAACCTCAATTTCATCAACTATGAATTCATATTAACTAAGATAATGCATACACAAGGTTTTATAATCATTCGAAACATAATCGTGCCTAAAATAAATTCCATCCCAAAATCAGCTACTAAATCTTTCGATCTCGCATATCCTTCCATAGAAAATTCATAACTAATTCAAAAAAATTAAAAAATTACGAAACTAACGGCTACGGATTACAACAAAAAGATCTAAAATTTCATGACCCGAATCGATTCACAACTAGACCAAATCGATTCAGTTTTGAGAAGCAACCAAGATGGCCTAAGGACGAATGTGAGTCCTCCAAAACCTCTATTAATGCCCAAACCAAACTCCAAAGTAGTAACCAATTGGCACCCTAATCCAATATAAGTATAGGAACATGTGTTTAAACCTTTTTACACCATATTATGGGTCCAAGAACATCAAATCCAAGAATAAAACTTTAAGATTCAAACTTTGTAACATAACTCATCTTTAAAATAACTTAGGATTTGTTCATCATCAATTCAAGCCCTAAACCTCAAATTAACATGGGGATAATTCATAATAGTGAAGTTTCATTCTAAAACATCAATTATTTTTCATATGTACATCATTTAATCCATTAATTTCATATTTTAATCATCAAGGTATAATTACTCCATGCAGGGCAGATTCATATCATTCCTAATTAATACAAATCATAAATCATCATAAGAATTCATATCCAATATAATTAATCAAAAAACCCAAAATAATATGAGAAATTATTATTATAAATCAATAAACAGGTTATTAAAGATATTGTAAGAAAATTCTTGCCTTAAACTGAAGGATTGAAGAACACTTGTTTTCTCCTCTCCAAGCTTGACCAATTTCTCTCAAGTGTTTATGGTTGTCAGGGTTAGGTTTATTGGATGGAAAGTACCTAAATGAGTTTGTTTAACCCCTTTTTAAAATGCTAATCTCGTATCTCCCCATAAGGCTTAATTGCGATACCTTAAACTAGCCCAAAATGTTACCCCGAATAGTCCAAAATCACTCTTAATGGTTTACCTACCCCCCGAAACCAATTTAAAGTGATAAAAATACATAAACGGATATCTCTATCACTCCATAGCCCGGTTTAAATTATACTACCCACAATACACAGTAATAACTCGTAGTGCCAATAAAATGACACATTTAATTATTCTACACGTACACATTTTCCATTACCGTCTAATCAGTGCCAAATTATTATTACTAAGCCACGCATGTAATAATTAATTACATTCATTAATTTATTAATCACTCAATAAATAATAATTACAGTTTATGAAAATATGGGGTATTACTCTAATCTACTAATATTTTATCATTAAAATTATTTACACAATACTCATTTCCCAAGCTATAATTAAAATTATTACGACATATCTTAAAGGAATATATCCATAAAGTCGGTCCAATTATTTAACTTATGTTTAAATATAGTTAAAAAAATTTTGGGGTGCAGCCTATAAACTATGAAAGTAATACATGAATTGGGAATTAATTAAGTAAGAAAAAGGTAAACTTGGCCTAAATGGGCTAAAATTAAAGTTTAAAGCCCAAAATGGTACGTGGGTAATAGTTTAAGGGTCATTTTTTTCAATATGAAATGACTCCATCCAATTGACCAACAGACCAACAGATCTTATTTGTCTCATGAGTATTTTTTGATGCGACAAGAATTTACGAACATCTAAAACAAGGATGGGGTTTCGTGAAAAATAGCCAATACTATTAAGGTTTAGAGTATTATTTTCTTATAAATCTAATTGATGACTATAAGCGGGCCTTTTGATGTTTAATAAAGTCGATTTTGAAATTTTATGCTACTATGATAACGATAAGGTTTTCTTTTATTATCTCCTATTGCAGTTGTGCTTAATTTGGATTAGAGAATATATCCATCTGCTTGTTCCCCCACCACATGCGAGTTTATGGCGCACTCAACAATATTCACTTTTATCAAACCTACATAATACTTAAGTGATTGCCCAAGTCTCGCTTAAATAAAATACAATTATTATGGTTTCTACATACAAACCTACACCCATATTACCCAAAGTCCAAACTCTACCCAAAGCACACAATGGTTACAAGTATTAAATCAGATTAAAAATTTTAAGAAAAATAGTCCAGAATTAGTTTTGAACTATCCTAATTAGGTTGCTCATTGATTTATAGAAAAACATGTGAAATAAGGTTTAGGCAACACTTAAAATGCATAATAGTAAGGAGAGAGAATATAAGAATTCATACCTAAATAAAAGTCAGTTGAAAATTCTGATTAGATGGTTGCGTTCCTCTCGAATAATTGATAAAGACTCGTTCTTGATCAATCTTGAGAAAACTTGATTTAAGTCTTCAAAACTTCGGTTAAAAGTTGTGTTCAATGGGGTTTATTTTTTGTAGATGATAGAGAATGAAATTATGGGAGGCTACTAATTTTTGAGAAGTCTAAAATGTGTTTTAAAAGTTCTAAACTCGTCACTTTATGTTTATATACCAAAAAGAGTTTGAGTCATAATCAAATACAAACACTAAAAAATATATTACGGACGATCGGACCTTTGGAATTGACTGAAATTTGGAGGCCTAGTAGATGAAGGCGAGATGAAGTTGCACAAAAAAAGCAATTCAATTGGATGGTCGAATATTTTTCTTTTTACACCTTAGGTCGGATCCTTCCCTGAATTATATACAAAAAGTTATAATTTCCAAATTTTAATCCCGATTTAAATTCCACTTAAAACCTTTTTTTATATATAAAAGCCAACATTTTTTTCAAACCAAAATGAAATAGATTCCAAAAATATTTTTCCAGAATTTATAATTTGACAAAGATTCTTACGGCTCAAAAATTACGGGGTGTTACATACTTCCCCACAAGCACAAGAATTTCGTCCTCGAAATTCGACAAAGTGTAAACACGCAAAAATAAATAAGACTTGCATATTCCTACCCGTAAAATACCACAATTGGTCACCCGTAGACCCAATCCTACACGCACATATCCCACGCTCAAAGATACAATTAGTATCCTAACTATATATATATATATATATATATATATATATATATATATATCTGTGTGTGTGTGTGTGTGTGTGTGTGTGTGTGTGTGTTGCACAACTATGAAAATATTAGCGTACCACGCTATCCTATGAATCACCACCCAATTCTATCTCCAAAAGTCAATGCAACACTTAAGTCCTCAAATCAAATCACAACATCATATTGATACTTATGATACCAAACACCCACACTAACGATCGCCAAAAATAAATCTCGTCTCCAAAATTAAATTCTAAGTACCCACATCAAGATTACTAATCCTAACCTCATTGCGTACAACGAAGTATCCCCAAACTCCCTATCTTCAAAAAACACGGCTAACACGTATACTAGACACAATACCTTAAGGAGTACGAATCAACAAAGGGAGTTAAAGATTAGTAACGCGGAAGCTAAACGGACTCACAACCTACGAGACCTAAGACCATGCTCTCATACCATTGGTAACACCCCGGGCAATCTGACAAACGAGGTGGCCAGCCGCCGCCGCCAAAATACGTCAGGTGTCACTAAATAAAATATCATCATTAGCAAGTGATAGATATGAGACATATAAAAATTCATAACACAAGATACTAATTAAAATTGATCCAATTATAATTAACCATTTGTGCAATAATCAATCCATCACCATGCTAATCTCTAATATATAAATCCAGTCTCCAATAATGATAAACTCGAATAAAATGATCCGCCTACAAATATCTGAATAAAACCATAAACAACAGTGGAATCAAGTGGCCCACCAAATCCATAAGTAGTGTCTCATAATAAAAATGCGACGGAAAGTAAAAATCTATGCTACTAAGCAACTAATAAATAAAGTCCATATGCCGCTCCAAAAGATCTCCAGTAACTCCTATGCAGCTATTCCAGCGTTAAACTTGAAATGTTAGTCAACGCAATGCACTAAAGACCACTGCATGAATCCAAGCTACTATCCCCAATTAGGGCCCGTGGAGCCAGACAGTAGCATTATACATAATAAATATCACAATAGAATATTTTAAATTAAACGAGATATATTAACATGCGAGTAAAATAAACAGCGAACACCTAATCACGTAATTATGCTACCCCAAGTATATTTCCAATTATTAGATTATATCAAAAGCTATTCATCTAATTTAATTCAATTAATCCGATTATTATTACTTTTATCCACCATTAATATTAGTTGCGGGACTCCCGCACAAAGTTTCTTCATTTAAATTGATTTATCACATTATTATTATTATTATTATTATTATTATTATTATTATTATTATTATTATTATTATTATTATTATTGCGGTGTCGTCATAGCCAGCAGACCCCACTGTATGTCCTATACTTATTCGAGCCCGTCTCAAGTTTTACACCATGAACATTCCTCGTAATAGCCAGCCAGACCGTATTCTGTCAGCCCTGCACTTATTTCCGAGATTCCATGCATGACACGTCATAATAGCCATCCAATCGGTTTAACTGTCAACCCTGTACTTATTACACCGCCACACACCCACACATCGTAATAGCCAGCCAACTCGTTTAACTGTAATTTCTTCACTTATTAATGACGCCGATTCATTTTAATACCTATTTATTATCTTAGCCATTAATTCTCAATTTCTTATTTTCTCAACATCTCATATTCTTATTATTTATTTTAGGCCCACCCTATTATAGAGCATAAACTTCAAGCCTACCCCTAGTCCCATACCTAGAGGTCTCCAAAACACAACCACGTCCTATCCTATTTCATATGATGAATTTCAATATTTAATCTCACCCTAGTTTCGTGCCTAGACTAACCAAATCAATGAAACGACACCAAGATCAACCCCACCCCGGAATATCCCATCCGTAAAAATCTCTACACTGACTTGTACCATATCTCGAAAGTGTTACCCGCAACTAAGGCCTACCTGCTAGTCTCATACCTACCAAGTATTCCTAAAATTTAGGTGAGAGCATAATAACCAAAATCACATCGTCCTCGCGATGATAAAAATAAATAACATGATAATTCACCCATTCCAATATATCAATAACCACACAAATTTCACATGCGATTCAATTAATTTTAATTTAATTCATTCAAGTCGTCGACATAATTAACCCAAATTATTTTTATTTGATAATTACGATTCTCAGTCAACATGCGAGTTTATCTCACACCCAACAATATTCACTTTTATCAAACCCACATAATACTTAAGTGATTGCCCAAGTCTCGCTTAAATAAAATACAATTTTATGGTGGCTACATGCAAACCTACACCTACACCCACACCCATATTACCCAAAATCCAAACTCTACCCTAAGCACACAAGGGTTACAAGTATTAAATGAGATTAAGATTTTTAAGAAAAACATTCCCGAATTAGTTTTCAACGTTCCTAATTAGGTTGCTAATTTATTTTAAGAAAAACATGTGAACTAAGGTTTAGACGACACTGAAAACGCATAATACTAAAGAGAGAGAATAGAATAATTCATGCCTGAATAAAAGTCGGTTGAAAATTTTGATTATATGGTTGCTTTTCTCTCGAAAAATTGATAAAGACTGATTCTTGAACAATCTTGAGAAAACTTGATATAGATCTTCAAAACTTGGGTTAAAAGTTGTGTTCAATGGGATTTAGGTTTTGTAGATGAGAGAGAATGAAATTATGGGAGGATACTGATTTTTCAAAAATTTAAAATGTGTTTCAAAAGTCCTAAACTCATCACTTGATGTTTATATACAAAGAAGAGTTTGAGTCCTAATCAAATACAAACACTAAAAAAAAAATTCGGACGATCTGACCTTTGGAATTGACTGAAATTTGGAGGCATAATAGCTGAAGGTGAGAGGAAGTTTCATAAAAAAATTGAGCTCAATCAGATGGTCGAATATTTTTATTAATTTTTTTTACTCCTTAGGTCGGATCCTCCACCGATTTATATACAAAAAGTTATAATTTTCAAATTTTAATCCCGACTAAAATTCCACTTCAGACCTTATTTTCATATCTAAAAACCAATATTTTTTTTCATACCAAAATGAAATAGATTGCAAAAATTATTTTTCCAAAATTTATAATTTAACAAAACAATTTATGGCTCAAAAATCATGGGGCGTTACATACTTCCCCACTAGCACAGGAATTTTGTCTTAAAATTCGACGAAGCGTAAACGTGAAAAAATAAATAAGGTTCACATATGCCTACTCATAAAACACTACAATTGGGCTCCCATACACCCAATCCTGCAAGCATATATCCCATGATCAAAGATACAATTAATATCCTAACTATATATATACGCATAACTATGAAAATATCGACGTATCACGCTCTCTTATGAATCATAACCCGATTCTATCTCCAAAAGTTATTGCAACACTTAAGTCCTCAAATCAAATCACAGCATCAAATTGATACTTACGATACCAAACACACACATTAACGATCTCCAAAAATAAATCTCGTCTCCAAAATCAATTCTAAGTACCTCACATCAAGATTACTAGTCCTAACCTCATTGCCTACAACGGCCTATCACCAAACTCCCTATCTTCAAGAAACCCTTCTAACACATATACTAGACCTAATACCTTAGGGAGTACACATCGACAAAGAAATTCAAAGATTGGTAACACGGATGCTAAACGGACTCATAACCTACGAAACTTAAGACAATGCTTTGATACCATCCGTAACACCCCGCGCAATCTGACAAGTGAGGTGGCCAGCCACCGCCACCAAACTATGCCAGGTGTCACTAAATAAAATACCATCATTTGCATGTGATAGATATGAGACATATAAAAATTCATTCCACAAGATAGTAATTAAAACTGATCCAATAATAATTAACCATTCGTGCAATAATAAATCCATCACCATGTTAATCTCCAATAAATAAATCCAGTCGCTAATAATGATAAACTCGAATAAAATGATCCGACTACAAATATCTCAATAAAACCATAAACAACGGTGGAATCAAGTGGCCCACCAAATTCATAAGTAGAGTCTCATAATAAAAATGCGACGGAAAGGAAAAATCTATGCTACTAAGCAACCAATAAATAAACTCGAGCTACCCCTCCAAAATATCTCCAGTAACTCCTATGCAGCTATTCTAGATGAATGTCTATATTTAATCTCTTCCTAGTCTCGCGTCTAGACTAACCAAATCAACGGAACGACACCAAAAATCAATCCCACCCCAAAATATCCCATCCGTAAAAATCTACACTAACTAGTACCATAACTACAAAGTGTTACCCGCAACTAAGTCCTGCTTACTAGTCTCATACCTAGAAAGTATTATTAAAATTTAGGTGAGAGCATAATACCCAAAATCCCATCGTCCCCGCGATGATAAAAATAAATAACACGATAATTCACCCATTCCAATATATCAATAATCACACAAATTTCACATGCGGTTACAATTAATTTTAATTTAATTCATTCAAGTCTTCGACAAAATTAATCCAATTTATTTTTATTTGATAATTACGATTCTCAGTCAACATGCGAGTTTATGGCGCACCCAAAAATATTCACTTTTATCAAACCTACATAATATTTAAGTAATTGCCCAAGTCTCTCTTATATAAAATACAATTTCTATGGTTTCTACATGCAAACCTACACCCATATTACCCAAAGTTCAAACTCTACCCTAAGAACACAAGAGTTACAAGTATTAAATCAGATTAAGATTTTTAAGAAAAACAATCACGAATTAGTTTTCAACTTTCCATATTAGGTCGCTAATTTATTTTAAGAAAAACACGTGAATTAAGGTTTAAGCGACACTTAAAATGCATAATACTAAAGAGGGAGAATAGAAGAGTTCAAACCTAAATAAAAGTCGGTTGAAAATTCTGATTAGATGGTTGCGTTCCTCTCGAAAAATTTATAAAGACTCGTTCTTGAAAAATCTTGAGAAAACTTTATTTAGATCTTCGTAACTTGGGTTAAAAGTTGTGTTCAGTGGGGTTTAGATCTTATAGATGAGAGAGAATGAAATTATGGGAGGCTACTGATTTTTGAGACATCTAAAATTTGTTTTTAAAAGTCCTAAACTCGTCACTTTATGTCTATAGACCAAAAAGAGTTTGAGTCCTAATCAAATACAAACACTAAAAAACATTTCGGAAGATTGGACCCTTGGAATTGACTGAAATTTGGAGGTACGGTAGTTGAAGGTGAGAGGAAGTTGCATAAAAAAATTCAAATCAATCGGATAGTCGAATTTTTTTTTTTACTCCTTAGGGCGGATCCTCCCCCGATTTATATACAAAAAGTTATCATTTTCAAATTTTAATCCCGATTTAAATTCCACTTAAAAACTTATTTTTATATCTAAAAACCAACATTTTTTTCATACCAAAATGAAATAGACTCAAAAAATTATTCTTCCAAAATTTATATTTCAAAAAAGATTTTTACGGCTCAAAAATAATTGGTGTTACATACTTTCCCTCTAGCACATAATTTCTATCATCCAAATTCGACAAAGCGTAAACGCGCAAAATAAATATGGCTCACACATGCCTACCCGTACCACAATTGGGCACCCATACACCTAATCCTACATGCATATATCCCACGATATATATATATATACGCATATAACTATGAAAATATTGGCGTACCATGCTCTCCTAGGTATCATCAACCGATTCTATTTCTAAAAGTCATTGCAACACTTATGTCCTCAAATCAAATCACAACATCAAATTGATACTTACGATACCAAACACCCACACTAACGATCTCCAAAATCAGTTCTAAGTACCTCAAATCAAGATTACTAGTACTAACCTCATTGCTTACAATGGCCTATCACCAAACTCCCTATCTTTAAGAAACACAGCTAACACATATACTATACCTAATACCTTAAGGAGTACGAATCAACAAAGGGGGGCAAAGATTGATAACGTGGAAAGTAAACGGACTCATGACCTACGAGACTTAGGACCATGCTCCGATACCATCTGTACCACCCCGCGCAATATGGCAAGCGAGGTGGTCAGCCACCGCCGCTGCCAAACTATGCCAGGTGTCACTGATGATACCAAAATCGATATCACCATGTCAAAGTGATAAACAATCTCACACCAGTAAATTAATGGAAGACATGTAAGAATATAATAGTAGAAAGTGATGAGACAATAAGGAAGTGAACACCAGATATAAGTGGTTCGGTCGGAGCCTACATCCACTATGCAGTGTGAATGGTGGTTTTCACTACAACAATGGCTCTATTGGCCTGTAAATACAAGACTCAAACTTTTCTTTCTCACTAAGTATTTTGATAGAGTTTTGTTAGGGTTGTGAATTATCCATCCTTTACAATGTATAAGATGAAGTGTATTTATAGTGCCTTGGGTGTGTAATGTACCCCCAAGCATGTAATCAGCATGTGCATGAGGGGGCTCCCAATAGCTAGTTGTCACATGTCCTTCACAAATGTAACTAATTATGATGCAATATTCCCTCACGTGAGGGGATAATATTATGTAACAGACTTGTCCACATGGGAGATGCCATCTTAGAACCTTCAACTACTCGTACTGTAAATGTCATCTGGAGAGGTCTCGGCCTGGCCGAGTACGAGGTTATTGATGTGAGTATAAGACTGTTGATGTAGTGTGGGATTTTATGCTGGAAAGTGACAAGTGTGGTCTCGTTTGAAGGTATCAGGACGAGACGTGCTATACAAGTTATTTCTAGATGTCGACTGGAGTAGAGGATGAGACATGTCATCACTGATGAAGTACTCCCTTGAGGTCTCGACTCACGGGATGGCTGAGGTTGTGGATGAAGAGGCCGACCCTAATCTGAATGAGTCTTGGGTACCACCCAAATAGGGTCATGTAGGAACTCGGCTTTGGATGCTTATGTCCCTCGTTCTAGGACGTGGTCACACTTGCTCATATCAATCACCCCTAGCCCTCACCCATCTATGTGAACAAGTGGTTGGGGGATACGAGTTAGTCCAGTCTTTTAATGAGATGTCGAGATTAACACGTGTCTCAGTTCTAATTAGATGGCATCTACCCTAAGTTGATTTGACGGTTGAATGCTTAGGACTTTGTTCCCTCAAAGATGGGCATTGGAACTAGTGCGTAATCATTACCAGGTTTAAAAATGGTTTAAACCCTATTTTTGCCATTTTCTCCATTTCGCGCGTAGTTACTCTCTCTCTTTAAGACCTCCTGATTTCCAGCAACTAACCCTCTTTCTTGTTTTCAGGCACTCTTCATCCTTTATTAGGGTTCTTTTCAGCATGGTACTCCAACAAGTAACCCCCTTTCTTCCCCTTGTGCATCTTTCCATTGTTTTAAGATTGGTTTTCTATGTTTTTGCTTTTTTTGGCGAGTTTTATATAACTCCGGCGACCCCCGCTGGTAACCATAGCCCCTTCAGGGAGTCGTTTGTGTAACACCCCGCCAAATTAAATACCAAGTAGCTACTCATTTATTAAATTAAACAGAATATACAGTTGGTTCATTCTCAGCATCACTATCGAAAAATATTTTTCTTTTTAAAATAACTCACCCAATACTTAATTAAGTTAAGTGTTAAAAACATTATCCATGATTTATAACAATTTAAAACCATTACCACAACACTGAACAATAATATAGAAATCTCATAACACAACTGAATAATGAATAACAAGAATAAATGTAAGTGGATAAAACCTCCCAATTTAAAATATCCAACACCAATCCAACAAACCAAAATGAAAGTACCAACACAAACCCAATACAATATCTGAAAAGGTAAATGGAATAATTGGAATCCTGGACAACATACCCTAAATAAGAGAAGTACGACAGACATAGGAATCAAAGAAATTAAGCATCTAAACAAGTCTGCATCTCCGGGAATAGGAACTCATGATCAAACATCCATACCCTAAGCTGCACGTCCCCAATGTTGAGCACCTGTTAATATAGATATAGTGGAGAATAGAATATGCAAGGAAACGGGTCAGAGCCCGATTGTAAATGATTTTTAAATAGCAAGTATTTAACAAATGCAATTAAGCATTTATTATGTACATGTTAGATTCCAGGCTCTCACTTGATATTCTCACATCTCATCTATAGTGCATATCTGAGTAACTTCCTTTTAACTAGTTTCCCCCAACATGATTTTATCCCATATATTAACCCCGTATATCCCATACCATACGTAATATAATTATTCACATCCTATTCTCTTCAATATAAAATTGACTTTTCAAAGCCTTAGAATTAAGTATTCTTTTACTTAATTCAATTCAATTTCTTTTATTTACAATTAACTACAATACCACACAGTAGATTGAATTACAATATATATATTCACCCTATAAAATATACTAATATAGAACCTCTCAGTCACAGCTGTAGTGCATGCATACTCTGCTATCATGTCCAATTAAAATTATCATTGTCTAAGGACAAGTGGTCCGGTGTCTTCCCCGAATAATAAATAATATAACACACATATGTTGGAGGCGAGTATATTCCCCAGCCAAATGGATCACGCGTATACCTACATTCCCATTCAACCGTCAAAACAATCATATACACCGATAGCACGTATCCAAGGTCCTATGCTCAGGGTAAGAATCTAAAATCCTCCCTAAATTGGGCGCACAAGATAAGACCGTCCACAACGCAAAACCTCCACCCCGATAGCAAGTAGAGTTGGCATGTCATACACATTATAAGCTATAATATAGGTATACATCCACCTATATATATATATATATATATATATATATATATATATATAATATCAACAAGGTATTCACACAACTATAAGATAATCCTCATACATAGTATTTCCTATCTATCAAATCCTACGTATTAAATATTATAACTTTACTCCTTGATTTATTATTCCCGAGACTATATCACTACCCGAAGATTAAATAAGTTTTCCTTGATATATATTCAGTAAGAAACTCACTTATACCCTACTGGTCCATGTCATCATACTACCCGAATTATTGAGAATTAATATCATCTTTAATTAGACTTATATTCAATAAAACCTATTCTCTCATAACCGTATGTTCTTTCACTTAGGTTTATTCACATATGGCCTTTAGATTTTCCAGGTGATTCAAATGATTCCCTACCTACTGGTCCTATCCTTAATATTCATATAAACGAATCACAACCCAAAATGTGAATTTAAGAACCGTAATTCATTTGATTAATTAACATAATTCTCTCCAATTTAAAACCTAAACATAATAACATTAATCCGGGTTTTACCTATGGCCTACTGCCCTTCCAAATGTCCCATTATATTCAAATAATAATCTCTAAAAATTCCTAAAGGTTTTGAGATTAAATCAAGAATCAAAAAGGGACAAGTTCATCAATTCTGGGCAGGTCGATCGATCGATGGTCAGGGGTCGATCGATCGATCGAGCTTTATGGGTCGATTAATCGATCACCTACTTATCAGCCCAGATTCTGCTAATTTTTATCTACGGGTTTCACAACTTTTGATCATTCAAAACCTTATTTTAACGTCCCAAATTCCTCATACTTCATACCACATGATATAGCAACATATGTAAATGATTTCTACTGTTCTAAACAACCTAGAATCATCAAGAGTTTTTATTAAAGTGTATATATTTCATATTTTCCAGAAAAACTAAAATACATGTTATCTCAAGAACAATCTTATAACTTTCTGAATTTCTCCAACATGTGAGGTTCATTTCGTGGATTAATGTTTACTGACAACATGACATTAATCCTACATATTTCTTTTTTCCAGAAATGAATTAACATCTAACTAGTTTATCTCCAAAACATGTAATTTCTCCTCATTTCTAATTCTCCTAACATGGACATTATACTAACTAGATTGCAAATATTAAATCACTTGTCTCTACTGAAGATCTGATCCTTTGGGGATGTGTGACCACTGGTGGTTCTTCCCTTCTCTGGTTAACTTTCGGTGGTGGTTAGTGGTGGTGACCTTTAGCTCTTGGTTCTCCCACAAAGACTCTTCCTTTTTCCCAGAGAACTCCTCACTCTTTCTCAATTTCTTTCTCTCTGAGTTTGTAGAATGAAATGAATAATCTAAACCCTTTAGACTTATAAATAACCTCCCAAATTCGTGTACACTATTCACCTTCCAAGATAAATGACCATATTACCCCTCCGGGGTGACTATTCGGCTCCAAAGTGCCCCGAGACCCTATACAAACGTCCGAGTAGATGTTTTTGACTATAAAAACACTTTCGAACACTTTGGCATAGTCAAAACGACCATTTATATGACATAACAATATTCCTCTTTTTATTTTATATAAATTCAGTCCCGACACTACTTTCACATGCGTCTGACTTATTTACCGAAATTGTCGTATTAACTATTCGCGACAACTTCTAAAATTTATTCTAAGTAAAGTCATAACCGCATATTACTTTGATTCACTAAGTAATATTCAACATATATTATATCTTACTATATTCTCAAGATATATTTAAATCCTGATTAATTCCAAATTATTCAATTAATTTCAAATAAATCCCTTTTTAAAAGTTATCAAAACTACGGGGTATTACATACTTCCCCCTAATAATGAAATTTCGTCCCAAAATTCGGAAACAAAAGCATATCTGGTACAAATAACTCTGGATAACGTTCGCGCATATCGTTCTCACGCTCCCAGGTAGATTCATCCACATTATGGTGTGCTCGCGGACACGCACAAGCAGAACTACCTTTGACCTCAACGCGGTCTAAGATCATCACTTGTCGCTCCTCGTATGAACTATCTGGCTACAAATCCACTTCCTCCAATGCAATATGAGTGTGTGCCAACTCATCGCGAAGATACCGTCGCAACGAAGAAATGTGGAACACATCATGTATACGATGCAGGTGTTTTGGCAGTCCAATTATGTACGCTACTGGACCCACACTCTCTATGATAGGAAATGGTCCCACATATCTTAGTGCCAATTTCCCTTTCTTCCCAAATCTCATTATCCCCTTCATCGGATATCCTCGCAAAAGTACTTGGTCCCCCACACTAAACTCCCTGAAGAACCTCTTATCATCAACGTAGCTTTTCTGTCTATCTTACGCTACACGAATGCAACTTCTGACTATTTCAATCCTCGCAGACGTATCTTGAATCACTTTCGGTCCCACTTCTAACCAACATGTAAGAGAGCGACAAGGTCTACCATATAATGCCTCAAATGGGGCCGTACCGATGGTGAACTTATAGGAATTGTTATACGTAAATTCCACGAAAGGAAGATATTGTTCCTAACTCCTTCCAAAATCCAGAATACACATACGCAACATATCCTCTAACTTCTGGTTGGTGTGATCCGTCTGACCATCTGTGGGTGGTAGGTTGTACTCAACCGCACTTCAGTACCCATGGCCTCGTGAAAACTTTCCCAAAATAGGGAAATAAAGATCTTGTCTTGATCGGATACAATATTAAGCGGAGCTCCATGTAACCTTACTATCTCGGCAATAAAGAGTTGTGCATATTTCTCTGTAGCATAATCAGTCCATACCGGTAAGAAGTGATCTACCTTAGTCACCCGATCCACAATCACCCATATTAAATCATGACCTCTCTGAGTAGTAGGTAGTCCGGTGATAAAATCCATGGAAATGCTCTCCCATTTCTACATCGGAATATCTAACGGCTGAAGTAACCTAGTTGGCTTCTGGTGATCCACTTTCACTAACTGGAACATTGCGCATTTAGAGATAAACTCGGTAATATCCTTCTTCATTCCACTCCACCAATATTATCGTCGCATATCTTTATACATTTTTTCCCCACCGGGATGTACCGCAAATTTAGAACCATGCGACTCAGACATCACTGCATGTCGTAACTCTTCCCCTTCCGGAATAATCAGTCTACCATTAAAGCATAAGCCTCCTTCTGAGCTCACTGAGTAAGACTCTACTCCTTCAGCCAAAAGTTGTCAAATTTTCTCCTGACATAATGGATCAGCTGCGTGGGCCTATACTACCCTCCTCATAATTTGAGGAGTGATGGTCATAGTAGACATAAATGACCTAGAAACTGCATCTTGATGGCCTAGTTCCTTCCATTTTGCCTTCCATAATAAGGCTAGTTCACCCTCAGTTCTATGACTCAAAGCATCGGCTACCACGTTAGCCTTTCCCGTGTGATAATGTATCTCGAACTGATAATCCTTCACGAATTCAGGCCACCTGCGCTTCCGCATATTCAACTCTCTCTGAGTAACTGTAGTGACTTATAATCCGTAAACAAGCAAAACTTTTCACCCAACAGATAGTGTCTCTATATTCAAAGAGTAAAATGACCGCTGCAAGCTCTAAGTCGTGGGTAGGTTAGTTCTTCTCATGAGGCTTAAGCTTTTTAGAGGCATAAGTTATAGTCTTCTCTTCTTGCTGCAACACCCCACCGAGTCCCTGTAATGATGTGTCAGTGTATACTAGATACTCCACTCTTGGCCTGGGCAGCGCTAGTACCGGAGCTGAAGCCAACTCATCCTTCAGTTCATTAAACGCCAACTGACACGTATCATCCCAGACAAACGGTACACCTTTACGGGTTAGATTACTCATCGGTCCCTTAATCTTTGAAAAGCCTCTTATAAACCATCCGTAATAGCCAACTAATCCCAAGAAACTACGTACTTTTTTCGGTGTCGTGGGTTGTCCTCACTCCCTCACTGCTGATACTTTGTTAGGATCCACTAAAATACCTCTTTCTGACACTATATGCCCCAGGAATTAAACCTCTTGGAGTCAAAACCCACACTTATCATACTTGGCATACAACTGATGCTCACGTAGTGTCTGTAGGACCTTTCACAAATGCTCAACATGCTCCTCTTCTGTATTAGAGTAAACCATGATGTTATCAATAAAGACAATAAAAAACTGATCTAGGAACTCTCTGAATACTCGATTCATCAAGTCCATAAATACAGCCAGCGGATTGGTCAACCCGAACGGTAAAAGTTGAAACTCGTAAGATCCATATCGCGTCAGAAAAGCAGTCTTCGATACATCCTGTTCTCTGATTCTCAATTGGTGATAACTAGATCTAAAGTATATCTTTGAGAAGTAAGTTTCACCTCTCAACTGATCAAATAAGTCATCGATGCGGGGCAAAGGATACTTATTCTGAATCGTGACTTTATTAAGCTCCCGATAATCCACACATAGTCGTAAGGATCCATCCCTCTTCTGTACAAATAGAACTGGGGCACCCCCAAGGTGAGGTACTTCTACGACTGAAACCCTGTCCCAACAACTTCTCGATCTAATCCCTCAATTCTCTCATCTCTGCAGGAGCCATACGGTAGGGAGCACGGGCTATAGGTCGAGTGCCCGGTGCTAAGTCAATCACAAACTCAATTTTCCTACTAGGCAGTAATCCAGGTATATCCTGAAATACATCGGCGAATTCTCTAACAACTAGAATTGATTCAAGGGAAATTATGACTCTCGTAGAGGTCTCCTCCTCTAAATAATATAAATGAATAGACGATCCTCCCTCGGGCTGAGGCATCGCTAATATGAACATCTCTAGTCCAGGAATAATGAATATAATACTCCTAATAAAAAAATCGATCGTGGCTCTATAAGTGACTAGCCAGTCCATCACAATAATAGGATCATATTTGAACATCTCTAATACAAGCATATTAGATGATAAAATCAAACTCCCAATCTCTATACTCACACTACGGCATATAAAGAGAATAGGCGTGCCATGACCCATAAGTGAATCTACATAAGTAATAGTACTGTTGGTTGTGTCTAACAATCCTTTAGCCCGAGCAAAACTAGTGGATTTGAAAGAATGTGGATGTTGAACTGCCGCTTGCTAAACATTGTACACACGTCCATATTGTTAGTGCCCCTGCTACGGCGGAGTTGCTGGAATGGCCAGTAAGGCTGGCATCTAGACCGGTGCTGGAAGAGAAGCGGGAAACATAGGCCTCTAAGGCTCTCGGTTCACACCCTGCTGCTAGGGCATCTTACCCTTATTTGGTCAATCCTATTTCTTGTGACTTCTTTGCCATAAGTAAAACATCTACCTATAAATTGCCCCCCATTACGACTCTGTTGGCCCCTGGTTGACAATTTCCACCTTTGCCTTGGCCCTGATGATTGTGTTGTTAGCCCTGGTGGCCTTGCCTATTACCACCCTATCCAAAATAAAAACCTCTTGATCTCAAATGTTTCGCATAATCCCCTGGCTGTAAATTTTGATCACCCTGTTTCGGTTGTCCCTAAGATGAAGATGATCCACTGCCATTATTTCCTCCATTACGGCCCTGCTGACTAGACTCAATTCCTCTCTTATTTCCCTTGACATGAAGACGATGATCTTGTCAATGAATTAAGGAAACATTCAATACATCATTATAGGTCTGTAAGGAAAGATTTCCCAACAGATGCTGGTGAATCCTCCAAGTAAGACCATCCCGGAACAGCTTAATCTTATTCTCCTCAGTAGGTACCTCTCCTGGCACTAAATTGGTCAATATAGTGAACTCTTATTCATATTCAGTAACTGATTTCCCTTCCTGGGTGAGGTCTAAGAGTTTCCTCTGCATCTCAGTCTGAACTACAGAAGGAAAGTATTTACGGTCGAATCGTACTCAGAAATCCTGAATAGACAAAGTATCCCTCTCCTCTGTTGTGGTAGTGGACTCCCACCACTGTAGACCTGCACCAATTAACTTGAACATTGCTAGCATTTGTTTCTGAACCTCCGTACATTCATACATACGTATATGTCTCTGGATGTCTTTCTTCCATTGTCTAGTAGTTATGACATCGGAACCTCCTTTGAATTCTGGTAGATGTGCCTTTTGGAATGCCTCCCTCACACGTTTCCAAGCAGTGGGAAACCCTTGCATCGGTGCTGGTGGAACTGCCTGTGCAGGTGGAGGAGCTTTTGGGAAACCACCAAGGCAGCATTTACTTCTTGAGCCACAATGGCAATAACCTCTGATGTATTCATTGTGCCCTGAGCTGAAGCGGGTTGTTGTGCTGGCTGCGCAGCACCTAGGGCTCTTTGTGCACTTCGTGGAGGCATTAGAAATGAGATACATCAAAGTCAGCATTTTTAAAATACCACATAAATAGTTGAAGTCGTAAATGCATAAATATGATTTTCAACAATCCTAATTATAGGGCTCTATATCAAAGGACGCTAAGCAGAAAACATAAGTAAGCCGCACAGATCCTGAAGACTCTAGTACCTGATGCTCTGATATCACCTGTAACACCCCGCCTAATTAAATACCGGGTAGATACTCCTTTATTAAATTAAATAGAATATATAGTTGGTTCATTTCTCAGCATTACTGTCGAAAAAAAACTCCTTTTAAAATAACTCACCCAATACTTAATTAAGCTAAGTGTTAAAAACATTTTCCATGATTTATAACAATTTAAAACCATTACCACAACACTGAACAATAATAGAGAAATCTCATAACATAACTGAATAATGAATAACAAGAATAAATGTAACTGGAAAAAACTTCCCGGTTTAAAATATCCAACACCAATTCAACTAACCCAAATGAAAGTACCAACATAAACCCAATATAATATCTGAAAAAGTAAATGGAATAATTGGAATCCTGGTCAACATGTCCTAAATAAGAGAAGTACTACAGACATAAGAATCAAAGAAATAAAGCATTTAAATAAGTTTGCATCTCCAGGAACAACAACTCATGATCAAACATCATAACCCTAAGTTGCACGTCCCTGATGTTGAGCACCTGTTAATATATATATATATATATATATATATATATATATATATATATATATAGTAGAGAAAAGAATATGCAAGGAAACGGGTCAGAGCCCGATTGTAAATGATTTTTAAATATCAAGTGTTTAACAAGTTCAATTAAGTATTTATTATGTACATGTTAGATTCCAGGCTCTCACTTGATATTCTCACACCTAATCTAGAGTGTGTATCTGAGTAACTTCCTTTTAACTAGTTTCCCCAACATGATTCTATCCCATTTATTAACCCCGTATGTCCCATACCATACGTAATATAATTCTTCACATCCTGTTCTCTTCAATATGAAATTGACTTTTCAAAGCCTTAGAATTAATTATTCTTTTACTTAATTAGATTCAATTTCTGTTATTTACAATCAACTACATTATCACAAAGTAGATTGAATTACAGTATATATATTCACCCTATAATATATACTAATATAGCACCTCCCAGTCAGAGTTGCGGTGCATGCATACTTTACTATCATGTCCAGTTACAATTCTCATTGTCTAAAGGACAAGTGGTCTAGTGTCTTCCCCGAATCATAAATAACATAATACACATATGTTGGAGGTGAGCATACTCCCCAGCCAAATGGGTCACGCACATACCTATGTTCCCATTCAGCCATCGAAACTATCATATATACCGATAGCACGTATCCAAGGTCCTATGCTTAGGGTACGAATCTAAAATCCTCCCTAAATTGGGCGCACGGGATAAGACCGTCCACAACGCAAAACCTCCACCCCGATAGCTAGTTGCGTAGGTATGTCATACACATAATAAGCTATAATATAGGTATACATCCACCTATATATTTATATATAATATCAATAAGGTATTCACACAACCATAAGATAATCCCCATACGTAGTATTTTCTATCTCTCAAATCCTACATATTAAATATTATGACTTTACTCCTTGATTTATTATTCCCGAGCCTATCTCACTACCCGAAGATTAAATAAGTTTTCCTTGATATATATTCAGTAAGAAACTCACTTATACCCTACTGGTCCATGTCATCATACTCCCCGAAATATTGTGAATTAATTTGATCTTTAATTAGACTTATATTCAATAAAACATATTCTTTCATAACCGTATGTTCTTTAACTTAGGTTTATTCACATATGGCCTTTAGATTTTCCAGGTGATTCAAATGATTCCCTACCTACTGGTCGTATCCTTAATCTTCTTATAAATGAATCACAACCCAAAACATGAATTTAACAACCGTAATTCATTCGATTAATTAACACAATTCTCTCCAATTTATATCCTAAACATAACAACATTAATTCGGGTTTTACCTATGGCCTATTGCCCTTCCAAATGTCCCATTATGTTCAAATAATAATCTCTTAAAATTCCTAAAGGTTTTGAGATTAAATCAAGAATTAAAAAGGGAAAATTTCATCAATTCTGGGGAGGTTGATCGATCGATGGTCAGGGGTCGATCGATCGATCGATCGAGCTTTATGGGTCGATCAATCGATCACCTAGTTATCAGCCCAGATTCTGCAACTTTTATTCACAGGTTTCACAGCTTTTGATCATTCAAACCCTTATTTTAACGTCCCAAATTCCTCATACTTCATACCACATGATATAGCAATATATGTAAATGATTTCTACTGTTCTAAACAACCTAGAATCATCAAGAGTTTGGATTAAAGTGTATATATTCTTATTTTCCAGAAAAACTAAAATACATGTTATCTCAAGAAAAATCTTATAACTTTCTGAATTTCTTTAACATGTGAGGTTTATTTCGTCGATTAATGTTTATTAACAACATGACATTAATCCTACATATTTCTTCTTTCCAAAAATGAATTAACATTTAACTAGTTTATCTCCAAAACATGTAATTTCTCCTCATTTCTAATTATCCTAACATGGACATTATACTAACTAGATTGCAAATATTAAATCACTTGCCTCTACTGAAGATCTGATCCTTTGGGGATGTGTGACCACTGGTGGTTCTTCCCTTCTTCGGTCAACTTTCGGTGGTGGTTGGTGGTGGTGACCTTTGGCTCTTGGTTCTCCCACAAAGACTCTTCCTTTCCCCAGAGAACTCATCACTCTTTCTCAATTTCTTTATCTCTAAGTTTGTAGAATGAAATGAATAATCTAAACCCTTTAGACTTATAAATAACCTCCAAAATCCGTGTACACTATTCACCTTCCTAGTGAAATGGCCATATTACCCCTCCAAGGTGACTATTCGGCTCCAAAGTGCCCCGAGATCCTATACAACGTTCGAGTAGACTTTTTTTACTATAAAAACACTTTTGAACACTTTGGCGAAGTCAAAATGACCATTTGGATGACATAACAATATTCCTCTTTTTATTTTATATAAATTCAGTCCCGACACTACTTTCACACGCGTCTGACTTATTTACTGAAATTGTCGTATTAACTATTCGCAACAACTTCTAAAATTTATTCTAAGTAAAGTCATAACCACATATTACTTTGATTCACAAAGTAATATTCAACATATATCATACCTTACTATATTCTCAAGTAATATTTAAATCCTGATTAATTCCAAATTATTCAATTAATTTCAAACAAATCCCTTTTTAAAAGTTATCAAAATTATGGGGTATTACAGTTTGTTGTAGGCTTATAGTGGTCTTAGGGTCTCTCACCCCCTTCCCTGGTAGTTTTGCCTCTTAGGAACTTTTTCAGCATAGCTCCGGCCATCTTCTTCGACAGCCTTGTTTTTTGTTCTTGGTTATTCTTTATCAAAACAGTTAACCTTCCATCCTTAGATCTTGTAGTCAACAAAAGTCAACCTACATCTTATTTGTCTTTATTTGAAATTTTTCAGTCAAGTTGAGTCTCATCTCGTTGATGTTAAGGCAGTTATACAAGCTAGCCAAGGAGTTTCCAAACCTCAGAGAGAGGTATTTTTAAGAGATTATGGGGTAGAGGTTGAGGAAGCCGAGAGGCGTAAAGCCGAGGTATTTCCTCTTCATCCCATTTATCCTCCCCCACTGACTGTTATTCATCCCGCCATTGTGGAGTTTAATGACTCTATGTCTCAGTCGTCTTCTTCTGTAGACGATAATATGCCTTTCTCTCAATCGGCCAAGAGTGCCAACTCTTATGAAGAAGCCATGGCTTATCATACACCCCATACTAAAGGGTTTAAGGTGGATGAAGTTTCTTCTCATGTCTCGTCCTCTAAGAGGAATAAGGCGTCAAACCAATCTGACTCTTCTATCCAAATACTTGAGCCCAGTGTTGCCATTCCACCACTAATAGATGTTATTTTTCTCTCATCCGTGATGAGACTGAGTTTATTGAAAAATCCCCCAAATGGTGATTCTAATAATCCCCAGGCCGAATCTCCAAAGGATAGTGGTAAGGAGAGTGAACTTGACACCTCTATTGCTGAATCTTATGAGAGCCTTATCACTGAGGCCGACCTTCTAGTCTGGAGACACCTTTATGGCACAGAACCGTCCGTTTTTATGACGAAGCCTTCTAAAGATGAAATATCCTTTCATGGACGATATGGTGAAGTCTATGTCTATGAGAAGATGTTTAAGATCGGTTTTCAACTACCTAATCACCCGACCATTCGGGCCATCTTAGCCCACTTAGGACTTACCCCCTCTCAGCTTTCTTCGAATGCCTGGAGAGTTATTCTCGGCTTTATCTCCCTGTAGAAGATTGTTCACCAAACCGATCATACGATTAACATTGTTATGTCCTGCTATACTCCTTCGTCTTCTAAGACTCAACCTGGATACAATCACCTCATATCTAGGAAGTCTGCAAAGAAAGTTATGTTGGTCACTTAAACCTCAAATCACAACTGGAAACCTAAATATTTTTTCATCTCTGGAGCTTGGGAATTCGATCCCAATCAAGCTCGTGGAACCAATGAGCCTAGGACTCCTCTGAGTGGGCTAAAGTCTCTGCATCGGTCAAACTTGATCCAGGGTTGAACCCTGAGGCCACTAAGAAGGTCAAAAAACTTCGTGAACAAGGTGATGGTGGTCATCTTGTTAAGTTTGAGCATCTAATGACCCCATACTACCTGGCTCAAATAGGTCTGGGGGTTGACCTCCTAATTGAGATGCATAAGTAAATTTTTTATATTGAACTGTTATCTCGTACCTTGTAGTTATTCATAATTGACTTTGTTCATTTCTTGTAGAACGTCCAGAAAACATACCGGGCGGCCTTTGGGAAATGGTTGCCATAAATTTGAGCAAACTTGTCGACAAACACGGTAAGAAATCCGATAACCATGTTGCCCCAGCAACCAAAACCACTGTAGGTGGACCTTGTTGAGCCGATTATCCTGGGAAGAAGAGGAAGGGACGAGCTGAGGACACAACCACACAGCGTCCAGCCAAGAAGGTTCGTCCTGATAGATCAATTCCTATTTCTACAAATGAGGCCTTGGCAGCTCGTCTCTCCCAACTGAAGTTAGACGGAGAAAGTGTCCTTAACCATGATAAAAATGCCATAAATGGTGTTGGTTGCCTTATCTCCGGCGATGACAAGCGCTTCCTCCAATCCTTAGATATCTCTCTGCTTACTAGATTTTTTATCCACAAGGCTGTTCAGGTATTTTTATAGACTTGCCAAGTGTAGTCTGTTACCAATTCAATCTCGCACTGACTTATCTATCCACATATTTTTTTATTACAAAGTATAATCTCCCTTTATCGAATGGGGGACTAGATCCAGAAGAAACTTCCCTTAATTCAAAAGGGAAGGGATGATGTGATAACTGAGAATAATCTGAAGGACGGACTTCAAAAGTCCAAGTTGGCCCTGTAGAAATCAGTGGACGAGAATACCATTCTGAAGACCGAGCACGCCAACACCTTGAAGATAATGGCTGAGAATAAGCAGGCTAAGATTGATTATGTTGTCAAGGCTTCATTGGACGAGGCTAAGGCGCAAGTCATATTCGAGTTTAAGGAGTCTGGTGATTTCAAGGGTTATGCCTTGGAATATCTTGAAAGAGGCATCAAGACTGTCGGTCGATGAGCTGCCCTTAAGCATGTTGAGGTTGAAAACTTTTCCCCTAATGATTTTTTGGGTCTCGACTTCAACTAGCCCCTTCTTGAGACCGCTTTGGCTGATGTTAAAAATCTAGCCGAACCTTTGGAGGTCCCCATCGAAGTTACTGAGAATAATAAAATTGTGGTTGAGATAGGCATCAATGATTATGGGGACGAGATTACCAATATTGGGGTTGATGGGACGGCCCAAGCTGGTGCTGACGACAGCTTACAACTTTAAGTTCTTATCATTTTTGTTGGGCCAACTGTTTGTGGCCTTGCACTTTAATTGTGTAACCCTTGTATTTGAACTAATTCGTAATCTCGTTTATGAAATGAAGCTATTTATTTTCATGTCTTCCACTTGTGTTATGCAAATATGTCTGCCCTAATTTTTCATTAGTAGCATGATAGCATAATTTGAATCCACCATAATTCACAAGTCCTCTCTCGTCATTTTGAGAGTGTATGGATGAGTGTCATCTCGTCAATGCATTATCGTCTCGGCCAAGAGAATTTTTTCCAAGTTAATGATGTTTAAAAATGAACCACAACTAAATTATTTTAAATTTGAATCCACCAAATTATAGTGTTAGATCATAAGTCCCCTCTCGTCGTTTTGAGAGTGTATGGATGAGTGTCGTCTCGTCCATGCACTGTCATCTTGGCCGAGTGATAATTTTCACCAAGTTAATGATGTTTAAAAAATGAACTACAACTAAGTTGTATGGATGAGTGTCATCTCGTCATTTTGAAATTTGAAATTTGAATCCACCAAATTATGGTGTTAGATCATAAGTCCCCTCTCGTCATTTTGAAAGTGTATGGATGAGTGTCATCTCGTCCATGCACTGTCGTCTCAGTCGAGAGAGAATTTTCACCAAGTTAATGGTTTTTAAAAAATGAACCACTAGTAAGTGATTTTAAATTTGAATCCACCAAATTATGCTGTTAGATCACAAGTCCCATCTCGTCGTTTTAAGAGTGTATGGGTGAGTATCGTCTTGTCCATGCACTGTCGTCCCGATCGAGAGAGAATTTTCACCAGGTTAATGATGTTTGAAAAATGAACCACTACTAAGTTATTTTAAATTTGAATCTACCAAATTATGGTGTTAGATCACAAGTCCCCTCTCGTTGTTTTGAGAGTGTATGGGCGAGTATCGTCTCGTCCATCCACTGTTGTCTCGATAGATAGAGACTTTCCACCAAGTTAATGATGTTTAAAATGAATCACACTTAATTGATTTTTAATCCTATCGATATTGTTGGGAGTCCATGGACAATGTCAACCCCGTCTGGACTGTCATGTAGCTGAGAGAAACTTGAAGCTACTTCACCACAAATGATGTTTTATAGCTTAGGATGAGTTGATACATACAAGCAACAAATATACAAATAAACAGGCAAGGTAGAAGGGAACACTTGGTAATTTTCATTGAATTTCATTCATCATCTAATTCTCATTTACATGTACTAAAATGGAATTAAAAAGTGACAATAAAAACTGAAACCTTAGTGGTAGTATTTTTTGAGATGGTCAGAATTCCACGGGTTGGAAAATGTCTCTCCTTCCATGTTTTCCAATCGATACGTCCCTGGGACAACCTCTTCGACCACTATATACAGGTCATGCCAGTTCAGGTGAAGCTTATAGGGTTTTTTCCATGTTTTCTTTAGGATAAGGTCTTCCAACTTCAGCATCCGATCCTTCACCCTTTTATTATAGAATTCCGTTGTCCTTTACTGATAGGCAGCTTACTTAACCTCGGCATCTTCTCTTCTTTCTTCCACAAGGTCCAAATCAAGTCTTCATTCTGCAACATTCTCTTTCAGGTCATAGGTCTGAACCCAGTGGGTAGGGAGACCTACCTATGTTAGTATCACTGTCTCTGAGCCATAAACCAACATGAATAGAGTTTTCTTGGTTGGAGTTCTCATCGTCATCCGGTAAGACCATGGAACAGCATACACCTCCTCAGTCCACCTCCCTTTGGCATCTTCTACTATTTTCTTGATTCCATCAAGAATTGTTATATTCATTACTTATGTCTTCCCATTGGCCTGGGATCGGCCAGAAGTGGAGAAGAACTGCTTGATGCCGGCTCATTCATAATATTTCGCTGGGGAGAGGTTCTTGAATTACGTCCCGTTATCATAAATCAGGATATTAGGTGGGTCGTATATATAGATGATGTTTTTCTAGATGAAATGGAAAATTTTCTTCTATGTGATTGTAATCTTCGGCTCGACCTCCACCCATTTTGAAAAATAATCAATCTCCACAATCAAATAACGATAATTGTTCACATCTCTTGGCAATAGCCCAATCAAATCAATCCCCCATGTCGTAAATGTCCAAGGAGAAGTAATGGAGGTAAGAGGCTGATGGGGCTAATGGGGTATGGTGGCAAACCTCTGGCACTTATCACACCTCTTAACATATGCAGCTGCATCTTTGGCCAACGTCAGCTACTAGTAACCCTAAGTGCTGATCCTCTTAGCTAATGACCTCCCTCCTATATGATTGGAGCAGGAGCTTCATGCATATCCTTTAAAATATACTCTACCTCGGATGGATGGACAAATCTGAGGAGAGGAAGCAAGAACCCTTTCTTATATAAGATGTTGTAACACCCCGCCCGCCCGGGGAGAGCGAACGAAGCGCTACTCATCGATAAAACTAATTCAAATCCACAAATAACAAGGTATAGAGAATCTAAATCCCATAATAGAAGAGAACCCGCTAATCTCAAATCTCTTCAAATAAATACAACAATTCTCTCGAATAATTACAACATCTAACTCAAAATAAAATAAATCTCCAATGCTTTATACATCAAAATATATACAATCTTCTCATCTTGTATTAAAAATCTTCCCAAAATAATCCACGCTAAAATCCATCTCCAATAAATCTCAAGCGCCCAAAATCCGCGCTAACCTGCCACTAAAAGAAAATATGGGGAAGTACACAATACGACAGGAAAGATGCTCGACAAATATGTTAGCGTTGAATAAAACGTCACAATACGAATACGAATATTCAAATCAAATGAGAATCTCATAAGCAATTATATCACTATAATTTCTCAACAACACATTAACCGGGTCACCAAGCCTCACCACCGTACCGCGCCTATGCATTTTTTTAGCATATATGGAAAAAGGAATATTGGCGGGTGCCCAACTTCTGTGCCATATTAAAATCTTCATGACAACATGCTCAACACCAAAAATAACACCACATGAATCAAACTTAGATTCCAATAAAAATTTCCAGATTCCAATGAATTTATCAATTCAAATATGAGTCAATAATCACAAGAAAACAACGAGAATAATACTCGCGAGATTCAGGAGCATATTGTGTAAAACCCCATACCTCAAAATCATCACATAATTCCAGCCTCAAAATCTAATCACACCGTCACGTTCCTCTCGCAAAAATAATCAAATCTTGTTCTAGCCCAAACTCGAGAAAACACCAGATAAGCCTTCTAATCTAAGGTTGAAATCTTGAATATGTTTGGGGCTATGGTTTGTAGATGAAAGGGAGTAATTTTGGAGAGGTCTTCTAGTTGAAAAGTTTGAGAAAAAGTGATTTGAAAAGTCCATCCACGAATTTGTTGATATTTAAAGGATTAAGAGTTTGATTAAGAAAAGAGTTCTAATCAGGTACAAACACTAAAAAATTATTCCGGATGATCGGACCGTTGGAAATACTTGAAATTTTAGTATGTTGTAGCGAACGGCGAGACAGGACTGCTGTCAAAAATTCATCTTGATCGAACGGTCGGATTTCTAAAAATATTATTTTTTACTAGAAAGTTTTATGTTTTGAGGACTCTTAGAGAGTTTTATATTTTGAGGACTCTTAGAGAGTTTTATATTTTGAGGACTCTTCTATATAATAAAAATTCAATTAAATCTCCATTTTAATTCCGATTTCGAGACCGTTTGAAATTCTCATCTTTAAAAATAAAATCCAACATATTTGAGCAATAAAAATAATTTTATCTCAAAATTTATTTTTCCTCTTTATTTCGAAAATACCCCAAAAATTATGCGGGTTGTTACAGATGTCTTACATGAGGGAGAATTTGGCTACTTTATACCTCAACTTCTTCTCTCGGCTCTGGACTTTGTCAATTCCCCCTCTTTAATATATCGAATGATATGATCCATCAAGGAATCTCTCATACTCAGGTTGAAGAAATATTCCATAATATTTTCTTCTCCTTCAATCGTCGGACGATGGAAAATATATACTGGGACCATTCTTCTAATTTCAGTTTTAGTGGTTGAGGCTAACCTTGCCAGAGCGTCGGCTCGACCATTGTCTAACCGGGTATCCTTTTCAGCTTCACTTCGCTAAAATTCTTCAATGTTGTCTTCACCCTTACTAGGTACTTAGACATTATGCCATCCTTGTCCTCATATACCCCCAAAATTTGATTAACAACCAACCTGGAATCACTATGGACAAAGAGTTGGCCCACATTTAGTGCCCTAGCAAGGGAGAGACCTGCTAGGAGAGCCTCATACTCTGATTTATTATTGGAGGCTTTAAAGCTGAACTTCAGTGTGTATTCTATATCAGTCCTATCTGGGGCCGACACAATTAATCATGCTCCACTTTTGCTCTCACATGAAGATCCATTAAGGAAAAGGTTCCACACAGTACCATTTTGAGAGAAATTACCCACTTCCAGGGTTCCATTCTTGAAGAGGTATCGCTCCTCCTCATTCTCATGCACCTTATTTCTTGTTGAACTCGTCTCGGCCTTGGCCGAGGGAGGACACACCTTGCTCCCTTGTTCACAAGTTGTAGCCTCAATATTTTTAGTATTGGCATCATCCCAGGTGAATGCTACAAAGTCTGCTAGGGCATGCCCCTTAATGGTCATTCTCGGCTGGTAAAAGACATCGAATTCCCCTAACTCAATTGCCCAGGTCATTAGCCTTCGTGACTTTTTAGACTTGTGGATGACCTGTCTGAGGGGTGAGTCTGTGAGGACCACCATGGTATGTGCCTGCAAATAGGGCTTCATCTTCCTTGAGTCATAGATGAGATCATAGGTCAGGTTCTCCATTTTGGGGTATCTTTACTCGGCCCCTTGGAGGGCCTTGTGATTAGGCATAAATTCTTCACATTTATCCCCTTAATTTCGGTATTTTTATGATCCCATGCATTGTAAATATCTTGGATTTGTCTCATATTTATGCTACTAACCCTTTTTGGCAATTATTTCGTATTTTGTTTATCTCTTATGTGTTTTACAGGTATTTCATGCAAAGTAGTGTGAAATAGAATGCAAAACAATGAAAGAAAGCAATAAATAGGGAGTTCAAGGGTATTTTCATAATTTTACAACCATATTCCAGAGGTGGGATCGACTGGAAAGTTTAAGAGCTTTCAATTACAGGAACACTGGATAAAATGGCACCTCAATCCGAGCTACGGTGAATAAGTTATGGGCATTTGAAGTTGAGAGAAAATCACAAGAAAAAAAACACTGTCCGAAGCCTTGAAACTCACTGTCTAAAACTCGTGAAGCAGACAGATCCGAATTAAATGGAAAATGGACCGATCCGGTCATTTTCACGCTCTAGATCCGTTAACAAATTAGTCACCCTTTCTAAGTGTGACAAATTGCCAGATACGGGTTTTTTATTTTGTCCTTATCTTTTAGCCAAAAGAGTTTTATATTTTGGGGACTCTTCTAAACGACCTCTAACCTATATATTTAGTCATTAGGACTCTTTTTATTCAGATTTTATTCATGTAAAATCTCTTAATCAAGTACGAACATCTAGGAGAAGAATTTACATATTTTGCACCTTTAATTCAGGAGCTTTTTCAGTTTTTCTTGAACCTTTGATTTCTTCTTGCATGTTCTTGTTCTTCAATCTTGGTAACTTTTATTTCCCGTGCCTTTATTATTATTTCTCATGTTTAACCTCTCTTTCCACACAATTATGAGTTCATGCAACGTAGATAACGTAGTTTTCACTAATTTCACCATGTTAGGCTAGGTTTCTAAAGGTTGGGATGCATGAACCCAACCCGATATGGTTTGCATGTGTGTAAAATTAGTTCCCTAAATTAAATAAATGATTGAATCGTGTTGTGTAGTGATCACAACCATTGTAGGACTTTTGATCTCGTTTGCCCTAGGTAACCGGGATGCTTAAAAGTGCGGCGCGAGTGTTGCTATAACGACATCGCTTTGTTCTTGCCTTTTATTTCATATGGTGTGGGTTACGATCCCTCATTTATGGAATGCTTAGGATCAATAAAGGCTGGATTTAATCAATTATCTAATTCATAACTAGTTTTATCTCCGGTAAACATACTAGGAGTTGGGGAATTGTGTCCTTACCTTAATTTTCCAATTAATTTTAGTTAACTTGTATATTTTCCCACTTTTTTTCTTTCTCACTCAATCATCATCTATCAATCATTCCCTGTGGATTCGATACCCAGACTCGTCGCTATACTCCATAAGAGTGTAGTTAAAGTTTAGGTTTTTTTTGTATTGCGGTTGGAAGTCGATAACAACGATTAGCGTATTTACACGGACGCTCAGTTTCCAACTCGATCAAAATGGCGCCGTTATCGGGGAGTGTTTTGTTATAGATTATAATTGATTTACTATTTCGTAAGATTTTTTTTGGGGGGGTTTAACCTTTTTTGTAGGCTTGCACAATTGAGCGCCAAGAGACGTTGAATCCTTAGCCGCACACCCCTTTACGTGGATTGTTCGTCTACAAACTATTCGGTAATCATGTATTTTTATAGTTATTTCAGTAATTATAATGCTCATATGAGAATAGTTCTCAAATCTTTTATTTTCAAGAATTCGCGCCTCGAACTATTACCATTAGTGAGGGCCTTCGAATTCTTGAGAATGAAAGGCCTGAGAATAAATATCGGGAAGAAAATCGTGTTCGAGCTTTTTATTTTCAAGAAGGAGTTGGGGAATTGTGTCCTTACCTTAATTTTCCAATTAATTTTAGTTAACTTGTATATTTTCCCACTTTTTTTCTTTCTCACTCAATCATCATCTATCAATCATTCCCTGTGGATTCGATACCCAGACTCGTCGCTATACTCCATAAGAGTGTAGTTAAAGTTTAGGTTTTTTTTGTATTGCGGTTGGAAGTCGATAACAACGATTAGCGTATTTACACGGACGCTCAGTTTCCAACTCGATCAAAATGGCGCCGTTATCGGGGAGTGTTTTGTTATAGATTATAATTGATTTACTATTTCGTAAGATTTTTTTTGGGGGGGTTTAACCTTTTTTGTAGGCTTGCACAATTGAGCGCCAAGAGACGTTGAATCCTTAGCCGCACACCCCTTTACGTGGATTGTTCGTCTACAAACTATTCGGTAATCATGTATTTTTATAGTTATTTCAGTAATTATAATGCTCATATGAGAATAGTTCTCAAATCTTTTATTTTCAAGAATTCGCGCCTCGAACTATTACCATTAGTGAGGGCCTTCGAATTCTTGAGAATGAAAGGCCTGAGAATAAATATCGGGAAGAAAATCGTGTTCGAGCTTTTTATTTTCAAGAATCTCCGTTGCGACCCATTATCGTTGGTGAGGGCATTCTAAGTCTTGAGTATGAAAGGCTTGAAAACAAATATCGAGAAAAAAATCATTTTGGGGAGCGAGAGTTGGATGCATTATTCGAATCCAATGACGACTTTTCTTTCGATATTTTTAAAACTAAAGAACGTTTTCAACCAAATGAGGAATCCTAGGTTCTAGAGCCAAGGAAACCTACTTTGGAAGAAAAAATGTTTTTTCTAATCAAAAGCTTACTCAATTTTCTTTCCACCCAAAGCACGATGAGTATCGATATTGGTCTCGCTACGAAAATGATCTCACTTTGCGATGAGATGCGTTCTAATTTGAAAAACAAAGAGGAGGTTGATACTTGTGTGTCACCTTATATTTTTGAATAACATCTCATTGAAAGTGAGTCTTACTCCCTTGAAATTCAATCTCCAAGTGATGACGAATCACTTAAGATTGAATTTATTTCATCACCATTCTTGTTCACCGTTTTTGAACCACTAGAAGTACCGTTAAATTCCTATAAGTCGGTTGAAACTTTTGAAACGTTTAAACCTTTTACAGACGATGACTCTTTACTTGAATTGTTTTCCAAGATGAACTCTTCCTTTTTGTGTACCCCGCTTCCCATACTACTTGAAAAATCTTTGGGAGATGATTCTATTTTTCTTGGATCTCAATTGTACTTGTCCCACCAAGCATCAAAACCCCCCATCATCCCGTTAAATTTTTTAATTGATGATGGTTCATTTTTTCAGCCTTACACATGCCTTCCGTTGTTCAAACGAAATTCTTATTTTTCGGTAGGCATACATGAAAATGAGAGTACACCGATTATCCCTCATACTCAAATTGTATTTTGGGTGGACCCTCAAATTTTTCGACTACTAGTGTATAACTTATTAGAAGTTCAAATCGTTGGTTGTACATAATTAGATTTTTTCCTTTTTTTTATAGTTTAGAGTAATTAGTTAAAGTTTTTTTTATTCTTTTTGTTATGTTTGGTTTTAACTTGTTTTGTAGATTCAATAGACTTGTACTCATCGGGGATCGCTTCATTTGGGTAATATCTTTCCTTTTCCTCTCTTTATGTTGTGTTCTTGATTTGCATTGAGGACAATGCAACATTTAAGTTGGGGGTGTGGGATATTCTTCCCATTTATTGTTTAGTTTTATATATTCGATCACATGTTCTTTCCAAGTGTGGTTTTTTTAGAAAATTTCAAAAAATTCCAAAAAAATTGAAAAAGTTTGAAAAAGCCAAAAATATTTTTCTTCAAAATAAATAAAAATTGGAATTCAAAAGCTTCAAAAATGTCACATTTTTTCTATCTCAAATTGTAAAATTCAAAATGCACAAAGTCGAAATTAACCAAAGATGGAAATTGACCGAAAATTGACAACTTAACAAATAAGTGTGGAGATTAACAAACCCAGTGAGATTTCGAGCCTTTCATCTTTGTGAGTTTAAAAATCAATCCAAGTTTATGATTAACTCAACGTTATTTTCAGTATTTTAATAAGTCATTGATGATCTCTATTTTATTATTTTGATCGGTTATGGGAAATATGTGAGATGTTGTCTCGAAAAGCGTGCTAAACATATCTCTAAACCTAAACTAATCTCGAGACGCATATGGTAAAGCATTTAGAAATTTGGACAATGAATTCGGCCCTCGTTTGTCACCCAAAAATATTGGCCGAAAAAAGTCATGAAAAAATAACCTTTTTGCAACCCAATTTGAGCCTAATATTTTTTTTCCTTTTCGTTTGATAACCCGAAAAATCCAATTAGCCCGGAATTGTGAAAATCGAATATTCATCAAATAAAGTCTGAAAAGTGCATAAGAAGGGGCGAGAAAAAAATAGAACAATGCTCAACAAAAATAGCAAGAAAAATAAAAATAAAAAAATAGAGAAAAGAAGAGTAAAATGAGCAAAAGCCCAAAAAAAATCACTAACGGATATCATAAAGAAAGTTTTCTAATTCCGAAGTTTCCAACCATTCCCATTTTACCCAATACACCTTACAACCCGATAAAGTTCTAACCGAGTCCGAATTGCGAAATTAAGTACCGCGTGGAGAGCTAAGAGAAGAAAAGATAATAAAAGAGATTAAAACAGTGTGTCTAAGAGGCGGTGTTTCCTATTTCTCAATAATCATATTCCGATGATGAGATCTTTTCTCCTAAAATATTTATGTCTTTCAAATGGTGTGCGTGAATTTGTATCCATTATATTTACTCTTTTTATCACGCATACTAAGAGAAATAGCCACATTCCGAGTGATTCATTTGTGAGAGCATCATGTGAGGTTTTGAAATCAAAGCGAATTTTCGGAAATTAAAGTAGTGATCAATCGGTGGAATTTAGCAGTTGGATTTTTGGCTTCGCACACACACACCATGATTTGAGACTCTTGAATATGAATTTATGGTGATTATTTTTCAAAAAGTTTAAATTGAACAATTTTTAAGTATTTTGATTTTTTTCTTGGAGTATAAGTCGAATTTTGTGGGTATATTCACTGCAAACCCTCACGAGACACCACTCGTCCTACTAGGGTAACCTAGGGGTTTAAAGGCTTGTTGCATACGCTAAATGCAATCGCTTGCCCACAAAAGAGATATTCTATCCCAATAAAGTTTTTAAAGGGTACTTAACACATACTCTCATTCTTTTACATTGCTCGGGACGCGCAATGTTCTAAGTTAAGGGGATTTGATTAGGCATAAATTCTTCACATTTATCCTTTTAATTTCGATATTTTTATGATCCCGTGCATTGTAAATATATTGAATTTGTCTCATATTTGTGATACTAACCCTTTTTGGCAATTATTTTGTATTTTGTATATCTCTTATGTGTTTTAGAGGTATTTCATGTAAAGTAATGCGAAAGAGAACGCAAAACAGTGAAAGAAAGCAAGAAATGGAGAGTTTAAGGGCATTTTCGTAACTTTATAGTCATATTCCGGAGGTGGGTCCAGATGAGAAGTTGAAGAGCTTTTAATTACAAGAACACTGGGAAAACGGCACCTCAATCCGAGCTACGGTGAAGAAGTTATGGTCATTCGAAGTTGAGAGAAAATTAAGAGAAGAAAAAAATGAACCGGTCCGAAGCCTGGGAACTAACTGTCTAAAACTCGTGAAGCGAACCGATACGAATTAAATGGAAAACGGACCGATCTGTTCATTTTTCACTCTCCAGATCCGTTACAAAATTAGTCATGCTTTCTAAGTATGACAAATTGCCAGATACGGGATTTTTATTTTGTCCTTATCATTTAGCCAAAAGAGTTTTATGTTTTGGAAACTCTTCTAAACGACCTCTACCCTATATATTTAGTCATTATGACTCTTTTTATTCAGATTTGATTCATGTAAAAGCTCCTAATCAAGTCGGAACATTTAGGAGAAGTATTTACATATTTTGCACCTTTAATTCAAAAGCTTTTCCAATTTTTGTTCAACCTTTGATTTCTTCTTGCATGTTCTTGTACTTCAATCTTGGTAACTTTTATTTCTAATACCTTTATTATTATTTTTCATGTTTAATCTCTCTTTCCACACAATTATGAGTTCAAGCAACATAGATAACGTAGTTTTCACTAATTTCACCATGTTAGGCTAGGTTTTTTAAGGTCGGGATGCATGAACCCAACCCGATGTGGTTTGCATGTGTGTAAAATTAGTTCTCTGAATTAAAAAAATGATTTAATCGTGTTGTGTAGTGATCACAACCGTCGTAAGACTTTTGATCTCGTTTGCCCTAGGTAACCGGGATGCTTAAGAGTGCGGTGCGAGTGCAGCTATAACGACACCACTTTGTTCTTGCCTTTGATTTCATATGGTGCGGGGTACGATCCCTCATATATGGAATGTTTAGGATTAATAAGATTGGATTTAATCAATTATCTAATTTATAACTAGTTTTATCTCCGGTAAACATACTAGGAGTTGGAGGATTGTGTCCCTACCTTAATTTTCCAATTAGTTTTAGTTAACTTCTTTATTTTCCCCCTTTTTCCTTTCTCACTCAATCATCATCTTTTATACTTTATTTTTGAAGTAATAAATCAACTAAAATCTATCAAACATTCCCTGTGGATTCGATACCCAGACTCGCCGCTATACTCTATAAGAGTGTAGTTAAAGTTTCGTTTTTTTTCTATTGCGATTGGAAGATGATAACAATGATTAGCGTATTTACACGGACACTCAGTTTCCAACTCGATTACCTTGTTGTTAAAGTACAGTGGTTTCTAAATTCCATTATTTTCTCTAACAATAGCGGCACTAATGGTCGACTTCGAAATAGCTAGATAAAGATACAACTTCCCTCCTTAGACTGGTCTAGACAATAAGAGTGGAGATCCGAGATAGGACTTCAAATATTGAAAAGCCTTATCACACTCATCATTCCATTCAAAAGCTTTTCTCAACACTTTAAAGAAAGGAAGGAATTTATCAGTAGCTCTAGACACAAACCTATTTAATGCGGCCACTCGTCTAGTTAGTCTCTTCACATCCTTTATTGTTGTGGGAGTCTTTATCTCTATCATAGCTTTGATCTTTTCAGGGTTGGCTTCAATCCCCCTTTGATTCACAATGAAGCCTAAAAAATTGCCTGCTGCGACGCCGAAGACACACTTGATGGGGTTAGATTCATCTGATGCTCATCCATCATGTCAAAGGTGAGCTCAAGGTCGGCATTATGTGTGTCGACCTTGAGTCTCTTCGTTAGCATGTCGTCGACATACACTTCCATCGTCTTCCCAATCTGGTCCTCAAACATTTTGTTCACTGGCCTTTGATATGTTTCCCCAACATTTTTCAATCCAAAGGGTATGACCTTGTAGCAATAGGTTTCCTTATCAGTTATGAAGGTTATCATTTCTGTGTCGATCGAATTCATGAATATTTGATTATAGCCTGAGTAGGCATCAATAAAGCTCATTAATTTATGGTCGACATTAGCATCAACCATTTGTCTATTCTTGGTAATGGGAAGCTGTATTTGGGGAAGGCTTTATTCAGATCCGTAAAATTAATACACATCCTCCATTTACCATTAGCTTTGGGGACAATGATATTATTCGCGAGCCACTCAGGGTAAATGACCTCCCTGATGAAGTTAGCCTTCTCCAACTTCTTCACCTCTTCTCGGATCACATCATACTTATCCTGAGAGTATACTCTCCTTCTCTGCATGATCGGCCTTGCATCTTCGTCCACGTTGAGCTTGTGGCAAAGGACCTTCGGATCAATGCCTGGAATATCTTGATGGATCCAAGTAAAGATACTCTATCTCTTCTGTAACAGCTTGATCATCTCCTCTTTGACCTCTTTCTTTAGGGATTTGCCTATCTAGATAATTTTTTTTGGCTTGTCCTCATTGAGGACTATGGATTCTACCTCCTCAATAGCCTCTCCCTTTTTTATCTTCTTTTCATCTCTAGGGTCTAAGGTACTAATGTTGTACATCGTAGTGGCCCTTTTGTACGCTTCTCTTTCTACAACTGAGTTAAAGTAGCATTCTCGTGCCTCAACCTGATCCCCCTAAAGTTCCCTTACCCCATATAGAGTCGGGAATTTAATCATCTGGTGGATGGTTAAGATCACGGCCTCAAACGCCTTAAGGGTTACCCTTCCAAGAATGATATTGTAAGCTGAGTAGACATTTTTTAACCATGAAGAGGAAACTAATTTTCTTTGTGAGGCATTTCGACTAAATATTCCCCATTCTCACCTCCATCTCATATATACCCAGGGGCGGCTTCTTCTCACCACTAAAGCCGATGGGTGGTTGGTGATATGGAATCAACCTCTTCTTGCTCAGATCTAGACCTTTGTAATAATCCCAAAATATCACATTGGTTGAGCTGCCACCGTCTACCAGAATCCTTGGGACCTAGTATCCATATACCAAAGTAATGATGATTAAATGGTTCGTTGATCTCTTCTTTCCATCTTTATTCTTCTTATGGAACTCGCCCTTACTACTATTGTCCTTCTCGTCCTCATACTTTACTATCATAGCTTCTTAGACGTTCATGACCTTGTTGGCCATTGCCAATAACTTGGCCATGGACTTTGGTGGGTCTTCAGTAAGCTTCCAGAGTATTTTTGCCTTCTGCAGGCCTCCTAACAGAGTTATCATTGTAATGCTCTCCTTATAATTTTTTACCTTTAGCTTCTCTTTATTGAACATCGCCATATACTCCTTGAGACTCTCATTCTTCCCCTGCTTGACATAAAGCAAGTATGTTGCCTTCTTTTGAGGTCTCACCCCAAAGCATAAGTTATGTATGAATCTCTCTACAAGCTGTTTGAAATTCTCAATTGAGCTCTTTGGGAATGAGGTGAACCTTACATGGGCTGCCCCAGACAAGGTACTTGAGAAAGCACGGCATCTCATCTCATATGAGACTGAGTAAATGTCTGCAGCCAACTGGTACATCTCTACATAGTGAACTGGATTAGTGCTCCCATTATACTTGGCAGTGATCACTAATGGTTCGAACTTGGTAGGAGTTGGATAACTGACAATCCTAGCCATGAAAGGGGTTCCCTCAGAGTAGCACCTCTGCAAGGGGTCTCGGCTTTTTAATATATCCCTTATCTTGTCTTCTAACCTCTGAATAGAATCATTCCAAGGTCTCTCCCCCGCTTCTACAACATTAGTTTGGGCCACATTATCTCTAACACCCTCTTTGACATTCGGACGCACTGAGTGATCCCTAGGAGTTATCCTTTGTCGGCTATTAACTTCTCTCTGCTCCTCCTCTTGGCCTCTTGAAGGTCGACGGTCATAAACTCTCTCATTCCATCTAGAGCCTACAATACTTCTGGAGCTAGAAAGGCAGTCACTCAAGTCGTCCGCTGCTGGCCCCAGCCTATCAAAGGTCGACCCCTACTCAGTCTATACAATGCTGAAGCTCTGGGCCTACACTCTTAGCTCGGCCTTCCATACTCGGCCCGGCTTAGTTAGATGGGTCGGACGATGCCTCTAAAAATTTCATAACCCTCCCAGTATTCCTTTTCGTCCTCGTTATCACACTGGTCGTCCTCGTCATCAGGGCAGCCTTGACCCAGCCTCCCCATGTGTAAATGCTTAGAGTCGTCCATGTCCCTATGCCTGTGCTGAGGAGGAAGATCCTTATGTGAAGCCTGGGGTGGTCCCCTGGTTGTTTGATCTGCAGCATCATCTCTGGCGGTCGGAGTTATCAACTGATCTCCGATGTCGGTAAGCCTAATCGCTATATTTTGCATCTGTCGTTGACTATCTACCAAGGAGCATAGGGCCACAGCCACCTCAACTATTTTTTACTGAGGATGGGCCAGGCTAGTACTAGGACCACCTATAACTGGTGGATCTATCGCCATCAGGAGGATTCTGATGACCAAAAAAATCAACTGAGGTACTGGCAGTAAGCTGGAAGAGTAGAAAATGAACTAAAACTCACCCAGAGCTCTTTCAATGGTGGTTAAAGCTCACCAAAAGATGATATAGGACCACAACCATAGAATCTGTTAGAGTGGTTGTAGAATAACGGAAGAGAATTAATATCAAGTTCCCACAGACGGCGCCAGACTAATGATACCAGAATTGGTATCACCAGGTCAAAGTGATCAACAATCTCACACCACTATAACAACGACAGATATACAACAATATAATAGTAGAAAGAGATGAGATAATGAGGAAGTGAACACCAAATATAAGTGGTACGGCCAGAGCCTATGTCCACTGTGTAGTGTGAATGGTGGTTTTCACTATAATAATGGCTTCATTAGTCTGCAAATACAACACTCAAGCTTTTCTCTCTCACTAAGTATTTTGACAGAGTTTTGCTAGGGTTTTGAATTATCCCTCCTTTACAATGTAGAAGATGAAGCGTATTTATAGTGCCTTGGGGGTGTAATGTACCCCTAAGTATGTAATCAGCATGTGCATGAGGGAGCTCCCAATAGCTAGTTGACACATGTCCTTCACACATGTAACTAATTATGATGCAATATTCCCTCACATGATGGGATAATCTTGTTGTAACAGACTTGTCCACGTGGGACATGCCATCTGGGAACCTTGTACTGCTCGTACTGTAGATGTCATCTTGAGAGGTCTCGGCCTAGCCGAGTAAGAGGTTGTTGATGTGAGTACGAGACTGCTGATGTTGTACGAGATTTCATACTGGCAAGTGGCAAGTGTGGTCTTGACCAAAGGCATCAGGCTGAGACGTGCTATACAAGTAATTTTCAGGTGTCGGATGAAGTTGAGGATGAGATATGTCCTCGCAGATGAAGCGCTCCCCTGAGGTCTCGGCTCATAGGATGGTCGAGGTTATGGATGATGAGGCTGACCCTAATCTGGACGAGTCATACGTATGACCCAAATGGGATCATGTAGGAACTCGGCTTTCTATGTTGATGTCCCTCATCCTAGGACGAGGTCACACTTGGTCATATCAGTCACAAAATAAAATATCATCATTAGCATATGACAGATATGAGACATATACAAATTTATTCCACAAGATAATAATTAAAATTGATCCAATATTAATTAACCATTCGTGCAATAATAATTACATCACCATTCTAATCTCCAATAAATAGATCCAGTCTCCAATAATGATAAACTCGAATAAAATGATCCAACTACAAATATCTGAATAAAATCGTATACAATTGTGGAATCGAGTAGCCCACTAAACCCATAAGTAGAGTCTCATAATAAAAATACAACGTAAAGGAAAAATCTAAACTACTAAGCAACTAATAAATAAACTCCAGTTGCACCTCCAAAAGATCTCCAGTAACTCCTATGCAGCTACTCCAGGGCTAAACCTGAAATGTTAGTCAATGCAATGGGCTAGAGCCCACCGCCTGAATCCAAGTTACTCTCCCCAATTAGGGCCCATGGACTCAGATAGTAGCATTATACATAATAAATATCATAATAGAATATTTTAAATTAAACTAGATATTTAACGTGCGAGTAAAATAAACAGCGAACACCTAATCACATAATTATGCTACCCCAAGTATATTTTCAATTATTATGTTATATCAAAAGCTATTCTTCTAATTTAATTCAATTAATCCGATTATTATTATTACTTTTATCCACCATTAATATCACTCGCGGGACTCCCACATAAAGTTTCTTCATTTAAATTGACTTATCACATTATTATTATTACTATTATTGCGGTGTCATCATAGCCAGCCGGCCCTACTGTACGTCTTGCACTTATTCGGGCCCGTCTCAAGTTTTACACCACATACATTCCCCCCGTAATAACCAGCCAGCCCATATTCTGTCATCCCTGCACTTATTTTTGAGCTTCCACGCACGACGCATCATAATAGCCAGCCAGTCGGTTTAACTATTAGCCCTGCACTTATTACGTCATCACACACCCACACGACGCAATAGCCAGCCAACCCATTTAATTGTAAGTCCTGCACTTATTAAAAATGCCAATTCTTTTTAATACTAGCTTATTATCTTAGGTATTAGTTCTCAATTTTGCATTGTCTCAACATCTCATATTCTTATTATTTATTTTAGCCCCACACTATTATAGAGCATAAACTTCAAACCTATCCCTAGTCCCATACCTAGGGGTCTCAAAAACACAACTGCATCCTATCCTATTTCGTATGATGAATTTCTATATTTAATCTCTCCCTAGTCTCGCATTTAGACTAACCAAATCAATGGAACGACACCAAAAATCAGTCCCACCCCGAAATATCCCATTCGTAAAAGTCTACACTTATTAGTACCATACGTAAAAAGTGTTACACAAAACTAAGGCCTACCTACTATTACTATACCTAGCAAGTATTCCTAAAATTTAGGTGAGAGCATAATACCCAAAATGTCGTCGTCCCTGCGATGATAAAAATAAATAACATGATAATTCACACATTCCAATATATCAATAATCACACAAATTTCACATGCGGTTACAATTAATTTTAATTTCATTCATTCAAGTCGTCTACATAATTAACCCAATTTATTTTTATTTATAATTACGATTCTCAGTCAACATGCAAGTTTATGGAACACTTAATAATATTCACTTTTATCAAACTATATAATACTTAAGTGATTGCACAACTCTCACTTATATAAAATACAATTTCTATGGTTTATATATGTAAACCTACACCCATATTACCCAAAGTCCAAACTCTACCCTAAGCACACAAGGGTTACAATTATTAAATGAGATTAAAATTTTTAAAAAAAACAGTCCCGAATTAGTTTTCAACTTTCCTAATTAGGTTGCTAATTTATTTTAAGAAAAACATGTGAATTAAGGTTTAGGCGACACTTAAAATGCATAATACTAAGGAGACAGAATAGAAGAATTCATTCTTGAATAAAAGTTAGTTGAAAATTCTAATTAGATGGTTGCGTTCCTCTCAAAAAATTTATAAAGACTCGTTGTTGAACAATCTTGAAAAAACTTGATTTTGATCTTCAAAACTTGGGTTAAAAGTTGTGTTCAATGGGGTTTAGGTTTTGTAGATAATGAAATTATGGGAGGCTACTAATTTTTGAGAAGTCTAAAATGTGTTTTAAAGTACTAAACTCGTAACTTTATGTTTATATACCAAAAAGAGTTTGAGTCCTAATCAAATATAAACACTAAAAAAAGAATTTCGGGCGATCGGACCTTTGGAATTGACTGAAATTTGGAGGCGAAGTAGCTGAAGGCGAGAGGATGTTGCACAAAAATATTTAGCTCAATCGGATGGATGAATATTATTATTTTTTACTGCTTAGGTCGAATCCTCTCCCGATTTATATACAAAAAGTTATAATTTCCAAATTTTAATCCCGATTTAAATTCCACTTAAAATTTTATTTTTATATCTAAAACCTAACATTTTTTCATACCAAAATGAAATCGATTCCACAAATTATTTTTCAAAATTTTGTAATTTAACAAATATTTTTACGGCTCAAAAATCACGGGGTGTCACGGAGTCACGAGGAGATTTCGAGGATAGATCCAGATTTTCTTTGTCATGAGATCAATATCATGGAGAACATAAGGCCCTTCAAATGGAAGCGACATGTTTTCAGTCCAGAGAAGAATATGTCAATTTAAGAGGAGGTTACGCAGAATGAATCGCAAATGTCGTTATGTTTTCAAAGAAGGATGGAAAATATAGCATGTTTGTCGACTTTACCGGCCTTAATCAAGCCTACCCCTAGGACCATTATCCTTTACCTCTAATTAATCATCTAGTCGACACCACTGCTAGGCATGAGTTGCTCAATTTCATGGATGCTTACTAAGGGTATTAGAAAATCAGGATGAAGCTTAAAGACCAGAAGAACATCTCATTCATCACCAATCGAGGTACATAATTCTACAACGCTATGCCTTTGGGGCTAAAAAATGCTGGAAAAATGTAGCAAAGATTAGTGAATAAATTCTTCGGCAATATATTGAGAAGACTAAAGAAATGTGTGTATAAGACATGTTGATAAAGGTTAATAAGGAAACAGATCACGTCAATGACCTCGGTAGGACATTTCATTAACTGGATAACTACCAAATGAAGTTGAATTCGGAAAAATGTGTCTTCGCAGTTCAGAAACAAAAGTTTCTCAACTTCATAGTCAACCATAGGGGTATAGAGGCTAATCCAGACAATATTTAAGCATTGATCAGCATGCCGCCTCCCAAAAATAAGATTTAATGTCACCAAGATTACTCGAGTAACCTTGCCTTCATATAAATAGACCAACCAAATGGTTTACAATGACGGAAGTTCGAGCCTAGAATTGTTGTTGGACTTTCCTCATACACAAGAGCTTCTATGAGAACATTTATTGCCCAAACATTCCCTTTTGCTTCCATTTATACCACCATCATTGAGCATTAACTAAGCCCGAAGTTCCTGCCTTGCTTTTATTGTGACAAAAGTTCATGCTCTTTTTCCCTCTGACCAAGTTACTTGTTGGTTACACTTATTTATTAAGTTCACAGTGCATTTATGGTGTAAAATTCCTCATTTAATACCATCTTAGGTGTTGAATATTATTCTCTCTTACTCTCTTGCATTGTCATTATTAAACATAGTCTTAAACATCAACCACGATCTTGATAAGGGGTTACGCCTCGCTTGATACTAATCGTATTCCAAGGACCCACATCCTACATAAGCATTGAGCAACATGCAACCTCCCAAAACTAAGAAATAGATCTAAAAATAATAGGACAAGTAACTGCACTGAACTAATTTGTTTCAAGAGCCACTAATAGGTTTTTTCCATTCTTTAAGGTGCTTATAAAGACCTTTGAGTGGAATGAAGAGAGTGAAAAATCCTGGAACTGAAGAAGTATCTAGGATTTGCGTCATTAATGTCAAGGTCGATCCTTAGTGAAAAGTTATATTTGTACCTAATAATGTCGAAGTCAGCAGTCAGTTTGTCATTGGTGCAACAAAAAGATGGAGAAAAAAAATACTATATAATGTATTAGGAAGGAGCACCATGGAGATAAAATACGGCACCCTAGGTTGGAAAAGTTAACATTGGCTTTAATTGAAGCGTCTCATAGGATAAAGTTGTACTTCTATACATACACGATTATTATTTACACATATCTTCCTCTATGGCAAGCTATTCATAAGCCTGAGAAACCAGGCAGACTGATGGCTTGGGCCATAGAACTAAGAGAGTATGATATGTTGTATGAGCTTAGGGTGGCGATTAAGGGCCAAATAATGGTCGATTTTATAGCAAAGCTCACTTTCAAAGAGAAAATAATTGAGTAAATAAAAAAATCAGTCGATTAGAACAATGACGAGTTAGAGTCATCATCTCGACAAAAAGAAAGAGCTCACGACCTCGAGCAGATGAAAAAGTTATTAAGAATGTTTATCTAGTTAAAGGCAGTTTTAAAAAAGACCCTCCCATGTGGAAGTTATTCGTATATGGATCATAATGTGCCAATGACAGTGGAATAAGGCTAATCATTAACACACTTGATGGTGTAGACATCGAGTATGTCCTCAGGTTTAACTTTGATTCCTCCAATAACTATGCAAAGTATGAAGCTTTGATAACAGGATTGGGATTGGCATTATCACCGGACTCTGAGAAACGGTGGCTCGTAATAACTCTCAATTATTGGTGAACTAAATACTTAGAATTTATGAAGAAAAAAAGGAATTCATGGCGAAATACTTGGCGAAGGTGAAAACATTATTATCAATATTCTCGACCACGCGAATGGTAAAAATACTGAGAGCCGAGAACGCCCGAGAATGTTCATAAGGGTTCATGCGAATCCCACTCAGCAAGAAAATCTTTAATGAAGTGGTTCACCACCAAAGGATATTATTAACCGACAATGAAGGAGGAGTGTGCTAACTACGAAATAAAGTGCGAAAAGTGTAAGAGGCATGCAGTAATACACAAGATATCAGGGGAGGCTTTGGCACCGATCACATCTCCATGGTCCTTCGTCATGTAGGGGATTGATATGGTCGGCTGACAACAACGCATTTAAGTATTTGGTCCTCACGATTAATTACTTCACTACGTGGGTGGAAGTTGAGTCACTTGTAGAGATGCCATATGAGAAGGTTTTCCATTTTATATGGAAGAATATCATTTTCAAATATGGTATGCCATACACCTTCATCATGAACCACGGTACGCAATTTGACAACGACAAGTTTGAGGATTATTGTATTCGTTCTAAGATCAATAAACTACACTCTACACCTGCCCACCCTAAGTGCAAAGGCCAGATAAAGGTCACCAAAAAGACCCTTTCAGACGAAACGAATAAACTTGACAATGCCAAAGGGAATTGGATTACTAAACTGAGCAGCGTACTTTGGGCCTACTAAACCACCTCAAGGACTGCAATTAGCGAAACCCTAATTATGTTAATGTTTGGCATAAAAGCGGCGGTGCCCATGGAGATTGACCTACCCATCCACTAAGGACTCAACTTCCAATCGCCGAAGAGTGACTTAATGAGAAGACTCGATCTGGATCTAATAGAGGAAGTCAAGGAACACACAGCACTTTGGGTGGCAGCCTAGGAACAGAAGACGACCCGATTTTATAATAAAAGTGTAAAGTCGAGCATTTTAAAGGAAGAAGACTACATGCTGAAGAATGTTATCTACAAAAAGGAACAAGCTGAAACCGAATTGGTATGGCTCGTACAAAAATATTTGTAGTTGTGAGACCTGGGACTTATAGGATCGAGACTTTAGAAGGTGATTAATTTAAGAATCCATGAAACGTAGAACACTAAGGAGGTAAAAGATATAGAAAATAAACCATGTAAATTATCTTTATTTTTATATAATTAGTTTTTAATGATCAACGAGAATAAAAAATTCCTCCTCTACATATATTGTCATTTTAAGTTTTCTTCACTATTAATTGCTTATTTTGTTGGTGTGAAAGATGTGCAAGAAGATCAGGCCAAAGACATCTCAAAGACGAGCATATCAGAATGAGTGATTAAGCAACACTTCATGAATGGCCTTGTCTTATACACGTCACGATCAATAAGTTTAGCCAAAATCGGGAAATCCAGTGCAGTCACATGGATCACTAACGCAAGGATAAATCCTAGTACATTTGGTCAACTCTGGAAACCAATGTTGACACATGGTTAGGACGATAAGATCCATCCATACGACCAGTGAGCTGGCACAAACAAGGGTAAATCCTGAATCAGGACAACTCAGGTTTGTGTAAAACTGGTAGCTAGTAAGATCGACAATCTCTGACCATATGATCATAAGACTAAACTGTTGGCAGGCTTATCTCAACATTAAACAGATAGAAAGTCGATATTAAAGGAGGACAAGATCCAACTAGAACAAACTGGGAGATCAACAATATCTGACCACATTTATCAGTCAAAAATATTTTTATACAAACATTTAACTATAAGTGTTGGCTAAAATCTTAGTTGAGAAAGATAACTTATCAGCAAGTATGAAATGCACAAAAGCAAATCGATCATATTGAAAGCATTAATTCATGTGTTGATATTTATTCTTTACGAATTGTTCAAGCATCACAAAAGTGTTGTTCAAAAATCTACAGTTAATTGTTAAGACGGGAAAATGAGCAATTACAATAGAGCTTCATAAAATAATAATGAGTAGAACTCAATCCACATGAGCATTTTCAGTCTTTGGGTGACTTGAGGAACATTGACAATAACATCAGTTATGGCAGTGTCTTGGGCAATCTTTGGAGTTACAAGAAGGGTGGTATCCTCAGCAATGATCAGATCGAGTTGACAAGTTTCCTCATCCTTTATAGTTAGCTCATCCACTTCCATCTTTTCTTCCTTGGCCACCAATGTCATTGATCGAGTGGAAAAACCGAGTGTCCGTGTAATACGCTAGTCGTTATTATCGGCTTCCAACATCAATACAAAAAAAAAACTAAACTTTAACTACACTCTTGTGGAGTATAGTAGTGAGTCTGGGTATCAAATCCACAGGGAGTTAGGACGTGTGAACGTGACGACAAAGGTAAGGTAGTTTAATCCTAAAGTTGATGTTAAAATAAAAGAAAAGAAAAAGATGACTGATTTTTGGATTTTATCTAAGAATTAACTAAATTCAATTAAATTAACCTATGCATGCAAAATTAACTAACTAATAAGGAATTAATATGAATGAAGAAATTGGTTAAGAATACACTGCCCCAAACCCTAGTGTGTATGCCAATACAAAATTAGTCATAAATTAGATAATTGATCAGACTCAGTCTTTAGTACTCCAAAGCATTACATATATGAGGTTCAAGCCCGCATCATACATAATCAAAGAATGAGTAAAGCAGTGTTGCAATAGTTCACGCACGTTGCATCCTTAAGCACCCCAGTTACCTAGGGTAAACGAGGTCAAAAGGTCTACAATGGTTGTGAAACTATACAACACGATATAATCACTTATTTAATTTAGAGGAAAAATTTTATATCTATGCATACCACATCGGGTTGGGTTCATGCATCCCTACCCTTAAAAACTTAGCTAGACATGGTTTTATGAGAAGAAAACAAATTCATAACTATGCATGGAATTATGTATCTAAGAAACATTATTTCAAAAGAAAATTGCAAAACAATTGAGAATTGAATTGAAAATAAAATTGAGAATAAATAAGAGAATGGAAATTGATACTTGGAATCAGCAATAGGGACAAGAGATGAAATTGAATCCATAATTCTCCTTGTTCCTCAAACTTACAAACTAGGGTTTATGAAATTGTCTATTTAAAGAAAAATTAAGAAAACTCTTTAAAATCTAACTTTCTCTCTAAAATTCGACTCTCCCTTGGAATGACATAGGTCTTGGCCTTTTATAGCACCAACTTAGCACGATTTGACAGCTAATATTGATTAGCTGTACAAGATTCTCCACGATATTCACCTCTGGAGCTCTATGATTAATGCCAGGAATTCTAACTGCCGGACCGGTCCGGATCCCATCGGATTGGTTCGATTTTCAGTTACCGGATCGGTTCTTTTTTATTTCCCCCGGATCGGTCCAGATGCTATCGGATTGATTCTCTTGCCATCGATTCGGCATCAATCTGGCATCTACTGGAAATGTGACATTTCGGATCGGTCCGAGATGGACCAGATCGGTCCGATTTCTTTAATGTTGACTTTTTCTTTCCATCTTTGACTGGCCATATCCTTTGATCTCGAGCTCCGATTTAAGTGTCGTTTCTTCCGATGCTCTTGTAAAATAAGGATCTTCATCTTTCCTTTAGGCTTCGAGTCCAAACTCCGGGTGTAAATATACGTTTTTTCCCTTTGACTTGTCTTCTTTCCTTTTCTTCCTTTCTTCCGGTTTCTTTCTTTCTTTTCTTGCACTAAATTCCTGTAAAATCAATAAGAAATACACGAAACTCGGGGTACTCATTAGAAATACTCAATGGCAAAGATATGAGATAAAAATGATTCAATTACGTTGTTCGAGATATCAAAATTACTAACTTAAGGGGCTAAATTTAGAAGAATTTATGCTTGGTCAGTCATCGCTTCCTCATCATCTCCCTCCCATTTTCTCACATGCTCAGCTATGTTAAGGTAGTTCTTGATGACCCTCTTTTTTAGCTCATCGTAACCCTATATAAAGAAGGTCTGGGTCTCCATGGAGTACTCAATTAATAGAGTCTTGAAACTTCTTAATGGCACTCTCTTCAATTGTGGCAAGGGCCTTATTAGCTCGAGCAAGCTCCTCGTTGGCCTTTTTAAGGGCATCCTCCAAGCTTTGGAACTTTACAACATTCGTATAAGCCTGCTCCTTTAGCTTCTTATAATCTTCCTCAATCATGCTCAAAGCTTTATAATTTTATCTAAGGTTCTCATCTTTCTCCTTGATCTCAAGGAAAACTTTTTCAAAATTAACCTTCGATATTTTATCTCATCTCTTATGTTTTCGCATTGCGTAAGGAGCTCGAAGTTAGATTTTTTATCTTTCTCATAGGCATACTGATAAGATCCTACTTTCTCTATCAAGATAATGGCACCCATATCTCTATAAAAATACAATGAGATCAACTGAACAAAATATTTAGTATAAGTAAGATGAACATAAGTTTTGATGGGGAACTTACCACAAAAGTTCGGTGTTAAACCAGATTCAACAAGGCGTTAGGGTCAAAACCCTAACAAAATTGAAGTTTGGATTATACCCGTGGTAACCAACCACTTCAGAAACATTATTCATGTAGTAGAAAATAGAGTTTGGGTATTTTTCATGTTCTAGGTAGTGATCGGTTTCTTAGAGTGAAAAGTGAAATTTTCCACTTCGCTATAGCGAGAAGATGGCCCCCACCTTTGACCAGATGATGAGCTGGTTTTTCGTTAATTTTCACTCTTTGCCTTGGAGCATTGGCCCTCTATTGATTTGGATCAATTTGGGTCGCAGTGCCTAAGGGTGGCAATTTTGGGAGCAAAACGATAACACAACACGAAATGAAATAGAAATGACACAAAATTGACATGGTCTTTTGTATTCAGGTCGTGTTCGGGTCTAGATTTTTGGATCTGCCGTCGGGTCGTGTCATGTCCGTGTCTAATTTCTGCCACAAAATTGACCCGATAAGGACACGGTAGTGACATGATAGTGACTCAGTTAAGAACACGATATATATTCTATGTAGACCTACTATTGACCCCATTTAGACCCATTAGCAACCCACAATTTAGACCCTCTATTTTTTTTAATTCCTCACTAACTAGTCTAATTATGTTTAATCGTGGTGTGGCGTGGCGGGTCTAATCATGTCCAATCGAACCGTATTTACTTATCGTGTTATCGTGTCGTGTCGTGTTCCGATTGAGAAAAAAAATACTCTATCGTGTTGTGTCATGTTCGGGTCCGCTGAATTCTTATCGTGTCGTGTAGGATCGTGTGAAAACATGACCAGTTGACCCATTTTTTCAACCCTATCAGTGCCCTCTAATTTTTAGCTGGTAAGACATCTTGTGAAGTAGTAGCTTTCCTCTTGCCTTTAGCTTTGGCAGCAGCAATAACTTTAGCCTCAGCCTTCTTTCTAGCTTTGGCCTCAGCCCTTTGTCAGGTATCAGCCTTATTTTTTTACCTGGCCTCAACATCAACCTTCCTCTTATCCTCCTATTCAATCTTTTATTGGTAGATAGCATCCATGGCAGTAAGGGCAATTTGCTTAGTTGGCATTCTAGAGGAAGGTTCAACTATGAAGCTTGAGGAATTGGGGGTAGAAGTTGCACAAAAAGATCCAATAAATAAATAAACTATGATGAGATGAAAAAATAAGGATGACTAAACACTTAGCAAGTTTTTCATACCTTTGGTGATCTCCTGATTATACTCGTCCTTTGCTTTAGCTCTTACAACCTATATTCACTATTCTCCCTTCAGAGGCTCCATCGATGGGAGTGTAATGTCCAAGTCTTGCGTGCTTAGCAAAGAATCCCAGGGATTATCAATATAAGTCTTTCTACCAACTTTTTCAACGACTTAGCTAACCAAGGAGCCTTCTTATCTCCAAAATGTTATACAAAATGTTAACATAGTTCGTTAGAAAGATGTTCAAGAACGGAAAAATACTATGGAGAATCCAAAGATGTACTAATCTTATTGACCCCAGCCCAATCATGGGGACTGCAATAAATCGGTGCCTATCATTAGGTTCGAACTCCCAGGCACCTAATATATATGCATATCTTGTGTTCTAGGCATGATTGTTGGTTTAGACAACCCTCACCAACTTCAAATGCGATTTCAAAAGTGGAAAGTAATAATAGCCTGGGCTTTAGTGTTGTCTTTAATCCCATAAGTTGACCTAAAAATATCCTCGTTGATATCGCAACCGGTATGGACTTTCAATACACCATCAACCCAGGATCGTTTAGTACACTCTAGGGAAGTTGGGTCGGCGCAACTTCATAACCCATAAGGATCCATTGTATGATAGGATGAAGGGGAAGACACACTCCCACTTATACAATCCAAACTAGAAGGCAGACCTCATCGGCATAGGGCGAACATAGACCCTCTCATCATTATCTGGTAGTCTAATAGTGCTGCTAATGGGGAATGAGTAAAGCTCCCTCGGGTAATTGAGTTGCAGTACTTGAATTGGTCGTCCGGTTTATATTGCATACTAGATATTTATATAATTTATATTAGATATGTATAACGATAAACTTATAACTCAGGATTTATATGATAAATATACTAGAGACGTATATACTACATTAGTGGCATAAAATTGTTGTGGACTTATAGGCTTGAGTCACATATTAAGCTTCGTATCTAAAGATAATTAGTGATACGTTGGTTAGTTAGCAAGATGTGCCTATGGTAAGATATTACCATAAGATAAATGATTCTTAATATAAGAAATTAATTTAAGAATGAGAAAGTGAAGAATAATGAACTAAAAGATGAACTTTATTCACATGGGTCACACATGGGTTCAGGAGTGGAACTGCATATCTATTTAGGGTAATTTGGGTTGGGTAACTAAAATGACTCAAAATCCACTTAAAATGGGAATAAGATGTATTATTATTGTGTCCCAACATCAGTTAAATTCTTATTCTTGTAAACTTGATGTTTACGTTATAGTTGAATCTGTTTCTCAGAAGTCTTAGATTAGTACAGTTGTCATAGACTTGGGTTGATCGTTAGAGGCGCATCTCTAGCGATATTTTATTCATCATTCCTATGATGTAGAAGTTGAGCAGTGTATCTCATCTATGTGTGGTATTTATTTATTTATGATTCAACAGGACATTGTATTTATTTACTTTATCGTGAGTTAAAGATTGTATATGTGGTACTTGTAGTCATAGATGATTATTATATTTTGAGATACATTTTATATTCCAGAGTTAGTTTTATTTTGTATCGGCAGTTAGATGGCATCAGATATGGTTTGTATTTTATTTAATAGTTTGTTATCTCTCGTTATATTACTTGTTCAATTTATTCATTTCGTTATGCTAAGGATGTTATCAAATATTTTTAAATTTGTATTTTTTTTATTTTACTTGATTAATCTATTTATGAATTTTGAAACTCCTGAAAATCAATAACCTGGTCCTTGTACTGCTGCAAAAAAAGAGGTCGGGTATCACAGTAAGGTTCACCAGCCTCAGCAATGGGTGTATGTTCCCATATGCCTCACAACGAAGCCGTGACACTAATAATATTTACTGGAATCAAGCAAGTTCATCACCATAACCCTCTTCACCTTCCTTGCCTTCAAGTAAAATGTGTTATCCTTTGTTAGTGCCCATATGTAGCAATATTTGATCCCTTGGATCCCTAGATAAGTTTAGTAAAACTCGTTGATCATATTGAACCCATTCATTATCCTCCAAGTGTTTGCAGTACATTGGTCAAAAATAATGTCGAAGTATTCCCAAAACTCCAAGGATAATAAAATCATAGGGAAAGTTAGGTTGACTACAACAATAAACTGGGTGAACATACAATGTCCACCCTTAATGTTATAGTAGTCCTTTACTTTTTCCCCAAATTTAATATTTACCCAATTATGGATAAAAAAATGCATCCTAAACTCATCAATGGAGTTCTCACTACCTAGGTAAGCCATTTTCGCAACAAAAGAAAGAAAACGATGAAAAAATAAAGAGTAAAGTTACAAGGAAATGATAAATAAAAGAGAGGAAGAAAATTTATAGTGGATGTATACGCAAATTTCTCAGGAAAGTTTTAAATAATGAAGAGAGTGAATGTTCTCCAAAAATGACGGTAAGTCATCAAATAACCCGGTTCAACTTCTAAGACAAGGTTATGATTTGAAACACGATCCTAGGTAACAGTTGACAAGCATATCACCACCTCTTAGTCTAATCAGCATGCAATTAAAAATGTACCCCTAAAATATTGGAGAAAATTATGAGTGTGACCCTCAAGCTCAACGAGAAAAACAAGGTTGGTTTTTAGCTAAAAAAAATCAAGTGTTAATACTCTCTGACCATAGCTTCTATAGCTATCAAATCTTACTACTGACTAATATCATAATAAATGGACAACCAAACCTCTGCACCCCGTTCAGGCTACAAAGATTCGAAGGAAATTATTGGGGAATTACTAAACCTAATGGAAGAAGTTGATACCTTCTTGGAAGACTTGATAAGTTGTCGTAGCTTAGAGATAAGAACAATAGAGGAGCCGATCAGCAAAAATCTTAAGCTTGGATTCTCTCGACCAGATTGCAACAGTATTCTAAGGTTATAGAGTCTCATACGATCCATTCTCTTTATGTCCTCTATAAAAACTACACCACTGGGAAAAGGGGCGTGTAATCTTTGTAATCAACAATTGCTCAATAAATAGTGAGAAAAACAGTCCGTGGATGTAAGCATATTATCGAACCAAGTATATTTTATGTTATGAGGTTATGATTTTACTTTTTGCTCGGATTAATTATGTTGAACTAATCGTAGTATATTTTCATCACCTACAATACCCGTAGCAATTAATGTAACAATCATGCAAGCATTTTAATCCTCATAGTTCTTGGGATTAAGACTCTATGCACCCTTTTCAAATGGTGTGCTATTTCCCAATTCTAATCAAGTAAATTCTTAGACATAAATCTCACAAGTGTCCTTGTTCAATATATTCATATGAAGTACACAATTCTTTATCTAACTATCATACAAGTTCTCAAACCAATATACATGTTCCTATAATTTGAGATAAACAACTAGGATTAAATTGTAACCATTCTGATAGGATTTTAATTCCCTATATAGTTTGTGAACGTTTCAGTTATGCTAAAACCAAAATTTAAATCTCAATTAATCAAGCTGAACCCAAATCACTGGAATTCCTAATAAGATATATTGAATGACATGTATATGAAAAAATATATTTAAAACAAATGTAAAACATTCTCATAAACACAATTCTCATTTCAAAATGAATCAGATAAACATTTATTAATCGTAATAAAATGTCTTTACCTGGGTTTAAGAATAAAACCCCACCAATCTCCCACTTAGTCTTAATGTTATGTGGCAATGCACTTGACTCCCACTCCTTCTACATGACTGTCAAAAGTACTAGCTGGTAATTACTTAGTAAAGGATCTACCAGCTCGTCCTGAGATGTAATCTTAGTCATAATGACATCATCCCTCTACACGAGCTCCCGAATCAGGTGATACTTGCGCTCAACAAGCTTCTCCCTGTTATGAGTCATTGGTTTTTTTAATTAGCAATTGTAGTGCTATTGTCATAATTAAGAGTAATAGACGAATGCACTGAAGGAACCATGCTCAAATCACCGAGGAAGTTGTGAAGCCAAACATCTTATTTTGTTTCCTTTGAAGTGGTAACATATTCTTCTTTCATGGTTGAATAAAAAATGCATGATTACTTGATACCCCTACATCTTATGGTTCCACCTAAGGTAAACACATATATCAAGTTTGATCTCTTATAATCCCTATCCGACTGAAAGTACGAGTCCATATACCTAACGGGTACTAAAACATTTGCTGAATAAACTAGCACAATTTATAGTCATTTTCAGGTAATTGAGAATATTCTCAACAATAATCTAGCCTTCCTCACATAGATTAGACAAGATATTGCCGAACGTGCCAATAACATAGTTAATATTCAGTCTAGTACAAACTATAACATACAGGAGGTTTTCCATCATCAAAGCATAGAGTATATTCATCATCCTCTTTATATGATCATGTGTCTTAGGACATTGATCCTTAAGTAAATAAATTACATCCCTAAAAGGGAAAAACCTTTTCTTGGAATCTTGTATGCTAAACCTTGTGAGTACAGTGTTGATATAAATAACTTGTGATAAGCCTAACATCCTATTTTTTAGATCACGCAAAATCTTGATCCCAAAGGTTTGACTGTCTTATCCTAATTCGTTCCTATCAAACTGAGTAGATAACCACGCTCTTATACTTGACAATACACCCACATAGTTACCAACTATGAGAAATTCATTTACGTTAAATACTAAAAATACTACCATGTTTTCATCATGATTCTTATACTGATAAGTTTCATCTAAACATTAATCAAAACTAAATAATATCATTACTTGATCAAATGGGATATTCCAAGACCTTGATGCTTTATTAAGTCCATAAATGGATCTCTTAAGCTTTCACACATTTCTATGACTCCTATTGGTTACATCATATAGATGTTGTTGATGTAAAAAACTAGATTTGATCTTATTATTTTAATCACAGATAAATATGAATAAATAAATATGAGACAAGAGATTTTTAAAGTGGTTCAGCCTTAAGGAAATGACCTACGTCCACTGTTTTTGTATTGCCGACTGTTTGCCTAGAATTCTTGACAATTGTTTTTCTTAAGAAATTTTGATCCCCTCTAATGAGGAAGTTACAATGTATTTATAGCCTTCAGGTTGTACATGTCAAAGGACAATGCGCTGTTATCTAGTAAACATATACATCTGTACGATAATAATGAGCATTTAATGCACAGTCGCCTCTTTGATTATCCTAATTTGAGTGTTCTGTACGTTAAGTAGCTCGGATCGCTTAAGATGCTCGAAATGCTAAGTAGCTCGGGGCCTAAGAGTAGCTCGAAGCCCATGAGTTGCTCGGGGAGTCTAAGTTAATCGGTATGTTTGAGTTATTCGGAATGTATGAGCTACTCGCGGCGCTTGAGTAGCTCGGTGGTAGTGAGTTGATCGGTAGAAGTATTTGTAATTGCCACGTTAGTTGACACGTGTCTTCAAATGATGGGTCCATGTCAACAGACTAAATTTAATATCAACAAAAGCCCCCAATGTTTCATAGTTTGATGTTGAAGATAAGTATGGAACATTCTGCTAGAAAACTGCATAGATTATCGGTTTGTATGTTTTTTGGGAAAAACGATCGTTGTATATAACTCCTTTTTGAGTGCATAGTATCAGGCCTCATAAGTATTTTGAATGTTCACGACCGCTTCAATATTTGTGCCCATTTTCTTCTTTTTAACCGCCGGATACGCAAACGTCCTCCCTTGTAATCATTACTTTCTCTATTCCCGAGGTAAAGTATTTAAACGCGGCAGAAAATCCTATCGTCTTTCACTTTTCAAATCTATATCTTTGAGTTCTTCATTTTCTTTCTGTCCCGTGCCTTCGTTCTTTCCGTCGTTCATTATCACCTGATCTCTTTTTTCCTATAATATTTTCTTCCCTTTCTTTTATTTTGCTTTGTTCATCATGGTTTATGTTGTTGAGTCATTGGACAAATTTCGGTCTGAATTTGCATTCCCTTCGTGGGTCATTTTGGAGGAGCTTTCTGAACCTTTTGATTATTTTTCTTTGGCTGAGGGACATTAGTTCCCAAGTCTTTTTGTGGCCGAATGTGGCTTTTCTTTTCCACCAAACCCCCTATGTTTGGAGTTCTGTCAATATTTTGATGTTGTACCTGCAAAAATAGCTCCAAATACCTGGAGGATAGTTAATGGTGTTCATATATTGAACCAACTCCTTGGAACCCGTTTAGGGATTCCAGAGATTATGTACTGCTATAAATGGGTCGTCAGTGATTCCACATTCTATTTAAAAACTAGGTTTTTGAATAGAGCTTTAGTTGTCAATCTTCCAGATGCCAATAGGGATTACTTTGAGCATGGGGTTGTTATGAAAAATTAGCAACATGCTTCATTAAATGGAGATGATGTATATCAGGGTCCCAGGTGTCCCCCTTATGGCAATGGAATAGGTTGTTTTTATTTTTTGAAATATTATGTTCTTGGTGTTTGATAAAATATATCACTGGCATTTATTTTTATTTGTTACAGTTGATAGTAAAAGAAAGCCTCCAAAAGAAGCTAACATTAACTTGAAGCATTTAAAACTTATCTGGGATTTGCACCAATCTGTTGCCGAGGAACATATCAGATCTGCCTCTTATTTGTTGTAATATAAGAGCTATACATCGTCTTTCACTACTCGTTCAGTGGTGGTTAATCCTGACCAAGTACCATCCTCCGAGACTAGGGTGGAAGGTTCTTCCTCTGAGTCAAATATTCCTATCAGTGATATAATGAAGAGAAGAAAAGCTCCTGCCTTTTTCGACAAGTCTGCCTTTCCTGCTGTGGAGGCAAAGAGAAGTAAAAAAGATGTCCCAGAAGAGGGGATAAAGACTGTAGAGGTACCCCCTTCTGATGCTGCCAAGAAATTTGGCGAGAATCCCCCTGTGGCTCCGAGCAAGATTGTTTCTCTCTCTCCTCTGAGTGAGGTTATTGTCATATCACCAACAAAGACAGCATCTTTGGTTGAAAATGTTCCTGCCCCTCCGAAGAGGTTGAAGAAAAGTTCTTTCGAGAGACCTGTTGAACTTGTCCCTCAAACTCCAAACGTTGAAGGTAGTATTCCATCCTTTGCTGCTCCGGGCTCTGCTGTGGGCTTGGTGAAATCCTGGACTATCCCAGAAGTCCAGGTCATTGAAGACACTCTTTCTCATGAGAGAATCACTACTTTGGCTGCTCAACACATTGCCTCAGTAAGTATTATTAATTCAACCCCTTCATTGTTTAGTACTATGTTCCTGTATTGACTTAAAATGCTTTCTTTTTTCAGTTGGTGACGTGTTTCAATAGCCTTTTGAAGAAAGATAAAGCAATCAAGGCTGCAAGCTCCTCGGGAGGACTAGAGGAAGCCTTTGTTGGTCTGACCCGGTCTTTAAAAGATTATTATCAAAAGTACGAGGAAGATAAGGTTGCCTGGGAAAAGCAACTCAAGTCCATTGAGATGGACAAAAATCAAGCTGAGAATGCCTCCAAGGAATTGGAGAAAAAGTTAAAAGAATTTGATCAGAGCAATAAAAATCTTAAGCATAGCAATAAGGAGATTAAGGCTAAACTCAAGACTGCTGAAAATAAAGTTGTTGCTCTTCAAAATGTTGAACGATAGAAAAAGGAGGTGCAGGAGAAATTGAAGGCTGCCGAGGAGCTCCTTAGGGAAAGGACCTCCTCGAAAAAGGCAAAGAGGAAGAAGGCAGTCAAAAAGTCTTTCAGTGTTAGTTGGGATAAAAGCTGGAACAAAGGCATGACTGCCATGTCTTCTCAAATGGAGTATGCTAGCCTTAAATATTTTAGGGACGGATGGGTCGCAGGCTTGCAAGAGCTGAAAGTTACTGAGAATTCTGAGTTATTCCAATAACACACTCATGGCCCTCCTCCCTCTCCTGGAGAAGAAGAAGAGGACGAAGCTGCCTCAAATGAGTCTTCCATGATGACTGGAGATCAGGTTCCTTCTGTTCCAGTTGTTTAAACTTTTTCCGATCAACTCCAACCCATCAGCACTTCTGTCGAGCAGCTACCTTTATCCTCCGAGCAACCAGTCACTTCCTCTAAACTTTCTGAGGAGGTCGTAGGGAACAAGGAGAAGGTGTAGAGTTGGTCGGGTGTTTATTTTGTTATTTTTGAATGTAACCTCAGACTTTGTATTTTCTTCTATGATGAAATAAAATTCGAACTTTGGTTACTCACCTTGAATTTCTCTTTTACTTGCTCTGTCTGTGTTATTATTTATTCTTTTTATCTCTTCTGCTTGCTAGTTTATGGCCAGGATGGAGCTCTTATCAGCTCATGACACAGAATTGATGAAAAAATGCAATAACTATTTTAAACCTGGTCATGCAGATCTAAACGAGGCTCAAATCATTGACATCCTTGGTCCAAATACTTCTGAACGAGCAGTCGAAGCTTACCAATATCTGAAGTGCTTGCTTGACCGCGTTGTTGCCATAATGTGGCTTATTATGAGATAATTGAGGACCTCCAAGGAATGATCGAGGAACTCCAGGAGCAGTACAAAGAATCCTCTACCCTTCTGCATCAAGGGTACGAAAAGAAATTTCAGCAATTGAGTGCTGAAAAAGGATATGACAAGTTTATCTCTGTTTATGAGAAGAAAGAGAGCATTCTGAAGCTTGAGGTTGAGGGGCATAGGCATATTACTAAGCTGTTGGAGCAGGAAAACATTATTTTGCAATAAGAGATAACACAATTAATATCTGCAGCATCTACCTCGGGAGCCTTGGTCCCTGTTAATGATGAAGGTTTATCTTTCTCAGAGGTAGAAAATGCTAACTTAAGAGATGAGTTGGAAACTTTAAAAAGGGTTGGATCCTCCCATTCTACTCGTGGACGAGCAAGATCCTCTTCTCGGGGACGAGCAAAGGCTAGTCGGGTTTCTATTGAGGAAGCGAGGACTCAATCTGCCTTGGAGAATCAGGCAGTTCAATTGATGTCAAAGAATCAAGCTTTAGCGAAAATGTCCAAGAAAATTTTGAATCTCAGCGAACAACTTACTACTCAAAGTTCTGCCTTGGAAAATAAGGAAATCTTGGTGAAGAACCTCCACGAGCAACTGGAGAGGTTAACTTACCAATTTCACAAACAACCCAGAGAATTTTGGATGGCTGGGTATAATGAAGATCTTTACCATCTTGATGATCGTATCCAGCAATCGAATAATGAGGGGTACAAGCAGGGATGGTTGAATGCTATGTGCATGCTGAAATTGGAGCAGGGACACTACTTATGGGATTATCATGAGCCTGGAGTGCTCGACTTTCCCGTGCCTCCTTTTAAGCTTGATTTTAGTTGGATACTTGCTCGGACAATTCCTCGATGCTTAATCTCCAAATATCTTGACGACTATAGTCTTCATGCTAATGTTGATATATCTCGCCCAAAGCATTTGCTTGATCGGCCCTCTGTGATGAATATTAGAATGCTGAGAGATGTAAATTTCATAAATTCTCCTTATGCCTTAGATGACCCTCCTGCTGGAGTAGAACCCGTTTAAAATGCAGAAGGGAAAAAACCAATAGAATAGGGTTTTTATTGTAATGAAGTATATTTTTCACATCATGTGTAATTCTATTTGATTTGAATGAAGAAATTTTTGCCATTTCATTGTCTTCTAAATAATTTTTAGAATGTTCTTGCTTTATGACTGATAAATATATGTGTATATAATATTTATCCCAGTTTTTGTTTAATTTGAGTTAACTGCTTTCCGACCAATCGGAGCTGGTGGTAATAAATTTTCGACCAACTGGAGTTGGTGGTAAATAAGTTTCCGACCAACCGGAGTTGGTGGTAATGTTTTCCGACCAACCGGAGTTAGTGGTAAATGTTTTCTGACCAACCGAAGTTGGTGGTAAATGTTTTTCGACCAACCGGAGTTGGTGGTAAATAAGTTTCCGACCAATCGGAGTTGGTGGTAAATGTTTTCCGACCAATCGGAGTTGGTGGTAAATAAGTTTCGGACCAACCGGAGTTGGTGGTAAATATTTTCTGACCAATCGGAGTTGGTGGTAAATAAGTTTTCGACCAACCGTAGTTGGTGGTAAATGTTTTTCGACCAACTGGAGTTGGTGGTAAATAAGTTTCCGACCAACCAGAGTTGGTGGTAAATATTTTCTGACCGATCGAAGTTGGTGGTAAATAAGTTTCCGACCAATCGAAGTTGGTGGTAAATGTTTTCCGACCAACCGGAGTTGGTGGTAAATAAGTTTTCGACCAACCAGAGTTGGTGGTAAATGATTTTCGACCAACCGGAGTTGGTGGTAAATGTTTTTCGACCAATCGGAGTTGGTGGTAAATAAGTTTTCGACCAACCGGAGTTGGTGGTAAATGCTCTGAATTTGATGTGTAGTGTGTAACACTAATATTTTGAAAAAAAAATCAACAAAGAAAGAAACTGGATGAAGCATCACTTTATTCATACTGAAGAAACTGCATTACATATGAACTACAATCATTGATAATACTTGCACAAATGCTCTGCATTCCATGCATTCTTGAATTCTTCTCCTTCCAAAGTTTCAATCATGTATGTCCCTGGGCGAACAACTTATGTTACTCTGTAGGGTCCATGCCAGTTGGCTTCCAGTTTGTTGTGCTTCTGGATCACTTTCTTCAGCACATAATCCCCTTCCTTCAAATCACACTTCTTCACTCTTTTGTTATAGAATAAAGTTATTTGTTATTGATATGCTGCATTCCTGATTGCTACTTCTTCCCTAATTTTTTCGAGCATATCTAGGTCTAATCTTCTCATCAAGTCACTGAATGGAGAGTTGAAATTTAGTACACTATGCGTAGGTAGACCCAATTCAGCAGGTATGACAGCCTCACTCCCAAATGCCAGCATGTATGGGGACTCTCCAATTGCTGTTCGCGGTGTGGTGCGATAAGCCCACAACACAGAGTGTAGTTCATTAATCCAATTTTCTTTTGCACTATCTAGTCGTTTCTTCAATCCATTTAGTAGTATTCTATTTGTCACCTCAGTTTGTCCATTGCTCTGGGGTGACCTGGTGCAGAATGAGTTTTCAGTATATTGGATTGATGACAGTATGCAGCAAACTCCTCGTTATCAAACTGGTTTCCATGGTCAATAATGAATGCATGTGGGAGACCATATCTGCAAATAATGTTTTTCCAAATGAATTGATAGACTTTGTCGTATGTCATATCAATAAGGGGATCAACTTCTACCCATTTTGTAAAATAATCCACAACAACCACAAGGTACTTGAACATTCCCCTGGTCGTTGGGAGTGGTCCGACCAAGTCTATCCCCCACATGGAAAATGGCCAAGGAGATGTTATGGGTATTAACAATACCTGAGCAGTTCTTCGGATGGACGAGAAGCGTTGGCATTTGTCACACTTCTTAGCATAAGCTGTACAATCAGCTCTCATCATCGGCCAGTTGTACCCCTGCGTGGTTATTCTTCATAAGAGCGTCCGACCGGCTTCATGGACTCCACAAGACCCTTCATTAACCTCTTCGATCAAATATTTCACTTCAAAGGGATGGATGCATCTTTGTAGCCCTGCTATAACTCCTCATCTGTATAAAATGCCACTGGTCAATACATAACGAGCAGTTTTAAACTTTAGTTTCTTGGCTGCGAGTTTATCAGTTGGTAAAGTCCCATCTTCAATATATCCCCTGATTGGATCCATCCAAGATGTTCCTAAGTCGAGGGCAATGAAATTTATCATTAGATCTTCGTCTATGCTCCAACCAACTAAGACTTCTATTGGGATTATTCTTCGTAGCTCGGTGCGTGTGGCTGATGCCAATCGAGCTAGTGCGTCTGCTCTTGCATTCTCCAATCTTGGTATTCTAATTAATTGAACTGCAGTAAGACTTGACACAACCTCCATTACTTTGGCATGATACTTTATCATTGATTCTCCTTTTGTTGCATACACCCCCAGAATTTGATTTACAATCAACTGAGAGTTACTGTACACAACGACTTGCTCTGCCCTCATGGTTTTGTCCAGGTTTAGTCCCACGATCATTGCTTCATATTTGGCCTCATTATTAGAAGCATTAAATTGAAAGCGCAGGGCATACTCCACCTCAATCTCATCTGGACTTTTCAAATTAATCCCTGCTCCACTGCCCGCAGTGCACGAAGAGCCATCTACATACAAATTCCATATGGGTAACTTATCATCAAAATTTTGATCCGAGAGAGTTCCTCGATGAAATATCTGGTACTTCCTTTTATCCTCCTCCAGTATTTCTCGCTACTCGTCAGTCATCTTTCCTTGCTTGTCTACCGAAGTAAGTTGGTCAGGGTTTAATTTTGATGATCCTGTAACATCTACAGGTTGGTCGGAGGCATCTTCCTGAGTAAACTCTGCGATAAAATACGCTACTGCCTGCCCTTTGAGTGACGACCTAGGCTCATAAATTATATCATATTCACCGAGCTCCACTTCTCAGTGCATCAATCTTCCTGATTTTTCCGGCTTATGCAGAGCTTGCCTTAATAGCATATCGGTGTACACCACTATAGTATGGGCTTGGAAGTATGGCCTCATTCTTCTGCTTGCTTCAATTAATGTTAGTGCCAATTTCTCCAGCCTTGGATATCTTATTTTTGCTCCTCGGAAATCTTTGTTGGTGTAATAGATTGGTTTTTGTACTCCGTCCTCCACTTTTATCAACGCCGAGCTCACTGCGTTTTCTGAAACTGCCAGATATAAGTATAGTCTTTCTCCCATCACTGGTATGGACAATAATGGAGCTGTCCCTAGATATTTTTTCAACTCTTGAAAAGCCTCCTTACATTCATCATTCCACTCAAAAGTTTTTCGGAGTGTTTTGAAGAATGGGAGGCATCTACCAGTTGCTCGTGACACAAATCTATTAAGTGCTGCTACTCGCCCTGTGAGGCTTTGCACTTCCTTCTTCGTAGTTGGAGATCGTAGCTCTAATAGAGCCTTGATCTTTTCAGGGTTTGCATCAATCCCTCGTTGATTAACAATGTATCCGAGAAACATGCCTTCTCGTACTCCGAATATGCATTTGGTGGGATTCATCTTCATTTGATATTTCTCTAGTTGATCAAAGGTCTGACCTAGATCAACCAAATGATCATCATCTTTCTTGCTCTTCGTCAGCATATCATCGACGTAAACCTCCATGTTATGATTGATCTGCTCTGCAAACACCTTATTTATCAGTCGCTGATATGTTGCACCTGCATTTTTCAATCCAAAAGGCATAACATTATAGCAATAAGTTCCCCTTGGGGTGATAAAAGAGGTACTCTCCCTGTCTTCAGGCTTCATTGTAATCTGATTGTAACCAGAATAAGCATCTATAAAACTCAACAATTCATGTCCTGAGGTAGCATCCACCAGCTGATCGATTCGGGGCAAAGGAAAATGATCTTTTGGGCAGGCTTTATTAAGATCAATGAAGTCCACACACATCCTCCACTTATTATTTTTCTTCTTCACCATTACCACATTTGCCAGCCAATCAGGATATTTAACATCCTCAATAAAAGAGGCTTTTTGCAATTTCTCTACTTCTTTCTGTATAGCTTGGTTCTTCTCGGGGCTAAATACCCTTCATCGTTGCTTTACTGGTTTGATTTCCTTGTTCACATTGAGCTCGTGACACAGGAAATTTGGGTCTATCCCTGGCATATCTTCGTGACTCCATGCAAAAGTCTTCTTTCTGCGTCTTAGATATGCTATCAGCTCTTGTTTTATTGATACATATAGTGATGCACCGATTTGAGTTATTCATTTTGGATGCTCGTCGTCCAAAATGATATTTTCGGTAGATTCTATGACCTGGCCCTTAACGAGCTGAGACTCATCTCTTGGGTCTAAAGTTTCAATCTCCGCATCTTCTATTTCATCTACCTGATAAGTAGTAGTCTTCTTCCTGGATTCTTCACGCTCCTCCTGCTCGGTAGATGAATAGTAGCATTCCCGGGCTACTTTTTGGTCGCCTTTCACAACTCCCACTCCAAAATTAGTTGGGAATTTTAAACATTGATGTACAGTAGATGGGACTGCTTTGAACTTCTTCAGGCCTACTCTTCCCATGATGATATTGTAAGCTGATTGGACATTTTTATTCATTACAAAAAAGCGTACTCTTTATGTTCGGCTAGCAGGCCATGTACCAATGAGCATATCCAACTTGATCGTCCCAAGTGGAAAAACTTTCTCGTCAGTAAAGCTGAGGAGAGGTCTATGATAGGGCTCCAATTGGGCTAGTTTCAAATTTGAACTATTAAAATATGGGTAGAACATGATATCTGCCGAGCTACCATTATCCACCAATACTCGTGAAATCACTACTTCCTTCATTCTTAACTTGATCACCAATGGGTCATCATGAGGATATATCACACCTTCTAGGTCGTTCTTAGAGAAACTAATGACCAACTTGTCTTTATTTACCTTCCTCGGGTGATCATCTTCAGCTAGATTTATACGTTGAATGTGCGAGCAAGATTGAGCCTCATTGAGGTAAGCTTTACTTTTTGCAGTAAGGTATCCATCTCCTGCATCTCCACCTGTAATAACATTACAATCAAATGATCCACAATGAATTGAAAATACCTCACATTCTGGTTGTCTTGATCTTTTGGGGAGATCGGGATCATCTTGATCATCTTCTGGATCTTCTTCATGACTTCTTTTCTTGTCTTCTTTTGCTTGACGAGGAGATTTAGATCTTCTTCTTCCTCGATCGTTGGTCTTTCCACCATTTTGGTGATCAACATACTTAGCCAATTCTCCTCATCTAATAAGTGCCTCAATTTCATTCTGAAGAGCTATGCACTGTTTGGTCGTATGACCATGGTCTTTATGGAATTCGTAATATTTGGACTTGTCTCTTCTGTCCGGATCTGCTTTCATTTTTGTTGTCCAGGCTAGCTCCTCGCTATTCTTGATTTCCTCCAAAATATGATTTATATCTACCTTTAAAGGAGTGTAATCTCCAAATTTATTCATCTATTCCAGTGTTTGCTTTGCTTTCGATTGCCTGTTACCGCTATTGCTCTTCTGATCCTTCTTTTCGATTTTACCATCTTCCACATTGGTCTCCTTAGTATCTGCATTCTTCTTCGCATCCATGGCTTCCTCAGTATTCATGATTTTGGTCGCTTTTGCCATCAGTTCTTCCATGGTCCTAGGCGGATCTTTGGCTAAAGTGTAGTATAATTTATTGGGCAACAGTCCACTCATCATAGGAGTAATGGATGTTTTCTCCTCGTAATCAATTACTTCCAGTTTCTTGTTATTGAAATGGGTAATATAGTCCCTGGTGCTTTCACCTGTCTTTTGTCTAACACTTAGCAAGTGTGCTACTCATTTAACAGGCTTTGCTCCAAAACAAAAATTCCCAATAAAGAGTTATGCTAGTTGAAAGAAAGTCGTAATTTTCCCCCGAGGAAGGTTATTGTACCACATCTGAGCAGATCCGGTAAGTGTTCCTGAAAATGCCCTGCATCTCATCTCATCTGGAACTGCATAAATATCAGCAGCAGCTTGGTATTGTTCTATATGAAGGACAGGATCAGTTTTTCCATCATATTTAGGTGTCACCATAGGAGCTTTGAATTTTGATGGTTTGGGGAAATCCACAATTGCCTGTACAAATGGTGTTCCTTGGACAAAAGTTCTTTGTAGAGGATTCTTGGCCTTAGCTATTTTCCCTAATCTGTGTTCCAACCTCTAAATAGAGCCCTTCTATTCATCATTTCCCTCCTTGGGCCTATTGGTTCGAGCAACTGATCGCATTAAATTTGCCTCTTGGGATCTTTCATGACGAGCAGTTGATCGTGATTGGGCAGATCCTTCCCTTAAATCAGATGGTTGTTGAGAGTTCCTCGACACAATTTTAGGGGGACTTCTATTCCTCCTAGGTCCCAAATGATCAAAAGGAGAGACTCTACTCAACCTTTCAAGGGCACTTGTCCTCTCTGGAGATAGAGTGACGTTTTGTTGAGTGTCCGTAGCTCGTACCGAGGAAGTCCGTCCAGGCTGATAAGAAGGATCATTAGATCTCTCAGTACGATATGAATCAGTGCATTTGGATTGAGATTCCTCTCGAAATAACGTTCGCCTAGTTAGCGAAGAGGGTAAATGAGTATTTCTCTTAACACTTCGTTGTCCTGATTGGGCTGGCACTCCGCCTTGAACGGTTTGTATGAGTTGACGCATGGTTTCTTGCATGGCCGTTTGCCCTTGGGCCAAATTAGCCATTATACCAGCCAGATCTGAAAAATTTTGGGGAGCAGAAGGATTCGGGGGAATCCCAGTGTTTCGATTACTGGATTCTGAATTATCAGCCATTGATGATGAGTTGTTTTGGTGAAAAACGCTAATTACATTCGTTCCCACAGACGGCGCCAATCTGTTGATGTAAAAAACTAGATTTGATCTAATTATTTTAATCACAAATAAATATGAATAAATAAATATGAGATAAGAGATTTTTAAAGTGGTTCAGCCTTAAGGAAATGGCCTACGTCCACTGTTTTTGTATTGCTGACTGTTTGCCTAGAATTCTTGACAAGTGTTTTTCTCAAGAAATTTCGATCCCCTCTAATGAGGAAGTTACAATGTATTTATAGCCTTCAGGCTGTACATGTCAAAGGACAATGCGTTGTTATCTAGTAAACATATACATATGTACGATAATAATGAGCATTTAATGCGCAGTCGCCTACTTTGGTTATCTTGATTTGAGTGTTTAGTACGTTAAGTAGCTCGGACCGCTTAAGCTGCTCGTAACGCTAAGTAGCTCGAGGCCTAAGAGTAGCTCGGAGCCCATGAGCTGCTCGGGGAGTCTAAGTTAATTGGTATGTTTGAGCTATTCAAAATGTATGAGCTACTCGTGACGCTTGAGTTGCTCGGTGGCAGTGAGTTAATCGATAGAAGTATTTGTAATTGCCATGTTGGTTGACACGTGTCTTCAAATGATGGGTCCATATCAACAGACTAAATTTGGTATCGACAGATGCATTAGTCGAGATTACCGTTTAATAACGCATTCATAATGTCCATTTTCTATGCCTCAAAATCGAGATGAGCCGTAAAGGAAAAGAAAATCCAGATAAACTTCATCATGGCTACCGGTGAGAAGGTTTTTTCATAGTTGATTCTCTCTTTAGGAGTAAAACCTTTAGCAATAAGTCATGCCTTTAAGGTTTCCACCTTCCCATTGGCCCCTCTCTTCTTCTTGTAGATCTACTTACAACTGATAGTTTTATCCCACCTGGGATGTCTAAAAGTTGCCATACATGATTTAAATACATAGAATCCACCTCCGTATTCATAACCTTTAGCCAAAGCACGACATTTATGTCTTGGAGTGCCTCATCATAGTTGTTGGGATTATGTTCGTGTTCTATAAGGACTTCAATGAAATGCTTTCCTAAATACACTAACTTATCAAACTGGCGCTTGATTCTCCATTATGACGTGGTTCCACTTATGGTCCAATATAAGTGAAACATGTATCTTGATCATCAGTTATTATCATATTACCACTAGGCAGTATACTATCAAAATCAACTTGTATTTAATCGTGTACGGGTGTACCCAAAGTAATTACTTAGTCTTGTCCTTTTAACTCTTGCAAGATACTCTTATTATTAGGCTTGTGGATTATCATATAATCTTCCTCTAAGTACTCGACATTTGTGTTAACAATTACCCTTTGGGCCTTAAGATTATGAAATAAACCACCATTGGTTACTTTTGGGCAACCTACAATGGAACACACTTATTTCCTTGATTATAGCTTACCAGGATCCTTGCTCATTATATGTGTCTAGTAACCCTAAATTCAAACATGTCCTAGACTAGGTTTACACCGAGTCCATAATTTTATAGGAATTATAGAGACTGATTTAGAAGGGACTACGTTCAGTACATAAATGGTCATCTTCAATGCACCACCCCAAAAAGAATATGATATATCTGAATAACTCATCATGGATATAACCATGTCCAAAAGAGTCATATTCCTTCTTTATGCTAAATCATTTGTTGTGGAGTGTCTATAACTTCGATAAGTGATTCTTAAACTCTCCCAAAAGGTATTCCCTTCCAAGATTATATCATAGACTATGGATTAGTTTACTGTGCTTATGCTTCACCTTATCCCCATACACTTTGAATTTATTAGAGGTTGTGAAACCCCGCCTATTAAAATAATGGGTGGCCAGTCCGCTACCAAAATAAAATGGTAGTCTTATATGGCTCATTCTTAGCATTACAGTAAAAAAGATAATTAAATTACTAACCACCTATTATTTTAACAAGCAACCTCAATTTTATCTTTCATTAATGTACAACAAGATTATCCAACCACAATAATTCCATACAGTAATCAGTATAAATGTAACACTAAATAAATTCTGAAACTCATATAAAGAAATAAAGTTCCTGAATAAACCATTGGGTCAAAATCCAATACACAAAATCCATTTGACTAAGAAAAATTAAAATATATAAGTCTGAAGAAAAGGATCAACATGCCCAACCATACTAGAATAGAGAACCAAATCTAGAATATCAAGAATAGAAGCAAATACTCAGGAATTATGCAAGCTTTCACATCATTTGTAGCTATGTGTACCTCGAAAGAATAATTATCCTTGGCGTCCCTGTGGCTGGGCACCTAACAGTTTTGAAAATAGATTTGAAATGGGTCAGACCCAAAACTTTTTAAAAACATTTAGCAAGTAATTAAGATGCATTAAATAAATATGCAGTCAAACTTTCCATATTAATCTGATGTCGCCCTCTCATGAGAATGCCCCTAAACTAATGTGCACAACTAGTGCATACATCTTAACCCGGCTAATTACACTACCCCGTCTAACGAAGCCCATTGCAAATATGCTTAGCACACTACCCTGACTCGAGCATTTTCTAACTTTCATTTCTTAATAATCTATGTCTCTCACTAACTTATTAAATCATTAATCAATTTTTAACTTTAGTTCAGTTATTTAACCGCATTCATGATTAACGTATTAAACCTGTATATAATTTACTACACTATTACATACGTTTACAAGACATGTCACACCAAAACACTATATACATATATACCACTAGTAATATATGCAACCGCATTTTCAAATATCCTCCACATTCTGAAAGCGACCTCACTAACAAGTTATCGTGCTCCAGGAATGTCCACCACATTCTGGGCAAATGGGCTGGAATCTCACCATCGAAACCAAAAATCACAAACGAACATTGTAGGAGGTCATGGCCTTAAGTCTGTGGTCATAACCACACCACATTATCCCACGGTACTCCAACCCTACATCACACGGGCGTGCACAACACCTATGACCCTGGGGAATGTTACTACCTGCTGGGATTCGCTAGAGTGACCTCCCACGACGCGCAACCTCCCTGATAGCATTACGTCTAGGATATATATTTTTTATGTAAATATCATACACACATATTATATATATATATTATCTCTATACCCGTATATATAAATTAAATCACAAACTCCGGCTAACCCGTGCATATCACTCAAAGCACTAGCTTACAAATCCTGAGTCTATTTCACGACACTCAATTAATTAAATTATCATCCATTAATTAACTTCAATAGCTTGACTCTTCTAAGATGCCCAAACTTACCAAATCAACTGGCCGTATAATCATTCAAGTTTATCAAGTAACATCACTGCAATAAAACACCCGGACTTAACCCAACTAGCCTGTACATTTATTCTGGAATTTACTCATCAATTCGATATTTAAACTTTCTCGTTAATTATCTCTTATAATTTCTAAATCAACTTTAATTATCTGTTCATCCCTAGGTAATAAAATCATTCTAAATCACCCAAATAGAACCAATCTTGAACCCGCTAAAAAAATTGATGTCCCAAACAACCCACAAAGAATTTTCCTCAATTAAGCTTCCATCGATCGATCGACGAAAAAGATCGATAGATCTATCCAAATATTAAAAATAATTAACTTAACCTCAATATCATCAACCATGAATTCATATTAATCAAGGGAATACATCCACAAGGTTTTGTAATCATTTCAATCATAATTATGCCTAAGATAAAATCCATCCCTAGATTACCAACTAAAGATTTTTGTCTCGTACACCCTTCCCTATAAAATTCATAACTACTTCTAAAAAATCAGAAAATACAAAATTGGCGGCCGTACTTTTGTAACGAAAAGATCTATCTCCATGACCTGAACCTAAGGGTCGTTCGAACGAAATACCAACTTCGTTCGAACGAGAAAGTCACATAGTTCGAATGAGGTGCTAACTATGTTCTAACGAGATTGACGAAAACAGTGCAGATGCCCAGACGGAAATAGTGTAGAAACCCATATTTTTCTTTTTCAAATCCAACCCAAATGCCTTCTACATGATATTATACATTCATCCAATCATATAGAACTTAAGGGAAATATTCTTAAATGATTCTAACATCAAATAATCATCCTAATACCAAATATTAACTACAATCACCTAACTAATCCATTAAAATGGATCTATATGAGAAACACCTCAAGTAACCCTAGATTTTATTCGAAGCCCCAATTCATCATGATCAATCTATGAATCTTTAACCAGGTTTAAATTCTAGCAACTATGATTCATTCAAAAACATCAAATATGCATTTTCTCTACAAGTTATGGGATAATTTATCACCCCCCCCCCCTTTTTACGTGTAAGAACCCTTCCCAAAAATTAATTTATTCTACACCTACCATGATATGAACATGAATCTCCTTTATTTGATTTAAAGCAAGTTAATTACTTGCCTTTGAATGTTCGGAGGGTCTAATCTCTCTTAGTGTGATGATTAGATGTTAGGAATCCTTTAGTTTTCCTCCTAATTACCCTCTCTAGCCTTTTCATTGCTTTCTCTTTTCTTCCTTCTCTATTTCTGGGTTTGCAATTAATGGTAGGGCTGCCTCACACACCTAACCTTGATATTTTAATCCTCCAATACCCCTACGTTAGCCCAGACTAGTCTAAAAAAACCTCGGGACCCAATTATTACCCCTCGGTTACTCAATTCTGACTGTTTCCACCTATTTCGGATCAATTGTGTACTCAAAATCACCATCCGAGTCACTAAACATAATTATCCTATTTTATCCCAAAAACAGCCCGCACAAACGCCCCGATTGCTATACCGTCAATTCCCGTCGTTTCTACTCACATACGACACGCTGCAATTGACTAATTAAATTTAATTAAACACGCTAGTAAATTTACCACATATATATTAATCGTATTCTCACAAATTAATATTTACTAATTTCACATTATTTCCCATTTATATTAAATTAGATCACACGTGCAATTTAAACACTAAAATAAATTACTGAAAATTACGGGATGTTATAAAGGCTTCAGACTTGTGATGGTTAAGGTAAACATACCCAAACCTCGAGTAATCATCAAAGAAAGTGATGAAAAACTCGTAACCATCTCTTTCTCGAATATTCATATAAATATAAATGAACCAATTCCAACACATTTTTTGCTCTATAACCCTTGGTCGTAATAGACCTCTTGGTCCTCTTCACCTCTAAGCATTATTAATAAGCTGAAAGTGCCTCCACTTTCAATGAACTGAATTGTCCATTTGAGACCAGTCTTTGTATATTTTTTAGGTTTATATAACCTAAGCGCAAAAGCCAAATATACACTTGGTTTAGTTTATAAGGTTCCTATCTCTTTAGGTTCTTTTCGTTTAAATTATTCACTTCAGTATTAAGCAGTAGTGGTGAGACATGTCTTATAATATAAAAATAATTTTCCAATGTACCAAAGTAGATAAGATATTTTCCATTTTTTATATTTAAAAACACATTATTAATATAAATTAAATATCCATTCATCACAATCTTAGAAATCAAAATCAAATTTCTTCTAATGCTAGGAACATAAAACCAATATTGTAATATTAACTTATTGTATTCACCAGAATTTAAAACTAAATTTCCAACTGCTTCTATTGTTGACTTGTGATGATCGACTATAAATAGAGTCATTACTCAATCACTGATCTCCCTGGTCACCTGCACCCTTGCAAAGAATTGCAAATATGATTAGTGACTCCCGAGTCTACACACCAAATACATGTATATTCACTACAAAACATGTCTCAGTGATATATGAGAAACTATTTTTTCCATTATTTCTTGCTATAAAGACGGGGTAATGCTTCTTCCGATGTCCTTTCTGTTTGCAAATATAACAATTGCCTTTTAACTTTTTACCTGCTCCCTGAGCCTTAAGTTTATCGTGACGTTGTGACTGAAGCTTTCCATTGTTCTTCTCCTTCTTCTTCTTCTTCTTCTTTGTCAGGCCCCGACTTAATTAACTTAAAATCATCCATTTATTTAGAGATAAATTTCCTTAAACAATACTTTACTTTAATTATATCTGAAAAATAGCACCATGTTTTTTTTCTTTCCTTTTACTTTTTCAAAAGCATGTTTGGATCAAAACAAAACTACTTTAACATGTAATTTACAAGTACTAAACAACTTCACATTTAAAAATTCTTTAGTTTAATACGTACCCCGAAAGCTTTTTGATATTCAACCCATATTAGATATCCGTCATTCCCCGGTTTTATGGTCCTAATTTGACAGTGAACTCCAAATGATAGGTATACCTAAAGCATAACATTATAGGAGTGTAAGCAATACAAGCTTAGTGAATGACCATATACCACGCATACAACACACATATAACCAATTTGAATAACCATTTTTATTTTTTAATGTTATAACCCAACAGGAATTGTGTAACTCTCGCAAGCCTGGACCCGCCAGTCCAATTAACTCCCAGTTAATGGGGATTCCACATCCCATAATTAGGCCCGGGTACAATAAACCTTTAAGTTGTATTAACGGGGCTGCCGCATCCCGTAGGACCCACCACAGTCCTTAACATTAGATTGAGGCCCCACCTCAATCCATAACATTAAATAACATCATTTAATATTTTTAATCCATAGTCCTTAACATTATATAGACGTCTCACCTCAGTCCATAGCATTAGATAACATCATTTAACATTTTTAATCATACGCATATGTTTCATAACACCACATCACTCCATAAGCATCACCACACATGTATTTAACTACACGATTCCATATGAAAATATAAGCATATATATTTCATAGGACAGGTCACTCACCTTGAATTTGGTACCAAGACTAATGCCAAAACTATTTCCTTGGTATGGTAGTGTTAGCCGCTTCCCCACCTAACAATTCAACATCAATAGTATTTGAATACACCAAATCACATTAAACTCAGTAATACATCACATCAGTTGGTCAATCTGACATAACTGAAAAGTAATTAAATATGATACTTCACATTTCTATAATACCTTATTCATTAGGGTTCTAACACAATTTACGGAATTAAATTACAAATTTTCTAGACAAAGTTATGCCCATTTTATTACACTCTTTTCCAAATCGTTTCTCAAGAAAAACAGTAATAAAACTTCTACTTCCAGGAATGTTCATACTTTTTATCCATCATAACTTTGCATGATATTCCACCCAATATCAATAAACACATTGAATAATACAAAATTAATGTTTCAAAATTTTTAGGGTTCATTTGCTATGTCGAGCAAAACATCAAACACCCGGTATACATACTTACTACTTTGGGGCAGATTTTATACCTAAACTTTAAACTATCACCAAAGGTTCATTTCTTCGTATTTTTGCAAAACCTTTGGATATGTTATACATATATGAGTCTAGTTTGATCACCAACTGGAATTTTTCAATTTCAAAATGTATTCCATGATTTATGCCATTTTTAGAACAACTAGGTCGGAATAGAACATTAAAGCATAACTTAAAATTTTTCAAGAAAACATAACCTCCACATTGGGTATCCATCATGGAAACATATAATTACATATTCTAATATATACACACATAATAAAAATGAATTTTCTAAATAAAAAATATTCACGAGAAGGAAATTCAAATCTGGGACTTCAAAGTTAGCATTTACGATCCTAATACGCGTTCTTACATAGGTTATTAAACCATCTTTGTTTTAACACAATTTGGCAAAATGGATATCATAAAAATATTTATTCAAATCAGAAACAAAAATATACCAAGTGTAGATCTCATCCATGTGACCAACTTTCATAAAAAAGTAATTACCTTACGAGGATTCCTCGATTTGGAGAAATTTTTTCAACGATTTCTTCCTTAACATTCTTCTCTTTATCTCTCTTTAGGCAAAACCCTTTTTCATGGATGAATTGGATGAACAAGGGGGCTGTTTTAAGGAGTTTAAGTCGGCCAAACCATGGACCACCCTCTAACCAATCAAAAAATACCTTATGTTGTGCTAATAAGACAAATATCACTTAAGGGATGGATAGATTTTCCCTTGTTCCGTACTTTTGGTATAACTTCTTGTTCGGACCACTGTTTAACACAGCGTTTGTTGAGTTACAACCCTAATTTATATATCTACAACTTTCATATTTTATGTTTTCCCAAAATCATAAAATTAGTGTGCTTAATTTGGGCTCGAACAGGAAAGTGGCAATTTACCAATAATTTCAAAACTTTCACATTTGGCAACCAAACATTGCCAATTTTGCACCAACACCCTAATTTACTTTTATAACCAAAATGATGCATTAAAAACATAATTCATAATGCATTTAGACACATAACTAATCATATGCTCTAATCATGTTCTCCCCGATTATAATCTCGATTAGCATCTAACGCATATATATCACATGAGTATGGATCCCCCAATTGCGATAATTAACATGTTTAACACCCCTCACCAGCTTCTAACTTCTAACTTATACTTAATCATATAATTAACATTCCTAATCACGTTTTAGGGCCTTACATTATTCTTCTTCTTCTTCTTCTTCTTATTCTTCTTCTTCTTCTTATTATTATTATTATTATTATTATTATTATTATTATTATTATTATTATTATTCTTATTATTATTATTATTATTATTATTATTATTATTATTATTATAAGATGAGACTTTTACAGTAACCTTAGTCACACCTTATGCCTATTGATATTCTCCATAACCTGGAGTTCCTTAGGCAGTTGCGCCAGAGACTAATCAAACTTTTTCATAAAATAGTTTAGGCGGAACTGTTTAAAGGACTCCGACAGTGATTAGAGCACAAAATCAACTTGGGTTTCCCCATTGATTCCTCCATTTCTCATAAGATGGAAAAATGTGGTCATGTACGGGAGTACCCTCAGGCATATTGGTGTTGACAAACCTTGGCATACAATATAACCTTGCAGCACGATTCTAATCCTCAAATGTGTCCCTAAGGTACGACGTGTCCTAATTCTGGTGTCGTAACACGTTAGTCACAGAGGCCAATATATAGCATTGAACAATTTGATCAGCCTTTCGTCACATGTGATAGGTTTGGACATCTCTTTCAAGTGCCCCTTCCTCAGGCTTGGAAGGGTAGGTCTCAGTCATAATAAACTTAAAGTCCTCAGCAGTAAGGATGATGTATAGGTTATATTTATAGTCTATATAGTTCATTTTAGTGAACTTGTTATTCTTTAAGATATAAGCAAGTAAGTTGAATGAATATCCTATTTTTGAAATTTGAGAATCATTAAATTTTAAAAGTGAATTAATTTCAAAATAAGCATGTGAGAATTTAACTTCAATTTCATTTTGAAGTGGCATCCCTCATCGCGATTTAAAAATAAAATCCATCGAACATCCTAGTCCCTTTATGAAGTGATATTTCTCGATGCGAGCTTAAACCACTTCACCTGAAACTAGACAAACTTCTATCTTTCAATTATGTACCCAGGAAGTTCAAGAACTTATGTCCAGCATAATTGAATAATCGATGACTTTTGGTCCCACAACTAATGGTAGTGACTTTTATGGGGAAGATATTAAAAGTTAAAGCAGGTTCGTCTAATGAAATTAAACCCGCTCGTGTAGAATGTTCTCAATAGGAGGACATAACTCGATCACATTTAATTTCACTAAAATATCACTTAAGAATTTTAAAATTTCCATGATATTGCAATTAAAACCATTCGATGGGGAGCCAAATTAAGTTAGCATGAGGAATCAATCGCATCATAAATTTAAATACTAATGGAGACCTCGGGGTTTATGTTGAAACCCCTCTCTCACTTAGTTATTTAAAACTTGAGGGTTTATGAAAAATAAAATTCTAAAAGTCTGAATTAAGGCCTTGTTAATTTTTCATTTTACTTGCATAAATTAAATATCTTGATATCACATTTTAATTTTCAAAAATAAAATAAAGAGTTTTAAATTTTAAAATAAAAAACCAAAAATCTCAATTTAATTTACACCTTAGAATTAATTACCTTAATGTAATTCAATTTAGAAAATAATAAAATAAACACAAATTTATAAAGAAAATCAGTGATATACACAAGTCTCAAAATATAGATCATGTTGTCATTCAAAATTGGGTGTCGTTAATCATGCAATTAGCACACAAAATCAGGTAACAAAATATAACAATGAGACATTACAAATAAATAAAAAGATACAAAAAAAGTAAAATGACAAAATTCCCCCCTCTCCATCATGGCCTAAACTTTTCCTTGAAATCAAACTCTAAAAGCCCAAGAATCCTTGTTGTAGAAGACTTAGTCATGATGTAGAGTCCAACTTGAAGTAGACTTTAATGCAAATAGAAGTTCTTGATGATCTTTTCAACTAAAACCAATCCAAAATAGTGTGGGAAGAATGATGAGGAGGAGCCACCATGAGAAGCCATCAAAAAACATTAAGAAATAATAACCAGGGATGTTGACTTTCACCGTCAGATCGATCTGATATGGGTCTGGATTGATGTAATATTCGGCCCTGTGTGTTGATAATTTGTCATCCTTATGGAATTGCATGCGAAGATGGACATAACTCATCTAAAACTTCACGAAACTCCATGAAAAGTTGTTCAGCACCCAAAACCTCATAAAACATGATTTTGAGTGTGAATAAACATTGTTTCCCCTTGAAAATTGCCTCCAAATATATCAACGATGAAATAATTACAAAAACCAAATTATTACCACCACATCAAATCAAGGAGAGAAAAATAATTACGGGTAAACCACCGTAGGCTCCTTTCACATTGAAAAACATACGTGCCCATGATGAAATGAATTCAACCAAATAATATCTACAAAACCATGACAGTATAATACCATACACCAATATGTACAATCCTACAATATGCAAAACTAAATTTTTTAAGGTTGGACAATACGGATCTTTCCAAAGGATGACTAATCTAAACCAAAGTCTCTCATCAATATACATGGAATAAAAAAATTTAGCCCTTGAAGATTTGATTAATCAAATAATAATAAGATAAAAAGTCAAAACTAGGCTTTAAAGGACAAACTTAGGGTTACAAATATAATACCTTTGCATATCGGGTTGCAATCCGACAGGGAGAAAGGTATTTGATGTCGATTTGTGACTGCCTATTTTGGTCCTCCAAAATCTTACTATAACACTCCCAAATGTTTGGATAGTATAATATACGATCTATCCAAAGCTAGGCAAATGCGTGGGAAACTTTGAAGAAGAAAACACTTGCTTTTGAGTGAGATATGGTCCTCCAAGCGTGAATATCATTTTCTCTCACCCCTCTCAAACCACAATAATGAATTATGCTACTTAAAGCCCCACCTTAAACCAGCATATAGATGTTTTAAGTGATGGGCTTGAGCGAAACTGGGTTTGTTAAGAATCCAACCCCAACTGCTTAGGTATATAAACTATACCGAGGATCCAAAATAAACAATTAAATTGGTTTCCAAATAAATACTCAGAACTTCCAAATTACAAATCATGCACTTTATTTTGATTATTTATTTAATCATAATTAATTCCATTAAATAATTATGACCGAAATCTAATTTAATTATCTCATAAATCACTCGGATATGATGATGTCTTATTTGTAAAGTTGATTATAGTGCATAATGTGCTTCCCCGCGTTAAGCTTTCGATACTAGCTTGGTCAAATAAATTTGCCACTAATTGATTTGAACTAACATCTAAATTAATTTTGTTAATTCTCAAACTTAACTTATTTTGCAACTCTATTGAATTATGAAATAATACATTAATCAGGTTTAACTGGTGAAAGCAAATCTTATAAGTGTATCAAGGGGTATCTTAATCTCAGGTATTCCTAGTCGAGGATTCCTCCGAAGTATGATCTCAAACCTATTATCATAATTGTCAGGCAATATGAGAGGATCATTTGATTCAATCTAAAATTAAATCTCACCCATAACAATTAAAGTAACAAACATGCAAGCATTCCAATCCTTATAGCTCACGGGATTAAAAGTTTATGCACCATTTGAAAATGGTGGGAGGTTGCTCGAGTCTAATCAAGACAATCCTTAAACTCAAATCTCATGGCTAGCCCATTTAATACATTCCTAGGATGTAACAATCATAACACTCTATTGAACAATCGTGTAAGTTCTTGAACCATCATACAAGTTCCCATATTTTGAGATAAACCATTATGATTGAATCACAAGCATTCCGTTAGGATGTCAATTACCTATCTAGATTATGGACCGTTTAATATTGCTAGAACCAGAATTTCGATCTCTTGTGATAAACGCAAACCCAACTCAGCGGAATTCTTACTAAGCTTTATTGACCGACATATATATGAAAAAATATTTTTAAAACAAATATAAATCATTCTCATAAGCATGATTATCTTTTCAAAATGAGTAAGATAATCCTTTATTAATCAAAATAAAATGTATTTACGTGGTTTAAAGAATAAAACCCCAAGAGATATTAGGTAAGGTGTCAAAAAATTGACGACATCCTCAATATCATATTCCACTGTTGAATTGATTCGATTTTCTATCCCCTTATTGAAGTCCAATTTCGTTATCCTCTTCTCATTAATGAAACTATTATTAACGAAATCATTAACATTTGGCTTGGGTTGATGTTTGCAATCTTCCGTACCTTTTTTTCCACAATCAATCCCAAAGAGTTATTTCATTTGATGACTTTTAAATTTTAATATAAACCACCAATAAAAAACACATTTCTCTTATTGTCATATGTTTGAATTAACTGACATATATCTTCATCACACTTCTTCACTAACACAACCACTGCTCGTCCCTCCCATATCGCTTCGAAAACATGATGGAATGGTGTTTGTTGTAGTGCATCTTTATGTTTGTAAAGTGATATGTGCGATATCAATTCAAACTAAATTAACAAATTCCAACCGCAAACTTGTTTAATTAAAGTCCATTTTTAAAACAAGTTAATTCAGCCCCAAAATATACAACTACGTGTGTGTGTGTGTGTGTGTCAAACCATCATAAACACAAATATGCTAACTCACAGATTTCAGGAAAAATCCCTGAAGGGAAAAACCTTTTATTTCACTATGAATTAAATCGTAATTTACAATCACAATGAAATATGCAATAATTTTACCTCAGCAAACCTACATAGACACACGAGCTAGAGTCAGCAATGGATCCCACGTAGAGAACCCACACGAACCGTAATCCAATTTTCAACAAAGGAACACCCTCAAGTAATCCTCAATAACGCACAATCAACAGCCCAGCACCATAAAAGGCACCTAAATCAGCAACATAAAATTCCAGCAGAATATGCCTTGGGTTCCACAAAATAATTCACATAAAAGTATTTGGGATTTTGTGAATTAAAAAACAAAAGCTTTGAACCCTTAAATGGGGGAAGGAAACATACTGCACAAGCAGTCATTGGAAAAGTTATCTCTCAAAAATATTTCTCTCTCTGTAAAACTCTTCTCCTCGCCAAAAACAAAACACTGACAACCCATTACATAGAAATCATTGAGGTGGTGGCATGTCATGTCAAAAAGCAACGTTGTTCAAACGACTATTGATCTCGTTTGAATGAGATGGCATGTCGTTCGAACGACATGGATCTCATTTGAACCATCCAAACATCAATCCCGAGGTTCGCTATCACACTTAGAAAAATTTTGAACCTCAATATCAAACCTCCTTTCAATCCTTCTGTACGATACAGATTTTAACAAAAAAAAATTATATAAAAAAACATTTATAAACCTTTCAAAAATATTTTTTATAATTAGAAAAATATTTTAACCTTTATAAAAAAAAGATCCAAACACTTTTAATATGAACTGCAAATGGAACTTAAGCATATTTTTACCAAAATCATCTCGTTGGGCTTAAATGTTGAAGTCCACTTGAAATTCGGATCCGTCTTTTGTAGATGTAAACTTCCTCAATTCTTTGACGACTTTTAGTGTTATACGACATACTTAATTGTGGAGGATATTTATAAAATTATGACCTTACAAATCTCCCCCTATGTCTGTGCCGGTACAAAATAAAAATAAAACATCCGAATTATCAAAAAAATGACCTATACAAATCTACCCTCCCAAGAACTCAAAAGTGGAAAGATAAAATGCTAAATCTTCAAACTTTGCCTTAATAATCAAATCTTCTAATCTCAAAGCTTTTCTCATCAGGGTGTGCAAGATATGATCATCAAATTTTTGTACCTCTACTCATGAGACAAAGCAAATACCTTCATGATGCATCGAGTTTGAAATGACATAAGAATAAAACAATCAATATAATCAAATCTCTCCCATAATTAGTTCTCCCCCTTTTTATTTGTCTGAAATATATAAGGATACTAATAAACAAAATACACATGGAGTTGTCACGACAAATATGCATAGCAAAAAAGAATTAAACTACGCTCATGCAAAGAAATCCTCAAAGGCTTCCACAAACTATTTTTTATTTTTCAATTTTTCATACAAAAATTGCAAAAATAATTTAACAAAAATCACACATCATGAATTTTTAACTAAGACAACCAAATCATGGAAACATAATGAATGGAACATATTCGATAGGTAAATTAAAGAAAATAAACATAATACATGTGCACGATGAATATGCGTACTCCTATCGAATGAATCTCAAAATCGTCCTTAAGTGTTGAAAATGTTGAATTTAAATGACATTGACTCAATCCATCAACACATTAAAGTCAGGAATTATTCCCACATCAATAGCGTCTAAAACTATGAATGATTTTTCAAGATGATGTCAGGACGTGCAACCCCTTTTTTCATTTCTTTCCATCCAAACTCCCTCATAAATAATAATCATTTATATTTTCTTTTGAGGTGGCCCCTTTTTGGCATATTTATATTTTTATTGCCTTTAATTTTTTTCTGGGCTCCTTTAAACGGTGGCTTTCACGACGAGTTAATTTTATACTCTCGCAGCCCTTTCTCGTGATTCACTTATCATATTTTGTTGCAATTAAATTCCTCATGGTAAACGATTTTTATATGCACTACATCTATTGTCAAGTTTTATCGCATATGGTTCGTTTTAAAGACGGAATGGAAATGACAATCCGGCCAATATGTGATAAAAAAGTACAATAATCAAACAAATCTATGCAAGTGTGCATTAAAGGAACTTATGACTCAAACGTGTAGGTAGTGACAACTAAATACATTTCAATGACTCCAAACATTGTAAAGCACAAAAATGAAATGATGATGCATATCAAAACACTATCAAATCGTCACATGGATATGGAATGAAATTGTGACTCGGTCATCCTAAACGTCCATTCATATACGGTGTAAAGCAAAACACAAAAATATTTTTATCTTTTTAAAAAATTTATCAAAATAAAATCTTTTTATATCTTTCAAATTTTTTAAAAGCAAAAAATCTAATACAAAAAATACATACTAGCAATAGGTAAAAGAAATAGCATCATGCAACTCAACCTATGCTACCAAACAATTATAAACCTCAACCGTTAGGTGCGGTGGAGTTATTCGAAGGTGGTGACATCCTATGAAAAAACTCCATCAAATCATGTGAAGTATTGACTAAAAACTTTACCTACTCCCTAATATGTCCAAACTCTCTCGTGTAGCCATCTGAAGCGTCATGTGTGGGTGCGTGTGTGTGAACACGTGTAATAGCAAAACGTGACACATGACCCAACTTAAAACAAAACTCCCTAAGGTGTCCTTTCTTCTTGCAGTGCGTGCAAACATAAATAGACCTAGGTACACCTCTGACAAAACATCTCCTAGCGTCCTCCTATCAGGTATGGGACGCCTAGGTGGGTGGGGTTGAGAGCTATGTGAATCTAACACTATAGTGGGAATCGGCTCGGGTGCAACTTGTGAAGTGGAAGCACCGTCATGACTTATTATTAAACTCTCACACCTACCCAAAATGGGATTGAGAAACATATTTCCTTCCTTCTTAGATGTATTCTCTAAAGTGACTTTAACCTCCAGGGCGTGCTTAAGATCTCTCTTTAATTGTGACACGCGGGTTATAAGTTCACTCTTTTCCCGGCCTAAAGCTATCAACTGTTCACTCAATGAAACCTTCACCTTCTCGAGTTTACTCGATTTTGCCTCAAACTCCCTCAAACTCTTTAATTCTCTATCCAAATCTTTCACCCTAAGACTTAACTCCTTATTCAATTTTTTAGTCTTTAAAGTCTCGGCGTACAAATCTCTAAATGCGATTTGGAGCTCATTATCACCCTCACTAGCGCACTCACTCTCAGACTCGCTCGAAATACTCAAATCCTCCTCGGGGGTTTAACATGTACAAGTATCCTCATCGACGTGAGACAAACTAGGTGTGCTCATGTGACTAACTAAAAAGGCAACAAACTTTCCTTGTGACGACTCATCCCCTGAATATTTCTTATCATCCTCACTATCACTAAGGGTGACTAGCATAGCAATTTTCTTTCCCTCTCTCCTAAGTCTAGTTGGACACTCAAATGACTTATGCCCTTTGCCTGCACACTCAAAACAAGTTACTTTTTCTAAATCTCCCTCACCCTTTTTCTCTTTCTCTCCGATTTCTTTGGCCTTGTCTTTCTTTTTCTCAAAAAATCTTTTATTGAAAGAATTTTGTTTTTAAAACTTGAGAATTTTCTTAAAATTTTTGGCAAGCATGGCCATATCAAAATCAGACTTGGACTCACAAAAACTCACTTCCTTTTTCTTTTTAGACTGCGCTTTAAGTACTATCTCTTTATCCTTAGGCTGGACAGTGTCAGGAAACATGCAAATCTCATATGTCAAGAGGTCTCCTACCAGCTCTTCTAATTTTAAATTGCCCAAATTACCTAAAGTGTTTAAAACAATCACTTTAGGGATAAAACGTTTTAGCAGCGATCTTAAAATCTTTTAACCACTCGTGCATCAGGTATAGGCTCACCAAGATTAAAACTAGTCTTGACAATGTCAGGCAAACATGCATGAAAAGCATCAAAACACTTAGTCTCAAGGTTCTAAAAAATGCGGGGCGTGATCGAGGCGTGGAGGCCATGCCTTAAGCCTTAGAAGCTTAGGTCGGCCTTAGGCGTAAAAAGGCGTTTAGGCCTTCTTAATATATTTTAATATTTTTTAACTATAACAAGGCTATTAAAATATTAAAATTGTACATATCATAAAAATATGTCTGAGTATATGCAAATTAAAATACTATTTGATTATTTTGGATGAGATAATGGTCTGGTTAGTAAAAAAATTCTTTAAAAGGCGATATCATTTCACTAAAGCATTGTAATTTTTAGAAAAAAGTGAGCCTTAAGGGTTTTACCAAGAATAAGGCGTAAAAAACTTAAGGCGGGGCGTTTCTCCCAAACCTTAAGTCTAGGCGTACCTAGGCGGGTTTTTTAGAATAGTAAGCATGGTAATCGTTTCAAATTGAGAAGTTAAACTTTGAATTTTAGACTCTTTGACCGCTTAGTGTTGTCGTGGGTGAATTGTAAAACATCCCACGTTTCTTTAGAGGTGGTGCACCTCATAATACGTCGGAACTCGTTGGGGGTGACGTGTCCGGAAATTGCACTAAGCACACGTTAATTAAAAGTGCTCCATCTAAACTCATCCTCAGTCCAGTCTAACACAGGTTTTAAATTCATGATATTATTTACGGTGACTGTGGGAGGAGTCCAGCATCGTTCACAAATTAACCAAACTCTCTAATTAATTACTTTTAAATGAGATCTCATGCAGGCTTTCCAGTAAGCATAATTAGACCCGTCACAAATTGGCAACCGATTATACAAGTTTCCACTCGAAAACATTGCGATAATTTTTAAAAAATAGATTTTTCAAAAAAATCAATATCACGCAATTTTGCGAAAAAATAGGAATACACAATAAATTAGTGTAACCTGCTCTAATACCTATTTTTAAAGTGCATTGTGCGATATCGATTCAAACTAAATTGGCAAATTCCAACCACAAACTTATTTAATTAGAGTCAATTTATAAACCAAGTTTATTCAGCCCTTAAATATACAGCTACGTGTGTGCGTATGTCAAACCATCATAAACAAAAATATGCCAACTCACAGATTTCAGAAAAAATATTCAAAGGGCAACACCTTTTATTTCACTATGAATTAAATCCTAATTTACAATCACAATGAAATATGCAATAAGTTTACCTCGGCAAACCTACATGGACACGCAGTCAAGAGTCGACAATGGATCCCACGCAGCGAACCCACACGAACTGCACTCTAATCTTTATCAAAAGAATACCCTCAAGTAATCCTCAATGATGCACAGTCAACAGCCCAGTACCATAAAAGGCACCTAAATCAGTAGCATAAAATTCCAGCCGAATATGCCTTGGGTTCCACAAAACAATTCACATAAAAATATTTGGGATTTTGTCAATTGAAAAACAAAAGCTTTGAACCCTTAAATGGGAGAAGGAAACATACTGTACATGCAGCTATCGAAAAAGTTATCTCTCAAAAATATTTCTCTCTCTGTAAACTCTTCTCCTCGCCAAAAACAAATCACTAATAGCCCATTATATAGAAATCATTGAGGCGGTGGCGTGTCAGGTCAAAAAGCAGCGTCGCTCGAACGACTGCTGATCTCATTCGAATGAGATGACATGTTGTTCGAATGATATGGGTCTCATTTGAACCATCCAAATTTCAATCTCGAGGTTCTGAACCTCAATATCAAACCTACTTTCAATCCTTTTGTACGAAACAAATTTTAACAAAAAAAACTTTTATATAAATAATATTTATAAAACATTCAAAAACATTTTTTATAATATAGTCATGGCCCAGCATACATATCCTTAATCACATCAATATACACACGAGTCACTCCTTTTTTTAGGTAAAACCTAACTTATTATATCTCTTGATATCCTATCATACGCCATCTCCGAATTTATAAAAATCATATGAATGTCCTTTTTTTCTCCCTATACCTCTCCGTTAAACTCCTCAATAAATAGATTGTTTTCATTGTTGACCTCCCAATCATAAATCCAAATTGATTCTCAAATACTATATTTTTTTATCTCAATCTATATTCAATCATACAGTTTCATTGTATGACTCATTAACTTAATATCATGATAATTTGAACGACTTTGTATATCCCATTTATCTTTATAAATGGGTATTAAAACACTCTTTCTGCATTCATCGGGCTTACTATTAGTCCTTATAATTCTATTAAATAATTTTATAATCCAATATACTCCTTCCTCCCCTAAGTACTTTCAAACCTCAATCGGGATACCATCTAATCCTAAAGCCCTTCATATTTTCATCTTTTTTTAGAGCAATTCTAACCTTTGATATCCTAATTCTATAAAAAAAAAAAAAAAAAAATCGAGTCTCTCTAAGTTCCTCTATATCTAATCTACTCTCATTATCTCCATTCAATAACCTCAAAGTAGTTTTTTCATCTTTTCATAATTTCATTATCCTTGACTAGGACTCTTAAATCATCACTTTCAATACACTCATTGTTATTAAAATCTTTTATTTTTCTATCCTTAAGTTTGGCAAGCTTATAAATACTTTTTTCTCGTTCTTGTGTTCATAATTTTGTATAAAAATCATCATACGCCTTTAACTTAGTGTTTCTTACAATTTTTCGTAACTTCTTTTTTAGTCCATTTGTATTTCTCAAAATTTTCTTCATTTCTAATTATTTGTCATGTTTCAAAGCACTCCAGTTTGATTTTTACTATATTTTATACTTCTTCATTCCACCACTAAGCTTTTTTAGATTGTGCCCCCTTCCTATTGATTCTCCAAAAATTTCTTTTGATATTCTCCTAATGCATGTGGCCATCTTATCCCAACATTATGTTAGTCTCCTCTTCGGTGTTCCATGGTGCTTCATTTAATATCCTATCGGCCCTAAACTATAAAAAAAATGTCGTATCCAGTGCACAAGATTCTCACTTGACTGTAGGGTCTGGGAGATACGAATGACAGCCAACCTTAACCCCATACATGGAGAGGTTGTTCTCATGTATTGAATCCGAGACCAACCATAGCTTGAGTGAGGGCACTTGGCATCTCACATTAAAACTAATGGAATTCTTGTTTTAATTGATTATCCTCATTACAAAAATGTTAAAATGTAAAAAAAATGCAAAATTTGAAGCAACAAAAGAGGATTTTCCCTCTATAAAATTGGTTCCAAAGCACTTCCAAAAAAATCCCACCAACCTATTTTTATAGGCTTTAAAAAATGGATTATGAAATCTTATTTTTTTACCCAACATGAACCTGGCCTAAATAATAATGAAACAAAACGACATAAATTAATATTCTTTTTATCAAACATAACCCGATTAAAACGCGACACGACATAAAATTTTATTTTCGTTACTTAGCATAATCAAAACCCAAATAAGATTGCAGGGTCGACTCAAATTTTTATTTTTTACCCAAAACGAACACGCTCCCAATTAAAATGCAACAAGTCGCGAATTATTTTTATTACCTAACACGATCATAACCCAAATAAAAGCAACATGAGACAAAGTGAATTCCATATTTTTACCGAATAAGAACACAGCCCGATTAAATCATGACATGACATGAAATCTCATTTTTTATCTAATATGAACCCCACCCAAATAAAAGATACACACAATGATACAAATTCATATTTTTTTACCAACAAAAGTGAAACTAAAATGTGACGCGACACGAAATTTTATTTTATTACCTAACACAATCATAACACATATAAAAGCGACACGAGACCACACCAATTTTTATTTTTTATCAAACTCGATCACTCAATTAAAATACAACAAGACATAAATTTTATTTTTATTACCCAATACGATCACACCCAAATAAAAGTAATATGAGACGATACGAGATCCTATTTTTTTGGAATAAGAACCTGACCTAATTAAAATACGACATGAAATCTTAATTTTTTACCTAATATGAACCTGACCTAAATAAAAGTGACACGAGACGACACGAATTCATATTTATTTACCATCCACAACCTAAATGAGAGCAACACAAGACAACACCAATTTTCTTTTCTACCAAACATGAACAAGACCCCAATTAACATGCATCAAGACACGTGTTTTTTTTTTATTACCTAACACGATCACAACCCTCTCCTGTCATTTTCACTCACTTTCTCTCCCAGTTTATTTTAATTATGCTTAGGTTAGGTAGTGGAAATAAAATTACGTGCCATGTTGCATTTTAATTGGTTGCTTTTTATAAAAGGCATTTGAATTTGTATCTTCCTGTGTCGTTTTTACTTGGGTCGGGTTCACGTTGGGTTGTGCTTGATAAAAAAAATGATTTTGTTTCGTCTCGTGTCTCTTTTATTTTGGTCGAAATAATAATGGATACAAAATAGGATTTTGTAATTCACTTATTAAAACTAAAAGGAGGTTGGTGGGAATTTTTGAAAGTATTTTGGAACCAATTTTATGGACATAAAGTCACTTAGTCATTTATTTATTTTGCAAGTTTTCTTATAGTTTAGCCTTTTTAATAAAGAGAATTAATTAAAACAAGAACTTCGTTAGTTTTAACGGAAAAACTAATGGACAGGCCAAATAATTATGTTTTGCATGTTTTAGGGGGCGTTAGGGTTAAAAAACCTTATTTAAAGACCAAAATTGTCACACTAATATAGTTTAGGGGCTAACGAGGTCATTAACTCAGAACTAAAAACTCAATCTTAAAACATGTTTAGGCCAATACCCTTTTCAATAAATATTATCACTAATATTACTAATATACTCTTGAAATGCACGCATCATCTTTTATATACTCTAAAATGCAATACAAGGCTTAAATGTTCCTTTTTTCTAAGGTATCCACGTGGACATTATAGGTTAAAAGCAACCCAATTTTCAATTTTCCATCTAAAACCAACTGCCGTAACATCCAATCAAATAACCAAACCGTGCTTGCCATGGACATCCTCTCTCTCCCAAACCGATCATTCACCCACTTCGGAACCAACTCATCATCCTCATTCTCATCGTTCATTTCTTCCTCATTATCATGATCATTTTCACTGTTGGATTATTTGCGTGAATGTGTGTGTTTGTGTTCTGAGGGCTTAAATTGTGATGACCAATTCTGCGGGTCGAAGCCAATTCTGAGGGCTTAAATTATAATGATCGATTCTACGGATCGAAGCCAATTCTAAGGGCTTAAATTTAGATGACCAATTCTGGGGGTCGAAGCCAATTCTGAGGGATTAAATTGAGATGACCAATTCTACAGATAAAATCCAATTCTGAGAGCTTAAATTGAGATGACCAATTCTGTGGGTCAAAGATAATTTTGAGGGGTTAAATTGAGATTACCAATTCTGCGAGTCGAAGCCAATTCTGAGGGCTTAAATTGATATGACCAATTATGCGGGTCGAAGCCAATTTTGAGGGTTTAGGTTGAGATGACCAATTCTGCGGGTCGAAGCCAATTCTGAGGGCTTAAATTAAGATGACCAATTCTGCGGGTCGAAGCAAATTTCGAGGGCTTAAATTATGACGACCAATTCTGCTGGTCGAAGCCAATTCGGAGGGCTTAAATTGAGATAACCAATTATGCGGGTCGAAACCAATTCTAAGGGCTTAAGCTGAGATATTCTCGGGGAACTCTGTTGGGGAAATACCTCATGATTTTGATTTGAGCTGGGGAGCCAATTTCTGGGGAAATCCTCGTATAGTTTGGAGACTTTGCGGAGAAATAGCCAATATGATGCTATAAATTCTACTGGGGAAGTGATTTGATGGTCCAGGGTTTGAACGTATTGCTCAGGGAAGTTTGACACCTTTGGGAAATAGGAGATGATCCTGAAGTTAGGGATGCTTTAGGGGTCCTCCAAGGACGTTGTCGGGAGGAGATTCACTTAGCTTTTGAGAGTTTCGCTGGGGAAATAGGGGTTTCGCATGAGGGAGTATGAAATTTTCTTGGTGAAAATGTTCTAAATTCTCTCCAGGATTTTTAGGAATTTTCTGAGGATTTTTATGGGTTTTCTGGTATTTTCTGGGAGTTTCTGTACGAAAATTTAAGGGGGTGTCTGTCGGCATGGTGTGGAGTGTGCCATTTGGCAGTGGCACGGACTTTTGGACTGCCTCAAGAAGGTAAAGGGTCAGTGTCGATCGGTAGGTTAGGGGTCAGTGTCGATCGGCATAACCCTTGGCATCCTATAAAAAGGGGGCAGGTTCCCCTCATTTTTCACAGCTTCTTGCCTTCTCTCTCTCTGCAATTTTCTTCTACGAATCATTTTAACATTCCGTAATCGAAAAAATGGCCACTTTTGTGAGCACTGCGGTACACAGAGAGTGGTTGGCTATTGACGACTGGGCGAACATGGAATGGAGGGCCATGGCGCCTCTTGCTTTGGGGAGTGATAACTCTTTTGATGAATTCAAGACAGTTACGGATGAGCGAACCTTGATTCGGGAGCCATCGCGTCATCGCTATTCGAGGGTGGTGAACCCTGGCGACTATGTAAGTAAAATGATTTTTAGCATTCTTTTTTGGTGATTTCCTTTTTTTCTTTTAACAAGTTTTTTTTCTTTTGACAGTCTGATGTTTCTTTGTCGACGATGTGTGCCCGCAGGATGACAGGGCTTAAGGATGTCTGGGAGCATCTTCCACCTATGGTGCATTGGGTGGTATCATCAGCATGCTTTGGGAGGTTGGTGTCCGTGCTAGATGAGATGCCTCGTTCGACGGCAGTTTTATGTGCTCTGGGAAAGAAGTGGTGGGACACTACCCACACCTTCCATTTTGGCTTTGGGGAGATGACTTTGACTCCCATAAATGTACAGTAGATACTGGGGCTGGATTATGATGGAGAGCAGATAAAGGTGGATTGCTCTTTGTGGGTGAGGCCAGAGGCAGTGCGGGTGGCGCTCGGTGATGTGGGGAGGATAGTGTCTGGGGACTCTATTCGGCTGTCCCTGCTGAGGGATGCTTTGTTGGGCAGGGTGATTGATGTGGAGGACGGGCTGCAGGTGAGGCAGATGGCCCGATTGTTCATCTTGCTCGTGTTGGGGGGATTTTTGGTGGCGTCGAGCGACGACGTCGTCCACTTATGGTTTTTGCCACACTTGAGGATGTTTTCGACAATCCATCTCTATGATTGGGGAGCCTGACTTTGGCGACCCTTTATTTTTCTCTGGATGCATTCAGCCAGTGCTGCCGGCAGTCTTTTACTGGAGCCACGTATCTTCTTGAGGTATTCTTTAGTTTGCGCATTTTACTTTCATGTATTTGTATTTTTCTTATGCGTCTCTTTTTTTATTACAAATTCCTGTCTTTGCCAGACGTGGTTCTATGAGGTGATTGGGAGTAATACCCAATTGGTTGCTTTGAAGGACAAGATCATTGGGGAGTTTTTTCAGTTGTATCGATGGCGCAAGGCCAATTGGCAGTCGAAGAAGTCTCTTTCTCTGGAGGCTGTGTGTCAGGTCTTGAATGGCCTGACCAGTGATAGGGTAAGACTTTTTCCTCTCTTAAGTCTAAGTCTTTGTGTGCTTTGATTCCATATTACCTTATATCTGCTAGGGATTTTTTAGGTGACCTTTTACCCTTGGGTTAGACTATTCAGGATACGGGGGCGACTAGGGTGAACGCACAGATGAGGCATTTGTTGGCGCATGAGTTTGGCCACTCTTGGTATCTTGGGGAGAGGTTGGTTCGACAGATTACAGAGGAGGAGGAGGTGGTGCCACCTGTGAGGTCCCCTATGTCTATGAGGCGGGAGTGGCTACTATCGGAGGATGCGAGGATCGCGACGATGATTGGCGAGTCCTATCTGTTGTACACCGATACAGCTGTGCCGTATGATTATATGGACTTCGTGACGAGTTAGCTGATGGCGCCCAGCATATATGATGCACTGCCCTTCCCTCATGCGGGATTGAGTCGACCAGTGGGGTCCTCCCACAGTGATGGTGGTCCGTCAACATCTGCATCGGCGGCGACTTCGGAGGTTCCCTTTGTGAGGTTACATACCCCTTCATACAACATCCGGCGGGCTTATGGAAGGATGGTGCCTATGTTGCATCGTCCTCATGCGATGGACCCGGAGGAGTTGGGATTGGCAAAGGAGGTTCTTCGTCCTTTGGTATATCTTTATGTTCCTTTTCTTTTCTCTTCTTTTTGGTTTCTTTTATGCTTGATACTGATTTTGCCTTTTCTTGCAGTAAATTCGGGTGTCCACCACTTGGCTGAGGGACATTAGGGACTGGATATCTTCGGTGACTGCCCATATTCGGGATGCGATTCCTGTTCCTTCTTGCTTGGTGTCGTCCACTTCGTTCGGGGAGGAGTCTGGCTCGGGTAGTAGTGGTTTGTCATCTCACCGTAGGGGAAAGAGAGCGCATCGCAAGGGTGGGAGTTCTTAGAGAGATAGGTGAAGGTTAGGTGAGAGAGAGAGAAAGAGAGAGAATGTGGGTTCGGGCTGAGTCCCGTTGTTTTTGCTTTTCTTTATTTCCTGTAAAATTGATGTAACGCGGAAAAAAATATCTATGCAATGCAATGAAGTTTTTTTATTATCTTTTGTCAATGATGAATGAATGAATGAATGCATGCACATGCGCGTTTTACTTTGCTGCTGAGACTGTAAAAAGAAATATTTTTGGAATTTTAAAAGAAAGTTTTATTCATAATGAGAAATTATATAAAGATGGAAAGGGGATTTTTGAAATTCTGTTGAGAATATCGATTTATTTTTATTGAGTTTTCTGATTTCGACAAAAGAGGAAAGAGGTAAGTTTCTAAAAATATGGACTTGTCGATCGGTAAGCCCCTTGTCCTGCCCATCGGTAGGTCAGTCCAGTCCCATCAATTTAATGTTTTTATTAGTACCCTCTTCAGCCTTTGGTACCTTGTGGGGTAGGATTTCCTCCGATTTCTGCAGGGGTTATGTCTTTTGTGAGGGTTTTCAAGTATAAAAGAGGGGTAAGGGTAAAGTGTTTTCATCACACCTTCACATTTCTACTTTCTTGTTCTATGAGATGGCTCTCCCTGGTAGTGTTGAGTTTGCCAACTACCTCGAGACTTTATAGGCGATGTGCTCCTACAACGTCGATTATAATGCTTTCAACATGCGTCGAGTCTCTTTATGGCGTAATCAACCCATAGAGTGGAACATGCTGATGGCGGCGGTATAATTTTGGTACCCCGAAGTCCATGTATTCCGCTTTGGCTTGGAAGAAGTCTGTCCGACTTATGAAGAATTTTCTACCATGTTGGGGGTAAATCCTAGTGTGGCGGCTCCTATGCCTGAATTTTTTCGATCTCCTCGGGAGTTATTGGCTGGTCTTCCCTGCGTCTTGCCCTGGTGGGTAGATCTTTGGTTACTAGAGGAATGATTTTCCCTCCGACGGTGCTGCGGTCTGTGCATTTGCAGGAGGTTGGTGATATTGGCTATGCCGAAACTGTCGTTCTGTGCATTTGTAGGAGGTTAGTGATATTGGCTATACCGGAACCGTCGTTCTGGGCTTGGTTTTAAAATTGCTGCTGGTGATCGGGGAACTATTAGTGGACCCACAACTTATAACTATTACTTTATGGATGTCCTACGGTCACAATTCTACGGCGGTGACACTAATGGAGACTTTGAATGTCCTGAATGTCTGGCGAGAAGGTTGTTCTAACTTTCTGAGGGGTAGCCTTGTGATGCTGTTCATGTGGTTGTCTCAAAGATTTCTCCTGGTGACTCCTCCGAAATACCCTTTGTCGGTTGTACCCAACTTCTTTTTGCGTTATTTCATCAGTGTTGGTTTGGATATCGAGAGGTAGGAGAATTGGTTTGTGGAGCATGGGGATCTAAATCTGTACTGGCTAGTGCCTTAGTGGGGATAATTGTTGCCTATTCTGGAACTGGGAGAATACCCATACGTTCGAATGGTTGGTCTCAGACATACCTCTTTATATTTCCCTTGGCGGCTTCTGTGCCAATTTAGTTGGGAGCATATTGTGCCACCTCGGACACTGGATTTCTTTCCGGTAGAAGATTTGACAGAGCATCTGCACATGCGGCTTGGCTCTTTGTGAGGGAATCAGCGTTCATCGACCCGTCCCTTTCAGTCTATTGGGAGAGTTTAGCACATCCCTGGGGATTATATGAAGTGGTTCTGGAGAAGAGTAGTTAGCAAGATGTTGGAAGTGGAGACTGGACAAAGGTGGCTTATTTTGTTTGATACCATGGAGGGAGGTGTGGTAATTTTCCCGAGGCTGGTTCGAGCTTATCGATCCATGGAGCCTCTGCGGAACTCTATTCAGGAAAGGGAAGCTTGAGGACCCCAGGATGTAGACGATGATGATGGAGCGGGCTCCTCTGGTAGCTGTGGGTAGGACTCTTAGAGAGTTTATTTTGTAATGGGGAATAAATTTGGGAATTTATTTAGCTTTTTAGGAAGGTAGAGGGAAGGGAGTTATCCATTCCTTTTCTTATGTAATTGTACTGTAATTTCTTATTAGTGAAATAAACAAGTTTCTGATCATCTAGCTGTGCCTTTTGATGAATTTTATATTTTGAATTATCTATACCGATCGCTGAGGCATACATAATCCTTTTGTTCAAGTATATATTAGAATGAACTGTCATTCTAGGAGATAAGAAAATAATAGTTTTTGTGAAAAAGAAAGGGTCGTGCTCATGTAAGATATATGAGCTGCCTACGTACCTCTGGGGTTTTTTGGAAATTTGTTTGAAAATGGTTTTTCCAGAGGATTAGGCCCACATAGTTCTGGGTAGAGGGAAATAAAGATTTTTTTTTAGAATGGAAGGGAGATGAGAAGAGTCGTAGCGTACTGAGATTTTGGACTAGGGGTAAAATTTCTTGAGACGATCCAGATTGATTGAACGAGACATCTCTTGTCCATCTAGGTCGGTGAGCATGGCAGCACCGTCGGAGAAGATCTTCTTAACAATGTATGGGCCGCTCCAATTGGGCTTGAATTTCCCTCTGGGGTCCCAGATGGGCTCTACTATTTCTTTGAGGGCTAAATCCCCTTCTCGAACACCGCGGTCCTTGACTCTCTTATTGAATGATCACGCTATACGGTGATAGTACCCTTGTATGTGATATAACGCTTTCAATCTCCTCTCATCTAGGAGGGTCAGCTCGTCAAGACGGCTTTGGTACCAGCCTCCTTTGTTGACCTTGCTTTCAAGCATGACGCGTAAAGAGGGCATTTCCAGCTCCACGGGTAAGACTTCTTCCATGTCGTAGACTAGAGCGTAAGGGGTATCCCCAATAGAGGTTCAAATTAAGATTCGGTAGGCCCAGAGGGCATAAGGGATTCGATCGGCTCAATCTCGATAACTTTTGATCATCTTACTGATGATGGCTTTGAGGTTCTTATTGGCGGCTTTGACTGCATCATTGGTTTGAGGTCAGTAGGGAGAAGATTTGTGTCTCTGAATCCCATACTCATTAACCACTTCCGTGACTTCTGCCTCGAAGTGTAACCCGTTATCTGATACTAGCTTGTGCAGGACCCCATATCGGCAGATGATGTTTTTCTTGATGAATTGGGCCACTTTCTTGGCATTCAGAACTGCGCATGACTCAGCTTAGACCCATTTGGTGAAGTAATCAATGGAAACTAGGATGAATTCATGCTCGTTGGAGGCCTTGGGTGTAACTTTCCCTATAATGTCGATGCCCCAGGTGGAGAACGGCTAGGGAGAAGTCATGTTGTACAATTCACGCGGAGGCAGGTGTTAAAGGTTGGAAAACTGTTGGCATTTGAGGCATTTTAGGACATAGGTGGTGCAATCCTCGATCATGGTGATCCAGTAGTAGCCTTGTCGTATGATTTTCTTGGCAAGCATGTGACCATTCATGTGGGGCTCACATTCCCCGCTGTGGATTTTTTGCATTACCTCTTCAATGTCAGCCCTTGTGATGCAGTGTAAATGAGTTCTATTGAAGTTCCTTTTGAACAGTGCTTTGTGACAGATGATGTACTTGGCGACCAATCTTCGAAGGGTTGTTCGGGCTTTCTTGTTAGAACCCTCGGGATATCTACCATGTTTGAGGAGGTGCCAGATATCATAATACCAGCAATTGGTAGCTCATGATCTTCTTTGGTGATGAGATCAATATGGTAGCAATGGGTTAGTTTATCTTGCTTTTGAACTAGGAAGGGCGCCATTGTTATTCCTTCAGGCATGTCGCCTATGGAGGCTAAGGTAGCAAGGGCATCGGCTAGGTTATTCTTTGTTCAAGGTAAGTAGTGGAAGGTGATATCTTGGAATTGAGATGCTAGTTCTTCTAAGTGGGCATAGAAGGGTTGGAGTTTCCATTTTCTTAGCACTTGACCAATGATAAGGGCAGAATCCCCGTAAACATCTAGGAATTGGATACCTTTCTTGAGAGCAACTTTGAGGCCTACCGTACACGCCTCGTACTCAGTCATGTTGTTGGTGTAGAGGAAATCTAATTTGATGGGGATGGGAGTGTGGGAGTCATCTGGGGCGATCAGAAGTATCCCAATGCCATATCCCTTTTTGTTGGTCACGCCGTCAAAAAACATTTGCCATTGAAGGTCGTCTTGAGCAGTGTAGAGGATGTTTCATCTGGGAATTCAGAGATCTAGTTATCAGCTCCTTCCATGGGGTAGTCAGTGAGGTAGTCAGAGCTGGCTCTTCCTTTCATAAATTTTTACGTGACATACACGATATCAAACTCAGCTAGGAGCATCAACCACCGGGCCATTCGGTTGGATAAGGCAAATTTCTCAAGTAGGTACTTGATGGGGTCCATTCGAGATGCAAATTTAATGGGGAAGGTGAGAATGTAGTGTCGCAACTTTTGGGTGACCCAAATAAGTGCGACACGTGCCTTTTCTAATGTAGTGTAGTTGGCTTCGTATCCGGTCAATTTACGACTAGCATAATAGATGGATTTTTCTTTGCGAGAATTTTCAAGGTATTGGGCTAGCAAAGCTCCAGTTGTAGTGTCGGTTATGGTTAGGTATAGGAGCAAAGGGAGACCAGGATATGATGGCATGAGTACAGGAGGTTGGGTTAGATATTTTTTAATTCGGTCAAAAGCTTCTTGGCAGGCCTCGTTCCAAACCTTGGTTGAATCCTTTTGGAGGAGTTTAAAAATAGGTTCGCAAAAGGAGGTTAGCTGGCTAATGAACCGGCTAATGTATTGTAATTTCCCAAGGAAACCTTGGACTTCTTTCTCCGTTCGGGGAGGTGGAATCTCAAGTATGTCTTTCAGCTTGGCAGGATTTACGTCTATCCCCTTCTCACTGACCATGAATCCCAAGAGTTTTCCCTTTGTAATGCCGAAGACGCATTTCTGTGGATTGAGTCTCATCCGATACCATTGTAGTCATTCGAAGAACTTTCGGAGAGCGGGAACATGACCTTTTCTAGTTTTGGATTTGACAATCATATCATCCACATAGACCTCAACTTTCTTGTGAATCAGATTGTGCAGGATGGTTGTGGCAACCCTCTGGTAGGTAGCCCCAGCATTCTTGAGACCAAATGGCATAAAAGTGTAGCAAAAGGTTCCCTACGAGGTGATGAATGCGGTTTTTTCTTGATGATATGGATGCATTTTGATTAGGTTGTACCCGACAAACCCGTCGACGGACGACTTGAGAGCATGACTGGTTGTGTTGTCCACGATCATGTCGATATTGGGTAGCGAATAATCATTATTTTGGAGAGGATTTGTTCAAGTCCCGGTAGTCTACACACATCTGACCTTTCCCTCCTGATTTTGGCACAAGCACTATGTTGGCTAGCCATGTGGGATATTCTATCACACGAATGAAACCCATGTTTAGTTGTTTGACCACTTCTTCTTTGACCTTGAGCGACCATTCGATGCAGAGCTTTCTCAACTTTTTTTTAACTGGCTTGTAATCTGGGAGAGTAGGGATCTCATGTTGAGTTATTTCGGGATCAATGTCGGGCATATCATCATAGTACCACACGAAGACATCCATGAATTCCTTTAGCAATTCTTCGAGTTATGCGCGCTCATGCTCGTCAAGGGTAGCCCCTATCCTAATCTCGCGCAGTTGGCTACAAGAACCTAGGTTAACAATAACAGTTTTTTCTTCATTAACTTGAACGCGGTTATGCTGTTTGTTATTAAACTTATTTAGATCAGTTAAGAATTGTTCATTTGTAAAATCATCATCATCAAAAGTTTGACTAGAAACTAAATAATTAATGTAAGGCACAACAAGATAATCAAAATCTTCATTTATTTTATTGATAGGAAAAACAACATTGAGAACCTCATCAAAGGAGGTCTCGGTTACATTTGAGCAAGGATAGACAACATAAGAAGAAATGGGGTAAACATTGGGATTAGGTGGGATTTCAACAGGTAGAACTGGCACAGCATTCTAATTAAAGAGAGGTGTATCAACAACTTTAATTAGGTGGGATGGATCCAATGATATAGTGCTTGAATGAACCATGCAAAGTGTCAGCCCCAGTATTTATAAGTTGAATATATCCTTGGAATCACTTCCCTCGGAATCTATAATATCTTTTATGAGTGGTTGTACATGGTGTTGGGAACTTTCATCCCATGGGTAGCTGTCTTGGAAAAAGATCTCAATTCCAGGCTTCATCTTCTTGTCTGTACAGTCATACCATGGTTCTGAAAAGCCACAAAAGGGGAAGTCTTTGCCCTCTTTGATGAATTGTCCATTCAAGGAGTCACTTGGGACAGTCTGGATGCAGTCTAGTCTTCTCTTCGATCGAGACTGGCGGAGCATTCTGAGCTCTTGTTCTAATAGTTGATACCCCAAACCACAAGGAGGGAAAGCCTTTTTCAGCACAACGGGTTCAAGTATCCCTTGTTGTCTTTGCCCTAGCCCCAGTTCGGGCATAAAGTGCATGTTTCTGAACATCTGAATCACATTGACGTTGCCATAAGGGTCGTATTCCGGACAAATCCTTTCTTTTAAATCGTCTCCTGCCAGGAGTAGAAGTGGCTCAACTCAGAATCCTGATAGGAGCATATCATTTGACCCATTCTGTATCTCAAGGATTGGATTACTGGTACTTGCACCCTCGGCATTGTCGTCGTCGCCCAAAATGGTGATGACTTGTCCATCGATAAAGAACTTTAATTTCTAATGAAGCGATGAAGACACACCCTTGATACTGTGGAGCCAAGGTCGTCCGAGCAATAGGTTGAAACAAGCTGGGATGTCAATAACTTGGAATTCAACAACAGGGTTTATAGGGTCAGCCCCTATTATAAGTTTTATGGATCCCATCACCTCCCGACGAGTATTATCATAGGTACGTACAACATCGAAGGTTGGATCGAGGTCACTTTCTTTCAGTCCTAAGCATTTGAAGGTTCTTAATGGGCAGATATTCAAGGCGGATCCATTATCGACAAGAGAGAGTGGTATGATCTTCCCCATAACTTCGACGAAGATGTTGAGTGCAAGATTGTGGTCTGGCCCAATTCTGGGGATTTTTTCTTCGAAAAAGGATAGCATTCGGGTAGAGGTCAGGGATCCGACTAAATTTATTGCTTCTTCTGGTGTGGTAGAAGGAGAAATTATGGGTCCAGTGAGCAACTTGATCAAAGCATTTATGTGCAGCTGGGAAGACATGAAAATCCCCCATAGAGTGATATTATCTTGAGTTTTCTTCAGTTGATCGAGGATCTTGCTTTCCTTGAGGGTCATTTCTGGCATATGATGGTTTTCAACGCCCTTCCCCTTGTCATTTGCTGGTAGTGAGCTTGGGATCTGGTAATGCCTCCCTGACCTGGTCATGTAATTTACTGAAGAAGGGAGTCAATCTTGGGTTGTTCTGCCATCTTTTTTATTTCTTTGGGGAGTTATTTAAATGGTATCATCCCACACATGTCGGCTACTGGTCTAGTTTTATCGAAAGCTTGCTTTTCATTCGAATCTTCGAATTCTTCCCCCCATCCGGTGGTAACAATTATGTCTTTCCATGTGAAGTCAATGCATTCCATAACTTCAATGGCTTCTTCCTACAGGTCTTCCCATTCTGTGGGGATAAGTAAGGGTGAAGGGACCAGGCGTCCTTGTAGCTTCAGAATATCAAGCAACTCGGTCATACTGCAAATGTTGTTGGTTTGCCGGAATAATTTTGCCATGGTCTGGACAACGTCATCTAGGCTGACTTCATCGGTTGGCACCACCCAACTGTTTGACTCTTGGGTCCATTTTTGTGCCTCCAAGAATATCGTACTGAACTTCTGGCAATCAATGATTATCTGTGAGTGCAATTTCAGCCCGAACTCTAGGAGTTGGTTTAACATTTCTGACAATTCCATGCTTCCATTTTCAGAACGAGTACGAACAGCGATACATGCTCTGGTAAGGAGTGACAGTGCCTGATCAGCGAGGCTAATAGGGTTTAGGAGAAAATATGGGCAAATTTATAGAGGTTTAGGAGAGTATATGGGTGTGATTTAAGTTGAGGGATCAAATTTTGGGCTCTCTTCTAAGAAGATGGCATTGGCATGATTTGGGAGTGGGTTGTGAGTAGTGTTTAGCTTAGGATTGGCTGGTGGGGCAATGGTACCCCAGTCAGTTAGACCTTGGATTATATTTCGGAGGTGAAAGCATTAGTCGGTGGTATGGCCAGCAGTTTGGGTAAAGGCGCAATGGGCATCTACCTTGAAGTTTCTTAGGAGTGGATTCGACAATGGACGGGGGTCCAAGGGTTTGATATAGTTTCGAATTAACAGGGCTTGATAAACTTTAGAGAGGGGAGCATGGAGCTCGATGTATTCCTTTCGAACTGGGATAAGGCGGCTTTCTGGTGCCCACGAAGTGGTTGGTTGAGAGATGTTATTGATGGTTGAGGCTGCAGCACTAGCAGATTTGTCATATTATCTTGGGGTGAACTGTCTAGACACTTTCTTTGGTTCAACCTCTGTTTTAGCAAGGCCTTCCTCGATTTCTATTCCTGCTTCTCTGAGAGTTCGAAAGTGGGGATAGTATTGTCCTCCCATGGTTGCTCGGACATGGGGTAAGAAGTTCTTCTTTACTATGTTGACTTGTTCTTCCTCGGATGGTCGATTGGTCATAGTGGCAGCTTTTTCCCTCCATCGGGCTATGAAGTTTCTAACTGACTCCCCAGAGTTCTGTTTGAGCAGCTCTATATCATGACGGGTGACCTCAAGCTCTTCGTTGTATATGTACTACGACATGAATTATCGGGCTACATCCTCCCAGCTACGAATTTTAGACTCCTCGAGAGACAAAAACCATCGGAGGGCGCTATCCTTCATAGTTTGATGAAATAATTGGGCCATCACTTCTTCAGAAGCCCCTAGGAGAGTCATAGAACAATGGTAACTGCGAAGATGAACAATCGGGGGTCCACTTCCTCCGAATTTCTCGATATTTGGCATCTTAAACTTCTCCAGTAACCTCGCCTTAGGATAAGGAGACATGTGGGTGTAGTCCATGTAATTTCTAGAGATTCTGACTTGGTCGAACTTCTTAGTTAACATCTTGAGATCTTCTTTGACCTTGCTCAACTCTTACTCTTTTGGATCAATGATCATAGGCAAGTTAGCCCCAAGATGGGCAAGGTTTGGCATAGGAAGCTGGGAAGGCGGCGGTCCATTAGCAGGAGGGGCACATGGAGCGTGCTGATACTCTTCGGGAACCCAGATAGGTTCGGGTGGACCCATAGCACGAGGGAATAGGGCCTAGGGCTCTTGAGGAATAGGAACCTGGTTTCGTTGCATCTCTCGGACCTCAGTCTAGAGGTTATCAATCTTGGACACAAGCTGAGCTAAGACTGCCGTCAGATCTCGCTGCACAACTCGTACTTGATCTGTGTTCTCCATGGAAAGCGGATGGATATCGGGCACGGAAGAAGTAGCAGGGGAACGAACAGAACTCCGAGGTGATTTGACTGAAGACCGAAGCCAATAAGGAGCCAGGCCAAAGGCGTGCAATCGACCTAAGAAGGCGTAAAATGGGATTTCTTTTTGACAAAAAAGGATGAAAATATTTTTGATATATTTTTTTTCTTTTTTGAGATTGAAAGATAAGATAAGAAAGGAAATTTTTTTTTGGAATTTTGATAAAGAAAAGAAAAATATTTTTGGATTTTTGATACAAAAAAGAAAAATGTTTTTGGATTTTTGATAAAGAAAGGAGAAATATTTTTGGATTTTTGATAAAGAAAGGAGAAATATTTTTGGGAGACGGGTCTCAGGATGATTATTATAATTATTATGTTCTCACTTGTATTAAATTCTCCTAAATGCAAAAATGAAATGTCGAACGGGACCCGACCCTAGAAAAGTTGGGTTTGTAACATATGTAAAGCTATGGTTGGACTTGTAACCAGGCTTATGGGTAGGGTCCCATTTTAAAAATGTGCAAAATTTGGGTGGCAGGCCGACCCAGAATTTTGACAGTATTTCGGGTCAAAACCAATAATCTAACTTGTGTGTCCTAGGCTTGACACCTATATGTGGGTATGCAGTTGGTTGGGTGAATCGGAAAGGGTTCCCCCCTTTGGCGTGGCTTCCACGATACACGTCTTGCTTTTGAGGGCAATCGGTACGTGCGGACAAGCCATTTGATATACCTGAGTGTACTTGAATTGCCTCACTATATACATCATGGGGACGGTACGTGTGAGAGAGAATTCGATATACTCGACGTACGTGAACGAGTTCCCTACGATACACCTCCTGTCATGACTTCGGTCAAGCGGTACGATGCGGGGGAACCATTCGATATACGTCAAAGGTACTTGTCTAATAGAAGATGAGAGTCATATCGCTTAAGCTAACTACGCCCTGTCGGACCAGCGCCCATCACGAAGTGACCCTCCAGTTACTGGATAAAATTTGGTAAATCACAATGTTCTTTGGTGATGTCATGTGAATCATGCATGATTCTCTTATTCGTATCTTATGAAGAGAGTATATTTCTTGATCATGCCAAACAGGGAGCAAAGTACAAGTACTAATGGTATACCAAGTATGGATGGGTGATGCTTGCAACATGTGGATATATGTGATCCTAAGTGCACGTGGTGCAAAGTGTACATGGAGAATCTTCTACAAGTGTGTGAATAGAAGCATAAGCATGAGGTACACATAAATAGTAAAGGGGCATGAAAAATAGGGGAAAATATAAGAAAATATAACACCTATGTAAATAGAGTCTAGCCCTCAAAATAGTCCCCAGAGGAGTCTCCACTATGGCCATCCCCGATCCTCGCGGCGGGAGGGATGAAGAAGGGGGTGTCTTCATGTCGAGAGGATCTTGGTCTCGCGTATCCATCTCGGGAGCGCTTCGACCGACATCGGTGATGAGGTGAAAAATGTAAAGAGATGGAGTCGCCAGTCTATTTTACTCAAAACAAACAAAAGAAAAGGGAGCCATCCCGAAGGACAACATCAAAAGACATATTAACACATACAAAACCAAAAATGATTCGAAAAGGGGTCGAAGGCTAAGTTACGAAATGGGAAGGTGTTAGGTACCCATTCCGCCCTTACGGTCTCTCATAGATTGTTGCTATTTTCCTTTATTTCCCCATGATATGTGTGCATGTGTATATGTAGTGGAGATAGGAATCATCGACTTGTATCATGGGAGAGATAAAGCGAGTCATCCGTAGGAATGTTCCTAAAAGTAATATTAGAAAATAGGATATATGTGATTATCCTAGCGTTGATCGTTAGAATGAGACGATAACGCATATGGAATAATACGCCACTAAGAACAAATATATGTATATCTATATATATATAAAATATAAGAGAGTTAAGTTTAAAGAATATAGAAAAATAGAAAATGAGAGAAAAGTAAGAATATGACTCGAGTCTCGGGTTTTACCTCGAGACGCCTACGTAGCCTATGGAGGCATCAAAGTCCACGTAGTTTGTAAGAAAAACGAGGGGTGGGATTTATCCCATAAATCCAACCGGGGACTTTTCTTATATGTGTGTAAAAAAAGTGTTTTAGTTGTCAAAATGGTGTGAGAAAAGTGTGAGAATTCCCGTTTGGAATTTATGAGGAAACCCTCTTTTTATTGTTTTTTGGGGTTTAATTTATATGAAAATAAGGGATGTGCAATAATACTAAATAAAAATTATATTAGGATATGTGAGAGAGAATAAAAGTGCCAAGTAATTAAATAAGTTAATGCGAATTTAGGAGAATTTGAAGAGAGAGTTGAGAAAGTTGGACCTTCTTGAGGATCTTGAGCTTGATCTTGAATGTTGGAGAGCAACCCTTGCGCTTGGATGATGATAAAGGGTAGTTAATTCACCAAGTTTGATGAAATATATGATGAAAAGTGAGGGTTGGAAAGGGATTTGGATATTGAAATCACGCTGACTTCGAGAGGGGTTTTCTGAACTCGCTGAGAGTGATGGATTTAAAATCTTGTGCCCTTTTGTAATGAGGTCAGGCCCTACTTTTTATGGGCCCATGGAATTGCCGATCGATATAGTCCTGGTCCTGCCAATCGGCAGGTGTTTTTAGGTACACTGCCGATAGGCAGGTTTTGGAACCTACCGTTTGCCAATCTCTTTCAGGTTCCTTCGAAAAATCGATCGTAGAGCGCAAACCGTTGATCTGAATCGCGCACGGGATGAACCGTTAGAAAGATAATTCAGAGACCTTCAAAAGTATTTGGACTTCTCCCAGGTCCGGGAGTTGATTTTGGGTCAAATGTGGCTCGAAAGCGTTCGTCGGTCCTTTGGATGGGGAATTTTCGGAGGCAAATGGATCATTCATCCGCATGGTAAGTCAGAATCACGAATGGGGTAGACCGCTGGAAAGCTTAGGAGATTTAATTCGACATTCCAAAGAGTTTGACTTGGTTCGGGGAGTTAACTTTGGTCAACCGGGGCCTGGAAGCATTTGATGACCTTTCGGAGTAAAACAGATCGTTCGTTCGTACTGTAAGTCAGAATCGCGGACGGAGTGGACCGTTGGAAAGGGGTTTCAGTGCCTTTTGAAGATTCATTCAGTCTCAGTCGAGATGAAGAGTTGACTTGGGTCAAACGGAGCCTGGGAGCGTCTGGTGACCTCTAGGTGAGGTTTCGAGGGAAAACGGGTCGTTCGTCTGCACCATAAGTCAGAATTGTGCACGGGATGGACCGTTAGAAAGGAGTTTCAGTGCCCTTTGAAGATTGATTCAATATCGGTCGAGCTGAAAAGTTTGACTTTTGGTCAAACGGAGCCTGTGAGTGCTCGATGGCTTCTAGGTCAGTGCCCGGGGTATGACTTAGGTTTGTAGTGATGAATGGAGGTGCTAGAGACCTAAGGAGAGTTTAGGGGGTACTAGAATGGGGTGTCTACAGATGTGTTTAGTCGTATTAACTAGATCAGGTTGATTTTAATTTGGGGATTTAAATATCGAAATTTGGATGTATAGATATCCAATATTTATAATGAATCGAATTGAGAACATACTCATTTTTTTATTATTCAATTTTTGGTTTTGGATTTGTTTTAGATGGGTGTATTTGTTCCTCTCTCTCCATATGTGTGCATGTACGTATAATAAAATTGTGGAGTTTTAATATAATTTTTTTTGGTTAAAACATTTGATACAATTTCATGTATACAAGTTTCTTTGTGATTTTTTGAAAAATCAAAGTTCTTTGTATTTTTTTTTGTACTCTTTGTAAGTGGTATGAGCCTGACGTTTTTTTATGATCACAAATATTTTATTTGTTTGAAAACATTTTTCGCCTTTCATTGCTAAAATTAAATTTTGAATTTCCCCTTAATTCACTAAATTTTAGAATGAAAATGACATCTTCACATGAAACTTTCACATTTTTATTCAAGTAGTTGAACCTTATTACTTTGAGTGAAAATAAATTGTAATATCAATGACATTTCTTAACTTCTTCACGAAATTATATTACATATTAAAAATTTTGGCACATTGAATGTACATTTGTAACTCTAAGGAGTATATAAATCTAGACCTTAAATTTGTAGATGTGATGGGATGTATAGAAGAGCAGATAAAAGTATCTCATTTGTGTTATGAAATTGTTATAATTTAATAATATAATGGTAACATTTTTTTTCAAGAAACACATATATTTTAAACAACGTATATAAAAACGTCTAACCTGCGCATCGCGCGGGTTTACAACTAGTGTGACTTAAAAAATAACAACTCAAAAGTATTAATTGGCTATAATCGGTAACCTTTACAAAATGCTTATCCCCTACGATTGTTTGGAGTTTCAAAATCAAAACCGTTCCCCAAAGAAATAATTCTCTATTGTTGTACCCTGAAAATTTTTAGTAACACCATTTTAATACAAATTACGAGTTGTTATATTTGAAGATTAAAATGTAAGTTCATAATATATACCTCATTCCCTTATGTATCGTGTTCATCTACTATAAAATATTAATCTTATTTATGGGTTTTTCATCTTAGTGAATGACAAGAACAAAAATAAGTGGAAACGTTGAGTTTAAAGCAGTTTCATTAGAGAAACGAGCAACTGATAATAAAAAAATCTGATACTCGATGAGTTCAGTTATTAAATTGTTTGTCATATTTTCATCTGAAATTACATCCAAATCTACTGTAAGAATTTATTCAATACGCTGATAATATACTAATGTTCGTAACGTCAGTCATTGTTATGAGATTGGATTAATATATCTATTTTGATCTACGGAACTGGTATATTATGATACATTTTTTCACAATCTTTGATATTTCTCGATGTTATATAACATTGTGAAACCTCATTGTGAATTAGCATTCAGAAAGGTAAATGTTGTTCAATGCGAAATAACTTTGCAAAATTTATAAATTTATTATTGTAATCCTATTTCTTTATATGAAAAATTGTGGTTCAAACTTGCATTGTGAAGCTACAGTGCAAAATATTGCATTTACACTTTAACTATAATATTTAGCAAAGATTGATAGATTTATCTTCAACTATTATATACGTTTATAATTACAATTATTTTTTTATAACTACATAATGATGTAAGATAATATGTAATAACATAGGAATATCAAACGCTTAAAGGAAGAAATAACTTTAACCCGTCTACCGTTCAACATTGGTTGGAATAATAACATTGATGAACATGCTTAATGGTACCAATGAACATTGTAAGGTCATAATTTTATAAATGTTCGTCACAATTAAGTATGTCGTATACCACTACAAGTCATCAAATAATTGAGGAAGTTTACATATACAAAAGACGGATTCGAATTTCAAGTGGACTTAAACATTCAAGCCCAACGAGATGATTTGGTAAAAATGTGTTTAAGTTCCATTTGCATTTCATATCAAAAGTGTTGGGATATTTTTTATATAAAGGTTAAAATATTTTTCTAATGTAAGAATATCAGTTGGAGAAAGTAGTGGATTCCCAATTATTATAGGTCTACACCAAGGTTTTGCACTAAGTCCTTATCTCTTTCCTTTTGTTATGGATGAGTTGACTGGACAAATACAAGATGAGGTGTCGTAATGTATCTTATTTTTAGATGATATTATTTTAGTAGATGAGACTAAGACGGGGATTAATACTATATTGGAATTGTGGAGAGAAACTCTATAAATAAGAGGTTTAAAATAAGCAGGACTAAAATAAAATATGGAGTGCAATTTTAGTATTAAAATGCGGACAAATGGAGAGGTGGTGAAATTGGAGGGTCAAGAGATACCTAGAAATGATCATTTTCATTATTTAGGCTCGATTATCCCAAAATATGAAGATATTTGTGATGATGTTACTCATAAGATTAAAGCAGGCTGGGTCAGGTAGAGAAGTGCTTCTGGCGTATTGTGTGACAGGCGTATACCTTTGAAGTTAAAAAGAAAATTTTATAGGACGACCATTAGACCCAATATATTATATGTGATAGAGTGTTGGGCAATAAAAAAAAAATGGGCAGAAAATGAGTATGTCAGAGTTGCGAATGCTAAGATGGATTTATGGTAAAACTCAAAAGGATAAAATCAATTGATGGGTTTAGAAATGAACAAATTTGTGAAATGATAAAAATAGCTCCTATATAAGATAAATTGACTTAGATGGGTTGGACACGTTAAGCGCAGACCAATGGATGCTCCCTTAAGGAAGAGTGATTTAATTAGTATTGATGGTAATGCAAGGGGTAGAGGTAGGCCTAAATTAACTTGGAGGAATATTATAAAAAAGGACACGATATCACATGGTTTAACCGAAGTTATTTCATTAAACAGAATGAAATGAAAAAATAGGATTCATATAGTCGACCCCAAATAATTAGAATTTTTTTTGTTGAGTTGAGTTGAGTATAAATATTGGTGCGCATTTGGTAAACTTATTTTTAAATACAGTTTTCTGATATACATATATGTGTGTAGGTTTGTCAATGGATCAAATTTTATCCAAATCCGAATCTGAATTCGATCCATTTAAGCGGATATGGGTCATGCCTAAAATCCGATTACCCGATTATTAAATGGAGCGGAATTGGATTCATATACTCTGATCTGTTAATAATTCGATTCGTTTAATATTTTCACTACATATATATAAATTATATATATAAAATACCAAAAAAAAAACTAGGGGTATTTTGTGTGGAAAAAATTAAGTAAAAGATATTTTTAAGAGGGTTTTGAAACATAAGGGGTTAAAACTGAAATTAACTAAATTTAATTTAGCCCACTTTTCCCTCTCATTTGTTCTTTCTTCTTCCTCTCCCAGAACCGCTGATCAGTTGCTCCCGAGTCCCGACCTCCGCTGTCGCTCAGCTGCTCCCGACCTTCCCTCCGCCACCATTCAGGCATCCACACTTAACGCTGGGTTTGCATTTACCCCACTCCTCTCCTCTCTAATTTTTCTTTATATCATCACTTATAGTGCTCATGGTAAACGCTGGGTAGCCAAGTGCAGAGCGGACAACTGCTGAAAGCATCTAATAGTAAGCCCACCCCAAGATGTGTGCTCTCCTATTTTGACTTCCCCAGAGCCTCCAGTATCACAACCGAGACAATGACGAGTTCTCTAACCCTGCGGGGATGGAGCGACAAAAGTTTTGAGAATTCAAGAGAAGGTCACGACGAGACGAGCTATTTATCATTACGATAGGTGTCAAGTGGAAGTGTAGTGATGTATGCAGCCTAGGCATCCTAACAGACCAGTAGAATTAAACCTTGTTCCTTCATAACCCGATCAATTCGATTAGGCATTCACCATCTATTTTCATTGTTCAACTCTTTTAGCGATCCCAAATTCAAATTGATTATATTTTTCCTCTTATTAAACAATTCTCACTCATGGTCCTTGCGGATCAGTTCATCCATATAATATACAAAAAGAAGCTACGGATATTTTATATCTTTCTCATTGAATAAGATATCAATTCCAGCGATGGTTTCATTAGATATCTTACAACATAAATCCCTCTTTTTTTCGATCTAGTTCTTCCACCATTGCTAACCCCAGTTAGATTCAGGCATGATACACTTTTTAGTTATTGGGAGAACCCAAGTACTCTCTTTCGGATTTAGGAAACAACTCTCAGACATATTTTTTCCTTTTGGAAGATACATGTTCGAAACAATCAACCTATTGATATTGGAAGACCCAAGGGATTATTCTAATGTATCATTTATGGGTCGAATGGAATTCATAAGTATAGGAAGAAGCCCTATTGTAATACCCCTTATTTATGAGTAATTATTTTTATACTAATTTGTCTAGTGGGTTAATTATATAAAATAAAAGAAGTTGAAGTAAATATTACTTTAAGTGATTTAAGAGATAATATTGACTGAGTTTTGCATATTTACTGTTAAGTGAATGTAAATATCATCGCATTATGTTTTGTTGCGTCGTTGTGCTTTAAGCGACAGTTATGACTTATATTCCAAGTGGATCGCTATTGATGAATTAATACGATGTTTGAACATGAGATGATTTATGTTATCCCGTGTGCCAATTTAGAGGGCGCGGTTAGTCTGAAAATGGTTGAAATAGTCAAAATAAGTACCAAGTTGTATTTTTGGGTTTCGAGTACTTTTGACCGGTTATGACTTAATTTTGTTATTACGAGTCATTTTAATTGTGTAGTAGAACTTAATGTTGGACTTAATGTATTAGGGGCATTTTGGGGTATTTAGTCTTGAAATACTACTTTGTCTCTCATATTATTCCTAAAGCTAAAAGAGAGTTAAAGAGAGAGAGAAAACTTGGGAGAAAAGGAGAGAAAGAGGAGAATTGTTGATTTGAGCTTGGAAATCGTTGCTACGAGTAAAGAATTCGAGACTACAAACTTGAGGCAAGTTTCTAACTTGCATATGTATGATTTAATGTGGATAATTCGTATTTATAGTTATGTTTTTTTGGATATAAACCATTTATGGGTTTTAATGAGTTTGATGTTTAAACCCTTAGATTTTGGTGTATATATGATTTGAGTTGATTACATTAGCTTATTATTGTGTAGAAATATTGGGGTGAAGTTATTAGAAGATGAGGTTGAGAGAAGTGGAAGAAAATAGGTTTAGAGATTTGGGTTTTGTATGAGAAAAATGGGGGTTACCCGTGGGATCTGGTGCGACCGGTCGATCGCGGTCCATAACCCGATCGATCGGGCCTAAAGAGAAAAGCCTACTGCTTCCCTCGAAAAGCAAAATTTTATAGAGCGGTCCAAGGACCGGTCGATCGAGCCTTAAGTGAGGGGCTTACTACTTTTCTTACAAGGCCAATTTCAAAGAGCGTGGTCGACCAGGGGTCAGGGGCTGGTCGATCGGTACCCTATTTTTACCCCTGAAAATTTGGATATTTTTCTACTTCTTTCTCTTAAGGTTTAAGTCTTAGGAACCTTCTTGCATGAAGTAAAATAGAGTATTAGGATATTGTATTAGGGGAATCAATAACTTAGGTTAGAAAAGGAGTGTTCGGGATTATGTCGGGGATTGAATAAATTAATTATTAGATGGAGGTAAGTGTCCTTTTCATTTAGTAAACTAGTTTAGGACTAGGGGAAAGTAGGGTGTTATGGTTATGGATTTTTAGAAATTAGTATGAAGTAAATTACACATAATGGTTTATAAGATTGTCGTTAACTCTCGGAGACTAGTAGGGGGCTATCAAACATTGTGGTTTATGTCGTTAAACACATATGGTTTCGGATATAATGGAACGCATATTTTAAATTGGCATATCTTGTGAATTATGACTTGCATATACATACCCCTCTAAATGCTATCATAAGAGAAGTTACGCGAATGAGGTGAAGTCCCCTATCTAGTGAATGTAGGGTGAATATAGTCCTCGGCCATAGGACCGATGGTTATTTTATGTTGTTATTTTATTCGAAGTGAGGTAATTTCAGGTATGGTTATGACTCACTATCGAAGGTATATGGCCGCTTCCCACGTGACACGATTCAGGGTGCCCAGGTGGTCTTGGTTATAGGCCCTGAAAGATGATAGTTATTTAGGGGCGCATCCAGTGGGGTGACTCTCGGAAGGATGGTCTTAGAATCGTTATATTTTGATTGTAACTATTCTCACGAATGTGGCATTTCATAAATGACTAATGCATTTATAAATCAACTGTATGGAATAAGTTTCCTAATGAGGAATGGACTTGTGAAGTCATATTTTACAAAACTGAAATTTAAGCTTCTTAAAATGGACTTGAGTTATTTCTCCGGCATTGATGAATAGTTAACACTATAAATGGCATTGTGATAGGATGTGCACTTAGACGAGAGGTGAGGATTATTTTTATTGTGAAGAGCGATTTAAATTTGTTTATGATGTTAGTAATCATAACTGTTATGCATTTTATTCACACGTATATCATATCAAATCGGGCCCTGACCCGTTTATATTTCTCTGTTTTGTATGGATCCTATTTATGCTCAGGTGCTCCGCCCCAAGGACTCCCGTGTTAATTTCTCATTCTCAGTGTCAGGGAGCTACAACATTTTTGCAGATGTTGTAGGATTTTTGCTATAGACGCATCCATCTTTTGTATACTCTAGTTACGACCAGTCTATACATTCAGGCGTGTTACTCAAGTTTTCTACTTGTATATATTGTGATATTTAACTGTAATACTTGGTGTAACCTGTTTGTATTGGTCTGTTAACCGACAGCTTATTCGGTTATTATTTTGAGGAATGGTTGTAATATGTTATATGTTTATCCACCATCTTTTAAAATTGGATTGTCGGAATGATTTTTTATTAAACTTACAAACTAATTTGACATCTATTTTCTAAAATAATTGGTGGTTATCTCGTACCAATATTTTCACGACAGTGATGCTAGAAATGGACCATTTATGATTCCTATATTTATTAAAGTATCGGGCTGGCCACCTCTTATTTTAATAAACGGGGTGTCACCTATCAAATAGAGTTTTTTTGTTTCGACCATATTTCGATTGTTGTTACGATATATAAGTATTGCTACTACAAAGAGTATTACACCCTTGATCGTGAAATATCGATTGCTTGTTGAACCCTGTGAATTGCGTGAAAGCGGGATACTCCAAATTCGGGTAAAAAAGTTTTGTAAAATGTTCTTGGTCGAAAACAATGTTAATGAAAGATCCCACTGAATTGAATTAGGTCCATGAATCTAAGAAATAATGTTAAATCTTGATCTCTCTCAATCGGGGGATCGAATTAATTATAGAAACATGAGTTTAATTAGTCGATTTATTAGTGAAAAAGGAAAAATATTATGTCGACGAGTGAATAAGTTGACCTTGAAACAACATTAATTAATTACTATTGCTATAAAACAAGCTCGTATTTTATCTTTGTTACCTTTTCTTAATAATGAGAAATAATTTGAAAGAACCGAGTCCACCTATAGAACTACTGGTCTTAGAGCAAAAAATAAATAGGCTCTCTTTCTTCCCTTGAATCATCCAGAAATATATAATCATCCAGAAATATATAGGCTTACTCTTTCTTCACTTAAATGATCAAAATTCCAATCCAAAATCAAACACAGATTGATGTTTTATTCAAAAAATTTGAGAATCCAAATTTGATTATCGTGTCGTCGTAAGAAAAAAAAAGAATCGGGGAAGAAGAAATTAATTTTTATTGAATTTATTGAACGTGTTCATTCATTTTGACTACTTTATAATATTTTCTCACATTATATCAATTTTGACTCTACTCTCCCGGAGTTCATTCTCTGGGGAACTCTATTTAAATTATTCCAATAGAATCTTTCCAATCTACTTCTTTTATGATCTCATTGGAAACCATATAAAAACAATTCCTATTTAATATAGCTATTTGTGCAAGTATTTTACGATTAAAAAGCAATTATTTTACAGATCTTGTAGTAATCTACTATAACTATAACTACATGTATATACTAGGGTGTATCTGTGGCGATGGCACAACGATAAATTTGTTCTCATGATATTTTGTACCCGTGTCCATAGCACAACGATACATTTATTTCCGTGATAAATGTATACTCGTGCCGATGGCAAGGTGAAATAAAAAGTCTTGCATTCTACCCCACCTCGCTTCGTCCAACCCATGGGTCATTATAATTGTTTTCCTTACTTCACAATTCCTATAGTTCTAAGATTAAGGTTTCACACCTCCACTTATTCCGTCACATCTTAATTAATTTAGAGACACTCCAGTCCCGCAAATAAATATGTACACGTATGTGCTCTTTTACTAAAATGCCTATGTAAATATTGCACACAACTTTCATATTACCCACCGCCACAACACTTAAATATAAAAATGTGTAGCTCATATAAAATAAAATGATAGTTTGAACAAATTTTAAATCCAATGTATGTCTTGATCATCAGATTATGAATAACATACAAAATATGTTAAAATATATAATAAAAGTTAGTCGGGAGTTAATGAAAATATATAATAACAATCATCAAGAATATTATAAGATTGCGAACCCGCGTAATTTGTGATTGTATTACAATATTTATTATCTTTAATTATTTCACATTGGATAAAAAAATGTATATATAAATAAAGAAAGACCGCCAGTTGTAAAGCAGATGCATTAAAACACTATGCACGGATCATTATAGCAACTAAAAGCAAAAGTAACTATGTTTACATAAGAACTGCACATCACCTCTAATGATATGGTACTAAAAGCAAAAGTAACTAAAAGTAATATAATCAGTGCACATCATCTCAACTTTTACATCACGACCATAATCAACATCTCAAAAAAAGGAAAAAAAACAAATCATTCAAAACAAAAACAAAAAAATAAATTGAAACTGAAAAATTACTCCACTGCAACTATAACCATTACTCTGAGATTATTACTCCATTGCTTCCACAAACCCTGAAAAATTTACACCCACTAACTCAGAAAAATTGTAAAAGAAAAACACCCACCAACTCAGAAAAATTTCTCTTTCGTTCTTGGAGAGATATTGTAAGTGTAGACACCCACCAATAAAGCTGAATGAAAAATTACCACATGAGAGAGATAAACCCACAAAAAATATTCCAATCTCCCCAACAACATCATTAAATCAGCTATCAACAACACTTTAAACCTTATATCAAACCTGCAAAATCCAAATAAAAGAAACTGGGTCAAATAAATACCGAAAGAGAGAAGAGAGCTTGACTGGAGGTGTAAATCTAGTTGTAGTTCACAGAGGAGAGAAAGAAACATATTCTGAGTTAGAGAGATTCAACATATTTCAATAAAAAAACATCACAACCTGTTGAAATATAAACTAAAAAAATGATTTCAGAAACCAAAAATAAAAACTGACCCCACCGGAACCAGCGATGACCAAGAAAATCCGGCCTACACCTCTTGCTTCTTCACCTGATGTCGATCTGGAAGAAATGAACAAAACATTATACCTGATGCTGATCTGCAAGAAAAAACCATTTAGATCTAAAACAAAACATTAAATCGGGTAGATCAAAAAAATTAAAAGCAAAAAAAAATGAGAGAAATGAGAGGGGATAAAAAACCTGTGAAGAATACTTTGACCACCGACCATCAATTATGTTAGATCTAAAACATTCATATATGTTTTCCACCGACCGTCACCCGTGAAGAACCTGTGAAGAATACTTTAAATCGGTTAGATCTAAATTATTCATATATGTTTTCCTCTTCGATATGGTATTTTTCTATCGAATATTCCCTTTCTTTGTCTGATTTGGTTCTTCTCTCTCCGATATAATACACCGGTCGTCATTGAAGCCATGAACATACAATGAAGAGAGACTTAGGTGTCCATGGTTTGTTGAGTGTTACACAGACAAAAGAGAGAGAATAGATGATATAGTACAAATTCAAATGTTTTTTTGCTTTTGATGAGATTTTGTTCAAATGGGTTTGCTGAGAGTGTTGGAAAGATGAGAATTGATGGATTTTTGTTCATTTTTTATCTCGGTAGTTCTTTGGTTCAGGTGGTAGGGGCAGTTTAAATTTTTGGTGGAGATGGAACGTAGATGGGTGAGAGAGAGAGAAGAATACTGAAACTCTTCGATGTGGGTCTTTTCTCTCTATAAAGAATAGTTGATTCATCTCTCTGAATCTGTACGTCCTCTGAAGGAGATAAAGGGGCGTATCCATTGAGAGAGAGTATCCATACCCAACTTCTCTTTGAAACTGGTTTGTTTTGTGAGAAGTTTTGATGAGAGGTGTTTCAAATTAAAGTTGAAACCCTCCCCATTGCTTCTCTCAAACCAATTGAGGCAGACTACAGTTTTACGCTGTCAACAGCGATATTGACACAAAAGCAATGTTACACGTCGCACCTTATTTTACCATTAGATTCATACCCCTAAGAGTTAATCTCAGCCACCAGTTAAATTATACAAAAAGTCCCTTCCGCTTTATTCTCTCTCTATATATGAACATACATATATAATACAAATGTATGCGTAAATATACATATGTTTATATTATGATATTGTAAGTATAATTCACAATAAAATTATATACATACAATTCATAATATTTTGTTAATACCTATGTATTATATGTATATATTATATTGTAAGTACAATTCACAATAAAATTATATACATACAATTCATAATATTTTTCTAATACCTATGTATTATATGTATATATTATATTGTAAGTATAATTCACAATAAAATTATATACGTACAATTCATAATATTTTTTTAATACCTATGTATTATATGTATATATTATATTATTCCATACATTAATAATATATGTATAAACTATATATAAGTATCATGTATCCATTGATAATATTATTTATTATATAGATCTTAGTATATTATATAATTTAATAAAATGTAAATATATATAATTTTGTGTACATGTACATATATATTTTTTATTTATAAGAATTACACACGCATTAATGTATTATGTATGTATATTATATATTAAGATATAAATGCATACAAATATTAAGAATGAATAATTTTGAGTTGAAAAATAAAAAAATATAATCTAGAAAACACTTTTCTAAATTCTATTCTGATACACGTTTAGTCTAAATATTTTTATTTTGTTTCAAAAAGTCCTTATTACATAAAAACACTCAAAACAAGGACACACACAAACTCATTTACAACCCTCCCTTCACCCCTGAGACCCCACGGCAGTGGGAGGTGGGGTGAGGAGAAGGTGGGGAGGGGGGTGCTATAAGTTCGGACTTTTAAAAATAAAAAAGTATTAGATAAATGTGTGATTGAGTGACTAAATAGATTAAATTAAAAATAAATAATTTTTTTACAAAATATGTTTATCGGAACTATTCGATAATTGATCATTTTTAAAGGGTGTGGCTATCCCCACACCCTAAAAGGCATCCCCCACACCCTAAAAGGCATCCCCCACACCCTTTTAACCAATCCAACATATAAGGACCAAAATACGTGTCCTCTTTCATTAAACATAACATCATTTTAAGTATTTAAATATAATAAAATTTTAAAACATAAATAAATAGTTTTTAATGAACAAACAATATTTTTTAAAAATAATGACAAAAAAACTTATAATGAAAAAAAAACAGCTTTTTAATGAACAAAAAATAGTTTTTAAAAATAAATAGTTTTTAAGAAAATAAAAACAATTTTAATGAAAAAACTTTTTTTTTGACAAAATAAAAACTATCTAAAGAAAAAAAAAATTCTAACAAAACATAACAGTTTTTAACAAAATAAAATCATTTTATAACAAACAGACAATATCTTTAAAAAAATCAGTTTTTAAAGAATAAAAATATGAAATTCAAAAAAATATTAATAAAAAAAACATTATTAACACTAAAAACTTTTTGTAGAGAAGTTTTCATATTTAACAATGAAAAATATACAAAAGTATAATAAACTGACTAATTTGTAATAAAGTCTTAAAAAAAGAGTAACAGGTTAAAGTGTTTCTGTTTTTTTTAACAAAATAAAAACTGTTATTTTTTATATTTAAATAAAAACTGTTCGTTTTAAACTATTTTTTAAACAAAATAAACTGACTAATTTGTAATATAAACTGTTTTTTAAACAAAATAAAAACTGTTTGTTTTAACAAAATAAAAGCTGTTTATAACAAAAAAAAAAATAGTTTAAAAAATTATAACAAAACAAAACTGTTTTTATTTTGTTAAAAACTGTTTTGTTTTGCTAGAATTTTCTAAACTGTTTTTTTATAAACAGTTTTTATTTAAATTTTTTTTATTACAATTTGTTAAAAAATAGCTTTTATTTTGTTTAAAAAAACAGTTTATATTACAAATTAGTCAATTTATTTTGTTTAAAAAAAAGTCTAAAAAAAACAATTTTTATTTAAATATAAAAAAATTAGTTTTATTTTGTTAAAAAAAATCGAAACACTTTAACCCATTACTATTTTTTTAGACTTTATTACAAATTAGTTAGTTTATTATACTTTGATATATTTTTCATTGCTAAATATGAAAATTTCTCTACATAAAGTTTTTAGAGCACTGTTCTAAAAAACCCGCCTAGGCTCCGCCTAGGCACGCCTAGGCTTAAGGCTTGGGCGAAACGCCTCGCCTTAAGTTTTTCACGCCTTATGCTTAGTAAACCCCTTAAGGCGCACTTTTGTCTAAAAACAACAATGTTTTAGCGAAACGATATCGCCTTTTAAAGAATTTTTTAACTAACCGAACCATTATCTCATCCAAAATAATCAAATAGTATTTTAATTTTCATATATTCAGACATATTTTTATGATATGTACAATTTTAGTATTTTAATAGCCTTGTTATGGTGTAAAAATATTAAAATATATTAAAAAGCCCTAAACGCCTTTTCACGCCTTTTTACGCTTAAACCCGCCTAGGCTTCTAAGGCTTAAGGGTTGACCTCCACGCCTCGATCACGCCCCGCGTTTTTTAGAACCTTGATATTAGTAATGTTTTTTATTTTATTAATTTTTTTTGAAAGACTATTTTTATTCTTTTAAAAATATTTTCTTGTTAAAAACTCATTTTTTTTCACTGAAGTGTTTTTATTTTCCAAAAACTGTTTTTTTCATATTTTAATTCTTTAAAAACTTATTTTTTTAAAGATATTGTTTGTTTGTTTTAAAATGATTTTATTTTGTTAGAAATTATTTTTTTTTTCTTTTTTTTATATAATATTTATTTTGTTAAAAAAAAGTTTTGCCATTAAAATTGTTTTTTTTTTGTTAAAAACTATTTATTTTTAAAAACTATTTTTTGTTCATTAAAAACTATTTATGAGAATGGGTGCAAACGAAACAGGCAGGCTTCGCTTAGTGTAGAAATCGCACCCTCGTTCCAGCTCCTCTCTCCCTCTCTCGTTTCAACCTCTCTGCGAACGAATCGCTTCAAGGCTTCCAATCGTTCAAGGATTGTAGGGTTTGCACAAGTTTCAAATCTCACACACCCAGGTTCTTTTATAAACTCACTTGTTCTTTTTTAGGGCCATGGCTGTATTTTTATTTTTATTTTTATTTCACCTATTCTACCAAAATCTTTAATTGATTATTAATGGTGGATTAGATTTCTGTTTAAATTTCAGATGTTTCAACATCATGTCTAACAAGGATTTTGGTATGTGTATTGGGGTGGCTAATTTGAATGTGGAAGGATGTGATAGAACTTTCTATTTTTCTGTATTAAATTATTTCGATGTTTTTATATATATAAAAATCAGATGCCAAATTGGTTATGCAACACGCAATATTGCTTACCCCACGGTACATTAGATTTTACCCAAAATGCGATGCAGTCGGCAATGGCGGTTTCAAACATTGGTTTGACCAAAGACTTGATGATCTGATAAGCAAATAAAAACAAAATTCATGTGAAGATTCAAGAAAAGTAGTTACAAAAGTTTGGATGTACTGACAAGTTGTCCTATAGAAGAGAGTATTGCTGATTCAATAAATGATACTTAGTGGAATGATTTATTGAAGATGATGACTTGTTGGATGTGAGTTCCTTACAACCTTCCTTTGAAGTTATTGGAAGTACAATGCTTGTCAAGTGTAAATTTTTAGCAGTATTTGCTTAGTTATTCTCAAACAGCTCATATTTTCAATGGAAATATGAAGTTTGGTTTTATATGGGAAGGTTTTATGGCATATGAAGCACTTTAGCAAGATGGTTGGGATGTGAAGATAGAAATATTGGGCATTTTCTATAACAAAAAATGCTCTGTGCTGTGTGAGCATGCAGATTTGTGTTGCATAAATTGTGCAGCACAGTGATTTGTGTTGGGGAAAGAAGAAAAAAAGAAGTGCCGGAAAGAATTATTTGGAGATCTACTGGATTGTAAAAGCCTCGCGGTAGACTATATTTCTGTTGAGAATAAGAAAAGAGCCAAGAAATTGTTAGCTATAGTTTGAAAATTTAAGATGCAAAGGAACAAAGTGATTTTTGAAAATTAGACATAAAGAAGAGCTTCTTTTTGTTAGGACTTTCAGGGTTACAACGTTCCTCGGTGCTTTTTTCAAATTAGAAGTAAAGAAGAGATGCTTTTTGTAACCCAACTACCATGGACTTCTTTTTTATGCAACGTTCCTTGGACTTCACACTTAGGAAACCCTTGTGGAGTTTGGCTCAAAATCCCAACAATGGCAACAGTTTCGCTGTAGCGAAGAGGGATTTCTCATCACTGTGCATTTATTGCACACGGTATTTTACAAATTGGTATCAGAGCGGGTTACGCTAATTTATCGCGTGATCCTGATTTTTCACGTATTGTTGCTGATACAATTTGACTACTCACGTCGTCAAATTGGTATCAGAGCCTGTTGCACTAAGTTATTGTGTTTGATCCTGTTTTTCTTAAAAATGGCTTTTGGTGGTTTTGATGATTTTCGATGTCAACTTTTTGAAAAGTCTAATTGGAAAATTCACACGAACGCTTGTTTTAAATCTTCCGTTGAAAACGATTCTGAGAGGTGTTTGAGTTGTGAGGGTGTTGGTCACACGATAGATGAGTGTCCTACAAATTTAAGGAAGAAAATGAATAAACCGACAACTCATGTTTCTACTCTTAGTGACAGTGATTCGAAAGAAGTTTTTTATGCTTCTAGACGAGAGTTTCCCACCCTTGTGTCTAGTGATAAAAGTGAGGATGACAGGAGTAAGGAGGGAAGTGTAGATGAGCGTAACTTGCAAACGACTTCAATGAACTTTATGCTGAAGCTTTGAAAATAAATAATGAAAATTTGAAATTAAAAGCTCAATTGAAAGAGCGTGCCTTAAAAAATAATGATGTTTTTAGTTGAAGATCTTAGGGCACGTGAGAAAATTTTGAGAGAGAAGCTTGAGTATGTCAAGGGAGAGAGAGATAGTCTTCGAGGGGTGATGGAGGCTATGAAAAAGGAGCTTCTTGAGTTTGAGGATTCTTAGGCGCGTACTTGAATCTAGGATGGGTGAACTTGAGAAAAGTTTGAGAGATTCAGGTAAAGTGAAATTTGATTTGGAGCCTAGGTCTGAAAAGCTTGATAAGATTTTAGGCACTGTCGAAATAAAAAAAGGATATGGGTGGGATTGCTTTTGAAAAACAGGTTGCACCCATTCCCAAAGCCATCCCCACATGCGTGAGAGAGCCTCCTAGGGATGTTAGGAGAGATGCACCTAGGAACATTGTGAGAGAGCCACCTAGGAATTTGAGGAGAGCTCCACCTAGAAACATTAGGAGAGGGTCGCCTTTAGGTAACACTCATCGCTCGATTTACACTTGCACACATTGCGGTAGGCAAGGCCATCTTAGGCGTTTCTCTTACAAACTTTTAAATAGACCTAGGAAGGCTAACAAAAGAATAAATTCGATTCATCAAACCCCCACGTATCGTTACAAATCTGTTTGGGTTAGGAAATCGGATTTAGAGGTTTATGGTCTAATTGTTCACGACTCACGTTTGCTTGCATGTGATCCACCCCATGTGAGATCTTTTGGTTGACTGTGTTGGTTATTTGTCATACGCTAGTTGTGCTCCATGATATATACTTACTGGTGTTATGATTCACTTGTTGTAGATTGAGCATATCTATGTTTGAGCTCATTTATACTTTGTTAGCATGTTTCTTACATTGTTTTATTAGTTTAGCTATTGTTTTAGCACTGTTTTGGATCTGTCAGCACCTTCCAGGTATTTTTTCTCGATTTTTTTTCACTAGGCAACACTGTTTAACATTATGGACTGGGGAAGGGATTTGTGTTTTCTCGTTCGAGCGAGATCTCATGTCGCGCGAAGCTGTCGTTCTAACGACAAGCGTTTTCGTTCGAGCGACATTGAGTTTCGCTTGAACGACCTGTTTGGTTTTCAGCATTTATCTGTTTGCAGTATCCTGTGTTCATTGGTTACATTATTTGGTATTACTGGGTTGCTTCTGACAGTTTATATGCAGTCATTCTTGGTATTTATGTTAAATTGCTAATACTGCGTTGTTCGTATAATCACACCCGCGTAGATTGATGATTCTTTGTGTGATTTACTGTTTGCTAGCATAATATGATGCTCATGCCAATATTATGCCTATTGCTAGTATGTATTTTTTGTATCAGTTTTTTTGCTTTTGAAAAATACAAAAATATTTTCATTTTTTAAGAAAAATTGAAAAAGACAGAGTTTTGTATTCTGTTTACACCTTATATGAATGCACATTTAGGATGACCAAGTCACAATTTCGTTCCATATCCATGTGACTGTTTGATAGTGTTTTGATATGATTCATCATCTCATTTTGTGCTTTATAATGTGTGGAGTTATTAAGATGTAATTTGTGATTATTACCTACATGTTTGACTCATTTGTCCTTCATTGCACACATGAACGGATTTGTTTGACTTTTGGGCTTGTCTATTACATGTTTGAGTATTTCCATCTCAATTCTGTCTATACAACGAACCAAATGCGATAAAACTTGACAAGAACGTAGTGCATGCTATAAACCGTTTGTGAGGTTGTGTGATTTATTTTGAATAACGGAAAAGGGCTGCGAAAGATATTTCATTTTTTCCTTTGCGATAAAGTCACTGTTTAAATGTGCCTAAAAAAGTGAGGAATTGAAAATTATCCGGGGTCCAATGAGGTTTAAAAGAACCCAAAAAAATTGAAAGGCAATAAAATGAAAAATATGCAAAAAAGGGCCAATAGGTTTTAGTTTCATCACCTCATAAGAAAAATAAAAAGCATTATCTTTTAATGAGGGAGTTTTGATGGAATTTAAAACGGTTTGCACGTCATTGAAAGTCATGAAAAAGCATTACATAGTTTTGGACGTTATTGGTGTGAAAATAATTTATACTTTGATTTGTTGATATGATTAAGACGATGTCATCTAAATTCAACAATTTTACACCGAAGGACTATTTTGATGTTCATTTGTTAGGAGTACACTTATGCATCTTGGACACTTGTCGTGATTGAGTCGATTTTCCTATCGAATTTGTTCACACACATTCATTCCATCTCCATGATTTGGTTATCTTAGTGTAAATTCATGGTGTGTGATTTTTGTAACATCATTTTCAAATTTTTGTATAAAAATCTGAGAAATCAAAATTAGTTTTATTGCCTTGTTTACCGCGATACCCCTATTTGATTTATGTGATTTATTCTTTTCCTTCTTTATTTCGGACAAATAAAAAGGGGGAGAACGAATTATGACTTTATAGGGGGAGTTTAAGTATGGGGGAGAATTGATTATACTTTCATGTTTATGCTTATATCATTTCAAACTCGATACGTCACGATGTATTTGCTTTGTCTCCTGTGTGTAGGTACAATTGAAGATCAAATATGTTACACACCCTTGTGAGAAAAGCTTGAAGTTTTGAAGATTTGATTGTTGGAGCAAAGTTTGAAGCCTTAACAGTTTATCTTTCCACTTTTGAGTTTATGGGAGTTAGATTTGTATAGGTCATTTTTTATATTGATAATTCGGATGTTTTTATTTTGTACCGGCATAGACATAAGGGGAGATATTCTTGTCAACATAACTCGTGTAACGGGGTTGATGGAAGAATGGTAGCCGGAGAAAGATGGAGGTGTGATTGCTTGCCCGAAATGCAATTAGTAATGGCGTGATAGTCACTCTCAAGGTCTATTGATACAATTTGATTTTCACCCGGAAGAAAATTAATTGTCAGGGATGTTGTCATAGCAAATCTACATCAAAGGACAAGGAACATTGTTACGTATGGGGAAAATGAGTCGGTTCTTGGTTTGGTATATGAAGCAAGGATGGTGGTGGTTTGGGAAGTACCTCAAGACGGTTAGTGGATATGCTAGACTTTTGGGGATATTCTCACATTCTCCAAAAGTTATGAATTCCAAGGGCAATAGTGCTCGGTTGTAAATGGAGTTCATGGATCACACGGTGTTGTATGTGTTGTTTGTGATTGGTTGATGTCGTCCAGATTGATCTCGATTATATATTTTGGGAACAAGGTGCACAAGTGAGGAAGGCCTTTCAAATGCTCTGATTTACAACTGATATGCGGGGTGTATGTTTCAGTAGACGATGGTGATAAGAATCTTGCTAGTGAAGGGGTGGGGTTAAGATCCTCCCTCTTCGGAGTCAATGGGTATATTCGACTGGTTGTAGCTACATCTAGGCATTGACCCGTGCGCTCAACTTCAGAAGATGGTCAAGAAGAACAGTTGAATATTTCAAGGTGCAATGGGTATGTTTGCAAGAGGTGTATACTTATAGGGTAATTTTTCACGGATTAATTGGATTTTTGAAAAGACATGGAACAATATACAAATAGGTGTAGCTAGTACAATGAAGATCAATGGTGATTCTTTTGGTGGCGTGGCAAACGGGGAGATACGGATGCGGGGAATTCTCATCAGGTGGAGTCTCGATTGTGGTTTGCGGTATTTCTTTCTAGGGTGGAGATTTGTGGAGTTTGGCTTAAAATCCCAACGGTGGCAGCTAGTTTGCTGCAGCGAAGGGGGCTCGCGGGGTGCAGTTTCTTCCGTTTTTTTGGCTTGTTTCGCTTTGTGAGGCGCGATCGACGAAGATGGAGCTTCCCTGCATCGAATGGGCTTGCGGTTCGCTGCAACGAATGAGCCCAGATCTGCAAAATAAGGGTTTTCAAGTTGGTGTATTTTGGGGGTCACCACAAATGTATTTCACTTATGAGGGTTAAAACCCTAACGTTTTGGCTTCTCTCTTGAGAACCAGAGGGAGAGAGAAGAGTCTTCTTCCAAAGGTGAGGGTTTGGGATAAAAGTTAAGGGATTTTCCCTCACCTATAGGTATTACTCAAAGGTGGAAGAAGGGTGCGAGTGTGAGTATTTCATGTATGGTAGGTGTGCTCAAGATGTATTGTGTTGGGGATTTCTCACTGGGTTACATGGGAGCGAGATACACCAGGGTGCATGGATGACACATGGGAAACACTCAAGGGCAAGTGATTGAGAAGATTCTTGGTTTAGAACATGGATTCGCTTGGGTGGAGAGTTGGTGTGCAATGACTATTCGGAATTTGGGTAGGAGAGTAGAAGGTACGTGATTTATCCTTGTATATTGTCTACTGTACTTGTAATTTCTTCAAATATAGTGGAATCGGGCCTCTCCGTGGATGTAGCCAAATGGGTGAACAACGTATATCTTGTTGTTGTCTCTCTGGTTTACATCTTTATGTGCATGAAATTATTACCATTTTATCTTAATTATATCCGGGGTCATGGTTGAGTGGAGGGTGCCCCAACAAATAGGGTGAAAGAGCGTGTTATGTGCACTAAGTAAACATCAACAACAAACCTGGAGGGGGGGGGGGGGAGGGTGAATAGGTTTGGGGCGTCTTATGACCAATTTTTGATTTCAAACCATTTTTGCTTGCACATTCAAATCACTCAACACAAGTTTTACCAAGTTGATTTGATCAACTCACACAAACATGTAATTAGCTTAATTTAGATGAACAAAACTAAATCTAACACACCTAAGTCAATTTTAGTCCAATTCACTAGATTCAATTTAGATCCAAGTGATGTGTGTGATCAAATGCGTGCATACAAGTATTAATTATTCACAATCAACCCTGAGACATATTTACGAGGAAAACCCCCATCTAGGGGTAAAAAACCTCGATGCACTCCAATTCTCATTTTTACCTTGAAAAGCAATTTTACAAAAGGCAAGAAGGTACCTCTCACACAATCTCTATCGTGTAGTCACCTATGAACCTTTCAACTCTTCTCCATAGTCAATAAGAATCCGCAACGAGCTCCACGCCGTGAATGAAGAAGTCCATTCTCTTCTTGGAATGACGCCACACTCCAATCTCTTTAATAGGAGTAGATGATCATACAATTCAAAGATAGATTGATTTGAACCGGATAAACTATGTGAAATTTGAACCAAAAACTCCCAATTCTCTTTGAAGAGCATAAATCAAGTATAGATCTAAGTTTTAACAATTTTGAAGGGAACAAGTGAAATTGGAAAGAGAAGTAAAGGTAAAATGCTCTCACAGATGTATTTTAGTTATAAGGTATTCAAATCTCTATGAAATGAAGGGAGCTTGGCCTATTTATAAGAAAATTATAAAATCTGGGTTCTTCGTGTGCATGGTTAGATCTGGCCATGTGCACGGGCGTATAGTAAGGTCGTGCGTACGGGGCCATGCGCACGGGCTCAAAAAAGAGTCGTGCGAATGATCCAAGCACAAAAACATTTTTCACAAAGGTTTTAAAAGTTCACGTGCCTGGACCAATTTTGAAGTTTCAGAGACTGTTTTAAAATCATTTAACACTTGTTCCATCAATTTTCAAAGTTTTCACACATTTTCAAAAACGTTTTGTGTACGTGTATAAGCCATAATCAATTCACATTCTACAAAAGGATATAGTCTTCAAACTTCAAAGTGAATGTATGGCAGCGGAAGTCTTCAAATGAGCGGCGGTGGAAGATCTTCAATCTTCAATCTTCACCCTTCAATCTTCACCTAAGACTCAACGACTCAAACGTTTTGTCACAGGAATTTGATCAGATTTTGGTTGAATATGTGGTATGCATGTGTTGAGATGGAAGGGGGAGAGGGGAGGCAAATTGTTGGTAATTTTTTTTTATTTTTAGCTTCATAGAGAGGTCCTTCTCTAAGAGGTCCCTGGCTCCTTTAAAGGTGGTGTTTTGTGGTTAAATGGCGACTTGTAATGCCATTTTGATATATATGATATTTTGAATAAGAGAGAACATAGTGTTTTGACTAGAAGTTCGCTTTGTAAAGAGGAAGAGAAGTTGGATCACCCATTGCTTCATTATGTGGTGACCAAGAGCTTGTGGGAGTATATTTTTTCACCTTTTTGGGCTTTGTTGGACCATGTTGAAGACGATGATTGATTCGTTGTCGGTAAACGAGCGAGGGAGATGTACCCTTGTGATGATCGCTCGTCTTTGACTTCTTGGGTTCTTTTTCAATAAGATTGTAGTATGAGCAATTTTTATTTAAATTTAAGGCTCTTTATGATGGCTCCCATTTTTGTCATATGTATATGCTCGTATACTATGTGTATACTCAGATTCTACTTACTTTGGTGTGCTTTTTAGTTAATACTTTTTTTATGATTTATAAAAACAAAAAAAATTAGATATATAGGTACAAAGTGCTAGCACAATCATTTATCTACGCCTAAAATGGTGAGCTTTTGTTGTTGCGAGTTTCCTTTATAAACTATGGGTCCGTTTGATTGGCCCTGATTTGTTTTTCATGGAAAATACTTCTTTTAGTTTATTTTTTGCTTGTCTTATGCTTGAGTTCAAAGACATTCTCCAAAAACCATGGTTATAATTATAAAAAATGCTCCATAGTTTTATTATTTTCCATCGAAAACATATCTTTTCCACACCCCAAAGAATTGATTTCTGTGGAAAACTTCAAAATTAAGACTAACTTACTCCTAAATCTTTCCACGCATTTTCCAACTTGTACTATTTTTCCACTCGTTTTCCAACTTTGTTATGAAACACAACTTGTATGTTTTTTATGTCACGTTGCAAGGGCTAGTGGTATGTCCAATGACAGTGGTGCAAGGGATTGCATCGGCATCTATTCTATTTTCAAATGATCAAAGGGACCCATTCCAATTGCACATGCAAATTGGGAGGTTACACGATAAGCACATTGGTTGATAAGCATTAAAAAGATAGTATAACACTCAAACGTTTGTTTATTTTTCCTAAGTGCCCCACCCCTGGGTCGTCATGGTGAGTTACATGTACCAAAGTTCTCTCAATTTGCAATACCAACAAAAACTGCAACACCCCCGATGTAGGCACTCTGGCCGAACCACATATATCCTTGTATTTATTGTGCATGTGATATAATAATTAACTGCATTTATTATCCGACTCGTGAGAGAGTCACTCCCAATATGTGAATTTTTCGCGTATAGTGCTTATGTTTCTTTTCATCTTAAAAGATCACAAAATTGCTATAATTGTTTATTAAAACGGATTTGAATTTTTAAACTCAGCTGATCACCTCGCTCCTTGGTCCAGCCAATTCGGTTGAACTTGTGTAATAATTTGTTCATCGAGAGGCTTAATAGGCCTGTATCTTGTCTTAAACACCATCCATCCTGATATCTGTTATCTAATTTCTTGTTCCGAACTAGTTACATATATTTATTTGTATTTGATATGGTTATCTCATGTAGAAATGGCAACGTGTCGGGGTCGTTACTGGTGTGACCCCTCTCGCGCCCGGGTACCCGTCGCTAAGAGAGAATATTTGTCTTTTTTCTTTTTCTTTTATTGTTAAATGATGTGTAGTTGGGAGCGAAAGCGATTCAAATTAAAGTACACAATAATAACATGATCAACAATATTTAGAGACCAAATGCCCAATTTCTAATTCTCATTTATCATTGAAATAAAGTAGTGTTTTACGAGGAGGATCCTATTTATAAAGTATAAGGGAATGAAAGAGAGGTTTCTGAAAGGATGATGTCATAGAAGAGTGGTGCTCAAAGGTGACCTCATCAATCTAGAAGCCTCACAAAATATCTAATGACAAAAATATAGAAATGACCTCCATTGCTCATGCTCGTGAATCACATTCCCCTATGAAAAGCTGCCATATACTTACACTAATGGTAGAAGTCGAGGTCGATGGGCCGTAACGTTGCCTCGATGATCCAAGTATCTTCGGCTTTGGGCTGGCCAAGCCATCGAATTAGGAAACGAGTGTAGTTGCTTGAAGGGGAGGAAACCAGCTCAGATGCTAGGACACCCTTAACAAGCTCAACGTGAGAGCAAACTGGGTGTCCCTTCGCTGGGGAAAAGGTATCGGGGGAATGTGGGTGCCTCGAAGGGGATAGAGGTCGTCCACATAGAAGGTGTGATGCATGCGAATCTATGTGGGAGTGTCAATCTCACGGGCATTATCTCTATAACTCTTGGTCATGGGGAATGGTTTTGAAGTAGGGCTGCAAACGAATCGAGCTCGAGCCAAGCTTAAGCTCGATTATCAAACGAGCTTGAGATTATGTTTGAGCTCGGTTCATTTAATAAACGAAAGAGACGGGGTTGAGCTTTAAACGAGTCGATATCGAGCCTAGCTCGAGCAAAGTGACTTTGAGGGATCTAATCGAGCTCGTTTATGCCTTAAAAGATGATCTCAAGCCACACTTGAGTCGACCTCAACGATCAATTTTTTTTAAATGAGCTCAAAATCGTGATCGAGCTCGATTCCTTGGCTTAACAAACAAGCTGAGCTCTAGATTTTCACAAACAACTTGATTCGTTTGCAGCCCTACTATAAAGCTTGTGCCCTTTGCCCTGACAGCGAGTCTGAAGGTACACCATGACTAAATCACTAAACTGGAAGACAACGACACGACGATGTGCGTCGGCATGATCCTTGTAGGGGGCGTAGCAGACATCGATGTAGATGGTAGCTAAGCGGTTGGTGAACTCAGTGGTTGTGGAATTGCTGATATCGTGGGAGGTAGCTCTATCAAGTTTAATAGTATGGAGGGGGAGGTCCACAAAACAATCTGGGATGGAGGGAGGCCAGTAGATCAGTTGAGAACGCTGTTGAAAGCGAATTCGGCCTGTACAATGACAATATCCCATCGTCGTGGGATCTCTGCGGCTAAGAAACAGAACAAATCCCTTAACACTCTGATTAACAACCTAGGTCTGGTCGTCTGTCTCGAGTTGAAAAGTCGTGAAAAATTGGAGGGGGCACCGCAGTTGGGTCCACAAAGTTCGCTAAAAGTGCCTTATAAATCGGACATCCCTGTCGGAAGTGATGTATGTGGAACGCTATGTAAGCGGACAATTTCCTGAATACAAAGGATGGCTACATGAGAAGCATTTGTCGTGCCAGAGCAAGGTATAGTGTGCTATTTTCGAGAATTGGTCGACGATAACATAAATTGAATCATTCCCCGAGTGGTTCGGAGGAGGCAAATGATGAAGTCTATGGAAACATCCTACCACGGGTGGTCTGAAATGGGTAAGGGGGTCTATAAACTGGCATTGGAATGTCGTCCCTTGGCTGAGCTGTTGACAGGTAACGTTGACGGATGAAGGCGTTTGTGTCCCGTCGCTAGGGCTGTAAATCCGGCTGGGTGAGCCAGGCTTTGGGTTGCTCAGACTCGACCCGAACTATTTTACCCACGCTCAAGCCCGAGCTCGGCCCGAACTAATTTTTTCCGCGTAAGTCCGAACTCGGCTTATAAATATTACGGGCTTCGAGCCCGATTTCATTTTTTTTATTAAAAATATTTGAATTAGTGTTTTTTTCCTTGTATTTTCATCATGGAGAAAATGTACACACTAAAATCTAATTGATATTTCGTAAAATAAAATATCTAATTATGAAATGTATTAAATTAAAACAAGGGAATAGAGTGAAAACCTACAAAGCCTAATTAAATTTCATATATATAGCATTATTTGATCACTAACAAAGGCCTATTATGACTTGAGCAATTAATAAATCAAATGCCCATAATGAGATTAATAGTAAAATCACAAAATTGAAAATCACCTGTAATGTAATGGATTATAACAAATGAACATTTTTTTTAAAGTAGTAAATTAAATGAAACAATGAAACCTAACTAACAATGTTAAAAAGAACATGTTATATTATATAAAATTAGTTATATATATATTCAAAGTTTGAGCTTCGGGCCCAATTTGGGCTTAGCAAGGTTTGGATAAAGCTCGGCCCGAAATACGTTCGGGTTTGAAATTTTGGCTCAGGCTCAGCTCAAACTCATATAAAGCTCGGCCCGAAAATACCGGGACGAACGAGCGGCCTTCGGGCCTACCTGGCTCAATTTACAGGCCTACCCGTCACATGATAGATCAATAAAATAGCTCTCTAAAGGCTGCATACACGCAACGTCGATGTGCCCAACGAGGCCCTTCGAATGAATCTCAGAAATGATCTTGCAACGCCGATGTACACGTAACGCCGATGTGCCCAGCGTGACCCTTTGAAGATTTCAGTGGCTGTTCTCGGTGAAGTCCAAGGTTTTGTTGGGAAATTTTCAGTGGAGTTGGAATTTTCTTGATATCGATGAGGTCGTCGAATTCTTTTGGTTGGGGAGGGTTTAACCTCAAAACTAAAGAAAAATGTCTTAAGTTCACTTTGGCTAAGGCATTTAGCTGGAACAAAGTGGTCATGCAAATTCGAAGTTGTCAGATTAGGGGAGCTGGGTTCTTTCGATCATTTGGTAGTTAACGTCTACTGCTACCACTATGGATTTTTCGTTAAGAAGATATAAGGAGGGGGTACCTCCGAGGCAAAATTCGGTCGTTAGCCATGAGTGCTCCTAGGCTCTTGGCAACTTCGTGGGCATGTTTGGGTTATCCATAGATCGAATGTGGGTTTGGTAGTGCATGGATTTTGGGGCGTGATCAGGAAATTTCCGAGTCACCCCTGTTTTGCAACATCGGGTTGCATCGGTGGACTGAGGTGCTTATATTTTTGAGGTGGCATTGTCTTAATTCGTGGGTTGTTGCTAGTTGACTTCAAAGAGCAGTTGTGCTTGTCCTAAAAACAGATTTGGGTAGTTTTCATGGGAGTTATTGGGATGAATAGGTGTAAAACGGGATTGCATCAATTGGGCACATGTGGATCACGGGATAACTCCTTGGACACCTGTTGGGATACTAATGCAGAGGTTTTGAAGCAGTTCTATGGGAGTTATTGGGCGAAACAGGTGTAAAAACGGGATTGCATCAGTTGGGCACATGGAGATCATGGGATAACTCTTTAGACACCTGTTGGGAAGCTAATGCAACAGTTTTGAAGGCAGTTTCGTGGATAAACCTGACAACATTATAATTGAGACACATGTCCTAGCAGTTGGGGATGTCAACTGCATTTGTAACCTCTATTTAAAGCATTTGTCCCTGTCATGGTTCAAAGTCTCGGTATCGGACACTCGATTTTCAATTCGGTCGCGGTATCGGGCGATACGCAAAGATATGCTATTTAGAGAGCGCAAAAAATTCTGAAAAAAATATAGAAAATTTCGAAAAAATAATATTAACAATGTGAGCCAATGATATACATTCAAACCATCATTTAATTTGCATTGCATTGTACAATTGGTTATATTGAAGCGCGGCGAACTTGGTATATTGCTAATGTACTAATTTTAATTTTTAATTACTTAAGATCTCTAAATAATTACGTATTAATGACTAATTGTTGATTTTAATTTATGTAAATGGAAGAGAATGTTTGACCTTCATGGACGAGACTAGACTTGTGGAGATTTTTTTTCCCCTAATCTTTGCCTCTTCCATTTTTGGACATCATTATGTGATATTATATTTTGTTCCAAGTTCAAATATTTGTATATACAGTGAATGTTGAATGTTATTAGTATTGTATTAGTGACATTTTAATTTTATTGCAATTGTTTAATTTAATCTTATTGTGAAATTATTTTGCATATATATGTTATGTGTACAAACTTATATAGGTGGTGTTTCTGTAAATGTTACAATATATTTTTAACAACAAAGAAATATGGTAAAAGATTAAAATTCTATTAAAAAATAAAAAAAAATGTCACAATGTTCCAATAATGACTCAATTTTTTTTTCATGTTACTCGGAAAAATATAAAATGTCGCAACAATTTTCTCATCATTTTTTATTTTTTTGTAAAAAAATAATTTCTCAGCATTTGAATCGGTTGTCTCAGCCGACGACGCTGTTGTCTCGACCGATATCTCGGCGAGACGTCTCGGAATCGGTTGTCTCGGCCGATATCTCGGCGAGACAACACGATTAGTATTTTTTTGAAGCGTGCCTCGGTATCGTATCACCACCATTCGATTCCGAGTTGCGAGTCAACTCGGCCGATACTTTGAACTCTGGTCCTGTAATTTTTAGGCAGGAAGCCTTAGGCCGAAATTGAGTATTCCTTTGTAATCTTTTGAGTGATTAATAAAGGTTGGGAATTTTGTGTCTTGTGTGCGTGTGCCTCATATATTGTGATTTGGTTTCCTGTTTTACTTGCTATAATCGTGTTAAAAGCAGGTTATTCAAGTAAACCTCATGTACTGGTTGGCTGATCAGGTTTTGTGGGGAAAACTTGGTGCCTCACCGGAGAATTTAAAAAAAAAAAATTATCCATGTTACAATATAAGTTACTCAAATACAATATTACATAGCACAGTTCATAATAAGAGAGCTACTAAGATTGAAAAATATATATTATTATAATAGTTGTCTGCGCATGACATGACCCAATCTATATATTATTGTATGATAGTACAACTTTAAGTAGCTACATACATCTTTGTTTTATATATATATATATATATATATATATATATATATATATATATATATATATATATATATATATATATATATATATATATATATATATATATTGAACGTACACTTTTCAAATGAGGAATGAATTGTAGTAGATAGTACATGGAGAATTAGAAAAGAAAAGAAAAGAAAAAAATATATTACACATGATACAGCACAACATATATATTATTATATTATACTACAGCTTTAACAATAGCCGCACACCAGGGTCCCAATAATATCATATTATATATAGTGTACCTACATCTTTGTTAAAAGAGGACAATAATAGTTCTGTATGCAGCTGTAAAAGCTGAGAAGAAAGAGAAAGAACCTGAGAGGGAAATTAGTCAAAGAAGAAAGAGAAAAAACCCAGAATATATGAAATTACAATTGAATCGAAGACCAACAGTTAAAGAAATTAAAGCCCTAACTTTGCGGCCTTCTTCCTCCATCTCTTCTGGGGCGAAACCAAAACCACAACTCGACCTTTTTTTTAAATGCCGAGCGACGTCGTTCTGCTCAGAATTGAGCACCCATATGTATCAGACAATACGTACAGTATATTGGCGGTACACACCCATTTCCGATACATACAATGATACAACACGGAATACCTCTGAAACGATACATATTGTGTATCGATCGATATTGACAACCTGGATCGTCTTAAGCGTGCAAATCTCACACCTCTTTAAACCTAAAAACTTGACTGTGAATAATAACCAAGGTGTGATTGCGGCGACTGATAGATACGACTATATGGTTGTCTTTCTCTGGTTTTATAGTGGAGGTGGAAGGTATAGCGCAAGAGGTAGTTCGTCCACCTAGCATGTTTGTCGCTAATACGACAGTGACTATGAAAATACCAGAGGGCTTCGTGATCAGATTTGATGACGAACTCCTTGTGTAGAATTTAAGATTGACAGAATTTGAGAGCCTTGATGGCGATATAGAATTCCAGATCGTAGGTCGAATTATTCAGGGCGACCCTAAGAGCATTTGACTAAAGAATGCGATCGCTTGTCAGTTCTGGCTCAAAACAATGCTGATGCCTGTCTTGCTCTTGCAAGCCTCACAACACAACTCTAAAAGTAAGAAAAAATTTGGAAGTGCGAGCGGTGGTCATGAGGGTCTTAATAAGACGGAAGACATGATCCGCGGCATCGGTCCTTCGAAACTAAGTGCTGGAGTTGGAATTAATAAAATCAGTGTTGGGAGTTATAACGATGGTAAACTCAACAATGAATTGGCGGTAAAAGCCCGTGGGACCATGAAAACTGCGCACTTGCGAAACAGAGGCGAGGGTGGGCCAATCTATTATGGTTTGGAATCACACTCCATTGCCAGAAACCATATATCTCAAACCATATATCTCAGGAAGGTGACGGATGGGACCATAAATGAGCACTTCTTCGAATGGAGATAAAAGTGTTTGGGCACGTAGGCGACTAAGACCCGTACCACATGGGATAAGCGCTCCTACTTCGAACGACTGTAGATGAGAATGTCATTGAAGTAAACTTGCCAAGGATAAAGGATCTGGGTCATAACCCGTATGAATTTAAAAAAGGGCATTTGATAACTCGAATGACATAACTTTCCACTCGTGTAAGCCATTCTTCGCTTTGAAGGCAGTCTTCCATTCATTGTAGGGTTGCATCCGAATCTTATGATATCCGCTCTTCAATTCAAGTTTAGAGAAGACCTGTGCCCTATGTAACTCATCAAGCATATCCTCGAGGCAAAGAATGAAATATCGATACTTAACGGTGATCTTGTTGATAGCCCAACTGTCTACGCATTTACTCCCACTTCCATCCTTTTTTGGGGCAAGAAGGGTGGACATATTCTCTCTGATACGATTCCAATCACATAACTTGGATACCTATCACTGGAGTTCATTATGCTCTGTTGGGGACATTCGATAGTGGGGAAGGTCCGGGAGCGACGCCTCGAGAACAAAATCGATCGCGTGTTGAATATCATGAAGCACTGGGAGCTCATCGAGTGGGGAGCATACATCGGAGTAGGAATTTAGGAGGTCATGGACCTCAGGTGACACGTTCGCCTCCGGTGTGCCAATCGGGCTGACAAGAGCATAACACAAACTTCTTTTCTCGACCTTGGTGGTTAGGTCAATGTGGGAAATAATAAGGGTTGATGGCTGAGGACGGAGCTCGCATATCGGTTGGAGCATGAACTGCTGTTCGCGGTGCTAAAATGTGTAAGTGTTGACGCAATCATCATCTATAAACGGCCTCCCAAAAAGTAGGTGGCAGACACATTTAAATAATTGTACATAATACCTTGTTGACGTATGACCCAATGGAGAACGACACGTGAAACTGTTGGCTCGGAGATAAAGAATTGGCGCTACCTAACCACTCAATATGGCATGACTTGGTGAGTGGGTCTATAGGGAGCCCCAACTTGTCGACCATCTCTTAATTGACGAGGTTGTCACAAGCTCCGATGTCGATGATGATGGTACACACCTCCCTTGGATGTGCAACGAGTGAAGAAAATGTTGCTCCATAACCAAACGGAGTCACCGAGTGGGTCGACAGTGATGGTAAGGGTTAGGGCTGTCTTGAGAACCAATGAAGTGGCGCTTGAGATTAGTGGGGTTGGTGTTAGTGCGCCCCACTTAGTGCGGCGACGATAAAAGGTATCGCATTGTCGACGAATGGATCGGGCTTGGCGGGGGAGATGGGGGGATAAGGAGAATGCCAAAAGAAGGGCAACTGATGTTATATATTGTGATGCGTGCGGGGTCCCAGATTTATTTATATTTTTTGTTTATTTCATTTTTCACTTTTTATTAGGCTATTTTCCTATTTTAGTTGTCATTTTAGGTTAGAGGATAACATTGTCTTTTTAATGTCTTTAAAGTGCCATTTTTAGCATTTTTACTTTTTTAGGCTTAACTTGACTAGCAAGCTAAGCTTTTCTTATAAATAAGGTCCTTGATCATCCATTGTACGAATTTCTACATTTTGAGAGATAAATTACAGATATTTCTTGGGCCATTGGCCTCTAAACATTATGTTGTGTAGTTAATAATTTACGCTTCTGCCCTTTAACTTCACATCAAATTAGTATCAGAGCCTCGTTTGCTCCTCATGCACTTGCTGACGTGGTTGTTGTAGAGCCATGTGAAAGGCTCAGAGGAATCGGCGAGCCACTCCTCCAAAATGCACTCCAACGCTTATGGTCAAGTGGTACCACCTTCTCCACCACCATACCCTTAAAACTCTACCTCTAACCCTTTCCCCACATTCCGGTTAAATTAGCCCCAAACCATCAGATCTAGTCAGGTTTTGGCTTCACCACCCCCACCCCTACTGCTCGCCTACCTCCGGCGAGCCTTCCCAAAGACAACTGAAAGCAAGCGACCCTTCGGTGGCCCGCGGCTACACGCCAAACACCAAGTATGAGGCTGAGGCTCCTCGTTTCGCTCATCACGGTAGGCTTATGACTCCGTCGTCCTCCAATGGGCATCATCGACCTCAGTCGATGTCAGTCAGAGCATCCACTTTTGGACCCTCCATCGCTGACTCTTTTCAACCTTCAAGCCACAACCGTGAAAAGGTGGAACAAATCTTTAGATCTAGAAGATTCGTTGCCCCCACCGTTGTTCTGACATTTTCGGACTCCCATAGTCCTCATTGAAGGTAGGGGACTATCATCAGACCGAAATGAGTCCGATTGGAGCTTCAACAGGCCCTATAAGTCTCTAGCAGCCGCCACATGTGTAAGAAAACCCTAGCTAGGGTTTCATGTGTAAGAAAACCCTAGCTAGGGTTTCACTTATTGAAGCCAAGTATAAAGGTAATGCCCACTTTACCCTTCTCTCTTTTAGTCCCAAGTCTACCCCCACTTACGAAGTTGAAAAAATCACACAAACACCCCCTCAAAGTTATTTCAACCCTTCCTCCACTATTAGCTCCCATTACTCACTCACATCCCCCAAAATATTTGTAAATCCAACTCCAATACTTCTAAAAATCATTTGGAGCCCCTCCCAATCTCTAAACTTTACATTTCAACCCCTAAGCTTTTTTAAATTTCAAAATCTGCCCCCAAATTTTTTGGTAATTATATTTCACCCCTTAATTTTTGAAAATCACGATTCACCCCCAAGTTTGCCCGAACCCCCGATTCAACCCTTCTTCATTCCACAACACATTCCTATTTCGATATGAATGTTGCGGAACAAATGTGGTGATGTCGATTATGAAGATGCTATGGAGGTTTTTGTTGAATTTGAGTGGTTGAGTCGTTTTGTCATCGAAGAACTCCAAGCTTGCATCGACAACTTGGACCGACTAGGTTACGCTTTACATAGAGAGTTTTAGAGCTTTCAATTCCGTGCCATCTCCATCGCGGAGTATGAGTAGCTCCACTGCTGTCTAAATCAATGTCGCATAGAGTACTTTGAGCTAGAACCAACGCGTGATCGTTGGATACATGAGAGGGCAAGACTTTGGCACGGTATTTTGATTGTTTGTCTGCTGTTACGACACCTCCTACGACCGATTTCGTTTCTGTATACGACGATGATGCTTGCTACACAATCACGCATGATGACTTCTTCGAGGGTGCCGAGGACCCGTTAGCAGGTGCATGGATTCTGAGTTCCTTGTGATTTTATTCCTACTTTTGAGGAAGATGGGTGGATTACATGTACTCGGTTTCGTGTTTTGAAGATTTTCGCGATTGTGGACTTCTTTCCCATTTTCGGGGAAGAAGATGTTGGGTTATGCATTAAAGATTTCTCTTATATCTTTTTTGAGGATAGTTGGATGACCCACACTCACTTTAGGGAGGTTGATCCGTATTATATCGATGATTTCTTCCCCCTCTTTAGGAACGACGTTGATGCAGTTGAGGTGGTTTCTTCAGGTGGTTGATCTGTGATCTATTCGTTACTTTGGGTTGATGATCGGGGGTATGTGGACCCACTTTGGGATGCGTATAAGGAGCGTTTCGATGTTCTTTTACATGGCTTGGCTATGAGGAGACTCGTCATGGGGGACTCGAATGGCATTTGGGATCGTTGGCCTTCCTCGAGGCGGGGGCGTGATGATTATTTTTGTGGCAAGCTCCGGGGCCGAGTTCTCATTTATTGGTCGTGGTTGGGTTTTGTGATTATTCTCCCATGACTTTTTGCTAGCCGATATGCGGGGCGTTTCTGAGGACGACCTCCCTTTTAAGTGAAGAAGTCCATTGATGGGTCCTTCGCTCCTTTCCCGCCCACCTTCGACGCTTGGGACGAGATTTTTCAAGTGGGGGAGAGTGATGTGTACGGGGTCGCAAATTTATTTGTAGTTTTTGTTTATTTTATTTTTCATGTTTTATCATGCTATTTTCTTATTTTAGTTGGTATTGCCTTTCAATGTCTTTAAAGTGCCCTATTTTATTCTTTTTACATTTTTAAGCTTAGCTTGACTAGCAAGCTAAGCGTTTCCTATAAATAAGGCTCTTGGCCATCCATTGTAGGGACTTCTATATTTTGAGAGACGAAATAGAGATATTTCTTGGGCCATTGGCCTCTAAACATTATGTTGTTGTGTAGTTGTTAATTTATGCTTCCGTCCTTTTAACTTCACATCAATACGCCACATTTTGGGTTGAAGGTGGCTCAAGTGGGCTGTGCGGGTCATATATGTGGGATGAAGCTAGGGTCTTAGGAGGAGAGTGGAGAAGGGGTGATATTGTTTGGGGTTTTATCCCATTGGATCGGGACAAAAGAAAGTTGGTGGTGAGAGCCGAATGGGTTAAAAATGGTGTGGGGTTGGTTGATGGGTATGAGGGTGGCTGTTCGGGATCGGATTTGTTATTTCTCATGTGGGTCGCAGTCAAAGTTGGTCGGAATGGGGGCTGAATGCCGGAGAAGACCCAATGACCTCAAGTAAGTGTCGGGGAGGGTGAGAAACTGAATCAGGATGGTCCTGATCGCCAGATCGGGCTCATCCAGCCCTATTTGGGGTCACCGTAGGTCGAAGCAGCTTGGAGACTATTCGTTGGCCGGAGTTTGGTCCTGGGGAGCCGGGATTTGGTTGGAACTGTGAGGGATTAACGCTGGCTGACCGGAGGGCAAGAGGAGCTCGGGTTTCAGCCCCCCTCATTTGATTTGGCATTTGCTTCTTCTTACAAGGCTTGGTTGCTAGGGTTTTGACCATTTAGGTGGCTGGTCAAAGAGGTGGAGGCTCTCTGAGCATCATTCGGGTGGCACCTCCTGAAGTCCCAATCTTCGATATCCATTTTTGAACACGCAAGAGTGAATGACGCTCTGATCCCAATTAGATGTGTAGTTGGGTGCGGAAGCGGTTCGAAATAAACTACACAACAATCATAATGTTTAGAGGCCAAGGGCCCAATTTCTAATTCTCACTTACCTCTCCAAATAAAGTAGTGCTTTAAAATAAGGAAGCATCCGATTTATAGAGTACAAGGAAATAAATGAGATGCTTCTAGAAGGATATGATGTCACAAGATAGTGGTGCTCAAAGGTGACATCAACAATCTAGAAGCAAAAAAAAAAAAAAAAAAAAAAAAAAAAAAAAAACAATCTAGAAGCCTCTTAAAATATCTAATGACAACAATAGCCTCCATTGCTGATGCTACTGCATCACTCCCTTTATTTATCTTTAGGTAATTGTAAATGCTTAGTTTGAGTCCTTAGTTATCCAGGCTTATCAATTGTTATTTGTTAGATTTTGGTCTCTTTGTTAATTTTGATCATAAATGCGGCTATTAGATGAACCATATAGCCAAGAGTAACCATGAACCAGAATAGAAGAGCTTGCCTCACCCATGAGTAGATATTTCATAGTAGCCTCATTAGACCGTACATCTTTCTTGGTATATCCAGATAATAGGTAAGAGCATACTGGAGCTACAAAGATAGTTATTAAATCGTTAGCACCCTGAAAACAACCTTCCTTTTTTAAGCCCATTTTAAAGGAACTAGAAAAAAATTTGGAAAAAGTGAAAAAGAAGGATTTTATAGTTTTAAAGAGTTTTAAAAGGAAGAACAAATTTCTTTCTAAAAGGCTTAAAAGAAACAAAAAATTGGGTTATCAACAACATTCATTGTTTTCATGAGTTTATTTGTGTGTTCACATCAGTTACGGAAACTCCTCCAACCCGACCCCATTAAGAGCACCTCGCTCTGTGTAAAAATTCCTCCTATCCGCATAATTATCGCATTACACAATGTTACATGGTTTTTTAGTTCCAGCATTGGCCATTGGGTTGAAACGAACAATGAAATAACATAGCAGGCAGCTGTGCAAGTAATGATAGTACCCAAAAAGGTATTTCTGAAGTCTGAACCTGTGAACCACCAACCATCACCACTAGACAGCTGTGCTGGACCTCTTCCAGGCTAGGCAGTACAGAGTAACATTTAAATCAAGTTTCTTCTAGTATTTTGATAGTTGATTCTGATACATAATTGAAGTGTTACAGATGTAGTAACCAAGACAATAAAACCATCCATCCAATGTTAAAAAGGGCGAGAGGTAGATTTGAGGCGTTGTGCTCAGGTGAGGTGTGTTGTAAGCTTGGAGGCGGATCGAGATGGAAGTCTCTACTTGCAAAAAAATAAACCCAAAATATCATAAAAAGTACAAATAAGATTGCAAGAACACTGTATTTTGGCTATCATTAAAAAATCCAGTCAATATTACTAAAGTGTAGTATCACCACTTCATCACCAAAAAGGTCTATAATCAATATAATTAATAAAATAATAATGTAACAAGTAGTTTTGTTGTTTGGTTAATTGATCACATTATTTGTGAAATGGTTGGATTGGTATTAGTCTGGATATGGCAAAATCATTCTATTAGATCGAATGTACTTGTTCGTTCTAATTAATATATCATCACGAAACCATTACTACAATGTTCCTGCAACGATTCCCAGCTTAGAGAGAGAACTCTCAACAGTCAGGCCATAAGCAATTTCTCAATTTTTCTCGGTCATATTCACTAATCAATAATACTCGCAAGTGTGCTAAAATGATATTTATAGCCAAGGTAACCTCAGGCACTAAGTAACCCTAAAAAGAAAGGACACAAGTAGACTTAATAGAATGAACCGACCTATTATTAATATCCCTAATAATAACTAAATGAAAACAAAACCACTAAAATAGTTCTCTCTTAGTTGTTTGCCTTTTGGTCCCGCCACGTGGTCAATATAACCCGAAACTTAAGCCTCATAAGCCATGTGGCGAATAGCCTCGAGGCTTAAGCCCCAAATGAGTGAGGCATAAAACACTAATAAAGACCTTTAGGCTAAAGCCTCGAGACATATTCTTCAAATGCATTTTTAAGCATTGTTCTCATCATATGCAATCAACTCAATTTAATGAAAAAGGAAAAAAAAAAAAGGAACAAAAAAAATGGACATTCTGCAAATTAATGAAGACAAATTATGTTTTCAGATATATGTGATTGATTTTTTGTCATGTTGACTGGAAGGTTTTGCAAGACAATAATACAAGACCAACTATGTTCTCTGGTGTAGAAGGTTGAACAGGTAAGAAAAACGTTCAGAAACTGAACATAGGTTGGATAAGAATGTTGAGATGGATTAGTGTTGTTACAAGAAAAAAGGTGAAGTAAGAAATGATTCTCTTTAACTAAAAGCTCTTATGATGTTGTGGCTTCTCTTTTAGGCAATAAATAATTTTTCATCGTAATATATTACAAAATGATTAGTCAAAGGTCATATTTTGGGTATTTTTTCAGTTAGATGTTGAATTCTACTACACATATAACCCGCCTCCATATTAAATTATATGTTGATACGTGCCGTACAGAAATATTTTTGGTGCCCTTTCACACCAAACATCTGAATGTTTATACACCGTTGATAAATTAGCTGAACATTGCTAGTAGTTGAAATTGCACCTTTTGTGAAGAAAGTCGCCTTCTCCAGCATGCCTTCGCCCTCAGAGAGGGAATCGAGTCACCTTCTCCAGCTTGTCTTTGCACTCGAGAGGGAACCAAGTCACCTTCTCCAATATGCTGTTCCGTCTCTAATCCTTTAAACGAAAGTTCAATGGCGAAATCAGCCTTTCCAATCGCTTGCATGTTGATAGTCATTATTATAACCGTGATAGGTGCATGATGCGATTAAAATACACAACATTCATTTTGCCTCAGGTGCTTGTCTGAAAGCTGCTGTGTACCATGGGTGAATCTTTCACGATTCAGATTAGCAGCAACTTAGTCAAACAGCTCGCCGATGATGGTGAGAAGTTAAAGAAGAAAACAAGAAAGCCAAAAGCAAAGATACCTCGGGAACCCCAACAATCTCAAACTAAAGCCAATCAGAAGCAGATTTCTGATGATTCTGAGACGCTCAAGGGAGGACCTGCTGTTTCGGGATGGCCACTTCAAGCTCCATTATATCTGCCAGTTCCCCTACCTACTCAGCCTCCTAATGTAGAGTTAGATTCCATCCGAAGTGTCCTTCAAGAGAGTGAGAAGGTGCTGGAAAGATTGCAGAAGAAGGAAGTGGAAATGGTGGAGGAAGTAACACACAGGGCCAAGGATCTCCACGATAAAGAGTTCAAAATTCCACACCAGAAACCTATGCCTTGTTTGAATGAGAAAGATGCTTGTTTGGAATGCTACAAACAACATGTCAATAACCCTCTGAAATGTGCCCACTTGGTCAACAATTTTGCAGATTGTGCTCGGCGAGTTAGGCAGCTAGTGAGTTCAGCAGATAAGTAGTACACCCTAAAGGGGATTTTTGTTAAGGCCCCGCTTGGCTCACAGTGAAGTATGTTTCACCTGGGTGAAGAGTGAAATGTTTTCTAACTTCGCAAATTGAAAAATACTTTGCTATATTGCTCGGGTGAATAATATTTTCGCCGAACCAAATGGGGACTAAAGCTACATACTTGGGTGTGAATTAATTGCCATTTGCCAGTTTGATGACACTTGGACTCGTTTGAGGTGCGAATAAACTAAACTCTCATTCTCATGGTTGAGTTGCAATTCAATTCAGTCTTGGATCAGACAATGTTCTAGTTTTCAATCCAGCATTAAATCATATTTTCTAATTTAGTACCGTTGCTTGGTGGTTGCCTCTTATTATTTTTTTGAGAAAGAAGGTGCTTCCAGGCTTTGATCACATGTACTCTGTAAGAGCTCCTCTTTATGCCAATAGTATAAATATATGTATTAATTATTTGTACAGTTTTTTTTCTTCAGAGAAACTCTATATGGGAAATAATTGTTAACTAGAGCTACTATTTTTTTTCCTTAAGTTAAAGAAGGAAGATAGGTACACTTCCCCCAAACATAAGGTGTATTATTGAAGCCCCTTCCTTGAAACTACCACCCCCTTTCCACTCCTCCTTCCCAGGCATGAGTCCTAGCCCCCCCTCCTCTGCTCTTTGATCCAGATTCTCCACACGAGGCTCTCACATACGTACGTATAATACACGTATTTTTTTCATTTATAATAAACTCTAAAAAATTAACTTATATCTTAATAAATAACAAAATTTATACAAAAGAACTGAAAATCGATAAAAACATTTGAATTTTGGTCTTGACATTTTGTTACATAGTGCTGAAACTATGGCAAAATCTCGGTGCCATGACCCGAGTGATGTAAAAACTCGACAACTAATGGATGGGAACATAAAATATTGGATTTATATTGACTCGTAGACCTTTTGCCTAATGTTTTGAAGGATTTCTAGGAAAGTGCCACGTTAGTACTAATTGAGCAACCTATGTACTTGCCCATTTGTTGCCAAAATTTTGCGCCCTAATTGTTGAAAGGGCGCAAAGTGTCGTAAAGTAGTTAACATATTAAACTAAAAAAACTTAGTTCGTTTATATTTACATGTATTGTTCATTTTAATATAACTAGGTGTGCACACATACGATCATATCCGGATAATCAATCTAAGCATTATAAGTAGGGAACAAAGTATTATAAGTAGACATATACATTACCATCTTAGAAATTCATATAAATTGTATGTGTTATTGGTAAATATATATAAAATATTATAATCAAAATAAATTCATGTGCAGCTAAATATAAATACAGTTTGAACATGAATTAAGTTCAAAACTTAAGTAGGGAGAAAGTCATAAAAAATCAAGAACTTAGAAGATTATCAAAATGTAGTATTTCAAAGCGCCTCAAAGTTTAGGTGATTGAAAAATTCAAATCTTTTGCATTGGGAAAGAGAGTCGGCAAGGTTCTTCCACAAATGTTATGACTAAATGTTTACAAAACAATAGAGCAGGGCTTGAAATTCTATGATAGAAAGCTTTGTTACTAATGTGCCTCATCGTCCTTTTATTAATGTCTCCACCGATGCTCATCTTGAAGAAGATGAACTCAAATGTTTATGTCCGTATTTGAAAACATACAATAAAAAATAGCTCATTGTTCACTCATTTCGTAGTTTTACTATAGATTTTTAATCCTACACTATAAATAAATAGAAAACAAGCAATTGAAGAAAAATTCAAATATTAGATTACTTACCCTCTTTATCATTGCTACAAATAAAATTAGATCCTAATTTTCTCAATAAATATGATTGTTTGCTTGAATGTTGCCTGTTGGCTAATCAATACAAATATACGAAGGCTTATGTTAATAGCATGGGTTGGAACCAATATATGAATTCACACATTTTTTTCCTGAGATAAATAACCTCGCATTTCCTATGTTGACAAACCAAAAATGGAAAATAATATAAAGAAAAGAAAACATACAATCGCCATAGCTGATAAGAAATAGTATTTGGTTTATATGACAACAACCACAACTAAAATCAACACACAACCATAATCTCTAAAAAACAGTATCCATCGAACTATGGAGAAAGGGAAGGCTTGTTTGTTAGCCCAAGTAGGTGTGCCCGTGGAGCGTTATGATCTTGACTCAATATTTTCTTTTTTTTACAGTAATACGCAATATTTGCAAAGAGGATGTTCCTGGCAGTAAGGTGACAACAATGGATACATCTCTCACCTAGATGTTGTCCTTATCCTCATCATTTATGGAAATAAGTTGTTAGATATATATCTTGATTCTTGGAAGTAAATGAATCTCTTTGTGGTCAGCAACCAAGTAAAAGGAGAAGTCGTTTCATTGTCTCTTTTAAAAGCTCCTTCGCATAAAAGCAATATTAATTTTCAATCCACAAGCTTTGCTTGAAAGAAGATGCCTATATCTAATTTGGGTTGTCCTCTGCACATTAACATGACATCTTGTATTTTCTGAGAATATATTTTTTCCAAAATAGATTCAGAATTTAGGATGGAAAGCTAATTTTTTTTCTAATGTACAAACATTAATTCTTATTGACATTTATAAATATATCACATACACAAAATTAATTTCAGTAATGATAAATATTGGAACTCTGCATTTTGTTAAAGGGACTGATTAACATTTTGTTTCCCATATGTTGGAATAAAATGGTTAGGGTTAAGAATCTAATGTGTGGCCTGGTTCACTAGTATTGATAAGATTATTCATATATTCTTTTTATATTGATCCTTTTTATTCGAAAGTAAATCTTTAGCCCAATTTTAAAGACATCAACCAAGCTACCCCACAAGCTATATCCATCGACCTACGTACGCAATCCACTACCTGAAAGAAGGAAAGAGGATGGCGACTCCTCCGTCTAATTCCTTATAAAGCCCTAAACACATGTACTCGACCTCCCATTAATTGACATCAGAAAATTGACAATAACCAATCTGCCTTCTCCATCTTTACATTCAAATATTTTATTTCCAAAACACAATCCAAAGAAAAAAAGTGGATGGAGTTTTCGACACAGAAAAATTGGCACATCCAATCTTCCTTCTCCATCTTGAACTAGATCCTTTCGTATCTTTCATCAAAATATATAGTATTATCTTTATTAGACAACAAACTTATAATATAACAACAAGAAAAAGCATCAACTCATATCGGATTTTTTTGTTCTCTTTATTCTTTGGGACATGTGGTCAAACAATGAAGTTACAACACGACATCAGAAAAAATGCAATAGTTTTAAATTAAATCAATATTTTAGTTTTCAAACTCCAAATCAAAAGGTATTGTGACACCCCGCCCAATTAAATACCGGGTGATCAGTCATTTATTAAATTATAATCAAGGTGAACGGTTGGTTCATTCTTAGCATCACTGTCGCACAAATATAACTTTTCCAATTTAACACCCTAATTAATTAAGCTAAGTGACAAAACTATTTTTAAGACATCAATTTCCAAATTTCAATTGATACCAATATTTAAAACTTTACGTAATTCATAAATTAAGAATCACCCAACAACTTTACTGGAACAAACAATCCAAATAATTAAACATCCAACTAATTGATTCCAATATTAAAACTTAAAGACATCCTGACAGTAATAGAACCCAAAGTATAAATACTTGAAATAAACGAATTACAATATCTGATAAAACAACTGAATAATGGAAAAGGGCGACACATGCCCAACTGGATAAAATAAATCTAGAAGTGGAATCAATAATGAGGTCGTCTAAGCAAGAGGCCTGCAACTCCCACCTAAGCTGCAACACGTCCCTTTCAAAGGATCCTATGCAAGACGCCCCTGTGACTGGGCACCTGTAATATATACAAGAGAGAAGAGAAAATAGGAAACGGGTCAGAGCCCGATTGTAAAACAGTTTAAAATTAGTTTAGCAAGTATTTAAAATGCTACCGGCCAATGCAACCAACATATTAGTGCGACACTCCCTTGAGAAATTCTCACCTCTCTTCTAATGTGCACACCTATCGCACTAATATTCCCAACGGTTTAACTTGTCTTATCTTAAGTCGCTCGTAAGGTTTCATGTCGACAATTTCAATTATTTAGGAGATTAATTTTATTTAACAGCAAAGTTCTCACATAAGCCTTATATGATTATAAAGTTTCTCGGTATTATAACATACTTTTCAAACAATCATTTCCAAGTTGAAATAATTATTCATTTCTTACTTACCATAGTCACAGTAGGTAGTTCCCAAATTTTCAGATTTAAAATATATAAATTAAATACACCTATAATATTTATATATTCTAACAGCACCCCACATAAAATTTATGGTGCGGCATACTCTGCTATCCAGTCCCCGTATCACTCGTACTAAGGGAAATACTAATTCGGAATCACTCTCGAACTGTATTAACACAAAGCACATACAAATTGAGGCGAAGCATAGTTCCAAGTCACTAAGAGGTCAGCACATACCCTCACGTCTCTTAGGACCATCTGACTATCGATCCGATAACATGTACCAAGGATTCCTATGTTCTAGGGTACGAGTCAATATCCCCCATAAAGGTCCCATCGAGATAAGACTGTCCCAGCCCGGTAACCTCAGGGATAGCAAGTAGCGCGGGCATGATTTTTACACGTATATAGTATATGCATAAACACAGTCATAAATGTATACCACTATTCTCATATCAAATTTAGGTACACTCTCACGACCCATAATTATGATATTTATCCTTATTACTCAATATTAGAATATCACGTATAACGGTTTGTCTCTTATTCTTATTTGTGGGATTGTTACAATTTACTACATAAGACTCATAAATTCCTATTTCTCCAAGTGAAATTTCAGTAGGTGCTCATTTATTTTACAACGTAACTTCTTTACGAGTCTCACCCTTTAACACATATTCCTATTGTCCCTTATATGTAAAACACCCCCCGTGGAATGTTAATCTCGACTTACATTAATGGTTCCATATATTTCCAAAGTCCTACTGGTCTTCTTTATATCCCGAAATATTTTAATAGAAATGACCAAAGATTACTATTCGCTTAAATTATAATTAACCATTTAAAAAGGAAAATATAAGTCTGCCAGGAGGGTTCGATCGATCTATGGCAGGTGTTCGATCGATCGATCGATCAAGCAGGTATGACAAATCTGCAGAATTTCTAGTTACGGGTTTGTTCTTCCAACATCATCCAAAACAATATATTTGACTACCAAACTCCCAATAATTTATACTACAAGTATTATAACCTCAAATAAGTGATTTCCTACGTCAAGCATGCGGATTTTCATCATGAATAACGAATTAAAGGGGCATAATCCATAAAAACATCAAGAACCCTAATTTTTCTTTTGTTTAGTTCCTTCCCATTCTTTTACCAGATTTACTACCCTTTATTTACTACCCTTTATTTACTGTAATTTCGTAGTTCAATCTCTACATATGAATTTGGTTTCCAGAATACATCTATTTCTCATACAACATGCAAATTTAATTCTCCAAAATATGTTTTTCTTTCACAAAAACTACTCCTGATCAATCCTAGGCTAATATTATTGGAGCATTAACTGAAATAGAGCAAGATAGATACTTGCCTGGGATTTCTTGATTCAGATTTGTGGGAAAAATTTATGGGGTTGTGATCCTCGTTGCGTGATCTATCGTTTGGCGGCGACGGCGGTGTAAATGGTGGAGTTCTTGGCCTAGAACTCCTTGGAAGACCTCTCCTCTTCCTCTCCTATAGCCGTCTTTGGTTTATGGTGATTCTAACCCTAGGAGATGACTCTTGCCATCTGAAATACCCTTAGAATTTTCGTGGATTTTCATGCCCAAAAATATAAAATGTCCAAAACGCTCTCCCGGGGTGTTAATTAGGCCTAAAAACGCCCCGAGACCCAAACTAAACCCTCGGGTACATTATTTTGACTATCTCGACCCTTACGGACACATTGACGCACTCAAAATGATCATACGGGTGACTTATAATTTATTCACTTTATATAATAATAATTTAGTCCTGACACGACACAGGCGCGTCCCGACTTAAATTTTCATAATTGCCATTTTATTCACTCGTGACAATTTTAATAAAATAAATCTCATATATTACTTTACTCGTCTAGTAATATTCAACAATTTTCCAATAATTACTAACTCACATCATGTTTAGTAAATATAAAAATAAATTTGCGGATTAATAATAAATTAATATCTCAATTTAAATTTAATAAATCCCCAATTTTAAAAGCCATAAAAATACGGGGTATTGCATACTTCCCCCCTAATAACGGAATTTCATCCCGAAATTCGAAAAATATGGCCTACTTGGTAAAACACATTTTGGATACCTTAACATTACGCAACCTATCCACATAGTAAGGCGCTCAATCACTATAGTCCCCGCCTCATAGCAAGCTTGTTTAACACTCTTCATTAAGATACTTCACATTGTGCTCCTATCCGACAACATTTGCATAAGACACGTATATACACTATTAAATCCCATTATTTTAATATCATTGGGAGGTCGCACCTCACCACATGACAACTACTCGGATTTATCTAAACACAAAACTCCCATTCTGAGAAAAACCATACGAACATCTGACCACTCTTGTTCGCCCAAACACAATCGTGGAATTCCATCATAGTCATCGAATTATTCTCGACCGATCCAAAATTCTGATTATCCGCTCACCTCTAATCATACGCAGAGGGAGAATAGTTAAGGTTTTTTCACACCAAAACTTCAATAAGCACCTCGTTCACGACAAACAGGTACGAGTGCTTCCACGGAACTCTACCATTAGGTAATATCCTTCCCCAATTATCGTACCGCTCCACTTGTTAGCTATAACCGTTGTGGAAACGAAATGATCACCAAGATTCTAAAATCACCTTTACGCGACTCCATTACTCGTTAATCACCGTGCGCCTGCTCCTCGGCTATGGGTGATACCTCCTACTCAAAATGAAACGTTATCTCCGTTGTTTCCTGAATTTCCATATTGAAGGTGGGATTCACAAATTTCATCCTGATTCAGAAAATAATACCGTGTAGGACCACATACCGACGCGATCCCCTCCTTTCAAAGGAAGGCTGGGGCACACTAGTTAATATTGTAAATCACCCCAAAGGAATGTCAATCACTTCCTTCTTGGGCGACTTACTCCCCATGTTCGGATGAACCCTTGAATCTTACCTTGAAGATGGCAACCCATCTAAGGAACTTTACCGAATTTAGCGCCCTCTTCCGTTACAGGAATGGTTGATAACCACAAAATTCTCTGGTTGATCCCCTTATTCCAACCGATCTCTATCTATGAGTGGTGCCCGCGGAGACTACTCACTATGTCCCGCTCAACATCGTCTTTCCTTGAAATGTCTCACATTAAGTGACACTTAATACTCCCCTTCCTTCCTTGGTGTATATCGAAAGTTCCGTCCCGTGCACTTTTCTCCACGATGCGCACTTCTGGATCTTTTATACCATACTAACATTATCACTCTTTGTATGCACAACTCGCTCTCAACATTTGACTAATTACAACTCTGTCCCGAGTGTTCTCCATATAGTTAAATTCTACCCTTCTCAAGGAATGCCCCGTTGTAAATGGCTTCCCACAGCGTTCCGACCAGATTCAGTGTGCTACCCTGATTGCACACGTATATATGGATTTATCATCTTTCACACGGTGTTTAATTCACTCTACCACTTTTACTTCGTTATGTTAGTCCCACAAACATATATTCGACACGTTTATTCCCACGTCCCTTCAACTCGGACGATATTTAACATCAACTAACCAGGATGTCTACACACCCGATAACCGTGCATACTAGCGTAAGCATCGCACACGCTTCACACCTAATAACCAATTCTTTATTTTCCTAGTGCCCACAACGTGATTGTAACATTTGGGTAGTCTCACTCGCCCTAGAAACCGAAATTCTAAACCCTCCTTATCATCGTGCCACCCCTCAACTCGTGATGGTAAAACAAGACTTTCAATGCTTTCTTACCACGCAATCAACTCCACTGGCCTTAAATCATATTCCAACCACTAACCTACAGATATAATTATCTGCTCCTATTACGACCGAGGTACTGAACTTATGGACTAATGAACAAACATCTCCCTATTCCCAACCTTACGGTAAGTTTCATGCGTGGGATGTCTCGCAAAGCGAAATCCAAACAAGGAACCCCCCCGATACACTACTACCTAACATTGTCAGTTATCAAAATCCGTTAGGCCCTCCGTCCATAGCATGTACCCCTATTTTCCTGTTTCTTGGCAGAAATTTACATCTCCTCCAGAACTTACACTTAGCAAAGAACATTTCGCTAATTGCACTATCGTACAGTATTGGTGGTAACTGCATTCCATAAACCTCGGATACATATAATCGGGATTCTCGAAATCCCTTTCCCTAATCAGAGGGGTATAAATCGTACCTCCCACATCTCTAAAGGATAGATATAACAATGCACTCTTTCTATCACCAAGTCATGAGCGCTAAATATAATACTGAGTTAAATCTTTTCGCTCAACAGTAAGCCCAATATATACTGAATCATAACAACAAAAGTCCCTACACACACCAGAATCGAATATCTTGAGCCTACTATTCCCTCCGAAGTCCCTAAAATAGCTAATATTAGTGTGAGTCCGACCCTCTCGTAGGTGATGTATCGCCAGATCAAAACATGCTGCACTAATGCAACCATTCCGATAGCCTTGCAATAACTGCCTACTGTCGTATCGACTATTTCTATAAAATTGTAATCAATACCATCTTATACTCGTATGTCACATCACTAAAATGAGTAATCTCAATAAAGTATATAACACTATTAATATACTTATTTATCCTCCACGGATAGCACCAAGGAAAATGCCGCTACACTAGGAAAAATATTCACATAATAATATCGTTTGTAGTTATACGCATTAAACTCGTCTCACATGCTAATCTAGCAATGAACAAAATATAATGACTCGTTCGTGTCACATAAAATACGCATCATCCTCCGAGGATAAAACTTATACTTCTACCTTGCCAATCGTCTTGATTTCACAAATGGTCTCCGGTCCTAACACGCTTGCCCAAACCAGAACAACACTACTTTAATCATTCTCCTTTACTAGGCACTATACTCTTGTACCCTATAATCGTTTCAGGAAAGAAAAATTTGCGCGTGTGATTTCACTCTCCACAAAATACCTCAACAAATAATCCACTCATGGCCTATCATACTAACCACGTTAGGATTGTCATTCTCTCGGACTTTTGTAAACTCGATTTCTGTTAGCTACCCCCTTTATTCGCGTAGCCTTGTAGGCCCCAAAGAACATGCTACTGACTATACTAGTCCTTACTAAATCTACCATCACTTGGTAAGAATTTAGCTATCGGAATCATTTAAATAGGTCCCCTGATGTGTATCCACACCCCCTTGTGGTGCTACACTACCACCGTTGTATCCCGTTTTATATTTGACTAAATTCTTTGATTCTTTTAGCTTCCCACACCAAGAAGCATTATCATCTTCATTGAAAAGTATGATCTTGTCAACCCCTGAATCGACCGTCCAGTAGAATTCCCTTTTTGGTGTTATTAACTATTTTTTTTACGAGTCGATCTCCCACTTGGAGTCCTCTCCTCCATTTGTATCTACATCCTCCTATACAAGATTCGCTAACGGATTATATTCATATTCACAAATGGACCTCTGTCAGGTCCTCCTGTGATGAGTTCAGAACTATGTTCACTTCTTATCCTGAACATCTGATGAAGGAACATGCGGTCACACTGTACCTAAGATTCTCCTATAGGCATAACATTCCACTTCTAAAAGTAGTGGCTGACTCCCACCATGATAACTTTGTTCCGACATGTCAAGAAAATTTATTTCCAAATTTTCACTTCGAGTTAGCCACACTCCGTCCTATGACCAAGCCTTTGGATACTTTACCTCCTTGGGCTAACACACACAATTTTCGCATTTCTAGAATTTCCACTCACAGTTCTCTATAATGCTTCGTCTGACTCTGTCCCATCGTGCCGCGTTGGGTAAGTCTACCCTTGCACCTCTTTTGACTATAGCAACACTTGGGAATCATAGGTTGCGCCCTATCCGTCTTTACAGTCCTGGCTTCCCGTGCCATAATAGGGGTGACCTCGACTACGGTCATCATCCTTGAATATACTTTACAACCTCAACTAAGCCTTGCCTCCTGCTGTCCGCCCAATGGCCCCTTGCCTTCCATATTTAAATGTTCGAACACGTCCGAACGCAATTAAGATTCACTAAGGTATATATGTTATAGCAGGAGAACGAAATCTCACCATAGAAAACAACAATCCTAAACATAGGGCTCTATATCAAATAAAGTAACACTAGAAGCATAATAAGTCGCACAGATCCTAAGGACACTAGAACCTGATGCTCTGATACCACCTGTGACACCCCGCCTAATTAAATACCGGGTGATCAGTCCTTTATTAAATTATAATCAAGGTGAGCGATTGGTTCATTCTTAGCATCACTGTCGCACAAATATAACTTTTCCAATTTAACACCCTAATTAATTAAGCTAAGTGACAAAACCATTTTTAAGACATCAATTTCCAAATTTCAATTGATACCAATATTTAAAACTTTACGTAATTCATAAATTAAGAATCACCCAACAACTATACTGGAACAAACAATCCAAATAATTAAACATCCAACTAATTGATTCCAACATTAAAACTTAAAGACATCCTGACAGTAATAAAACCCAAAGTATAAATACTGGAAATAAACAAATTACAATATCTGATAAAACAACTGAATAATGGAAAAGGGTGACACATGCCCAACTGGATAAAATAAATCTAGAAGTGGAATCAATAATGAGGTCGTCTAAGCAAGAGGCCTGCAACTCCCACCTAAGCTGCAACACGTTCCTTCCAAATGATCCTATGCAAGACGTCCCTGTGGATGGGCACCTGTAATATATACATATATACAAGAGAGAAGAGAAAATAGGAAACGGGTCAGAGCCCGATTGTAAAACAGTTTAAAATTAGTTTAGCAAGTATTTAAAATGCTACCGGCCAATCCAACCAACATATTAGTGCGGCACTCCCTTGAGAAATTCTCACCTCTCTTCTAATGTGCACACCTATCGCACTAATATTCCCAACGATTTAACTTGTCTTATCTTAAGTCGCTCGTAAGGTTTCATGTCGACAATTTCAATTATTTAGGAGATTAATTTTATTTAACAGCAAAGTTCTCACATAAACCTTATATGATTATAAAGTTTCTCGGTATTATAACATACTTTTAAAACAATCATTTCCAAGTTGAAATAATTATTCATTTCTTACTTACCATAGTCAGAGTAGGTAGTTCCCAAATTTCCAGATTTAAACTAAATAAATTAAATACACCTATAATATTTATATATTCCACAGCACCCCACATAAAATTTATGGTGCGGCATACTCTGCTATCCAGTCCTCGTATCACTCATACTAAGGGAAATACAAATTCGGAATCACTCTCGAACTGTATTAATAAAAAACACATACAAATTAAGGCGAAGCATAGTTCCAAGTCACTAAGAGGTCAGCACATACCCTCACGTCTCTTAGGACCGTCTGACTATCGATTCGATAGCCTGTACCAAGGATTCCTATGTTCTAGAGTACGAGTCAATATCCCCCATAAAGGTCCCATAGAGATAAGACTGTCTCAACGCGGTAACCTCAGGGATAGCAAGTAGAGCGGGCATGAGTTTTACACGTATATAGTATATGCATAAACACAGTCATAAATGTATGCCACTATTCTCATATCAAATTTAGGTACACTCTCACGACCCATAATTATGATATTTATCCTTATTACTCAATATTAGATTATCACGTATAACGGTTTGTCTCTTATTCTTATTTGTGGGATTGTTACAATTTACTACGTAACACTCGTAAATTCCTATTTCTCCAAGTGAAATTTCAGTAGGTGCTCATTTATTTTACAACGTAACTTCTTTACGAGTTTCACCCTTTAACACATATTCCTATTATCCCTTATATGTAAAACACCCCCCGTGGAATGTTATTCTCGACTTACATTAATGGTTCCATATATTTCCAAAGTCCTACTGGTCTTCTTTATATCCCGAAATGTTTTAATAGAAATGACCAAAGATTACTATTCGCTTAAATTGTAATTAACCATTTAAAAAGGAAAATATAAGTCTGCCAGGAGGGTTCGATCTTTCTATGGCAGTTGTTCGATCGATCGATCTTTCGATCGATCGAGGGTCTGGGTTCGATCGATCGATCAAGCAGGTATGGAAAATCTGCAGAATTTCTAGTTACGGGTTTGTTCTTCCAACATCATCCAAAACAATATATTTGACTACCAAACTCCCAATAATTTATACTACAAGTATTATAACCTCAAATAAGTGATTTCCTACGTCAAGCATGCGGATTTTCATCATGAATAACGAATTAAAGGGGCATAATCCATAAAAACATCAAGAACCCTAATTTTTCTTTTGTTTAGTTCCTTCCCATTCTTTTACCAGATTTCATACCCTTTATTTACTGTAATTTCTTAGTTCAATCTCTACATATGAATTTGGTTTCCAGAATACATCTATTTCTCATACAACATGCGAATTTAATTCTCCAAAATATGTTTTTCTTTCACAAAAACTACTCCTGATCAATCCTAGGCTAATATTATTGGAGCATTAACTGAAATAGAGCAAGATAGATACTTGCCTGGGATTTCTTGATTCAGATTTGTGGGAAAAATTTGCGGGGTTGTGATCCTCGTTGCGTGATCTATCGTTTGGCGGCGACGGCGGTGTAAATGGTGGAGTTCTTGGCCTAGAACTCCTTGGAAGGCCTCTCCTCTTCCTCTCCTATAGCCGTCTTTGGTTTATGGTGATTCTAACCCTAGGAGATGACTCTTGCCATCTGAAATACCCTTAGAATTTTCGTGGATTTTCATGCCCAAAAATATAAAATGTCCAAAACGCCCTCCCGGGGTGTTAATTAGGCCTAAAAACGCCCCGAGACCCAAACTAAACCCCCGGGTACATTATTTTGACTATCTCGACCCTTCCGGACACATTGACGCACTCAAAATGACCATACGGGTGACTTATAATTTATTCACTTTATATAATAATAATTTAGTCCTGACACGACACAGGCACGTCCCGACTTAAATTTTCATAATTGCCATTTTATTCACTCGTGACAATTTTAATAAAATAAATCTCATATATTACTTTAATCGTCTAGTAATATTCAACAATTTTCCAATAATTACTAACTCACATCATGTTTAGTAAATATAAAAATAAATTTCTGGATTAATAATAAATTAATATCTCAATTTAAATTTAATAAATCCCCAATTATAAAAGCCATAAAAATACGGGGTATTATAGGTATGTCCAAATGTAATATCAATTACCTAAAAGTAATGAGAGAATAAATGTCTAGAAAAATCTACATATTGTAACACACAATCTTTTAAAATATCTTTTTACAAAACAAATCGTGCAACCATGTTCTTGGAATTTATCAACAAATTAAACACGTGTCTTTGTTCAAATGAAAGTTAACAAAAAGTGAACATAGGTCAAGAAAATAAATTCTAATGCACAAAAAGACACCCACAAATATAAAAAATGGCGATAAGGAAAAAAAGTAGTACAATCCACTCGCCAATCATATAATCCGTAGCACATTAATGAACAACTCAGTTCAAGATACTAAAAATGTCACATTGTGTTCTTGATATTTTCCCTCATATTGATATGATCATTATATATGAGTAATTTTTCAAATAGAGAAATTTCTAAACAACATGGAAGTATTAAAATATAAATTCAATCAGCCAGTGGAATTAATTGATAATAGAAAATTTAAATAGTTTGTTAAAAACTGTAAAACAAAACACGAAAAAAATGAATAGATAATACAAAATTTTAAGGGTTATGGGAACTTTTAAAATCACTTAATTACTCTAAACCCCATATAGCCACATAACAAACCCATGTGGACTACATTCAATGCCTTATATATACCCAACATGTATATCATCTTGTATATAAAAATATATATGAATTCAGTTGGAAAAATTCAAGAAGTAAAAATATTAAACATTGAAAAGAGAAACGGGGAGGGCTTAGATTTACACAAAAAAACACACACACACACATCAAAAGAACATCACAACATAGTCCCAAAGCTATTTTCTTACCCATATTAGAAATCTCTTACTCATGGAATCTATAAGCATAATGGAAAGTGTAAAAGTTCTTTTGTAAATATGAGACAAAAATGTGATATAGTTTGTTAAAAAAAGATTGTTGCTTTTCTGGACACAAACAAATGCATATAAATCATATAGGTTAATACATAGAAATGAAGGATATGTAGAAAATTTATGTGTGTGTGTGTCTCTCTGTGTGTGTGCACGTGTGTGTGTGTGAGAGAGAGAGAGAGAGAGAGAGAGAGCATAAAACTCAAACTGCATTTACATAAAAAAAATTAATTTCTCAATCTGAAACCCTAGCTGCAAAACTCAAATATGAAAAGTGAAGAACATATTACCAAATCGAAATCATAATTCCTAATTGGTCTGAGAAAGGTTGCATCAATGAGGGCGATATCACCAACCTGTCCTAATGGTGGTATAATATGTTGTAAATCAAGGGAGAGATGGTAATGCTTGAGATGAAATCTTGATAAATATGAAATATTTAAATAACCCAGAACAAAAAGGGTCAAACCGATGAAGAGAAATCAAAGCAATCTTATGGAGTATGAATAAACAGAATGGGATTACAGTAAGCGGTATCAAATTTATGAGAAAGAGAAAGAGATTGAATGACTGTTTGTTGACGGTGAGAGAGTAAGGGGGTATGTGAGAGAACAAAAGTGAGTGGAATTGAGTTGGAGGTTATATCCAAAATTCTATAGGAGGCTAATTTGGTCATATGGCCATCCTAAAAGATTAAGCCTCTTTTTAGGTAGTAAAGATTTTACAAAAAGTTTAATACTATAATATAATTAATTTTATCTTCTTATTAAGATAGGTGATTCTAATAATGAGGAAAGGTAAAACAATTCACATAATACCTGACATAAGAGGAAAAATTCACTGACGGTAAAAAAAACCTCGCGCCGAAATGAACGACAAATGTATTATTGTAGAGATTTACAAAATAGAAAAATATGACTTACAATCACACAATGCCCTAACTTTTTATCAACTCGTTAATACCATATTCTCCGAGTGGAGCGCCAACAGTTGCAGTACACTACACCGCGATCGTTTTTGGTCCCCAACCAATGTCTTCAAATTTTATGTCAATAAAATCTTATTTGAAGTGTTTGTTTGATGGAAATGGAACCACCGAATAACCACCGACTACAATCTAGGATGTGTGAGGATATCCTACGGTTGAAAAAATTGTCGTAAAGTTTTGGCTTATCCTAAAAACTCATAAAGTGTTTTTCAAGGTTTTTGAAAGTGGGCCATATTCAAGAACAAAACTATTTTGAAAAATACAAAACAAGTTGAATACGAAAGCCTAACATTTTTTTATTCAAGAATGAATTAAAAAGAAACTTGAAGCGTACAAAGAGAAGATTAAAGAATTTTTTCTTTAAAAACTAAGATATTTTCTCTCTTAAAAATTTACTTCTCACCTCTTATGGAGCAGTGGAAAAACTCTTTATTATATACACAAGTGACGAAGACATGTGGATTATACTCAAGTTTTAGCAAATTCATAGGCCAAGACAAGATGAATGTGGATGACCGGACATGATTTTGTCTTGACACATCTACCAAAGTGATATTTTGGAAATATATTTTGAAAAATAAAAAATCTGGAGTCTCGAGAATGCTTCGCGCACAAAAAAAGTATTTGTTGATGCGAAGGTTCAACGGCACAAGGTCGATACAAGCCAAAGATATTTCATGGGTTCTTCCAAAAGATCATGACCATCGACAGAGCCACTTTGCAAATGCAAAGTCCTTATTCGCTGAGGCTAACAGTTAATGACTAAGGCCGCGGAGAGAGATAGAGTTTGCTAGTTTTGCAGAATTTTACAAAACTTAGAATTTCCTTATCCAACCTTTAAGTTTTAAATAAAAATGATGCATTTTAAGCATAAGTTTTATATAGGAAGAATACAATATTATGTATATGGAAAATTTTAAAAACCACAATGTTAAATTAAATAAATTTTCAATTTAAGATAATATTTAAAAACGGGGTGAATCTAAGTATTCTAGTCAATATACCTTTATCCTATGGGATTTTCTCGGGTCAACGACATGAATTCGATATGAATTTGATGAAGCCTTTCGAAGACCACATGGATTAAACTCAGAGTATATTTTTTGTAAAACGGAATAAGACAATCCAAGTGACGTGGGGCATATGAGTAGACATACAATATCCCCTTTGTCTATCTTATGATAAAATTCGTAAAACTAGATATTACAAGCAACTAAATCAAATCTATCACCTAAGATGCATTTTTTTTGACCAAAGGCATATAATATATACCAAGTATAATTACAATTAACGTAAACTCAAGATGCTCAGTTGGTTTTGTGGGTGCAAAACCCTAACAACCCAATATTCGGCAGCCTAAACAGGCCCAACATGCCGCCCAAGTCATATTTAACATCACGTGGATAATTACGAAGACTCATTATAGTTACCTACATTCTCGGAGGAGATAAATAGGGATCATTCAATGAGCTAATAAGGAGCTGGAAGAGTTCGTGTACAACTCAACCACTCTTATCACTATAAATAAAACCCCCACCGGGGGCAATAGGGCATGTATTTTTTAACCTCTGAAATAATTAATAAAAAATGAGAAATTCTCCGTGGACGTAGGCAATTATCGAGCCACGTCAATCCTGTGTGTTGTGATATTTATTTTCTTTTCAAATTCCCCTGCTTTTAGAATTATTAATTGTGATTTCTTGCATTCACAATTGGTGTAATCTATGGGAACAATTCTCTTTTATAAAAGAAATTTGAAACCAAAGAGTGAAAAACGATGTCTCACCCACATAGTGCACCCATTGTTGGTGACTTACGAGCTGAGCTGTCTTTACTCAGAGTTAGATATAAGGTTTATTGAGATAGAAATCCAAGATTTTGCCCAGAGGAGCAGCTTTTTGACCAGAGCAACATGAAGCCCATATCAACATAGATCTCAGGACTGGTCGACGCTTATGAGGAATGACTCCACCATTAAGAGGAGGCAACACGCCTCCAAATGGAAGAGAACACATGTCTCCAGCGACGTTCAGAGAAGATGGAAAAAGAACTCAGTGAGGGAAACTTCTAGCACCGTAGTCGGTCGCCTAGTCCTCAGGAGAGCAAAACTCGCAGTTGAGAAAGGAGTACCGATCGTGAGCAGGACCGTTTAAAGAATGAGAGTCGTCTGACAAGAAAAAATAGAGATGAAGAACGCCATAGGCAAGATATACAAAGTCTGGTTCGAAGAGAAATGGATCAACACCTAGCTCATCGTGGGGATAGATCCACCAAAGAGCTAGCCAGGAGGGCACTCATTAACCAAATGTAATCCCCCCTTTCAAGGGTAATTATAGAGGAGGAGATTCCAAATAAGTTCACAGCTCCATGGTTCAAGACATAAGGTGGAAAGACCAACCCTATATATCATGTGCAACAGTATAGGCACACGATGACTCTATGGAACCACAACGACGCTCTCATGTGTCTTATATTATCATCCAACCTAGGAGACGTCACCCAAAAGTGGTTCAAAAGGATGCCCCATAGGTTGGTCAAGAGCTTCATGTACCTTGCAGAGGCTTTCACAACTCGCTTTATGATGGATTCTCTCCACAGCACGAGTAGAAACCACATGAGACGTTAAGAGAATATGCCAAATGCTATTGGGAAATCTTTAATGAGGTTGAATAATAGTCGGAGAAGGTCATTTTATAATTGTTCAAGATTGGACTGCCCCTAAATCCATGCTGCATCAATCCCTCACCAAGAAGGAGGCAAACACCATCGATGATCTCATGTCGCGCATTGAGATGTATGGAAAAAGTGGAAGATGTGGTCAACCTCATCCAGGGAGAGACTGGTCGCACAAAGGCAACCAAAGCAAACGATAAGGAAAACACCCCCAAAAAGGGGAGAAAAAAGGTAGAACGCCAGAAATGAGAACAAAGAAGACTCATCCAAGGCATTCTAAGAAGTTAATACCATTTTTAAGGATCCAATTTACAAAATCTTAAGCAAGATCAAGGACCAAAAATTCCTCAAGTGGCTGAAGAAAATGGGTAGTGATCAGAGCAAGAAGAGTAATGCACTCAGATGCACCTCCCACAAGGAGAACGGACACAAAACACATAATTACGAATCCCTTAAGTCCCATCTGGAGGAGTTAGCCTAGGTGGGGCATTTGAATGAGTACATAAAAAATAAAGTTGATCAGGTCTCCACCAATGCTGACCCAAAACTAGATAACATTTTGGACGATGAGGTGGGGCACAAGTTTGTCGTTATTCATGGGGCATTAGACCCCAAGAAGATCCAGGGCAACGCAGTTCAAATGCAACTCAAGAAGGTCAAAGAAATGATGGAGGACTTCCAAATTAACCTCGCCAAAAGCCAAGCTGACAAACGCAGGTAACCAGAGGATGTGGACTATAATAAGCACATAGTCTTCATGAAAGATGATTTAGTCAGGGTGAGGACCCCACACATTATGCACTAGTAATCACTCTCAAGATTGTAAACTGGGATGTGGATAAACTGCTAGTGTATCAAGATAGATCTTATAAAGTAATGTGCTTATTGCTCTTTCACAAAATCAAACTGAAAATGAAAGACCTGAAGGAAATGACCTTCCCTTTGATCGGCTTCGCTGGAAAGATAACCACGCCGTTGGGGAAAGTAGTTCTGCCAGTAAGGACATGAAACATATCTATACTCATAAATTTTTTGGTGGTAGACATTGACTCACCCTACCATACCATCCTTGGAAGAGGGTGGCTGCATGCCATGAGGGCAGTGCCCTCAACCTATTATAAAAAACTCAAGTGTATTACAGAGCGAGGAATAATGGAGATAATGGGCAATTAAGTCATTTCTCGAAAGTGTTTCACTGCTACCATCAGACCTAATCAAGAAAAGAATAAAGAAAAGGAAGTTATCCCCAAAACATGTCATGACGAAGCCACTCCATACAAATAGAAACTGAAGTTTGGAAAGCCAGGGGTAGAAGAGACAAGAGTTAACCTCGTAGACAGAGTTGTGGAAAGACTGGAGGAAGTAGCTTTTGACGAGAGCCGACCAGAAAAGAAATTTCTAATCGACACCATACTGTCCGACCAAGAAAGGAAGGAATTAATTTATTTTCTAAAGAAAAACCTAGATGTGTTCACATGGGAACCATGTGATATTCCTGGGATCGACCCCAAAGTCACATGCCATCAACTTCACGTTGACCATGTAATTCTGTCGATCACACAGAAGGCTCGCGACACTACCCCAAAAAAGGCCAAGGCAGTGGAAATGGAGGTAGGTAAACTTTTAGAGTCAAGCTCCATCAGAGAAGTTCAATTCCCAAAATGGATCTCAAACCCGATGGTGGTACAAAAGAGCTACGATAGTTGGAGAGTATGTTTGGATTTCACCGACCTCAATAAGGCTTATTCCTAAGACAATTTCCCTCTGCCAAAAATAAATTAATTGGTCGATGTCACAACAGTCCACGAGCAGATGAGCATTCTAGATGCCTACTCAGGCTACCACCAAATTTTACTGTTCGGACCCAATCAAGATAAGATTTCATTTATTACTCCTTTAGGCTTGTACTGTTACAGGGTCATGCCTTTTGGTCTAAAAAATGCTGAAGCCACGTACTAGAGATTAGTCACTAAAATGTTTTAAGGAACGGTTGGGGGAAATAATGTAGGTGTACATTAACGATATGCACGTCAAAAGAAAGTGCAAAGACAATCATCTGAATGACTTAGCGGATATATTTGAAATCTTCGGACACAACCTAATGAATCTCAACCCGAGTAAATTCTCCTTTAGGGTTCTATCCAAAAAATTCTTAGGCTATTTGGTAAGTAAAAGTGTGATTGAGGAAAGCCCTTACCAAATAGTCGTGATCAACAATGTTCAGCCTCCAAAGACTCTGCACAAAATTTAAAAACTGACTGGGATACTGGCAACTTTGAACCGTTTCATCTCCAAGTCATTCGAGTAGTGCCGATCATCCTTTTAACTACTAAAGAAGAAGAAAGGCCTCACCTGGAATGATGAATTCTTAAAGTCCCTTGAAGAAATCAAATCCTATATGAACAAACCTCATCTGTTGGCCATCCTAGACTTGGGAGATCCTTTTTATCTCTACCAATCAGTTTTAAGCCACGCAGTCAGTTCAACGTTGGTTTGCGAATAGGAAGGATGGTAATCCTCTGTTTACTATGTCATTAATATGCTCCTGGATGTCGAGCAACAATACCTCCCACTAGAAAAACTGGCCTGCTCTTTGTTCATTGTGTCTTGTAAGCTGAAACACTACTTTAAGGCTCATTCAATTATAGTCATTACATCCTTTCCCCTTAAAGATGTTCTTCGCAAGGCCAACCTATCTTGACATATGTCCAAATAGTTAATCGAACTTGGGAGGTTTGATATACACCAGCGACAAAAAATAGTGATTAAGGGACAAGTGTTGACCGGTTTTGTCATAAAATTTGTTGGGGAAGGAACACCTAGCGACTAAAAAATTTCCGATCAATTGAAATACCGTAGGATTGGATAATCTAAAAAATGGACATTGTATATGGATGGCACCTCTAAAAGGGGATAGAATGGGAATTATGTGCATCACATAAAAAATGCCATGATTGATCAAGGAATCAAGCTGGGCTTCGAAGCGCCCAATAACGAAGTTGAGTACAAAGCCTTCATATCCGGACTATGTAAGGCTCACTTATTAGGGGCAAGTCACCTTGATGTATATTACAATTCAAGCCGGGAATTCAACCAAATAACTGGGGACTTCAATGCCAAGGATGAAAGGATGCCAGCGTATCTATAAGTGGCCCATGTTTTGATGTCAAAATTTGAGTAAGTACACATTCAACAGTTCCACTGGGGAATAATAGCCATGTTGATACCTTAAAAGCCCCTAAGCTCAGTAGTAGACTCAAATATAAGGAGGAAAGTTAAAGTGTAATTCCTTGCCAACCCAGCATTATAAAGCCAGTGATCACCGAGAACATTCTCGCCATGCAAAAAAGTCCCAGCTAGATGGACCCAATAATTATTTATCTACATAATGATATCTCGACAATCGATAAAAAGAAAGCCCATCAAGTCAGGGTTAAAGTTACGCAATTTTATCTGGGGTTCGAAGGAAAACTTTACAGAAGGTATTTCAGTGGTCCTTACCTCTAATGCGTGCATCCAAATGGCGTTGACCAAGTTCTTTATGAACTATACAATGGGATCTGTGGAAGCCACGCAGGAGGAAGGTCTCTTGCCTTTCGAGCAATCAAATATGTAACCTCTTATGTTCAGGAGTGTGAAAAGTGCCAAAATTTCTCCCCCATGCTTCATTAACCAACCAACGACTTAAAGTCACCAACTAGTCCGTGTCCATTCCGCCATTGGGGGTTGGATATTATAGGACCACTCCCAACAGCACCAGGAAATCATAAGTATCTATTGGTCCGCACAAATTACTTCATAAAGTGGATTGGTTGGCACAAATTACTTCACAAACTAGTGAATATCAAGGATACTGATATGATCAGATTCATCCGAAGGAACATTATAACACGCTTTGGGGTACCCAGGACAATCATCACGGATAATGGCACATAGTTTGAAAGTGGACCCTTCCAAGGTTTCTGCGATAACCAGGACATCAAGTACCATTTCAGCTCTCTGGCCTATCCCTAAATCAATGGACAAGCAGAGGTTTACAACAAAACGATGCTCAACCGAATGAAAAAGAGATTAGAGAAAGCAAAGGGATCTTTGATGGATGAGCTTCCCCGTGTTCTTTGGGCATATCGTACCACACCTAGAAGACCTATTAGGGGAATGCCCTTCACTCTTACATATGGTATGGATGCTGTTATTCCTCTGGAAGCTGGTTTGCCAACTATGAGGTCCATTATTACCGAGCAAGGTTTGAACGATGAAGCTATGAGCGCCGAACTTGACCTAGCAAAAGAACGAAGGGAACAAATTATGATAAAATTGGCCTCCTACCGACTACAATTGGCCAAGAAGTACAATAAGGATGTCAATTCGAGAAAATTCTATGCCGGTGATTATGTCCTCAAAAAGTCTTCGACAGAGCCAAAATGCCTTCAGACGACAAGCTGGGCCTAACTGGGAGGGACCATTCAAGTGATCAGAGACGACCTACAAGGAGACTATCATTTGGAAATAATGGAGAGAAGGGAGATACTCAGGGCTTGGAATGAAACAAAACTCAAGAAGTTTTACTTTTGAGTTCCCTCTTATTTAAGTTATTTCTAGCTTAATTAATTTTTACAAATTTTTATTTCAAAACTTATAATGCTCGCGATTTGACCTAGCATTTTCAATAAAAGTCCAAATGGTTCAGTTAGTTGCTTAACATTGTTCCAAAATGGCAGGTGATATCTCTTAATTTGTGTTCCTTCGGTTATGGATTGGAATTGGAATGTCGCTGCTGTCAAACTTCGAGTATCAAAATTCCTGGAATTATCTACAAAACTTGTTAAAAATTCAGTATCATGGCAAATTTGGGTATCAATCCAATTTCTAGCGTTGAAACGGTAATCGTGAAAACTTGCAATTCCAATTTTTATTAATTTTTTTTTTGTGTTTTTGAAATTTTTAATCTTTTTATTTTTATATTTTAAAAACAACTTTCAAGGGGGAAACGACAATTTATGCAACTAAAATGACTAGGAAAAATCAGAAAGTAATCTAGTTGAGAATTTATGAGAAGAAACAAGAGGTGGGAATTCCGTCGGAGGTTGGGGCAGTTGACTAGGCCGGCGTGAGGTGAACAGGTTCGGCGAGGGGGGAGTGAGGTTGATGGGTTTTGGGTTGGTACTGGTGGGATCGGGTATGAGAGAGGGAATGAAGGTTTGGTGTAGTTGTTTGTTTGGTAATGGAGGTTTGATGAGAGAGATGGTGGGTGTAAGGTATAAGAAAGGTGAGGGATGATAGGGTGTGTGATGGTGTAGGGAGGTTAGTGTGAGGGTGTGTTAGTGTTTAATGCGTGTGTGTTTAATTTGTACCCCTAAAAAATGACACACTAAAGAAATTAAAACTAGAAATAAAATAAAAAATAAAAATCTAGAAAAGCTCTAATTTATTACTAAGAGACTAAAAAAATATAAAAAAAATAAGAATAAATAAATAAAACTCTATAAAAACTAAAATAAACTAAAAATCCTAACTAAATAAATTAAAACTAAAACTAAATAAAATAAATTCCTAAAAACTAATCCTAAGAAAAATGATAAAATAAAATAAAGATTAAAAATTAAAAACTAATAAAAATCAAAATCAAAATAAAGAATTAAAAAATAATAGAAAATAAATCCTAAAAAATTCTAAATAAATCTAAATAAATCCTAAAAATAAAATGACTAAAAATAAAATCTAGAAAAATAATAAAGGTACAAACTCAACACACACCGAGCTCGGGGTATGGACTGGGCTCAGTTTGGGCTAGGTTAAGGTTACAGGACTATTCCGGAGCGTCGGATCACATCTCGACAAGCTCAGAATGGACTTCTCACTTCACGGTCTCCTTTGATTTCTTCGATGCATACTTTTGACCGCTTCTGCGTCGCAATTGTACTGATTTAGCATTATTTGTACTGCAACTGCGTATTGACCTTAAAAATAATAACATACGACATAAGGCCAATTTTAATTAAAACGAGCGACTAAAATGCATCTATTCGGGGTATAAAATAGACACTTTTGGGTGCTTATCACACCACCCCCAAACAGAACATTGCTAGTCCTCGAGCAAAAATTAGAGAGAAAACAGAGATAAGTATCCAAAGTTGTTCTACTTTCGCAGGCACTGGCGATTGCACTTAGCATATGCAACAAGCCGTTAAACCTATAGGTTGCCCTACATGACGAGTGGTGTCTCATGAGGGTATAACAACTCGAGGTCTTAGAGATGAGGATTTATTTATTTTGGGAGAATTAAATAACATTTTATTGGAGAAATAATTAAATTAGCAATTGAGGTCAAAATTTGGAGTCGTTATAAAGTTTGTCGAATGCCGATTCTGAGGGTACCATAGTGTCCGAAAGGGCCGAGAAAGTCGAAATGACTGTACTTGGGATCTATTTAGGTTTCGAAATAATTTAGGACCATTTGACTCGAATTAAAGATACCGAGTCATTTAAAGTGTGTATTATCATTTAAAGATGTGTATCTTGGGATTTAGGGCTTATTAAGCCCACGAGAGATATTTCTCCAAAGAGAGAAAGAGAAATAGAAAGAAAGAAAGAGAGAAGAAGAAAAGGAAGGAGAAAAGAGAGAGAAAGTGGAGATTTTCGGCTTCTACGCGATCTCAAGGCGGATTCAGGCCCTACGAACCCGAGGCAAGTGATTAAACTTGCTAAATAATTGTTGTGTACATTTATTTCATGATTTGTGGATTGATTTTTTTGGGTTTTAGGTTTAGTTTAACAAAACCTAACTTTTGGGTATAATCTTAGATTTAATGTGTAGATCTTTGATTTGAGAATGAAATTAGTTTGAATGTATTATAGAATGAATATTAGTGTTATATATGTGATTGGGTTGAAGAGAAATGGAGAGAAAGTGATTAAAATGAATTTCGGGTATTTTAAGCTTACAAAAAGTAGCCATTTTTGAGGTTTCTGAAGGGCCGAATCGATTCGGTCCCTAGCCGAATCGATTCGGATATGTGCAGGTGCCCAGGTCTGAGTGACCGAATCGATTCAGACCCCAGCCGAATCGATTCGGTCTGAGACAGAGTCCCAGGTCTGACGACCCGAATCGATTTTCCTTCCTGGCCGAATCGATTCGCTGGGCCGAATCGATTCGGAAGCAGGGCTTTTTGAAGGATGTTTTTCTAAGAAGAATTTCATCCCGTTTTGTTCGAGGTTATCGATAGGGAACCTCTATAGGAGATATTTGGAGTATGTTTTGGAGACTTTTAGTGAGTTTCCCTTATAAGAAATTATTGGAGTCTTTTTGGCTAAATTCGCGGAATACCGATTAGAGATTTTGGTATTTTCCTAAGTGGGGAAGCCCACTTTTATTGGGGATTTTATTTTGAGAAATAACGATTTCATATTTAAAGAACACGAGAATAATTTAGAGATATCGGATCTTAGGATCCAATCCCAATTTGGATAACGTTAAAGGTTCATAAAATGAATTGAACCATATTATGGATGGAGAATTAGATAAGTAAATTGAGGTGCATTAGGATAAAAGAATATCCTTAACTTAAATAGAATTGAGAGATAATTCAAATTAGAAGCGACATGTGAGCTTCAAGTGAGAAATAGTATAATGTATACTAAGCGGGGATAATGTGTGAGGCTTGACGGTTAGTGTATCAAAAGAGAGTGATATACTAAATAATGATATTAATTCAACTACGCCTAAGTGCGTAATATTGAAAATGTAAATGATATTGCAGGTATACCTTATATGATGGTATATCTTTATTATGTGGTGATGTACTTATACCTTATATGATGGTATATATATACATGGTTAAGCATACCCCCTCCTTGCTATCATTGGGAAGTTACGTGCGTAGAGGGTGAGCATCCTGGCTCAAAGAGCAGGGTGTAGATATTCCCCAGGTCATAGTCGTCCATGGTGGTCAGTAAATGACATATTTATATTTATTATTTTTGGGGTGAGAGGTCGTGGGTATGTGTCGCTCTCACTTGCTGGTTAGGAGCTATGACCGCTTCCCGGGACGTCGTGTGCGTGAGTTGATCACGAGGTGGGTGTCGTTGAACCCCACTAGGTGGCCCCAGTTTGCTACGTATATGGGCTGCTGGAAGATGATAGCATGTGAGCCTGCGTCCTTCGAGTTGTAACTCAGTTGGATGGTTATTATTACTTGTGCTTGTATTTGGGTATCGAGGGCATAATGGACCTCAATGACTAACATTGCCAGGATTAGTCTATCGGGGGGTTCCTTGTTTGGATTTCGCTTCGGCGAGATGTCCCACGCACGAACCGCAGTGTAATGTTGGAAATTGGGGATAAGTTAGTCCTTAATGCTCATACTTATATATATATCACCTATCCCGGCGATCGACAGTGCCAGGAGTAGTGTAACGGGGGAGGGGGGGCGGTTCCTTGTTTGGATTTCGCTTCGGCGAGACGTCCCACGCATGAAAAATCATGTATTGTTGAGAATTGGGAATATTAATTAATTAAAATTTGGATGATAATTTGGGTTACATGCATCTTGCATTGAGGGAATAATGAGCCTCGATGATCAATACGGTCAGGAGTAGTGTAACGGGGGGGGGGGGGGGGGGGGTTCCTTATTTGGATTTCTCCTCGGCGAGACGTCCCACGCACGAAACGCAGTGCCGTGTTGAGAATCGGGAGGAGTTTAGTCCTTAACTCTTGATGCTAATAACTCATATATATATATTATATATATTGTTTATATGCCAAATGATGGCTTAACTAGAATATATGAAATTCTAGTAATTGAGAATGCTAATGTATTGTGTTGATGTGGTTATGAGATGGATTGTGCAACTTTCTATGTTCAACAAATGAACATTATAAAGATAACTATAACTATTACATTAATGATAATGTACCTAACTTATAGATTATAGATATAAATGTAGATTGGGAGATAGGTTAGATGTTTTCACTTAAATACTTCAATTGGGTTTAAGTTAGAATCCTCTTACCTAAATAGAATCGGGCATCCATTTGGAGATCACGTGCATAAGTTTAGTGCGCGCTCTAGTTGAGGGGTGAGTTGGATTTGTATGGAGAGGAAGATTCCATTAAATCATGTCATATTGCATTTATAATTATTATGCGGTTTAATACGCTTGCTATAAAATGTTTTTTCAACTCGGGCTCTGACCCGTTTATATTTTCTCCTCCATGTATATATTGTATTACTTTAGGTGTTCCTCCGTAAGGACGCCATTGATGTTCATCCATCCAGTATTCGTGGAGCTGTGGCAGTAGCGGACTGTTGCGACATTTTGTATTAGTCGATTCCTATCTTGGTATATCTAGATTAGGATTCAGTTTGTATATTGAGTGAGTATTCAAGTGTTGTAGATTAACACTTTTATATTTCATTTCTCAGTTGATTGTATTGACTGTTACCCGACAGCATATTCGGGTATTTCATTATTGAGATTTAAATTTGTACACTATATTACACTCTCATATTATTGGAGTTTGCAATTATCACTCATCTTAGTTAGATGTACATTGTTGAGTAATCTTGCATTATTGGTTTTATTGTTGTTGTTAAATAAAAGTTTTAAATTTTTGGCAACCTTCTTTTAATAGTTTCGGGTAGTTAGCCTTATATTATTAGTATTGTCAGTTGATGTTGAGACTGTGCCATCTGAGATACCTGATTTAAGGTAGTATAGGGCTGGCCACCCATTATTATTTTGAGCGGGTTGTCACAGAGGGTTTGCAGTGAATGTTCCCACAAAATTCGAAAACTTTTTTGAATGCAGTTTCTGAGTAGATGATGAAATGCTATACAACCCAACTTAAAAAGGACATCAAGGAACACCGTATTCAACTATCAAAATAAGATATGAAATTACTCAATACCAAGAGCGTAATCCTTCCTAAAACTCAACATGTGTACTATGAAACAATCTTAAGTATCATTAGAGTAATTCTAAGACCGCCTTTTATGAATCGACGCTTTGACTTCAATTCTCACTGGATATAACTCTCTGAATCGAACTCTCTGAGAATTGGGTAAGTGTATCTCTCTAGTGTGTGAGGATGTGAGTGAATGTAACAAGTTCAAACGTTTCACACACTTTATAAAAAGGACGGATAATGAAAAAATTTGATCTCATGAAGGAATGCTAACCATTATGTCGAGAATGCCGAATTATTCACCATATACTCTTCTCGTTTGCCCGAACAATTTACCAAGGGTGAAAAATGGGGTTTATGAAAGGTATAAGGGAATAATGAAATGAAGAAGATGAATGATAGGGTTTTTGAGAAGAGTGTGACACACTTTGATTGACTATTGTCTTCATCTTTTGAACTTATGATCGCATCTTTCTGTTTCTACTTTTCTATTTTTATTTTTATTTTTTTTTGCGATACATTCTTCTATTCGCAGCACAAATGAAGACAATTTACATGGAAAATTTCAAACATTCTTTTTCTCAAAAACGATGGCAATGATGGATGGTATTTGGGAATATGGATAAGGGTAATATGGAAAATGATAATGGGTGAATGATAATGTAATAGGGAAAATGGTAAGTGTATGAAAAATCGGTTTAGTGCTCGGGACAAACTACAAGACACATGTTTCTTACAACTCGAAAGTAATGTCATTCTCAGTGATTAAGCCAAACTTGAAAAAATAATGAGATCATTCAACGACTAAATGTAGTACCCAAAGAAAGTTGAGTCAACTTGTGACTCGGAGATACGTAAAAACCCTCAAAAAGGTGAAAAGCTCAAATCTCACGGATTTAAGTCTCCACTAGTGATATTTTAAGGCTCTCTTGAGAATATATTTACTCTTCAACTTTTGATTGTAAACGTGATAGTGTAAAACTGCCGAGTTTAGGAATTCATAGTGCAAGTACGTTTTTAAGAGGTGTTAATTAATTTATAGTTAAAAGCGTAATTTTTGGGTTAAACACAGGTATTCCGAGATTTCTAAAAGAGGGATGATAGACAAATCATATCATAAAAATTTAAATTTAACTGCACAAAATTTTTAAAATCACTTGTTTCTAAAAATTTTCAAAAGAGGTACGATTTTGATAAATTTCCCACCCCAAACAAAAGAGAACATCGTCCTCGATGTTTAAAACCATATATAAAAATGAAAGCACAAGGGAGGAAAGATAATACCATAAATGACCACTGGTGAAATGTACCGAACGCTGAAGTAAAGATAGAACCTGAAGAACAAATGCGATACAAAAATGTACAAGTCGATAAAGCATGTGAAAATCATTGGTTGGTGTGAAACACCCCCCCAAACAGGATAAGACACATACTCAGAAATAATGAACGACGGGCTGCCTCCCGGTAGCGATAAGTTTAACGTCTTCAGCCAGAATGAACCAATATCACCCTAAAGATAAGATCTATGAAAGCACGGGGTGGCAGAAAAATTGGGTGATGAGAATTACCCCCAAACAAGACTGAACAGTCAGTCTTCATAAGTGGGGTCAACAAGGTCAATTTCTTCATTGGGAGAGGGGCCTAGCTTTAAGAAGGGTTTCAATCGTTGACCATTGACCTGAAATAGGCTACCATCTTTAGGATTTTGAACTGTGATGGCACCATATGGAGTAACAGATTCAACAACAAAGGGTCCAGACCAACGAGTTTTTAACTTCCCGGGAAAAAGATGAAGACGAGAGTTATATAACATCACTTTCTGACCAGGGTGGAATTCTTTGCGGAGGATTCTTTGGTCATGGATCCACTTCATTTTGTCCTTGTATTTCTTGGACAAATCATAGGCATCATTTCGTATCTCCTCTTATTCATTAAGTTGGAGTTTTCGATGAATGCCAGCCTGTCGAGCTTGAACATCATGCTTATTGGGCTGTTCGGGATCATCTTGCAATAGGGGACACAAATGAGCTAAATGATATTGACTTAAGTATACACCACAAGAGGAAGGACTAGAATCATTGACAATCATTGCTTGTTTAGAAAGTGTAACATTTTGTTGCATAGTACAACTGAGAGAGTCAACGGTTTTAGTCAAAGAGTGTAAGTTGTGTAGCAAAGTTATAAAATCAGGATCATTTTTGACCTCAGAAGTGTTCCCTACACGTGGAGGATCGGATCTCGAAAATGCATTGGTGCCCTCCCAATTTTGGGAGTCATCGCCTAACTCAAGGAGAAAATTATAGGCGGCAGTGGGAGTCAAATGCATGAACTTTCCTTTATGCATGGATTCAATCATGGTGCGAGAAGAAGGGATAAGACCATTGTAAAAACTATGGACTAAGCGACTTTTCTCGAGACCGTGATGTGGGCAACTATTAATATAGTCTTGAAAACGGCCCCATGATTCACAAAATTGTTAAGTAGGCTTTTGTCTAAAATCCTGAATTGCTTGGTGCATTGCATTTGTTTTGATCATGGGATAGAATTTAGACATGAACTTCTTAACAAGTTGTTCCCAAGTGAGGATAGAATCCGGGGGCAAGGAATGGAGCCACATGGATGCATTGTCATGAAGAGAGAAGGGAGACAACCGAAGAAGAACATTCTCTTCGTCTAAGTTTTGATTTTTGAAAGTAGCGCACACTATAAGATATTTCCGCAAGTGAGTATAAGGAGACTCGCGTTCAAGGCCATGAAAATTGGGCAACATAGAAATAGTCGCGGGGTGAATTTCAAATTGCACGGCCGGAGTGGACGGAAGGACGATACATGAAGGCAGAGTGTCCGTAATCGGGGCAAAGTAGTCCCTTAAGGCGCGTTCATCGGCCATGATGGGTGTGGTAACATAACCACAGGAAGTGGGAGAGGTAGGCGTCTCCTAAGAAGAACACGGATCAGAAAAATGAGGAGCAACGATAGGAACACGATCGCCTAAGAGGGAATTTAGAGATGCAGCACTAGGGTATCGTGTTAATCGATGATCAATGCGTTGCAAATGTGGCATAAAAGCAAGGAAAAAATATTTTTGGGATTTTTGGTTATTTGAAAAAGAAGAAAATCTTTTTGGATTTTTTTGAAAAATAAGGAAGGAAAAATGGAAAATATTTTTGGAGTTTTTTTTTTGTGAGAAAAATTTGAGGCGGAACAAAGGAAAATATTTTTGAAGTTTTGGGTTTATTGTAAAAAAATTGTTGAAAAAAATGGGAAAAAGGGGTGATGGACTAACGGTGGAAAAACTGACAGGGGGAGCAAAATTTTGACTACCTAAAGGAATAACTTAGACACGTACACAAATGGAACAAGTCCGAAAGAGCACATAGACAAATTATTATCATCAAGTTAAGTGATTGCGTAGTCAATTTTAATTAGTCCGCTGGCGATAAAATCACGAAATCTTAGTCCTCGCCGGTAAAAGTGTGCTCCTACTTTCGTCCCAAGAGACAAGAGGCTTACTAGTTAAGGCTCACCACACTAGCTACTACAACAAACAACTATCCGGTACCACGCTGGGGAAAGCACAACCCGTTTGACGGGCGACCTCACTTAAAACCCAGTTTCCCTAGACAAAAGTCTTAAGATAGTTGAATGAAGATTTGCAGGTGTGGAAAGGACTCACTAGAGTATCCTACGAGGGTCTCGTTCCGAAAAGGTCCTAATGAACACCGTTCCTATTTTGCTTGCTAGTTGATTGATTTTAATTTAAGTGAGAGCACATGTAACAAGCAAATGGAGATGTGATTGAGTGGGTGATGAAATCCCAACTCGTTGCAATGACTGGGTATAGGTCTTAGGTAAATTTATTCATCAAACCATCCAATTTAAGTGCGATACTGAAATAAAATGCATATAGGAGCAAGTAGCACACAAAAATTGACTCGCTTGCAGGAGATTCGCGAGTGATAAAGAGTTTACCTCCCACGATTTTTACACACGTGGGGTGAAGACCGAGTTGAGTCGACTGGGGGGAAGTACGCCTACTTCAGTCGTCCCTAGGAGTTCTACCGACCCAAAGTAGAGAGGCTTCTAAATCCTCGCCTTGGACGCCCTCTCTCTACCTTGTCCGGTTTCCCTTTTCGCTAATTTTTTTTTGTTCGTGTTTTTGGGAATAAATATTACAAAAATAAATTGGTGTCAAAATGCACCCAAATTAATTACAAGGCCTCAATAATCCTAAACAACCAGTCTAAGGAGGGAGAAGAAGGAATAACTACACTAAAAAAATTGAAAATTACAAATCTTCATGGGCTTCAATCTTCAAAAAACCGGCAACGGCGCCATTTTATATCTCTTAATTTGCGTTCCTTCGGTTATGGATTGGAATTGGAATGTCGCTGCTGTCAAACTTCGAGTATCAAAATTCCTGGAATTACCTACAAAACTTGTTAAAAATTCAGTATCGTGGAAAATTCGGGTATCAATCCAATTTCTAGCGTTGAAACGGTAATCGTGAAAACTTGCAATTCCAATTTTTATTAAAAATCTTTTTGTGTTTTTGAAATTTTTAATCTTTTTATTTTTATATTTTAAAAACAACTTTCAAGGGAGGAAATGACAATTTATGCAACTAAAATGACTACGAAAAATTAGAAAGTAATCTAGTTGAGAATTTATGAGAAGAAACAAGAGGTGGGATTTCCGCCGGAGGTTGGGGCAGTTGACTAGGCCGGCGTGAGGTGAACAGGTCCGGCGAGGGGGGAGTGAGGTTGATGGGTTTTGGGTTGGTACTGGTGGGATCAGGTATGAGAGAGGGAATGAAGGTTTGGTGTAGTTGTTTGTTTGGTAATGGAGGTTTGATGAGAGAGATGGTGAGTGTAAGGTAGAAGAAAGGTGAGGGATGATAGGGTGTGTGATGGTGTAGGGAGGTTAGTGTGAGGGTGTGTTAGTGTTTAATGCGTGTGTGTTTAATTTGTACCCCTAAAAAATGACACACTAAAAAAATTAAAACTAGAAATAAAATAAAAAATAAAAATCTAGAAAAACTCTAATTTATTACTAAGAGACTAAAAAAATTAAAAAGAAATAATAATAAATAAATAAAACTTTATAAAAACTAAAATAAACTAAAAATCCTAACTAAATAAATTAAAACTAAAACTAAATAAAATAAATTCCTAAAAACTAATCCTAAGAAAAATGATAAAATAAAATAAAGATTAAAAATTAAAAACTAATAAAAATCAAAATCAAAATAAAGAATTAAAAAATAATAGAAAATAAATCCTAAAAAATTCTAAATAAATCTAAATAAATCCTAAAAATAAAATGACTAAAAATAAAAATCTAGAAAAATAATAAAGGTACAAACTCAACACACACCGGGCTCGGGGTATGGACTGGGCTCGGTTTGGGCTAGGTTAAGGTTACGGGACTGTTTCGGAGCATCGGATCACATCTCGGCAAGCTCAAAATGGACTTCTCACTTCACGGTCTCCTTTGATTTCTTCGATGCATACTTTTGACCGCTTCTGCTTCGCAATTGTACTGATTTAGCATTATTTGTACTGCAACTGCGTATTGACCTGAAAAATAATAAAATACGACATAAGGCCAATTTTAATTAAAATGAGTGACTAAAATGCATCTATTCGGGGTATAAAATAGACACTTTTGGGTGCTTATCAGCAGGCTTACATTTTAAATTAACGATCATAATATTCATCAGCATCACCTTAGTCTAATTACAATTGAAAATTATTTAATTATAATTAAACCTAAGGTCTCAAGGTCTTCGTTATGAAAAATAAAAAGACCTCATGAATTGCCCAGGCAAACAAAAGACCTATGGGGGATCCCTAGGCACTAAATGAACCCGACTTTGGTCGAATAAAATTCCCGAATGGGTGGATGGCCCTAAAACTAGATGCATTTTTGCCATAGTTAGTTCTACGCCTATGGTGGTTTGATGACACAACCTAAAAGGTAAGACAAGGCAATAAAATATATGCTCGACATAATGGAATTGAAAAATGAAAAATAATGATATTATACAAATAACTTGTTACAAAAAGTTCAATTACAATAACAAAAGGACAAAATAGACAACAATTGTTATCAACTACAAGAGCAGCAGTAATGGCTCTTCTTCGGCTATCTTCAGCATCTGTTCGGAACTCGTCATCGCTCTCATGAGAATTCAAGTAGCTCTTAGCCAATTGGAGAGGGTTGACATCCAACAAAACCCAGCTTTCTTCACTTCCAAAGGGTGGATGCCTATAAGTCACAATCAATTTGATACATACACCAAAGCTAAAAGTCCTTAGGAACTTTTAATATCTCCAAGGCATTTAGCCAACCATGCTTGTAATCTAGTTTCTTTTCCTCATCTAGCTTGATGGGGGCATTCATTCACCCTTCTTTATAGCCATTAGACCACGTTGTTCGAGGACCCATCCTGAAGAGATAACACAGTTTGAGGATATCGTGACTAAGGCCCATTATCATAACACGAGCCCTTTTGCAATCATCTCTTGCCTCAATAAGTTTATTCTTTAGGGAGTCATTGTTAGCTTGTAAAAGGGCCCAACGTCCCCAATATCCATGGCTTCAGCAAACTTCTTTTTCAAGGAGTTCACCTCTTTCTCCATAAGAGTGCCCATATCTCTTAAGTCTTTCACATAATACTTCAGCTTGGCCTCGAAGGCAGACTGGACTTTGTAGGCATCAATCATCTTCTTGAGGGCCTTACAAACATAAATAAATGCATAACGAGCTTGAGCACTGGCCTCCCGACCAAGAATGACTTTGAGATTTCTAAAAAAATGAAATCTCTTCGATAATATTGGTGTGATACAGAAAGTAAGAATAAAAATTCAGAGCTCAACAATAATTCAAGATAAAATTAAAATTCACAACAAAAATCTTTCATTGATAATAAAAGTGAGTAAGGCCCTTACAAACAGAGACCAATGGAAAAAATTATTTCTAACTAATCTCCTTGCTCTTCACATACTCTTGGGCCTCTGGAGCTTTGCCTTTGGCAGCTACCGAGGAAGTCTGATTGGCTAGACATCTGTCATATTATCCTCATCAGCTTTTGGTGGGGAACCAAGATTGTGCTCACCAAAAAGCTCAGAATTTTTAGGGACATTTACCCTTGCTAAGGCAGCATCCCAACACTTATTGAAGCTGGACTTCCTGATGTAATCCAACTATCATTTGTTGTCCTCAAAGGATTTATTGTAGCCCTTATCATAGATGGCCTCCTTGGCCGAAGAAATATCTTCATAGTCCTTCTTCAAACGATCACATTGACCTAAAGCTGGTCGTCAACAAACTTCATCTTGTCACGATCATTCTTCAGCATGCTCATGACATCGCTGGTGGAATTCTTCTCCTCATTATATGCCTTCTTGGGAGCAACAAGGGCTTTCTTGGACTTGTCCAAGGCCGTAGTAAGATCATTATGTATTTTGGATTTATCTGAGTGACTCTCTAAAATGGCGACAAAGTCCGCCACGAACTATAAGCAAATAAACATAAAGTATGTCAAAACACAGAATGAAGAATCCAATAACTTTAGGTAGGGCAAAAAGAAATTCATCTTACCAAAGACAATGTCTGAGCGGTGGGAGTTGAGAGCTGGTCATATGAGTTGGCTGACCTACTCACGATCAGACACGAACACGCCCCCTTTAGCAGGCTAAAGGCCAGCGAGGGGTTCTTGGTCATCAACATTGCCTGTTGAGTTCTCCCAGAGGTGGGGGCATCACCATTATTAAAGGACTGCAAATTCATAGAAGAAGTGTCCTTGTCCTTCCTACCCTTATCTCAGACTAATAAGTCTTATTCAGTGATAGAAGGGACCTCTTGTTCAGTCCTCTTTGAGGACTTGGCCTTGAGGAAGGAGGGATTAACATAGTCATCTTCAATCTGCAAAATTCTTTTTTCTGGGATCCATTGAGTCTTCTTCCTCAATAGGGATGGACTGAACGTTTAAATATTCAAAGGAGGAAGATGTGGAAGCTTCCTCACTTGATAAAGGAAGTGGAAGATCATAAATTGTGTCTACCGAGCGAGTTATGAAGCTGTCGGTAGAGTTATTATACTCGAGAAGAAATGAGGCAGAATGGGGGTGATTGTCACCTTGGACCAGGGGCTCCCTAAACTTCCAGCCCTTGAGCAGTTCTTTCCCATTGATGTGGGCAAGAGAAGGTTTTTTCTTCTTCGATTGAGCTGGTCATAAAAAAGGAAGAAATTTTATTAGTAAACATACAATCAAGTAAAACTTCAAGAACAAGAAGAAATAGAGTGTTAACCTATATCACTCCCCCATTTTGGGCACAAAAACCCTTGGTATTGCTTGCCCTTTGGAAGTGGTGGATATTGCCAACTCCGAGCAATAAAACAATGATCCCAATACCCTTTGTTGGAATAAGGGAGATTAACTACTAAGACCCTATTAGCTTTCCTCACCATCAGGTACAACACACCATCTATTGTGTGGGACCAGGAATAACAATATTTAATTTTTGGGATTTATATATCGGTCCCACGTAGTTCGTTTATTCTATGGACTCTGTTTATAATCCGCTATGTGTTTAGAGCACATTGGGAGGGAACAAAATAAAAAAACTCATAAATTAAAAAAAAAATTAGTTTGGGAGAAATGTTATCCCCCCCAGCCACTTTGAGGGTGTGGATCCAATGACCAACCTCAACAACGATGTGGTTTCTAGGAACCATGGCATATTTAATCGTAATCTATTGGGGAATTGAGTATGTTTTTCTAAAATTCCCCACGATCCTCTCATTAACAGTATAGGCCATTTCAAGAAGAAAAGATCAAGATGAGACTACGCCATGAAAATAAATAGAAGGAACTACGAATATGGAAGAAGTAAGCTAGAATGAAGAAGACTTACAAAGTGGATTAAGAAAACATGAGCTCTAAGAAGTCTGTTTGATTAAGAGAAGAAGGAAGAAAAGTGATGGTATAGATTTTGAAACAAGTGAAGGTCAATTTCAAGAGCTTTATCATATGGAACAGAACCCGAGATTGAAATTGGATATTCATTTGTTACATAGGACCAGCATACCCTTTCTATTTTCAAGTAATTACGGACATGACCATGTGCAAAACTCAGGCTTTAAACTCATAATTTGGGCCGACAAAGATGTAAAATTCTTCGGCCCATCTTTAATAAAGAATTTTAGGGGCAATTGTGGGTGCAATACTATAACGACCCCATATTCGGCAACCCAAATAGACCCACTCTTGTATGTGAAAATTACTCTCCTATGTAGATTAATAAACATTGGATGCTTCTCCTTCTACATATACACTCAGCTATCTTGGTCAGCTTCAGAAATACTTAGTCGATTGGCATGCTGACCAATTCCAAGAACGTAAAACTGTCAAGACTAGAAAAGGTTACTTGGATGGAATAGTGATTAACACTAAATATCAAGAGTCTCATTTATTGTACACAAATGTAAAAATATGGATATATGCAAGAATTCCATCTATTGGAGTCCAAACCACTATAAATACATAATCTCCTTTAGCTCCAGGAAACCATTGAATCAAGCACAAGAACACCCCATATTGAGCTTGTAGAAGGGTGTTTCAAGCTTGACCACTATATTTTGTCGTGAGTGTCCCTTAAATACCCCCTCCATAGAAAATTCATATTGAGAAGGAACCCAGGGTCCCAACAGAAATTCACATTAAGAAGGAACCCTAGGGTCCCGACACAAATTCACATTGAGAAGGAACCCCCAGGGTCCTAACAGAAATTCATATTGAGAAGGAACCCCAGGGTCCTGGCAAAAATTTATATTGAGAAGGAACCCCCAGGGTTCCCGACAGAAATTCATATTGAGAAGGAACCCCCAGGGTCCCTCTATGATAGAAATTTATATTGAGAAGGAACCCCCAGGTTCCCAACAGAAACTCATATTAAGAAGGAACCCCCAGGGTCCCGACAGAAATTCATATTGAGAAGGAACCTAGGGTCCCGACAGAAGTTCATTTTGAGAAGGAACCCACGATCTCGATAGAAATTCACATTGAGAAGGAACCCCTAGGGTCCTGATAGAAATTCATATTGAGAAGGAACACTAGGGTCCCTCTATGACATAAATTCACATTGAGAAGGAACCCCCAGGGTCTTGGAAGAAAATCATGTTGAGAAGGAACCCCCATGGTCCCGACAGTAATTCATATTAAGAAGTAACCATAAGGTCCCGGTAAAAACTCATATGGGAGAAGGAACATCCAGGGTCCCTCAAACCCCATAAAGCATTTGGTTATAGAATCCTCAAGGGTCCTCTCCCTCAACTGCAAGAACACATTTGGGTGAGGGACCCTCAACGTCCTCCTCCTTAGCTTCTAGAAAATAATCCAGGATGAGGGAGTGGCTACCATGAGCAACCCCTCATTATAAAAAGTCATTCTTTAAAGAACAAAAGTACTAACACTTACTTTCCTGTACAAATAGCCTAGTTGAGCAGGTAGGGTTCAAATAGGCCAGTTGGGATCTCTTGAAAGTTTTGGCTTGGCGACTGAGGAACAAGGCTTGTTGAGAAAACTCAACCACTTAGCACTTTAGGATTGATAGAATACTAGTAGAAAGACACTAGGGTCGCCCAGTCCTCACACACCTCACAGTCAGACACAACCAGGGTGAGTAGCCAAAGGGTTACTCATAAGAAAAGAATTGTTTATAAAATAATTTTAAAGGAGAGGGTCCTCTAGGCCCCTCTCAAGAAAAATTATTTTGGAAGAGGGTCCTTAAGACCCCCCCTCAAGCTTACAAAGATTTTAGAGGAGGTGGTCCTTGAGACCTCCCTCAAGTTTATAAAGTTTGTACCAAAAGTTACCGTTTCAAAAAATATTTACCAAATCAAATATTTTGTCTCCATCAGGAGACATATTTTATTTTTTAATTTGGTTTGCACCAGGTGGCACCTGTTTAAGGGGATAGGCTGCTGCACACATGTAGGGAAAAATGGTACACTACAGACCTTATCCCTCACCAACCCTCTAAGTTTTGGGCGCCAAAAGTTCCAACTAAGTCCTAGTGCCCAAGTATAAGTAGGACCCCTGGGAAAGGTCAAGATATATAGAAAAAACTCAGTAACAATGTTACTCTGTCAAAATCACACCAGAACTTCCTAGTATTCTCTCCCTGCTCTATCTTTAGTGCTAAGTGCCTTGTTCTTTCACTCCTCACTGACATTCATCATTCTCAGGAGCTCTTCTTGAGAAAATTACTAATATTGTTGTGGAAGTTCATCTTCTTGTAGGGAGGGAGTTCCAGTTTGAGCTCCATTTTTATCAAAAGGAGAAGGTTTCATCAGAAGATGCTCCATAAGTTCTTGAGATCCTTGCAGACAACGTCCATTGGAGTGGGTCATGCCTCACCCTTTCTAGTTATTCATAGACCCCAGTCTCACTACCCTCCTATATTTGGCGACACTATTGGGGAGGTATACTCACTTCCATGGATAAATAAGGTTTTAATGTTTCTAGGCAGCTAGTTTTGAAGACATTCCATCTGGGAATGGAGCTCAAAATGACCAGACCACTCAGGAGGATGTGGTGGTGACCAAAGCTAGAGTACATTCTCCTTTGGGAGGGCAGACCATTTCACCGGTGGTGGCTCCGACAACAGGTAGCAACCTCATGAGCATGTTTTTTGAGACATAACAATATAAACCTTGCAAAGTTTGGATCAAGGTTTTGTAACACCATCAGCAACCCCCAATGAAGGGCAACCACTACTGCAGCGATTCTGGTAGAAGTAGCTTTGTCATTGGGGAGGGGGGGGGGGGGCGCTGGAGCAGGTTGTGGCACCATCAAGCTCACCAGCAGCTAAGGGCATGAGTTTGGAGGAGTCACCCTCCGAAGTTGTTACTATGGAGGAGCTCAGGAAGTTTCCCTCCTCTTCTTAAAAGAGGGTCCTCATCTATATGAGGAGTTGCAGGACCCCTAACCACAAGAGATGAATGAGAAATCATACCCAGAGGGGTATATTCTAGAAAAGTTTATCAAGTTTAACTGTAAATGGGCGAAATCTTTTGAGTCCTGAGAAGAAGATGAAAAGGTGGATAGCTAATGATAGTGGCGATGAACCCAATTGCGAGGAACTCATGTCAGCTCCTTGGGGTCATGAGAAATCCAATGGCGAGGAGCTCAACTACGAGGGATAATTATCAATCCTTTTTAGTTGCGAGGAACCCTCTCCAGCTAATGGTGTCTACGAAAATGAGGAACCCGCCATCGCAGAAGCTTCAGAGGAGGTCCTCAACTAATTGTGGTCATGAGGAAATTTTTTCAGCAAGCCTCAGAAATGAGGAACCCTCTACGCTCTTAACCCCTGATGAGGAACCCATAAATAATGAAGTCCCAAAATTTGAGGAACCCACACCGGATAGTAAGCCAAGTTCATCACCAATAGTGGTCCCCAAAGATTTGGGATCAAAACTCATTTCTCTAAACGAAATACCAACGGGTGAGGAACCCAGGGGTGGAAAATAGGTCGAGGAACCCATGGTGGTCGAGAAACCCTTGGTGGGAAAAATTGCAGACGAAGAAACTCTTGAGGAACCCACCTCACCTAACAGTGTTCGCAAGGGACCCCCTGTCACTCGATCCTTTGATGAGGAACCCGTCACGAACATCATAGCATCTGGCGAGGAACCCCTCGTAATCGTGGTCGAGGAACTCATGGAAAATGGGACCGAGATAAGGGACCCCTATGCAAGGAGTCGCCCCTCATTACAGCCAGTGGTTCAAAACCCTCAAGGGTCCTCGCCCCAAATACCAAATTGCTAACAGTCGTACTCCCTTCCTCCAACCCAAAGTCAAGTGCTACATTGATTGACGATGCTCGGGAGGAACCCGTAGCTTGCGAGGAACCCCTTGTGACTTTGATAGCAGGTGATGTCATCATAACAAAAGATTCAAATGGGGAATAAGGGTTTGGCAAAATAGCTGGCGAGGAACCCATACTAGCAAAACTATACGCCACACCGACAACGGCACATGAGGACCTCTCATGGAAATTTATTTTCGGTGAGGAACCCATAGATCTCAAATCCTTAATGAGGAACCTTTCACAGTCAAGCCGACAATTGAGGAATCCATAAGCTAAAAACCGGATAAGGAACCTTCCTCGGTGTATGATGGTCGCGAGGAACCCTTTTCAGGAAGCCTAAAAAAATGAGGAACCCCCCTCAGTAAGAGGTGAGGAACGCTCAGCAACCTTTCTTTTCTCAACAAACGTAAAAAATAAGGAACCCTCGACAGAAAGACCGTGCGAGGAATGACTCCTAATTTGAGCCCTGGGCGAGGAACCCCCGATAGAAAAATCACATGAGGAACCTCCAGCAGTTTGGTCTCTCAACGAGGGACTCCCGGTAATACTCGTTCTCGATGAGGAACCGCTGGTATCAGATATCTTTTGTGAGGAATCTCTCATAGTTAGGCTCTCATGCTGGGAACCCACAATAACACAAATCCCAAGCAAGGATCCCTCCTCAATAACTTGTAGGCGCGAGGGACCCCCAGCAAACTCAGTTTTAAGAGAGAGGCCTCTGTGCGAGGACCCCTCTCCCTATATCAAGTAGAAATGAAAAACTCCTCGTGTTTAAGCCCGCGCTCGAGGAACCCAGAGCTAACAGAACTTCCAATGAGGAAACCCTTGTATTCAATGTGGTGGATGAGAAAGCTGTAAGTACAAAATCGCCAACGAGGAACCCAGCCCTAGAGCCAAGTGAGGGACCTGAAGCGACTAAGAATGTATCTCTATAGTACGTTCACTCTAGGCTCAAGTGCAAGCTTGTCGCATTAGTAATAAACCCGATAAGTCGGGATCATATCCACAGGGAAATAGGACGAGAAAATCGTGACAAATGAAGGACAAACGGTCAGCCTAATTTCAATTCTAAGAAAAACAAAAAGATGATTTGTTTGCAAATAATCCTACTAAGTAAAAGGAAACTAGATTAAGACTATGGAACTAACGAATTAAGAAAGGATTTATAACTAAGAATGAAGTAATAAATATGAAGAGAAAAACAGGCCGGGAATACAATCCCTCAACCCCAATGTATTTCTAATATAAAATTAATCGTAAATTTAAGTGATTAATCAGACCTAAACTTTAGTGCTCCCAAGCATTACATATATGAGGTTCAAACTCGCACCATACGTAATCAGAGGACGATTAAAGCGATAACACGATAGATACACTTGCATTGCATTCTAAAGCATCCCGGTTACTTCGAAACAAACAAGATCCTAAGATCTACAATGGTTGTGTTTGCTACGAAATAGGGTCTAATAAACCCTTAAGTTTAGAGGATTAATTTTATACACATGCAAATCTCACATCGGGTTGAGTTCATGCATCCCAACCCTAAAAAATCTAGCCAGACATATCGAACCTAAAAGAAAATATGTTTTGAATGAAAGAAAACATTTTTACTAGCTATGAAAAATGAAGAATAAGGATATTACTACTAAAGAATTAACTACTGTAATAATTAAAGAAAGACTTGGAACGAATTTACTTGAATTGCAATCTGGAATCAAACTAGTTTTTTTTTTTTTTTTTTTTATTTTTTATTTTTTATCTAAGCTAATTACAAAGCTTCTCTAAAAAATGAATTAGAATCCCCCCTTCTTTTCTGGGAGGAATTAGAAATTTATATCCTACGTTATTTATAAGAGTTGGATTGATGCAAAACTCTAAGAAGAAGAAGATCAAATCAAATCAAATCAAATCTCGAGCACCGGATCGATCTGGTCAAAACATTCCGAACTGGTTCGGTCATCAACCGAACTGATCCGTTTTCCAAACAAATCGGATTGGTCCGCTAGACGAGTTGTTATGGAGTGATTTTAAGGGCCGGACCAATCCATTTTTTTGGGATATCGAATTGGTCCAGTAAACTTCCATCTTTACAGTGATTTGGGACGTCGAAATGATCCATTTTTGTATTAAACCGGATTGGTCCGGGTTGCCTTCTTCAACTTCTCTTCAATATCTCGTGATTTTCTCACATCTTTGGGTCTTCATAACTTTTAATTCAGAACTTAGATTGGGACGCTGTTTCTTCCTATGTGCTCATGAGTGCGAGATCTTCGACTTTTATTTTGGGTCCTCAATCGGATTCCTAGTATAAATTACGCTTTTACCCTTTTGATTCGTCTTCTTTCTTTTCTCTTGCTTCTTACAGTTTCTTTCTTCCTTTCATGTACTAAATACCTGTGAAATTAATAAGAAATACATGAAACTTGGGGTACTTGTTAGACGGAATCATTAGCCAAGATATGAGATAACTTAATTCATTTTACGTTGTCCGAGGTAATAAAATCCTCTAAATTAAGGGGTAAATTTGGAAGAATTTATGCCTAATCAAACCCCCCCTAACTTAGAACTTTGATCATCCCGAGCAATGTAAAATAATCAAAACATGATCCAACTAAAAAAAATGGGATAGAATACCTCTTTCGCGGGCAAGCGATTGCATTTAGCATATGCAACAAGCCTTTGAACCCCTAGGTTACCCTAGTTGGACGAGTTGTGTCTCGTGAGGGTTTGCAGCGAATATACCCACAAAATTTGACTCAAAGAAAATTCAAAATACATAAAAATCGTATAATTCAAACTTTTTCAGAAAATAGTCATCATCAATTCATGTTCAAGAGTCTCAAATCATAGTGCGTGTGTGCGAAGCTTGAAATTTAACCGCGAATTTCCACCGATTGATCATTAGGTTACTTATCCAAATTTATTTTTTGATTTCAAAGTCTCATGGGATGCTCTCACAAACGAATCTCTCGGAAGGGTGGCTATTTTCTCTCGGTATGCGTGATTTATAAGAATAAATGCATAGGAACCGAGTTCACGAACACAAATAGAAAGACGAAAATTTTATGGTAAACGAAGCTCGTCATTGTATTACGGTTATAGAAAAATATGGGAACATTGCCTCTAATTCATATTTATAGTCTCTTTTATTATCTTTTCGTGTTTTAGCTCTCCACGTGGTAACCAATTTTGCATAAAGGACTCGATTAGGACTTTATTGGGTTAGAGGTATATTGGGTAAAATGGGGGTGATTGGGAATTTCAGAATTGGAAAATTTTCTTATGATGTCCATTAGTGATTTTTTCGGGCTTTTGCTCCTTTTTCTGATTTTTCTATTTTTTTTTCCTGTTTTTTACACTTTTCTTTCTTCCTATTTTTGTAGAGCATAACTATTCTTTTCTTGCCCCTTTTTATTCACTTTTCGGACTTAATTTCTGGGATTATCCATTTTCACCATTCCTGGCCAATTGAGGTTTCTCGGTTTGTCAAACGAAAGGAAACAATTTATTCGGCTCAATTTTGGTTTACAAAAGGGATAATTTTTTGCTACTTTTTTTGGCCAATATTTTTGGGTGAAAAATGAGGGCCTACTTCATTGTCCAAAATACTAATTGCGCTACCATATGCGTCTCGAGATTACTTTAATTTAGAGACCTATTTAGCACGTTTTGCAAGGCAATATCAGACACATTTTCCATAACCGATCAAAGTGAACGAGTTGAGATCCATTGACGACTTGTTAGAACGCTGAAGAGAACTTTGAGTTAACATTTAACTCGGATTGATTTATACATTCACAATAATGAAAGGCTCGAATCTCACCGGGTCTGTTAATCTCCACATTTATTCGCTAAGTCGTCTACGTTCGCTCAATTTCCATCTTTGGTCAATTTCGGCTTTGTGTATTATGTTTTTACAATTTGAGACTTTAAACCGTCTTTTAATGATATTTTCGAATAATTTGAATTTGAATTTTTATTTATTTTGAAGAAAAATATTTTTGGCTTTTTCAAGATTTTTTAATTTTTTTTTGTTTGGCATTTTAAAGATATGTGAAGTTTTAGAAAGACGCACTTATCACCCCCCATAACTTAGACTTTTGCATTGTCATCAATCAAAAGGACTAAAATCTAAAGAAGAAAAAGAATAAGTGTGACAAATAAAATAAGCAAATTATCAAATTGCACCAAGACACTATGACACTCATACATGACTCAAAAATACAACAAAAATCACCCCATATGCGTCGGGGGTTCGACGACCTCTCATTTCTCTCCACAAATCACCCAGCCCCTTGCACGGGATCCGTTGCTCTCCTACTCTCTTCCCTCTGCCTGTCATACACCAATAACCGGAATAAGTTGGGCCCTTGCCCATAAATAAAGGAAAGACCGGGAGACTCATCGTGATTAATCGGAAAAGGATCCTTGTGATACGTACTACGCGGGACAGGCTGTAAGGCAGACGAGACTTGAGTCTTATATTCAATTACCTTCGAGGACTCAAGTTTCATGGGTGGATGGTCATTGCGAAGAAACTCATCAATTTTATCTTTCCACTGGCTCTCTCCTAAATGACTCCATGTCTAATAGAGATTGGACTTCGTCGTTAAGGCTCTCATCCACCTGCCTGAATTCTCTCTTAAATTCCTCTTGGCTCAACTCCTCTAGCTCTCTTTCTTGCTTTGTTTATACATCCTTCCTTCCTCGGCTCCATCTCAAAATTATTAGGTGGTGTCGGTGGGTAGAAATCGAGGAGAAAAGTATTCTATCGTGTCTCACCGTTCGATCTCCTCTAAGCACTCATACAAACCTCTCCCGATGCCCTCTAAATTGTCGTTCTCTCTCACACTCAAGGGCTCACTCACACTCTTCATTTCAGTTACTACGCATACCTCCCCTACCCTTTTCTCCATGTTGCAACCGTCTCTCTCACTTGATGTAACAAGGCATAACCCTATCGTCTCTCGCGTGTGGGTCCTCCCATGCTCGTGTGCTGCCTCTAAATGATTCATCCTCACGATTATCCTTTGTCACCCTCGTTCTTAATATTATTAAAAATATTTATCTCGAGGGTCATGTTCCCAAATGTTAATTGCATTCGCCCACTCCGAGTATTGATGAGTGCATTAGCCGTAGCTAAGAATGGGCGACCAAGGATAATGGGAACATGATTGCTCGGGAGAATGGAGGGCTCCTCGTCCCAAATGACAAAATCCATTGGGAAGTAGAAAGTGTCTATTTGGACAATCACATCCTCAATGATTCCCTGACGCTTATTCATAGAACGATCCGCAAGCTGGAGAGTCATATTTATGGGCTTAAGGGCTCCCAAATCTAGTTTATTACAGATGGAATAGGGTAGACTGTTAACACTCACCCCTAAATCTATTAGCACCCTTTCGATTCGATTCTTCCCCATGATGCACGAGATGGTGGGTGCACCCGGATCTTTATACTTTAACGAAAGATCACTCGATAAAACTGAACTGACATTCTGGGCTAAAAAGACGTTCTTATTTACCTTTAGCTTGCGTTTCACCATGAGTAAGTCCTTAATGAACTTAGCGTATGCAGGAATTTTTTGTACAGTCTCAAGAAAAGTTAAATTAATCTTTACTTGCTTGAGGATGTCCAAAACATCGTACCGAGAAGTCTCTTTAGAGTACGGGACCAACCGTTGAGGGTATAGGGCAGCGGTGGGGGGTTTCACCATGACCTTGGGTCCGCCAGTGTTATCTTTTTTATCACTCTCAATTAAAGGAGCATCTTCGGCCTCTGTCGTGTCGAGCGAAACCTCCTTATTTTTAGGTACGTATTATGGGGGAGGTGACAAGTCAACTACTCTCCCACTACGTAGAGTGGTAATTGCGCTACATTGCTCAGGATGGTCATGGGGTGTGGAGCTAACACTAGTTTGACCTTAGGAAGGTCTTTGGCCCTGGGTAAGAAACTTGCCCTTCTCTTGGATACTCAACGATGATTACATTTTTGAAATAGTCGCATTTATGTCGTTGATCATGCGCTCATGTTTAGCAGTGGTTGAATTCTGGGCAGTGATGAATTGGTTTATCGTATCCATGAGATTTCTCCGCGGTGGAGTGATATATAACCTGGAGATGGTGGTGCTTGCAAATGTCCCTGTATGGGAGGTGCTTGTTGAAACTGTGATGGTGGGGGAGGGGAAACATGTGAATTAGGACTCATCGCAACATTTTGTTGCCCATAGCTAAAACCAGGGTGGTTTTTCCATGAAGGGTTATAAGAATTCCCGTGCGGTGCACCGAAATTACCCTTAAATCCTCTTACACCACTCACTTGCACTTGAAGCACAACTTTGTAGGCGGGTATCATCAAGCATTCCTCTGTTGAATGTCCCGCCTCACAAATAGCACACACCTTCTCAATGGGATTCGGGATGGAGCCAGTTGCTCCTCTTGCACATATCTCAAGTACTTCTCGCATTCCTTTCTCAAGTATATCGAGTCGACTGACCGTCATAATATCCTTTTCTATGTGAAATAGGCTGGCCGCCGATGGACTGGTGGTCGTTTGGCACATTCGATTATGAGCATTAGGGTCAGATGTATCCCATGCTTGGGTAGTCTCGGCGACATACCTCAGGTGAAGCTCAACATCGTTGGCTTCTAGGTCGATAAAGGGACCATCACACATAGTTTCAACGAGTTGTTTGGAATTTATATTCAGCCCATTATGGGAGAATGAAATGATTTGCAATTTATCAATTCCATGATGAGGGCACAAAGTGATTAACTCGTTAAAACGCTCGTAACATCGATCAAATGACTCATTTTCTAATTGTCTAAAAGTTTGAATTTAAGCCTTGATGGAGTTCGTTCGATGTGGGGGGAAGAATTTCTTGAGGAATTTAGATTGCAAGTCGTTCCATGATGCAATCGAGTTTAGAGGTAAAGACCATAGCCAGGTCTTAGCCTTCTCCTTTAGCGAGAATGGGAAAAGTTTGAGGCGTATCACATCTTTTGTGCAAGTTTGATCACTGAGGGTCTCGCACGCCTCCTCAAATTCCCGGATGTGGAGATATGGCTTTTCGGATTCCATTCCATAGTAGTTGGGAAGTATCTGGATCATCCCATTCCTAAAGAGAAATTTCCAGCATTATACGGGAGTAAAATGCATCCCGGAGTGACAGTTCGCTCGGGATATAAGATTTCTCTCAAAGGGCGGTACGAGACCTCTTCCTCACCTGCGGCTACACGACCGTGTTGTGACATGTCTCTCTCACTTGATGACTCTGTATCCTCACTTGGTATGCTCAGAGCGTGCTTTGTGGTGTGTCCTAAGAGTGATGTCGGAGTGTTACTTGCAATTGAGTGTGGAGGCGTGGGAGGTGGAACCCAGAATTGTGGAGCGTTTGGAGTGTGAGGGATATCGGGGTCGTACTCAACTATCGGGTTTTCATGAATGCTGGTTGGAGTATTTTGGGGAGTTAGAGTGAGTTTCGAATTTTGCATTAACAGGCCTTTGAGAGATGAAGTTTCTTTTTGTGCTTTTTGAATTTATTTATTATTTATTTTTTGGTCGAAGTTTTAAATTAACAGAATCTAACCTACGTCTACCTAAATCCCTGGCAACGGCGCCAAAAACTTGACGCGACTAAGAATGTGTCTCTAAAGTGTGTTCTCTCTAGGCTCAAGTGCAAGCCTGTCGCGTTATTAGTAAACTCGGTAAGTCAGGATCGTGTCCACAGAGAAATAGGACGAGAAAATCGTGACGACGGAAGGACATGCGGTCAACCTAATTTCAACTCTAAGAAAAATAAAAAGATGATTTGTTTGAAAATGATCCTACTAAGTAAAAGGAAACTAGATTAAGACTATGGAACTAACGAATTAAGCTAGGATTTATAACTAAGAATGAAGTAATAAATATGAAGAGAAAAACAGGTCGGGAATACAATCCCTCAACCCTAGTGTATTGCTAATATAAAATTAATCATAAATTTAAGTGATTAATCAGACCCAGACTTTAGTACTCCCAAGAATTACGTATATGAGGTTCAAGCCCATACCATACGTAATCAGAGGACAAGTAAAACGGTAACGCGATAGCTACACTCGCATTGCATTCTAAAGCATCCCGATTACTCCGAAGCAAATGAGTTCCTAAGATCTACAATGGTTGTGTTCACTATGCAATACGGTCGAATAAACCCTTAAGTTTAGAGGATTAATTTTATACACATGAAACTCTCACATCGGGTTGAGTTCATGCATCCCAACCCTAAAAAATCTAGCCAAACATATTGAACCTAAAAGAAAATATGTTTTGAATGAAAGAAAACATTTTTACTAGCTAAGAAAAATGAAGAATAAGGAAATTACTACTAAAGAATTAACTACTGCAATAATTAAAGAAAGACTTGGAATGAATTTACTTGAGTTGCAGTCTGGAATCAAACTAGGGTTTTGTTGTTTCTTTTATCTAAGCTAATTACAAAGCTTCTCTAAAAAACGAATTAGAAGCCCCCTTCTTTTCTGGGAGGAATTAGAAATTTATATCCTACGTTATTTACAAGAGTTGGATTGATGCAAAACTCTAAGAAGAAGAAGATCAAATCAAATCTCGAGCACCGGATCGATCTGGTCAAAACATTCCGAACTGGTTCGGTCAGCAACCGAACTGATCCGTTTTCCAAAAAAATCGGATTGGTCCGCTAGACGAGTTGTTATGTAGTGATTTTAAGGGCCGAACCAATCCGTTTTTTGGGATACCGAATTGGTCCGGTAAACTTCCATCTTTACAGTGATTTGGGACCCCGCACTGATCCATTTTTGTATTAAATCGGATTGGTTCGGGTTGCCTTCTTGAAATTCTCTTTAATATCTCTTGATTTTCTCACATCTTCGGGTCTTCATAAATTTTAATCCAGAACTCAAATTGGGATGCCATTTCTTCCAATGTGCTTATGAATGCGAGATCTTCGATTTTTATTTTGGGTCCTCAACCGGATTCCTGGTAGAAATTACGCTTATTCCCTTTTGATTCGTCTTCTTTCTTTTCTCTTTCTTCTTCTAGTTTCTTTGTTCCATCCTTTCATGAATAAATACCTGTGAGATTAATAAGAAATACACGAAACTCGGGGTACTTGTTAGACGAAACCGTTAGCCAAGATATGAGATAACTAAATTCATTTTACGTTGTCCGAGGTAATAAAAGCCTCTAAATTAAGGGGTAAATTTAGAAGAATTTATGCCTAATCAGGACCTATGATTGAGGAACCTCCATCCAAAAAAGATGGTAGTGAGGAACCCCCAAGTGCAAAGCCTCAGACGAGGAACTCGCAGTCGCGAAGCGTCCAGATGAGAGGCCCCCTGCCATATATATCTTTAGCGAGGAACCCCCACCCGCAATTACCACGGGAGAGGAACCCAAATTTTGTGACGCGCCTGAGGAGGAACCCCCAGGAGTACAGATACTAAGAGAGGAACCCTGGATGGACGGAATACCAGACAGAGAACTTCCCATGACTGATACCTCGCCCGAGGAACCCCCTGATGCATTTAAACAAAAAAAAGTGGAAGCGACCGGAATATAGAAAGAAAGTCCTAGAATAGCTCAACAAAAGGTACACCAGACTAATGTTTTCTCTTTCTTAATAGAATAGTAGAACCTCTACTAGATTAGAGGAGGGTCCATGACATGAAGGTATTTCCTCATTATACTTGGAGGAATGTCCATCCTAAGGGAAAAGTATACTGAGTAAAGTCCTTACAGACATAACAATTAATTTTTTTACACCATACCAGCAGGGGGTTATCGTCCTAGTAATAATAATAAAAAAAATCTCACTATATTTTTTTTTATTATTCCATACAGATTTATAGCCTAGAGAACAAGTCCTAACCTCTGTTCTCAAGAAAAAAATTAATTGACCAGTTTTCAAAAAATAGGGAGAAGCGGGTCTACCCCCCTCTAAACTTGTTATTTTTTTATAATATAAAAAGGTTCCTAAGAAAATTTTGGAACAAGGACCCTGAAAACCAAGGGAAATTTTCAATATAAAGAAATCATTATTTCTGTACTTATGATGTATGTAAAATTTTGTTCAAAGTTTTTGGGTAGGAGAAGGGCTAACCCCATATCCTAGTTACTCCCTAAGAAATGAATTCGCATAACAAAATTCCCCATAGTAACTCGCGGTTACTCTAAAAAAAAAGACCCCAAAGTCACACGGGGTTGTGCTAAAAAGTACCTCACAGTCACACGGTGCTGCGCTAAAAAAATAATAACTTGCTCAGGTCATATGCAAATACCCCGCAGTTAGAAGGGTAGCTTTAAATTTTAACTTTATCAGTTATGTGCAAGTACCCCACAGTTAGAGGGGTAGCTTCAAAATTTTAAATTTCGCAGTTATATGCAAGTACCCCACAACTAGAGGGGAAACTTCCAAATTTCAACTTGCTCAGTTATATTCAAATACCCCACAGTTAGAGGGGAAGCTTCCAAATTTTAACTTGCTCATATATATGCAAGTACCCCACAGTTAGAGGGGCAGCTTCAGAAATTTTAACTTTCTCAGTTATATGCAAGTACCCCATAGCTAGAGGGGAAGCTTCTAAATTTTAACTTGCTCAGTTATATGCAAGTACCTCACAACTAGAGGGGCAGTTTACAAATTTTAACTTGCTCAAATATATGCAAGTACCCCGCAGTTAGAGGGGAAGCTTCAGAAGTAATAACTTGCTCAACTCATATGCAAGTACCCCATAGTTAGAGGGGTAGCTTCAGAAATAATAACTTGCTCAGCTCATACGCAAGTACCCCACAGTTAGAGGGGTAGCTTCAAAATTTTAACTGACTCATCTCATATGAAAGTACCCCACAGTTATAGGGGCTCTAAAATAATAACTTTCTCATATCTTAAGCAAGTACCCCACAGACTACGGGGAAGTTCAATCTTGAAGTTCTCACAGAAAATAGAGCAACTCACAGTATTAAGCAGGTCCCAAGTATAAATATAAGGTACGATAGTTTAGTACCTAAAGGCTCTAAGGTCACCAGAGCGCTCACAGTCTTGAGTAAGTGCAAAGTATAAATTTAAGGTATGACAGTTTAGTACCTAAAGGCTCCAAGGGAACTAAAGCGCTCATATTATTGAGCAAGTACTAAGTATAAATATAAGTTACGACAGTTTAGTACCTAAGGATCTAAGGGCACTGGAGCGCTCACAGTCTTGAGCAAATGTCAAGTATAAATATAAGGTACGACAATTTAGTACCTAAATCTCCAAGGGCACCGGAGCGCTCATAACATCAACCTGAGAAGTCTATCAAGTGCCAAGTATGAATAAAATAGTAACAAAGGTACAACAGTTTAGTACCTTAGGCTCTAAGGGCATAGGAGCACTCACAGTCTTGAGCAACTGTCAAGTATAAATAAAAGGTATGACCTTTTAGTACCTAGGGCTCCAAGGGCATTGGAGTGCCCATACTATTAACCTGTATCCTGCTTGAGAGGGGTCTAATGCTGAGAAGTCCTCAAGCTAGTAAATAAAGAGAGAAATCTTAATTATGATATTTCATGCACAAGTCTCTCGACACTACAAGACACTTCTGCACGAGGGGAATAATGTTGAGAGTCCTCAAGCTAGTGAACAAAGAGAGAAATAGCCTAGAGCATGGGGATCCACTTAGAGTGGATCCACTTTCCCAAGATTGCAAGTTTAACAGAAAATAGCCTCGGGCGAGGGGATCCACCTTGAGTGGACCTTCTTCCCAAACTTGATTCTAGAGAAAATGACTCAGGGTGAGGGGTCCACCATGAGTGGTACCCTCTGCCAAGATCAATACAAGAAATAACTTACGGTGAGGGGTCAACTTCGAGTGTCCCCTCTGCCAAGACCAACATAAGTAACAGCTTGAGGATGAAGGAGTCTACCACAAATGACCCCTCAGTCAAGATTATAACAGGAAATAGTTTATGCTGAGGGAGTCCACCACGAGTGGCCCCTCAACCAAGAGCAATGTTACAAAACAACTGGTGGCGAGGGGGCCCACCACGAGTGGTCCTTTAGCTACAATCAAATGCATGAACAATTTATAGCGAGGTAGTTCACTTCGAGTGACCCCCTTTGCCAAAGGCAAATACAAAGGAAAACCTAGGGCGAGTGAGTTTAAGATAAGTGGCCCATCTAGTAAAGACAGACATATAAACGAGAGGGTCTACTCCAAGGGCTTCCCCCTCCTCACTGTATAAATTGGGAATAAGGTAAAATGAGTTAGGGCGAGGGGACTCACCTAGAGTGACCCCTCTACCTAAAAACGATGCAAAAAAGAGAATGACTCCAAATCGGACAGTGTAATGATGTAAAGGCATGAAACTTTCGCATTTCAAGATGAAGTGATTGTTTTGTACAACGCCGTTTGGTATACCCATTAAAAAGATTTTTATACGAGGGGACTAATGTATATGGGTGTCCAGCTGATATTTTAGAATAGCCGAGGGCGAGTGAGCCCACCTAGAGGGCTCCTACTGTCCAAGCTAGCAAGAAAATATTTAGAGCAAGGGGGTCCATCTTAAGTGGCCCTATGACGAGGTGTAAAACCTGGACGAGGGGACTCATGGTGAGAAACCCCTCTACTCAAGATAGAAGGCTACAGAAAAAGGCCAAGGATGAGGGGATCACCGCCAGCAACCCCCCTACTCAAGATACAAGGCCACAGACAAAGGCCAAGGATGAGGGGATCACCATGAGAAACCCCTGTAAATAGGATAGAAGGCCACATAAGAAGGCCAAGGATGAGGGGCTCACTATGAGTAACCCCTCTAAATAAGATAGAAGGCCACATAAAAAGGCTAAGGACGAGGGTCTCACCGAGGGCAACCCCTCTGCCCAAGTTGATACCCAGATAAAGAGGTCCACTATAAGTGGCTGTGACACCCCGCCTAATAACATACTGGTTGATCAATCCTATACCAGATTAAAACAGGAATCTCCTATGGTTCATTCTTAGCATCACTGTCGAAAACAAATTTAATTACTAATAACTTATTAGGCTGGTGTCAAAATTTTATTTAACTAATCTTTTTAACCAAACCAACCAAGGAAACAATCACAACAGTTTATATACCAAAACTAAACTGAAATAAGGTAACCGAACTCTCGGCACAACATATAATACAACCAAATCGAACTTACACATACTAAAATGCGGTAAAAGAATAAATGAATACAGTTGGGCTATCAGCTCGAGTATTTCTACAATACCTCCTATCTAGATCCCAAGGACATAAGCGTCTAAAATAAACCCATTTGCATCCACAGCAGCTGTGACAACGCCTGACTCGAAAGAATCATCATCCAGGCGTCCCTATGTCTGGACACCTAATATATATACTTATATAGCAAGAGAGAGGGAAAATAGAGAAACGGGTCAGAGCCCGAATATTGAAAATATTTAGTAGTGCATCAAATGCTATATTTTTAAAATATGAAATATCTCATATTTAAACTGGTAACACACTCTCATGAGATACACCTCACCCTTCCTTTAATAGTGCACACCTATCGCATACATTTTACACAACCTAGTTAAGCTACCTTACCTAACTAATCACTTTCACCCATCCTCTTAGACCTCATAACTATCACATACCATGCGTGATATAATATATGTTATACCGTAAGCTATCACCTAAGTTTAGTTAAAATATTCATCTATTTGATATATATAGTTCTCAAATAGGTATATATCTATACCGTTCATTTTTCAAAACTTTCACGAGTTTAAAATACCAATTTCGCTTGAGCTTATAAAAATCCCGTGTATTTAATTCTCATTTTAATATACGATTCACATTTGTATAAATCCAAATATAAATCTCCCGAAAGAAGAATAAACCCTTATTCATTTTACACTTTACACAAGTCTAAGTTATATGATATCTCATCTTCATATATGAGCAATATACTGTACACAACAAGTATATTTATACCTATTTTATAATCATAAGTATAATAACCATCCCACCAAGCTATAACTCGAGGATGCAGTCTCGAAGAGCTATCATCATCCGGGTATTCTCAACTTAACCCAGGTACCAAGTTAGACTTACACATGATCATGGTAGAAAATACTAAACGGTGGAAGCGGTCATATTCCCTCCTGAAAGTGGAATCATTATCTCACCCATATGCGAGACGATATGACCTGGGGATATACTCTCCTTGCTCCGCAAGCCAGGGGTTTCACCCACATCCGACAACCTCCCTGGATAGCACTAGAGATATATGTATACATAAATATATCGTTCACATACCGATATATTTATAACCAAATTACATATATATATATATATATATACTATAACAACACCTGTAAATATAATATATATCACTTCTCAATATGCCCTGGCTATAATTGCCGAACTCTTATAGCGATGGCCAAAATATCCTGAATGTTCCCATTCATAATAGTATATAAGTATTTACACACTTGACATACTAAACCTATATATCATTCTTTTACTTAAGATTTACTTACCTTAGTCACTTTTAAGGATTTATATATAAACCCAAATGTACCAATTCGTAATAATTAAATAAGTATACTAGCTACTTATCTTAATTCCATAGGTATCGCATCACCTATAATAATAGTGTTCAATAGACATACTGAATAACCTCTCAATCCTCTTTAATCTATATCCTAAATTCCATCCTACTCGCATCCTAGGATTTAATCAAATGCAATTGTCCCATATTTATTCTATCCGCATAATATATCTATACACACTTGCCGAAGACCTCTCTTGAATGTTACGCATCCTATCCATTCATTGTGTCCACACCCCGGATTATACCCTTAACTAATCAAAGGTTCCCTCTTTCATCCCTAGGTTTATTCACCCTAAATTAAATTATCTAGGAGTCCTAATATCACATCTACAATCCCCTATAATAACCTCCAATTTCTAATTTAATTTTCCCCTAAACTCAAGGAAGAAAACTTTTAAAAATCTGACAGGGCCGAATCGATTCGCCTGGATCGGATCGATTCGCCTCTTTTCGAATCGATACGCCCTTACCGAATCGATTAAAAAATGTTCTACTTTCTTACTGTTTAAGATCGATCCGAATCGATTCTCCTTGGAAAAATCCAAAATCTACTATGGGTTATCATCTTCTCCAAAACCCAGAATCATCCCAACCTACATTTTTGTGGTTTCTAATCCCAACCAACAACACTATAATCATGTAATCACTGATTTATAATAACACATTAATTATTTTACGGGATAGAATAATTTCTCTTGGATTTAAACCCTAAACCCATTTAAACTCTCATTTCTAATTTCATCCACCATTAACATGAGTTTAACACTAGAATTCATAAAACTATAATATGAGATACACACACTCAATTGAATAAAACAAGTTAACACTTGCCTCGTGGATAAAATCCGACGACCTCGAGTCGAATCCCACGGAGTTTGGCCAAAAATCCCCTTTTCTTTCCTCTTTTCCTTCTTACTTTCTTTCTTTCTCGTCTTCCGTCTTCCTCTCTCTCGTGCCTTATAAGAGAGAAATAAGGGGTTTCCCTTATAAAACCCAATTTTGACTCGTATACTCAAATGCGAGTCCCTACTAGTCCAAAAGTCCCCGAAACCTAAACACTACCCCCGAATACTCTATTTTGACTATCTCGGCCATTCCGAAACTAACCGTGCACTCAAAATCTCCATTAGAGTCATTTAACTAAAATTCACTGATCGAACCCAACACTTCTCAACACTCGTTTATCCATCGTTTTACCTTACTTCGGCATGGGATAAAAATATTTTGACTCATTTACTTAGTCCCCAGAGTAAATGTTACACACATTGGTAATTATCTAACACTTAATAAATACCAAATTACTATTCACATTAATTACTCTAATTACCAAAATTTGCCCACTTATGTAATTTAAATATCTATAAAAGTACGAGAGTATTACATACTCCCCCCCTTACAAAGGATATTCGTCCTCGAAATTTGGATACAACTTGTACCCCCAACCTGGGATCGTTAATCGCACTAGATCCTAGTACACCGAAGTCAAACGGTACTAAGGCAATGGTATTCTACCATATACTTATTCACGGTACCCACCTGTCTCAAGGCTTATACTCTAACGCACTAGCTTAATAACAAGCTTAACTGGATCTCTACATGCTAAAATGCTACTTCGGTCGTAAGATTAACTCTAACAATGACAAATCGCACCTAGTGCTTCTATAACTGCATATAAAGAAAATGAGCCTATAATCACCGCTCTAACGTATTGATCCCATCGGAAAATCGCTACTCTAAGCGTCCATTCGTCTACATCATGACATCAAATTTCCCTAAAAAAGGAAACCACACCAACGCTTGACTACTCCTGTCAGTCTTACATCTTATCTCAGGTGTGTTGACTCTTGTTGCACCTATATAATTGGATTATTGTGTACCTCCTACGACGTTCCATCCAACACATTCCAATTCCATTTATAACTTCCCCAGAGCATACTCTTCAGCTTTATATACTACAACCCCTCTATTTTGGATGATATATAAAAAATTAACTTACCAAGGTGCCCACACGCCCTGTAACCCGTGCATGTATGCACAACTATTTCAATCGTCACACACGTAACACCTCTAAAAAAATGGGCCTCATTTTCTTCTCGGCCTGGTGCTAACACTTGGGTACTCTCAGCCCGAATTACTCAAGAATCAATTCTTCCTATGACTAGAAATTTAATCCTTCTCAAGGTTAACCCACCAATCTTCTTGTGGCTAACTCATTACAATTTCCCTATCTCAGTGCCTCCTGCCTCACTGGCCTTATTTCATGGTAGTATTACAATCGATGTGTTTTCATGCACACATAAAATGAGTACTATACTAACTATATCCCTAGCGACCAAGACCTCTCCTAACTCCCGACATTAGCTTGGTTTCATACGTGGGATGTCTCGCAAAGCAAAATCCAAATAAGGAACACTCCCGTTACACTAATACCTCGTATCATCGATCATCAAGATATAACACCCTAAGGCACACAATCGGGACTTCCAAAATCCTATCTCATAACCATACTAACGTGCTTCTGCCTCCATATCCTTCCATTTCGGCGAAATGGAAAGTCTAACTAATTGAGGCATCTATACTCTACACAAGTATTATGATCATCACATACAAACATACTACCTCCTAATTAGCCTCCTAATCACGACATGGCTATAAGCCTCAAATCAATTCCCTTAACCTTACCTCACCTATTTGCTTACGGTGTGAGAAACATTTTAGTGATTTTCCATAGAACTTCCGTTTCCAATCGCCCCTAATCATCACATGACTCTCAACTAATTTATCATCAAAACCAACATCCTAGCATCTTAATAACATCTCTCCACTTCCAACGTCATTAAGGTTCATGCGTGGAGTGTCTCGTAAGAGAAATCCAAACAAGTAACCCCTCCGATACACTACCACTTAACTTTGTCGGTCGTGGAGGTATATCAGCTTAACACAATATCCGATCTACCAATAAAATATGGTCAGAACTCCTACTTTTCGTAAGGAGCCAATCCATAAAGTGCTTGTACTAACACTAGTCATTTGCGCAAACAACAATGAGCTTAAACTCCTAGCTTAACTATAAATCCTGCATACCTTAAATCATATCTATAAGGTCCCTATGCACTAAAATCATGATAACGAAATATCTACTCATCGAAGTTCCATCTAAACATACACAAAAGGAGAGCTCAACCCGTATCCAGGTTAGATATCGCAAAACAACTAGTTCCACCCTGGAACCACAAATACGATAGCCTTACAGTTCCCAGCCTACTATCGATCCGATCATACAAGAACATATTAAACTCATAATAGTACTATACTCGTATAACACACACAAAATGAGCAGTGCCAACCAAATATAAGCTCTAAATACCAACGCCCGCTTCCACCACGAATTAAGAAAAATGGAACCCCACTATCACATAAAAACATATAGTTATACCCTCTATAATATTACCAATACTACCAATAAAATCGAACCACACACACTAATCTAGGGCTAACAAAATATTGTGACTCAATCTTGCCACACAAAATATACCTCCTTCATCCGAGGTGAAACTCATAATAACAACTTTGCCAATCACCCTGATTGCTCTAAATGGTTCCCAGACGTAGTAGACTTGTATTAACCGAACAAAAAACTTCTTTAACCAATGCCCCATCTAGGCACCCTACTCTCCTCCTTTAACTCCTATCGGGCAAGATCAAAGCGTGTGGTTGTATGCTCCACATCACCATATTCCCCATTTCTGGCCATCTCGACTATGTTAAGGTTATCAGTACCTTGGACTTTATAGCCTTGATCCTGAGAATCACCCTCATAGTTCCCTGAGCTCTTCCGACTAAAAGGAAACATGCCACCGACCTCAACGACCCTGTTTCAATGAATCCCTGGGCAGATTTCCACCTGTGGGGGGTGTCATGAACACAAACACTTCCAGTCTTTACCTTTGTACTTGGTTCTTCAACTCATCCAGCTCCACTCTCATGGAAGTGTTAACATACCCAGTGTAAGAGGTACGAGACTACCATCATATACACATGGAATTCGAGTAAAATATCTTTAAGTGTTAGCAACACTTACTAGTGGGCCTATCATTCCATTGAAGGACTCTATCTTCATTGTTCCTACCCCATCAGGTATAAAGTTCACTTATCCATATTAATCTTTGTTCACTGTCGGCCCCCGACCGATCCTTATGTGAATAATTTAGAAACTACATTTTCTTCATTTATGATAAATTGAAGGAACTCGCGGTTAAAGCCATTCATAATATTCCTCTATGAGCAAAACACTCTTGTCCCCCAAATATGGTGACCACCATTCTCACCATTCCAACATTGATCTAACGAGTGAAAATTTTTACTCAAATGTTCACATCTGGGTATTTCTATACCCTGCTCTAAGCCAGAGCTTCTGAGCCTTCTACTTCCACTGGATAACGCTACACTTCCTTCGTATAACCTGCTTCAATGTATGGTCCTTATCAAAGACCTTTCAGACTTCTTCCTAATTTAACTTCACTGGGTAATTCACGTTTAACACCACTCTCTACTGTAGCGGTACGTGGATAAATGTAACTAGTATACTCTAGTAATCATTACAGCAATACATGAAAATTCCACAAAGGGAGTGACCTCAACTACGGTCCTCATTCCCAACTTCAACTAATAGCCCCGACTAAGCCCCACCTCCTACTGCCCTCGTAACGACCTTCCTTGGTCGCCCTTCATCGATTAGCACACGAATCTCACGCGAGCGTGCAGAAGATTTACTATAATCTTACATAATAGCAGGAGAACAAAATCTCACAATAGGAATCAACAATCCTAATGAAAATGATCTATATCAAATAGAAAGCAACGCTGAAAGCGTAGTACATCTACACATATTCCTAAGGACACTAGAACCTGATGCTCTGATACCATCTGTGACACCCTGCCTAATAAAATACCGGGTGATCAATCCTATACCATATTAAAACTGTAATCTCATATGGTTCATTCTTAGCATCACTGTTGAAAACCAATTCAATTACTAATAACTTATTAGGACGGCGTCAAATTTTTTTTTAACTAATCTTTTTAACCAACCCAATCAAACAATTACAACAGTTTGTATACCACAATTGAAATGAAATAAGGTAACCTAACTCTCGAAACACCATATAATATAACCAAATAAAAATGCCGCAAACTAAAATATGGTAAAAGAATAAATGCATACAGTTGGGATATTATCCTGAGTGTTTCTACAGTACCTCCTATCTAGATCACAAGGATCGAAGTATCTAAAATAAATCTGCTTGCATCCATAGCTGCTGTAGCAACGTCTGACTCGAAAGAATCATCATCCAGACATCCCTGTGTCTGGACACCTAATATATATACCAGTGTTCTAAAAAATGCGCCTAGGCGCGCCTAGGCATGAGGCTTTTTAGATATGCCAAGTTTTGTCCCTAGGCGTGATCAACGTTTTTCGGAGTAACGCGTGAAAAAATGCGCACTTTTGGGGGTAAGGCGCAAAAAAATGCGAGTTTTTTAGAAGTAAGGCGTGAAAAACCCAATTTCTTTGTATTTTAAACAAATAGTATTTTAATTTACAAATATTTCGACATATTTTTAACGTATGTACCATTTTAGTATTTTTAATAGCCTTGTCATAGTAAAGAAATATTAAAATATATTAAAAAAAGCCTAAACGCCTTTTCACGCCTAAGGCCCGCCTAGGCTTCAAAGACTTAAGGCTTGACCTCCACACCTCGGTCATGCCCCGCATTTTTTAGAACCTTGATATATACATATATATCAAGAGAGAGGGAAAATAGAGAAACGGGTCAGAGCCCGAGTTTTGAAAATATTTAGCAGTGCGTCAAATGCTATATTTTTAAAATATGAAATCTCTCATATTTAAACTGGTATCGCACTCTCATGAGATACACCTCACCCCTTCTCTAATAGTTCACACCTATCGCATACATTTTAGACGACCCAGTTAAGCTACCCTGCCTAACTAATCTCTTTCACCCATCCTCTAAGTCCTCATAACTATCACCTACCCTGCGTGATATAATATACGTTATACCGTAAGCTATCACCTAAGCTTTAGTTAACACATTCATCGATTTGATATAGATAGTTCTCATATAGGTATATATCTATACCGTTCAGTTTTTGAAACTTTCAGGAGTTTAAAATACCAATTTCACTTGAGCTTATAAAAATCCTGTATATTTAATTCTCATTTTAATATACGATTCACATTTGTATAAATCCGAATATAAATCTCTTGAAAGAAGAATAAACCCTTATTCATTTTACACTTTACACAAGTCTAGGTTATATGATATCTCATCTTCATATACGAGCAATATACTATACACAACAAGTATATTTATACCTATTTTACAATCATAAGTATAATAACCATCCCACCAAGCTATAACTCGAGGATGTAGTATCAAAGTGCTATCATCATCCGGGTATGCTCAACTTAACCCAGGTACCAGGTCAGACTCACTCATGATCATGGTAGAAAATACTAAACGGTGGAGGCGGTCATATTCCCTCCTAAAAGTGGAATCATTATCGCACCCATATGTGGGACGATATGACCTAGGGATATACTCTCTCTGCTCCGCAAGCCAGGGGATTCACCCACATCGCACAACCTCCCTGGATAGCACTAGAGATATATGTATACATAAATATATCGTTCACACACCGATATATTTATAACCAAATCACATATATATACTGTAACAACACCCGTAAATATAATATATATCACTTCTTAATATGCCCTGGCTATAATTACCGAACTCTTATAGCGATGGAAAAATATGCCGAATTTTCCCATTCGTAATACTATATAAGTATTTACACACTTAAAATACTAAGCCTATAAGCATTCTTTTACTTAAGATTTACTTATCTTAATCACTTTTAAGGATTTATATATAAACCCGAATGTACCAATTCGTAATAATTGAATAAGTATACTAGCTACTTATCTTAATTCCATAGGTATCGCATCACCTATAATAATAGTCGTCAATAGACGTACCAGATAGTCGCTCAATCCTCTTTAATATATATCCTAAATTCCATCCAACTCGCATCCTAGGATTTACTCAAATGCTATCAGCCCATATTTATTCCAACAACGTAAATATATCTATACACACTTGCCGAAGACCTCCGTCGAATGTTACGCATCCTAACTATTCATAGCTCCACACCCCGAATTATACCCTTAACTAATCCAAGGTTCCCTCTTTCACCCCAAGATTTATTCACCCTAAATTCCATTATCTAGGAGTCCTAATATCACGTCTAGAATCCCCTACAATAATCTCCAATTTCTAATTTAATTTTCCCCTAAACTCAAGGAAGAAAACTTTCAAAAATCTGAGAGGGCCGAATCGATTAGCCTGGACCGGATCGATTCGCCTCTTTTCGAATCTATTATCCCTTACCGAATCGATTTGAAATTGCTATACTTTCTCACTGTTTAAGACCGAAATGATTCGGCTTGTCCGAATCGATTCGCCTTGAGAAAATCTGAAATCTGCTACAGATTATCATCTTCTCCAAAACCCAAAAATCATCCCAACCTCCATTTTTGTGGTTTCTAATCCCAACCAACAACACTATAATCATCTAATCACTGATTTATAACTAACACATCAATTATTTTACGGTACAGAACAATTTCCATTAGATTTAAACCCTAAACCCATTTAAACTCTCATTTCTCATTTCATCCCACTTATACGCGTATATATACACACCATTAACATGAGGTTAACACTAGAATTCATAAAGAGTTAACAACACCTCAATTTGTGAACTCAAACTAAAATTTCCCAAATTTATTTCTGGGGTTTTAACCCAAAAATATTTTAGTTTACCAACTATAATATGAGATACACACACTCAATTGAATAAAGTTATTAAACAGTTGCCTTGTGGATAAAATCTGACGACCTCGAGTCGAATCCGACAGAGTTTGGCCAAAAATCCCCTTTTCTCTCCTCTTTTCCTTCTTCCTTTCTTTCGTTCTTTCTTCTCTTCCTCTTTCTCATGCCTTATAAGAGAGAAATAAGGGTTATCCCTTAGAAAACCCAATTTTGACTCGTATACTCAAATGCGAGTCCCAACTAGTCCAAAAGTCCCCGGAACCTAAACACTACACCCTCATACTTTATTCTGACTATCTCGGACATTCCAAAACCAACTGTGCATTCAAAATCTCCATCCAAGTCACTTAACTAAAATTCACTAATCGGACCAAACACTTCTCAACACTCGTTTATCCGACGCTTTGCCTTACTGCGACATGACATAAAAATATTCCGACTCATTTATTTAGTCCCCAGAGTAAATGTTACACACATTGGTAATTATCTAACACTTAATAATTCTCATATTACTATTCACTATAATTCCTCTAATTACCGAATTACGCCCACTTATGTAATTTAAATATCTATAAAAGTACGGGTTATTACAGTGGCCTCATCTACAAAACCTGGGATGAAGTGACAGAGCATTTAATGATCCTAGGGGGTATGAAAAAGGAACCCTAGGGTCCCTCAAAATTGAAAATCAAATTTATGGCCTACAAAGCCTTTTCGTATGTCTAACATAAAAGACTTTGCACGAGGGGCTAATGTATATGGGTGTTTCAATCTTAACCACTATATTTTGGGGTGAGGGACCCTCAAATACCTCCTCCATAGTCTCCGGGAAATATAAGGTTGAGGACCCCCTGGGTCCCTCAACGACAGAAAATTCATATTGCAAAGGAACCTAGGGTCTCGACAGAAATTCACATTGAGAAGGAACCCCAGGGTCCTGACAGAAATTCACATTAAGAAGGAACCCCCAGGGTCCCGGTAAAAATTCATATTGAGAAGGAACCCCAGGGTCCCGGCAGAAATTTATATTTAGAAGGAACCCTAAGGGTCTCTGAATAAATTCATATTGAGAAGGAAACCCCAAGGTCCCTCTACGATAGAAATTCATTTTGAAAAGGAACCCTTAGGGTCTCGGCAGAAAATCATATTGAGAAGGAACCCCAGGGTCCAGGTAAAAACTCATATTGAGAAGGAACCCCCAGGGTCTCGACAAAAATTCACATTGAGAAGGAACCCCCAAGGTCCTGGAAGAAATTCATATTGAGAAGGAACCCCAAGGTCCCGACCGAAATTCATATTGATAAGGAACCCTGAGGGTCCTTTTATGATAGAAATTCACATTGAGAAGGAACCCCTAGGGTTCCAGCAGAAACTCATATTGAGAAGTAATCCCTAGGGTCCCGATAGAAATTCATATTGAGAAGTAACCCCAAGGCCCCGACAGAAACTCATATGGGAAAAGGAACCCCCAGGGTCCCTCAAACACCAGAAAGAATTTGGTCATAGAATCCTCAAGGGTCCTCTCCCTCTACTGCAAGAACACATTTGGGTAAGGGACCTTTAAGGTCCTCCCCCTCAGCTTCTAGAAAATAAGCCAGGATTAGGAAGTGGCTACCATGAGAAACCAATCATTATGAAAAGGAATTCTTTAAAAAAAAAGTACTAGCACTTACTTTCTTGTACTGGTAGCCTAATTGAGCAGGCCGGGCTCAAATAGGCTAGTTAGGATCTCTTAGGAATTTTGGCTTGGCGACTGAGGATCAAGGTTTGTTGAGAAATCTCAACCACTTATCACTTTAGGATTGAGAGAATACTAGTAGAAAGACCTTAGGGTCTCCCAGTCCTCATACACCTCAGAGTCAGACACAACCAGGGTGAGTAGCCAAAGGGTTACTCATAAGAGAAGAACTGTTTGTAAAATAATTTTAAAGGAGAGGGTCCTCTCGGCCCCTCTCAAGAAAAATGATTTTAGAAGAGGGTCCTCAAGACCCCCCTTAAGCTTACAAAGATTTTAGAGGAGGTGGTTCTTGAGACCCCCTCAAGTTTACAAAGTTTGTACCAAAAGTTACCGTTTCAAAAGATATTTACCAAATAAGATATTTTGTCTCCATTAGGAGATATATTTTCTTTTTGAATTTGGTTTGTACTAGGTGCACCTGTTTGAAGGTACATGCTGCTACACACAGGTAAGGATAAATGGTACATTGCAGACCTTATCCCTAACCAACCCTCTAAGTTTTTAGCGCCAAAAGTGCCAACTTAGTCCTAGTGCCCAAGTATAAATAGGACCCTTGGGCAATGTCAAGATATATAGAAAAAACTCAATAGCACTGTTACTCTGTCAAAATCACACAAGAACTTCCTAGTATTCTCTCTCTGTTATCTCTCTAGTGCTAAGTGCCTTGTTCTTTCACTCCTCACTGACAACCATCATTCTTAGGAGCTCTTCTTGAGAAAATTACTATTATTGTTGTGGAAGTTCATCTTCTTGTAGGGAGGGAGTTCCAGCTTGAGCTCCATTTTTACCAAAAGGAGAAGATTTCTTCAGAAGCTGCTCCATAAGTTCTTGAGAACCTTGTAGACAGCGTCCATTGGAGTGGGTCACGCCTCACCATTTCTAGATATTCATAGACCCCAGTCTCACTACCTTCCTACAGAGATATTGTAATTAATACCAACAATGGACCCAGGATTTTTACAGCTGAACCACTTTAAAGACCTTGTCTCTTATGTGTTTATCTAGGTTGCTTAAACTTATTTATATATGATTATAAAATTGAACCCCCTCCAATTTTAGACATTAACAGATTAACGCCGTCTGTGGGAATGACTATTTGCCATTATTCTCTACTCTTTCTATTTCTTTTGTTCTTTTTTTGATTTGAAGAATGGCCATTATTCCTGAAAGCAGCCTGGAGACTGCAGATAATAATCCAGATCCCTTTGCTCCCCCCTAGCGTGATAGATCTCCAAGGAATTTTTCTCATCTTGGCTAGGGGACAGCAAGCCATGCAAGATTGGCTCGTATGTTGCAAGACAAATCCACCAATGAACCTTCCAGGAGGGATATGCCACATCCATCATCCAGGAATGAGAGAAGTCATCACTCCATATCTTCTCATGACAAATCATACCGTCTTGGAGCAACATCAGCTTTTTGATTAACAAATTACTACGATGGTGGCTGAGTAGGGAATACGCATTCACTGATTTGGGTTCTCGAGCAACCATAGGTTATCATAGGGAGCAAAATCATCCTCGCTAATGGAAAGAAGGATTAGTTATATCTAGGGCTAGCATGGCAGGCTATGTGCGCGCCAAGAAGACTTCTCAGGAAGAGAGTTCAGCACATGTGCACAGTAGAGCCATAAAAACTGCTTTAACCAAGTATAATCCAGAGGAATTTTCTTGGAAAGTGTCTATGCAACGAATAGAATATCGACTTGGGGAAATGTCCAAAATAAAGAATCCTTTGCAAAGAAGTTTTGTTAAGGGATCACTTTTTATCCAGGCTATTGTGGACTACCCCATGACTTCCAAATTCAAGCCACCAGTTATTAATCCTAAGTATAATGGGAAGACTGATCCATTCCTCTATATTGAATAGTATCAGGCTGCTACTGATATCTATTCCATCCCCAACGAAATGAGGTATAAGTATTTCTTTAGTTCCATCATAGGTCCAGCTCAGATAGGGTACAACAATTTTCCCAGAGGTAAATTTTTTAGTTTTCATCAGTTGGCCAAATTATTTATTAATAACTTCTATTTTGGAGCTAAGTCGATAAAAAAATGTTACTCATCTCTTGATCGTGCATCTAAAACCTGGAGAAAGTACTCAGGAGTACATCACACATTTCAACAACGAGAAACTATAAGTGGTAAATTATGAAGAAAAGATAGTCATTGCAGCGTTGATGAGTGGATTGCTCGTCAAGGGCCTCTACTGCGCTCTTGCAAAGAATACTCCCAAGACTATGAAAGAGATGATGGCTAAGGCTGGGAAGATAATGAATGCCGAACAAGCTATGGATGCTAAAGAAATTTCAGAGACAAGGGCTGAAAGTGAGAAGAATTTGGTCAATAAAGATAAAAAAGACAAGAAAGTTTACAGAATTAAGAAGTATAACGAATATACTCCTCCCACCAAGGGTGTCCATCACATATCAGAGGAAATCAAGGGTAGAAAAGATCTAAATTGGATCGGGAAGCTAAATCCACATCCTAACAGGAGAGATAAATCCAAGTATTGTGATATCCACAAAGATCATGGGCACACCACTGACAATTGCATCACCCTAAAGAATGAACTGGAGAATCTTATTTGAAGAGGAAAATTAACTAAATTTGTTGATCGAAATGGTAGAAGAGATTCCATAAGAAGATCTGTGTCTGTTGACTGAAGAAAGGGATGACAAGAAAAGGGCACACAACAACAACTATGAGGATGATCCTGACTTGCCAAAGAAATATAATGAAACTGGAGTAGAGGTAGGGATGATATCTTTTGACTGTCATTTCATTGCAGGAGGAGACGTTGGTGGAGCAGATACGATTGCTAAAAGAAAAACTTATCTAAATGAAGCCAAAATTTTTTCTACTATAAGACAGATTGACATATCTGAATGCACAGACAGTCGGTCTAGGAAGGTTAACAAGGAAAAATTTGTGATCGACTTCTCTAAAAATGATTTGAGTGGAGTACTCTATCCTCATGATGATCCATTTGTTTTTACTAGCAGGGTTCACCATGGTATAGCGGTAAGAATTTCGGTCGACAATGGAAGTTTTATAGACGTCATGTTCTACAACTATTTTCATAGCCTAGGGCTATAAGACAGTAAGCTAGAACCTTATTACAGGACTCTCATATGGTTCTCCAGAAAAAAGGTGTATCCTTTAGGAAGAATCAAACTGGATGTGTTGGTCGTCACTTGTCCAACAAGAATAATGGAAAGTATTCATTTCTTTGTATTGGACAAAAATGTCCCTTTAGCTTACAACATAATTCTCGACAGAGTGCAAATAAAGCAGTTAGAAGTGGTACCATCTACTATGCATCAGTGCATGAAGTTTCCTACCAATTATGGAGTCGGCGTAGTTAATGGTAACCAAATGGAAGATATGGAATGCTACTATAACTCAACCGACCAACATGAAGTACAGAGGGGCACAACTACTTTCCATAGCGATACTTTGGATCCTCGAGAAGAGGAAGAGCTGGTGAAGGGACATGTTATGGAAGAAACAAAGACTATCGTACCTGATGACAAGAATCCAAAAAGGAACACTCAAATTGGTTCAAAGCTGACTTCTTCCCTCAAACAGGAATTGATTACATTCCTTAAAAAGAGGAATAATGTATTCTCCTGGAGCTATGAGGATATGCCAGGGATTGATCCTAATTTTATGTGCTATGAGCTCTACATTTACAAGGACTCTAAGCCAATCAAGTAGAAACACAGATTTTTTAGTCCTGAGTAGAATATGGCAATCCAGGAGGAAGTAGAAATGTTGCAAAAAACATAGTTTATAGAGCTTGTCAAATATTCTAGCTAGTTGGTCAATGTGGCGATGGTAAAAAAGAAGAACAATAAATGGCACATGTGTGTAGAGTTCACCTACCTCAACAAATCATGCCCAAAGGATTATTTTCCTTAACCAAGGATTGATCAGTTGGTATATGCAACTATAGGTCATGAACTATTTAGCTTCGTGGTCGCTTATTCTGGTTACAACTAGATTAAAATGAAGCCAGAAGATAAGGAGAACACGTCCTTCATCACTAGCCGAGGAACATATTACTACAGTGTTATATCCTTTGGGCTAAAAAATGCTGGAGCAACATATCAAAGGCTGGTAAATAAAGTATTTGAAGAACAAATTGGTAAGAGTATGAAAGTATATGTGGATGACATGCTCACTAAGAGAAAGGTTGCTGCCGACCATATTACGGATTTGGCGAGACATCTAAGCAGTTGAAGAAACACCAAATGAAGCTCAACCCAACCAAATGTATCTTCGGGCTACAAGAAGGAATTTTCTTAGGATGTATTGTGAATCAAAGAGGAATTGAATCCAATCCTGACAAAATAAAATCTTTAATGGAGATACAATCCCCGACCATCAAGAACAATGTGAAAAAGCTGACTGAAAGAGTGGAAACTCTAAATCGCTTTATTTCTAGAGCAATAAATAAATGTCTCCCATTATTTAAAGTGCTTAAAAAGATTTTCGAGTGGAATGAAGTATGTGAGAAAGATTTTATGGATTTGAAGAAGTACTTGGGATCTCCACCACTCCTCTCCCAACCAATTTTAGGAGAAAAATTGTATATATACTTGGCTCCCTTGAAGTCAGCTATTAGCTCAACTTTGATCCAATTAGAGGGAAGAGTGTAGAATTTGGTGTACTACACTAGCAAAGAATTTTGAGGAGCAGAAATATTATATCCATGCTTAGAGAAGCTGGAACTAGATTTTATCAAAGCCTCTAGACAGATGAGACCATACTTCCAGGCCCATATTATTGTGGTGTACACTGACTTGCCTCTACGACAAGCTTTGTACAAACCTAAAAACTCAGGAAGGTTGATGTCTTGGGGGGTTAAGCTTGGGGGATATGAGATTTTTTATGATCCTAGAACCTCATTAAAAGGGAAAGCGATGGTAGACTTTATTACAGAGTTCACATATGCAGAGGTACCAAATAATCCAAGTCTGCCTACCGAGCCTACTTCTTTAGGATAGAGCTCGGCTCAAAAGCAAACTAAGATTGTCACCGACCAACCAGAATTATCATTTGCTCAAGAAAAGGGACCAGTGAATGGATGAACAAAGCAATAAGATCTTTAAATATGGAGTGCTTAGAAGAATAATTCACCAAAGACATTCCAGTCTGGAAACTCTTTATTGACGGATCTTCATGCGCTACTGGGAGTGGAGCTGCATTTATCATCAACACTCCAGATGATTTAAGTGTGGAATATGCTCCGCGATTTCAATTTTAAGCCTCCAATAATGAAGTCGAGTACTCGGTATTAATTACAGGGTTAGAACTAGATTTGTCATTAGGTCCAAGGGTGGAGAATGCTCGAGCAGATGCCCTTGCTCGGCTAGCCTCAACAACTTAGATAGAGCTCAGATGAACAATTCTAGTAGAAATTCTCACCCATAGGAGTGTTGATGCGGAAGATGCCAGTATAATTTCTGTAAAATTGGGTCCTTATTGGATGGATCCGATTAAGATTACATTGAAAATGGCTTGTTACCATCCAAATTAAAAGAAGCTAGGAAGATGATATATAAAGCAACCAATTATGTTTTAGAGAAGGGCATCCTATATAGTAGAGGATATAAAGTCTCTTTGCTTCGTTGTGTTCATCCAGTCGAAGTAAATGACCTGATTAAAGAAGTACATGAAGGATCATGTGGAGCTCATTCAGCCGACCGATCATTAACACAAAGAATAGGCATGAAGGGATACTACTAACCGATGATGAAAGCAAATTGTGTTTCTTTTGCCAAAAAATATGACAAGTGCCAAAAGTTTACTACTATTCTTAAAAGATCAGGGGCTACCCTAACTACCATCACTTATCCTTGACCATTTTCTATTTGGGGGATTGACCTGGCCGGACCATTGACGACCATTAAAGCAAGGTTCAAGTATTTGGTTGTAGTAGTAGATTACTTCACCAAATGGGTGAAAACTGAGCCTTTAGTAGATATGCCTTATTAGAGGGTTTTCCAGTTTATATGGAAGCATATCATATGCCGTTATGGTATGCCTTATGCTTTCATTACCTATCATGGTACACAATTTGATAATGATGAGTTTGAGGAATACTGCATTTGATCTAGAATTCAAAAGCTTCATTCAACATCTGGACATCCACGTGTAACGAACATAAATTACTAACAAGATTCTTCTCGAAGGATTATAGAAAAGGTTGGATGATGCTAAAGGAAATTGGTTCAATGAATTCCATAGTGTCCTTTGGTTTTATAGGACTACACGTAGAATAACAATAGGGGATACCCCATACATGCTTGCTTTTGGCACTGTGGCAGTGGTACCAGCTGAGATAGGTCTACCGATTCACAGAGTGCTGAATTTTGATTCACCCAAAAGTGATCTCACGAGGTGACTAGATCTAGACATGGTTAAGGAAGTCAAACAATATGCTACGATTCGAATGACTGCTTATCAATAAACGACTGCTATGTTCTAAAATCGAAGGGTGAAATCGACCAACTTAAAGATCTGGTACTTAAGAAGGTAGTCCAAAAGAATAATAAGTTGGACTCAATTGGGCATGGCCTATATCGTATCTCGACAGTTATCCCACCAGGAACATATCGCTTGGAAACATTCCATGGTGAAGAATTTAAAAATCCCTGGAACACAGATCACCTTCGCAAAATGTTATCAGTAATTTCATTTTAATGTAATCAACCATTCAATTTAATGAAGTTGTAATTTTTTGCCCATTATGCTTCCTATTTATATTTTCATTTTCGGAGTATGGTGTGATACTACTACCAATAAAACTAAATTTTTTAAGTCCTAGTTCAAACTTTTCCAACTTAAAAAAGTTACTCTTTCTAGTTCAAACTTTTATAACTTCAGAAAAGTTTAATTTGGAATTCTTCCTAATTCAAACTTTTCCAACTTCAAAAAAGTTCAATTTGGAATTCTTTATAATTCAAATGTTTTCAACTTCAGAAAAGTTATTCTTTCTAGTTAAAAATTTTCTAGAAAATTTTAGCTCGAGATTATTTTCAAACTTCATGTATGATTTCTTCTTAGACAAATCAAGAACAACAAGTCAGTAAAAATTCATGTATGACTTAAAGTTAAACACAAGAGGTTTCGCCCGACCAAGTTAAATGCAGGAGTAACTATACAATCCTAAAACACTTGGTTGCCACTGATAACTAATGCATATACTTAGTTCAACAAAACTACTTACAGTTTTATCTAAGTTCATTAGTCGAATCTAAGGAATTACAAATAGATTCAACCATGAATCAATCATTTATCATTTAAAGATTGCTTAGTCGACAAGCTGATTAACTAATCATAAGATATGTTACCTAGTCAAAAAGTTGATTAAAACCAATCACAAGCTTGAATAAAGACATAAATGTATCACAAGCATACTTATTGAAAAATAAGTCCATTTTATTTCAAACACTTAATGTTATAACAAAAAAGAAAGGAAATACAAAGCTTCTCGTACTGGATGCTTTCCTTCAGCTTTCCTCATCCCTACAGGAGGCTCATCAAGGGTTCTCAGTAAAGTAGTAGATTTAAAATCTCTCATCCTAGTAAAGATGAACATATGCATCTTTTACTTAATAGAAGGAATCTGGGCTGAGCAACCCCATCAAATCTTCTTCAGTTAGTGGAAGGTGACCAGCCTTAAGAAGAAACTATCACCTTCTTCATGGCATCAAACTGGAAATTTACAAGTATAAGTACAAGGGCCCAATCAAGATAAACAAACTGTACAAACAGTAGTGAAGATAACTATCAATCAACATCATAAAAAAGTTGTAAATATTGAGCAAATATATGTCATTTCATTGTTAATTCAAGGGTTACAGAGTTGAATACATTATAAAAGAAAGAAAAAGAAGAAATGGAAAATATATAAGGGAAAAAAACAAAAAAAACTGACTAAAAGGAGATAAACCTTCTTCTTGTCCTTGGCCTTGTCCTGGTTAGCAGCAGAAAGGTCGACATTATTTGTAGACACTATGGAGGATTACTCAAAACCATATTCATCATCATTAAAGTCCTTGTCCAGGTTAGGAGGAGTTCCTAGGTCATGTCTCTAAAATAATCGAGAGTCTGGCTGAGTGTCGAACTCCTTTAAAGCCTTTGACCATCCCTTTTTCAAGGACAACTTATTAGCATACTCTATCTAGATGGATGCTGCAGTAAAAGATTTTCCCAGCCCTTATTGTCAGCCTCTTCTTTGTCCTTGGCATTCAGAGCATTGTTATCATCAATCAGGTTGGAAGTCTTGTCTTCAGCAACCTTTACCCTGCACTTAATTTTAGTAGTTTTTTGCTCGACTTGGGTCAACTGATCAAGGGCAGTCTTTTATTGATCCTCTGTTTCTCTGGCCTTGTCCTATGAACCTTTAAGCTTATCTTATCAGGTTTGTCTCTCTCTCTCTCTCTCTCAGAAGCCTTCAAGGATTTTTGCGACCCTCAAAAGCTTCCTCCTCATCAACCGATGAGGATTTTAGCTGGTCATCTTTCTCTAGCATCTGGTTGAAGTTTACCAAGAACTGCAAATGAATGAGTATGTTATATTAGTTTAGAAGAAGAGCATTAAATAATATTAAAGATCAACAAAAGAGTTATGAACTTACCAAGACCAAATTTGGCTAGCCCTCTCAGTTAATCGGGCTCTAGTCATGGAAACTGCAGCCGACCTATCTGCTGGAAGAGTACCAACCTTTATTAAACTCTATTTAACCCAGGGTTAATCTCTATAGAGTCATATTTAATTATTTCTTATCGACAATAGACTTCTTGGCCAATTCAATAAACGTTTTGGCTAACTCTTGAATGCCTGGTAGGCCTTTCTTCAACCTCTTATACTGAGGTTCCTTAATTTGGATCTCCTCAAGAGTAAGGACTTGAGGCCTCTTCTCAGTAGCCTGAGACCTCTTATTAATTATAGTGGTATTCTTGGAAGGATGGGGAGGAGATTCAGATCTTGCCAACATATTGAGTATTTTTCTCTTCACCATCTCTAAAGTAGGTGAAGTGGGGATGGTAGTGATATCAAGGGACTCAAAGGAAGAAGAGGCTACTCCTTGGGTAGGCTATACTCCAGTCGACTCAACAGCAGAAGAGGTAGACACACTTTCCTCATCCAAATTGATGGGTGATTGAGGCAAGACAAGTGCAGGTTGGGCAACGAATGAAGTGATAGTACTCTTGTACTCCAACAAGATGAAAGCTGCTCGGTGATGCTCTTCTCCTGCCCTCTGATGAATAGCCCACAAATATTTGAGGTCATCAATATTCACCTAACTTTCTTTGGGGAACTTCTTTTTACCTTCCTCTGAACGAAAAATAAAACAAGATAGTTAGTAGGCAAAACTTTGAACAGTTAATAAATAGGGGAAGAAATTTAAGAGTAAAAAAATGACCTTGTAAGGACATATTTTTATAAGTTCGTTATCAATTTATTATGTCATATACCGCTACATCGTCGAAGAGCATTCCACATCCATCTACATCAAGACGAATCCGAATTAATGAAGTTCTTCATCGAAAAGACTTCGCGAAGTTTACTTCGGTAAGGTTTTGTTTTAAATACCTTAACTTTACACTTAGAGCTTTTGGGATATTTTTATAAAATATTTTCTAAGTGTTCGAGCGGACTTTTTCGTCAAATTTAAGAATGAGTAATTTTTTCTAAGTGTTGGAGCGTACCTCGATTTTGATGCCCAGTTCGTTGAAGTGAGATAGCCATCTCGTTCGAGCGACATAGGGATGTCGCGAGATGTCATTTGAACGACATCTGTAAGTCATTCGCGCGAGACCCTTATCTCGTTCAAATAAGCACGGTTTTTGAGGCGGCGTGTTTTTCTATAAAAAAACTCATTCTATGGTTTCGTTTTGTTTAACAAGTCCCAGCGTTGTACAAAAAAAAGCTGTGAAAGCAGAATTCTTTTGGCTTCTTCCTTTTAGGGTTTAATCCATTTTTTGTTTTCAATTCACAAAACTCCCACATGCTTTAGTGAATTGTTTTGGTGCTTAAAGAACACACTTTGCTGTTGTTTACTCTTGTGGGGAGGATAACCTACACCGAGAAGACCGCGTGTCTAGGATTGCAGTCCTTGTGGTATAGCTGCGTGTGAACCATTGCTGTTTTGTTTCTAGTCGTTGCTTTGGAGGTTTGTCGAAGACATAGTGCGTTACTCTTGTGGGCGAAAGGAAGATTGTATGTAAGTCAATGGTCTTGTAAACTTGTCATAATTTTAGAAATAAAAGGTTTTGCCCTTAGGGGATTTTTCCTTAATATTTGTGTCACATGCTTTATTTATTTATGGATTGACACACGCACACACGTAGTTGAATGGTTTGGGGATGATTTAAGTTTGTTTAAAAATAGACTCTAATTAAATAAGGTTTACTTGGAAAATTGTGAATTAATTTGAATCGGTATCACACACCGCATTTATTCGTTTTTTCAAATTGGTATCAGAACATATTTAAGCGATCACCACTTTTCGAATTGGTATCAGAGCGGGTTACGCTAATTTATCGTGTGATCCTGATTTTTCAAGGATTTTTTTTATACAACTTGACTTCTCACGTCGTCAAATTGGTATCAGAGTGGGTTGCGCTAATTTATCGCGTAGTCCTATTTTCTGCAAAATTTTTGTGATATTGATTTTTTTTTGAAAAATCAGTTTTGTGAAAAATCGCAATTTTTCCAATGGAACGTTCATTTAATAAGGTGCCTATTTTTTATGAGAATAATTATGCCTATTGGAAAGCTCGCATGAAATCTAGTTTAAAATCCATTAACGAGCGTGTTTGGTTGCTTTGCGTAAATGGATGGAATCCTCCCACGGTCACCATTGATAATATCACCTCTTTAAAACCCGTGTCAGCCTGGACTGAAGATGATTATAAATGTCTAATTTTAATTTCCGTGGTCCGAGTGCTATTTTTGGAGCTATGACTGCTGATGATTTTCACCGAATTATGACGTGTACCACGTCTAAAGAGGCTTGGGATGTTTTAAAATTGACACATGAGGGTACGAACGCGGTTAAATAATCAAAATTATAAAATTTGGCCACCCAATTTGAGACTATCACCATGTCTGAGTTTGAATGATTTGATGATTTTTATGCATGTTTGTTGGACATTATAAACACCAATTTTAATTTGGGTGAGGTTATTGATAACACGCGTGTCGTTAAAAAGATTTTGAGATCTCTTCCAAAACGCTTTATTCCTAAAGTCCCTATTTTGAACTCTTTGGGAAATTTGAAATCACTTAAGTTGGAAGAACTTGTAGGAGATATTCAAACCTATGAGATTGATATGTTTCACAAAACCATTAAGGCTAAGGTTATTGGCGTTACTTTAAAGACTCATTTTAAGAAAAAGTTTGTGAGTCCGATTTTGAGGAAGAGTTTGATTTTAAAGATATGGCCTTGTTTGCGAAATTTTTTAAAAAATTTCTCAACATGAACAAAAATAATTCTTCCAATAAGAGATTTTTTGAGAAAAATAAAAAGGCTAAGGAAAGCCGTGAGGAAGAGAAGGAGAGATAAAAAGAAAAGGAGAGTGAGGAAAATTTAGAAAGTTTGACATGTTTTGAGTGTGGGGGTAAAGGGCATAAGGCGTATGAGTGTGCCACTAGACTTAGGAGAGAGGGAAAGAAAGTGGCAATGCCTACAACACTTAGTGATAGCGACATAGAGGTGTTTGATTCGGGTGATGAAAAAGAGCACGGTATGTGTGTCAGTTTTTTAGCTAGTCGGGTTAGCACACCTAGTTTGGATGGAGGTGAGGGGACTAGTTCTAGTGAGACCCCCGAGGAGGATGATTTGAGTGGTTCTAGTAGGGATGAGAGTGAATTTGAGAGTGGATATGAAAGTGAGCTCCAAAAAGTCTTTAGAGATTTGTACACCGAGACCTTGAAAACAAAGATATATAATAGAGATTTAGGTCGTCGGGTTTTAGATTTGTAGAGAGTGAAGGAAGTTTTAAAAAGGGAAAAATGTGATTTGACCAACACGTTGTCTAGTCTGACGACACGTGTATCCCAACTCGAGAGTGATCTCAAAAGTGCCAGGGAGATCAAAGTCAATTTTGAGAACGCACCTAAGAAGGTTGAGAAGGTGGTTCTTAAGGGTAAAGGTGAGAAGTTAGGAGTAAGTCATGACGGTGCTTCCACTTCCCAATTATCACCCGAGCCGATTTGCACTTTAGTGTTAGATTCATGTGTGTCTCACCCTAACCCACCTAGGCGTCCCATTCCTATTAGGAGAGTGTGTCCTAGAGTTTTTGAGAGAGGTGTTCCTAGGCCTATTTATGTTTGTTCACATTGCAAGAGGAGAGGTCACCTTAAGGAATTTTGTTTTAAGTTGGGTTATGTATCACGTTTTGCTTCTACACGTGTTTCTGACACATATCGACCCACACATGATACTTTACATGCTCCTAGAGATTACATGAGAGAGTTTGCACATTTAGGTGAGCAAGTTAAGTTTTTGGTCAAACCTGCACAAAATTTAATGGAGGTTTTTCATAAGTTGATACCACCTTTGGAAAATCACTCTGCACCTAATGATTGAGGTTTGACTTGTTTTCTACCAGAGGATGTTTCTCATGATGACATTATTTGCCTATTGCTAGTATGTATCATTTTTGTATAAATTTTTGCTTTGGGAAATTTTTTGAAAAATACAAAAAGATTTTATTCTAATAAAATTTTTAAAAAATACAAAACGAGTTTCGTATTTTGTTTACACCGTTTATGGATGGACACTTAGGATGACTGAGTCACAACATCATTCCATCTTTTCATGTGACAATTTGATAGAGTTTTGAGACAATAGGTCAATTCATCCATGTGCTTTATAATGTTTGGAGTCATTAAAATGTAATTAAGTTGTAATACCCCACGATTTTTGAGACTGAGAAATTTAAATTTTGGGAAAATAAAATTTAATTTAAATCGGAGAATTTTAAATTGGGAATTTAAGTACAAAAATATAGGATGTTGTAAAGTATTCTGGATGAGGACGTTGAGGGTACCATTGATCCCAGAAGGGTCGAGATAGTCAAAATGACTGTCATTGAGTTTTATTTCAGTTCCGGAATGTTTTTAAGTCAGTTGACTCGAATTGGAGTAAACGAGTCATTTAAAGAGTGTATTAACATTTAAAATTGGGTTTATTGTTTTAAAGGATTTAAGGCTTACGGATGAAGCCTTCTCTTTTGAGAAAAGAGAGAAAAAAGAAAGAAAAGAGAAAGAAGAAGAAAGAAAAGGAGAGAGGGAGAAAAGCTTGGGGATTTCCGGCCAAATCGCGACATCGAGGACGATCCAACCTCTACAAATCTGAGGCAAGTGTTTAATCTTGCTAAATAGCTATTTGTGTATTTTATTTCATAATTTGTGGGTTAAAGAAATGGATTTTTGGGTATAAACATCAAAACCTAAATTTTGGTTCAAATCTTGAAATTGAAGATTTTAATTGGGTTTAAGGGATATAAATTGATGAGGTTAAATTTAGGAGGTATTCTGATGTTGGAAATTATGTTGGGATTGAAGATTAAGGGTTGGAAGTAGTATAAATCGAATTTTGGGAAATTTTGGGTTATAGAAAATGTAACACCCCGCCCGCCCGGAGAGAGCGAACGGAGCACTAATGCGATAAAACTAAACTAAATCCACAATATAACAAGGTATAGAGCACCTAAATAAACCCACAATAATATATATCCACTAATCTCAATCTCTTCAATTACAGCAAGTCTCTCGAATTAAAATTACAACTATCTAACTCGAATAAAAATGCTCTATACATCAACGAAATAATTAGTAAAAATCTTTCCCAAACAATCCTCGCTAAAATCAATCTCCATAGTGCCCCAAAATCCGCGCTAACCTGCCAACTAAAGAAAATATGCGGTAGTACACAATACGACAGGAATTATGCTCAACAAATACGGATTAGCAACGAATAAAACGTAACAACACGAGTACAAATATTCAAATCAAAATGCAAATATCAAAGCATTTATCAATATAATTTCTCAACAACACATCAATGGGTCACCAGGCCTCACCACATCCGTATATGCTTTATCAAGCCATAGCCCGAAAAACAGGAATTTTGGCGGGTGCCCAACATCCGTGCCATATTAAAATCTCATGACAACGTGCTCATCAACAATATAATGATACCACATGAATCAAAATAATTTCAATAATTATTTTCCAGATTTCAATGAATTTAACAATTCAAATATGAGTTCAATTAAACATGAAATCAAAGAGAATGACACTCGCGAGATTTAAGGAGCATATTGTGTAAAACCCCATACCTCAAACCATGATGAGAAACCAATGATCACATCCTCAATATCAACACAAAAGATCTACAAAATCTCCTCCAAGAACCTCCAACAAAAATAGCCCCAAGAACACCTCTAATCTAAGGTTGGAACTCACAAATCTCAAGGGCCAATGTGTATATAAAAAGAAGAGGAATATAAAATATATTTGCTGCCAAAATTTGTGCCAAAAGTAGGTTAAAAGGGTTGCCCATGACTTCCTTTTATAATGCAAAGAAATGAAAAGTTGGAAGCCAAAAGACTCCTTTAAATAAGGGAAAGAAATGAAGAGTTGGAAGTCAAAACAATTCTTGAAAATTACTTAATGTTCGCCGACTTAGAATTCCAAGAGTTAAAAACATTTAAAAATCATTTTAAAATCCTTTTTAACTCCGTTTTCGAAACCGTTTGAAATTCCCGCCTTTAAAAATAATAACCAACATATTTGAGCAATAAAAATAATTTTATCAAAAACTTTATTTTCCTTCATTTTCCAAAAATTAATTAAAATAGCTCAAAAATTACGCGGGTTGTTACACTTCCCCACTAACAATGGAATTTCGCCCTCAAAATTCGCCGAATGCCTAACTCTCAAAAATCAGGCTAACAATCTCCAAAAATAATTTCGTCTCCAAAAATAATTCCTCACCTCTAATCTCGAAACTTATCACGAATATCACCTATAATTTGCTATCTCCAAAAATTGCTAACCATGCAATGAACCCAAAACTCAAGCCCTGAGAGTTGCCGTATACCTAAGCTCTGATACCATTTGTAACACCCCGTCCGCCCGGAGAGAGCGACCGGAGTGCTAATGCGATAAAACTAAACTAAATCCACAATATAACAAGGTATAGAGCACCTAAATAAACCCACAATAATATATATCCACTAATCTCAATCTCTTCAATTACAGCAAGTCTCTCGAATTAAAATTACAACTATCTAACTCGAATAAAAATGCTCTATACATCAATGAAATAATTATTACAAATCTTTCCCAAACAATCCTCGCTAAAATCAATCTCCATAGTGCCCCAAAATCTGCGCTAACCTGCGAACTAAAGAAAATATGCGGAAGTACACAATACGACAGGAATTATGCTCAACAAATACGGATTAGCAACGAATAAAACGTAACAACACGAGTACGAATATTCAAATCAAAATGCAAATCTCAAAGCTTTTATCAATATAATTTCTCAACAACACATCAATGGGTCACCAGGCCTCACCACATCCGTATATGCTTTATCAAGCCATAGCCCGGAAAACAGGAATTTTGGCTAGTGCCCAACATCCGTGCCATATTAAAATCTCATGACAACGTGCTCATCAACAATATAATGATACCACATGAATCAAAATAATTTCAACAATTATTTTCCAGATTTCAATGAATTTAACAATTCAAATATGAGTTCAATTAAAAATGAAATCAAAGAGAATGACACTCGCGAGATTTAAGGAGCATATTGTGTAAAACCCCATACCTCAAACCATGATGAGAAACCAATGATCACATCCTCAATATCAACACAAAAGATCTACAAAATCTCCTCCAAGAACCTCCAACAAAAATAGCCCCAAGAACACCTCTAATCTAAGGTTGGAACTCACAAATCTCAAGGGCCAATGTGTATATAAAAAGAAGAGGAATATAAAATATATTTGCTGCCAAAATTTGTGCCAAAAGTAGGTTAAAAGGGTTGCCCATGACTTCCTTTTATAATGCAAAGAAATGAAAAGTTGGAAGCCAAAAGACTCCTTTATATAAGGAAAAGAAATGAAGAGTTGGAATTCAAAACAATTCTTGAAAATTACTTAATGTTCGCCGACTTACAATTCCAAGAGTTAAAAACATTTAAAAATCATTTTAAAATCCGTTTTCGAAACCGTTTGAAATTATCGCCTTTAAAAATAATAACCAACATATTTGAGAAATAAAAATAATTTTATCAAAAACTTTACTTTCCTTCATTTTCCAAAAATTAATTAAAATAGCTCAAAAATTACGCGGGTTATTACAGAAAATAGCCATTTTCGTGGCTTTTTGAACTGGCCGAATCGATTCGCCCCCACCGAATCGATTCGCCAGGTTGCAGAAGTCTCAGGTCTGTAGGACCGAATCGATTCGCCCATGGCGAATCGATTCGGAGGGTTGTAGAATCTCAGGTCCCTTGGATCGAATCGATTCGGATGGGCCGAATCGATTCGCTGTGGGGCCGAATCGATTCGAAAACAGAGCATTTTGGGAAAATTTTCTCTTTAGTGACTTCAAACCCTTTTTGGTTGGGTTTATTGATTTGGGGCTTTCTCTTATGAAGTAAAAGATATCTTTTGGTGACTTATAGGGGGTCTCTTACTTAGTATATGATAGTGGGGACTTCTTGTAATAATTGGATAAGAAATATCCATGTATGTTGTGAAATTTCTAGGACGACCTTTATGTCAAATCCTTATAAGGATAGAATATTGTTGAGATACAATTTGGGACCAAATGGAAGAGAGTGGTCATATACTCTTAAAGAGTGAGGGGGTTCGTATCCTTAGAAATGTTTAGACTAAGGAACAATTGATAACTCAATAGGAGTAAGGGTTCCTGAGATTTATTTGAACCATAGGTGGAACTGGGAACGATTAGGGTGGTACTATCGACTAGAACAAGCGGCAGCATAAATTCTAGTTAGGATAGTTTACACGTAATTGTGGGGATATGACCATTGAGATTCCAATACTTGAAACGAGGTTGGAATAATTTGAGGTTTTAGACTATTAAGTCATTGATGTACCTATGGTTAAATAGTACTAAAGGAAAATATGTACTTTAATGATGGATGAAATGTGTAGTGATGGATTCCTACACAAACTCTTGGGTGATAACCCTAATGTTGAATATATATGTATAGATATATACATATGGTTTTAGGAGACTATTCATCATAGGAAAAATGATTGAATATGTTTCAAGTGAGGGATTGTATTCACATATCAAGGTAAATGATATGAGTTTGTGGTGACGGCTTGTATATTGAGGATTTATGTATACTTATAGCCGGCTTTGTATATCTTATACATATGAACGAGAACTAGTTTATATATAGATATATGGATATGTGAATATGTGTGTGTATATATATATATATATATATATATATATATATATATATATATATATATATATATATATATATATATATATATATATATATATATCTGTATGCATATAAATATATGGATATATTTATGTTGTGGACATACATGGTATGGATATTTAAACCGTATATGATGGTTTACTATTTGATCATATGATGGGATCATATGGATGTATGTATATTGAACACGTGAGTGATATATATACTTATGTGGTTAAGCATACCCCGCTCATGCTATCATTGGGAAGTTTCCGCGTAGAGGGTGAGCATCCTGGCATATAGAGCAGGGTGTGGATATTCCTCAGGTCATATTCGTCCGGTGTGTTATTATACGATATATATATTTTTGGGATGAGATGTGGTGGGTATGTTTCGTCTCATTGCCAGTGGAGCTATGGCCGCTTCCCGGGACGTCGTGTGTGTGAGTTATCACGAGGTGAGTGTCGTTGATCTTCACCAGGTGGTCCCCAGTTGCTACATGAGCCGGGCATTTGGGAAGATGATAAAATTGATGCAATTTTATCGACGATATATATAGCCGGGTGGATTATGTACATGTCCATTGTACATCAGATATGATACGTACACTTGGTCATGGGTATGGATGATTGGTATATGTATATATATGGTGAGCATAAAATACCTATATATATATATATATTTATATATCCTATAGATGAAAGGATATAGAATCTGTGTAGAGTACATCTTGGATGATTATGGTGTACTAAATTGATGGGGGTTGATGTATCGCATTTAAGGAATATTTCGGTTACATCATCCCAAGGATATTATTGGAGTTTTGGTAATAGTGGTAGTATTATATTGTATATACGGCATTATGGATCTTTAGGATCGACATTGTCAAGGAGTAGTGTAACGGGGTGGTTCCTTGTTTGGATTTCGCTTTGCGAGACACCCCACGCATGAAACGCAGTGCAGTGTTGAAATTGGAGAAAAGTTCTGCCAATTATGATATGTACGGCATTATGGACCTCTATGATCGACATTGTCAAAGAGTAGTGTAACGGGGCGGTTCCTTGTTTGGATTTCGCTTTGCGAGACACCCCACACACGAAATGTAGTACATTGTTGAGAGTAGAGAGAAGTTCTGTCGATATTTATGTGTGGCATAATGGATCTCCAGGATCGACGTTGACATGGAGTAGTGTAACGGGGTGGTTCCTTGTTTGGATTTCGCTTTGCGAGACACCCCACGCACGAAACGCAGCGCAACGTTGAAATTGGAGGGAAGTTGTGTCAATAATAATTTTGCATGCTTATTAATTAGAAATTTAAATCATATGTTTCAACCCAAATACATATTGGGTAACTTATTAAATTCATAAATGGTTAATGTATAAACCGGAATCCACTAGCCTAATAAGGCACATATGATTGAAAATAAATACTTAATTGTGTTTAGAAAAGGGGGTGGATTCTTGGGGTATGATAGGAAGGTAGATCTCGTGGGTATAGGCTAGGCCTATGATAAGTTAGGTTGTCCTAAAATGGGGGTAATTTAACTAAAAAAAAAAATTGAGGACGCGAATAGGTGCGCGCCTTTAGATGAGAGGTGAGTTGGGGCTCCACGAGAGTGCGATCCCATTTTAATTATGAAATAGTGCACCGATATTTATTATGCACGGTTAACACACTTGCTAAATATTTTCACAACTCGGGCTCTAACCCGTTTACTTTTCTCTCCTGCTTGTATATATATATATATATATTATTACAGGTGTCCTACTGCATGGATGCCGGATGACTTCCTATCCAGAGTCTTGGGAGCCGTGACAGGTGTGGACTGTTGTGGGATGTATCTGGTAGTCGCCTCCTACTTTCAAAATTCTAGGTAGGATTCAGGTTGTATATCGGGTTTGTGCCCAAGGGATATTTATAGATGTTTATATTTATTCCGTTCCAGTTATTGTATTTGCTGTGACCCGACAGCTTATTCGGGTCTACTTTTTAGTATGTTCTGTGGTAGTTATTTATTTCATTTTTATTCTAGCATTCCATTTATCTAGTTCTTTCATGCATCTTTTTTTTTTGTAGTGTTAGTTGGTTATATGTTGCACATTTTATTTAATTTTAATATCTCGCCTATATGATATCGGGTAGTTAGTCCTATATTATATAGTACCGACAGTTGATGTTGAGACTGGACCATCTGAAACTCTTGATTTAATATAGTATAGGGCTGGCCACCCGTTATTATTTTAGGCGGGGTGTTACAGATGGTATCAGAGCATCAGTTTCTAGAGTCCATAGGATCTGTGCAAGTTTTATGGATTCTTCCGTTAACGTTCTTGACATAAAGCCCTACAAATAGGGCTGTTGTGTTCACTGCGTTGTTTTCTTCTGTGAAGTATATTCACTTGATTGGCGTTCTGATAACAGTTGCTCTTATTTCGTTTCAGATGTCGCCTAGATTTTGTTGTCTAGGAAAGGATAGGATTAGAAGTACAATACCCATAGCATATTTTGGGTACGCTTTAATCGGGGGTATTTTGTTTTCCTCGATTCCGGAGGAGATATTGAGGAGATTTATAGTAGTGGTATGAGGTGATTTATCGGCAGTTGAGTAAGAAAGGAAAATTTACTCGAATGGCGTATCTTGGGATTAGTAAGGAAAGTCTGAGGAGAGGTTAGTGTAGTCCTTGGGAGGTTTAGGTTGAGAAACCCGTTAACCTTTGTTAGGAAGCCTGGTGTTGGTGACTTTTCCCTGACGCGAGGTGTGTGGAGTTGTCCTAATATCGGGAGTATCGCCTTCTAGGATGAGGGAGAATGATTTTGGAGACTCAGTTTCGTTGTGTAGGACTGAGGGAGTTTTCGATAGTCGCAATAGCGTTGTCCTTCAAAATGGTTAGGAAGGATTTATGAGGAAGAAAATTCTTTGAGGAGAATTAGGCCTTGAGAAGGAGTGGGCAAGTATGGTTTTTATGCGATATCTTCTGGATAGTACAACGTCCTATAAGGAGCTAGTAGAGAGTGGCTCTATTGATTTTGGGAATGTAAATTGTTAAGGTTGTTGGTTCTTTGAGGGGAGAACTTAGTTTATGGAAAGGTGTTGATGTGATGTAGAGGAATTTTATAACTGAGAGGTTGAAGTTTGGTAGATTTTGTTGAGCGGATAATTTCGCTCTTAGTTGTGCTAGTTTTAAGAACTAGGAAATGGTTAGTAGTATTGTATTTGTTGAGGCCTTGTGTTCTAAACATAAGGTATTTGTTTGACGTGTCGAAAGACGCGGAATATAAATTATATTGTATTGTTGTATAGGCCCTCGGGCAGCATCTAAAATATGAAAATCTTTTTATAAAAATTTATCCCTGGTTCAACTAATCTTAATTCCCGACCTAGCTACATAGTAGTGTATTGGGAGGGTTCCTTGTTTGGATTTCGCTTGCGAGACCTCCCCCGCACAAAGGTAGCTAGTGTCACGAATTGAGGAGAGTTCAACCATTGAGAATTTTTGAACTTATATATATTTAGCATGTTATTATAGATTATAATGCCGAGGGTTATGTTGCAATTGGAGGCTAATGGAGCCTGATTATAATTCTACGAGTGGAAACTCGGATACAGGGTGTATGGGCGCCCTGGGTAGCTAGTGATTTTAAAATTTTTATGGTTCGACATGAGAACCAGGAAGGATCGGTATAGTGATCCTAAGAGTTGATGTTAGGACTAGATGATATTGAGGTCCTATGTGTATTTTAAATTTCGCGGACGAAATTTTTGTAAAGGGGGAAGATTGTAACACCCCACGATTTTTGAGACTGAGAAATTTAAATTTTGGGAAAATAAAATTTAATTTAAATCGGAGAATTTTAAATTGGGAATTTAAGTCCAAAAATATAGGATGTTGTAAAGTATTCTGGATGAGGATGTTGAGGGTACCATTGATCCCAGAAGGGTCGAGATAGTCAAAATGACTGTCATTGAGTTTTATTTCGGTTCCGGAATGTTTTTAAGTCAGTTGACTCGAATTGGAGTAAACGAGTCATTTAAAGAGTGTATTAACATTTAAAATTGGGTTTATTGTTTTAAAGGATTTAAGGCTTATGGATGAAGCCTTCTCTTTTGAGAAAAGAGAGAAAAAACAAAAGAAAAGAGAAAGAAGAAGAAAGAAAAGAGAAAGAAGAAGAAAGAAAAGGAGAGAGGGAGAAAAGCTTGGGGATTTCCGGCCAAATCGCGACATCGAGGATGATCCAACCTCTACAAATCTGAGGCAAGTGTTTAATCTTGCTAAATAGCTATTTGTGTATTTCATTTCATAATTTGTGGGTTAAAGAAATGGATTTTTGGGTATAAACATCAAAACCTAAATTTTGGTTCAAATCTTGAAATTGAAGATTATAATTGGGTTTAAGGGATATAAATCGATGAGGTTAAATTTAGGAGGTGTTCTGATGTTGGAAATTATGTTGGGATTGAAGATTAAGGGTTGGAAGTAGTATAAATCGAATTTTGGGAAATTTTGGGTTATAGAAAAACAACCATTTTCGTGGCTTTCTGAACTGGCCGAATCGATTCGCCCCCACCGAATCGATTCGCCAGGTTGCAGAAGTCTCAGGTCTGTAGGACCGAATCGATTCGGAGGGTTGCAGAATCTCAGGTCCCTTGGACCGAATCAATTCGGATGGGCCGAATAGATTCGCTGTGGGGCCGAATCGATTCGCTGGGGCCGAATCGATTCGGAAACAGAGCATTTTGGGAAAATTTTCTCTTTAGTGACTTCAAACCCTTTTTGGTTGGGTTTATTGATTTGGGGCTTTCTCTTATGAAGTAAGAGATATCTTTTGGTGACTTATAGGGGGTCTCTCACTTAGTATATGATAGTGGGGACTTATTGGAATAATTGGATAAGAAATATCCATGTATGTTGTGAAATTTCTAGGCCGACCTTTATGTCAAATCCTTATAAGGATAGGATATTGTTGAGATACAATTTGGGACCAAATGGAAGAGAGTGGTCGCATACTCTTAAAGAGTGAGGGGTTTCGTATCCTTAGAAATGTTTAGACTAAGGAACAATTGATAACTCAATAGGAGTAAGGGTTCCTGAGATTTATTTGAACCATAGGTGGAATTGGGAACGATTAGGGTCGTACTATCGACTAGAATAAGAGGTAGCATAAATTCTAGTTAGGATAGTTTACACGTAATTGTGGGGATATGACCACTGAGATTCCAATACTTGAAACGAGGTTGGAATAATTTGAGGTTTTAGACTATTAAGTCATTGATGTGCCTATGGTTAAATAGTACTAAAGGAAAATATGTACTTTAATGATGGATGAAATGTGTAGTGATGGATTCCTACACAAACTCTTGGGTGATAACCCTAATGTTGAATATATATGTATAGATATATACATATGGTTTTGGGAGACTATTCATCATAGGAAAAATGATTGAATATGTTTCAAGTGAGGGATTGTATTCACATATCAAGGTAAATGATATGAGTTTGTGGTGACGGCTTGTATATTGAGGATTTATGTATACTTATAGCCGGGTTTGTATATCTTATACATATGAACGAGAACTAGTTTATATATAGATATATGGATATGTGAATATGTGTATATATATATATCTGTATGCATATAAATATATGGATATATTTATGTTGTGGACATACATGGTATGGATATTTAAACCGTATATGATGGTTTACTATTTGATCATATGATGGGATCATATGGATGTATGTATATTGCGCATGTGAGTGATATATATACTTATGTGGTTAAGCATACCCCGCTCATGCTATCATTGGGAAGTTTCCGCACAGAGGGTGTTCATCCTGGCATATAGAGCAGGGTGTGGATATTCCCCAGGTCATAGTCGTCCGATGTGTTATTATACGATAGATATATTTTTGGGATGAGACGTGGTGGGTATGTTTCGTCTCATTGCCAGTGGAGCTATGGCCGCTTCCCGGGACGTCGTGTGTGTGAGTTATCACGAGGTGGGTGTCATTGATCCCCACCAGGTGGTCCCCAGTTGCTACGTGAGCCGGGCATTTGGGAAGATGATAGCATTGATGCAGTTTTATCGGCGATATATATAGCCGGGTGGATTATGTGCATGTCCATTGTACATCAGATATGATACGTACACTTGGTCATGGGTATGGATGATTGGTATATGTATATATATGGTGAGCATAAAATACCGATATATATATTTATATATCCTATAGATGAAAGGATATAGAATCTGTGTAGAGTACATCTTGGATGATTATGGTGTACTAGATTGATGGCGGCTGATATATCGCATTTAAGGAATATTTCGGTAACATCATCCCAAGGATATTATTGGAGTTTTGGTAATAGTGGTAGTATTATATTGTATATACGGCATTATGGATCTCTAGGATCGACATTGTCAAGGAGTAGTGTAACGGGGTGGTTCCTTGTTTGGATTTCGCTTTGTGAGACATCCCACGCATGAAACGCAGTGCAGTGTTGAAATTGGAGAAAAGTTCTGCCAATTATGATATGTACGACATTATGGACCTCTATGATCGACATTGTCAAAGAGTAGTGTAACGGGGCGGTTCCTTGTTTGGATTTCGCTTTGCGAGACACCCCACGCACGAAATGTAGTACATTGTTGAGAGTAGAGAGAAGTTCTGTCGATATTTATGTGTGGCATAATGGATCTCCAGGATCGACGTTGACATGGAGTAGTGTAACGGGGTGGTTCCTTGTTTGGATTTCACTTTGCGAGACACCCCACGCATGAAACGCAGCGCAGCGTTGAAATTGGAGGGAAGTTGTGTCAATAATAATTTTGCATGCTTATTAATTAGAAATTTAAATCATATGTTTCAACCCAAATGCATGTTGGGTAACTTATTAAATTCATAAATGGTTAATGTATAAACCGGAATCCACTAGCCTAATAAGGCACATATGATTGAAAATAAATACTTAATTGTGTTTAGAAAAGGGGGTGGATTCTTGGGGTATGATAGGAAGGTAGATCTCATGGGTATAGGCTAGGCCTATGATAAGTTAGGTTGTCCTAAAATGGGGGTAATTTAACTAAAAAAAAAAATTGAGGACGCGAATATGTGCGCGCCTTTAGATGAGAGGTGAGTTGGGGCTCCACGAGAGTGCGATCCCATTTTAATTATGAAATAGTGCATCGATATTTATTATGAACGGTTAACACACTTGCTAAATATTTTCACAACTCGGGCTCTGACCCGTTTACTTTTATCTCCTGCCTGTATATATATATATTATTACAGGTGTCCTACCGCATGGATGCCGGATGACTTCCTATCCAGAGTCTTGGGAGCCGTGACAGGTGCGGACTGTTGCGGGATGTATCTGGTAGTCGCCTCCTACTTTCAAAATTCTAGGTAGGATTCAGATTGTATATCGGGTTTGTGCCCAAGGGATATTTATAGATGTTTATATTTATTCCATTCCAGTTATTGTATTTGCTGTGACCCGACAGCTTATTCGGGTCTACTTTTTAGAATGTTCTGTGGTAGTTATTTATTTCATTTTTATTCTAGCATTCCATTTATCTAGTTCTTTCATGCATCTTTTTTTTTGGTAGTGTTAGTTGGTTATCTGTTGCACATTTTATTTAATTTTAATATCTCGCCTATATGATATCGGGTAGTTAGTACTATATTATATAGTACCAACAGTTGATGTTGAGACTGGACCATCTGAAACTCTTGATTTAATATAGTATAGGGCTGGCCACCCGTTATTATTTTAGGCGGGGTGTTACATAAGTGTTACTTCCTACATGTTTGACTCATAATTTCCTTTATTTCACATATGCACATATTTGCTTGATTATTGTGCTTGTCTTATCACATGTTGGTTGGGTGTTTTCACTTCAATCCTGTCCTTAAAACGAATCAAGCGCGATAAAACTTGATAAGAAATTTGTGCATGTAAGAGCCGTTTGTGAGTTTGTGTGCTTTGTTTGAAAACGGTGAAGGGCTACGAAAGATTATTTTTTATCCTTTGCGATTAAGCCGCCGTTTAAATTGGACCTAAAAAATTGAGGAATTTTATTATCCGGGGTCCAAAGAGGTTTAAAAGATCCCGAAAAAATTTAAAGGCAATAAAAATAAATTCATGCCAATTATGGGCCAATTAGGTTTTTGCACCAATTCTCCATAGTTTGAGAATTTAGTTTATTCACCTCTAAAAGAAAATATATATGAGGTAGTTTGGATGGAGAATTAAAACGGGTTTTCACGTCCTTGAAAGTCCTGAAAAAGTGCTAAATAATTTTGGTCATTATTGGTGTGGAAATCACTTTGACTTTGATTTGTTGATTTGCATAAGACGATGTCATCTAAATTCAATAATTTTTACACCTAAGGATACTTTTGGTGTTCATTCGTTAGGAGTACACGTATGCATCATGCACATATGATTGATTGAGTTTATTTACTTATCGAATGTTCTCACACCCATACATTCCGTTTCCATGACTTGGTTGCTTGAGTTTAAATCCATGGTGTGATTTCTAGTATCTTATTTTTGTATGAAAAAATTAAAAAGTCCAAAAATAGTTTGTGGATGTTTGTGGGATACACCTTTAACAATCGCGTAGTTTGATCCATATTTGCTATGCATTTTATCGTGACACTCCATGTTTTGATTTTTTTTCTTCTTATCTGTCTATTTGGGGACATCATAAAAATGGGGAGAAAGAATTATCATGTTTATGGGGGAGATTTATATAGGCATTTTGGTATTTGATAATTCGAATTTTTTTATGTATGTACCGGCATAGACATAGGGGGAGATTTGCAAGGACATATTTTTATAAGTCCGTTATCAATTTATTATGTCATATACCGCTACACCGTCGAAGAGCATTCAAGAGCCATCTACATTAAGACGAATCCGAATTAATCAAGTTCTTCATCAAAAAGACTCCGCGAAGTTTACTTTGGTAAGGTTTTGTTTTAAATACCTTAACTTTACACTTAGAGCTTTGGGGATATTATTATAAAATATTTTCTAAGTGTTGGAGAGGACTTTTTCATCAAATTTAAGAATGAGTAATTTTTTCTAAGTGTTGGAGCGTACCTCGATTTTGACTCCCAGGTCGTTCAAGCGAGATAGCCATCTCGTTCGAGCGACATAGGGATGTCGCGGGATGTTGTTTGAACAACATCTGTAAGTCTTTTCCGCGAGACCCTTATCTCGTTCGAACGAGCACAATTTTCGAGGCGACGTGTTTTCTATAAAACACTGATTCCATGGTTTCATTTTGTTTAAGAAGTCCCAGCATTGTACAAAAAAAAACTGCGAAAGCAGAATTCTTTTGGCTTCTTCCTTTTAGGGTTTAATCCATTTTTTGTTTTCAATTCACAAAACTCCCATATGCTTTAGTGAATTATTTTGGTGTTTGAAGAACACACTTTGCTGCTGTTTACTCTTGTGGGGAGGATAACCTACACCGAGAAGACTGCGTGTCCAGTATTGAGGTCCTTGTGGTATAGCTGCGTGTGAACCATTACTGTTTTGTTTCTAGCCGTTGCTTTGGAGGTTTGTCGAAGACACCGTGCGTTACTCTTGTGTGCGAAAGGAAGATTGTATGTAAGTCAATGGTCTTGTAAACTTGTCAGAGTTCTAGAAATAAAAGGTTTTGCCCTTCGGGGATTTTTCCTTAATATTTGTGTCACATGCTTTATTTATTTATGGATTGACACACGCACAGACGTTGTTGAATGGTTTGGGGCTGATTTAAGTTTGTTTAAAAATAGACTCTAATTAAATAAGGTTTACTTGGAAAATTGCGAATTAATTTAAATCGGTATCACACACCGCATTTATTCATTTTTTCAGACCTATGCCATGCCCTTCCTTGGGAGCACCTGGGTCCAGTGTTTGTTACCCCCTCTGGAGGGGGGGGGGGATATTGCCAATTTTTGATAATGACACCATAATCCCAGTAGTCTTTATTGAAATCTGGCAAGTTAACCCCTAAAGTCCTATTGTCTTGCCTAGTCATCAAGTAATAGGTACTATCCCTAATAGTTCCCCATTTATAGCAGAACACCAATTTACGGATCCCAATATAGGTCCCATGAATTTCATTTAACCTCCTCACTCCATTCAAAACCCTGAATGTATTTGGGGCTATTCTTTCCGAAACAACATCAAACTATTGAAAGAATTGAAGAAAAAGTGGGTTTGGAGGAAAAGTAATGTCACACTCAGCAATGAACATAATGGGAATCCAATGACTCTTAGCTGAGGAATACACGTCAACAGGGCCATGGGAAATTTCTAAACCTACCCAACTTGGAGTTTTCCTCTTTTCCTTAAATTCCTCTTAGGAATTGTCGTTTACGATGTACACCATGACTGAAAGGAAGGAAAATCAATGAAAAGAAAGGAAAAATAGCTTATAGAGATTGAAAAATGGTATCAGATAGAGAACAACATATAACGGAGAAGAAAAACTTAAGAAATAAAAGAAAAGCTAAGTGCAGAAGGTTTGAGTAATTGTGAAATGGAGGGAAACTTTTGTCCTTTTATAGGTTACCTCGAAAATAGAAAAGAAATGATTAATTACACATTTCCCAACATGTAAAAGGATCAATATACCCCTTGGCGGTTAAAAAATATTTGAATTATTTACAAAAATTCCATTACCAATAGTATTGGTGAAAATTTTTACAAGTCTGGGAGGTCGGTTGCTGACTAACTCCGAGACATTACGTCGAGAAATGTTTTGAACAAATACTCCATACTTTCGATCAATCATCAAGCATGGAGCATTAGGGACTTTTTTGTATGTAAAAATTACTCTCCTATGTGGACCAATAAACATTAGACACTTGTCCTCCTATCTTGGCCGGCTTAAGAAACACTTAGTTGGCTGGCATGCCGACCAACTCCAAGAATGTGAACTGTCAGGATTATTAAAGGTTATTCAGATGGAATAGCGACCAACACTGAATATCAAGAGTCTCATTTGTTGTACACAAATGTAAATACCTCGATATATGAATGCATTCCATCTCCTGGGTTCCTAACCACTATAAATACATAATCTCCCTTAGCTCAAGGGGATTATTGAATCAAGCACAAGCATACCCCATACTGAGCTATTGTAACCATCTGAAATAATACCAGTAATGGACGTAGGATTTTTCAGTCAAACCACTTTAAAAACCTTGTCTATTGTGTGTTTGTATAGCTTGCTTAAACTTATTTATTTGTGATTATAAAATTGTACCCCCTCCATTTTTAGACATCAACACCCACAATGTTGCTCAAGTCAGATTTAACATCACTTGTATAATTATAAAGACGCATCACATGGATAATTATGAAGACTCATCGTGGTTACCTACATTCTCGGAGGAGATAATCAGGGATCAGTCAACGAGCCAATAAGGAGCTAGGAGAGTTCATGCACAGCTCAACCACTCTTATCACTATAAATAAAACTCCCACCCTGAGGCAACGGGGGCATGAAATTCTGAACCTCTGAAAGATTTATTGAAAACTGAGAAACCCTCCATGGATGTAGGCAGTTGCCAAAGCACGTAAGTGTTGTGATCTATATTTTCTCTTTAAATTCCTCTCCTTTTAGAATTATTAATTGTGATTTCTTGAACTCATAGTTTCTTTTAGCGAGGCTCTTGAACTTATTTTCCTGCCACTTACTAGAAAATTCATCAAATACCAAAGTGTGATCTCAGGACAGAAAAATGAGAGTAATAAGATGAAATGTGTGAATATAGAATTGTATACATAAGAACATCAAACTACGAAAGTATCTCCCACTGAACTATGCAATTATTCTCAAAATATATGATATGGAATATAAACACTCTCCCTAACCCAACATACTCAAGGAATATATAACCCCCCTATCTATAAAATTATACCTCCTTTTGTTATAAAAGAGACAAAAGGAAAGAACTAAGAAAATGAGAAAACATTCTAATCAAACCAATAGAGTGAGAATAGAGAGTGAGAAATTAATACAAATATTTAGGCGTGATATGTAATATGTGATTAACAAGCCTAAGATAAACATATCAACGACTACACATGGAAATACAAATTATATCAAGTAAAAGATATATAATAAACTTATGCTAATGTAATAAGCATTAAAAATAACTAGAGTTATAGGATTTATACAATATCTAAGAAAATAAAGCACAATCCTAACGCATAAACTACAAATCCTAATTAAAAAGTACACAATACTCTCCTTTTCTAATCCTCATCAGAGCCTTAATATCCCAACTATTCAACTGAACACTCTATAAAGCGTCCCGGATATGGTCAAGATGAATGTGTTTTCCATTAATACTCATCGAAAGACATTGAAGAGTAAGAACCAAATGATGAAAGCACAATATGATGCTCATCTATAGCATGTGAAAGCGTCGATAACAAAAAGAAGACAAAATCTATAAAACTATCTCATCCAACTCTGCATGAGCATTACAATGCTCATCAAACTCATTAGATGTGTGAAAAGAATGGGGAATGTAGGGAGGCATGACACGACATCATTGTGATCTTTCCCACAGGTCATTTTGTAACTTCATCCTAAATAATTGGAATGCATAACTTTTAAATAAAACATCTGATTAGACAATCGAAGGTCAAAGCGTAAGATTCATTCCATTCTTAGAACAAGCCATTATATGATCAAATATTATGCTCATCAAATCTGTACTATACATTTCTTCAATAACATATAATATATAAGAATGTTCAAAAGATATCTCAAGAGGGTTCATAGTAGGTAAAATATTTGGGGACACCACTATATTAAGAATACATAAGGTACTGCCCAAAAATATTTATGGGAAATTATTCCTAGGACAAATATGGAAAGGACCATCACACACCAAGTGTATTGGGAATAAATGGGTATGTTAGAGCAACTGATTCCTTAAGGTTATAGTGATGCATAATCATCTCGACAGGAATAACCACTTTCACACTTGGACATGGGCAATAAGGATTGGGTGGCATAAAATTCTCTAACTAACTTGGGATATTATATCCCGATTTGAGAACAAATACCAAGCCAAAGAAGTATTTTTAAAAATTGAGTTTAAGATTCTTATACAAAGATTCCATAATCTAAAAACTGTTCCTAATGCAAAGAGAACTGAAGAAGAGTTCTTAAAATTTGGAACTAGAGTTGATGGATGTTAAGGCATGTGAGCGCTATTTGGGATCCATCAAAATAACCTGAAAATCATGAACCAAGATAAAGATAATAAATCCTATGAAAGTTATGGATATCAAAGATACTCCAAGGTATTTAAACAAAAAATATGTGAGAGAGTTTTATATAATATGACAATATGTCAAACAATCATGAACTCACTTATACTTGACCCTAGAGTACTACAGTTATATAAGGTTGATAAAAGTAATGAATTATAGGGAAAGACTAAAGAACAACTACTCTAAGCCAATGAATCTCATCTCTAGGCAAACAACTTTATTAGTCATAGACAAAATTCACCCATAAACAAAATCTTACAACACAAAATCCTAAGATCTAAAAAAAAATAAAATTCACAAAATACAGGGGAAAAACTTACCAAGAAGATAAGTAGCCACTTAGATTTAAGAGAATAAGCACCAATATTCCAATATTGGATCTGGTAGGAAAAGAGATGAAAATAGGTAAAAAAAAACAACTCATTTTAAGTAAAAATGGGTAAAGTTGTGAAGTGGGTCTGAAATGAAACTTAACAGATCCTAAACAATTTTATGGATGTTCAGTCATTCGTTTGTGAGTACAAGACCTTTAGCTTGTTCGTGGGTCACTAACACTGCCAGGGAATATAAAATTGTTTAGGGAGAAAGGCACAAGGAGTGCATAAACGAATCTTCTTAGTTTAAGCAAGTACTCCATATCGCCCTAAAAAACAAAGAGTGTATACACGAAGCTTCTTAATTTAAGCAAGTTCTTCATAACCCCCCCTAAAAACAACTTTGATGTGACAAAAATACTCTCAAAAATCATACTAAAGGTTTATAGTTATGTTAAAAACTCTATACAAAGAATAATTTAGCACCTGGAATTTAAATTATAGCTATTTATATAGAAGAGTGATTTCAAAGATGTAACTTGTGATACAAATGAATAAAATGATCATTAACCGGTAAAATCAAGAATGAAGATTAATATTTGAACTCACTTTTAAAAAAAAATGGGTTTATGAAACTTAGAAAAAGTTTCATTTCTTGCCATTATTTTTAACTATAACTTTTTTCCTCTCTTTTTAAGAGATTTATGATTAAAATATCTAATATCTCATATCATTTGGCATAACCCAATTTTTAGATATGAATAAATCTTTGAGACATCTCTTTTAAATATACTTTTTCAAGTTTCCCTCACTCTTTATAAAAAGTAGGGGAACTGTTTTCATTTTTTATAAAGATAGAAACCCACATCCTCAAGTTGCAGTCCTTACCACTCATTCTCTCATGATTTTTAATAATATTACAATTTTTCTTTTTAAACTACCACCATGATCGAATCCTCTTATGAACAAGGATTATAAATGACACATTGTTGTAAAAAACTATATAAATTTTAGGTTTCAATAGAAGTAGAAAACAATTCCTTTTGATATATGTTGTATAGAAATTTATCAAGTTATTGCACGGTGTGAGCTGCATGATTTATATCAAAATACATTAAAATTTTGAAGCTTAATTCACAAAGGCATTTCAAGCTATAAAATTCTAAACGTTGAGTATATAAGCCAAAAATTAAACCAATTTCGCAATATCTATGTATCTAGGCTAAAGTTAAATCATATGAGATATATAGACCTACATATATAGAAAACTAAAATTACACAACAAAAAGGTTCCCGATATGAACATCCAATGAAAAATACCAAATACCAAAAGGTTAAATCGAAACTAGATAATACCAAAGAAAACAGGTGACAACTAAAACACTAGCTAGGTAAATATAAAAATCCTAACTCTAATTACTTAGAGTGGGGAAATGATCTCCAACATTTTAGGAGGTTATTGAATTTGTCTTGATCAATGTTAAGAATCCTATAACAACTACTTAGATTTTGTAGAGCAGAGCAATTGGACACGACTTTGGGAGAAAAAACTGTGATTTTATTTCCATTAGGAGGATTTTTATAAGCACCTAACTTCTTCTTACCCTTACGATCAAAACTCCTACTATCCTTAAAGTTCATTAAAATAATGGATGGTTGACGTAAAACACAAAAATCCATAAGGTAACATAATTTATGACAATGGTTACACTTAAAGGGTTTAGGCTCTACGGGAGCGATCAGGTACTTGAGAGAATGTTTCTTCCATTTGAAAATAACTCTTTCAAATGTCCTTCTTTGCCACGATAGGAACAAATGAACTTCACCTTCATTTTATTCTTCACAAATGAGTGGATAAAATAAGAACTCTCTAAGGAGGATGATAAAATAGGTTGTGATGCAAGGCTCCTGGGGCTAGAAATGTTATAAGAAAATTAATCTTATTTACAAAACCTATACCTCTCTTATCGTTCGAAGACTTATCCCCTAAAATTATCTTGACCAAATTTTGAGATCTATCTTCTAAATCCAGCTTCAAAGTGGATGCAGGTAAAATCTCAATCTCAAGCACGAAGATATTGTTTAACAAGGAAATCTTAGATTTTTCACTCTCTTGCAAATATCTCCTTGAATACTTAACCTCAACACAAAGAAAGTCATTACTACTTCCCTTTATGCCAAGTGATTCACCAAACACCACTTTTTGAGAGTTCAAATCTCGCAATGTATTCTCACTCACTGTTGATGCAAAAAACTAGAATAGATTTAATTATTTGATCACAGATAAAAATAAGTAAATAAAAGAGATAAGTAAGGTTTTTTAAGTGGTTCGACTGAAGGGAAAAGCCTACATCCATTGTATTGTATTTCCTGTTTATCACTTGGATTGTGTTCCAGTCCCTTTTACTGTAGGGATTATAATGTATTTATAGCCCTCTAGGGGAATCAAGAGTCGAAATGTTAAAGGATGGAATGCCTTTATAAATTAGGCATTTACACAAGTACATATTATTCACAATGTATATGACTGTTGGCGCTTTTCTAACCATGTTGTTCAGTCTTCCTGCTGTTGGCCGGCATTCAGATTATTGGTCGTCATTACTGGACTAGGTCGAGGATTTATGCCTTGCTGACTATGACTGGTGCCATTTTAGATAACACATGCTTATTTATGATTGGTCCACGTAAGAGGGTGATTTTTTCTATCAATCGAAGCCCCCAATGTTTCATGCTTAGTGCTTTTGTGAAAGTATGGAAAATTCAGTTCTAATAGTTGCTCGAGCAACCTTTCTGATCTTAGTCGGTTACCAACTTCCCACACTTGTAGAATTATCAACTTGGCTGATAACGTATAACACAAATGGCATTTTTGTAATTACCCTTAATTATAACGAATTATTTTTGTGGCAAATACGTCTTTTTTAGCTTAGCCACCAAAATTTCAATCATCATTTTCCCTTTAATCATTACTTTCATCGTTTTCGAGGCAACCTATAAAGGCGATAAAATCTCGGTTATCTTCTACCTCAAACTTTTTGGTTTTTGCTTCTATCTCTTGAGCTTTTTGTGCGATCGTTCTTTTTGTCCTTAAGTTCTTGCTAAATCCTTAAGTCTTTGTAAGAATCTTTTCTCTTTCTCCTTTTCTTCATCTTCAATCATGGTTTATTCAGTAGTGTCTCTAGATGAATTTAGGAACGAATGGAATATTCCTTCGTGGGTGGATTTGGAGCTCCTTAATTTGCCTGTAGATCTTTTTTCTTTATCTGAGTGCCATTAGTTCCCTTTTATTTTCATTGCTTAATGTGGATTTACTTTTCCCCCAAACCCCTTTTATCTTAAGTTTTGTCAATATTTTGACGTTGTACCTGCGAGAGTAGCCCCCAGCACTTGGAGAGTTGTAAATGGGATTTATAGATTGAATTAGCTCCATGGGACCCATATAGGCATCCTAGAGATTATATTTTTCTATAAATGGGTCACCAGTGATAATACTTACTATTTAAAAACTAGGGCTGTAAATAGGGCTTTATAAGTTAATCTCCCCAACTCTAACAAAGACTATTTTGATCATGGAGTGATTACCAATATTCACCCATAACAGGAAATGCAGTATATCAGGGGCGCAGATGCCCTCAATATGGCCATGGGATAGGTTGCAACACTATTGTATAACTTTTTTGATAATTTCATTGGTTACAATACTAACTGTATTTGTTTTCTCTTGATTGCAGTTGATCAGAACAAAAAGTGTCCCAAAGAAAGAGATATCAATCTTATCGAGCTAAAGTTTCTTTGGGGTATTCATAAAAAAATTAGTGAGGAACACATTAGGTCGACATCAAATCTATTAAAGTGTAAACTCCATTACTTCCTTTGTTGCTCGCCCAACTTCTATTGCTCCCTCCTTGGTTATTGAGCTTAATCAAGACCCAGTATCCACTTCTTCTGCCACTATATCTGGCAGTGGTGAAGATGCTACTGGCCCCTCATCTTCAATTGACTCAGATTTACCTCTTATCGATGCCATGGTGAAGAGAAAGTTCCCTAACATTATGTGAGATATTACTAATATTGGCTCCATAAAATTTACTGGTGGTGGGGGCAGCAATAAGGATGAGGTTGGGAAGAAGCCCCCAACAAAGAAGAATGATGAAGCCCATCTCAAGAGTTTGAAAAAGGGTATTCCTTCCAGTATGTATGTAGGAACTACTTCTAGTGCCGACCAACGATACTTGATCGATTTGTCTTATGCTGGCTCTCCAGTGGCTATTGGCCCAGGTTTAGCAGGCAATTAATAAAGTCTGGTACTCTTCTAGACCATAGGGATGCTGATTCTATAATGCCCCGCTCTAAAATCTCTGAATGGGATGGTCAAAGCCTTGATTTGGTAAAATTTGATATTTCCTCTCTTTTATTCATATGCTTCGTAATTTTTGTACTAAGTTTCTCTCATTCCTTCTTGCAGTTCCTGGTTGATTTCAACCAGTTGTTGGAGAAGGATGACATCCTCCGTTATTCTTCAAACAAAGTGGAAGAGGAATTTGAATGCCTGAAGAAATCTCTTCTTAAGTCCCAAGAAGTACTGACAAATGAGCGAAAAAATGGGACACTATAATAAAGACTGCTGAGAATGAGGTTACAGTTGATTGGGGGTAGGTTGTCGAGCTATAGAAAAGTCTGGTTATTGATAAGGCCAAGGAGTCTGCGTTCAACAGAGGCTGGGATAAGGATATAAGCCCTGCATATGCTTAAATTGAATTTGAGAAGAAAAAATTCTTCAAGGATGGCTGGACGACTGCACTCACGGAGGTTGGCACACCCTAGGACTCTGAGTTATTCCTCAGGCATGATCCTAGTTCTCCTCCTAACTTGGATGAGGATATTGTTGATGATGGAGGATCAGAGGAGTATACTCTTATCTTGGACTTTGTCGATCAACAATAAGTAGCAACAATAGTTGGGTCTCATGCCCCCTTATTTTGAGCAAGTCACTCCACTTATCTCTACCCCTTCCCAACCTAGGGTTACTTCTGACAGAAAGAAGGTGTAGACTTGTTTCGCGAGCAACTTTTATTTTTATCTTTATTTTTACTTCCTCTTCATGCCAATATACTTTTAATTTGATTTTCATCATTGAAAAAGAATATTTCTTTGCACTTGTCTTCCTATGTTTTAAAGTCTTTTTTCTGTTGTTGATTGGAGATTATCCTTGCTCTTTATAGTTCATGGATAAACGGGATCAATTCTCCTCCATTGACTCCAAGCTACTCAGAAGATGAAATGATCTCTTCAAGGATAGTCATATGACTTTATCCGAGGAAGACCTATCCAACTTGCTCGGGGCTGATATCTCAGATCAGGCTAAAGAAGCTTACCTATACCTAAAGTGTCTTCTTAATCGGACAGTGGCCAATAATGTTGCATATTTTGAAATGATAGAAGAGCTTCAAAAATATCACAAGGAGACTAAAGATCTTTTTCACACCGACTACGAATAGAAGTACAAAGCTTTGAGTGAAGGTTGGGGTTTTGAGTAGAAGTTTGAAAATCATACATGCTTCTTCATGAGACAAGAATTTCTGCTTAATCATGAAATAGAGGAGACTAGGGCCATCTCCAAGCTATTGGAAAAGGAGAATAATAGTTTGTGTGATGAATTGAACTCATTGAAGGTGTATTCTATTACTGTTGTTGTTATTGCTAACGGGGTTTCCTTCTTGGAGATTGAAAATGCCAGATTAAGGGAATAATTGGAAGCACTAAAGAAAACTAAGCCCTCTTCTTCCTCCCGAGAAAAAGTTAAACCTAATCGAGCTACTACAGATGAAGATAGGACCCAACAAACACTTTTTAAAAAGGCTGCACAATTAATAACAAAGAATTTGGCAATTGCTGATATATCCAAGAAACTCTAGACTCCAGCCGAGCATCTTTTTACTCAGTCTTCCCAATTACAAGCTAAAGATGGAGTATTGAAGAAATTGCATCATCAGGTTGAGAGATTGACTTTCCAATTTCATAAATAGCCTAGGGAATTCTGAATGGAGGGATATAATCGGGTATTTGGTCATTTTGATGAATGATTTAAGCAAGCCCAACGTGAAGGTTGCAAGTGGGGCTAGACCAACTTCTTGACAGTCATGAAGGTGGAGTAGAACAATAATCTTTGGAACTGGTATGATCCTGGTTTGATGGATTGTCAAGTTCCTCCTTTCAAATTGGACGTTAGTTGGATACCTATCAATAATATTCCCCAATGCTTGATTTCAAAATACCTAGGGGATTATGTTCTTCATGACGAGTTAGAGATCGTTCATCCTCCTCATCTACAAGAGACGCCGAGCAGTAGTAATAGAAGGATGCTTCAAGACTTCAATTTTATCAACTCCCCTTACACATTAGATCACCCCCCAACGGGCATGGAACCAACGTCGAGCTCCTCCAAAGCAGAGGGGAATCATCCCTTAGACTAGTTTTGTTTCTATAATTCAGTTATAAGTGATATCATGTAATGATCAATTAAATGAATGAAATATTTGGTTAACTTATCTTGTCAATCTTTATATGTGAAATGGATTCTTTACTTCATTAGGTCTATTGGTACACTTAGGCTTTTACCCAAGTTTAGTAATAATTACAGATGAGATTATCATCATAGGTTCTACCTGCATACTTAGATTAAAATCCAAGTTTGGTACTAGTTAACCATGTATTTCCATAGGCTATACTAATACACCTAAATTTTTAGGTTTTGTATTAGTTACTAGTGGTGACCAAGCATATGTGGAATATGTGTCTACATTCCTTTTTAGGAATCTTCACAATCTTCTTCCTTAATTTTTCCCAACTAGATAAAATTTGTTGTTTTACCCTTAACTGCACTCACCAAGTTTCATGAGGACTTGAGATCCTGTCTTATTTGGGTTTTTGTTTGTTATCGATAAACTTTTTCTTGTGCCGACCAACTTTTGAACTCTATCAATCAGTCAACTATGTGGAAGTTGTTCTTAGCTCCGACCAACTATGTGGTGCATCATGTATATAGTGCATAGCACTAGTACTCCCAAAAATAAATAAAAAAAATTGGAGGAAATCATCATTTTATTGATACAAAAATGTCATGATTATAATTTGTTTCATTACATTACTGGTAGTACTTTCTAAGATGTTCAACATGCCAAGTATTTTTGAACTCTTCACCTTCCAAAGTTTCAATTATGTAGGTACCTAATCGAACAATTGTTGAAATACGGTATAGCCCATGTCAATTGGCTTCAAGTTTGTTATTCTTCTTCTTACCTTCTTGAGCACATAATCTCATTCTTTCAAGTTGTTCGGCTTCATCCTTTTATTATAAAAACATGATGTCCTCTACTGATAAGCAACATTTTTCAAGGTTGCGTCTTTGCGTACTTCCTCCAGCATATCCAAATCTAATCTTCACATCAAATCACTAACATGAGAATTGAAGTTTAACACTCTATGAGTGGGCAAACCCAATTCAACCGATATCACTGCATAAGTTCCAAATGCCAACATGTATGGGGATTTTCTTGTATCTCGGTATGACCATAGAACGGAGTGTAGTTCATTGATCTAGTTCCCCTTGGCATCGTTAAGTCTTTTCTTCAGTCCATTGAGCATAGTCCAATTTGTTACTTCGGTTCTCCCATTACTTTGAGAATGGCCTGGAGCATAATTAAGATTTTGAATGTTTGACTGGGCACAATAGGAAACAAACTCCTCATTATCAAATTGGGGGCCATGGTATATACTGAAAGCATAAGGAAAACCATATCTACAAATAATGTTTTTCCAGATGAACTGGTAAAATTTATCATAGCGCATGTCTATCAATGGTTCTGCTTCGACCCATTTGGTGAAGTAGTCCACAACTATGACCAAATATTTAAATCTTCCTCGAGTGGTCGGCAATGGCCCGACCAAATCTATACACCATATAGAAAATGGCCAAGGTGAAGTGATTGGAGTTAGATAAGCTTGTGGAGTTCTACAAATGTTGGAATACTTTTGGCACTGGTTACGTTCCTTGGGAAAGGCCTTGCAATCTTCTCTCATAGTTGGCCAGTAATATCCCATGTATTAATCCTCTGCAATAATGATATGCCCTCTATATGAGATCTACAAGACCCTTCATGGACTTCCTCCATTAAGGTTTGAACCTCTATTGAGTGAACACAGTGCTGCAGGATAACTGTCAAGCCTCTATTTTAAATTACCCCTTTGTCCAACAAATATCTTGCTGCTTTATACTTCAACTTTTTGGCCTCGATTTGGTCTGTTGGCAAAACTCATTCTTCAATATAAGATCTGATGGGATCCATCCAAGATGGACATATATCCATTGTGATGAATTTAGTCATCAAGTATTCATCAATACTCTTGTTAACTAGAATTTCAATGGGAATAGTTCTTTGGAGATCAATTCTAGTTGTTGATGCCAACCGAGCAAGTACGTCAGCTTAAGCGTTCTCCGTTCTAAGAATTCTGCTTATCCGAACAGCTGGGAACTTTGCTATAGATTCAAATGATTTGGACATATATCTTGTCATTATTTCTCCCTTGGCTCCATACGAACTCAGTATTTGAATCACCACCAATTGAGAATCACTGTGCACCACAACTTGCTCGGCGTTCAGCGATTGAGCCAAACTTAGGCCCACTATGAGAGCTTCATAATTTGCTTCATTATTTGAGGCCTAAAACTGGAATCGTAATGCATATTCAATATCTATCCCATGTAAGGACATTGTCCGTCACATTTTAGTATGTCGTATACCTCTACAAGTCGCTACAAGTCGTCGAAGTATTGAGAAGTATACATCTACAAAGACGAATCCAAATTACAAGAAGTCTTCAACATTAAAGCCCAACAAGGATGAATTTGGTAAAATGTGTTTAAGTTTCATTTACATTTCACATTAAAAGTGTTGGGATATTTTTTATAAAAGTTAAAATGATTTTTGAAAATTTTAATAAATGGTTTTTATTTTTCAAAAATATTTTATCATAAAAAGTTTGGTGGATAAATATCTCCTGATCCAGTGAACAGTTTTAAGATTTGAGGACTCCAAGTTATTTAAAAATTTAAAAATCTTTTTTTAAAGGGGATTAGTGACTATCGTTCAAACGACATCACATCTCGTTCGAACGAGATGGAGGTTCGGTCGAACGACATCGCATGTCGTTCGAATGAGAGCTGTTTTAAGCCGACATGTCACCGCCTTGATTTTTAATATAAATAAGGGTGTCAGGATTATGTATTTTGCGTGTAGAAACACTGGTTTTAAACAAAATACGATTTTGAGTGTTTTGGTTTATTCTCCAATAATTTGAGGGTTCATAACTTTTATTTTACAATTCACAATCCCAATTGCTTTTGTGTGAGTTATTTTGTTGAACCCAAAACATAGTTTGCTATTGTTCATACTTTGTGGGGAGATATCTGCAACCGAGAGATGCATGCTATTGTGGAGTGAGTCTCGATGGAGTTTTTATGACTGCGTGTTATTAGGGAGTGCTACGATGTTCCTGGGTTAAAGATTGGACTGCGGTTCATGTAGGTTCGCTGCGTGTGGACTTATTACGGACGACATCGACCGATGCCAGCGGGTATTTGAGTGTCAAACTGTATTTCATTGTAATCCGGTGTAAGTTTGATTTACAATTATAGTGAAATAAAAAGGTTTTGCCCTGAGGGGATTTTTTCTGAAATTTGTGTCGCATCTTTATTTATAATGGTTGACACTTGCACGCACGTAGTTATTTGAGTTTAAGGGATGAATTGATTTTATTCATAAATTGACACTAATTAAATAAGTTTGTAATTGTAATTTGCGCAACTATTTAAATCTTTATCTCACATAAGGTTTATCAAATTGGTATCAGAGCAGGTTACGTTAATTTATCGCGTATTCCTATTTTATGCAAAAAATTATTTGATACTGATTTTTTGAAAAATATGATTTGTAAATGTTTGTCACAATGTTTCAAAATGAAAACTTATATAGTCGGTTGCCAATTTTTGACGGGTCCAATTATGCTTACTGGAAAGCCCGTATTAAATCCCATTTAAAAGAAATTTATGTGAGAGTTTAGGCCATTTGTGAAAGAGGTTGGAACCCCCTCACTTTCACCGCGAATAATGTCACAAATTTAAAACCTGTGTTAGACTGGACTGAGGATGAGTTGGATCACTTATAATTCACGTGGGCTTAGTGAAATTTTCGGACACGTCACCCCTGACGAGTTCCGATGTATGATGATATACACCACATCTAAAGAAGTGTGGAATGTTTTGCAACTCACCCATGAAGGCACTAACGCGGTCAAAGAGTCTAAAATTCAAAATTTGACCACTCAATTTGAGACCATCACCCTGCTAGAGACTGAGTGTTTTGATGACTGTTATGCATGTTTGTCCGATATTATCAACACTAGTTTTAATCTTGGTGAGTCGATTCCTGATGCACTAGTGGTTAAAACGATTTTAAGATCGCTGCCAAAATGTTTTATCCCTAAAGTAACCGTTTTAAATACCTTAGACAATTTGAATCGTTTGAAATTAGAAGATTTGGTAGGAGACCTACAGACGTACGAAATTGACATGTTTCCCGACACAATCAAACCTAAGGATAGAGGGATAGCACTTAAAGCCCAATATAAGAAAAATAAAGTGAGTTTTTGTGAGTCCGAGTTTGAGGACGAGTTTGATTTTAACATGGCCCTTCTTGTAAAGATTTTTAAAAAATTTCTCCAGTTTTCGAAACAAAATACTTCCAATAAAAGATTTTTGGAGAAAATAGAAGGAAAGACAAGGCCAAAAAAGCGGTGAGAAAGAGAAAGAGGGTGAAGAAAATTTTGAAAATTTAAAATGTTTTGAGTGTGAGGGGAGAGGGCACAAGTCATTTGAGTGTCCCACTAGACTTAGGAGAGAGGGAAAGAAATTTTTCATGCCAGCCACCCTGAGTGATAGTGAGGAAGATGAAAATGATTCTGAGGATGAGTCTTCACAAGGAAAGTGTACTATCTATTTGGCCTGTCACGAGAGCGCACACACTTTGTCCCACGACGATGAGGACACTTGTGCACGTGATACCCCCGAGATGGTTTTGAGTGTTTCTAGCGAGTCTAAGAGCGAGTGTGCTAGTGATGATAAGAGTGAGCTCCAGATTACGTTTCGAGAGTTGTACGCCGAGACCTTAAAGACTAAAAAATTGAATAATAAGTTGGGTCTAAGGTAAAATATTTGGAGAGAGAGATTGAGCGTTTGAATGAGTTTGAGTTAAAAGCAAGTCAACTCGAGAAAGTGAAGGTTTCTTTGAGTGAGCAGTTGATTACTTTGAATAAGGAAAAGTGTGATCTTATAACCCGTGTGTCATAATTAGATACAAATCTTAAGCACACCCCGGAGTCTAAAGTCACTTTGGAGAACGCATCTAAGAAGGTGGAAAAGATGGTTATCAATCCTGTTTTGAGGAATGGTGAGAGTTTAGAAATAAGTCATGATGGTGCTTCTACTTCTTTTGTTTCCCCCGATCTGGTTCCTACTTTAGAGTTGGATTCACATGACTCTTGACCCAACCCACCTAGACGTCCCATACCTGTTAGGAGAGCGCGTAAGAGACATTTTGAGATAGGTGTACCTAGGCCGGTTTATGTTTGCTCCCATTGCAAAAATATAGGACACCTTAGGGAGTTTTGATTTAAATTGGGTTATGTGTCGCGCTTTACTCCTACACATGTTTGCACACGTGCACCCACCCATGATACTTTGCTTGAACATAATGATATAGAGTTTGAACATATTCGAGATCAAGTACAAATTTTGGTCAAGACTTTATATACCTTGATGGAGTTGTTTCCAAAGATGTCACCGTCTTTGAAAAACTCCACCGCACCTACCGGTTGAGGTCTAGATATATTTGCTAGCATAGGTTATTTTGCATGACATTATCTTATGCCTATTGCTAGTATGTATCATTTGTTTTATACTTAGTTAGCGTTTTGCTTTCTTTTCTTATTTTTGAGTAGTGTTTTAACACTGTTTTGGATCTGTTTTCCCATTCTAGGAACTATTTTTACAAAATTCTCTCTGGACAAAACTGCCTGACATTCTGGGAAACTGTGAAAATTTTGTTTTCTTGTTCAAACGAGGTAAGCTTTTATTCAAGCGACGTTTGCTATCGCGCGAAGATGCTTCTCGCGAGAACCCTTCTCGTTCGAGCGACATAGTGCTTCGTTCGAACGACCCCTGGAGTATTTTGACTCTTTTGCTTGCATTCCTATGGTTCATCTTGTTATATTTTTTTGGTACTAATGGTTTTTTCCTAAACAGTGTTCGAAATCCCAACTCGTTGCAATGACCGGGTATAGGTCTTAGGTAATGACCGGGTATAGGTCTTAGGTAATGGAGATGTGATTGAGTGGGTGATGAAATCCCAACTCGTTGCAATGACCGGGTATAGGTCTTAGGTAAATTTATTCATCAAACCATCCAATTTAAGTGCGATACTGAAATAAAATGCATATAGGAGCAAGTAGCACACAAAAATTGACTCGCTTGCAGGAGATTCGCGAGTGATAAAGAGTTTACCTCCCACGATTTTTACACACGTGGGGTGAAGACCGAGTTGAGTCGACTGGGGGGAAGTACGCCTACTTCAGTCGTCCCCAGGAGTTCTACCGACCCAAAGTAGAGAGGCTTCTAAATCCTCACCTTGGACGCCCTCTCTCTACCTTGTCCGGTTTCCCTTTTCGCTAATTTTTTTTTGTTCGTGTTTTTGGGAATAAATATTTCAAAAATAAATTGGTGTCAAAATGCACCCAAATTAATTACAAGGCCTCAATAATCCTAAACAACCAGTCTAAGGAGGGAGAAGAAGGAATAACTACACTAAAAAAATTGAAAATTACAAATCTTCACAGGCTTCAATCTTCAAAAAACCGGCAACGGCGCCATTTGATATCTCTTAATTTGCGTTCCTTCGGTTATGGATTGGAATTGGAATGTCGCTGCTGTCAAACTTCGAGTATCAAAATTCCTGGAATTACCTACAAAACTTGTTAAAAATTCAGTATCGTGGAAAATTCGGGTATCAATCCAATTTCTAGCGTTGAAACGGTAATCGTGAAAACTTGCAATTCCAATTTTTATTAAAAATCTTTTTGTGTTTTTGAAATTTTTAATCTTTTTATTTTTATATTTTAAAAACAACTTTCAAGGGAGGAAATGACAATTTATGCAACTAAAATGACTACGAAAAATTAGAAAGTAATCTAGTTGAGAATTTATGAGAAGAAACAAGAGGTGGGATTTCCGCCGGAGGTTGGGGCAGTTGACTAGGCCGGCGTGAGGTGAACAGGTCCGGCGAGGGGGGAGTGAGGTTGATGGGTTTTGGGTTGGTACTGGTGGGATCGGGTATGAGAGAGGGAATGAAGGTTTGGTATAGTTGTTTGTTTGGTAATGGAGGTTTGATGAGAGAGATGGTGAGTGTAAGGTAGAAGAAAGGTGAGGGATGATAGGGTGTGTGATGGTGTAGGGAGGTTAGTGTGAGGGTGTGTTAGTGTTTAATGCGTGTGTGTTTAATTTGTACCCCTAAAAAATGACACACTAAAAAAATTAAAACTAGAAATAAAATAAAAAATAAAAATCTAGAAAAACTCTAATTTATTACTAAGAGACTAAAAAAATTAAAAAGAAATAATAATAAATAAATAAAACTCTATAAAAACTAAAATAAACTAAAAATCCTAACTAAATAAATTAAAACTAAAACTAAATAAAATAAATTCCTAAAAACTAATCCTAAGAAAAATGATAAAATAAAATAAAAATTAAAAATTAAAAACTAATAAAAATCAAAATCAAAATAAAGAATTAAAAAATAATAGAAAATAAATCCTAAAAAATTCTAAATAAATCTAAATAAATCCTAAAAATAAAATGACTAAAAATAAAAATCTAGAAAAATAATAAAGGTACAAACTCAACACACACCGGGCTCGGGGTATGGACTGGGCTCGGTTTGGGCTAGGTTAAGGTTACGGGACTGTTTCGAAGCATCGGATCACATCTCGGCAAGCTCAAAATGGACTTCTCACTTCACGGTCTCCTTTGATTTCTTCGATGCATACTTTTGACCGCTTCTGCGTCGCAATTGTACTGATTTAGCATTATTTGTACTGCAACTGCGTATTGACCTGAAAAATAATAAAATACGACATAAGGCCAATTTTAATTAAAATGAGTGACTAAAATGCATCTATTCGGGGTATAAAATAGACACTTTTGGGTGCTTATCAGCAGGCTTACATTTTAAATTAACGATCATAATATTCATCAACATCACCTTAGTCTAATTACAATTGAAAATTATTTAATTATAATTAAACCTAAGGTCTCAAGGTCTTCGTTATGAAAAATAAAAAGACCTCATGAATTGCCCAGGCAAACAAAAGACCTATGGGGGATCCCTAGGCACTAAATGAACCCGACTTTGGTCGAATAAAATTCCCGAATGGGTGGATGGCCCTAAAACTAGATGCATTTTTGCCATAGTTAGTTCTACGCCTATGGTGGTTTGATGACACAACCTAAAAGGTAAGACAAGGCAATAAAATATATGCTCGACATAATGGAATGGAAAAATGAAAAATAATGATATTATACAAATAACTTGTTACAAAAAGTTCAATTACAATAACAAAAGGACAAAATAGACAACAATTGTTATCAACTACAAGAGCAGCAGTAATGGCTCTTCTTCGGCTATCTTCAGCATCTGTTCGGAACTCGTCATTGCTCTCATGAGAATTCAAGTAGCTCTTAGCCAATTGGAGAGGGTTGACATCCAACAAAACCCAGCTTTCTTCACTGCCAAAGGGTGGATGCCTATAAGTCACAATCAATTTGATACATACACCAAAGCTAAAAGTCCTTAGGAACTTTTAATATCTCCAAGGCATTTAGCCAACCATGCTTGTAATCTAGTTTCTTTTCCTCATCTAGCTTGATGGGGGCATTCATTCACCCTTCTTTATAGCCATTAGACCACGTTGTTCGAGGACCCATCCTGAAGAGATAACACAGTTTGAGGATATCGTGACTAAGGCCCATTATCATAACACGAGCCCTTTTGCAATCATCTCTTGCCTCAATAAGTTTATTCTTTAGGGAGTCATTGTTAGCTTGTAAAAGGGCCCAACGTCCCCAATATCCATGGCTTCAGCAAACTTCTTTTTCAAGGAGTTCACCTCTTTCTCCATAAGAGTGCCCATATCTCTTAAGTCTTTCACATAATACTTCAGCTTGGCCTCGAAGGCAGACTGGACTTTGTAGGCATCAATCATCTTCTTGAGGGCCTTACAAACATAAATAAATGCATAACGAGCTTGAGCACTGGCCTCCCGACCAAGAATGACTTTGAGATTTCTAAAAAAATGAAATCTCTTCGATAATATTGGTGTGATACAGAAAGTAAGAATAAAAATTCAGAGCTCAACAATAATTCAAGATAAAATTAAAATTCACAACAAAAATCTTTCATTGATAATAAAAGTGAGTAAGGCCCTTACAAACAGAGACCAATGGAAAAAATTATTTCTAACTAATCTCCTTGCTCTTCACATACTCTTGGGCCTCTGGAGCTTTGCCTTTGGCAGATACCGAGGAAGTCTGATTGGCTAGACATCTGTCATATTATCCTCATCAGCTTTTGGTGGGGAACCAAGATTGTGCTCACCAAAAAGCTCAGAATTTTTAGGGACATTTACCCTTGCTAAGGCAGCGTCCCAGCACTTATTGAAGCTGGACTTCCTGATGTAATCCTACTATCATTTATTGTCCTCAAAGGATTTATTGTAGCCCTTATCATAGATGGCCTCCTTGGCCGAAGAAATATCTTCATAGTCCTTCTTCAAACGATCACGTTGACCTAAAGCTGGTCGTCAACAAACTTCATCTTGTCACGATCATTCTTCAGCATGCTCATGACATCGCTGGTGGAATTCTTATCCTCATTATATGCCTTCTTGGGAGCAACAAGGGCTTTCTTGGACTTGTCCAAGGCCGTAGTAAGATCATTATGTATTTTGGATTTATCTGAGTGACTCTCTAAAATGGCGACAAAGTCCGCCACGAACTATAAGCAGATAAACATAAAGTATGTCAAAACACAGAATGAAGAATCCAATAACTTTAGGTAGGGAAAAAAGAAATTCGTCTTACCAAAGACAATGTCTGAGCGGTGGGAGTTGAGAGCTGGTCATATGAGTTGGCTGACCTACTCACGATCAGACACGAACACGCCCCCTTTAGCAGGCTAAAGGCCAGCGAGGGGTTCTTGGTCATCAACATTTCCTGTTGAGTTCTCCCAGAGGTGGGGGCATCACCATTATTAAAGGACTGCAAATTCATAGAAGAAGTGTCCTTGTCCTTCCTACCCTTATCTCAGACTAATAAGTCTTATTCAGTGATAGAAGGGACCTCTTGTTCAGTCCTCTTTGAGGACTTGGCCTTGAGGAAGGAGGGATTAACATAGTCATCTTCAATCTGCAAAATTCTTTTTTCTGGGATCTATTGAGTCTTCTTCCTCAATAGGGATGGACTGAACGTTTAAATATTCAAAGGAGGAAGATGTGGAAGCTTCCTCACTTGATAAAGGAAGTGGAAGATCATAAATTGTGTCTACCGAGCGAGTTATGAAGCTGTCGGTAGAGTTATTATACTCGAGAAGAAATGAGGCAGAATGGGGGTGATTGTCACCTTGGACCAGGGGCTCCCTAAACTTCCAGCCCTTGACCAGTTCTTTCCCATTGATGTGGGCAAGAGAAGGCTTTTTCTTCTTCGATTGAGCTGGTCATAAAAAAGGAAGAAATTTTATTAGTAAACATACAATCAAGTAAAACTTCAAGAACAAGAAGAAATAGAGTGTTAACCTATATCACTCCCCCATTTTGGGCACAAAAACCCTTGGTATTGCTTGCCCTTTGGAAGTGGTGGATGTTGCCAACTCCGAGCAATAAAACACTGATCCCAATACCCTTTGTTGGAATAAGGGAGATTAACTACTATGACCCTATTAGCTTTCCTCACCATCAGGTACAACACACCATCTATTGTGTGGGACCAGGAATAACAATATTTAATTTTTGGGATTTATATATCGGTCCCACGTAATTCGTTTATTCTATGGACTCTGTTTATAATCCTCTATGTGTTTAGAGCACATTGGGAGGGAACAAAATAAAAAAACTCATAAATTAAAAAAAAAATTAGTTTGGGAGAAATGTCATCCCCCCCAGCCACTTTGAGGGTGTGGATCCAATGACCAACCTCAACAACGATGTGGTTTCTAGGAACCATGGCATATTTAATCGTAATCTATTGGGGAATTGAGTATGTTTTTCTAAAATTCCCCATGATCCTCTCATTAACAGTATAGGCCATTTCAAGAAGAAAAGATCAAGATGAGACTACGCCATGAAAATAAATAGAAGGAACTACGAATATGGAAGAAGTAAGCTAGAATGAAGAAGACTTACAAAGTGGATTAAGAAAACATGAGCTCTAAGAAGTCTGTTTGATTAAGAGAAGAAGGAAGAAAAGTGATGGTATAGATTTTGAAACAAGTGAAGGTCAATTTCAAGAGCTTTATCATATGGAACAGAACCCGAGATTGAAATTGGATATTCATTTGTTACATAGGACCAGCGTACCCTTTCTATTTTCAAGTAATTACGGACATGACCATGTGCAAAACTCAGGCTTTAAACTCATAATTTGGGCCGACAAAGATGTAAAATTCTTCGGCCCATCTTTAATAAAGAATTTTAGGGGCAATTGTGGGTGCAATACTATAACAACCCCATATTCGGCATCCCAAATAGACCCACTATTGTATGTGAAAATTACTCTCCTATGTAGATTAATAAACATTGGATGCTTCTCCTTCTACATATACACTCAGCTATCTTGGTCAGCTTCAGAAATACTTAGTCGATTGGCATGCTGACCAACTCCAAGAACGTAAAACTGTCAAGACTAGAAAAGGTTACTTGGATGGAATAGTGATTAACAATAAATATCAAGAGTCTCATTTATTGTACACAAATGTAAAAATATGGATATATGCAAGAATTCCATCTATTGGGGTCCAAACCACTATAAATACATAATCTCCTTTAGCTCCAGGAAACCATTGAATCAAGCACAAGAACACCCCATATTGAGCTTGTAGAAGGGTGTTTCAAGCTTGACCACTATATTTTGTCGTGAGTGTCCCTTAAATACCCCCTCCATAGAAAATTCATATTGAGAAGGAACCCAGGGTCCCAACAGAAATTCACATTAAGAAGGAACCCTAGGGTCCCGACACAAATTCACATTGAGAAGGAACCCCCAGGGTCCTAACAGAAATTCATATTGAGAAGGAACCCCAGGGTCTTGGCAAAAATTTATATTGAGAAGGAACCCCCAGGGTTCCCGACAGAAATTCATATTGAGAAGGAACCCCCAGGGTCCCTCTATGATAGAAATTTATATTGAGAAGGAACCCCCAGGTTCCCAACAGAAACTCATATTAAGAAGGAACCCCCAGGGTCCCGACATAAATTCATATTGAGAAGGAACCCAGGGTCCCGACAGAAGTTCATTTTGAGAAGGAACCCACGATCTCGATAGAAATTCACATTGAGAAGGAACCCCTAGGGTCCTGATAGAAATTCATATTGAGAAGGAACACTAGGGTCCCTCTATGACATAAATTCACATTGAGAAGGAACCCCCAGGGTCCTAGAAGAAAATCATGTTGAGAAGGAACCCCCATGGTCCCGACAGTAATTCATATTAAGAAGTAACCATAAGGTCCCGGTAAAAACTCATATGGGAGAAGGAACATCCAGGGTCCCTCAAACCCCATAAAGCATTTGGTTATAGAATCCTCAAGGGTCCTCTCCCTCAACTACAAGAACACATTTGGGTGAGGGATCCTCAACGTCCTCCTCCTTAGCTTCTAGAAAATAATCCAGGATGAGGGAGTGGCTACCATGAGCAACCCCTCATTATAAAAAGTCATTCTTTAAAGAACAAAAGTACTAACACTTACTTTCCTGTACAAATAACCTAATTGAGCAGGCAGGGTTCAAATAGGCCAGTTGGGATCTCTTGAAAGTTTTGGCTTGGCGACTGAGGAACAAGGCTTGGATAGCAAACTCAACCACTTAGCACTTTAGGATTGATAGAATACTAGTAGAAAGACACTAGGGTCTCCCAGTCCTCACACACCTCACAGTCAGACACAACCAGGGTGAGTAGCCAAAGGGTTACTCATAAGAAAAGAACTGTTTATAAAATAATTTTAAAGGAGAGGGTCCTCTAGGCCCCTCTCAAGAAAAATTATTTTGGAAGAGGGTCCTTAAGACCCCCCTCAAGCTTACAAAGATTTTAGAGGAGGTGGTCCTTGAGACCCCCCTCAAGTTTACAAAGTTTGTACCAAAAGTTACCGTTTCAAAAAATATTTACCAAATCAAATATTTTGTCTCCATCAGGAGACATATTTTATTTTTGAATTTGGTTTGCACCAGGTGGCACCTGTTTAAGGGGATAGGCTGCTGCACACATGTAGGGACAAATGGTACACTACAGACCTTATCCCTCACCAACCCTCTAAGTTTTGGGCGCCAAAAGTTCCAACTAAGTCCTAGTGCCCAAGTATAAATAGGACCCCTGGGCAAGGTCAAGATATATAGAAAAAACTCAGTAGCACTGTTACTCTGTCAAAATCACACCAGAACTTCCTAGTATTCTCTCCCTGCTCTATCTTTAGTGCTAAGTGCCTTGTTCTTTCACTCCTCACTGACATTCATCATTCTCAGGAGCTCTTCTTGAGAAAATTACTAATATTGTTGTGGAAGTTCATCTTCTTGTAGGGAGGGAGTTCCAATTTGATCTCCATTTTTATCAAAAGGAGAAGGTTTCATCAGAAGATGCTCCATAAGTTCTTGAGATCCTTGCAGACAACGTCCATTGGAGTGGGTCATGCCTCACCCTTTCTAGTTATTCATAGACCTCAGTCTCACTACCCTCCTATATTTGGCGAAACTATTGGGGAGGTATACTCACTTCCATGGATAAATAAGGTTTTAATGTTTCTAGGCAGATAGTTTTGAAGACATTCCATCTGGGAATGGAGCTCAAAATGACCAGACCACTCAGGAGGATGTGGTGGTGACCAAAGCTAGAGTACATTATCCTCTGGGAGGGCAGACCATTTCACCGGTGGTGGCTCCGACAACAGGTAGCAACCTCATGAGCATGTTTTTTGAGACATAACAATATAAACCTTGCAAAGTTTGGATCAAGGTTTTGTAACACCATCAGCAACCTCCAATGAAGGGCAACCACTACTGCAGCGATTCTGGTAGAAGTAGCTTTGTCTTTGGGGAGGGGGGGGGGGGGGGGCGCTGGAGCAGGTTGTGGCACCATCAAGCTCACCAGCAGCTAAGGGCATGAGTTTGGAGGAGTCACCCTCCGAAGTTGTTACTATGGAGGAGCTCAGGAAGTTTCCCTCCTCTTCTTAAAAGAGGGTCCTCATCTATATGAGGAGTTGCAGGACCCCTAACCACAAGAGATGAATGAGAAATCATACCCAGAGGGGTATATTCTAGAAAAGTTTATCAAGTTCAACTGTAAATGGGCGAAATCTTTTGAGTCCTGAGAAGAAGATGAAAAGGTGGACAGCTAATGATAGTGGCGATGAACCCAATTGCGAGGAACTCATGTCAGCTCCTTGGGGTCATGAGAAATCCAATGGCGAGGAGCTCAACTACGAGGGATAATTATCGATCCTTTTTAGTTGCGAGGAACCCTCTCCAGCTAATGGTGTCTACGAAAATGAGGAACCCGCCATCGCAGAAGCTTCAGAGGAGGTCCTCAACTAATTGTGGTCATGAGGAAATTTTTTCAGCAAGCCTCAGAAATGAGGAACCCTCTACGCTCTTAACCCCTGATGAGGAACCCATAAATAATGAAGTCCCAAAATTTGAGGAACCCACACCGGATAGTAAGACAAGTTCATCACCAACAGTGGTCCCCAAAGATTTGGGATCAAAACTCATTTCTCTAAATGAAATACCAACGGCTGAGGAACCCAGGGGTGGAAAATAGGTCGAAGAACCCATGGTGGTCGAGAAACCCTTGGTGGGAAAAATTGCAGACGAAGAAACTATTGAGGAACCCACCTCACCTAACAGTGTTCGCAAGGGACCCCCTGTCACTTGATCCTTTGATGAGGAACCCGTCACGAACATTATAGCATCTGGCGAGGAACCCCTCGTAATCGTGGTCGAGGAACTCATGGAAAATGGGACCGAGATAAGGGACCCCTATGCAAGGAGTCTCCCCTCATTACAGCCAGTGGTTCAAAACCCTCAAGGGTCCTCGCCCCAAATACCAAATTGCTAACAGTCGTACTCCCTTCCTCCAACCCAAAGTCAAGTGCTACATTGATTGACGATGCTCGGGAGGAACCCGTAGCTTGCGAGGAACCCCTTGTGACTTTGATAGCAGGTGATGTCATCATAACAAAAGATTCGAATGGGGAATAAGGGTTTGGCAAAATAGCTGGCGAGGAACCCATACTACTAAAACTATACGCCCCACCGACAACGGCACATGAGGACCTCTCATGGAAATTTATTTTCGGTGAGGAACCCATAGATCTCAAATCCTTAATGAGGAACCTTTCACAGTCAAGCCGACAATTGAGGAATCCATAAGCTAAAAACCGGATAAGGAACCTTCCTCGGTGTATGATGGTCGCGAGGAACCCTTTTCAGGAAGCCTAAAAAAATGAGGAACCCCCCTCAGTAAGAGGTGAGGAACGCTCAGCAACCTTTCTTTTCTCAGCAAACGTAAAAAATAAGGAACCCTCGACAGAAAGACCGTGCGAGGAATGACTCCTAATTTGAGCTCTGGGCGAGGAACCCCCGATAGAAAAATCACATGAGGAACCTCGAGCAGTTTGGTCTCTCAACGAGGGACTCCCGGTAATACTCGTTCTCGATGAGGAACCGCTGGTATCAGATATCTTTTGTGAGGAATCTCTCATAGTTAGGGTCTCATGCGGGGAACCCACAATAACACAAATCCCAAGCAAGGATCCCTCCTCAATAACTTGTAGGCGCGAGGGACCCCCAGCAAACTCAGTTTTAAGAGAGAGGCCTCTGTGCGAGGACCCCTCTCCCTATATCAAGTAGGAATGAAAAACTCCTCGTGTTTAAGCCCGCGCTCGAGGAACCCAGAGCTAACAGAACTTCCAATGAGGAAACCCTTGTATTCAATGTGGTGGATGAGAAAGCTGTAAGTACAAAATCGCCAACGAGGAACCCAGCCCTAGAGCCAAGTGAGGGACCTGAAGCGACTAAGAATGTATCTCTATAGTACGTTCACTCTAGGCTCAAGTGCAAGCTTGTCGCGTTAGTAATAAACCCGATAAGTCGGGATCATATCCACAGGGAAATAGGACGAGAGAATCGTGACAAATGAAGGACAGACGGTCAGCCTAATTTCAATTCTAAGAAAAACAAAAAGATGATTTGTTTGCAAATAATCCTACTAAGTAAAAGGAAACTAGATTAAGACTATGGAACTAACGAATTAAGAAAGGATTTATAACTAAGAATGAAGTAATAAATATGAAGAGAAAAACAGGTCGGGAATACAATCCCTCAACCCCAATGTATTGCTAATATAAAATTAATCGTAAATTTAAGTGATTAATCAGACCTAAACTTTAGTGCTCCCAAGAATTACATATATGAGGTTCAAACTCGCACCATACGTAATCAGAGGACGATTAAAGCGATAACACGATAGATACACTTGCATTGCATTCTAAAGCATCCCGGTTACTTCGAAACAAAAAAAGATCCTAAGATCTACAATGGTTGTGTTTGCTACGAAATACGGTCTAATAAACCCTTAAGTTTAGAGGATTAATTTTATGCACATGCAAATCTCACATCGGGTTGAGTTCATGCATCCCAACCCTAAAAAATCTAGCCAGACATATCGAACCTAAAAGAAAATATGTTTTGAATGAAAGAAAACATTTTTACTAGCTATGAAAAATGAATAATAAGGAAATTACTACTAAAGAATTAACTACTGTAATAATTAAAGAAAGACTTGGAACGAATTTACTTGAATTGCAATCTGGAATCAAACTAGTTTTTTTTTATTTTTTTTTTATTTTTTTTATCTAAGCTAATTACAAAGCTTCTCTAAAAAATGAATTAGAACCCCCCCTTCTTTTCTGGGAGGAATTAGAAATTTATATCCTACGTTATTTATAAGAGTTGGATTGATGCAAAACTCTAAGAAGAAGAAGATCAAATCAAATCAAATCAAATCAAATCTCGAGCACCGGATCGATCTGGTCAAAACATTCCGAACTGGTTCGGTCATCAACCGAACTGATCCGTTTTCCAAACAAATCGGATTGGTCCGCTAGACGAGTTGTTATGGAGTGATTTTAAGGGCCGGACCAATCCATTTTTTTGGGATATCGAATTGGTCCAGTAAACTTCCATCTTTACAGTGATTTGGGACGTCGAAATGATCCATTTTTGTATTAAACCGGATTGGTCCGGGTTGCCTTCTTCAACTTCTCTTCAATATCTCGTGATTTTCTCACATCTTTGGGTCTTCATAACTTTTAATTCAGAACTTAGATTGGGACGCTGTTTCTTCCTATGTGCTCATGAGTGCGAGATCTTCGACTTTTATTTTGGGTCCTCAATCGGATTCCTAGTATAAATTACGCTTTTACCCTTTTGATTCGTCTTCTTTCTTTTCTCTTGCTTCTTACAGTTTCTTTCTTCCTTTCATGTACTAAATACCTGTGAAATTAATAAGAAATACATGAAACTTGGGGTACTTGTTAGACGGAATCATTATCCAAGATATGAGATAACTTAATTCATTTTACGTTGTCCGAGGTAATAAAATCCTCTAAATTAAGGGGTAAATTTGGAAGAATTTATGCCTAATCAAACCCCCCCTAACTTAGAACTTTGATCATCCCGAGCAATGTAAAAGAATCAAAACATGATCCAACTAAAAAAAATGGGATAGAATACCTCTTTCGCGGGCAAGCGATTGCATTTAGCATATGCAACAATCCTTTGAACCCCTAGGTTACCCTAGTTGGACGAGTTGTGTCTCGTGAGGGTTTGCAGCGAATATACCCACAAAATTTGACTCAAAGAAAATTCAAGATACGTAAAAATCGTATAATTCAAACTTTTTCAGAAAATAGTCATCATCAATTGATGTTCAAGAGTCTCAAATCATAGTGCGTGTGTGCGAAGCTTGAAATTTAACCGCGAATTTCCACCGATTGATCATTAGGTTACTTATCCGAATTTGTTTTTTGATTTCAAAGTCTCATGGGATGCTCTCACAAACGAATCTCTCGGAAGGGTGGCTATTTTCTCTCGGTATGCGTGATTTATAAGAATAAATGCATAGGAACCGAGTTCACGAACACAAATAGAAAGACGAAAATTTTATGGTAAACGAAGCTCGTCATTGTATTACGGTTATAGAAAAATATGGGAACATTGCCTCTAATTCATATTTATAGTCTCTTTTATTATCTTTTCGTGTTTTAGCTCTCCACGTGGTAACCAATTTTGCATAAAGGACTCGATTAGGACTTTATTGGGTTAGAGGTATATTGGGTAAAATGGGGGTGATTGGGAATTTCAGAATTGGAAAATTTTCTTATGATGTCCATTAGTGATTTTTTCGGGCTTTTGCTCCTTTTTCTGATTTTTCTATTTTTTTTTTCTGTTTTTCACACTTTTCTTTCTTCCTATTTTTGTAGAGCAAAACTATTCTTTTCTTGCCCCTTTTTATTCACTTTTCGGACTTAATTTCTAGGATTATCCATTTTCACCATTCCTGGCCAATTGAGGTTTCTCGGTTTGTCAAATGAAAGGAAATAATTTATTCGGCTCAATTTTGGTTTACAAAAGGGATAATTTTTTGCTACTTTTTTTGGCCAATATTTTTGGGTGAAAAATGAGGGCCTACTTCATTGTCCAAAATACTAATTGCGCTACCATATGCGTCTCGAGATTACTTTAATTTAGAGACCTATTTAGCACGTTTTGCAAGGCAATATCAGACACATTTTCCATAACCGATCAAAGTGAACGAGTTGAGATCCATTGACGACTTGTTAGAACGCTGAAGAGAACTTTGAGTTAACATTTAACTCGGATTGATTTATACATTCACAATAATGAAAGGCTCGAATCTCACCGGGTCTGTTAATCTCCACATTTATTCGCTAAGTCGTCTACGTTCGCTCAATTTCCATCTTTGGTCAATTTCGGCTTTGTGTATTATGTTTTTACAATTTGAGACTTTAAACTGTCTTTTAATGATATTTTTGAATAATTTGAATTTGAATTTTTATTTATTTTGAAGAAAAATATTTTTGGCTTTTTCAAAATTTTTTAATTTTTTTTTGTTTGGCATTTTAAAGATATGTGAAGTTTTAGAAAGACGCACTTATCACCCCCCATAACTTAGACTTTTGCATTGTCATCAATCAAAAGGACTAAAATCTAAAGAAGGAAAAGAATAAGTGTGACAAATAAAATAAGCAAATTATCAAATTGCACCAAGACACTATGACACTCATACATGACTCAAAAATACAACAAAAATCACCCCATATGCGTCGGGGGTTCGACGACCTCTCATTTCTCTCCACAAATCACCCAGACCCTTGCACGGGATCCGTTGCTCTCCTACTCTCTTCCCTCTGCCTGTCATACACCAATAACCGGAATAAGTTGGGCCCTTGCCCATAAATAAAGGAAAGACCGGGAGACTCATTGTGATTAATCGGAAAAGGATCCTTGTGATACGTACTACGTGGGACAGGCTGTAAGGCAGACGAGACTTGAGTCTTATATTCAATTACCTTCGAGGACTCAAGTTTCATGGGTGGATGGTCATTGCGAAGAAACTCATCAATTTTATCTTTCCACTGGCTCTCTCCTAAATGACTCCATGTCTAATAGAGATTGGACTTCGTCGTTAAGGCTCTCATCCACCTGCCTGAATTCTCTCTTAAATTCCTCTAGGCTCAACTCCTCTAGCTCTCTTTCTTGCTTTGTTTATACATCCTTCCTTCCTCGCTCCATCTCAAAATTATTAGGTGGTGTCGGTGGGTAGAAATCGAGGAGAAAAGTATTCTATCGTGTCTCACCGTTCGATCTCCTCTAAGCACTCATACAAACCTCTCCCGATGCCCTCTAAATTGTCGTTCTCTCTCACACTCAAGGGCTCACTCACACTCTTCATTTCAGTTACTACGCATACCTCCCCTACCCTTTGCTCCATGTTGCAACCGTCTCTCTCACTTGATGTAACAAGGCATAACCCTATCGTCTCTCGCGTGTGGGTCCTCCCATGCTCGTGTGCTGCCTCTAAATGATTCATCCTCACGATTATCCTTTGTCACCCTCGTTCTTAATATTATTAAAAATATTTATCTCGAGGGTCATGTTCCCAAATGTTAATTGCATTCGCCCACTCCGAGTATTGATGAGTGCATTAGCCGTAGCTAAGAATGGGCGACCAAGGATAATGGGAACATGATTTCTCGGGAGAATGGAGGGCTCCTCGTCCCAAATGACAAAATCCACTGGGAAGTAGAAAGTGTCTATTTGGACAATCACATCCTCAATGATTCCCTGACGCTTCTTCATAGAACGATCCGCAAGCTGGAGAGTCATATTTATGGGCTTAAGGGCTCCCAAATCTAGTTTATTACAGATGGAATAGGGTAGACTGTTAACACTCACCCCTAAATCTATTATCACCCTTTTGATTCGATTCTTCCCCATGATGCACGAGATGGTGGGTGCACCCGGATCTTTATACTTTAACGAAAGATCACTCGATAAAACTGAACTGACATTCTGGGCTAAAAAGACGTTCTTATTTACCTTTAGCTTGCGTTTCACCATGAGTAAGTCCTTAATGAACTTAGCGTATGCAGGAATTTTTTGTACAGTCTCAAGAAAAGTTAAATTAATCTTTACTTGCTTGAGGACGTCCAAAACATCGTACCGAGAAGTCTCTTTAGAGTACGGGACCAACCGTTGAGGGTATAGGGCAGCGGTGGGGGGTTTCACCATGACCTTGGGTCCGCCAGTGTTATCTTTTTTATCACTCTCAATTAAAGGAGCATCTTCGGCCTCTGTCGTGTCGAGCGAAACCTCCTTATTTTTAGGTACGTATTATGGGGGAGGTGACAAGTCAACTACTCTCCCACTACGTAGAGTGGTAATTGCGCTACATTGCTCAGGATGGTCATGGGGTGTGGAGCTAACACTAGTTTGACCTTAGGAAGGTCTTTGGCCCTGGGTAAGAAACTTGCCCTTCTCTTGGATACTCAACGATGATTACATTTTTGAAATAGTCGCATTTATGTCGTTGATCATGCGCTCATGTTTAGCAGTGGTTGCATTCTGGGCAGTGATGAATTGGTTTATCGTATCCATGAGATTTCTCCGCGGTGGAGTGATATATAACCTGGAGATGGTGGTGCTTGCAAATGTCCCTGTATGTGAGGTGCTTGTTGAAACTGTGATGGTGGGGGAGGGGAAACATGTGAATTAGGACTCATCGCAACATTTTGTTGCCCATAGCTAAAACCAGGGTGGTTTTTCCATGAAGGGTTATAAGAATTCCCGTGCGGTGCACCGAAATTACCCTTAAATCCTCTTACACCACTCACTTGCACTTGAATCATAACTTTGTAGGCGGGTATCATCAAGCATTCCTCTGTTGAATGTCCCGCCTCACAAATAGCACACACCTTCTCAATGGGATTCGGGATGGAGCCAGTTGCTCCTCTTGCACATATCTCAAGTACTTCTCGCATTCCTTTCTCAAGTATATCGAGTCGACTGACCGTCATAGTATCCTTTTCTATGTGAAATAGGCTGGCCGCCGATGGACTGGTGGTCATTTGGCACATTTGATTATGAGCATTAGGGTCAGATGTATCCCATGCTTGGGTAGTCTCGGCGACATACCTCAGGTGAAGCTCAACATCGTTGGCTTCTAGGTCGATAAAGGGACCATCACACATAGTTTCAACGAGTTGTTTGGAATTTATATTCAGCCCATTATGGGAGAATGAAATGATTTGCAATTTATCAATTCCATGATGAGGGCACAAAGTGATTAACTCGTTAAAACGCTCGTAACATCGATCAAATGACTCATTTTCTAATTGTCGAAAAGTTTGAATTTAAGCCTTGATGGAGTTCGTTCGATGTGGGGGAAAGAATTTCTTGAGGAAATTAGATTGCAAGTCGTTCCATGATGCAATCGAGTTTAGAGGTAAAGACCATAGCCAGGTCTTAGCCTTGTCCTTTAGCGAGAATGGGAAAAGTTTGAGGCGTATCACATCTTTTGTGCAAGTTTGATCACTGAGGGTCTCGCACGCCTCCTCAAATTCACTGATGTGGAGATATGGCTTTTCGGATTCCATTCCATAGTAGTTGGGAAGTATCTGGATCATCCCATTCCTAAAGAGAAATTGCCAGCATTATACGGGAGTAAAATGCATCCCGGAGTGACAGTTCGTTCGGGATATAAGATTTCTCTCAAAGGGCGGTACGGGACCTCTTCCTCACCTGCGGCTACACGACCGTGTTGTGACATGTCTCTCTCACTTGATGACTCTGTATCCTCACTTGGTATGCTCAGAGCGTGCTTTGTGGTGTGTCCTAAGAGTGATGTCGGAGTGTTACTTGCAATTGAGTGTGGAGGCGTGGGAGGTGGAACCCAGAATTGTGGAGCGTTTGGAGTGTGAGGGATATCGGGGTCGTACTCAACTATCGGGTTTTCATGAATGTTGGTTGGAGTATTTTGGGGAGTTAGAGTGAGTTTCGAATTTTGCATTAACAGGCCTTTGAGAGATGAAGTTTCTTTTTGTGCTTTTTGAATTTATTTATTATTTATTTTTTGGTCGAAGTTTTAAATTAATAGAATCTAACCTACGTCTACCTAAATCCCCGGCAACGGCGCCAAAAACTTGACGCGACTAAGAATGTGTCTCTAAAGTGCATTCTCTCTAGGCTCAAGTGCAAGCCTGTCGCGTTATTAGTAAACTCGGTAAGTCGGGATCGTGTCCACAGAGAAATAGGACGAGAAAATCGTGACGACGGAAGGACATGCGGTCAACCTAATTTCAACTCTAAGAAAAATAAAAAGATGATTTATTTGAAAATGATCCTACTAAGTAAAAGGAAACTAGATTAAGACTATGGAACTAACGAATTAAGCTAGGATTTATAACTAAGAATGAAGTAATAAATATGAAGAGAAAAACAGGCCGGGAATACAATCCCTCAACCCTAGTGTATTGCTAATATAAAATTAATCATAAATTTAAGTGATTAATCAGACCCAGACTTTAGTACTCCCAAGAATTACGTATATGAGGTTCAAGCCCATACCATACGTAATCAGAGGACAAGTAAAACGGTAACGCGATAGCTACACTCGCATTGCATTCTAAAGCATCCCGATTACTCCGAAGCAAATGAGTTCCTAAGATCTACAATGGTTGTGTTCACTATGCAATACGGTCGAATAAACCCTTAAGTTTAGAGGATTAATTTTATACACATGAAACTCTCACATCGGGTTGATTTCATGCATCCCAACCCTAAAAAATCTAGCCAAACATATTGAACCTAAAAGAAAATATGTTTTGAATGAAAGAAAACATTTTTACTAGCTAAGAAAAATGAAGAATAAGGAAATTACTACTAAAGAATTAACTACTGCAATAATTAAAGAAAGACTTGGAATGAATTTACTTGAGTTGCAGTCTGGAATCAAACTAGGGTTTTGTTGTTTCTTTTATCTAAGCTAATTACAAAGCTTCTCTAAAAAACGAATTAGAAGCCCCCTTCTTTTCTGGGAGGAATTAGAAATTTATATCCTACGTTATTTATAAGAGTTGGATTGATGGAAAACTCTAAGAAGAAGAAGATCAAATCAAATCTTGAGCACCGGATCGATCCGGTCAAAACATTCCGAACTGGTTCGGTCAGTAACCGAACTGATCCGTTTTCCAAAAAAATCGGATTGGTCCGCTAGACGAGTTGTTATGTAGTGATTTTAAGGGCCGAACCAATCCATTTTTTGTGATACCGAATTGGTCCGGTAAACTTCCATCTTTACAGTGATTTGGGACCACGGACTGATCCATTTTTGTATTAAATCGGATTGGTTCGGGTTGCCTTCTTGAAATTCTCTTCAATATCTCTTGATTTTCTCACATCTTCGGGTCTTCATAAATTTTAATCCAGAACTCAAATTGGGATGCCATTTCTTCCTATGTGCTTATGAATGCGAGATCTTCGATTTTTATTTTGGGTCCTCAACCGGATTCCTGGTAGAAATTACGCTTATTCCCTTTTGATTCGTCTTCTTTCTTTTCTCTTTCTTCTTCTAGTTTCTTTCTTCCATCCTTTCATGAATAAATACCTGTGAGAGTAATAAGAAATACACGAAACTCGGGGTACTTGTTAGACGAAACCGTTAGCCAAGATATGAGATAACTAAATTCATTTTACGTTGTCCGAGGTAATAAAAGCCTCTAAATTAAGGGGTAAATTTAGAAGAATTTATGCCTAATCAGGACCTATGATTGAGGAACCCCCATCCAAAAAAGATGGTAGTGAGGAACCCCCAAGTGCAAAGCCTCAGACGAGGAACTCGCAGTCGCGAAGCGTCCAGATGAGAGGCCCCCTGCCATATATATCTTTAGCGAGGAACCCCCACTAGCAATTACCACGGGAGAGGAACCCAAATTTTGTGACGCGCCTGAGGAGGAACCCCCAGGAGTACAGATACTAAGAGAGGAACCCTGGATGGACGGAATCCCAGACAGAGAACTTCCCATGACTGATACCTCGCCCGAGGAACCCCCTGATGCATTTAAACAAAAAAAAGTGGAAGCGACTGGAATATAGAAAGAAAGTCCTAGAATAGCTCAACAAAAGGTACACCAGACTAATGTTTTCTCTTTCTTAATAGAATAGTAGAACCTCTACTAGATTAGAGGAGGGTCCATGACATGAAGGTATTTCCTCATTATACTTGGAGGAATGTCCATCCTAAGGGAAAAGTATACTGAGTAAAGTCCTTACAGACATAACAATTAATTTTTTTTACACCAGACCAGCAGGGGGTTATCGTCCTAGTAATAATAATAAAAAAAATCTCACTATATTTTTTTTATTATTCCATACAGATTTATAGCCTAGAGAACAAGTCCTAACCTCTGTTCTCAAGAAAAAAATTAATTGACCAGTTTTCAAAAAATAGGGAGAAGTGGGTCTACCCCCCTCTAAACTTGTTATTTTTTTATAATATAAAAAGGTTCCTAAGAAAATTTGGGAACAAGGACCCTGAAAACCAAGGGAAATTTTCAATATAAAGAAATCATTATTTCTGTACTTATGATGTATGTAAAATTTTGTTCAAAGTTTTTGGGTAGGAGAAGGGCTAACCCCATATCCTAGTTACTGCCTAAGAAATGAATTCGCATAACAAAATTCCCCATAGTACCTCGCGGTTACTCTAAAAAAAAATACCCCAAAGTCACACGGGGTTGTGCTAAAAAGTACCTCACAGTCACACGGTGCTGCGCTAAAAAAATAATAACTTGCTCAGGTCATATGCAAATACCCCGCAGTTAGAAGGGTAGCTTTAAATTTTAACTTTATCAGTTATGTGCAAGTACCCCACAGTTAGAGGGGTAGCTTCAAAATTTTAAATTTCGCAGTTATATGCAAGTACCCCACAACTAGAGGGGAAACTTCCAAATTTCAACTTGCTCAGTTATATTCAAATACCCCACAGTTAGAGGGGAAGCTTCCAAATTTTAACTTGCTCATATATATGCAAGTACCCCAAAGTTAGAGGGGCAGCTTAACAAATTTTAACTTTCTCAGTTATATGAAAGTACCCCATAGCTAGAGGGGAAGCTTGTAAATTTTAACTTGCTCAGTTATATGCAAGTACCTCACAACTAGAGGGGCAGTTTACAAATTTTAACTTGCTCAAATATATGCAAGTACCCCGCAGTTAGAGGGGAAGCTTCATAAGTAATAACTTGCTCATCTCATATGCAAGTACCCTATAGTTAGAGGGGTAGCTTCAGAAATAATAACTTGCTCAGCTCATACGCAAGTACCCCACAGTTAGAGGGGTAGCTTCAAAATTTTAACTGACTCATCTCATATGAAAGTACCCCACAGTTAGAGGGGCTCTAAAATAATAACTTTCTCATATCTTAAGCAAGTACCCCATAGACTACGGGGAAGTTCAATCTTGAAGTTCTCACAGAAAATAGAACAACTCACAGTATTAAGCAGGTCCAAATATAAATATAAGGTACGATAGTTTAGTACCTAAAGGCTCCAAGGTCACCAGAGCGCTCACAGTCTTGAGTAAGTGCAAAGTATAAATTTAAGGTATGACAGTTTAGTACCTAAAGGCTCCAAGGGAACTAAAGCGCTCATATTATTGAGCAAGTACTAAGTATAAATATAAGTTACGACAGTTTAGTACCTAAGGATCTAAGGGCACTGGAGCGCTCACAGTCTTGAGCAAATGTCAAGTATAAATATAAGGTACGACAATTTAGTACCTGAATCTCCAAGGGCACCAGAGCGCTCATAACATCAACCTGAGAAGTCTATCAAGTGCCAAGTATGAATAAAATAGTAACAAAGGTACAACAGTTTAGTACCTTAGGCTCCAAGGGCATAGGAGCACTCACAGTCTTGAGCAACTGTCAAGTATAAATAAAAGGTATGACCTTTTAGTACCTAGGGCTCCAAGGGCATTGGAGTGCCCATACTATTAACCTGTATCCTGCTTGAGAGGGGTCTAATGCTGAGAAGTCCTCAAGCTAGTAAATAAAGAGAGAAATCTTAATTATGATATTTCATGCACAAGTCTCTCGACACTACAAGACACTTCTGCACGAGGGGGATAATGTTGAGAGTCCTCAAGCTAGTGAACAAAGAGAGAAATAGCCTAGAGCATGGGGATCCACTTAGAGTGGATCCACTTTCCCAAGATTGCAAGTTTAACAGAAAATAGCCTCGGGCGAGGGGATCCACCTTGAGTGGACCTTCTTCCCAAACTTGATTCTAGAGAAAATGACTCAGGGTGAGGGGTCCACCATGAGTGGTACCCTCTGCCAAGATCAATACAAGAAATAACTTACGGTGAGGGGTCAACTTCGAGTGTCCCCTCTGCCAAGACCAACATAAGTAACAGTTTGAGGATGAAGGAGTCTACCACAAATGACCCCTTAGTCAAGATTATAACAAGAAATAGTTTATGCTGAGGGAGTCCACCACGAGTGGCCCCTCAACCAAGAGCAATGTTACAAAACAACTGGTGGTGAGGGGGCCCACCACGAGTGGTCCTTTAGCTACAATCAAATGCATGAATAATTTATGGCGAGGTAGTTCACTTCGAGTGACCCCCTTTGCCAATGGCAAATACAAAGGAAAACCTAGGGCGAGTGAGTTTAAGATAAGTGGCCCATCTAGTAAAGACAGACATATAAACGAGAGGGTCTACTCCAAGGGCTTCCCCCTCCTCACTGCATAAATTGGGATTAAGGTAAAATGAGTTAGGGCGAGGGGACTCACCTAGAGTGACCCCTCTACCTAAAATCGATGCAAAAAAGAGAATGACTCCAAATCGGACAGTGTAATGATGTAAAGGTATGAAACTTTCGCATTTCAAGATGAAGTGATTGTTTCGTACAACGCCGTTTGGTATACCCATTAAAAAGATTTTTATACGAGGGGACTAATGTATATGGGTGTCCAGCTGATATTTTAGAATAGCCGAGGGCGAGTGAGCCCACCTAGAGGGCTCCTACTGTCCAAGCTAGCAAGAAAATATTTAGAGCAAGGGGGTCCATCTTAAGTGGCCCTATGACGAGGTGTAAAACCTGGACGAGGGGACTCATGGTGAGAAACCCCTCTACTCAAGATAGAAGGCTACAGAAAAAGGCCAAGGATGAGGGGATCACCGCCAGAAACCCCCCTACTCAAGATACAAGGCCACAGACAAAGGCCAAGGATGAGGGGATCACCATGAGAAACCCCTGTAAATAGGATAGAAGGCCACATAAGAAGGCCAAGGATGAGGGGCTCACTATGAGTAACCCCTCTAAATAAGATAGAAGGCCACATAAAAAGGCTAAGGACGAGGGTCTCACCGAGGGCAACCCTTCTGCCCAAGTTGATACCCAGATAAAGAGGTCCACTATAAGTGGCTGTGACACCCCGCCTAATAACATACTGGTTGATCAATCCTATACCAGATTAAAACAGGAATCTCCTATGGTTCATTCTTAGCATCACTGTCGAAAACAAATTTAATTACTAATAACTTATTAGGCTGGTGTCAAAATTTTATTTAACTAATCTTTTTAACCAAACCAACCAAGGAAACAATCACAACAGTTTATATACCAAAACTAAACTGAAATAAGGTAACCGAACTCTCGGCACAACATATAATACAACCAAATCGAAATTACACATACTAAAATGCGGTAAAAGAATAAATGAATACAGTTGGGCTATCAGCCCGAGTATTTCTACAATACCTCCTATCTAGATCCCAAGGACATAAGCGTCTAAAATAAACCCATTTGCATCCACAGCAGCTGTGACAACGCCTGACTCGAAAGAATCATCATCCAGGCGTCCCTATGTCTGGACACCTAATATATATACATATATAGCAAGAGAGAGGGAAAATAGAGAAACGGGTCAGAGCCCGAATATTGAAAATATTTAGTAGTGCATCAAATGCTATATTTTTAAAATATGAAATCTCTCATATTTAAACTGGTAACACACTCTCATGAGATACACCTCACCCTTCCTTTAATAGTGCACACCTATCACATACATTTTACACAACCTAGTTAAGCTACCTTACCTAACTAATCACTTTCACCCATCCTCTAAGACCTCATAACTATCACATACCATGCGTGATATAATATATGTTATACCGTAAGCTATCACCTAAGTTTAGTTAAAATATTCATCTATCTGATATATATAGTTCTCAAATAGGTATATATCTATACCGTTCATTTTTCAAAACTTTCACGAGTTTAAAATACCAATTTCGCTTGAGCTTATAAAAATCCAGTGTATTTAATTCTCATTTTAATATACGATTCACATTTGTATAAATCCAAATATAAATCTCCCGAAAGAAGAATAAACCCTTATTCATTTTACACTTTACACAAGTCTAAGTTATATGATATCTCATCTTCATATATGAGCAATATACTGTACACAACAAGTATATTTATACCTATTTTATAATCATAAGTATATTAACCATCCCACCAAGCTATAACTCGAGGATGCAGTCTCGAAGAGCTATCATCATCCGGGTATTCTCAACTTAACCTAGGTACCAAGTTAGACTTACACATGATCATGGTAGAAAATACTAAACGGTGGAAGCGGTCATATTCCCTCCTGAAATTGGAATCATTATCTCACCCATATGCGAGACGATATGACCTGGGGATATACTCTCCTTGCTCCGCAAGCCAGGGGTTTCACCCACATCCGACAACCTCCCTGGATAGCACTAGAGATATATGTATACATAAATATATCATTCACATACCGATATATTTATAACCAAATTACATATATATATATATATATATATATATATATATATATATATATATATATATATATATATATACTATAACAACACCTGTAAATATAATATATATCACTTCTCAATATGCCCTGGCTATAATTGCCGAACTCTTATAGCGATGGCCAAAATATCCTGAATGTTCCCATTCGTAATAGTATATAAGTATTTACACACTTAACATACTAAACCTATATATCATTCTTTTACTTAAGATTTACTTACCTTAGTCACTTTTAAGGATTTATATATAAACCCAAATGTACCAATTCATAATAATTAAATAAGTATACTAGCTACTTATCTTAATTCCATAGGTATCGCATCACCTATAATAATAGTGTTCAATAGACATACTGAATAACCTCTCAATCCTCTTTAATCTATATCCTAAATTCCATCCTACTCGCATCCTAGGATTTAATCAAATGCAATTGTCCCATATTTATTCTATCCGCATAATATATCTATACACACTTGCCGAAGACCTCTCTTGAATGTTACACATCCTATCCATTCATTGTGTCCACACCCCGGATTATACCCTTAACTAATCAAAGGTTCCCTCTTTCATCCCTAGGTTTATTCACCCTAAATTAAATTATCTAGGAGTCCTAATATCACATCTACAATCCCCTATAATAACCTCCAATTTCTAATTTAATTTTCCCCTAAACTCAAGGAAGAAAACTTTTAAAAATCTGACAGGGTCGAATCGATTCGCCTGGATCGGATCGATTCGCCTCTTTTCGAATCGATACGCCCTTACCGAATCGATTAAAAAATGTTCTACTTTCTTACTATTTAAGATCGATCCGAATCGATTCTCCTTGCAAAAATCCAAAATCTACTATGGGTTATCATCTTCTCCAAAACCCAGAATCACCCCAACCTACATTTTTGTGGTTTCTAATCCCAACCAACAACACTATAATCATGTAATCACTGATTTATAATAACACATTAATTATTTTACGGGATAGAATAATTTCTCTTGGATTTAAACCCTAAACCCATTTAAACTCTCATTTCTAATTTCATCCCATTTCTACCCATATATATACACCATTAACATGAGTTTAACACTAGAATTCATAAAGAGTTAACACCACCTCAATTTGTGAACTCAGACCCCAAAAACCCCAAAAACATATAGTTTACCAACTTTAATATGAGATACACACACTCAATTGAATAAAACAAGTTAACACTTGCCTCGTGGATAAAATCCGACGACCTCGAGTCGAATCCCACGGAGCTTGGCCAAAAATCCCCTTTTCTTTCCTCTTTTCCTTCTTACTTTCTTTCTTTCTCCTCTTCCTCTCTCTCGTGCCTTATAAGAGAGAAATAAGGGTTTTCCCTTATAAAACCCAATTTTGACTCGTATACTCAAATGCGAGTCCCTACTAGTCCAAAAGTCCCCGAAACCTAAACACTACCCCCGAATACTCTATTTTGACTATCTCGGCCATTCCAAAACTAACCGTGCACTCAAAATCTCCATTAGAGTCATTTAACTAAAATTCACTGATCGAACCCAACACTTCTCAACACTCGTTTATCCATCGTTTTACCTTACTTCGGCATGGGATAAAAATATTTTGACTCATTTACTTAGTCCCCAGAGTAAATGTTACACACATTGGTAATTATCTAACACTTAATAAATACCAAATTACTATTCACATTAATTACTCTAATTACCAAAATTTGCCCACTTATGTAATTTAAATATCTATAAAAGTACGAGAGTATTACATACTCCCCCCCTTACAAAGGATATTCGTCCTCGAAATTTGGATACAACTTGTACTCCCAACCTGGGATCGTTAATCGCACTAGATCCTAGTACACCGAAGTCAAACGGTACTAAGGCAATGGTATTCTACCATATACTTATTCACGGTACCCACCTGTCTCAAGGCTTATACTCTAACGCACTAGCTTAATAACAAGCTTAACTGGATCTCTACATGCTAAAATGCTACTTTGGTCGTAAGATTAACTCTAACAATGACAAATCGCACCTAGTGCTTCTATAACTGCATATAAAGAAAATGAGCCTATAATCACCGCTCTAACGTATTGATCCCATCGGAAAATCGCTACTCTAAGCGTCCATTCATCTACATCATGACATCAAATTTCCCTAAAAAAGGAAACCACACCAACGCTTGACTACTCCTGTCAGTCTTACATCTTATCTCAGGTGTGTTGACTCTTGTTGCACCTATATAATTGGATTATTGTGTACCTCCTACGACGTTCCATCCAACACATTCCAATTTCATTTATAACTTCCCCAGAGCATACTCTTCAGCTTTATATACTACAACCCCTCTATTTTGGATGATATATAAAAAATTAACTTACCAAGGTGCCCACACGCCCTGTAACCCGTGCATGTATGCACAACTATTTCAATCGTCACACACGTAACACCTCTAAAAAAATGGGCCTCATTTTCTTCTCGGCCTGGTGCTAACACTTGGGTACTCTCAGCCCGAATTACTCAAGAATCAATTCTTCCTATGACTAGAAATTTAATCATTCTCAAGGTTAACCCACCAATCTTCTTGTGTCTAACTCATTACAATTTCCCTATCTCAGTGCCTCCTGCCTCACTGGCCTTATTTCATGGTAGTCTTACAATCGATGTGTTTTCATGCACACATAAAATGAGTACTATACTAACTATATCCCTAGCGACCAAGACCTCTCCTAACTCCCGACATTAGCTTGGTTTCATACGTGGGATGTCTCGCAAAGCAAAATCCAAATAAGGAACACTCCCGTTACACTAATACCTCGTATCATCGATCATCAAGATATAACACCCTAAGGCACACAATCGGGACTTCCAAAATCCTATCTCATAACCATACTAACGCGCTTCTGCCTCCATATCCTTCCATTTCGGCGAAATGGAAAGTCTAACTAATTGAGGCATCTATACTCTACACAAGTATTATGATCATCACATACAAACATACTACCTCCTAATTAGCCTCCTAATCACGACATGGCTATAAGCCTCAAATCAATTCCCTTAACCTTACCTCACCTATTTGCTTACGGTGTGAGAAACATTTTAGTGATTTTCCATAGAACTTCCGTTTCCAATCGCCCCTAATCATCACATGACTCTCAACTAATTTATCATCAAAACCAACATCCTAGCATCTTAATAACATCTCTCCACTTCCAACGTCATTAAGGTTCATGCGTGGAGTGTCTCGTAAGAGAAATCCAAACAAGTAACCCCTCCGATACACTACCACTTAACTTTGTCGGTCGTGGAGGTATGTCAGCTTAACACAATATCCGATCTACCAATAAAATATGGTCAGAACTCCTACTTTTCGTAAGGAGCCAATCCATAAAGTGCTTGTACTAACACTAGTCATTTGCGCACACAACAATGAGCTTAAACTCCTAGCTTAACTATAAATCCTGCATACCTTAAATCATATCTATAAGGTCCCTATGCACTAAAATCATGATAACGAAATATCTACTCATCGAAGTTCCATCTAAACATACACAAAAGGAGAGCTCGACCCGTATCCAGGTGAGATATCGCAAAACAACTAGTTCCACCCTGGAACCACAAATACGATAGCCTTACAGTTCCCAGCCTACTATCGATCCGATCATACAAGAACATATTAAACTCATAATAGTACTATACTCGTATAACACACACAAAACGAGCAGTGCCAACCAAATATAAGCTCTAAATACCAACGCCCGCTTCCACCACGAATTAAGAAAAATGGAACCCCACTATCACATAAAAACATATAGTTATACCCTCTATAATATTACCAATACTACCAATAAAATCGAACCACACACACTAATCTAGGGCTAACAAAATATTGTGACTCAATCTTGCCACACAAAATATACCTCCTTCATCCGAGGTGAAACTCATAATAACAACTTTACCAATCACCCTGATTGCTCTAAATGGTTCCCAGACGTAGTAGACTTGTATTAACCGAACAAAAAACTTCTTTAACCAATGCCCCATCTAGGCACCCTACTCTCCTCCTTTAACTCCTATCGGGCAAGATCAAAGCGTGTGGTTGTATGCTCCACATCACCATATTCCCCATTTCTGGCCATCCCGACTATGTTAAGGTTATCAGTATCTTGGAATTTATAGCCTTGATCCTGAGAATCACCCTCATAGTTCCCTGAGCTCTTCCGACTAAAAAGAAACATGCCACCGACCTCAACGACCCTGTTTCAATGAATCCCTGGGCAGATTTCCACCTGTGGGGGTGTCATGAACACAAACACTTCCAGTCTTTACCTTTGTACTTGGTTCTTCAACTCATCCATCTCCACTCTCATGGAAGTGTTAACATACCCAGTGTAAGAGGTACGAGACTACCATCATATACACATGGAATTCGAGTAAAATATCTTTAAGTGTTAGAAACACTTACTAGTGGGCCTATCATTCCATTGAAGGACTCTATCTTCATTGTTCCTACCCCATCAGGTATAAAGTTCACTTATCCATATTAATCTTTGTTCACTGTCGGCCCCCGACCGATCCTTATGTGAATAATTTAGAAACTACATTTTCTTCATTTGTGATAAATTGAAGGAACTCGCGGTTAAAGCCATTCATAATATTCCTCTATGAGCAAAACACTCTTGTCCCCCAAATATGGTGACCACCATTCTCACCATTCCAACATTGCTCTAACGAGTGAAAATTTTTACTCAAATGTTCACATCTGGGTATTTCTATACCCTGCTCTAAGCCAGAGCTTCTGAGCCTTCTACTTCCACTGGATAACGCTACACTTCCTTCGTATAACCTGCTTCAATGTATGGTCCTTATCAAAGACCTTTCAGACTTCTTCCTAATTTAACTTCACTGGGTAATTCACGTTTAACACCACTCTCTACTGTAGCGGTACGTGGATAAATATAAATAGTATACTCTAGTAATCATTACAGCAATACATGAAAATTCCACAAAGGGAGTGACCTCAACTGCGGTCCTCATTCCCAACTTCAACTAATAGCCCCGACTAAGCCCCACCTCCTACTGCCCTCATAACGACCTTCCTTGGTCGCCCTTCATCGATTAGCACACGAATCTCACGCGAGCGTGCAGAAGATTTACTATAATCTTACATAATAGCAGGAGAACAAAATCTCACAATAGGAATCAACAATCCTAATGAAAATGATCTATATCAAATAGAAAGCAACGCTGAAAGAGTAGTACATCTACACATATTCCTAAGGACACTAGAACCTGATGCTCTGATACCATCTGTGACATCCTGCCTAATAAAATACCGGGTGATCAATCCTATACCATATTAAAACTTTAATCTCATATGGTTCATTCTTAGCATCACTGTTGAAAACCAATTTAATTACTAATAACTTATTAGGACGGCGTCAAATTTTTTTTTAACTAATCTTTTTAACCAACCCAATCAAACAATCACAACAGTTTGTATACCACAATTGAAATGAAATAAGGTAACCTAACTCTCGATACACCATATAATATAACCAAATAAAAATGCCGCAAACTAAAATATGGTAAAAGAATAAATGCATACAGTTGGGATATTATCCTGAGTGTTTCTACAGTACCTCCTATCTAGATCACAAGGATCGAAGTATCTAAAATAAATCTGCTTGCATCCACAGCTGCTGCAGCAACGTCTGACTCGAAAGAATCATCATCCAGACATCCCTGTGTCTGGACACCTAATATATATACCAGTGTTCTAAAAAATGCGCCTAGGCGCGCCTAGGCATGAGGCTTTTTAGATATGCCAAGTTTTGTCCCTAGGCGTGATCAACGCTTTTCGGAGTAACGCGTGAAAAAACGCGCACTTTTGGGGGTAAGGCGCAAAAAAATGCGAGTTTTTTAGAAGTAAGGCGTGAAAAACCCAATTTCTTTGTATTTAAAAAAAATAGTATTTTAATTTACAAATATTTAGACATATTTTTAACGTATGTACCATTTTAGTATTTTTAATAGCCTTGTCATAGTAAAGAAATATTAAAATATATTAAAAAAAGCCTAAACGCCTTTTCACGCCTAAGGCCCGCCTAGGCTTCAAAGACTTAAGGCTTGACCTCCACACCTCGGTCATGCCCCGCATTTTTTAGAACCTTGATATATACATATATATCAAGAGAGAGGGAAAATAGAGAAACGGGTCAGAGCCCGAGTTTTGAAAATATTTAGCAGTGCGTCAAATGCTATATTTTTAAAATATGAAATCTCTCATATTTAAACTGGTATCGCACTCTCATGAGATACACCTCACCCCTTCTCTAATAGTTCACACCTATCGCATACATTTTAGACAACCCAGTTAAGCTACCCTGCCTAACTAATCTCTTTCACCCATCCTCTAAGTCCTCATAACTATCACCTACCCTGCGTGATATAATATACGTTATACCGTAAGCTATCACCTAAGCTTTAGTTAACACATTCATCGATTTGATATAAATAGTTCTCATATAGGTATATATCTATACCGTTCAGTTTTTGAAACTTTCAGGAGTTTAAAATACCAATTTCACTTGAGCTTATAAAAATCCTGTATATTTAATTCTCATTTTAATATACGATTCACATTTGTATAAATCCGAATATAAATCTCTTGAAAGAAGAATAAACCCTTATTCATTTTACACTTTACACAAGTCTAGGTTATATGATATCTCATCTTCATATACGAGCAATATACATACACAACAAGTATATTTATACCTATTTTACAATCATAAGTATAATAACCATCCCAACAAGCTATAACTTGAGGATGTAGTATCAAAGTGCTATCATCATCCGGGTATGCTCAACTTAACCCAGGTACCAGGTCAGACTCACTCATGATCATGGTAGAAAATACTAAACGGTGGAGGCGGTTGATGATGCTAAGATTTAGCACCACCGGATAAGTGATAATGAGCTCAAACAGTAGTAGCCATGGCAGCCATAGAGATGCAGGTATGTAAGTATGTAAGTGTATATGTGTGTAGAAGGGGATGAGTATAAGAGGAGTAAGATGATGATATATAGTGGTTCAGCCAAGTTGGCCTACATCCACTGTGAGTGTGTGATCCACTATGTATGGGCACTAATGGCCTTGGATACAATGCACATAAGCTCTCTCTCTCTACTGTGTGTACAAGCAGGGTTCTTAGCTAGGGTTGCGATAATCTCCCCCCCTGTAGGGTTGTAGGTGACAAGTATATATAAGTCTTGGGGGGTGTAGTGTACCCCCCAAGTAAGCATGGTGCATGTGAATGATGATCTAACCAATTCCCTGTTGACACCTGTAGATGCCAAATGATGGCATAATATTCCCTCACGTGAGGGTGTGATTCGGTTATAACGGTCTGCCACGTGTCATATGAGCCTCACGCGCACTGTTCCACGCGTCTCCCAAACCACGCGCTGAGATGATGTCACCCTCGGCCTATGATATGAGGCCGAGGGCAAAGTTCCCCCTGGTAGTGAGTATGGTCCAATTTAAGCCTCGTACTGTCGGCCCCTCGAAGGGTCGTCCGGGGCCTGCTGAAGGGTCGGCCCCTCGGAGGGTCATCCGGGGCCTGTTAAAGGGTCGGACCCTCGGAGGGTCGTCCGGAGCCTGCTGAAGGGTCGGCTCCTCGGAGGGTCGTCCGGGTCCTATTGAAGGGTCGGCCCCTCGGAGGGTCGTCCGGGTCCTGCTGAAGGGTCGGCCCCTCGGAGGGTCGTCCGGGTCCTGCTGAAGGCCGAGTCCAGGAGGGGTCATATGGAGCCAAATGAGGGGTCGGCCCCTCGGAGGGTCGTCTGAAGGGGTTGCCTTGATCCCGGCAGTCAGGGGGTAAATATGGGTATATCAATCACCCCCCAGCCCTTAGCCATTGATGTTGTTGAGATGGCTGAGGGATAGTGTTGCTTTTGAGGCGGATGTATGGTTAGTGAGATGAGGGATGCCTGTCAACATGAGGTGACACTTGGGCGGTTGCCCACTGTCATCTCCAGTTCCCTAGGTAAGGCGACTGTACTATGCTTGGGGCTTTGTGCCCTAATGATATCCTCCTCGTGGGCTGTGTTTTGCTTTGGGAAGTGAGCCCCCTTAATTAGCAAAGATATTAAAAGGATTTTCAAATCCTTTTCCCCTTCTAGCTTCTTCTTCATCTTCGCGCCCTTACTTTCTCTCTCTACAATTCCAGCTAACTCCATAGCCGTTTCTTCGCTGATTTCTCCATCGCTCTTCACTCATCCGTTGCTCTTGTTTCCAGGTACTCTTCTTTGCCTGAACTCTCCTCTAGCTCTTCCATTTCCTTTGTGTGTTGGGGTCGAACCCCTTTTAGCATTTTTCTGGTTTTTCTCGCATTTTTCTGGCATCTTTTCCGGCGAATGACTTCGACCGTTCTTGAGTGTTCTTGAGCGAACCTTTCATATTCCCAGTTTTAGATCCAAAAGTCATAGGTTGGTCAATTGGAGTTCGTTTGTGGTTAGATTAGTAAAATCATCTCAAGTGTTAGGTCTCCCCCTTAATGCTTAGGAGGCTTTACGATTTAGCAGACGAGTTTCCATCCTTGAGGGAGAAGTTCTTCATAGAGATCAGGCGCATAGAGGAAGAGGAGGAGAGGAGACGACGGGACGACCCCATTTGGGTACGACCCATCTTTCCCCTCCCCTTGAAGAAAATTCTGCCCTCTGAGCCACAAGGGTCGTCCTATCGTCCATCCGACAGTCAGACGTTTGAGGGTGGTATGGACGAGCGTGCATCTTCACCTGCAGGTGCTGGTCCCTCTGGAAGGAGAGGGTCGTCTGAGGACGCCTAGGACCATCAGGCCGAGGGTGTGGGACCCTCTGAGGCTGTCCCTGTGACGGCCCTATCCCCCCATGCATTTCAAATGACTTTTCACGGTTCGCCCCCAAGAGGTGAAGAGGACGAGAGACAGGAGGCTGAGGGTTATGCTGAGGACTCTGATGATGATCCCATTGACACTTCTCACGCCTCTGCTTATGTTTCCACTGTGAAGGATCGTGACCTCTTGCTGTGGAGGCATCAGTTCGGCATAAAGTCCTCTGTGACTATGAGGTTTCCCAACCCCGATGAGCGAGTTTATCAGGGAGACGAGGGGGAGGTTGCTGTTTACGAGCAGATGCTTAGGGTAGGTGTTAGGTTCCCTCTGCATCCTACCATTGTTGAGATCCTGTCTGCCCTTGGGGTTTCCCCCTCTCAGCTCCCCCCCAACTCTTGGAGGGCAATTCTTGGCTATATATCTCTTTGGAAGAGTGTCTTCACAGATGAGCCCTCAGCAGACTTATTCATAGGTTGTTATAACATTACCTCATCGTCCAAGCAGCCTGGTTACTACCACTTAGGGGCCAGGAAGTCTGACAAGAAGATCCTTCATGTAGCCCAGACCTCAAATCATGACTGGAAGAAGAGGTATTTCTTCATCTCTGGGGACTGGGAGTTCCCCTCTGGGGTTGATCCTCTTGAAGATAGTCCGAGGGTTTCCCAGGTATGGTCCAAACCTTCCATGAGGGCACGGTCTGACCCTGGATTAAGTCAGGAAGAGAGGGTAATTGTTGACTATCTGAGGGACCAGGGGAAAGAGGGTGGACTTCCAAAATTTGAAGATCTAATGACCCCTCATCACCTCAAAGAAGCTGGCCTGAGGGTCGGCCCTTTGACAGAATTATGTGAGTGTTTTTCCATTTTCGCATTATGATTCCTTCTAAGTGTTCCCTCTTTGCCTCTGTATCTTTCTGACGTATTTCCTTCTTTTCAGGTCGTCCTGCGAACATTTCTGACCAATTGTGGGAGATGACTGCCCCCAGCTTGTTGTCCGGTCTTGGCAAGAAGAAAGGGAAGGAACCTCAGCAAGCCCAGAGGAAGTCAACGGCCGAGGGGCCGAGGCCGGTAGAGCCGACCGTGGATAGTCGGAAAAGGAAGCAGCCTGAAGCTCCTGAGGGCTCTCGTCCTGATGCACGGACGAGGGCGAGGGCAGAAGTGTCTGAGGGGTCTGCCTCCAGCATGGGGGCATTTTGGTCTCAAAATTTAGCATCCTTGAGGTCTGACCCTTCTTCCCTCATAGCCAACTTAAGGGCGGCCAAGGTCTCCATGTTTTCTGCCCCTTCGGCCTCTCACTACGACTTTTTGTCGAAGATGCCCCCTGCCAAGGTGTATGATTACGGTCTGCATACCATGGCCCAGGTATTTGTTTCTACCGTACTTCCTCAGTTAATTTTTTGTCAATCTGTTCCCTCGGCCTCTTAATGTTTGCTTGTTCTTGTGCAGTCTATTTGTGCTTGGGCGTCGGCTACAAAATGGATGGCCGAGAATCAGCTGAAATTTCAAGAGGCTGACAGGGCCATTCAGCAGGAGGCTCTTCTGCAGACTGAACTGGATGCTGCAAAGGCTGAGCTGGGTACTGCAAGGGCTGAGCTGGAGGGTATGAGGGTTGAGCATACCAGGGTCTTGAATGAGCTACAGACGCAGCATGAGGCAGACCTGAAGGCCAAGGACGACCTTATTAAAGACAAGGATGCGGCCTTGAATAACCTGGGGGCTCACTTCAAGACCGAGCTTGAGGGTGCAGTAAGGAAGGCCGGGGCCGATGCTGTTGAGGCCTATAAGGTTTCAGACGAGTTTCAAGGCTTCGGCCTTGAGTATCTTGAGAGGGGAATTAGGACGGCCTGTCGGTGGGTCGTCCTAAAATTTGCTGATGCAGTGACGACTATCCGCCCCTCCCTTGAAGCCGTCCAGCTAGATGACCCCTTAATTGCTGAGGCCTTGGCACAGGTTGAATCCCAAGTCCACGTTGAGGGTACCGGCACATCTAAGGATCAGCCTCTAGTGGTCGTAGATGAGACCCCTGTAATCGATGTGCCCTCTGAGTGTGCTCAATAGGGTGGCTGTCTGTGGCCCACACCCTCTTCTTGTAACATTTTTTTTGTATTTTTGTTGATCAAACATTTCCCTTATTTGTAATATAATCACTGTCTTCTATTCCTGTCTTTGCTTTGTGATGCTTAGAAATTAACAATATTACCAACTCCTCCCTCGTCATTTTGAGGGTAAATGGGGTCGTCTCTCCCATTTTCCCTCTTCATAGCCGAGGGTGTTTACCACCAAATTATGGTGTTTTAAATCAAGTCCACCCTCGTCTTTTTGAGGGGAGTGGAGGGGTCGTCCCCTCCACTGGTCCCCATTATAGCCGAGGGATCAACTAACCTAATTAATGGATTTTAATTTAGTCTTCCCTCGGCTTTTTTGAGGAGAGTGGAGGGGTCGTCCCCTCCACTGGTCCCCATTATAGCCGAGGGTTCAACTAACCAAATTAATGGATTTTAATCTAGTCTTCCCTCGTCTTTTTTGAGGAGAGTGGAGGGGTCGTCCCCTCCACCGGTCCCCATTATAGCCGAGGGATCAACTAACCAAATTAATGGATTTTAATTTAGTCTTCCCTCGTCTTTTTTGAGGAGAGTGGAGGGGTCGTCCCCTCCACTGGTCCCCATTATAGCCGAGGGATCAACTAACCAAATTAATGGATTTTAATATAGTCTTCCCTCGTCTTTTTTGAGGAGAGTGGAGGGGTCGTCCCCTCCACTGGTCCCCATTATAGCCGAGGGTTCAAATAACCAAATTAATGGATTTTAATTTAGTCTTCCCTCGGCTTTTTTGAGGAGAGTGGAGGGGTCGTCCCCTCCACTGGTCCCCATTATAGCCGAGGGTTCAACTAACCAAATTAATGGATTTTAATCTAGTCTTCCCTCGTCTTTTTTGAGGAGAGTGGAGGGGTCGTCCCCTCCACTGGTCCCCATTATAGCCGAGGGTTCAACTAACCAAATTAATGGATTTTAATTTAGTCTTCCCTCGTCTTTTTTGAGGAGAGTGGAGGGGTCGTCCCCTCCACTGGTCCCCATTATAGCCGAGGGTTCAACTAACCAAATTAATGGATTTTAATTTAGTCTTCCCTCGTCTTTTTTGAGGAGAGTGGAGGGGTCGTCCCCTCCACTGGTCCCCATTATAGCCGAGGGTTCAACTAACCAAATTAATGGATTTTAATCTAGTCTTCCCTCGTCTTTTTTGAGGAGAGTGGGGGGGTCGTCCCCTCCACTGGTCCCCATTATAGCCGAGGGTTCAACTTCCCATGCATGCTAGGACTGACAATAGGATGAAGGAAACACTGATATTTCTCATTAATTTTCCAAGTGTTCTGTTGGAGCAACCCCAATTACAATTATGGCCTTTCAAGACCTTACAACACTACTGATAGTATTTCTTCAAATGGTCTGCATTCCAGGGGTTTGAAAAAGGTTCCCCCTCTAAGTTTTCTAGCCTGTAGGTCCCTGGGACAACTTCATCGATGACCCTATATGGGCCATGCCAATTAGGATGGAGCTTGTTGGGTTTCTGCCAAGTCTTTTTAAGAACCAAGTCTCCCACTGCGATAGGCCTCTGTTTCACCCTTTGGTTGTAAAACTTTGCTGTCCTCTGCTGGTAGGAAGCTTGCCTTATCTCAGCATCCTCCCTTATTCCCTCAATCAGGTCTAGGTCAAGTCTTCTCTCTTCCATATTCCCCTGGGGATCATACATTTGGACCCTATGAGTAGGAAACTCCACTTCGGTGGGGATGACTGCTTCTGATCCATAAGCTAACATGAATGGGGTCTCCCCGGTAGGGGTCCTTACTGTCGTCCTGTATGCCCACAATACTGCATATAACTCCTCGGCCCATCTTCCTTTTGCCTCCTCAAGCCTCTTCTTAATCCCATCTAGGATTGTCCTGTTCGTAACTTCGGTTTGCCCATTGGCCTGAGGTCGGCCTGGGGTGGAGAAAAATTGTTTGATACTTACCCTCTCACAGTACTTCTGTAAAGAGGCATTCTTGAACTGGGTCCCGTTATCCGAGATGAGGGTGTTGGGTAGACCATATCTGCATATCACATTCTTCCAGATGAACTGGAAGGTCTTCTGCTCCGTGATCGTGACCATCGGCTCGGCCTCTACCCACTTTGAAAAGTAGTCAATTGCTACGATGAGGAACCGATAGTTATTGACTGCTCTCGGTAAGGGTCCTACCAGATCAATCCCCCATATTGCGAACGGCCATGGGGATGTAATGGAGGTGAGAGGCGGGTGAGGTTGGTGAGGGATGGTAGCAAATCTTTGGCATTTATCACACTTTTTAACATATGCGGCGGCATCTTTTCCTAAGGTCGGCCACCAGTAGCCTTGGGTGATCACCCTCTTTGCCAAGGATCTACCCCCAATATGGCTTGAACACGACCCTTCATGCACGTCTTGCAAAATGAAAGGGACCTCTGAGGGATGCACACACCTAAGTAAGGGGAGCAGAAACCCCTTTTTATACAGCGTGTCTCCGATGACAGCGAACTTTGCAGCCCTGTACCTCAGCTTCTTCCTCTCTTGGCTCGCTTATGGCATCTCTCCCCCTCTAATGTATCTGATCAGGGGGTCCATCCATGAAGGTTCTTGAGAAACATTCATGCAAACACCAAGTGTTCCCTCGTCGTCTTCGATAGTTGGTCGAAGCAAGATTTCTACCCGGACTGTCCTCCTTATGTCTGTCCTAGTAGCTGAGGCCAACCTTGCAAGGGCGTCAGCACGGCCATTGTCGAGCCTAGGTATCCTCTTGAATTTCACTTCTTTGAAGTTTTTCAGCAATGACCTCACCTTATCAAGATACCTAGCCATCCTCTCGTCTTTGGCCTCATAGGCTCCTAGTATCTGATTCACCACCAGCCTTGAATCACTGTGAACCAAAATTTGGCTGACACTAAGGGATTTGGCCAAGGAGAGGCCAGCTAACAAGGCCTCATACTCAGCCTCATTGTTGGAGGCTTTGAAATTGAACCTCAGGGCGTACTCGACGTCTGTGCCATCGGGTGCTGATAGTATCAGTCCAGCACCACTTCCACTATCACAGGAGGACCCGTCAACGAAGAGGCTCCACGGAGTCTTTTCTTCAGAAAAATTTCCCTCAGAGAGGGACCCCTGTCTAAAGATGTATCTTCCCTCTTCGTTTTCAGTCACTTTCCTTCTAGCGGTGCTCGTCTCAGCCATTTCTGCGGGTGTGTCTGCGGGTCTGTCTTCTGTATCTGCCTTCCCGAGGGTCTCACCCTCGGCCTCATTTTCTTCCCATGTGAACTCAGCCACGAAGTCTGCCAAGGCTTGCCCCTTAATGGCTGTCTTAGGCTGATACACAATGTCAAATTCCCCCAACTCTATAGCCCAGGTCATTAGCCTTCCTGATTTTTCAGGCTTGTGTAGGACCTGCCTCAGAGGAGAGTCAGTAAGGATGACCATAGTATGGGACTGGAAGTATGGTTTCATCTTCCTTGAGGCATGGATCAAGGCATAGGCCAACTTCTCCATCCTCGGGTATCTCTGCTCTGCCCCCTGGAGTGCCTTGCTGTTGAAATATACGGGCTTCTGTATCCCATCTTCGTCTCTTACGATTGCTGCACTGATAGCGGATTCTGAGACAGCAAGGTACACGTACAGTCGTTCACCCTGCACGGGTCGTGACAGCAGCAAGGGAGACCCTAAGTATGATTTCAGCTGCTTGAAGGCCTCATCACACTCTTCGCTCCATTCAAAGGCTTTCCTGAGGATCTTGAAGAATGGTAGACACCTGTCTGTAGCCCTTGACACAAATCTGTTCAAGGCAGCCACCCTCCCTGTGAGCCTCTGAACGTCTTTAATGGACTTGGGGGTCTTCATCTCAATAAGGGCCTTTATCTTTTCAGGATTGGCCTCGATGCCTCTTTGATTGACAATGAACCCCAAGAACTTCCCCGCTCCGACCCCGAAGACACACTTGGCCGGATTGAGCTTCATTTTGTATTTGTCCATTGTATTAAAGGTCCTTTCCAGGTCTGCCACATGATCCTCTGCCTTCAGACTCTTAGTCAGCATGTCATCTACGTAAACCTCCATAGACTTCCCAATTTGGTCTTCGAACATTTTGTTTACGAGGCGCTGGTACGTTGCCCCCGCATTTTTTAGGCCAAAGGGCATGACCCTGTAACAGTATGTCCCCTTGTCAGTGATGAAGGCGGTCCTCTTTGAGTCCTCAGGGTTCATGAAAATCTGGTTATACCCTGAGTAGGCATCCATGAAACTCATGAGCTCATGGCCTGCAGTAGCGTCTACCATCTGGTCGATGCGGGGGAGAGGGAAGCTGTCTTTGGGACAATGCTTGTTGAGGTCTGTGAAGTCCACGCACATTCTCCACTTGCCGTTGGCCTTTGGGACAATGACTGCATTGGACAGCCACTCAGGGTAGATGACCTCTCTGATAAATTCAGCGTCTTCTAATTTTTTAACCTCATCCCTGATGACCTCATACTTTTCTCTAGAGTAAATCCTCCTCTTCTGCTTTACCGGCTTCACTCCCTCTACCACATTGAGTTTGTGGCACATGATTTCAGGGTCGATCCCTGGCATATCTACATGACTCCACGCGAAGACGCTTCGCCTTCTCCTCAACAGTTTGATGAGGTCTTCCTTGATACTAGGATTCAGAGATTTGCCAACTTGGACGGTTTTTCCCGGGTCATCCTCATCGAGGATGATGGGTTCTACCTCCTCAGCGGCCTCTCCTTTTTTGAGCTTCGTCTCATCCCTGGGGTCTAGGGTATCAATGTTGTAAGTGGCTGTAGCCCTCTTGTGTGCCTCCCTTTCTTCAGCGGAGTTGTAGTAGCACTCTCTCGCTGTCGTCTGGTCTCCCTGAACTTCCCCCACCCCATAAGGGGTAGGGAACTTAACCATCTGGTGGACCGTGGACGGCACAGCTTCAAACCCCTTGAGGGCCATACGTCCCAGTATGATGTTGTATGCCGAAAACACATGCTCATCCAGCACAAAGAAACTGACCCTCTTGGTGAGCCATCTCGGCCACTCGTCCCCCATCCTGACATCAGCCTCATATATTCCTAGAGGGTGAACCTTCTCCCCACTGAACCCAATCAATTGATGATGGTATGGGACAAGTCTGGCCCGACTGAGGCCCAAGGCCTTGAAGCATGGCCAAAACATCACATCTGCGGATGAGCCCCCATCCACCAGGATCCTCGGCACTTCACACCCGTGCACCCTGGTGGTGATGACGAGAGGGTCATCATGCGGGGCCAATAGGACCTTGAAGTCCATTCTTGAAAATCCCACAATCAAAGTGTCCATATCAACCTTCTTCCTTTTTTCTGACTTGACCTCTACGGAGGTTGAGTGTACCGTCTTCATCACTGCCTTAGCCTCAGCGACATGGGCCTTCCTGTCGGCGACCTCAGACCCTCCTCCCGCTAAACCCCCGGAGATCATTCCCACCCCGAGCGAGATCATATTGAGCCTCTTGACAGGGCCTTGGTCGTCTCTCGGCGGGAGGTCAGGGTCGTCCTCATCATCAGAGGGGTCGTCCCCTATTTTTTGAGGACCTTCTCTGCAGGCATCGACTCGCTTCTTTCTGGGGTCGTCCCCTCGGCCCCTCTTGAAGTCGGCTTTATCGACGTACTTTCTGAGCTTCCCTTCCTTCAGCATCTTCTCAATCTCATCTTTCAGAGCAAAGCATTTGTCTGTTACGTGGCCGTGGTCTTGGTGAAATTCACACCACAGGTTCCTATTTCTCTTGCCGGGGGCTGCCCTCAGCTTCTCAGGCCACTTCAGCGTCCGGTCACTCTTTATCTCATTGAGGATCTGTTCACAGCTGACCGTCAGAGGGGTGTACCCCGCAAACTTATCATCCATGGTCCTCTTCTTCCCCTCTTTGTTCTTCTTGGGGTATTTATTCCCACTTGCACCTCCTTTTTCGTCTTCATGTTTTGCGGCCATCGCCTCTTCGGCGTTCATCACCTTCCCTGCTGTTGACAACAGCTCAGCCATCGTCCTCGGAGGGTCTTCGGCAAGCTTCCATAATAGCTTCCCCTTCTGGAGCCCTCCAATCAGGGCTGTCATAGCTATGCTCTCCTCATAGTCTTCCACCTCCAGCTTCTCTTTATTGAATCTGGCTATGTAGTCTCTCAGAGTCTCGTTCTTTCCCTGCTTAACATAGAGCAGGTGTGTGGTCTTCTTCTGTGGCCTCACCCCAAAGCAGAAATTATGGATGAACAGGTCTGCCAACTGCTTAAAGTTTCCAATAGAATTTTTTGGAAGAGACGTGTACCAGACATGCGCAGCCCCTGTCAAGGTACCAGAGAAGGCACGACACCTCATCTCATCTGAGATAGAGTATATGTCTGCCGCCGACTGATACATTTCCACGTGGTGGACAGGGTTGGTGCTCCCATCGTATCTTGGGGTGACCACGGGAGGCTTGAACTTCGATGGCGTGGGGAAGTTGACTATCTTTGCCACAAAGGGTGATCCCATGGTGTATCCCCTCTGAAGAGGGTCCCGGCTCTTCAGTATGTCGCCAATCTTATCCTCTAACCTCTGGATTGAGTCATTCCAGGGCCTCACAGGGTCGACCTGGCCGATGTTATCCCCTGCTGCCTCTCGGAGGTGGATGGAGGGCTCCGCCAAGGCAGGCCTGTGTCGGCTATTTACTTCCCTTTGGCCGTCATCCCGTCTTTGGGGTCGGCCTTCTGCTTCTTTCCTAGATCTCGCTGCGCTTCTTGACTTGGACAGCTTGTCTCGCAGGTCATTCACTGGGCCCAGCCTCTCGAAGGCCGACCCCCTGCTCAGGCGGTCAAAAGCAGAGCCTCTTGGGCGATCATCAGGGTTTGGTCTCCCGCACTTTCCTCTACTGTCCTGGAGGGGTCGTACTGTATTGTTGGAGACCTCATATGGCTCCCAGCATTCTACTGGAGCCTCTTCTTCCTCCAGATCATCATACCTGTCCTCGGGGCAAGGGTTTCCTTGCCTCCCCAGGCGTAAACGCCGGGGGTCAGCAACATCCCTACGCCGCTGAGGGGGTGGCAGGTCTTTATGTGGTGCCTGGGGTGGTCCCCTGGCCTCATGATGTCTTGGAGCTGCTGCCGGAGTAATCATCTCAGGTGAGACCCCTGGTGGTCTCAGTATATTCTGACTTAGAGCTGTAAACTGCTCCTGCATCATCCGCTGGCTGGCTGCCAGAGACTTTAGGGCTGCTGCCACATCAGCCATCTCAGACTGAGGTGGTGGCTGACTGGAACTGGGTCTTCCCCCATCATCCGGCGGGGGAAGTGGTGGCGGTGGCATCTCAGGTGCCATGTGCTTGAGTTATGAAGAGCTGAACTGAAGAAAATACTGGTTAGCTTGGGAACCTTAGTGGGTCTCCTTCAATGGTGAAACACCTCCTCTCAGGGGGAGTGTTGGTTCACCACCAGAGTGCCCAGTGAGGTCAAGCTGTACAAAGGAAGAGATGTCTTCTCGTTCCCACAGACGGCGCCAAACTGATGATGCTAAGATTTAGCACCACCGGATAAGTGATAATGAGCTCAAACAGTAGTAGCCATGGCAGCCATAGAGATGCAGGTATGTAAGTATGTAAGTGTATATGTGTGTAGAAGGGGATGAGTATAAGAGGAGTAAGATGATGATATATAGTGGTTCAGCCAAGTTGGCCTACATCCACTGTGAGTGTGTGATCCACTATGTATGGGCACTAATGGCCTTGGATACAATGCACATAAGCTCTCTCTCTCTACTGTGTGTACAAGCAGGGTTCTTAGCTAGGGTTGCGATAATCTCCCCCCCTGTAGGGTTGTAGGTGACAAGTATATATAAGTCTTGGGGGGTGTAGTGTACCCCCCAAGTAAGCATGGTGCATGTGAATGATGATCTAACCAATTCCCTGTTGACACCTGTAGATGCCAAATGATGGCATAATATTCCCTCACGTGAGGGTGTGATTCGGTTATAACGGTCTGCCACGTGTCATATGAGCCTCACGCGCACTGTTCCACGCGTCTCCCAAACCACGCGCTGAGATGATGTCACCCTCGGCCTATGATATGAGGCCGAGGGCAAAGTTCCCCCTGGTAGTGAGTATGGTCCAATTTAAGCCTCGTACTGTCGGCCCCTCGAAGGGTCGTCCGGGGCCTGCTGAAGGGTCGGCCCCTCGGAGGGTCGTCCGGGGCCTGTTAAAGGGTCGGACCCTCGGAGGGTCGTCCGGAGCCTGCTGAAGGGTCGGCTCCTCGGAGGGTCGTCCGGGTCCTATTGAAGGGTCGGCCCCTCGGAGGGTCGTCCGGGTCCTGCTGAAGGGTCGGCCCCTCGGAGGGTCGTCCGGGTCCTGCTGAAGGCCGAGTCCAGGAGGGGTCATATGGAGCCAAATGAGGGGTCGGCCCCTCGGAGGGTCGTCTGAAGGGGTTGCCTTGATCCCGGCAGTCAGGGGGTAAATATGGGTATATCAGCGGTCATATTCCCTCCTAAAAGTGGAATCATTATCGCACCCATATGCGGGACGATATGACCTAGGGATATACTCTCTCTGCTCCGCAAGCCAGGGGATTCACCCACATCACGCAACCTCCCTGGATAGCACTAGAGATATATGTATACATAAATATATCGTTCACACACCGATATATTTATAACCAAATCACATATATATACTGTAACAACACCCGTAAATATAATATATATCACTTCTTAATATGCCCTGGCTATAATTACCGAACTCTTATAGCGATGGAAAAATATGCCGAATTTTCCCATTCGTAATACTATATAAGTATTTACACACTTAAAATACTAAGCCTATAAGCATTCTTTTACTTAAGATTTACTTATCTTAATCACTTTTAAGGATTTATATATAAACCCGAATGTACCAATTCGTAATAATTGAATAAGTATACTAGCTACTTATCTTAATTCCATAGGTATCGCATCACCTATAATAATAGTCGTCAATAGACGTACCAGATAGTCGCTCAATCCTCTTTAATATATATCCTAAATTCCATCCAACTCGCATCCTAGGATTTACTCAAATGCTATCAGCCCATATTTATTCCAACAACGTAAATATATCTATACACACTTGCCGAAGACCTCCGTCGAATGTTACGCATCCTAACTATTCATAGCTCCACACCCCGAATTATACCCTTAACTAATCCAAGGTTCCCTATTTAACCCCAAGATTTATTCACCCTAAATTCCATTATCTAGAAGTCCTAATATCACGTCTAGAATCCCCTACAATAATCTCCAATTTCTAATTTAATTTTCCCCTAAACTCAAGGAAGAAAACTTTCAAAAATCTGAGAGGGCCGAATCGATTAGCCTGGACCGGATCGATTCGCCTCTTTTCGAATCTATTATATCTTACCGAATCGATTTGAAATTGCTATACTTTCTCACTGTTTAAGACCGAAATGATTCGGCTTGTCCGAATCGATTCGCCTTGAGAAAATCTGAAATCTGCTACAGATTATCATCTTCTCCAAAACCCAAAAATCATCCCAACCTCCATTTTTGTGGTTTCTAATCCCAACCAACAACACTATAATCATCTAATCACTGATTTATAACTAACACATCAATTATTTTACGGTATAGAACAATTTCCATTAGATTTAAACCCTAAACCCATTTAAACTCTCATTTCTCATTTCATCCCACTTATACGCGTATATATACACACCATTAACATGAGGTTAACACTAGAATTCATAAAGAGTTAACAACACCTCAATTTGTGAACTCAAACTAAAATTTCCCAAATTTATTTCTGGGGTTTTAACCCAAAAATATTTTAGTTTACCAACTATAATATGAGATACACACACTCAATTGAATAAAGTTAGTAAACACTTGCCTTATGGATAAAATCTGACGACCTCGAGTCGAATCCGACAGAGTTTGGCCAAAAATCCCCTTTTCTCTCCTCTTTTCCTTCTTCCTTTCTTCCGTTCTTTCTTCTCTTCCTCTTTCTCATGCCTTATAAGAGAGAAATAAGGGTTATCCCTTAGAAAACCCAATTTTGACTCGTATACTCAAATGCGAGTCCCAACTAGTCCAAAAGTCCCCGGAACCTAAACACTACACCCTCATACTTTATTCTGACTATCTCGGACATTCCAAAACCAACTGTGCATTCAAAATCTCCATCCAAGTCACTTAACTAAAATTCACTAATCGGACCAAACACTTCTCAACACTCGTTTATCCGACGCTTTGCCTTACTGCGACATGACATAAAAATATTCCGACTCATTTATTTAGTCCCCAGAGTAAATGTTACACACATTGGTAATTATCTAACACTTAATAATTCCCATATTACTATTCACTATAATTCCTCTAATTATCGAATTACGCCCACTTATGTAATTTAAATATCGATAAAAGTACGGGTTATTACAGTGGCCTCATCTACAAAACCTGGGATGAAGTGACAGAGCATTTAATGATCCTAGGGGGTATGAAAAAGGAACCCTAGGGTCCCTCAAAATTGAAAATCAAATTTATGGCCTACAAAGCCTTTTCGTATGTCTAACATAAAAGACTTTGCACGAGGGGCTAATGTATATGGGTGTTTCAATCTTAACCACTATATTTTGGGGTGAGGGACCCTCAAATACCCCCTCCATAGTCTCCGAGAAATATAAGGTTGAGGATCCCCTGGGTCCCTCAACAACAGAAAATTCATATTGCAAAGGAACCTAGGGTCTCGACAGAAATTCACATTGAGAAGGAACCCCAGGGTCCTGACAGAAATTCACATTAAGAATGAACCCCCAGGGTCCCGGTAAAAATTCATATTGAGAAGGAACCCCAGGGTCCCAGCAGAAATTTATATTTAGAAGGAACCCTAAGGGTCTCTGAATAAATTCATATTGAGAAGGAAACCCCAAGGTCCCTCTACGATAGAAATTCATATTGAAAAGGAACCCTTAGGGTCTCGGCAGAAAATCATATTGAGAAGGAACCCCAGGGTCCAGGTAAAAACTCATATTGAGAAGGAACCCCCAGGGTCTCGACAAAAATTCACATTGAGAAGGAACCCCCAAGGTCCTGGAAGAAATTCATATTGAGAAGGAACTCCAAGGTCCCGACCGAAATTCATATTGATAAGGAACCCTGAGGGTCCTTTTATGATAGAAATTCACATTGAGAAGGAACCCCTAGGGTTCCAGCAGAAACTCATATTGAGAAGTAATCCCTAGGGTCCCGATAGAAATTCATATTGAGAAGTAACCCCAAGGTCCCGACAGAAACTCATATGGGAAAAGGAACCCCCAGGGTCCCTCAAACACCAGAAAGCATTTGGTCATAGAATCCTCAAGGGTCCTCTCCCTCTACTGCAAGAACACATTTGGGTAAGGGACCTTTAAGGTCCTCCCCCTCAGCTTCTAGAAAATAAGCCAGGATTAGGAAGTGGCTACCATGAGAAACCAATCATTATGAAAAGGAATTCTTTAAAAAAAAAGTACTAGCACTTACTTTCTTGTACTGGTAGCCTAATTGAGCAGGCCGGGCTCAAATAGGCTAGTTAGGATCTCTTAGGAATTTTGGCTTGGCGACTGAGGATCAAGGTTTGTTGAGAAATCTCAACCACTTATCACTTTAGGATTGAGAGAATACTAGTAGAAAGACCTTAGGGTCTCCCAGTCCTCATACACCTCAGAGTCAGACACAACCAGGGTGAGTAGCCAAAGGGTTACTCATAAGAGAAGAACTGTTTGTAAAATAATTTTAAAGGAGAGGGTCCTCTCGGCCCCTCTCAAGAAAAATGATTTTAGAAGAGGGTCCTCAAAACCCCCCTTAAGCTTACAAAGATTTTAGAGGAGGTGGTTCTTGAGACCCCCTCAAGTTTACAAAGTTTGTACCAAAAGTTACCGTTTCAAAAGATATTTACCAAATAAGATATTTTGTCTCCATTAGGAGATATATTTTCTTTTTGAATTTGGTTTGTACTAGGTGCACCTGTTTGAAGGTACATGCTGCTACACACAGGTAGGGACAAATGGTACATTGCAGACCTTATCCCTAACCAACCCTCTAAGTTTTTAGCGCCAAAAGTGCCAACTTAGTCCTAGTGCCCAAGTATAAATAGGACCCTTGGGCAATGTCAAGATATATAGAAAAAATTCAATAGCACTGTTACTCTGTCAAAATCACACAAGAACCTCCTAGTATTCTCTCTCTGTTATCTCTCTAGTGCTAAGTGCCTTGTTCTTTCACTCCTCACTGACAACCATCATTCTTAGGAGCTCTTCTTGAGAAAATTACTATTATTGTTGTGGAAGTTCATCTTCTTGTAGGGAGGGAGTTCCAGCTTGAGCTCCATTTTTACCAAAAGGAGAAGATTTCTTCAGAAGCTGCTCCATAAGTTCTTGAGAACCTTGTAGACATCGTCCATTGGAGTGGGTCACGCCTCACCATTTCTAGATATTCATAGACCCCAGTCTCACTACCCTCCTACAGAGATATTGTAATTAATACCAACAATGGACCCAGGATTTTTACAGCTGAACCACTTTAAAGACCTTGTCTCTTATGTGTTTATCTAGGTTGCTTAAACTTATTTATATATGATTATAAAATTGAACCCCCTCCATTTTTAGACATTAACAGATTAACGCCGTATGTGGGAATGACTATTTGCCATTATTCTCTACTCTTTCTATTTCTTTTGTTCTTTTTTTGATTTGAAGAATGGCCATTATTCCTGAAAGCAGCCTGGAGACTGCAGATAATAATCCAGATCCCTTTGCTCCCCCCTAGCGTGATAGATCTCCAAGGAATTTTTCTCATCTTGGCTAGGGGACAGCAAGCCGTGCAAGATTGGCTCGTATGTTGCAAGACAAATCCACCAATGAACCTTCCAGGAGGGATATGCCACATCCATCATCCAGGAATGAGAGAAGTCATCACTCCATATCTTCTCATGACAAATCATACCGTCTTGGAGCAACATCAGCTTTTTGATTAACAAATTACTACGATGGTGGCTGAGTAGGGAATATGCATTCACTGATTTGGGTTCTCGAGCAACCATAGGTTATCATAGGGAGCAAAATCATCCTCGCTAATGGAAAGAAGGATTAGTTATATCTAGGGCTAGCATGACAGGCTATGTGCGCGCCAAGAAGACTTCTCAGGAAGAGAGTTCAGCACATGTGCACAGTAGAGCCATAAAAACTGCTTCAACCAAGTATAATCCAGAGGAATTTTCTTGGAAAGTATCTATGCAACGACTAGAATATCGACTGGGGGAAATGTCCAAAATAAAGAATCCTTTGCAAAGAAGTTTTGTTAAGGGATCACTTTTTATCCAGGCTATTGTGGACTACCCCATGACTTCCAAATTCAAGCCACCAGTTATTAATCCTAAGTATAATGGGAAGAGTGATCCATTCCTCTATATTGAATAGTATCAGGCTGCTACTGATATCTATTCCATCCCCAACGAAATGAGGTATAAGTATTTCTTTAGTTCCATCATAGGTCCAGCTCAGATAGGGTACAACAATCTTCCCAGAGGTAAATTTTTTAGTTTTCATCAGTTGGCCAAATTATTTATTAATAACTTCTATTTTGGAGCTAAGTCGATAAAAAAATGTTACTCATCTCTTGATCGTGCATCTAAAACCTGGAGAAAGTACTCGGGAGTACATCACACATTTCAACAACGAGAAACTATAAGTGGTAAATTATGAAGAAAAGATAGTCATTGCAGCGTTGATGAGTGGATTGCTCGTCAAGGGCCTCTACTGCGCTCTTGCAAAGAATACTCCCAAGACTATGAAAGAGATGATGGCTAAGGCTGGGAAGATAATGAATGCCGAACAAGCTATGGATGCTAAAGAAATTTCAGAGACAAGGGCTGAAAGTGAGAAGAATTTGGTCAATAAAGATAAAAAAGACAAGAACGTTTACAGAATTAAGAAGTATAACGAATATACTCCTCCCACCAAGGGTGTCCATCACATATCAGAGGAAATCAAGGGTAGAAAAGATCTAAATTGGATCGGGAAGCTAAATCCACCTCCTAACAGGAGAGATAAATCCAAGTATTGTGATATCCACAAAGATCATGGGCACACCACTGACAATTGCATCACCCTAAAGAATGAACTGGAGAATCTTATTCGAAGAGGAAAATTAACTAAATTTGTTGATCGAAATGGTAGAAGAGATTCCATAAGAAGATCTGTGTCTGTTGACTGAAGAAAGGGATGACAAGAAAAGGGCACACAACAACAACTATGAGGATGATCCTGACTTGCCAAAGAAATATAATGAAACTGGAGTAGAGGTAGGGATGATATCTTTTGACTGTCATTTCATTGAAGGAGGAGACGTTGGTGGAGGAGATACGATTGCTAAAAGAAAAACTTATCTAAATGAAGCCAAAATTTTTTCTACTATAAGACAGATTGACATATCTGAATGCACAGACAGTCGGTCTAGGAAGGTTAACAAGGAAAAATTTGTGATCGGCTTCTCTAAAAATGATTTGAGTGGAGTACTCTATCCTCATGATGATCCATTTGTCTTTACTAGCAGGGTTCACCATGGTATAGCGGTAAGAATTTCGGTCGACAATGGAAGTTTTATAGACGTCATGTTCTACAACTATTTTCATAGCCTAGGGCTATAAGACAGTAAGCTAGAACCTTATTACAGGACTCTCACATGGTTCTCCAGAAAAAAGGTGTATCCTTTAGGAAGAATCAAACTGGATGTGTTGGTCGTCACTTGTCCAACAAGAATAATGGAAAGTATTCATTTCTTTGTATTGGACAAAAATGTCCCTTTAGCTTACAACATAATTCTCGACAGAGTGCGAATAAAGCAGTTAGAAGTGGTACCATCTACTATGCATCAGTGCATGAAGTTTCCTACCAATTATGGAGTCAGCGTAGTTAATGGTAACCAAATGGAAGATATGGAATGCTACTATACCTCAACCGACCAACATGAAGTACAGAGGGGCACAACTACTTTCCATAGCGATACTTTGGATCCTCAAGAAGAGGAAGAGCTGGTGAAGGGACACGTTATGGAAGAAACAAAGACTATCGTACCTGATGTCAAGAATCCAAAAAGGAACACTCAAATTGTTTCAAAGCTGACTTCTTCCCTCAAACAGGAATTGATTACATTCCTTAAAAAGAGGAATAATGTATTCTCCTGGAGCTATGAGGATATGCCAGGGATTGATCCTAATTTTATGTGCTATGAGCTCTACATTTACAAGGACTCTAAGCCAATCAAGTAGAAACACAGATTTTTTAGTCCTGAGTAGAATATGGCAATCCAGGAGGAAGTAGAAATGTTGCAAAAAACATAGTTTATAGAGCTTGTCAAATATTCTAGCTAGTTGGTCAATGTGGCGATGGTAAAAAAGAAGAACAATAAATGGCACATGTGTGTAGAGTTCACCTACCTCAACAAATCATGCCCAAAGGATTATTTTCCTTAACCAAGGATTGATCAGTTGGTATATGCAACTATAGGTCATGAACTATTTAGCTTCGTGGTCGCTTATTCTGGTTACAACTAGATTAAAATGAAGCCAGAAGATAAGGAGAACACGTCCTTCATCACTAGCCGAGGAACATATTACTACAGTGTTATATCCTTTGGGCTAAAAAATGCTGGAGCAACATATCAAAGGCTGGTAAATAAAGTATTTGAAGAACAAATTGTTAAGAGTATGAAAGTATATGTGGATGACATGCTCACTAAGAGAAAGGTTGCTGCCGACCATATTACAGATTTGGCGAGACATTTAAGTAGTTGAAGAAACACCAAATGAAGCTCAACCCAACCAAATGTATCTTCGGGCTACAAGAAGGAATTTTCTTAGGATGTATTGTGAATCAAATAGGAATTGAATCCAATCCTGACAAAATAAAATCTTTAATGGAGATACAATCCCCGACCATCAAAAACAATGTGAAAAAGCTGACTGAAAGAGTGGAAACTCTAAATCGCTTTATTTCTAGAGCAATAAATAAATGTCTCCCATTATTTAAAGTGCTTAAAAATATTTTCGAGTGGAATGAAGTATGTGACAAAGATTTTATGGATTTGAAGAAGTACTTGGGATCTCCACCACTCCTCTCCCAACCAATTTTAGGAGAAAAATTGTATATATACTTGGCTCCCTTGAAGTCAGCTATTAGCTCAACTTTGATCCAATTAGAGGGAAGAGTGTAGAATTTGGTGTACTACACTAGCAAAGAATTTTGAGGAGCAGAAATATTATATCCATGCTTAGAGAAGCTGGAACTAGATTTTATCGAAGCCTCTAGACAGATGAGACCATACTTCCAGGCCCATATTATTGTGGTGTACACTGACTTGCCTCTACGACAAGCTTTGTACAAACCTAAAAACTCAGGAAGGTTGATGTCTTGGGGGGTTAAGCTTGGGGGATATGAGATTTTTTATGATCCTAGAACCTCATTAAAAGGGAAAGCGATGGTAGAATTTATTACAGAGTTCACATATGCAGAGGTACCAAATAATACAAGTCTGCCTACCGAGCCTACTTCTTTAGGATAGAGCTCGGCTCAAAAGCAAACTAAGATTGCCACCGACCAACCAGAATTATCATTTGCTCAAGAAAGGGACCAGTGAACGGATGAACAAAGCAATAAGATCTTTAAATATGGAGTGCTTAGAAGAATAATTCACCAAAGACATTCCAGTCTGGAAACTCTTTATTGACGGATCTTCATGCGCTACTGGGAGTGGAGCTGCATTTATCATCAACACTCCAGATGATTTAAGTGTGGAATATGCTCTGCGATTTCAATTTTAAGCCTCCAATAATGAAGCCGAGTACTCGGTATTAATTACAGGGTTAGAACTAGATTTGTCATTAGGTCCAAGGGTGGAGAATGCTCGAGCAGATGCCCTTGCTCGGCTAGCCTCAACAACTTAGATAGAGCTCAGATGAACAATTCTAGTAGAAATTCTCACCCATAGGATTGTTGATGCGGAAGATGCCAGTATAATTTCTGTAAAATTGGGTCCTTATTGGATGGATCCGATTAAGATTACATTGAAAATGGCTTGTTACCATCCAAATTAAAAGAAGCTAGGAAGATGATATATAAAGCAACCAATTATGTTTTAGAGAAGGGTATCCTATATAGTAGAGGATATAAAGTCTCTTTGCTTCGTTGTGTTCATCCAGTCGAAGTAAATGACCTGATTAAAGAAGTACATGAAGGATCATGTGGAGCTCATTCAGCCGACCGATCATTAACACAAAGAATAGGCATGAAGGGATACTACTAACCGATGATGAAAGCAAATTGTGTTTCTTTTGCCAAAAAATATGACAAGTGCCAAAAGTTTACTACTATTCTTAAAAGATCAGGGGCTACCCTAACTACCATCACTTATCCTTGACCATTTTCTATTTGGGGGATTGACCTGGCCGGACCATTGACGACCATTAAAGCAAGGTTCAAGTATTTGGTTGTAGTAGTAGATTACTTCACCAAATGGGTGAAAACTGAGCCTTTAGTAGATATGCCTTATTAGAGGGTTTTCCAGTTTATATGGAAGCATATCATATGCCGTTATGGTATGCCTTATGCTTTCATTACCTATCATGGTACACAATTTGATAATGATGAGTTTGAGGAATACTGCATTCGATCTAGAATTCAAAAGCTTCATTCAACATCTGGACATCCACGTGTAACGAACATAAATTACTAACAAGATTCTTCTCGAAGGATTATAGAAAAGGTTGGATGATGCTAAAGGAAATTGGTTCAATGAATTCCATAGTGTCCTTTGGTTTTATAGGACTACACGTAGAATAACAATAGGGGATACCCCATACATGCTTGCTTTTGGCACTGTAGCAGTGGTACCAGCTGAGATAGGTCTACCGATTCACAGAGTGCTGAATTTTGATTCACCCAAAAGTGATCTCACGAGGTGACTAGATCTAGACATGGTTAAGGAAGTCAAAGAATATGCTACGATTCGAATGACTGCTTATCAATAAACGACTGCTATGTTCTAAAATCGAAGGGTGAAACCGACCAACTTAAATATCTGGTACTTAAGAAGGTAGTCCAAAAGAATAATAAGTTGGACTCAATTGGGCATGGCCCATATCGTATCTCGACAGTTATCCCACCAGGAACATATCGCTTGGAAACATTCCATGGTGAAGAATTTAAAAATCCCTGGAACACAGGTCACCTTCGCAAAATGTTATCAGTAATTTCATTTTAATGTAATCAACCATTCAATTTAATGAAGTTGTAATTTTTTGCCCATTATGCTTCCTATTTATATTTTCATTTTCGGAGTATGGTGTGATACTACTACCAATAAAACTAAATTTTTTAAGTCCTAGTTCAAACTTTTCCAACTTAAAAAAGTTACTCTTTCTAGTTCAAACTTTTATAACTTCAGAAAAGTTTAATTTGGAATTCTTTCTAATTCAAACTTTTCCAACTTCAAAAAAGTTCAATTTGGAATTCTTTATAATTCAAACGTTTTCAACTTCAGAAAAGTTATTCTTTCTAGTTAAAAATTTTCTAGAAAATTTTAGCTCGAGATTATTTTCAAACTTCATGTATGATTTCTTCTTAGACAAATCAAGAACAACAAGTCAGTAAAAATTCATGTATGACTTAAAGTTAAACACAAGAGGTTTCGCCCGACCAAGTTAAATGCAGGAGTAACTATACAATCCTAAAACACTTGGTTGCCACTGATAACTAATGCATATACTTAGTTCAACAAAACTACTTACAGTTTTATCTAAGTTCATTAGTCGAATCTAAGGAATTACAAATAGATTCAACCATGAATCAATCATTTATCATTTAAAGATTACTTAGTCGACAAGCTGATTAACTAATCATAAGATATGTTACCTAGTCAAAAAGTTGATTAAAACCAATCACAAGCTTGAATAAAGACATAAATGTATCACAAGCATACTTATTGAAAAATAAGTCCATTTTATTTCAAACACTTAATGTTATAACAAAAAAGAAAGGAAATACAAAGCTTCTCGTACTGGATGCTTTCCTTCAGCTTTCCTCATCCCTGCAGGAGGCTCATCAAGGGTGCTCAGTAAAGTAGTAGATTTAAAATCTCTCATCCTAGTACGTCTGCTACTGCTTGGTCGATCTAATAAATATTGGGGGCAAACATACTCATCTTTTCCTTCCAGGCCATAGTCTCCAGTATACTTTCTGATTAAACTATGAGGAATGTCATCAGGAGGAATCCAACTAACATCAATTTTAAAAGGAGGATCAGTATAATCCAATATTCCTAGATCATGCCAAAACCACAATTCAGTGCCTTTAGGAATCTTCAGCAAATCAAGAAAGTTCAACTAATCCTATTTATATACATCATTCCTAGCCTCCTCTATGTGTTTATCCAAATAAGTCAAGGCTTCATTGTACTTATCCATCTTGGAGTTTTTTGGATGGACAAGTACAATAAGTCAAGGCTTTATTGACATAGTCAGTCCAACCTATCTTGGTGTTTTTTGATAGCTTTATCCTTTTCCTGGAGTAAAGTATCTTGGTCGGCCAAGGCCTTCTTGGTTCTTTCCTCATCAATGGTTGGCCGAGCAACCGTGGTTTTTTTAGAAGACTCGACAAATTTAGTTTTGTTCTTCTTTAAGTTCTCCAACTCTTCTAATAACCTGACATTCTCTATCTCTATGAAAGACATCCCTTCATCTGGCTCGGTATTGGTTGACTTGTTTAGATTGTCTAACTCATTCCACAAGGCATTATTTTCTTCTCTAATAATGCAGCAATTGCCTGGGCATTCTCAGTTTCTTGATTCAACACTAGCTCCTTTATACACGTAGAAGAAGTAATATCTTTCATTTTTTTATAAAAACCCAAACCGTCACTCAAAGTCTTGCACTTAGCTTTACAATCAGAATGTAGCAACACTGTGGAGAGTTTGTGGTCTTCATGTATTTTTTCAATCATTTCATAATACCCAACATTGTTCACCATTGCTCTATCCAAAAGACAGTAAAGATGAACATATGCATCTTTTACTTAATAGAAGGCATCTGGGCCGAGCAACCCCATCAAATCTTCTTCAGTTAGTGGAAGGTGACCAGCCTTAAGAAGAAACTATCACCTTCTTCATGGCATCAAACTGGAAATTTACAAGTATAAGTACAAGGGCCCAATCAAGATAAACAAACTGTACAAACAGTAGTGAAGATAACTATCAATCAACATCATAAAAAAGTTGGAAAGATTGAGCAAATATATGTCATTTCATTGTTAATTCAAGGGTTACAGAGTTGAATACATTATAAAAGAAAGAAAAAGAAGAAATGGAAAATATAAAAGGGAAAAAAACAAAAAAAACTGACTAAAAGGAGATATACCTTCTTCTTGTCCTTGGCCTTGTCCTGGTTAGCAGCAGAAAGGTCGACATTATTTGTAGACACTATGGAGGATTACTCAAAACCATATTCATCATCATTAAAGTCCTTGTCCAGGTTAGGAGGAGTTCCTAGGTCATGTCTCTAAAATAATCGAGAGTCTGGCTGAGTGTCGAACTCCTTTAAAGCCTCTGACCATCCCTTTTTCAAGGATAACTTATTAGCATACTCTATCTAGATGGATGCTGCAGTAAAAGATTTTCCCAGCCCTTATTGTCAGCCTCTTCTTTGTCCTTGGCATTCAGAGCATTGTTATCATCAATCAGGTTGGAAGTCTTCTCTTCAGCAACCTTTACCCTGCACTTAATTTTAGTAGTTTTTTGCTCGACTTGGGTCAACTGATCAAGGGCAGTCTTTTATTGATCCTCTGTTTCTCTGGCCTTGTCCTATGAACCTTTAAGCTTATCTTATCAGGTTTGTCTCTCTCTCTCTCTCTCTCTCAGAAGCCTTCAAGGATTTTTGCGACCCTCAAAAGCTTCCTCCTCATCAACCTATGAGGATTTTAGCTGGTCATCTTTCTCTAGCATCTGGTTGAAGTTTACCAAGAACTGCAAATGAATGAGTATGTTATATTAGTTTAGAAGAAGAGCATTAAATAATATTAAAGATCAACAAAAGAGTTATGAACTTACCAAGACCAAATTTGGCTAGCCCTCTCAGTTAATCGGGCTCTAGTCAAGGAAACTGCAGCCGACCTATCTGCTGGAAGAGTACCAACCTTTATTAAACTCTATTTAACCCAGGGTTAATCTCTATAGAGTCATATTTAATTCTTTCTTATCGGCAATAGACTTCTTGGCCAATTCAATAAACGTTTTGGCTAACTCTTGAATGCCTGGTAGGCCTTTCTTCAACCTCTTATACTGAGGTTCCTTAATTTGGATCTCCTCAATAGTAAGGACTTGAGGCCTCTTCTCAGTAGCCTGAGACCTCTTATTACTTATAGTGGTATTCTTGGAAGGATGGGGAGGAGATTCAGATCTTGCCAACATATTGAGTATTTTTCTCTTCACCATCTCTAAAGTAGGTGAAGTGGGGATGGTAGTGATATCAAGGGACTCAAAGGAAGAAGAGGCTACTCCTTGAGTAGGCTATACTCCAGTCGACTCAACAGCAGAAGAGGTAGACACACTTTCCTCATCCAAATTGATGGGTGATTGAGGCAAGACAAGTGCAGGTTGGGCAACGAATGAAGTGATAGTACTCTTGTACTCCAACAAGATGAAAGCTGCTCGGTGATGCTCTTCTCCTGCCCTCTGATGAATGGCCCACAAATATTTGAGGTCGTCAATATTCACCTAACTTTCTATGGGGAACTTCTTTTTACCTTCCTCTGAACGAAAAATAAAACAAGATAGTTAGTAGGCAAAACTTTGAACAGTTAATAAATAGGGGAAGAAATTTAAGAGTAAAAAAATGACCTTGTAAGGACATATTTTTATAAGTTCGTTATCAATTTATTATGTCATATACCGCTACATTGTCGAAGAGCATTCAACATCCATCTACATCAAGACGAATCCCAATTAATGAAGTTCTTCATCGAAAAGACTTCGCGAAGTTTACTTCGGTAAGGTTTTGTTTTAAATACCTTAACTTTACACTTAGAGCTTTGGGGATATTTTTATAAAATATTTTCTAAGTGTTCGAGCGAACTTTTTCGTCAAATTTAAGAATGAGTAATTTTTTCTAAGTGTTGGAGCGTACCTCGATTTTGATGCCCAGTTCGTTGAAGTGAGATAGCCATCTCGTTCGAGCGACATAGGGATGTCGCGAGATGTCATTTGAACGACATCTGTAAGTCATTCGCGCGAGACCCTTATCTCGTTCAAATAAGCACGGTTTTTGAGGCGGCGTGTTTTTCTATAAAAAAACTCATTCTATGGTTTCGTTTTGTTTAACAAGTCCCAGTGTTGTACAAAAAAAAGCTGTGAAAGCAGAATTCTTTTGGCTTCTTCCTTTTAGGGTTTAATCCATTTTTTGTTTTCAATTCACAAAACTCCCACATGCTTTAGTGAATTGTTTTGGTGCTTAAAGAACACACTTTGCTGTTGTTTACTCTTGTGGGGAGGATAACCTACACCGAGAAGACCGCGTGTCTAGGATTGCAGTCCTTGTGGTATAGCTGCGTGTGAACCATTGCTGTTTTGTTTCTAGTCGTTGCTTTGGAGGTTTGTCGAAGACATAGTGCGTTACTCTTGTGGGCGAAAGGAAGATTGTATGTAAGTCAATGGTCTTGTAAACTTGTCATAATTTTAGAAATAAAAGGTTTTGCCCTTAGGGGATTTTTCCTTAATATTTGTGTCACATGCTTTATTTATTTATGGATTGACACACGCACACACGTAGTTGAATGGTTTGGGGATGATTTAAGTTTGTTTAAAAATAGACTCTAATTAAATAAGGTTTACTTGGAAAATTGTGAATTAATTTGAATCGGTATCACACACCGCATTTATTCGTTTTTTCAAATTGGTATCAGAACATATTTAAGCGATCACCACTTTTCGAATTGGTATCAGAGCGGGTTACGCTAATTTATCGTGTGATCCTGATTTTTCAAGGATTTTTTTTATACAACTTGACTTCTCACGTCGTCAAATTGGTATCAGAGTGGGTTGCGCTAATTTATCGCGTAGTCCTATTTTCTGCAAAATTTTTGTGATATTGATTTTTTTTTGAAAAATTAGTTTTGTGAAAAATCGCAATTTTTCCAATGGAACGTTCATTTAATAAGGTGCCTATTTTTTATGAGAATAATTATGCCTATTGGAAAGCTCGCATGAAATCTAGTTTAAAATCCATTAACGAGCGTGTTTGGTTGCTTTGCGTAAATGGATGGAATCCTCCCACGGTCACCATTGATAATATCACCTCTTTAAAACCCGTGTCAGCCTGGACTGAAGATGATTATAAATGTCTAATTTTAATTTCCGTGGTCCGAGTGCTATTTTTGGAGCTATGACTGCTGATGATTTTCACCGAATTATGACGTGTACCACGTCTAAAGAGGCTTGGGATGTTTTAAAATTGACACATGAGGGTACGAACGCGGTTAAAGAATCAAAATTACAAAATTTGGCCACCCAATTTGAGACTATCACCATGTCTGAGTTTGAATGCTTTGATGATTTTTATGCATGTTTGTTGGACATTATAAACACCAATTTTAATTTGGGTGAGGTTATTGATAACACGCGTGTCGTTAAAAAGATTTTGAGATCTCTTCCAAAACGCTTTATTCCTAAAGTCCCTATTTTGAACTCTTTGGGAAATTTGAAATCACTTAAGTTGGAAGAACTTGTAGGAGATATTCAAACCTATGAGATTGATATGTTTCACAAAACCATTAAGGCTAAGGTTAATGGCCTTGCTTTAAAGACTCATTTTAAGAAAAAGTTTGTGAGTCCGATTTTGAGGAAGAGTTTGATTTTAAAGATATGGCCTTGTTTGCGAAATTTTTTAAAAAATTTCTCAACATGAACAAAAATAATTCTTCCAATAAGAGATTCTTTGAGAAAAATAAAAAGGCCAAGGAAAGCGGTGAGGAAGAGAAGGAGAGATAAAAAGAAAAGGAGAGTGAGGAAAATTTAGAAAGTTTGACATGTTTTGAGTGTGGGGGTAAAGGGCATAAGGCGTATGAGTGTGCCACTAGACTTAGGAGAGAGGGAAAGAAAGTGGCAATGCCTACAACACTTAGTGATAGCGACATAGAGGTGTTTGATTCGGGTGATGAAAAAGAGCACGGTATGTGTGTCAGTTTTTTAGCTAGTCGGGTTAGCACACCTAGTTTGGATAGAGGTGAGGGGACTAGTTCTAGTGAGACCCCCGAGGAGGATGATTTGAGTGGTTCTAGTGGGGATGAGAGTGAATTTGAGAGTGGATATGAAAGTGAGCTCCAAAAAGTCTTTAGAGATTTGTACACCGAGACCTTGAAAACAAAGATATATAATAGAGATTTAGGTCGTCGGGTTTTAGATTTGTAGAGAGTGAAGGAAGTTTTAAAAAGGTAAAAATGTGATTTGACCAACACGTTGTCTAGTCTGACGACACGTGTATCCCAACTCGAGAGTGATCTCAAACGTGCCAGGGAGATCAAAGTCAATTTTGAGAACTCACCTAAGAAGGTTGAGAAGGTGGTTCTTAAGGGTAAAGGTGAGAAGTTAGGAGTAAGTCATGACGGTGCTTCCACTTCCCAATTATCACCCGAGCCGATTTCCACTTTAGTGTTAGATTCATGTGTGTCTCACCCTAACCCACCTAGGCGTCCCATTCCTATTAGGAGAGTGTGTCCTAGAGTTTTTGAGAGAGGTGTTCCTAGGCCTATTTATGTTTGTTCACATTGCAAGAGGAGAGGTCACCTTAAGGAATTTTGTTTTAAGTTGGGTTATGTATCACGTTTTGCTTCTACACGTGTTTCTGACACATATCGACCCACACATGATACTTTACATGCTCCTAGAGATTACATGAGAGAGTTTGCACATTTAGGTGAGCAAGTTAAGTTTTTGGTCAAACCTGCACAAAATTTAATGGAGGTTTTTCATAAGTTGACACCACCTTTGGAAAATCCCTCTGCACCTAATGATTGAGGTTTGACTTGTTTTCTACCATAGGATGTTTCTCATGATGACATTATTTGCCTATTGCTAGTATGTATCATTTTTGTATAAATTTTTGCTTTGGGAAAATTTTTGAAAAATACAAAAAGATTTTATTCTAATAAAATTTTTAAAAAATACAAAACGAGTTTCGTATTTTGTTTACACCGTTTATGGATGGACACTTAGGATGACTGAGTCACAACATCATTCCATCTTTTCATGTGACTATTTGATAGTGTTTTGAGACAATAGGTCAATTCATCCATGTGCTTTATAATGTTTGGAGTCATTAAAATGTAATTAAGTTGTAATACCCCACGATTTTTGAGACTGAGAAATTTAAATTTTGGGAAAATAAAATTTAATTTAAATCGGAGAATTTTAAATGGGGAATTTAAGTACAAAAATATAGGATGTTGTAAAGTATTCTGGATGAGGACGTTGAGGGTATCATTGATCCCGGAAGGGTCGAGATAGTCAAAATGACTGTCATTGAGTTTTATTTCAGTTCCGGAATGTTTTTAAGTCAGTTGACTCGAATTGGAGTAAACGAGTCATTTAAAGAGTGTATTAACATTTAAAATTGGGTTTATTGTTTTAAAGGATTTAAGGCTTACGGATGAAGCCTTCTCTTTTGAGAAAAGAGAGAAAAAAGAAAGAAAAGAGAAAGAAGAAGAAAGAAAAGGAGAGAGGGAGAAAAGCTTGGGGATTTCCGGCCAAATCGCGACATCGAGGACGATCCAACCTCTACAAATCTGAGGCAAGTGTTTAATCTTGCTAAATAGCTATTTGTGTATTTTATTTCATAATTTGTGGGTTAAAGAAATGGATTTTTGGGTATAAACATCAAAACCTAAATTTTGGTTCAAATCTTGAAATTGAAGATTTTAATTGGGTTTAAGGGATATAAATTGATGAGGTTAAATTTAGGAGGTATTCTGATGTTGGAAATTATGTTGGGATTGAAGATTAAGGGTTGGAAGTAGTATAAATCGAATTTTGGGAAATTTTGGGTTATAGAAAATGTAACACCCCGCCCGCCCGGAGAGAGCGAACGGAGCGCTAATGCGATAAAACTAAACTAAATCCACAATATAACAAGGTATAGAGCACCTAAATAAACCCACAATAATATATATCCACTAATCTCAATCTCTTCAATTACAGCAAGTCTCTCGAATTAAAATTACAACTATCTAACTCGAATAAAAATGCTCTATACATCAACGAAATAATTAGTAAAAATCTTTCCCAAACAATCCTCGCTAAAATCAATCTCCATAGTGCCCCAAAATCCGCGCTAACCTGCCAACTAAAGAAAATATGCGGTAGTACACAATACGACAGGAATTATGCTCAACAAATACGGATTAGCAACGAATAAAACGTAACAACACGAGTACAAATATTCAAATCAAAATGCAAATATCAAAGCATTTATCAATATAATTTCTCAACAACACATCAATGGGTCTCCAGGCCTCACCACATCCGTATATGCTTTATCAAGCCATAGCCCGAAAAACAGGAATTTTGGCGGGTGCCCAACATCCGTGCCATATTAAAATCTCATGACAACGTGCTCATCAACAATATAATGATACCACATGAATCAAAATAATTTCAATAATTATTTTCTAGATTTCAATGAATTTAACAATTCAAATATGAATTCAATTAAACATGAAATCAAAGAGAATGACACTCGCGAGATTTAAGGAGCATATTGTGTAAAACCCCATACCTCAAACCATGATGAGAAACCAATGATCACATCCTCAATATCAACACAAAAGATCTACAAAATCTCCTCCAAGAACCTCCAATAAAAATAGCCCCAAGAACACCTCTAATCTAAGGTTGGAACTCACAAATCTCAAGGGCCAATGTGTATATAAAAAGAAGAGGAATATAAAATATATTTGCTGCCAAAATTTGTGCCAAAAGTAGGTTAAAAGGGTTGCCCATGACTTCCTTTTATAATGAAAAGAAATGAAAAGTTGGAAGCCAAAAGACTCTTTTAAATAAGGGAAAGAAATGAAGAGTTGGAAGTCAAAACAATTCTTGAAAATTACTTAATGTTCGCCGACTTAGAATTCCAAGAGTTAAAAACATTTAAAAATCATTTTAAAATCCTTTTTAACTCCATTTTCGAAACCGTTTGAAATTCCCGCCTTTAAAAATAATAACCAACATATTTGAGCAATAAAAATAATTTTATCAAAAACTTTATTTTCCTTCATTTTCCAAAAATTAATTAAAATAGCTCAAAAATTACGCGGGTTGTTACACTTCCCCACTAACAATGGAATTTCGCCCTCAACATTCGCCGAATGCCTAACTCTCAAAAATCAGGATAACAATCTCCAAAAATAATTTCGTCTCCAAAAATAATTCCTCACCTCTAATCTCGAAACTTATCACGAATATCACCTAAAATTTGCTATCTCCAAAAATTGCTAACCACGCAATGAACCCAAAACTCAAGCCCTGAGAGTTGCCGTATACCTAAGCTCTGATACCATTTGTAACACCCCGTCCGCCCGGAGAGAGCGAACGGAGTGCTAATGCGATAAAACTAAACTAAATCCACAATATAACAAGGTATAGAGCACCTAAATAAACCCACAATAATATATATCCACTAATCTCAATCTCTTCAATTACAGCAAGTCTCTCGAATTAAAATTACAACTATCTAACTCGAATAAAAATGCTCTATACATCAATGAAATAATTATTACAAATCTTTCCCAAACAATCCTCGCTAAAATCAATCTCCATAGTGCCCCAAAATCTGCGCTAACCTGCGAACTAAAGAAAATATGCGGAAGTACACAATACGACAGGAATTATGCTCAACAAATACGGATTAGCAACGAATAAAACGTAACAACACGAGTACGAATATTCAAATCAAAATGAAAATCTCAAAGCTTTTATCAATATAATTTCTCAACAACACATCAATGGGTCACCAGGCCTCACCACATCCGTATATGCTTTATCAAGCCATAGCCCGGAAAACAGGAATTTTGGCTAGTGCCCAACATCCGTGCCATATTAAAATCTCATGACAACGTGCTCATCAACAATATAATGATACCACATGAATCAAAATAATTTCAACAATTATTTTCCAGATTTCAATGAATTTAACAATTCAAATATGAGTTCAATTAAAAATGAAATCAAAGAGAATGACACTCGCGAGATTTAAGGAGCATATTGTGTAAAACCCCATACCTCAAACCATGATGAGAAACCAATGATCACATCCTCAATATCAACACAAAAGATCTACAAAATCTCCTCCAAGAACCTCCAACAAAAATATCCCCAAGAACACCTCTAATCTAAGGTTGGAACTCACAAATCTCAAGGGCCAATGTGTATATAAAAAGAAGAGGAATATAAAATATATTTGCTGCCAAAATTTGTGCCAAAAGTAGGTTAAAAGGGTTGCCCATGACTTCCTTTTATAATGCAAAGAAATGAAAAGTTGGAAGCCAAAAGACTCCTTTATATAAGGAAAAGAAATGAAGAGTTGGAAGTCAAAACAATTCTTGAAAATTACTTAATGTTCGCCGACTTACAATTCCAAGAGTTAAAAACATTTAAAAATCATTTTAAAATCCGTTTTCGAAACCGTTTGAAATTATCGCCTTTAAAAATAATAACCAACATATTTGAGCAATAAAAATAATTTTATCAAAAACTTTACTTTCCTTCATTTTCCAAAAATTAATTAAAATAGCTCAAAAATTACGCGGGTTATTACAGAAAATAGCCATTTTCGTGGCTTTCTGAACTGGCCGAATCGATTCGCCCCCACCGAATCGATTCGCCAGGTTGCAGAAGTCTCAGGTCTGTAGGACCGAATCGATTGGCCCATGGCGAATCGATTCGGAGGGTTGTAGAATCTCAGGTCCCTTAGATCGAATCGATTCGGATGGGCCGAATCGATTCACTGTGGGGCCGAATCGATTCGAAAACAGAGCATTTTGGGAAAATTTTCTCTTTAGTGACTTCAAACCCTTTTTGGTTGGGTTTATTGATTTGGGGCTTTCTCTTATGAAGTAAAAGATATCTTTTGGTGACTTATAGGGGGTCTCTTACTTAGTATATGATAGTGGGGACTTCTTGTAATAATTGGATAAGAAATATCCATGTATGTTGTGAAATTTCTAGGCCGACCTTTATGTCAAATCCTTATAAGGATAGGATATTGTTGAGATACAATTTGGGACCAAATGGAAGAGAGTGGTCATATACTCTTAAAGAGTGAGGGGTTTCGTATCCTTAGAAATGTTTAGACTAAGGAACAATTGATAACTCAATAGGAGTAAGGGTTCCTGAGATTTATTTGAACCATAGGTGGAACTGGGAACGATTAGGGTGGTACTATCGACTAGAACAAGCGGTAGCATAAATTCTAGTTAGGATAGTTTACACGTAATTGTGGGGATATGACCATTGAGATTCCAATACTTGAAACGAGGTTGGAATAATTTGAGGTTTTAGACTATTAAGTCATTGATGTACCTATGGTTAAATAGTACTAAAGGAAAATATGTACTTTAATGATGGATGAAATGTGTAGTGATGGATTCCTACACAAACTCTTGGGTGATAACCCTAATGTTGAATATATATGTATAGATATATACATATAGTTTTAGGAGACTATTCATCATAGGAAAAATGATTGAATATGTTTCAAGTGAGGGATTGTATTCACATATCAAGGTAAATGATATGAGTTTGTGGTGACGGCTTGTATATTGAGGATTTATGTATACTTATAGCCGGGTTTGTATATCTTATACATATGAACGAGAACTAGTTTATATATAGATATATGGATATGTGAATATGTGTATATATATATATATATATATATATATATATATATATATGGATATATTTATGTTGTGGACATACATGGTATGGATATTTAAACCGTATATGATGGTTTACTATTTGATCATATGATGGGATCATATGGATGTATGTATATTGAACATGTGAGTGATATATATACTTATGTGGTTAAGCATACCCCGCTCATGCTATCATTGGGAAGTTTCCGCGCAGAGGGTGAGCATCCTGGCATATAGAGCAGGGTGTGGATATTCCTCAGGTCATATTCGTCCGGTGTGTTATTATACGATAGATATATTTTTGGGATGAGATGTGGTGGGTATGTTTCATCTCATTGCCAGTGGAGCTATGGACGCTTCCCGGGACGTCGTGTGTGTGAGTTATCACGAGGTGGGTGTCGTTGATCCTCACCAGGTGGTCCCCAGTTGCTACGTGAGCCGGGCATTTGGGAAGATGATAAAATTGATGCAATTTTATCGACGATATATATAGCCGGGTGGATTATGTACATGTCCATTGTACATCAGATATGATACGTACACTTGGTCATGGGTATGGATGATTTGTATATGTATATATAAGGTGAGCATAAAATACCTATATATATATATTTATATATCCTATAGATGAAAGGATATAGAATCTGTGTAGAGTACATCTTGGATGATTATGGTGTACTAGATTGATGGGGGTTGATGTATCGCATTTAAGGAATATTTCGGTTACATCATCCCAAGGATATTATTGGAGTTTTGGTAATAGTGGTAGTATTATATTGTATATACGGCATTATGGATCTTTAGGATCGACATTGTCAAGGAGTAGTGTAACGGGGTGGTTCCTAGTTTGGATTTCGCTTTGCGAGACACCCCACGCATGAAACGCAGTGCAATGTTGAAATTGGAGAAAAGTTCTGCCAATTATGATATGTACGGCATTATGGACCTCTATGATCGACATTGTCAAAGAGTAGTGTAACGAGGCGGTTCCTTGTTTGGATTTCGCTTTGTGAGACACCCCACGCACGAAATGTAGTACATTGTTGAGAGTAGAGAGAAGTTCTGTCGATATTTATGTGTGGCATAATGGATCTCCAGGATCGACGTTGACATGGAGTAGTGTAACGGGGTGGTTCCTTGTTTGGATTTCGCTTTGCGAGACACCCCACGCACGAAACGCAGCGCAGCGTTGAAATTGGAGGGAAGTTGTGTCAATAATAATTTTGCATGCTTATTAATTAGAAATTTAAATCATATGTTTCAACCCAAATACATATTGGGTAACTTATTAAATTCATAAATGGTTAATGTATAAACCGGAATCCACTAGCCTAATATGGCACATATGATTGAAAATAAATACTTAATTGTGTTTAGAAAAGAGGGTGGATTCTTGGGGTATGATAGGAAGGTAGATCTCGTGGGTATAGGCTAGGCCTATGATAAGTTAGGTTGTCCTAAAATGGGGGTAATTTAACTAAAAAAAAAATTGAGGACGCGAATAGGTGCGCGCCTTTAGATGAGAGGTGAGTTGGGGCTCCACGAGAGTGCGATCCCATTTTAATTATGAAATAGTGCACCGATATTTATTATGCACGGTTAACACACTTGCTAAATATTTTCACAACTCGGGCTCTAACCCGTTTACTTTTCTCTCCTGCTTGTACATATATATATATATATTATTACAGGTGTCCTACTGCATGGATGCCGGATGACTTCCTATCCAGAGTCTTGGGAGCCGTGACAGGTGTGGACTGTTGTGGGATGTATCTGGTAGTCGCCTCCTACTTTCAAAATTCTAGGTAGGATTCAGGTTGTATATCGGGTTTGTGCCCAAGGGATATTTATAGATGTTTATATTTATTCCGTTCCAGTTATTGTATTTGCTGTGACCCGACAGCTTATTCGGGTCTACTTTTTAGTATGTTCTGTGGTAGTTATTTATTTCATTTTTATTCTAGCATTCCATTTATCTAGTTCTTTCATGCATCTTTTTTTTTGTAGTGTTAGTTGGTTATCTGTTGCACATTTTATTTAATTTTAATATCTCGCCTATATGATATCGGGTAGTTAGTCCTATATTATATAGTACCGACAGTTGATGTTGAGACTGGACCATCTGAAACTCTTGATTTAATATAGTATAGGGCTGGCCACCCGTTATTATTTTAGGCGGGGTGTTACAGATGGTATTAGAGCATCAGTTTCTAGAGTCCATAGGATCTGTGCAAGTTTTATGGATTCTTCCGTTAACGTTCTTGACATAAAGCCCTACAAATAGGACTGTTGTGTTCACTGCGTTGTTTTCTTCTGTGAAGTATATTCACTTGATTGGCGTTCTGATAACAGTTGCTCTTATTTCGTGTCGAATGTCGCCTAGATTTTGTTGTCTAGGAAAGGATAGGATTAGAAGTACAATACCCATAGCATATTTTGGGTACGCTTTAATCGGGGGTATTTTGTCTTCCTCGATTCCGGAGGAGATATTGAGGAGATTTCTAGTAGTGGTATGAGGTGATTTATCAACAGTTGAGTAAGAAAGGAAAATTTACTCGAATGGCGTATCTTGGGCTTAGTAAGGAAAGTCTGAGGAGAGGTTAGTGTAGTCCTTGGGAGGTTTAGGTTGAGAAACCCGTTAACCTTTGTTAGGAAGCCTGGTGTTGGTGACTTTTCCCTGACGCGAGGTGTGTGGAGTTGTCCTAATATTGGGAGTATCGCCTTCTAAGATGAGGGAGAATGCTTTTGGAGACTCAGTTTCATTGTGTAGGACTGAGGGAGTTTTCAATAGTCGCAATAGCGTTGTCCTTCAAAATGGTTAGGAAGGATTTGTGAGGAAGAAAATTCTTTGAGGAGAATTAGGCCTTGAGAAGGAGTGGGCAAGTGTGGTCTTTATGTGATATCTTCTGGATAGTACAACGTCCTATAAGGAGCTAGTAGAGAGTGGCTCTATTGATTTTGGGAATGTAAATTGTTAAGGTTGTTGGTTCTTTGAGGGGAGAACTTAGTTTATGGAAAGGTGTTGATGTGATGTAGAGGAATTTCATAACTAAGAGGTTGAAGTTTGGTAGATTTTGTTGAGCGAATAATTTCGCTCTTAGTTGTGCTAGTTTTAAGAACTAGGAAATGGTTAGTAGTATTGTATTTGTTGAGTCCTTGTGTTCTAAACATAAGGTATTTGTTTGACGTGTCGAAAGACGCGGAATATAAATTATATTGTATTGTTGTATAGGCCCTCGGGCAGCATCTAAAATATGAAAATCTTTTTATAAAAATTTATCCCTGGTTCAACTAATCTCAATTCCCGACCTAGCTACATAGTAGTGTATTGGGAGGGTTCCTTGTTTGGATTTCGCTTGCGAGACCTCCCCCGCACGAAGGTAGCTAGTGTCACGAATTGAGGAGAGTTCAACCATTGAGAATTTTCGAACTTATATATATTTAGTATGTTATTATAGATTATAATGCCGAGGGTTATGTTGCAATTGGAGGCTAATGGAGCCTGATTATAATTCTACGAGTGAAAACTCGGATACAGGGTGTATGGGCGCCCTGGGTAGCTAGTGATTTTAAAATTTTTATGGTTCGACATGAGAACCAGGAAGGATCGGTATAGTGATCCTAAGAGTTGATGTTAGGACTAGATGATATTGAGGTCCTATGTGTATTTTAAACTTCGCGGACGAAATTTTTGTAAAGGGGGAAGATTGTAACACCCCACGATTTTTGAGACTGAGAAATTTAAATTTTGGGAAAATAAAATTTAATTTAAATCGGAGAATTTTAAATTGGGAATTTAAGTCCAAAAATATAGGATGTTGTAAAGTATTCTGGATGAGGATGTTGAGGGTACCATTGATCCCAGAAGGGTCGAGATAGTCAAAATGACTGTCATTGAGTTTTATTTCGGTTCCGGAATGTTTTTAAGTCAGTTGACTCGAATTGGAGTAAACGAGTCATTTAAAGAGTGTATTAACATTTAAAATTGGGTTTATTGTTTTAAAGGATTTAAGGCTTACGGATGAAGCCTTCTCTTTTGAGAAAAGAGAGAAAAAACAAAAGAAAAGAGAAAGAAGAAGAAAGAAAAGAGAAAGAAGAAGAAAGAAAAGGAGAGAGGGAGAAAAGCTTGGGGATTTCCGGCCAAATCGCGACATCGAGGATGATCCAACCTCTACAAATCTGAGGCAAGTGTTTAATCTTGCTAAATAGCTATTTGTGTATTTCATTTCATAATTTGTGGGTTAAAGAAATGGATTTTTGGGTATAAACATCAAAACCTAAATTTTGGTTCAAATCTTGAAATTGAAGATTATAATTGGGTTTAAGGGATATAAATTGATGAGGTTAAATTTAGGAGGTGTTCTGATGTTGGAAATTATGTTGGGATTGAAGATTAAGGGTTGGAAGTAGTATAAATCGAATTTTGGGAAATTTTGGGTTATAAAAAAACAACCATTTTCGTGGCTTTCTGAACTGGCCGAATCGATTCGCCCCCACCGAATCGATTCGCCAGGTTGCAGAAGTCTCAGGTCTGTAGGACCGAATCGATTCGGAGGGTTGCAAAATCTCAGGTCCCTAGGACCGAATCAATTCGGATGGGCCGAATCGATTCGCTGTGGGGCCGAATCAATTCGCTGGGGCCGAATCGATTCGGAAACAGAGCATTTTGGGAAAATTTTCTCTTTAGTGACTTCAAACCCTTTTTGGTTGGGTTTATTGATTTGGGTCTTTCTCTTATGAAGTAAGAGATATCTTTTGGTGACTTATAGGGGGTCTCTCACTTAGTATATGATAGTGGGGACTTATTGGAATAATTGGATAAGAAATATCCATGTATGTTGTGAAATTTCTAGGCCGACCTTTATGTCAAATCCTTATAAGGATAGGATATTGTTGAGATACAATTTGGGACCAAATGGAAGAGAGTGGTCGCATACTCTTAAAGAGTGAGGGTTTTCGTATCCTTAGAAATGTTTAGACTAAGGAACAATTGATAACTCAATAGGAGTAAGGGTTCCTGAGATTTATTTGAACCATAGGTGGAATTGGGAACGATTAGGGTCGTACTATCGACTAGAATAAGCGGTAGCATAAATTCTAGTTAGGATATTTTACACGTAATTGTGGGGATATGACCACTGAGATTCCAATACTTGAAACGAGGTTGGAATAATTTGAGGTTTTAGACTATTAAGTCATTGATGTGCCTATGGTTAAATAGTACTAAAGGAAAATATGTACTTTAATGATGGATGAAATGTGTAGTGATGGATTCCTACACAAACTCTTGGGTGATAACCCTAATGTTGAATATATATGTATAGATATATACATATGGTTTTGGGAGACTATTCATCATAGGAAAAATGATTGAATATGTTTCAAGTGAGGGATTGTATTCACATATCAAGGTAAATGATATGAGTTTGTGGTGACGGCTTGTATATTGAGGATTTATGTATACTTATAGCCGGGTTTGTATATCTTATACATATGAACGAGAACTAGTTTATATATAGATATATGGATATGTGAATATGTGTATATATATATATATCTGTATGCATATAAATATATGGATATATTTATGTTGTGGACATACATGGTATGGATATTTAAACCGTATATGATGGTTTACTATTTGATCATATGATGGGATCATATGGATGGATGTATATTGCGCATGTGAGTGATATATATACTTATGTGGTTAAGCATACCCCGCTCATGCTATCATTGGGAAGTTTCCGCACAGAGGGTGTGCATCCTGGCATATAGAGCAGGGTGTGGATATTCCCCAGGTCATAGTCGTCCGATGTGTTATTATACGATAGATTTATTTTTGGAATGAGACGTGGTGGTTATGTTTCGTCTCATTGCCAGTGGAGCTATGGCCGCTTCCCGGGACGTCGTGTGTGTGAGTTATCACGAGGTGGGTGTCATTGATCCCCACCAGGTGGTCCCCAGTTGCTACGTGAGCCGGGCATTTGGGAAGATGATAGCATTGATGCAGTTTTATCGGCGATATATATAGCCGGGTGGATTATGTGCATGTCCATTGTACATCAGATATGATACGTACACTTGGTCATGGGTATGGATGATTGGTATATGTATATATATGGTGAGCATAAAATACCTATATATATATTTATATATTCGATAGATGAAAGGATATAGAATCTGTGTAGAGTACATCTTGGATGATTATGGTGTACTAGATTGATGGCGGCTGATATATCACATTTAAGGAATATTTCGGTTACATCATCCCAAGGATATTATTGGAGTTTTGGTAATAGTGGTAGTATTATATTGTATATACGGCATTATGGATCTCTAGGATCGACATTGTCAAGGAGTAGTGTAACGGGGTGGTTCCTTGTTTGGATTTCGCTTTGCGAGACACCCCACGCATGAAACGCAGTGCAGTGTTGAAATTGGAGAAAAGTTCTGCCAATTATGAAATGTACGGCATTATGGACCTCTATGATCAACATTGTCAAAGAGTAGTGTAACGGGGCGGTTCCTTGTTTGGATTTCGCTTTGCGAGACACCCCACGCACGAAATGTAGTACATTGTTGAGAGTAGAGAGAAGTTCTGTCGATATTTATGTGTGGCATAATGGATCTCCAGGATCGACGTTGACATGGAGTAGTGTAACGGGGTGGTTCCTTGTTTGGATTTCACTTTGCGAGACACCCCACGCATGAAACGCAGCGCAACGTTGAAATTGGAGGGAAGTTGTGTCAATAATAATTTTGCATGCTTATTAATTAGAAATTTAAATCATATGTTTCAACCCAAATGCATATTGGGTAACTTATTAAATTCATAAATGGTTAATGTATAAACCGGAATCCACTAGCCTAATAAGGCACATATGATTGAAAATAAATACTTAATTGTGTTTAGAAAAGGGGGTGGATTCTTGGGGTATGATAGGAAGGTAGATCTCATGGGTATAGGCTAGGCCTATGATAAGTTAGGTTGTCCTAAAATGGGGGTAATTTAACTAAAAAAAAAATTGAGGACGCGAATAGGTGCGCGCCTTTAGATGAGAGGTGTGTTGGGGCTCCACGAGAGTGCGATCCCATTTTAATTATGAAATAGTGCATCGATATTTATTATGAACGGTTAACACACTTGCTAAATATTTTCACAACTCGGGCTCTGACCCGTTTACTTTTCTCTCCTGCCTGTATATATATATATATATATTATTACAGGTGTCCTACCGCATGGATGCCGGATGACTTCCTATCCAGAGTCTTGGGAGCCGTGACAGGTGCGGACTGTTGTGGGATGTATCTGGTAGTCGCCTCCTACTTTCAAAATTCTAGGTAGGATTCAGATTGTATATCGGGTTTGTGCCCAAGGGATATTTATAGATGTTTATATTTATTCCATTCCAGTTATTGTATTTGCTGTGACCCGACAGCTTATTCGGGTCTACTTTTTAGAATGTTCTGTGGTAGTTATTTATTTCATTTTTATTCTAGCATTGCATTTATCTAGTTCTTTCATGCATATTTTTTTTTTGTAGTGTTAGTTGGTTATCTGTTGCACATTTTATTTAATTTTAACATATCGCCTATATGATATTGGGTAGTTAGTACTATATTATATAGTACCAACAGTTGATGTTGAGACTGGATCATCTGAAACTCTTGATTTAATATAGTATAGGGCTGGCCACCCGTTATTATTTTAGGCGGGGTGTTACATAAGTGTTACTTCCTACATGTTTGACTCATAATTTCCTTTATTGCACATATGCACATATTTGCTTGATTATTGTGCTTGTCTTATCACATGTTGGTTGGGTGTTTTCACTTCAATCCTGTCCTTAAAACGAACCAAGCGCGATAAAACTTGATAAGAAATTTGTGCATGTAAGAGCCGTTTGTGAGTTTGTGTGCTTTGTTTGAAAACGGTGAAGGGCTACGAAAGATTATTTTTTATCCTTTGCGATTAAGCCGCCGTTTAAATTGGACCTAAAAAATTGAGGAATTTTATTATCCGGGGTCCAAAGAGGTTTAAAAGATCCCGAAAAAATTTAAAGGCAATAAAAATAAATTCATGCCAATTATGGGCCAATTAGGTTTTTGCACCAATTCTCCATAGTTTGAGAATTTAGTTTATTCACCTCTAAAAGAAAATATATATGAGGTAGTTTGGATGGAGAATTAAAACGGGTTTTCACGTCCTTGAAAGTCCTGAAAAAGTGCTAAATAATTTTGGTCATTATTGGTGTGGAAATCACTTTGACTTTGATTTGTTGATTTGCATAAGACGATGTCATCTAAATTCAACAATTTTTACACCTAAGGATACTTTTGATGTTCATTCGTTAGGAGTACACGTATGCATCATGCACATATGATTGATTGAGTTTATTTACTTATCGAATGTTCTCACACCCATACATTCTGTTTCCATGACTTGGTTGCTTGAGTTTAAATCCATGGTGTGATTTCTAGTATCTTATTTTTGTATGAAAAAATTAAAAAGTCCAAAAATAGTTTGTGGATGTTTGTGGGATACACCTTTAACAATCGCGTAGTTTGATCCATATTTGCTATGCATTTTATCGTGACACTCCATGTTTTGATTTTTTTTCTTCTTATCTGTCTATTTGGGGACATCATAAAAATGGGGAGAAAGAATTATCATGTTTATGGGGGAGATTTATATAGGCATTTTGGTATTTGATAATTCGAATATTTTTATGTATGTACCGGCATAGACATAGGGGGAGATTTGCAAGGACATATTTTTATAAGTCCGTTATCAATTTATTATGTCATATACCGCTACACCGTCGAAGAGCATTCAAGAGCCATCTACATTAAGACGAATCCGAATTAATCAAGTTCTTCATCAAAAAGACTCCACGAAGTTTACTTTGGTAAGGTTTTGTTTTAAATACCTTAACTTTACACTTAGAGCTTTGGGGATATTATTATAAAATATTTTCTAAGTGTTGGAGAGGACTTTTTCGTCAAATTTAAGAATGAGTAATTTTTTCTAAGTGTTGGAGCGTACCTCGATTTTGACTCCCAGGTCGTTCAAGCGAGATAGCCATCTCGTTCGAGCGACATAGGGATGTCGCGAGATGTTGTTTGAACAACATCTGTAAGTCTTTTGCGCAAGACCCTTATCTCGTTCGAACGAGCACGATTTTCGAGGCGACGTGTTTTCTATAAAACACTGATTCCATGGTTTCATTTTGTTTAAGAAGTCCCAGCATTGTACAAAAAAAACTGCGAAAGCAGAATTCTTTTGGCTTCTTCCTTTTAGGGTTTAATCCATTTTTTGTTTTCAATTCACAAAACTCCCATATGCTTTAGTGAATTATTTTGGTGTTTGAAGAACACACTTTGCTGTTGTTTACTCTTGTGGGGAGGATAACCTACACCGAGAAGACTGCGTGTCCAGTATTGAGGTCCTTGTGGTATAGCTGCGTGTGAACCATTACTGTTTTGTTTCTAGCCGTTGCTTTGGAGGTTTGTCGAAGACACCGTGCGTTACTCTTGTGTGCGAAAGGAAGATTGTATGTAAGTCAATGGTCTTGTAAACTTGTCAGAGTTCTAGAAATAAAAGGTTTTGCCCTTCGGGGATTTTTCCTTAATATTTGTGTCACATGCTTTATTTATTTATGGATTGACACACGCACACACGTAGTTGAATGGTTTGGGGCTGATTTAAGTTTGTTTAAAAATAGACTCTAATTAAATAAGGTTTACTTGGAAAATTGCGAATTAATTTAAATCGGTATCACACACCGCATTTATTCATTTTTTCAGACCTATGACATGCCCTTCCTTGGGAGCACCTGGGTCCAGTGTTTGTTACCCCCTCTGGAGGGGGGGGATATTGCCAATTTTTGATAATGACACCATAATCCCAGTAGTCTTTATTGAAATCTGGCAAGTTAACCCCTAAAGTCCTATTGGCTTGCCTAGTCATCAAGTAATAGGTACTATCCCTAATAGTTCCCCATTTATAGCAGAACACCAATTTACGGATCCCAATATAGGTCCCATGAATTTCATTTAACCTCCTCACTCCATTCAAAACCCTGAATGTATTTGGGGCTATTCTTTCCGAAACAACATCAAACTATTGAAAGAATTGAAGAAAAAGTGGGTTTGGAGGAAAAGTAATGTCACACTCAGCAATGAACATAATGGGAATCCAATGACTCTTAGCAGAGGAATACACGTCAACAGGGCCATGGGAAATTTCTAAACCTACCCAACTTGGAGTTTTCCTCTTTTCCTTAAATTCCTCTTAGGAATTGTCGTTTACGATGTACACCATGACTGAAAGGAAGGAAAATCAATGAAAAGAAAGGAAAAATAACTTATAGAGATTGAAAAATGGTATCAGATAGAGAACAACATATAACGGAGAAGAAAAACTTAAGAAATAAAAGAAAAGCTAAGTGCAGAAGGTTTGAGTAATTGTGAAATGGAGGGAAACTTTCGTCCTTTTATAGGTTACCTCGAAAATAGAAAAGAAATGATTAATTACACATTTCCCAACATGTAAAAGGATCAATATACCCCTTGGCGGTTAAAAAATATTTGAATTATTTACAAAAATTCCATTACCAATAGTATTGGTGAAAATTTTTACAAGTCTGGGAGGTCGGTTGCTGACTAACTCCGAGACATTACGTCGAGAAATGTTTTGAACAAATACTCCATACTTTCGATCAATCATCAAGCATGGAGCATTAGGGACTTTTTTGTATGTAAAAATTACTCTCCTATGTGGACCAATAAACATTAGACACTTTTCCTCCTATCTTGGCCGGCTTAAGAAACACTTAGTTGGCTGGCATGCCGACCAACTCCAAGAATGTGAACTGTCAGGATTATTAAAGGTTATTCGGATGGAATAGCGACCAACACTGAATATCAAGAGTCTCATTTGTTGTACACAAATGTAAATACCTCGAGATATGAATGCATTCCATCTCCTGGGTTCCTAACCACTATAAATACATAATCTCCCTTAGCTCAAGGGGATTATTGAATCAAGGACAAGCATACCCCATACTGAGCTATTGTAACCATCTGAAATAATACCAGTAATGGACGTAGGATTTTTCAGTCAAACCACTTTAAAAACCTTGTCTATTGTGTGTTTGTCTAGCTTGCTTAAACTTATTTATTTGTGATTATAAAATTGTACCCCCTCCATTTTTAGACATCAACACCCACAATGTTGCTCAAGTCAGATTTAACATCACTTGTATAATTATAAAGACGCATCACATGGATAATTATGAAGACTCATCGTGGTTACCTACATTCTCGGAGGAGATAATCAGGGATCAGTCAACGAGCCAATAAGGAGCTAGGAGAGTTCATGCACAGCTCAACCACTCTTATCACTATAAATAAAACTCCCACCCTGAGGCAATGGGGGCATGAAATTCTGAACCTCTGAAAGATTTATTGAAAACTGAGAAACCCTCCGTGGATGTAGGCAGTTACCAAAGCACGTAAGTGTTGTGATCTATATTTTCTCTTAAAATTCCTCTCCTTTTAGAATTATTAATTGTGATTTCTTGAACTCATAGTTTTTTTTAGCGAGGCTCTTGAACTTATTTTCCTGCCACTTACTAGAAAATTCATCAAATACCAAAGTGTGATCTCAGGACAGAAAAATGAGAGTAATAAGATGAAATGTGTGAATATAGAATTGTATACATAAGAACATCAAACTACGAAAGTATCTCCCACTGAACTATGCAATTATTCTCAAAATATATGATATGGAATATAAACACTCTCCCTAACCCAACATACTCAAGGAATATATACCCCCCCTATCTATAAAATTATACCTCCTTTTGTTATAAAAGAGACAAAAGGAAAGAACTAAGAAAATGAGAAAACATTCTAATCAAACCAATAAAGTGAGAATAGAGAGTGAGAAATTAATACAAATATTTAGGCGTGATATGTAATATGTGATTAACAAGCCTAAGATAAACATATCAACGACTACACATGGAAATACAAATTATATCAAGTAAAAGATATATAATAAACTTATGCTAATGTAATAAGCATTAAAAATAACTAGAGTTATAGGATTTATGCAATATCTAAGAAAATAAAGAACAATCCTAACGCATAAACTACAAATCCTAATTAAAAAGTACACCATACTCTCCTTTTCTAATCCTCATCAGAGCCTTAATATCCCAACTATTCAACTGAACACTCTATAAAGCGTCCCGGATATGGTCAAGATGAATGTGTTTTCCATTAATACTCATCGAAAGACATTGAAGAGTAAGAACCAAATGATGAAAGCACAATATGATGCTCATCTATAGCATGTGAAAGCGTCGATAACAAAAAGAAGACAAAATCTATAAAACTATCTCATCCAACTCTACATGAGCATTACAATGCTCATCAAACTCATTAGATGTGTGAAAAGAATGGAAAATGTAGGGAGGCATGACACGGCATCATTGTGATCTTTCCCACAGGTCATTTTGTAACTTCATCCTAAATAATTGGAATGCATAACTTTTAAATAAAACATCTGATTAGACAATCGAAGGTCAAAGCGTAAGATTCATTCCATTCTTAGAACAAGCCATTATATGATCAAATATTATGCTCATCAAATCTGTACTATACATTTCTTCAATAACATATAATATATAAGAATGCTCAAAAGATATCTCAAGAGGGTTCATAATAGGTAAAATATTTGGGGACACCACTATATTAAGAATACATAAGGTACTGCCCAAAAATATTTATGGGAAATTATTCCTAGGACAAATATGGAAAGGACCATCACACACCAAGTGTATTGGGAATAAATGGGTATGTTAGAGCAACTGATTCCTTAAGGTTATAGTGATGCATAATCATCTCGCCAGGAATAACCACTTTCACACTTGGACATGGGCAATAAGGATTGGGTGGCATAAAATTCTCTAACTAACTTGGGATATTATATCCTGATTTGAGAACAAATACCAAGCCAAAGAAGTATTTTTAAAAATTGAGTTTAAGATTCTTAGACAAAGATTCCATAATCTAAAAACTGTTCCTAATGCAAAGAGAACTGAAGAAGAGTTCTTAAAATTTGGAACTAGAGTTGGTGGATGTTAAGGCATGTGAGCGCTATTTGGGATCCATCAAAATAACCTGAAAATCATGAACCAAGATAAAGATAATAAATCCTATGAAAGTTATGGATATCAAAGATACTCCATGGTATTTAAACAAAAAATATGTGAGAGAGTTTTATATAATATGACAATATGTCAAACAATCATGAACTCACTTATACTTGACCCTAGAGTACTACAGTTATATAAGGTTGATAAAAGTAATGAATTATAGGGAAAGACTAAAGAACAACTACTCTAAGCCAATGAATCTCATCTCTAGGCAAACAACTTTATTAGTCATAGACAAAATTCACCCATAAACAAAATCTTACAACACAAAACCCTAAGATCTAAAAAAAAAAAAAATTCACAAAATACAGGGGAAAAACTTACCAAGAAGATAAGTAGCCACTTAGATTTAAGAGAATAAGCACCAATATTCCAAGATTGGATCTGGTAGGAAAAGAGACGAAAATAGGTAAAAAAAAAACTCATTTTAAGTAAAAATGGGTAAAGTTGTGAAGTGGGTCTGAAATGAAACTTAACAGATCCTAAACAATTTTATGGATGTTCAGTCATTCGTTTGTGAGTACAAGACCTTTAGCTTGTTCGTGGGTCACTAACACTGCCAGGGAATATAAAATTGTTTAGGGAGAAAGGCACAAGGAGTGCATAAACGAATCTTCTTAGTTTAAGCAAGTACTCCATATCGCCCTAAAAAACAAAGAGTGTATACACGAAGCTTCTTAATTTAAGCAAGTTCTTCATAACCCCCCCTAAAAACAACTTTGATGTGACAAAAATACTCTCAAAAATCATACTAAAGGTTTATAGTTATGTTAAAAACTCTATACAAAGAATAATTTAGCACCTGGAATTTAAATTATAGCTATTTATATAGAAGAGTGATTTCAAAGATGTAACTTGTGATACAAATGAATAAAATGATCATTAACAGGTAAAATCAAGAATGAAGATTAATATTTGAACTCACTTTTAAAAAAAATGGGTTTATGAAACTTAGAAAAAGTTTCATTTCTTGCCATTATTTTTAACTATAACTTTTTTCCTCTCTTTTTAAGAGATTTATGATTAAAATATCTAATATCTCATATCATTTGGCATAACCCAATTTTTAGATATGAATAAATCTTTGAGACATCTCTTTTAAATATACTTTTTCAAGTTTCCCTCACTCTTTACAAAAAGTAGGGGAACTGTTTTCATTTTTTATAAAGATAGAAACCCACATCCTCAAGTTGCAGTCCTTACCACTCATTCTCTCATGATATTTAATAATATTACAATTTTTCTTTTTAAACTACAACCATGATCGAATCCTCTTATGAACAAGGATTATAAATGACACATTGTTGTAAAAAACTATATAAATTTTAGGTTTCAATAGAAGTAGAAAACAATTCCTTTTGATATATGTTGTATAGAAATTTATCAAGTTATTGCACGGTGTGAGATGCATGATTTATATCAAAATACATTAAAATTTTGAAGCTTAATTCACAAAGGCATTTCAAGCTATAAAATTCTAAACATTGAGTATATAAGCCAAAAATTAAACCAATTTCGCAATATCTATGTATCTAGGCTAAAGTTAAATCATATGAGATATATAGACCTACATATATAGAAAACTAAAATTACACAACAAAAAGGTTCCCGATATGAACATCCAATGAAAAATACCAAATAACAAAAGGTTAAATCGAAACTAGATAATACCAAAGAAAACAGGTGACAACTAAAACACTAGCTAGGTAAATATAAAAATCCTAACTCTAATTACTTAGAGTGGGGAAATGATCTCCAACATTTTAGGAGGTTATTGAATTTGTCTTGATCAATGTTAAGAATCCTATAACAACTACTTAGATTTTGTAGAGCAGAGCAATTGGACACGACTTTGGGAGAAACAACTGTGATTTTATTTCCATTAGGAGGATTTTTATAAGCACCTACCTTCTTCTTACCCTTACGATCAAAAATCCTACTATCCTTAAAGTTCATTAAAATAATGGATGGTTGACGTAAAACACAAAAATCCATAAGGTAACATAATTTATGACAATGGTTACACTTAAAGGGTTTAGGCTCTACGGGAGCGATCAGGTACTTGAGAGAATGTTTCTTCCATTTGAAAATAACTCTTTCAAATGTCCTTCTTTGCCACGATAGGAACAAATGAACTTCACCTTCATTTTATTCTTCACAAATGAGTGGATAAAATAAGAACTCTCTAAGGAGGATGATAAAATAGGTTGTGCTGCAAGGCTCATGGGGATAGAAATGTTATAAGAAAATTAATCTTATTTACAAAACCTATACCTCTCTTATCGTTCGAAGACTTATCCCCTAAAATTATCTTGACCAAATTTTGAGATCTATCTTCTAAATCCAGCTTCAAAGTGGATGCAGGTAAAATCTCAATCTCAAGCACGAAGATATTGTTTAACAAGGAAATCTTAGATTTTTCACTCTCTTGCAAATATCTCCTTGAATACTTAACCTCAACACAAAGAAAGTCATTACTACTTCCCTTTATGCCAAGTGATTCACCAAACACCACTTTTTGAGAGTTCAAATCTCGCAATGTATTCTCACTCACTGTTGATGCAAAAAACTAGAATAGATTTAATTATTTGATCACAGATAAAAATAAGTAAATAAAAGAGATAAGTAAGGTTTTTTAAGTGGTTCGACTGAAGGGAAAAGCCTACATCCATTGTATTGTATTTCCTGTTTATCACTTGGATTGTGTTCCAGTACCTTTTACTGTAGGGATTATAATGTATTTATAGCCCTCTAGGGGAATCAAGAGTCGAAATGTTAAAGGATGGAATGCCTTTATAAATTAGGCATTTACATCAGTACATATTGTTCACAATGTATATGACTGTTGGCGCTTTGCTAACCATGTTGTTCAGTCTTCCTGCTATTGGCCGGCATTCAGATTATTGGTCGTCATTACTGGACTAGGTCGAGGATTTATGCCTTGCTGACTATGACTGGTGCCATTTTAGATAACACATGCTTATTTATGATTGGTCCACGTAAGAGGGTGATTTTTTCTATCAATCGAAGCCCCCAATGTTTCATGCTTAGTGCTTTTGTGAAAGTATGGAAAATTCAGTTCTAATAGTTGCTCGAGCAACCTTTCTGATCTTAGTCGGTTACCAACTTCCCACACTTGTAGAATTATCAACTTGGCTGATAACGTATAACACAGATGGCATTTTTGTAATTACCCTTAATTATAACGAATTATTTTTGTGGCAAATACGTCTTTTTTAGCTTAGCCACCAAAATTTCAATCATCATTTTCCCTTTAATCATTACTTTCATTGATTTTCGAGGCAACCTATAAAGGCGATAAAATCTCGGTTATCTTCTACCTTAAACTTTTTGGTTTTTGCTTCTATCTCTTGAGCTTTTTGTGCGATCGTTCTTTTTGTCCTTCAGTTCTTGCTAAATCCTTAAGTCTTTGTAAGAATATTTTCTCTTTCTCCTTTTCTTCATCTTCAATCATGGTTTATTCAGTAGTGTCTCTAGATGAATTTAGGAACGAATGGAATATTCCTTCGTGGGTGGATTTGGAGCTCCTTAATTTGCCTGTAGATCTTTTTTCTTTATCTGAGTGCCATTAGTTCCCTTCTATTTTCATTGCTTAATGTGGATTTACTTTTCCCCCAAACCCCTTTTATCTTAAGTTTTGTCAATATTTTGACGTTGTACCTGCGAGAGTAGCCCCCAGCACTTGGAGAGTTGTAAATGGGATTTATAGATTGAATTAGCTCCATGGGACCCATATAGGCATCCTAGAGATTATATTTTTCTATAAATGGGTCACCAGTGATAATACTTACTATTTAAAAACTAGGGCTATAAATAGGGCTTTATTAGTTAATCTCCCCAACTCTAACAAAGACTATTTTGATCATGGAGTGATTACCAATATTCACCCATAACAGGAAATGCAGTATATCAGGGGCGCAGATGCCCTCAATATGGCCATGGGATAGGTTGCAACACTATTGTATAACTTTTTTGATAATTTCATTGGTTACAATACTAACTGTATTTGTTTTCTCTTGATTGCAGTTGATCAGAACAGAAAGTGTCCCAAAGAAAGAGATATCAATCTTATCGAGCTAAAGTTTCTTTGGGGTATTCATAAAAAAATTAGTGAGGAACACATTAGGTCGACATCAAATCTATTAAAGTGTAAACTCCATTACTTCCTTTGTTGCTCGCCCAACTTCTATTGCTCCCTCCTTGGTTATTGAGCTTAATCAAGACCCAGTATCCACTTCTTCTGCCACTATATCTGGCAGTGGTGAAGATGCTACAGGCCCCTCATCTTCAATTGACTCAGATTTACCTCTTATCGATGCCATGGTGAAGAGAAATTTCCCTAACATTATGTGAGATATTACCAATATTGGCTCCATAAAATTTACTAGTGGTGGGGGCAGCAATAAGGATGAGGTTGGGAAGAAGCCCCCAACAAAGAAGAATGATGAAGCCCATCTCAAGAGTTTGAAAAAGGGTATTCCTTCCAGTATGTATGTAGGAACTACTTCTAGTGCCGACCAACGATACTTGATCGATTTGTCTTATGCTGGCTCTCCAGTGGCTATTGGCCCAGGTTTAGCAGGCAATTAATAAAGTCTGGTACTCTTCTAGACCATAGGGATGCTTATTCTATAATGCCCCGCTCTAAAATCTCTGAATGGGATGGTCAAAGCCTTGCTTTGGTAAAATTTGATATTTCCTCTCTTTTATTCATATGCTTCGTAATTTTTGTACTAAGTTTCTCTCATTCCTTCTTGCAGTTCCTGGTTGATTTCAACCAGTTGTTGGAGAAGGATGACATCCTCCGTTATTCTTCAAACAAAGTGGAAGAGGAATTTGAATGCCTGAAGAAATCTCTTCTTAAGTCCCAAGAAGTACTGACAAATGAGCGAAAAAATGGGACACTATAATAAAGAGTGCTGAGAATGAGGTTACAGTTGATCGGGGGTAGGTTGCCGAGCTATAGAAAAGTTTGGTTATTGATAAGGCCAAGGAGTCTGCGTTTAACAGAGGCTGGGATAAGGATATAAGCCCTGCATATGCTCAAATTGAATTTGAGAAGAAAAAATTCTTCAAGGATGGCTGGACGACTGCACTCACGGAGGTTGGCACACCCTAGGACTCTGAGTTATTCCTCAGGCATGATCCTAGTTCTCCTCCTAACTTGGATGAGGATATTGTTGATGATGGAGGATCAGAGGAGTATACTCTTATCTTGGACTTTGTCGATCAACAATAAGTAGCAACAATAGTTGGGTCTCATGCCCCCTTATTTTGAGCAAGTCACTCCACTTATCTCTACCCCTTCCCAACCTAGGGCTACTTCTGACAGAAAGAAGGTGTAGACTTGTTTCGCGAGCAACTTTTATTTTTATCTTTATTTTTACTTCCTCTTCATGCCAATATACTTTTAATCTGATTTTCATCATTGAAAAAGAATATTTCTTTGCACTTGTCTTCCTATGTTTTAAAGTCTTTATTCTGTTGTTGATTGGAGATTCTCCTTGCTCTTTATAGTTCATGGATAAACGGGATCAATTCTCCTCCATTGACTCCAAGCTACTCAGAAGATGAAATGATCTCTTCAAGGATAGTCATATGACTTTATCCGAGGAAGACCTATCCAACTTGCTCGGGGCTGATATCTCAGATCAGGCTAAAGAAGCTTACCTATACCTAAAGTGTCTTCTTAATCGGACAGTGGCCAATAATGTTGCATATTTTGAAATGATAGAAGAGCTTCAAAAATATCACAAGGAGACTAAAGATCTTTTTCACACCGACTACGAATAGAAGTACAAAGCTTTGAGTGAAGGTTGGGGTTTTGAGTAGAAGTTTGAAAATCATACATGCTTCTTCATGAGACAAGAATTTCTGCTTAATCATGAAATAGAGGAGACTAGGGCCATCTCCAAGCTATTGGAAAAGGAGAATAATAGTTTGTGTGATGAATTGAACTCATTGAAGGTGTATTCTATTACTGTTGTTGTTATTGCTGACGGGGTTTCCTTCTTGGAGATTGAAAATGCCAGATTAAGGGAATAATTGGAAGCACTAAAGAAAACTAAGCCCTCTTCTTCCTCCCGAGAAAAAGTTAAACCTAATCGAGCTACTACAGATGAAGATAGGACCCAACAAACACTTTCTAAAAAGGCTGCACAATTAATAACAAAGAATTTGGCAATTGCTGATATATCCAAGAAACTCTAGACTCAAGCCGAGCATCTTTTTACTCAGTCTTCCCAATTACAAGCTAAAGATGGAGTATTGAAGAAATTGCATCATCAGGTTGAGAGATTGACTTTCCAATTTCATAAATAGCCTAGGGAATTCTGAATGGAGGGATATAATCGGGTATTTGGTCATTTTGATGAATGATTTAAGCAAGCCCAACGTGAAGGTTGCAAGTGGGGCTAGACCAACTGCTTGACAGTTATGAAGGTGGAGTAGAACAATAATCTTTGGAACTGGTATGATCCTGGTTTGATGGATTGTCAAGTTCCTCCTTTCAAATTGGACGTTAGTTGGATACCTATCAATAATATTCCCCAATGCTTGATTTCAAAATACCTAGGGGATTATGTTCTTCATGACGAGTTAGAGATCGTTCATCCTCCTCATCTACAAGAGACCCCGAGCAGTAGTAATAGAAGGATGCTTCAAGACTTCAATTTTATCAACTCCCCTTACACATTAGATCACCCCCCAGCGGGCATGGAACCAACGTCGAGCTCCTCCAAAGCAGAGGGGAATCGTCCCTTAGACTAGTTTTGTTTCTATAATTCAGTTATAAGTGATATCATGTAATGATCAATTAAATGAATGAAATATTTGGTTAACTTATCTTGTCAATCTTTATATGTGAAATGGATTCTTTGCTTCATTAGGTCTATTGGTACACTTAGGCTTTTACCCAAGTTTAGTAATAATTACAGATGAGATTATCATCATAGGTTCTACCTGCATACTTAGATTAAAATCCAAGTTTGGTACTAGTTAACCATGTATTTCCATAGGCTATACTAATACACCTAAATTTTTAGGTTTTGTATTAGTTACTAGTGGTGACCAAGCATATGTGGAATATGTGTCTACATTCCTTTTTAGGAATCTTCACAATCTTCTTCCTTAATTTTTCCCAACTGGATAAAATTTGTTGTTTTACCCTTAACTGCACTCACCAAGTTTCATGAGGACTTGAGATCCTGTCTTATTTGGGTTTTTGTTTGTTGTCGATAAACTTTTTCTTGTGCCGACCAACTTTTGAACTCTATCAATCAGTCAACTATGTGGAAGTTGTTCTTAGCTCCGACCAACTATGTGGTGCATCATGTATATAGTGCATAGCACTAGTACTCCCAAAAATAAATAAAAAAAATTGGAGGAAATCATCATTTTATTGATACAAAAATGTCATGATTATAATTTGTTTCATTACATTACTGGTAGTACTTTCTAAGATGTTCAACATGCCAAGTATTTTTGAACTCTTCACCTTCCAAAGTTTCAATTATGTAGGTACCTAATCGAACAATTGTTGAAATACGGTATAGCCCATGCCAATTGGCTTCAAGTTTGTTATTCTTCTTCTTACCTTCTTGAGCACATAATCTCATTCTTTCAAGTTGTTCGGCTTCATCCTTTTATTATAAAAACATGATGTCCTCTACTGATAAGCAACATTTTTCAAGGTTGCGTCTTCGCGTACTTCCTCCAGCATATCCAAATCTAATCTTCACATCAAATCACTAACATGAGAATTGAAGTTTAACACTCTATGAGTGGGCAAACCCAATTCAGCCGATATCACTGCATAAGTTCCAAATGCCAACATGTATGGGGATTTTCTTGTATCTCGGTATGACCATAGAACGGAGTGTAGTTCATTGATCTAGTTCCCCTTGGCATCGTTAAGTCTTTTCTTCAGTCCATTGAGCATAGTCCAATTTGTTACTTCGGTTCTCCCATTACTTTGAGAATGGCCTGGAGCATAATTAAGATTTTGAATGTTTGACTGGGCACAATAGGAAACAAACTCCTCGTTATCAAATTGGGGGCCATGGTATATACTGAAAGCATAAGGCAAACCATATCTACAAATAATGTTTTTCCAGATGAACTGGTAAACTTTATCATAGCGCATGTCTATCAATGGTTCTGCTTCGACCCATTTGGTGAAGTAGTCCACAATTATGACCAAATATTTAAATCTTCCTCGAGTGGTCGGCAAGGGCCCGACCAAATCTATACACCATATAGAAAATGGCCAAGGTGAAGTGATTGGAGTTAGATAAGCTTGTGGAGTTCTACAAATATTGGAATACTTTTGGCACTGGTTACGTTTCCTGGGAAAGGCCTTGCAATCTTCTCTCATAGTTGGCCAGTAATATCCCATGTATTAATCCTCTGCAATAATGATATGCCCTCTATATGAGATCGACAAGACCCTTCATGGACTTCCTCCATTAAGGTTTGAACCTCTATTGAGTGAACACAGTGCTGCAGGATAACTGTCAAGCCTCTATTTTAAATTACCCCTTTGTCCAACAAATATCTTGCTGCTTTATACTTCAACTTTTTGGCCTCGATTTGGTCTGTTGGCAAAACTCATTCTTCAATATAAGATCTGATGGGATCCATCCAAGATGGACCTATATCCATTGTGATGAATTTAGTCATCAAGTATTCATCAATACTCTTTTTAACTAGAATTTTAATGGGAATAGTTCTTTGGAGATCAATTCTAGTTGTTGATGCCAACCGAGCAAGTACGTCCGCTTAGGCGTTCTCCGTTCTAAGAATTCTGCTTATCCGAACAGCTGGGAACTTTGCTATAGATTCAAATGATTTGGACATATATCTTGTCATTATTTCTCCCTTGTCTCCATACGAACTCAGTATTTGATTCACCGCCAATTGAGAATCACTGTGCACCACAACTTGCTCGGCGTTCAGCGATTGAGCCAAACTTAGGCCCACAATGAGAGCTTCATAATTTGCTTCATTATTTGAGGCCTAAAACTGGAATCGTAATGCATATTCAATATCTATCCCATGTAAGGACATTGTCCATCACATTTTAGTATGTCGTATACCTCTACAAGTCGCTACAAGTCGTCGAAGGATTGAGAAGTATACATCTACAAAGACGAATCCAAATTACAAGAAGTCTTCAACATTAAAGCCCAACAAGGATGAATTTGGTAAAATGTGTTTAAGTTTCATTTACATTTCACATTAAAAGTGTTGGGATATTTTTTATAAAAGTTAAAATGATTTTTGAAAATTTTAATAAATGGTTTTTATTTTTTAAAAATATTTTATCATACAAAGTTTGGTGGATAAATATCTCCTGATCCAGTGAACAGTTTTAAGATTTGAGGACTCCAAGTTATTTAAAAATTTAAAAATCTTTTTTTAAAGGGGATTAGTGACTATCGTTCAAACGACATCACATCTCGTTCGAACGAGATGGAGGTTCGGTCGAACGACATCGCATGTCGTTCGAATGAGAGCTGTTTTAAGCCGACATGTCACCGCCTTGATTTTTAATATAAATAAGGGTGTCAGGATTATGTATTTTGCGTGTAGAAACACTGGTTTTAAACAAAATACGATTTTGAGTGTTTTGGTTTATTCTCCAATAATTTGAGGGTTCATAACTTTTATTTTACAATTCACAATCCCAACTGATTTTGTGTGAGTTATTTTGTTGAACCCAAAACATAGTTTGCTATTGTTCATACTTTGTGGGGAGATATCTGCAACCGAGAGATGCATGCTATTGTGGAGTGAGTCTCGACGGAGTTTTTATGACTGCGTGTTATTAGGGAGTGCTACGATGTTCCTGGGTTAAAGATTGGACTGCGGTTCATGTAGGTTCGCTGCGTGTGGACTTATTACGAACGACATCGACCGATGCCAGCGGGTATTTGAGTGTCAAACTGTATTTCATTGTATTCCGGTGTAAGTTTGATTTACAATTATAGTGAAATAAAAAGGTTTTGCCCTGAGGGGATTTTTTCTGAAATTTGTGTCGCATCTTTATTTATAATGGTTGACACTTGCACGCACGTAGTTATTTGAGTTTAAGGGATGAATTGATTTTATTCATAAATTGACACTAATTAAATAAGTTTGTAATTGTAATTTGCGCAACTATTTAAATCTTTATCTCACATAAGGTTTATCAAATTGGTATCAGAGCAGGTTACGTTAATTTATCGCGTATTCATATTTTATGCAAAAAATTATTTGATACTGATTTTTTGAAAAATCTGATTTGTAAATGTTTGTCACAATGTTTCAAAATGAAAACTTATATAGTCGGTTGCCAATTTTTGACGGGTCCAATTATGCTTACTGGAAAGCCCGTATTAAATCCCATTTAAAAGAAATTTATGAGAGAGTTTAGGCCATTTGTGAAAGAGGTTGGAACCCCCACACTTTCACCGCGAATAATGTCACAAATTTAAAACCTGTGTTAGACTGGACTGAGGATGAGTTGGATCACTTATAATTCACGTGGGCTTAGTGAAATTTTCGGACACGTCACCCCTAAGGAGTTCCGATGTATGATGATATACACCACATCTAAAGAAGTGTGGAATGTTTTGCAACTCACCCATGAAGGCACTAACGCGGTCAAAGAGTCTAAAATTCAAAATTTGACCACTCAATTTGAGACCATCACCCTGCTAGAGACTGAGTGTTTTGATGACTGTTATGCACGTTTGTCCGATATTGTCAACACTAGTTTTAATCTTGGTGAGTCGATTCCTGATGCACGAGTGGTTAAAACGATTTTAAGATTGCTGCCAAAATGTTTTATCCCTAAAGTAACCGTTTTAAATACCTTAGACAATTTGAATCGTTTGAAATTAGAAGAGTTGGTAGGAGACCTACAGACGTACGAAATTGACATGTTTCCCGACACAATCAAACCTAAGGATAGAGGGATAGCACTTAAAGCCCAATATAAGAAAAATAAAGTGAGTTTTTGTGAGTCCGAGTTTGAGGACGAGTTTGATTTTAACATGGCCCTTCTTGTAAAGATTTTTAAAAAATTTCTCCAGTTTTCGAAACAAAATACTTCCAATAAAAGATTTTTGGAGAAAATAGAAGGAAAGACAAGGCCAAAAAAGCGGTGAGAAAGAGAAAGAGGGTGAAGAAAATTTTGAAAATTTAAAATGTTTTGAGTGTGAGGGGAGAGGGCACAAGTCATTTGAGTGTCCCACTAGACTTAGGAGAGAGGGAAAGAAAGTTTTCATGCCAGCCACCCTGAGTGATAGTGAGGAAGATGAAAATGATTCTGAGGATGAGTCTTCACAAGGAAAGTGTACTATCTATTTGGCCTGTCACGAGAGCGCACACACTTTGTCCCACGACGATGAGTACACTTGTGCACGTGATACCCCCGAGATGGTTTTGAGTGTTTCTAGCGAGTCTGAGAGCGAGTGTGCTAGTGATGATAAGAGTGAGCTCCAGATTACGTTTCGAGAGTTGTACGCCGAGACCTTAAAGACTAAAAAATTGAATAATAAGTTGGGTCTAAGGTAAAATATTTGGAGAGAGAGATTGAGCGTTTGAATGAGTTTGAGTTAAAAGCAAGTCAACTCGAGAAAGTGAAGGTTTCTTTGAGTGAGCAGTTGATTACTTTGAATAAGGAAAAGAGTGATCTTATAGCCCGTGTGTCATAATTAGATACAAATCTTAAGCACACCTCGGAGTCTAAAGTCACTTTGGAGAACGCATCTAAGAAGGTGGAAAAGATGGTTATCAATCCTGTTTTGAGGAATGGTGAGAGTTTAGAAATAAGTCATGATGGTGCTTCTACTTCTTTTGTTTCCCCCGATCTGGTTCCTACTTTAGAGTTGGATTCACATGACTCTTGACCCAACCCACCTAGACGTCCCATACCTGTTAGGAGAGCGCGTAAGAGACATTTTGAGATAGGTGTACCTAGGCCGGTTTATGTTTGCTCCCATTGAAAAAATATAGGACACCTTAGGGAGTTTTGATTTAAATTGGGTTATGTGTCGCGCTTTACTCCTACACATGTTTGCACACATGCACCCACCCATGATACTTTGCTTGAACATAATGATATAGAGTTTGAACATATTCGAGATCAAGTACAAATTTTGGTCAAGACTTTATATACCTTGATGGAGTTGTTTCCAAAGATGTCACCGTCTTTGAAAAACTCCACCGCACCTACCGGTTGAGGTCTAGATATATTTGCTAGCATAGGTTATTTTGCATGATATTATCTTATGCCTATTGCTAGTATGTATCATTTGTTTTATACTTAGTTAGCGTTTTGCTTGCTTTTCTTATTTTTGAGTAGTGTTTTAACACTGTTTTGGATCTGTTTTCCCATTCTAGGAACTATTTTTACAAAATTCTCTCTGGACAAAACTGCCTGACATTCTGGGAAACTATGAAAATTTTGTTTTCTTGTTCAAACGAGGTAAGCTTTTATTCAAGCGACGTCTGCTATCGCGCGAAGATGCTTCTCGCGAGAACCCTTCTCGTTCGAGCGACATAGTGCTTCGTTCGAACGACCCCTGGAGTATTTTGACTCTTTTGCTTGCATTCCTCTGGTTCATCTTGTTATATTTTTTTGGTACTAATGGTTTTTTCCTAAACAGTGTTCGAAAAATACAAAAAATATTTTCGATTTAGAAAAAAATTGAAAAATCTAAAAAGAGTTTTGTATTTTGTTTGCACCTTATATGAATTGACATTTAGGATGACCAAGTCATAACTTCATGCCATATCCATGTGACTATTTGATAGTGTTTTAAGACAATATGTTGTGTCATTCATATGCTTTACAAAGTTTGGAGTCTTTGAGATGATATAGTGTTACTACCTACATGACTAACTCTTTTTATCCTTTATTGCATACATGCACGGATTTGTTTGACTTTTGTGCTTGTCTATCACATGTTGGTTGAGTGTTTCCATCTCAATTCTGTCTATACAACGAACCAAATGCGATAAAACTTGACAAAAAGTAGTGCATATTATAAACCGTTTGTGAGATTGTGTGTTTTGAAAAAAGGGGAAGGAATCCAAAAAATACTCATTTATCCTTGGCGATTAAGCCACTATTTCAATGGACCTAAAAAAGTGAGGAATTGAAAATTATTCGGGGTCCAATGAGGTTTAAAAGAGCCCAAAAAAATTAAAAGGCAATAAAAAGAAAATTATGCCAAAATGGGCCAATTTTTTTTATTTCAACACCTCATTAATAGAAAGATTTATCTTTTAATGAGGGAGTTTGGATAGAATTTTCAACGGTTTGTACGTCCTTTAAAGTCATGAGAAAGCATTACATAGTTTTGGACGTTATTGGTGTGGAAATCATTTATACTTTGATTTGTTTATATGATTAAGACGATGTCATCTAAATTCAACAATTTTACACCAAATGACAATTTTTGATGTTCATTCGTTAGGAGTACACTTATGCATCTTGCACATATGATATGATTGAGTTGATTTTCCTATCATATCTATTCACACCCATTCATTCCATTCCCATGATTTGGTTGTCTTAGTGTAAATTCATGGTGTGCGATTTTTGTAACATCATTTTTGCATTTTTAAAATTTTTATAACATCATTTTTGTTTTTGTTTTATAAAAAAATTGAAAATTCAAAAATAGTTTGTTTGCTTTGTTTTTTTGTGACACCCATATTTTCTTTATGTGATTTATTTTTTTCCTTTTCTATTTCGGACAAATAAAAAGGGGGAGAACGAATTATGATATTATGGGGGAGTTTATGTATGGGGGAGATTTGATTATGCTTTCATGTTTATGCTTATATCATTTCAATCTCCATACGTCACGAGGTTTTTGCTTTGTCTCATGTGTGTAGGTACAATTGAAAATCATTATGTTGCACACCCCGATGAGAAAAGCTTGGAGATTCAAAAAGTTGATTGTTAAAGCATCATTTGAAAAGATTTGAATACTTGACAGTTTATCTTTCCACGTTTGAATTTTTGGGAGGGTAGATTTGTGTAGGTCATTTAAGATTGATAATTCGGATATGTTTATTTTTTACCGGCATAGACATAGGGGGAGATTTGTAAGGACATTATCCGTCACATTTAGCATGTCGTATACCACTTCAAGTCGCTACAAGTCGTCGAAGGATTGATAAGCGTAAATCTACAAAGACCAATACGAATTACAAGAAGTCTTCAACATTCAAGCCCAATAAGGATGAATTTAGTAAAATGTGTTTAAGTTTCAGTTACATTTCACATTAAAAGTGTTTGGATATTTTTTTTATAAAAGTTAAAATGATTTTTGGAATTTATAAAAAAAGGTTTTTATTTTTCAAAAAAATTTTATCGTAAAAGGTTTGGATAAATATCTCCTGATCCCATGAACAGTTTTAAGATTTGAGGATTGCAAGTTATTTAAAACTTTAAAAGTCTTTTTTTAAAGGGGATCAGTGACTATCGTTCAAACTACGCCATATCTCGTTCGAACGAGATGGAGGTTCGGTAGAACGACGTCGCATGTTGTTCGAACGAGAGTTGTTTTAAGTCGACACATCACCGCCTTGATTTTGAATATAAATAAGGGTGTCCGGCTACTGTATTTCGCGTGGAGAAATACTGGTTTTAAACATAATACAATTTTGAGTGTTTTGGTTTATTCTCCAACAATTTAGGGTTCATAACTTTTGTTTTACAATTTATAATCTCAATTTCTTTTGTGTGGGTTGTTTTGTGGAACCCAAAACATAGTTTGCTATTAATCATACTTTGTGGGGAGATATCTGCAACCGAGAGATATGTGCTGTTGTGGAGTGAGTCTCGACAGAGTTTTTGTGACTGCATGTCATTAGGGAGTGCTACAGTGTTCCTAGGTTGAAGACTAGACTGCGATTCATGTAGGTTCATTGCATGTGGACTTATGGCTGATGACATCTACCGACGCTTGCGGGTATTCGAGTGTCAAACTGTATTACATTGCAATCCGGTGTAAGTTGTGATTTACAATTATAGTGAAATAAAAAGGTTTTGCCATGAGGGGATTTTTCCTGAAATTTGTGTCGCATCTTTATTTATAATGGTTGACACTTGCACGCACGTAGTTATTTGAGTTTAAGGGCTGAATTGATTTGATTCATAAATTGACACTAATTAAATAAGTTTATAATTTGAATTTGAGCAACTATTTAAATCTTTATCGCACATAAGGTTTATCATCCCATAAGGAGTGTTAAGTATTATACCTGCTCCACTTCTTGTTGTGCAAGCGGATCCATCAACATACAAGTTCCATACGGGGAGATTGTTATCAAATGCTTGATCAGTTAAAATACCATGATGGAGTGTTTTGATCCTAGCTTCCTCATACTTCTTGGACATCTCCTATGCTCTGGTGGAAGATTCTGGTAGGTCGGTAATGATTTCTACTGATCCTCCCTCTGTCGTGGGCTGCTTGGCGGTAGCCCTAGTTGAACTATCCCATCATAGGTGAATTTGATAATGAAATCTGCCAAAACCTGGCCTTTTGAGGAAGACCTTGGTTCATACACAATATCATACTCCCCCAATTATATTGCACAATACATCAACCTCCCAGACTTCTCTAGTTTGTGCAAGGCTTGCCTAAGAGGCATATAAGTGTACACCATAATTGTATGGGCTTGAAAATAGGGCTTCATCCGTCTGGATGCCTCAATCAATGCCAACGCTAACTTCTACAGGCATGGATACCTGATTTCTGCTTCTTGAAAGGCTTTGCTCATGTAGTAAACTGGATTTTGAACTCTATTTTCTTCTCTGATCAAGGCAGAACTTACAGCTGAGTCAGCGGCATCTAAGTACAAATACAACTTTTCTCCCAAAATTAGTCGGGAGAGTAGTGGGGGGTGATCCCAAATAATTTTTGAACTCCAAAAAAGACTTTTCACATTCTTCGTTCCATTTAAAGCTCATTCTAAGCACTTTAAAGAATATAAGACACCTATTAGTAGCTCGGGACACAAATCTGCTCAAGGCTACGACTCGCATGTAACAACCCACTTAATTAAATACCGGGTGCACAATCCTTTACCCAATTAACTCAAATTATTCAGCTAGATCATTCTTAGCATCACTGTCGAAAATAATTTTCTTTCTTTATTAACCACCTAGTAATCAATTAAGCTAGTGTTAAAATTTTCAATTTTAGTTTTTAATAAAATTCCTTTTTAACAATACCAATAACTTATAATATAAACCATTCCACAACAATGAATAATGAAAAAATATCATCACAATTTAATTAATGTAACTAGAATAAACTTCCCAGTTTCAAACATCTCAATACAGTAAACCAAATAAAATCAAATGTATCCAAAACCAACACAAATAAAACCACTGACTGAGATGGAATGAAAATGACAAGAATCCTCTAGCAACATGCTATAAAAGAAATGACTACATAATACATAAATCGATAGAATGATGCGTCTAATGCAAAGTCCACAACTCCAAAGTATCCATAGCACTTAAATTTTCGATCCTCTATGCTAGGCGTCCCTATGGCTGGACACCTGATATAGTATATACAAGAGGGAAGAGAATATGCAAGAGAAAACGGGTCAGAGCCCGATTGTAAAAGATTTTAAAAACAACAAGTGAATAAATGCTACAATTAGCAATTATTATATACACGTTAGATTCTCGGACTCTCTCTTGAGGTTCTCACCACTCATCTAGTGTGCACGCCTAACGTATCTCAAAATTATTATAGTTATTATTACCACTTTCACTAGATTATATCACTGTGTCAACTATCCATAGCCCTTATCTTCCCCACGTATTTTCTTCGCAACACATGTAATAAATATATATTAGTTCAATTCTCAGTATAATTAAGTGTTCTCATACTTAATTAATTTCATATTTCACTATCTTTCATGTCAACTTAGATCACATAGTACATAATACCACAATTATATATATACATTCACCCTATTATATATATATAGAACTGCACCCCAAGACTCAGTTACGGTGCATGCATACTCTGCTATCTAGTTCCCGTACATCTCGTAATTGTATAAAGGACTGTTGGTTCGGTATGTCCCTCGAACCACAAATATCAAAACACAAGTATTGGAGGCGAACATAGTCCTAAGACTTTGGTCTACGCACATACCTACGCACCCAAATAACCATTCAATACCATTGTTTTCACTAATGACAATTCAACCTAAGTCCTATGTTATGAGGCAATAAGTCAAAAATCCCCCATAAGGCTCATCAGGATATGACTGCCCTCAACGCGCAAACCTCCCGTCGATAGCAAGTAGGCTAGGTATGTCATACACATAAATCATCAAGGAATAGGTATATACTCAACCTATATAATAATAGGTACACACTCGACCTATATAACGTATTAGGAATTCATCCTACCCCAAATACCCGTGTATTTTTCGAATACCACCCGTATTTGATAATTTTGATTTATTCTCATTATCGTCGTATTTTATGTAGTTATCACTCACATAATTACTTTCTTAATTCAATATATAATTTCCCAACATTAACCCAAGTCTCTCACTCTTTGTTAATGTACCAAAAATTATTCAGAACTTATCGTGGGTCAAAAATACGAATTTCCAATTTTTTTGGGCTAAAATATGATTTTTGAAATCTCGTTAAAAGTCACTGAATTATCGTTCGAACGATAGAATCTCATTCGAACGATGTGGTATCTCATTCGAACGATATCCCATCTCATTCGAACGATGTCGTTTAAACGACTTCCCAGTTTGTTCGAACGACGTCTCATCAGTTCGTCCCTTATCTCAGTTTTCTGTGTTTTTCTCCATTTTCTTACACCCAAACCCACATGGAATATATCATAACAAAACCACAATATATCCACATCATTTATATATGTTTATGGGTGATTAAAACACATAGAAAACATCTAATTCCTTAATTTCAAGAAGGGTTTTTATCTAAATCAATATAATCCTTAAAATCCTCAAATTCTATATTCACCATTTATGTTCTTCATAAAACCCATAATATAATTTCTTGATTTACAATTCAAATCATCAATTTTATAACTTCAACATGTGAATTTCTCAAATACATGCAGTACTTATCACATTAATAAATTTATCCATCATTTCATGCTCAATTTCACCATTATCATGGGTGAATATTAATCCTATTCTAACATGGATATTATACTCACCAATTGGAACAAGAATTACACTTGCATTAAGGTTTAGGTCTGATCCTTTGGAGAATATATCTGTAGGATGTCCCCTCCTCTTTTTCGGTCACTTTTTCGGTGGTGGTGCAAGGTGGTTGTCCCTTGGTTTGCTCTCAAAACCTCTTCCTTTCCTTGGAAAAAACCTCTCACTTTCCTCAAAGACCTTTGCTTTGTTTTTGGGTGAATGAACCTAAGTTCTCTAATCCCTTCACTTATATAATAAAACCCAATTTTGGTAGTTACTATTCACTTCCCAAATAAAATGACCAAAATACCCCTACGGGGTGTCCTTTTGGTGTTTAATTGACCCGAGACCTAAATTAAACCCCCGGGTAGACTTTTCTGCCTATTTCGACCCTTTCAGACTCAACGGTGGACTCGAAATGACCATTCGAATGACTTAAAAATAATTTCCCTTTTAACCCTTTCAATTTAGTCCCGTCACGACTCACACGCGCGTCCCGACTTAATTTTAATAATTTGCGTATTATTCACTTGCGACCATATAATCATATATTACTTTTAATCACTAAGTAAAATTCAATATCAATCACATATTACTTTATTCTCTAGTAATATTAAATCCGAATTAATTCCAATTATTATTCATAATCAATTCCAAGTAATCCCCATTTTACTTTTAATTAATCTAATATTAAAACTCATTAAAATTACGGGGTATTACATCGTCGAGTTAGACTTTGTACATCCTTTTTGCAAGTAGGGGACTGCATTTCAATCAACGCCTTGATTTTTTCTGGATTTGCTATAATTCCCCTCTGATTGACTATATACCCGATGAACATTCCGTCCTGCACACCAAATACGCACTTGGTTGGATTCAACTTCATTTGGTGCTTCTCTAGTTGGTCAAAAGTCTGGCTAAGGTCGGCAATGTGATCAGATTATTTTTTGCTCTTCGTCAGCATGTCATCTACATATACTTTCATATTCTTACCTATTTGATCCTCAAAGATTTTATTCACCAATATCGGGTAAGTAGCACCAGTATTTTTCAAACCAAATGGAATAATATTATAACAATAAGTTCCTCAACTAGTAATAAAAGAAGTACGTTTCCTATCTTTAGGATTCACTCTAATCTGGTTATAACCAGAGTAAGCATCTATGAAACTTAGCAGCTCGTGTCCCGTTGTAGCATCAATGAGTTGATCAATTCGTGGCAAAGGAAAATGGTCTTTTGGGCACGCCTTGTTTAAGTCCGTAAAATCCACACACATTCCCCACTTGTTATTTTTCTTCTTGAACATAACGACGTTGGTCAACCAGGCTGGGTATTTAATATCATCAATGAATAAATCTTTCTGAAGCTTCTCAAGTTCTTCCTAAATAGCTTGGTTCTTCTTGGGGATGAACACCCTACGTCTTTGCTTCACAGGCTTAGCGTCTTTGCTAACATTGAGCTCATGGCAGAGAAAGTTAGGATCAATCCCAGGCATATCTTCGTGATTCCATGCAAACACCTGCTTTATTTGCCTTAGGAAAGTCACTAGCTCATGTTTAAGAACAGGATCCAGTGTTATTACTATTTGAGTAGTTCGCTCTGGCTTATCATCATCTAACACAATGCTCTCCGTTAATTACACTATTTAGCCTTTCACCAATTATGTTTCTTATCTTAGATCAAAGGTTTCAACCTTAGATTCGCTTTTAGGTTTAGATATGTCCACTTGATAAGTGGTGGTTCTTCTCTTTATCTATGTCAGATCTTCTTTCTCGACAAATGAGTAATAACATTCCTGGGCTATTTTTTGGTCACCTTTTATAATGCCTATCCTAAATTTGGTCAGAAACTTCAAACACTGATGGACTGTAGACGGCATAACTTTAAATTTCTTCAATCCTACTCTTCCCATGATCATATTGAAGGAAGAATGAACATTTTTGCCCATTATAAAGAAACATATCTTCTCTATCCGACTTGCTGGCCATGTACCGATCAACACCTCCAGTTTGATTGTCCCTATAGGAAATACCTTTTCACCGAAAAAAACTATTAGAGGCCTATGATAAGGTTCCAATTGGCTGAGCTTCAAGTTCAGACTATCAAAGCAGGGGTAAAACATAATATCTACTGAGCTGCCATTATCAACCAACACTCTGGAAATAATTATATCCTCTCTTATGACTTTGATTACTAAAGCAACATTATGGGGGTATAGCACCCCTGAAAGGTCATTTTTAGAAAAATTAATCACCAGCATATCTTTATTAACCTTCCTTGGTCGATATTCTTTGGATAGGTTAATCCTTTGGATATATGAACAAGATTGAGCCTCATTAAAGTAAGCTTTCCATTCAACAGTACGATCCCCTCCTCCTGCATCTCCACCTGTAATCATTTGATAATCAAAATATTTAAAATTGAGCTTGAATACCTCGTGTTCTGGTTTTCTAAGCTTCTCAGGCAGGTCAATATCATCCTCTCGATCATCTTCATGAGTTATCTTTCTCTCATCTCTAGGCTTTTATGGAGACTTTAACCTTTATCGAGCTCCACCGTTGTTCTATCGATCAACAAACATGTATACCTTTCCTCTTTGAATGAGTGCTTCAACTCTTTCGTCGTATTCGAAGGATCTTTAGCAAATATGCAGTAGAGTTTCTCGAGGAGAAACCCACTCATGAGGGCTATAATGGTTTTTTTTCATAATCAATGACTTTTAACTTCTCATTATTGAAACGAGTGATGTAATCTCGGGTACTTTCTCCCACCTTTTTCCTTACACTGAGTAAATGAGCTACTCGTTTCACTGGTTTAGCTCCAAAATAAAAGTTATCAATGAATAGCTCAGCAAGATGATTGAAACTAGAAATTTTCCCCTGAGGAAGACTGTTATACCAGATCTGAGCAGGTCCTGTAATTATCCCTGAGAATACCCTGTAGCTCATTTCATTGGGGATGACATAGATGTCTGTTGCTGCCTGGTACTTCTCTATATAAAAGACGTGATCAGTTTTCCCATCATATTTGGGAGTAACAATAGGAGATCTAAACTTTGAAGGTGTGGGAAAATCCACAATAACTTGTACGAAAGGAGATCCCTTCACAAAGCTTCTCTACAAAGGTTTCTTGGCCCTAGCCATTTATCCCAATCTATCTTCCAATCGCTGGATAGAACCCTTCTATGCATTATTTCCAGCATCAGATCTATGTGTTGTAGCTCTTTCATTCTAACCAACTATTTATGTTGAGCTCTCTTCCTATGAATACTTCTAGGCACGAGCAGTTCGTCGGACATCTAATTTAGATTGGGCTGAGCCCTCACGTCGATTGGTTGGTCGTCGATTATTTCTCGACAATGCCCCATGAATATTTTTATTCTCTTTGGGTCCCAAATGATCAAAGGGAGATGCTTAACTTAGCCTTTCTAAGGCACTCAATCTTTCAAGAGTAAAAGACTGATCATCATAGGTCTCTGATGTTCTGAGTGAAGAACTTACTCCTGGATGATATGAAGTATCTCTAATAGTCCTGGATTGACTATGTCTAATGCTTCTTGGAGGTGGTAGTGGCATATTTCTACGAGAAGATGAGGAAGGTGACCTGGCTTTTAGGTTTTGCACTAACTTCCTCATGGTATCTTGAATAGCCTCTTGTCGTCTGGCGAGACTAGCCAAGATTCCATTAAAATCATTATTAGTTGGTGGAGAAAAAGGAAGAGGCAGGATGACATCATTCCTGGTACTTGACTCAGGATTATCAGTCATGCTTGATAAATGAATGAGTGAAAATGTTTAGCAACACTTTCCCACAAACAACGTCAATCTATTGATGCAAAAAACTAGAATAGATCTAATTATTTGATCACAGATAAATAAGTAAATAAAAGAGACAAGTAATATTTTTAAAGTTGTTCGACTAAAGGGAAATGACACACCCCAACCCAGTTACTTATAATTAAGTTTGAAAGTCAAAGTGAGTCAAACCATGATTAATTTAACCAAACCATAAACAAGAGTTTTAATTTCAGAGTCATCGTTGTAAATCAATATAACTGAAAACCTTTTTACAACATCAGAGTAGTCATACTTATACAAACTTGCTTGAAGGATAATTTAACTTAATTACATCATTTACATTTAAACAAAATCTTTGTTTCTCCCATTCCTATCTAACCCAGCCCGACTTCCTAGATTTGGCAGTGACATCGCGTTACCTGAAAAAATTGTGAACATAGGAACCGTGAGCAAAATAGCCCAGTGAATGCATCACCACTATACTACTGCATGAATTTAAATGCAATAAATCATGTCCATATACTTATGTATTAACTTATCAGGCTCATTCATAATGAATGACCAACTTTTCCGAATCATGATTCACATATCCTGTCTAAATAGACAATTCTCCTCCATTCCTGGTCGAGGAGTAACCCCTTGTCATTAATAGACAAATCTCCCCCATTCCGGGTCGGGGAGTAACCTCCCATTTCGGTAAACCGAAATGAACAATTTCATATTAATTATATTATGATCATACCAACAACACGATATAAATATCTCTTTCCACTGAGTACACTCACCTTGGTTGACAACTATGTATTCACGTTTCCTTTTGGTGGAGATGAACTAGGTTGATTAGACCTTACACCTGTCAATTAAACTAAATAAGTACTGAACCTCAATAATAAATATTATCCTAACATAATTATGTAACTTTCCATGACTATACATCAACGATATACTTCCAATTAAGTCACATTCCATAAAACATAGGTAAAGGCAAAACAATGATATACATGTTGATAAAGTTACGAACATTCAACCGTAGGAAATACCTCATAAGGAATTTATTACCAAAACCAAGTAAACATTAAATTATACTTCTCAATGTATATACACATGAAACATGTACTCAAAGTACCCTTTGTAAGGACGAAATACAAACATTCATTCAAGGGGTATCCAGTATGGCCTCAAATTACTATCCTACATACTTAACTATCCTATATTCCTAAATTGTATAAATAGAGGGGTCAAACCTTATCAATATGAAAACATATATGAATATACTTTCCAATACAAGTGACGGTGTAATTTTTCAAGCTTCCTAGAGCAAGTTATGACCATTTCTTTACAACACAAGAAATCTTCCCTACAAGCTCCTCTATTGTTCCTTCAACTTGAAAGAATTTTCATAATTTTTCTACAGCATAATTTTCCATTATTTTCAAACTATTTCCATTACAAATACTTAATAGTACTTAATTAAAGTTTCATAATTTTTTGACTTCATTTTCTATCTCAAAAGCTTGAGTAAACTTAGGGCATGTCGAAATCAAGTATACAAACAGCAACTATGTACCAACTTTAAATCATCATTACGGCCTAACCACAAGGATATAAATTCTAATTTTCGGATATGATATGAATATATGAGATACTTTCATATCTAATTGGAATTTCTCAATTCCAGTAAGCACACAAAGAGATATGGAAGTTTGAATACAAGGGGTTTCAATACAAAACAATTTTTAAGGGTATATGCATTCAACTTAACTTAAACTTTCATATATTCATAAATATGCACCCAAGCATGAAAGGTCAATAAACAAATCAAGGATTTATATCATATAAATCATAAATATATGAAAAATAACAAGATTTTCAATTAGGATTACCTTCGGGACGTTTACGTAATTTCTACGGATTTTTCTACACTTTTTCTCCTCACTTTTCCTTCCTAAACTCCTTAATTTTCTTTCGTCAAGGTGAAACCCTTTCATGGCTGATTTTGGCTGAAGGATAAAGCTATTTCAAGGGTATAAGGTCGGCCAAGGCTGCCTCCCAAGCCAACCAATCAAATTAAACCATTTGGTTTAATAAAAGACAAAATACCACTTAAAGGGAATGGACAACTTTGCCCTTTGTTCGTAAATTCGGTATAACTCTTTACTCGGGCATCTATTTGATGATCTGTTTGTTGTATTACAACCATAACTCACATGTCTACAACTATCTAGTTTTCACCTCAAATCATTTATAGTGTTGTAAAGGTCAAAACTAGTCTCTAACAGGAACCTTTCCACCGAAAACAACAAAATTTGTATTTGTAAATAATTCGACCTTTCATGATTTATGAAAGTAGGATTATAATAACATAATCACTTAACATTAGATATACTAATATCACATTATTCATATCACATAAGATAATCATGATTTAAATATAATTATCATAATTATATTCGGGTTATCACAACTCACCCACCTTAGAAAATTTCGTCCCCGAAATTTAATATAAAGGTCACTTACCAAACAAATGGGGATACTATTTTCTCATGCTATCCTCCCTTTCCCAAGCTGCTTCTTTAACACCATGGCTCATCCACATAACCTTAACTAAGGTAATAACTTTATTTCTCAATACTTGCTCCTTACGATCAATAATTTCCATTGGTTCCTCGATGTACGACAAGTCTTCCTTCAGTTCAATTGGTTGAGTTTTCAACTGATGAGATGGATCTGCCAAATACTTACGAAGCATCGATACGTGAAACACATCATGTAAACGGGGTAAATATGGAGGTAATGCTAATCTATAAGCCAGGGGCCCAGTTCTTTCCAACACCTCATATGGTCCAATGTATCTTGGACTTAGTTTCCCCTTTTTGCCAAATCTCATAACGCCTTTCCATGGTGAAATACGCAGGAATAAAAAATCTCCCTTCTGAAATTCCAATGGATACTTCCTCTTATCTGCATAAAATATCTGCCTACTTTGTTCTATCTTTATCCGTTCCCGAATAATTTTGATCTTTTCAGTTGTCACATCTATTAATTCAGGACCTAATATTTTCCTTTCACCCACTTCATCCCAACACAAAGGCGTTCTACATCTCCTCCCATATAAAGCTTCATAAGGAGCCATACCAATAGTCAACTGATAACTATTATTATATGAAAATTACATTAATGGCAAATGATCATCCCAACTACCATTGAAGTCAAATACACAGGCTCGTAACATGTCTTATAATATTTGAATCGTCCTTTCTGATTGCCCATCAGTTTGTGGATGAAATGCAGTGCTAAACTTCAAACTTGTGCCCATGGCGTTCTGGAGACGAGGCCAAAACTTAGAAGTGAACGTTGGATCTCTATCTGATACTATTGACACTGGTGCCCCATGTAAACGAATAATCTCAGCAACGTACATACGTGCATACTTGTCAACATTGTAGGTGGTCTTAACTGGGAGAAAATGAGTTGACTTCGTCAATCGATCTACAATCACCCAAATAGAATCATTCCCCTTTGCTGACCGGGGTAATCCTATAACAAAATCCATCGTTATATGCTCCCACTTCCATTCCGAAATAGGCAATGACTGTAATAATCCTGCCGGCTTCTGATACTCCGCCTTTACTTGCTGGCACACTAAACATTTAGCTACGAATAGGGCTGTAAACGGATATTCGAAAATCCGTGTTCGTCCGATATCCGAATCCGAATTTGCGAATATTTATTCAAAAAAATGGAAACGGATACGAATATGGATACTCTATAGAAATATCCGAGAAAACGGATACGGATACGGATAGTAGTAATATCCGATACGGATAATCCGTATCCGACACGGAGTATCCATTTTACTGGATATCCGTTTTTTTGGATATCCGTATCCGTCTAACAAAGTGTAAAATATTAGTCATATAATATTTTATATATGAACTAAATCTTAAAATAAAAATTAAGCCTAAGTATAATTATATAAACTTTAAAAATCTAACATAACCCTAACCTAATAACAAAAAATAAAACACGGTCAAATCCTCATTTCCCCAAAGCCCTTCCCTCTTCCCTCCGATGTCACCTGTGCTGTCCTTCGAAGCTCCGATCTCCCCTGCATTGTCCTCCCATCTCCCCTACGCTGTCCTCCGATCTGCCCCCTATCTGACGCTATCTCTTCCAACTCCGAGATCGATGTCTCGGTGTCTCTTCTAGCTCACTTGATCCGATCCAATAATAGGTGGGTAAATGTTTGTGTGAAATGATTTTTGATGTATGCTATTCAGTATTTTAGCTCAGTTTGAAATGTAAGAATCACAAATGATTTGAAATTTATCTTCGAGACTGAAAATTTATCTTCGAGACTGAGTTTAGCTCTGTTTGAAAGCGTTTGAAAATTCACTTTTATTTTTTAATTATTATCTGTTTTTTAAGAGATTGAAAATTCACTTCGGGCCTATTTTTTAATTATTATCTGTTTGATCTACCACCAAAAGGGGTGGGTGTAAAGTCAGTAGCTTTCCATTTAGAGCCCTACTTGACACAAAGGAAGAGTAGAGATGGTTCTACACATTTACAAATTACATAAAAGATTTAATATACAAATGAGATGATTGGTCATAATCTAGTATATAAATGAGATGATTTCACCCAACTAAATGTCTTTGATTTTTTTGTATTAGTGGCCATGGACGCACATGCAATATTTGTTCAATGAATATTAGATGTAAAAATTTTATATGTTATGGTTATTAATTTTAATTTCCATAGTATTGATGTAGAACAAGTAGTAGAAGAAGTCAAAATGAAAATAATAATTATATAGATTATGTTATTAGTTTAATAATTTTTAATTCTAATAAATAATTTAGTTTTGTTATCCACCAAGCAATATTTAAAAGTCTCTAACTATCATTGTTTGTCCTACAATTGGATTGTTTAGCATCCAAATATGATTGTTTAGTTTCCACCCAAACTAGCCTCGAACCTATGTTATTTAGTAAACAAGTTGTATTACTTCGCTTAGAACACATCTTGCTTACTAAGTACGGTAATCTCTAACTATTCTAGTACTATAAATACGAGTCTTGTGACCCATTAGGAATAATTCAAGCACTATAAGAAATTACAGATTTTGCAACAATATTTAGCAACATAGTCCATTTTTGTTGCCAACAGAAATCCCTTTGTGATAAAATATCCTTTTTGTTTACTAAAAAGGATAAGATTAAAAATCACTGTGTGAGAGAAAAATTAGTTCCTTATAATTTTATGTTATTCAGAGTTGTTCTTGCTAATTATTTTTTTTAATCAACACGATGCAGTTTACTACTAACTTGCGAGTTTTTATTACCTCAATGCTTAATTCGATAAGGATACAAAGGAAAGGAGATGAGAAAGACACACTTCAGGAACTTAAGGGGTAAAAAATAACATCCATTCTTTATTGTAATATATTCTTTGTTTTCTCCGTTAATATTTTAATTGAGTTATACTTTTCAGGTAAGATGATGCTTCACTTCATTTATATTCAAACATTAGAGAAACTGAAGAGGATACAAATTTTAATGGCTCACAATTGAATAAGAAAATGTACATTAAAGGTTAGTACTTTTGCTCATACCTTATTTTATAGTTTAATTTGATGCTTTAGACATTCACTATATCTTACATGGAATGAAAAATTATATATTTAATTGATTGATTAAATTAGTGTTTGATATACTATGTGTATCTTAATGTATCTTAAACAATAAAAACGGATAAGGATATTATCCGAATCCGGGAAATCCGAGAGGATATGGATATGGATAGCTGAAATTATTATCCGAGTGGATATGGATACGGATACGGATGGTGTGGAGTCTAGGCGGATACGGATGTGGATACTATGGTATCCGCTCCGTATCCATCCGTTTTACACCCCTAGCTACGAACTCTGCAATCTCACGTTTCATATTGTTCCACCAGTAATACTCTTTCAAATCTCTGTACATTTTGGTACCTCCCGGATGCATAGAGTAAATATAACTATGTGCCTCTTCTAATATATCTTTCTTTAAGGGTGGATTATTCGGTACACAAATCCTATTTTTATAACACAACGATTCATCATTCTTAATTTCAAAGTCACTCTCTTTACCATCTAGGACATCTTGTTTCTTCTTCTCAAGGAATGGATCACTCGTCTGCAAATTTCGTATGCGTTCGGCCAATAAAGGTCTCACTGTGACATGTGCTAATAATCCTCCGCTTTTTGAAAACTTCAATTCAATCCCCATCGATGCCAAGTCAAGAATATTTCCAACACGGGCACACCGTATGCAACCAAGAATCCCTGATGATTTTCGACTCAAAGCATCTGCTACTACATTGGCCTTCCCAGGGTGATGATGGATGGTACTGTCATAGTCTTTAATCAGATCTATCCAACGCCTTTGTCTCAAATTCAATTCTTTCTGTGTAAACAAGTATTTCAAACTTTGATGATCAGTAAATATCTCATAAGTTTCTCCATACAAGTAATGTCTCCACAACTTTAAAGCAAAAACAATGGCTGCTAGCTCCAAATCGTGTGTAGGGTAGTTTCATTCATGCGTCTTTAATTGTCTGGAAGCATATGCTATTACCTTCCCATTCTGCATAAGAACACATCCTAGCCCTGAAATGAAGCGTCTGTATAGATCACAAAAGACTCATTCCCACATGGAATAGTAAGTATAGGGGCTGAAACCAACCGATTCTTTAATTCTTTAAAAATCCTCTCACATTCTTCATCCCATACAAACTTCACTTCTTTACGAGTCAATTTTTTCAATGGTAATGCTATTGCTGAAAATCCCTTAATGAATCTGCGATAGTAATCTGCCAATCCTAGGAAACTCCTAATTTCTGTCATATTCTTTGGACTCTCCCATTCAACAATTGCTTCCACCTTCTTTGGATCAACATATATTCCATTTCCCGAGACAACGTGCCCTAAAAACACAATTTCATTTAACCAAAACTCACACTTGCTGAATTTAGCAAATAATTTCTTCTCCCTCAAAATCTACAATACAAGTCTCAAATGTTTCTCATGTTCCTCCATGCTACGCGAGTAAATCAACACATCGTCTATGAATACAATCACAAATAAATCAATGAAAGGGTGGAATACCTGGTTCATCAAATCCATAAAAACTACCGGAGCATTAGTCAATCCAAATGGCATCACCAAAAACTCATAGTGCCCATATCGAGTCCGAAAAGCTATTTTGGAAATATCACTATCCTTCACTTTCAGTTGGTGGTAACCCGATCTCAAATCAATCTTCGAAAATACTGTGGCCCCCTGTAATTGGTCAAACAAGTCATCGATACGAGGTAGAGGGTACTTATTCAACTGCCGATAATCAATACATAATCGCATTGTCCCATCTTTATTTTTCACAAATAACACTGGTGCTCCCCATGGCGAAACACTAGGCCGAATGAAACCTCTGCTTATCAGATCTTGTAATTGCACTTTTAAATCTTTCAACTCCGCTGGTGCCATTCTATATGGAGCAAGAGAAATTAGACCAGTACCTGGAATTAATTCAATAGAAAACTCTACTTCCCTATCGGGTGGCAATCCTGGCAATTCCTCTGGGAAGACATCAGAAAACTCTCTAACCACGAGTATATCTTGAATTTTAACTGTCTCTTTATTAGTATCAACAACATAAGCCAAATACCCTGTACAACCTTTACTCAATAAATTTCTGCTCTTAATTGCTGAGATAAGAGAATTAGGGACAACATTACGTTCTCCTGTAAACTAAAACTCGGGTTCACTAGGCAGATGAAACATAACTTCTTTTCGAAAGCAATCAATGGAAGCATGATACGATGATAACCAATCCATCCCCAGTATAATATCAAAATCCCGAATGACCAATGGTATCAAGTCAACATAGAAATCTCGTTCACCCATTCGTAAGACACAATCTTTATAAACATGCGCAACTAGAATTACACTTTCCATTGGGGTAGAAATATATAAGGCACAATTGAGAAATGAACATGGTCTACCCAAATATGAAACAATATCTAATTCCACAAATGAATGCGTAGATCCAGGATCAATGAGCGCATATAAATCTTTGTTTGCAATAGAAAGTTTACCTATAACCACTTCAGGTGTAGCATGGGCATCTTGCAACGTCATTGCAAACACTCTTCCTCCTGTCCTCGATCTAGTTGCTTGTTCTGTACCTCTCCCCCTGGTGGCACTGTCTGGAGAGGATCCTTTATGAGGCCCCACACTACTGACTGAAACCGCTCTTGATAACATTGGACAATTCTTTCTCAGATGGCCCTTCTGATGACAGTTGAAACATTCTGTATTCAGTAGCTTTGGGCAATTTTTCTTTACATGACCCGATGTCCCACAAAAGAAACAAACATTCGGATCTTCTTGCGATGAAACTCTTGAACCTCTTCCACCACTTGCTTCACCCCTTTGAAAACTACTTCCCATGCCTCTACCATGCTAGAATTTCTGCCCTCCAAGTCTCGAATATTCTGTATCACTACCCTTTTGATAACTTGGATCGAATCTGCTTCTCTTTACACCTCGTTCTCGATTCCCTCTAGCTTCATTTGAAAAACGTCGCTAATCCCGTTTAATACAAGATTAAACTGTATAAGCAACTCCGAAATGTTTGTTGGAGAAACCCTTTTCTTTTGAAAAATAAAAATTATAAACAAGATGTGTTTACAAAGAAACTTATGTACGAGAGTATTTAAGATTGTGTAATCAGTTTTTAAAACTAAGGCAGTTTCAAAAATTCAGCACACTTATAGAATGAGATGAGTAGATGAAGATAATCAACACAATGATTTTAACGTGGTAAAACCTCTCCCAACAGAGGAAACATCCACGGTGACTTCTAAGTCACAAAAACAAAAATCCACTAATAACAAAAATCAGTTACAAACAATACAACATGCAAACACACAAATCAACCTATTCTAAGTTTAGGAATATACCCCACTTGGTGTCCTTCTAACTTCTCATAGATCTGATTTGTTGATGATGTTCTTCAGTTTGCTAACTTCCTTTGCTTTAGCTTCTTTACGTCGACTCAATGATCTCTGATCTTATACACAACACTTCCAGTGTAGTAGTGTGTTAAGTGTTTGTGAAGTGATCCCTATTCACATGCATGAACTCACACACACTTAGATTTACAAACAGTCCTATAAAAATTATATATAAAGTCTATATGCTATGATTTTGTTAATTTTCTTTCTTACAAAACTAAAAACCTTTTTGACCTTTAATATAACCCAGATTCCATGGATATCTCGCTTGAAAAATCGGACAAGATCTTAATCAATCTCTTTTTGAAAACATTTGTGAGATTGAAAATCTCCAAGTGTGAATCCAACTAGGTCAGGTTAAGTTTTGTAAAAACAGAAACCATAAAACATTTTAAAACCAAATCAAAAATGATTTTCTTAAACCAAGTAGAAAATATGCAGATCTAGTGAAAAATGTAACATGCAGAGTATAGATCTAACGTTTCTATGGAAAAAGAAACAAGATCTTCACTCTAACGTTTAAGTTGTGAACAAGATCAAACGATCAAGAGGTTACAGCAACGATATGAACAAACCACTCTCTCAAACACTCAAGGTTGTGTTTGGGGTTGAATGTATACGAAGGTTTGTTTCTGAGTTGAAGTGTTTAGGGTTAGGGTTAGGGTTTGGCTAACTGTTTCCCTTTCTCTCTCTCTTCTCTCTATTCTTTTCTCTCTTCTCTCACTTCTCTCTTCTCTCTCACTTCTCTCTCATTTTTTTTCTCTCAGATAGACGAATGCCCAAAAGTCTTCTAAGGCTGAGAAGTGGAGGGTATATATAGGGCTGAGGGAAGGTTCTGGATGATTGAGGCAAATCAATGGTTGAGATCAAGTCTTGCAGAGTTTGACTTGATCCAAATGTTATAAAATAGCGGTGGCTAGGAACGATTGTGATTGGTTCATATGGATAGCACCGGGATTAACTAAGAACACATGCAGACCCTCGATTAGGAATGATCCAACGATCAGCAATGAACCAGGCTTTCCTCTCACACAACAAACACACATTGACGCATTAAGGGGATGACAAGTGTTGACATATGAGAGGCCCTCACACGCGCGTCAAATTAATTCCAAAACATCACCCTGAAGTCTCTAGCGCTTTGAGATGCTACCCAACCAAACAATTCGAGTGAAAACAGAAGTTTCCAAAATAGAATATTAACCCCACAAATTATATAATCCCATTTTATTTACGAAAACATTTATTAAAAAATGTTTAAAAAATATCTAAAAATATTTAAAAATTCCCAAAAAATATTTAAAGCTCCAATTCAAGGGGAATTAAACACACACTCAATTTTAAGCAATATGAACACATGTATGCACTTCTAATTGTGTGTAGTGTGATTCAATTTTTACCTTCATAGATCATTGAAGAGTTTTAGAGAGAAAAGTTCTGAGGCTTTTTGGATTCTAGGATGAACTACCAATTTTGTCACTATTTCCGAACTATTTGAACACTTATACAGTATAGACTTAAGCAAGTCAAAGGTATAAGGTGCTTCAATCTCCCCCTTTGGAAATATGAGACAAAATCTCCTTTGAGTTAGCTTAAAACTCGTAGGGAACCAAAAGAAATAAAACCTAGTCCTATACAGAAGTTACTATCTACCCATTTCCTAGAAAGTCAAAAATTACATAACTCAACTATTTACAAATTTTTACACTAGAAAAGGTAGACAACCAGTAGAAGAGATTCCTGCAAATATGCACACTTAGATTAAGCAGTTCAGATGAAATGTGAACAAAAAATTGAACTCATAAAACTCAAATTTTTAGATATGTTAATGGAGCTTTGATTGTCACAATACAATTGTAATTGATCTTCTTTAATCCCATAATCACTTAACATCTGTTTGATCCATAACAATTGAGCACAGCAACTTCCTGCTGCTATATATTCGGACTCAGCCGTAGATAAAGATGTGCAATTCTGTTTTTTGCTACTCCAACCAACTAAATTATTGCCGACATAATAACAAGCACCTGATGTACTTTTACTATCATCAGTACAACCGGCCCAATCAGCATCAGTATACCCTATGATGGTGCTACAGGTATCCTTAGTGTACCTAAGTCCAAGATTAAGAGTGCCTTTTATGTACTTTATTATACGTTTTACACTCAATAAATGGCTCTCTTTAGGGTTATTCTGGTAACGAGCACACAGACATACAGCATACATTATGTCTGGTCGGGAGGCAGTTAGATAGAGTAGGCTACCAATCATACTACGATAGAGTGTGGAATCAACTGACTTTCCAATTTCATCTTTACATAATTTAACAGTAGTACTCATAGGTGTTTTGGCGACTTTAGCATTATCTAAACCAAATTTCTTAACAATATCTAAGGCATACTTGGTTTGAGAGACAAATAGTCCATCAGAATTCTGTTTCACTTGAAATCCTAAGAAAAGCTGTAGCTCCCCCATAAGGGACATGTGAAATTCCTTATGCATACTAGCAGAAAAGGATTTAACTTCAGATGTTGAAGTAGACCCAAAGATGATGTCGTCTACATAGACTTGGGCTATAATAATGTTTTTGTCAAAATGTTTGACAAAGAGAGTCTGGTCATTTCCTCCTCTCTTAAAACCCTTATCCAACAAAAAGTTGGAAAGGCGTTCATACCAAGCTCTAGGAACTTGTTTTAAGACATATAAAGCCTTTTTTAGACGAAATACATGGTTAGGGTATTTAGGGTCAATGAACCCTTTGGGTTGTTCTACATATGTTTCTTCGGACAGAATTCCATTTAGGAAGGCAGATTTGACGTCCATTTGATAAAGTGTGAATTTTAAGTGACACGCAATGGCGAAAAGAAGTTGAACAGATTCAAGACGAGTGACAGGGGCAAAAGTCTCGCTAAAATCTATTCCTTTTATTTGAGAGTAGCCTTGAGCAACAAGTCTAGCTTTGTTTCTAAGAATCACCCCATTTTCATCAGATTTGCTCTTAAAGATCCAACGTGTTCCAATAACATTTTTGTTTTGAGGCCGAGGTACAAGATACCAGACATCGTGAATGACAAATTGTAAAAGTTCTTCCTGCATAGCAGAAATTCAGTGTGTGTCATTCAATGCTTCATTAACATTTTTCGGTTCCACAAGGGATACGAAACATGCATAATTAGCATAATTTCTTAACTGGGATCTAGTACGAACTGGCTCATTAAGATTACCGACCACGTTGTCAATGGGATGATCTTTAGAGACCCAGCCAGGTACTTCTGGACTCTCAATAGGTAATGAGTCATCTATTTCTGGTGAATCAGTTTTGAAATCATTTTCAGATTCAACCACAATAGGTGATTCAGATGTCTTATTTTCGACAATAGCGTCGCTTACAATTACATTTATCGATTCCATAAGGGCCTTAGTACGCAGATTATATATACGATAAGCACGACTGTTTGGAGAGTATCCTAAGAATATGGCTTTATCACCACCACGAGTTTCGAATTTAGACAGATGTTCTCTATCTTTACAGACATAACACTGACTTCCAAAGGTTCTTAGGTATTTCAGATTAGGCTTCTTACCGTACCACAACTCATAAGGGGTTTGTTTAGAGTTTTTCCTAAGGTAAACCCTATTAATGATATGACATGCAGTTCTAATAGATTCTACCCAGAAGTACTTAGGTAGAGATTTGGTATGCAACATGACACGTGCCATCTCTTGAAGATTTCGGTTTTTCCTTTCAGCAATACCATTCTTGCTGAGGAGTCTTAGGGGCACTAAATTCATGTTTATAACCGTTGTAGTCACAATATTCAACTATTCCTGTGTCTATGAACTCTCCCCCTCTATCACTACGAATGCGATTGACTTGAGTGTCCTTCTCATTTTCAATTCTTAATAAAATTTTCAAAAACTTCTGAAACATGTCAGATTTTTGTTTCAAGAAGGCAACCCAAGTGAATTGTGTGAAATCATCAACCATGACAAGGATATAACTGTGTCCACAAAGACTAATAGTTCTAGAGGGACCAATATGGTCCATATGGATGAGATCTAAAGGTCTAGAGGTGAGAATGTCTTTAACCTTTTTATGCGAAGTCTTAACTATTTTTCCTTCCTGGCAATGACCATAGACAACACTTGAAATAGGTTTAATTTTAGGAATACCTCTAACAATCTCTTGACTAGACAATCTACCAAGGATATCATAACTTAGGTGACCCATACAATTATGCCAGATCTCATTGTCATCCATTCTGACAATGTTACAGATTTCAGAACTAGTCTTGACAGTATAACAATTGTCAGGTGTTCTAAATCCTGTAATAATGCATTCACCTTTATCATTTAGAATTTTACAATTGTTCTTTGAAAAGGTGATTGTATGGTCAGAGTCACAAAATTGTGATATACTTAGGAGGTTGGCTTTAAGGCCTTTAACTAATAGAACATTTTCGAGAACAGGCATTCCTTCTTCTTTTAGGGTTCCTTTACCTATGATCTGAGATGAAACACCAGCACCAAAAACTACTTTCCCACCAGCAAATCTGGTTTTGTTTAAAAGTTTGGTTTCATCTCCTGTCATATGTTTGGAGCATCCTGAATCTAAATACCAACCAGATGAAGTGTGTTCAGCTTTTAAAGTAGTGATAACAATGTTACACTTCATTTGGGGTAAAAGATCATCTTTTCTAACCCAAATAGCTCTAGTTTTAATTTTACGCAAGTTTTCCCTCATTTGATAAAATTTTCGAGACACAGCTTTTTGTGGAAAAACATTTGGAGCAGCAAACTGATTATTGTGAAAAATTTGAGCTTTTGGTTTAGGAGAGTTTCTGGGAGCCTTTATCTTAAATGAACTTTTAGTTTTGGTCTTTCTATTTCTGTAGTTAGAGTTCTTATCAGGTTGTCCTGGAAGGACATAATTGTTACGACTTTGCCTAGAATAGTTAAAGTTCTTGTAGACAGAAGTGTTGTAAACAGGGGTGTTTAGACGCCTAGCATAACAACCTTCAAAGGAATGACCATAAATGTCACAGTAAGAGCAATATTTATTGCTTGAGGGATGGATTTCCTTAGGAAAACTTCTAAAGATGGGTTTAACAGCATTCTGTTCAGTAGTGCTATTCCTAGGAGGGATGGTCTTAAAGGTAGAATCAGCCTTTCTGATCAAAGGACAGACGTATTTAGTCGTAAGTGCAGTCTCAGCCTTAGAGTTACTAGACTCTCCAATGTCTTTCTCTTGTTGCTTTTGATCAAATTCCTTTTTAATAAAATGAAAGTCTGGACATGTTTCAATTGGTCTTTTGCCCCCAGACACAAACTTAATAGGTTCAAGTTTTGTAGTTTGTAGTTTGTTCTTAGGGCAAAATCCAATACCGGTTCTATCATCAGAATTGGTCTTGGAGTCAACAATAAAGTCAGTAAAACAATTTTAATTGTTTTCAAACTTAGAATTTTTTTTGAAAAGAGTAGCTGTCTTTGTTTTTGCTTCCTCCAGTTCTAATAATGTTCCCTTGTTTTCATTTCCAGGGTTTCATTAGTTTTAGTCAACTCTTTTAATTTTTGATCAAAAGTTTTAATTTTAGATTGATGAGTCAGACACTGGTTAGTGTACTCATCAGCATTCAACTTCACAATAAGACTTAGATCATCTAATTTCTTAGTCAAGTCTTTAATAGTCTTCTCCAGTCTAGTGCCTTTTTTAAGAGTCTTAGCATACAAAGTATGGATATCAGGGAGGTCATCTGTGTCTGAGTCGCTAAGTGAAGTGTGTGTAGTGACCCCTAACGATTCAGTTTTAGTACTCACGCACCCATTTACATCGTCTTTATCGATATCACTTTGACTCACACACACGGAACTAGAACTAGCAACATTTTCAGACAATAAAGCATCTAGGCCAATCAAAGGAGTATTCACACAAGCAAGAGTAGGAGCATCATTATCACACACAAGCATATTATCATTGTAAATGATCTTAGCATAAAAGGACATGCAAGGGTCAAGTACATTTGAAGACTCAAGTTCCTCTTCATCAGAGTCACTTGAATCATTCCAAGTTTTACAGACATTGGCTCTATTGTGTGTGTTGGCTTTATTCAGATTAACTCTGCAGTCGTGAGCAATGTGACCTAGTTTCCCACATCTAAAACATTCAATCTTTTTAAGGTCTCTAGTGGGTCTGGAATTGTTATCCTTAGGATGTTTGTCAAGTCCTCTCTCATGAGGTTTGGAATTAGACAGAGTAGGATAATTAGGCTTGCCTTGTTTAGATGCCTGTTTGTTTCAAAATTTGACAATTTTCTTAAATTGTTTAGACATTAAGGCAATCTGATTATCTAGTTTTTCTATATCACACTCCTCATCAGAGTCAGAGTTGGTCAAATTAGACTCAAGTTTGGGTATCTTAGAGGCAAAACTCAAGTTAGAGTTGGGCTGTTTTCTTTGAGAATGATTTAATTGTTTCTTAAAGTCTAATTCCATTTCCACAATCCTAAGTTTGCTACTGAGTAACTCAGGGGTAAGGTTTTGATCATTCATTTCCTCAATAGCATACCTCTTACTGTCAAACTTTTGTGGTAATGACCTTAGAATTTTAGAGACAATTTCATTCCTATCATAAGTTATACCATTAGCATGCAACTTAGTAACTATATCAGTTAAGTTCATGTAAAAATCATCAAACGACTCAGAATCAGACATGATCAAAGAGTTGTACTGCTGGATAAGCATTTGAGTTTTAACAGCTTTAACTCTTGAGTCTCCTTCATGGGCAGTGATTAATGTGTCCCAAGCTTCCTTAGAAGTGGCACAAGCTGAGATTCGTTTGAACTCATACTCATTAATAGACATAAAAATGGCATTCTTGCCTTTATTGTTATTTCGAGAAATGGTTTTCTCTTCTTGGGTAAATTCACTTAAGATTTTCTTTACCCTCTCATCACTTCCTTCAGTGGCTGGTTTAGTAGGATAAGTGTATCCATTTTCAATAATGTCCCAGACATCATCTCCTAAAGTCCCTTGGATGAAGGCAACCATTCTTACTTTCCAGTAAGCAAAGTTGTTTCCATCAAAGAGTGGAGGTCTGGACAGATTACCAAATCTTTCATTCTTCTCGTCCATGGTTAAGTTTTTCAGAAAACGATTTCAGAAACACAAGATCTTTTGAAATAAAAGTTAACAGGGCTCTGATACCAATTGAAAAACATCGCTAATGCCGTTTAATACAAGATTAAATTGTATAAGCAACTCCGAAATGTTTGTTGGAGAAACCCTTTTCTTTTGAAAAATAAAAATTATAAACAAGATGTGTTTACAAAGCAACTTATGTACGAGAGTATTTAAGATTGTGTAATCAGTTTTTAAAACTAAGGCAGTTTCAAAAATTCAGCACACTTATAGAATGAGATGAGTAGATGAAGATAATCAACACAATGATTTTAACGTGGTAAAACCTCTCCCAACAGAGGAAACATCCACGGTGACTTCTAAGTCACAAAAATAAAAATCCACTAATAACAAAAATCAGTTACAAACAATACAACATGGAAACACACAAATAAACCTATTCTAAGTTTAGGAATATGACCCACTTGGTGTCCTTCTAACTTCTCATAGATCTGATTTGTTGATGATGTTCTTCAGTTTGCTAACTTCCTTTGCTTTAGCTTCTTTACGTCGACTCAATGATCTCTGATCTTATACACAACACTTCCAGTGTAGTAGTGTGTTAAGTGTTTGTGAAGTGATCCCTATTCACATGCATGAACTCACACACACTTAGATTTACAGACAGTCCTATAAAAATTACATATAAAGTGTATATGCTGTGATTTTGTTATTTTTCTTTCTTACAAAACTAAAAACCTTTTTGACCTTTAATATAACCCAGATTCCATGGATATCTCGCTTGAAAAATCGGACAAGATCTTAATCAATCTCTTTTTGAAAACATTTGTGAGATTGAAAATCTCCAAGTGTGAATCCAACTAGATCAGGTTAAGTTTTGTAAAAACAGAAACCATAAAACATTTTAAAACCAAATCAAAAATGATTTTCTTAAACCAAGTAGAAAATATGCAGATCTAGTGAAAAATGTAACATGCAGAGTATAGATCTAACGTTTCTATGGAAAAAGAAACAAGATCTTCACTCTAACGTTTAAGTTGTGAACAAGATCAAAAGATCAAGAGGTTACAGCAACGATATGAACAAACCACTCTCTCAAACACTCAAGGTTGTGTTTGGGGTTGAATGTATACGAAGGTTTGTTTCTGAGTTGAAGTGTTTAGGGTTAGGGTTAGGGTTTGGCTAACTGTTTCCCTTTCTCTCTCTCTTCTCTCTATTCTTTTCTCTCTTCTCTCACTTCTCTCTTCTCTCTCACTTCTCTCTTATTTTTTTTCTCTCAGAAAGACGAATGCCCAAAAGTCTTCTAAGGCTGAGAAGTGGAGGGTATATATAGGGCTGAGGGAAGGTTCTGGATGATCGAGGCAAATCAATGGCTGAGATCAAGTCTTGCAGAGTTTGACTTGATCCAAAGGTTATAAAACAGCGGTGGCTAGGAACGATTGTGATTGGTTCATATGGATAGCACCGGGATTAACTAAGAACACATGCAGACCCTCGATTAGGAATGATCCAACGATCAGCAATGAACCAGGCTTTCCTCTCACACAACAAACACACATTGACGCATTAAGGGGATGACAAGTGTTGACATATGAGAGGCCCTCACACGCACGTCAAATTAATTACAAAACATCACCCTGAAGTCTCTAGCGCTTTGAGATGCTACCCAACCAAACAATTCGAGTGAAAACAGAAGTTTCCAAAATAGAATATTAACCCCACAAATTATATAATCCCATTTTATTTATGAAAACATTTATTAAAAAATGTTTAAAAAATGTTTAAACAATATCTAAAAATATTTAAAAATTCCCAAAAAATATTTAAATCTCCAATTCAAGGGGAATTAAACACACACTCAATTTTAAGCAATATGAACACATGTATGCACTTCTAATTGTGTGTAGTGTGATTCAATTTTTACCTTCATAGATCATTGAAGAGAATTAGAGAGAAAAGTTCTGAGGCTTTTTGGATTCTAGGATGAAATACCAATTTTGTCACTATTTCCAAACTATTTGAACACTTATACAGTATAGACTTAAGCAAGTCAAAGGTATAAGGTGATTCATCATTCACGTCCCTTTCTACTAGCATGGCTTTGTTCACCAAGGAGGAATAGTTAGAAGTCTCTAAAGCCGACAATCTAGATTTAATGACTAACTCAAGCCCATCGAGAAATCGGCTGCACATATCTTCCTCATTCCGTATAAACCTCGAAGCAAATCGAGATAATGCTGTCAGTTTAGCTTCGTATTCTATAACTGTCATACTCCCCTAATTCAATATGAAATATTCCTTCTCCTTTTGCTTTCGATACATTGGGGGAAAATACTTATCATACAAAGCTTTGACAAAAGCATCCCATGAGATCACATTCCCACCTTCTGGAGTAATCAACAAATGTTTTGTGGCATCCCACCAATATTTAGCTTCTCCTTTCAGCATATACGTCGCCAAGGTCACTCGTTGATTTTTAGGCATCCTCATTACCCCAAAGATAAGTTCAATTTATTTAACTCATACTTCTGCCTCTGCGGGATCAACTGCTCATTCGAACGATGGTGGGTTCATCTAAATAAATTTCTCATGTGAAGTACTTCTTTCTTCCCGGTGTATCACCTCATCAGCCCTAGCTAAGACTTATGCCTCCAGTTGCCTGGTCAGTTGTTCTTCCATCTGAGCCATAAATCTAGCTTGCTTCTTTGCCATTAGAGTCATAGCACGTGCCATTTTTTGCATATCTGTCAGTTGTTCTGGCTCGAGTTCCACATTTATCTGAACAGGTTGCTCAACCTCCGCTTTTGCTGGAATATTTAAAGCCTCATCTTCTAATCTCACATTTACATTCCCTCGTTCCATTCTCTTATATCTGAAATGAATCAAAGATATAACAACATGCAGATATACATATATTTCCTAATATAATCGTTAGTATCAAATAAAATATATTTCTAACATTCACTGCCAAATCTAGACTCTTCTCACTCCAGAACCTCTAAAACCTAGTCTCTGATACCAAAAGCTGACACACCCCAACCCAGTTACTTATAATTAAGCTTGAAAGTCAAAGTGAGTCAAACCATGATTAATTTAACCAAACCATAAACAAGAGTTTTAATTTCAGAGTCATCGTTGTAAATCCATATAATTGAAAACCTTTTTACAACATGAGAGTAGTCATACTTATACAAACTTGCTTGAAGGATAATTTAACTTAATTACATCATTTACATTTAAACAAAATCTTTGTTTCTCCCATTCCTGGCTAACCCAGCCCGACTTCCTAGATTTGGCAGTGACATCGCGTTACCTGAAAAAATTGTGAACATAGGAACCGTGAGCAAAATAGCCCAGTGAATGCATCACTACTATACTACTGCATGAATTTAAATGAAATAAATCATGTCCATATACTTATGTATTAACTTATCTGGAACATTCATAATGAATGACCAACTTTTCCGAATCATGATTCACATATCCAGTCTAAATAGACAATTCTCCCCCATTCCTGGTCGAGGAGTAACCCCTTGTCATTAATAGACAAATCTCCCCCATTTCGGGTCGGGGAGTAACCTCCCATTTCGGTAAACCGAAATGAACAATTTCATATTAATTATATTATGATCATACCAACAACACGATACAAATATCTCTTTCCAGTGAGTACACTCACCTTGGTTGACAACTATGTATTCACGTTTCCTTCTGGTGGAGCTGAACTGGGTTGATTAGACCTTACACCTGTCAATCCAACTAAATAAGTACTGAACCTCAATCATAAATATTATCCTAACATAATTATGTAACTATCCATGACTATACATCAACAATATACTTCCAATTAAGTCACATTCCATAAAACATAGGTAAAGGCAAAACAATGATATACATGTTGATAAAGTTACGGAAATTCAACCGTAGGAAATACCTCATAAGGAATTTATTACCAAAACCAAGTAAACATTAAATTAAACTTCTCAATGTATATATACATGAAACATGTACTCAAATTACCCTTTGTAAGGACGAAATACAAACATTCATTCAAGGGGTATCCAGTATGGCCTGAAATTATTGTCCTGCATACTTAACTATCCTATATTCCTAAATTGTATAAATACAGGGGTCAAACCTTATCAATATGAAAACATATATGAATATACTTTCCAATACAAGTGACACTGTAATTTTTCAAGCTTCCTAGAGCAAGTTATGACCATTTCTTTACAACACAAGAAATCTGCCCTACAAGCTCCTCTATTGTTCCTTCAACTTGAAAGAATTTTCATAATTTTTCTATACCATAAATTTCCATTATTTTCAAACTATTTCCAGTACACATACTTAATAGTACTTAATTAAAGTTTCATAATTTTTTTACTTCATTTTCTATCTCAAAAGCTTGACTAAACTTAGGGCATACCGAAATCAAGTATACAAACAACAACTATGTACCAACTTTAAATCATCATTACGGCCTAACCACAAGGAGATAAATTCTAATTTTCGGATATGATATGAATATATGAGTCTACTTTCATATACAATTGTAATTTATCAATTCAAGTAAGCACACAAATAGATATGCAAGTTTGAATACAAGGGGTTTCAATACAAAGCAATTTTTAAGGGTATATGCATTCAACTTAACTGAAACTTGCATATATTCATACATATGCACCCAAGCATGAAAGGTCAATAAAAAAATCAAGGATTTATATCATATAAATCATAGATATATGAAAAATAACAAGATTTGCAATTAGGATTACCTTCAGGAGGTTTACGTAATTTCTACGGATTTTTCTACACTTTTTCTCCTCACTTTTCCTTCCTAAACTCCCTAATTTTCTTTCCTCAAGGTGAAACCCTTTAATGGCTGATTTTGGTTGAATTATAAAGCTATTTCAAGGGTATAAGGTCGGCCAAGGCTGCCTCCCAAGCCAACCAATCAAATTAAACCATTTGGTTTAATAAAAGACAAAATACCACTTAAAGGGAATGGACAACTTTGCCCTTTGTTCGTAAATTCGGTATAACTCTTTACTCGGGCATCCATTTGATGATCCGTTTGTTGTATTACAACCCTAACTCACATGTATACAACTATCTAGTTTTCACCTCAAGTCATTTATAATGTTATAAATGTCAAAACTAGTCTCTAACAGGAACCTTTCCACCGAAAACAACAAAATTTGTGTTTGTAAATAATTCGACCTTTCATGATTTATGAAAGTAGGATTATAATAAACATAATCACTTAACATTAGATATACTAATATCACATTATTCATATCACATAATATAATCATGATTTAAATATAATTTATCATAATTATATTCGGGTTGTCACAGGAAAGGCCTACGTCCACTGTCTTGTATTGCCTATTTTCACTTGGATTGTGTTTCGATCCATTTTATTGTAGGGATTACAATGTATTTATATCCATATAAGGGAATCAAGAGTCTAAATTTTTAAGGATGGAATGCCTTTATAAATTAGGAATTTACATCAGTACATATTGCTTATAATGTATATGACTGTTGGCGCTTTGCTAACCATGGTTGTCGGTCTTCCTGCCGTTGGTCAGCATTCAGATTATTGGTTGGTATTCCTGGATTTGGTCGAATATTTATGCCTTGATGACTATGACTGGTTCCATTTTAGATAACATATGATTATTTATGATTGGTCCACATAAGAGGGTGATTTTTGGTATCAACACTCGCCATAGCCCTTTTCCCACTCAACATTGGATAGCATGGTAGAGAGGTGTATGTTCTTCTTCTTTTAAATATCTGTGGACTCCTTAAAAATTTGATCATAAGTGTTGATGATATCATTGTTCACACCTTCACCATCATCCAAAGAGGAAAATTAAATTCCTATAAATCATCCACACCATCAAAATGCCCCTAGCCATAAATGCGACATAGTTATTACTAGGGATTTCTTGTTATGAATCTGAGTCATCATCACTGAAAGTAGATTGATATGCATGTTTGCCACTACCTTAACTCGATTTTGTATGAAATTATATGGAATAATGTCCCTTTTATCACATGTGTAACATGTGATGATATTTGGGAAGTCTTGCTTCTTCTCTCCACTTCCTTGACCCGATTTAAACCTCAGTGCATATGATCTTAGGTCACCTTTGGATATAAATTTCTTTTTCCATGACTTGGGAAATTTCCTAGTAAGGAAAGCCATATTATCCTCACTAATGTACAGAGATTCCATATCTGGAGGAACCTTGTGAGATTTTCCTTAAAGGTTATGCTTTTTTCTTTAATAGGTTCTTTAAGGTGATAGTTCATATTCCCCTTATAAGTTTAAAGTGAGACTACTAATTTGTTTTCTTTTAAGGGAGTCTTAAGTATCACTTGAACTTCAATGATGTCATCATCCTTTCAATAGAATTTAAAGGTAAAAGACTTGATAATCTTATCGATAACTATATCCTCTTTGGTCACTTTTCCCAATGAAAAAGCCTAATTAACTATGTCATTTAGTTGAGCATAAAATTCATCAGAGGTTTACTTATCCTTCATGGTAAGGACTTTAAAACGAGTGGTGAAGCATTGGAGATTCTCATGCTTCATAGAGGAGGTGCCTTAATTTTTCGTTTCTAAAACTTCCCATGTCTCATTTAACATAGTACATGTCAAAATATGTAGTAACTCACTAACGATGACACAACCAAAGATTGAATTGATACCTTTGGCTCTCCACCCACTCTCTCTCGTGTCGTTCTCATCACAACTAGATCTTATGTTGGGGACTTTAACATCGTCAACAACGGTAACCATAAAATTCCAACCCATTAAAACACTATTCAAAATTTGATAATCAATATACATAATATGTGCCATCATTCAAACCTTCCAATGATATGGACCATCATCCATATCGCAAAAAAGATATACTTTATGGGTTCAAACCTAAAAAGAATGAGATCCACTCTGATACCAGTTGAAAATGCGAGCCCCCAAAGGTGACTACCCAACTAAAAATTAATTATAAATTTGAAAAGATAATTTCCTTTTTAAAATAACAAAGGGTGTAAAATATCTAAAAGGTTCTACGTGATAAATTATTTTATCAATATTAGAATCTAATCAATTTTATCTTATTATTAAGACAAGTGATTCTAATAATTTCGAAAGGTAAAGAAATTTCGAGGAAAAACCCACTAACAAAAAAAACTCGAGCCGAAATGAACTACAAATGTACTATGGCCGAGATTTAAAGAAACGGGTAAAAATGACTTACAATCACACAATGCACTAACTTCCCATCAACTCTTTCACACTATATTCTCCGAGGAGAGCGCCAATAGCTGCAATGCAATACACAACCACAACAGGGTTTGGTTCTCAACCATCTCTTCAAATTTTATGCCAATCAAATCTTTTTTTAAGTGGAAGAGATCTTCTGTTTCAAGGCAATAGAACCACTAGGTAACCACCGACTACAATCTAAATGTGTGAGGATATCCTATGGTTGAAAGATATGTAGTAAATATTTGGCTTCTCTTAAAACTCATTAAGTGTTTTTAAGGTTTTTGAAAGTTGACCATATTCAAGAACAAAAGTATTTTGGAAAATAATTTGTTAGAACAAGTTGAATATGAAAGCCTAACTTTTTTTATTTAAGAATGAATCAAAAAGAAAATTGAATAACACAATGAGAAGATTAAAAATTTTCTCTTGAAAGCTAATATATTTTCTCTCTTAAAAATTCACTTCTCACCTCTTATGGAACAATGGAGCAACTCTTTATCATATACACAAGTGTGTCAAGACAAGTGAGTTATACTCAAGCTTTAGAAAATTCATAGGTCAAGACAAGATCAATGTGGCTTCCTAAGTATAATTTTTTCTTAGCACAACTACCAAAGAAATCTTTTGGAAATATATTTTTAAAAGTAAAAAATCTACAGTCTCACGAATGCTTCGCAGTAGTGAAAAAAGTTTTTGATGACGCGAAGGCTCAACAACAAAATGTCGTGCTATAAGCCAAATATCATTTCCCACCAATGGACACGATTCGTGAATATGAAGTTCTTCTTCACTAAGATGAACAATCAGCTACCAAGGTTGCGAATAGAGCCAGATTTTTCTAGTTTTGCAGAATTTCAAAAAACTCAGAATTTACTTATATAACCTATGGCCAAGTAAATTTTAAACACAAATAATGCATTTTAAACATAAGTTTTTTTTAAAGAGAGTATCGTCATGTATATGGAAATCCTAAAACCCCACAAGGTTAAATTAAAGAAATTTTCAATGTAAGAAACATTTAACTAAGTGGGTGAATCTAAGTTTTTTAGTCAATATAACTTTATCATAAGTGATTAACTTGGTGAGACAACATGAATGATTCATTACGAAGTTGATGAATATTTTTGGAGACCTTTTGGATTAGGCTCAAAGTGTATATTATAAAACAGACCAAAACAATCCAAGTGACATGGAGCATATGAGTATACACATACTCTTACACCCTATCTGAGTTTATATGTTTGATGTTTGATATCGTATACATTATAGGTGTATCATTTAGTTTTCTTTGTAAGTCCTAACTGTGTTCAAAATACTTGAGGGTTCCATTCCATTGAATTTCAATGTTTTTAACCATTATGGGTTATACATAAAGAGAGAAGATTCATAGTGGACGTAGACCCCTAGTCAAATGTGATCAAGCACTATAAATTCTATCTTATTGATTTCATTACTATAGACCCGTTTCCCAACACATTGAGGGAATCATATGATGAGGCTAAAGTCTCAAGATAGTCCTAACTCAATCACAAGCTATCATGATTTATAATCTCATTGGCTCATTCCAAGAGTGTGATAACGGTCACATGGACATGAAATATTGTAATACTCACCCCGCAAATTGTATTCATGGTATTCGGTGATTAATACGACTAGATCTGTTTAGACAGATCTCGGGTCATGGGTAGTTTCGTAGCCCTCGTACTTGTAAAATCAAAGTTTTCATAACTCAAAATTTATATCAGAAGATTTGAATGTCATTTGAACGAAGGGCATTCTCATTCGAACGTCGTTCGAACGAGGCATCTAACAACCTGGGTTTTGAATTATGCTAAAATCTCATTGAACAAGTCATTCAAATGATGTCGTTCGAACGAGGGTCATTCGAACGAGATATTTGGTGACTTGGGTGCTGAAATCTCATTAGTAGAGTCAATCGAATGAGGTCGTTTGAATAAGACCAAGGGTCTTTCAAACAAATGATGCCAGATTTAAAATCTTATCCTTTTAATGTGTTGTTAAGGCATGGTTTGTCGAATTTGATGACGTTTTGACTTCTCAACGACCTAGATTAGGTGCGGGGTTAATGACTAGATAATCCTTGGCTTAAAGAGTTGGATGTGGGGGTATTTAGGGAATTTAACCCCTTAGGGTTTTAAGTAGTATATAAGTGTAAATTATCCCATTTGGGCATTCTAGATTATATTTCCCCTCCCTCTCTCTATCCTTGAGCACTTTCCCACCATTAAACCACCACAAACCACCCTGCATCACCATTCCACCACTTTTTGCCACTATATTTAACTAGTTTCCCACCATATATAAGCATTGTAAACCCATTTCCACCGTTGATGAGGAAGAGTTTAAAATTTTGGAATTATATTTGGGAGGGAGGGTTTCTGGGAGAAGACGAAGTGGGTTATAATGGAGTGAAATGGGTTAAGCTTTGGAGCTTAGGAGGAAGCATTTCGTAACCCGTTGAGGCCACCTTTGGAGGTGGGGGGTTACTCCTACACCAACATCACCATCCATTAGAGGTGGGTATACCTTACTCTTAGTGTAGAAGTTTTATTTTTGCATTATAGTCTTGTCGTTAGACTATTTGAGTAGGGTGTATTTAGTTGAGTGGAATAATTATCGTGTAGAGGACAACAAACATTTAATGAAATAAAAATGTTGTTTTGTTGAAAATAAAGATGAAATAAATATTTCAAGATTTTGAAATAACAAGGGTTGATGTTTTATGAAAATGGTGTATTTTCTAGGAATATTAATGAAACGTTTGAAGATAATGTCATATTTTGATAAACATTGGTGAATTAATGTTTTTTGCAAAAATGATGATTTTATGAAAAATAGACATTTGTTAAGATTAAAGAAATATAAATGTCTTTTGTACCATACAAATGTATTTTTGCAAGTATAATGATTTCCCATGATGAAAAATATGTTTAAACTACGTCGTAGAATTTTGGGTTAAATTCCATCTTATCTTGCACATAAACTTGTAGTATTTTGATATTAAATCTATAACCAAGTTTAGAGAAGGTTTTGTTGGGATTAAAAAAGAAATAATAAAAGTTGAAATTTTAGTCTTCAAAGTATGTGTAATTGGGACTAAAAGATATAATGATAATGAGGTTAAAAGACTACCTGTTAAATAAAAAGAAATGGAAGTCTTCTTATAAAAGTAGTCTTAAGTGTGAATGTATTTCTTGAATGAAGAAGCAAAGAGATGTTTGTGTTTGGGAAATGTTGATAAAAGGGGATTAAAAGCGTAAAAGTATTTCCAAATAAGAAAGATATTTCTCCAAGTGTAAAAGGGTGTTAAAGTGTTACATTCAAGAAGTTGGTGTGAATAACTTAATAGTGTTTTGGTGAAATTAACACTTGAGAAATGGAGTAAAAGTCGATTTTGGAAACAAATGGGTAAAGTGGTAATTTTACTTAAAGTGGAACATTTTTATGAAATAGAAATGTACGAAGGGTGTTACACAAAGTGGTCTTAAATGAATATACTTTTGGAATAAAAATCAAGGTTAAAGTGTAAAGGACATGAAATAGTAACTTTTCAAAGTGTAACACAAATTGGGGCGATAAAGTCCCGGGCTTTGGCTTTGGCAGGGTAAAACGGAAAGTGCAATAGTGTGAACATTGAAAATATTGAACACATTGGTAAAATAATGATTTTGGATGATATCGGGTTAAATAATTAAGCAGGGCTATGTTGTCCCTAGGGTGAAAAACCCAAAAGCAACTAAAATTTACTTGGTGCTCGGTGCCGAACGGTGAAATTTCGTGAAATCGTGGGTGTACATGTGTCGTGACGGGTGTGTGTCGATGGAATCCCTAAAGAAAATGCCAAGTGATGAATTGACTATTCATGAAAGAGGCATAAATGAATGGTATTGATTCATTGACTTATTAATGTAAGAATAATGCATTAAATGTTTAATATTCATGTGTCAACATCGAATGGTTAAGTAAGATGACATAATGATGTTTAAGCTACCTAGTGAGGTTTGAATCATAATGAACAAGCCTGTGTTATATAAGGCTTTCAAAGGAAAATGAGTATTTTCTAAACATGGTGTGTGTGAGTAACGATTAGTAACTCGTCATGATTTAATGAACGTTGAGTAATAAACATTTGAAAATGAATGAAAGATTTTTCCCAACAATTGTAAATTGTTTAATTGGGTGAGTTGATGGGAAGAATACGTTAGTTTTAAGCATAAGATACGAAATGATTATTTTGTAAAGACAAGGAGGACAAACGATATCAAATAACGTTTTCGAAATAAAACGATTTAATACATTGGGACATGTATTTTAAAAAGGTACATATGTAGATATTTGTGTATTTTCACATTTGTGTGATTGTAGTATGTGAGTGTTCTTTTTGTCATTCATTTTTATACTGCATTTGTATATGTTCCCACTGGGCATTCGATTCACATCCCTCCTTTTGTTACGACATATTGTATGTTGTTCTGTTCTTTGAGAGTGTTATACAAGTAACTATTACGATTAGTAGCGTTGTTTACTTGGCCTTGGGGGCACTTCCCTTGGGTCATATCACATGGCTTATAAAAATTGGAATCACATGCTACAAAGATTAATGTTAAATAATAATAAAAATGGATTAGAAACATTATTTAGGTTATTTTATTGCACTTCACAATTAACTTACAAACTGGATCGAGTTGATCCTTTATTAACCCTTAATTATGGGTCGGGGCATTACAACTTGGTATCAGAGTTCTAGGTTTAAGGTTCCTTTAGGGTGTGATGTGGTGAGGTCGCTATTGGATCTTTCGACATCGTTGTGGTTTGGGCCGGTCATGCTGGTTTGATGACGGTTAGTTCGTGTCCTCGACGGTAAAGTCTAAGAGGTTAGCACGATAAGTAAGTTAGCACCAAGTGTCATGAAACTAAGTTGATAGTTATTAAACGCTTTCATATTTCTCATTAGAAGGGTGCCCATGCGAGCCTATAGTGGTGACACCGTAGTTGTTAGTGTGAGGTGTTTATGTTGACTTATAATAGCATATAATCATTTGTGATGTCAATAGAATGGAATGACGCCCAATGGACAAGTAACACGAGTTGCATATAGTCGACGGTAGAGGTTGATGGTTAGGCTGTCTCGACTAATTAATAATGATTGGTGATTAAAAGGCACATATAACCCTTAGGTACGACATTTATGATTAGTTAACACCGGTGATGTAATTAGGCTAAAATTTATTCCTTGGAGCAATATTGCAAGTGGTGGTAATTCGGAGAACACATGAAGTTGTGTAGAATGATAGTGACAATGTCGTAAATCATTGTGTGAGATGCATTGTGAAATGACTTTGGTGATGAGAGTGGCCTTGTTAGTGGCAACAGTAGGTAGTGTCCGCTACGACCTAGGGGTAAAGGTTGTGTATCTCATGTATGGAGACTAGATGACTGAATAACATTCATAAGTATTGATTTGTGGTGAGAAAATATTAATTCCTTAGTTGAGGACTTAGGTTTAAATGTATTTTGGGTTGTAACGTGGAATTGAGAAATAGGATCTCGTGTGACGTCTGTGGTGAGGACCTTGGTGTTTATAGGCAATACCCGATGCCCATATCCTACCAAGATCAATATAGTTGTGTTAACCCGTGGATTGGCACATAGTGTGATATTCAAATAGTTGGGCAATTTAGCTTCCATAGTCGAACAACCATTAAGGATTTGGCGATGTCCTGTACCCTTCCATGACTCGTAGTAGAGTTAATTACGGTTGGTACGTGACTTATAGTTACAGTCGTTTGTAAGAAATATGAGGTTAGTATCTGAGTGTTGAGACTCTTTTTAATCATCAATGTTACGTCTAGGTGCGAGGAGATCTTAATGTGTGGGTAGTTCATAGGCACGTTGAGGTGCCCATAAAAAAAATTTGTGTGTGGCCTCATTGAGGATGAATATCGAATGCTATGGTGTCTTGAGATATTTGAGGATTAAGGTGCATGATAAGACATAATCTTATAGACTTTTGTCCTTACAAGCACCATATAACATCGATGTGGGTATTGGAAGGTCTGTAGAGTGCACCTATGATAATAAAGGTATGGACAGTGAAATCTCATCGAGCCTTGGGACTTTTGCAAGAAATGTGGGTCTAATAATGACAGTGTTGAGGCTCAGGAGACCAATTAATTCGAGTAAGGGAGATAATAGCAGTCTAGTAATGACAGTGTTGAGGGTCAGGTGATGAACCCAAATTAACAGTCGTAGAGTGTACGTGTCGGGCGTGGCTTTCCAATCAACACAGGTGTGTGATATGACCCCTAAGGTAGAGAGGTAGTTGTGTCCTTATGAGAGTGATGCTCGGATGCTACGAAAAGACAAGTATGGGTGTGGTAATACCCGATTTCAGAATATGCTAGTGAAGTATTCTAGATTAAGAGTGATGACGCCATGTGGATACTTGAAAATGGAAATTAAGGTGGGTATCATCCAAACATAATTGTTATGTTGGGTTATTGACAATATATGCTAGAGGAGCCTTAGCCATACAAGGATTAGTTATTGGAACGTATTGCCAAGCTGGTACGGGTTAGAAGATGTGGCCCAGTGTGATATTAATTACCATTAGGGTGCCAATGATGGCAGGTGTGGTCATCACGTAAATGTTTTATGGGTGCGAATCGAAGGTGAATTGGTGGCAATCCCTTGTGGTCGAAAGAACGTGGTTAAGTGAGTGCTTCGCTGGCCAAGTAATGTCTATAGAATTCAAGATTCGATCACTGTATGTTAAAGTAGACAATAACCTAGGTGTAATAGGTTGGTGACGTCGACACCTATTTTTGGATAAGGTCGATGTAGACAAGGCGTTAGGTATCTGCTTATTAGAATGATTCATTTATGCCAAGGGTGTGAAAGGTAGAGATTTTCTCCCAAGGAGGGAAGTCAGGCATTGACTCCTAAAGGGCCACCGATTCGTAAATTGCGCTCATATATGAGAATGAATATTTGCGATTCGACTCGTCACGGATAGTGACCCAGGCCAGGTTACATGGACAAAAGTGGTACTCAGTGAGAGTTTTGTGAATGAGTGGTATGACTTCGAATATACGGTGTGGGTTCACTTCCATAAGTCAGAATTGGATGCCTATGGGCGAAATTCCTCGTGATAATTGCTTGTACTTCGAACTCTCCTATATTCATTTTCTATTTCGGTAATTGAGAATCGGTATTCCCACCTAAGTGATGACTCAGATAGATACCATGTCATGGTATGGCACGGTTAAACCCGAAAGAGTGTAGTGGATCGAGTTTGGTCAGCATAACTCGATAACTGGGTGTGACCATCTGGGGGTATTCTTGTGATTGCATAAAGTTTTACGTACGGGTGGCTATGATTTTGACCACATAATTTTCTCACAGTAGCAATCGTTCCTAGAACTAGTGGACTTTGGACTGACTGGCTCGATAATCCAGTACGCCAAAACTGGAGAATGGTCACGGCGAAAATCCCTGACCAAGATTGTGGGTCACGGACTTGGGCCGTGACCATTTCGGGAGAGACAAATTTCGTGGGTCGCGGCCCAAGTCCTTGACTAAAAAATGGTCATGGCCTAGAGGGGGTCATAGCAGATGGTTGCAGACTTGGTCCGTGACCCATACCGCGATGGGAAAAAATGGTCACAGCCTTAGTTCGTGACCCACAACCGTGAAAAATTGGTCGCAGCCAAAGTCTGTGACCCACGTCGTGATGGAAAAAAAAGGAAAAAAATGGTCCCGGCCCAAACCCGTGACCCACAACCATGATAAAAATTGGTCGCGACCTAAGTCTGAGACCCACACCGCGATGAAAAAAAAGGAAAAAAATGGTCGCGGCCAAAGTCTGTGACCCACAGCGCGACGAAAAAAAAGGAAAAAAATTGTCGCGGACTTTGGCCGCGACCATTTTTATGCGCGACGGAAAAAATAAAAATGGTCATGAACAAAGTCCATGACCATATTTAACTATAATTTTAAAAAAAATGTCATTTTTTTGTCCATTCCTAAAATTGGGAGTCCTATGACTGCACGGTCGGTTGCTACATGTAACGTTGGACGCGTACGAGGTGTTACAAATATTTATTATTGGCAAAACAATAAAAAAATCAAAAAATTGCGAATCGGGAACGTTGTTAATAAACTAATATATATACAAACTTAAAAATATTACACGCCTTAATAATTCACAGACCAAAAAAAAATAGGGCAGAGTTTCCTCTATTTTCTAGACGTTCCAAAGCCTGTAAATATACAACTTTCTTATTATAAAGCCCGCACGACCATAAAATTTAACAATCATATTCAAAAAGTTCGCACGTCCATAAAACTAAACAATAAAACAATAAAAGCCCGCACGGTTGTAACACATAAAAAACATAATCCTGAATGTCCACAACATTATATAAACAATCTTCATGTTGTAAACCATTGCCTCTTTCATTTGTTCCACATGCAAAAAAGCAAACGATACAATGTTATCATGCAAATGATTGGATAAAAAAAATGATATCAGTAACCAAGCAGTTTTACAAAAAAATTATTCAAGCTTAAAAATTGCATATATGAGTTCTAATTATCAACATATTAGTTATTACGAGTTATATTGGTCCCATACGAGACACCGGTGCCACTAACGGGGCTGTTTCGGGGTTTCCCCCTCTAGCTCCATGTTTTTAAGCCTAAATTTTTAGGGTTCATTTTCAATTTATATTCGTATTCTCAAACTGGGAGTTTCGTTATCGTGCGGAGTCCCATGATCGCACGGTCAGTTCCTACGAGTTATATTGGTCCCGCGCGAGGTGTTGGTGCCACTCACGGGGCCGTTCGGGGGCTATTTTGGATTTTCACCCACTAACGCCATGTTTTTAAGCCTAAGTCCAGAAATATGAAAATTATCATCGTATTCTCAAACTGAGAGTCCCGTGATCTCGCAGTCAGTTCCTACGAGTTACATTGGACCTGTGCGAGGTGTTGGTGCCACTCACGGGGTCGTTCGGGGGCTATTTCGGGTTTTCACCCACTAACGCCATGTTTTTAACCTAAGTCTAAAAATATACAAACTATCGTTGTATTCTCAAACCGGGAGTCCCGTGATCGCGCGGTCAGTTCCTATGATTTGCATTGGTCCCGTGCAAAATGTTTATGCCTCTCACGGGTCCGTTCGGGAGCTATTTCGGGTTTTCACCCTCTAATGCCATATTTTGCTTAAGTCCTAATATTTTTAAATTATCATCATATTCTCAAACCGGGAGTCCCGTCATCGCGCGGTCAGTTCCTACGAGTTACATTGGTCCCATGCGAGGTGTTGGTGCTACTCACGGGATGTTCGAGGGTTGTTTCGGGTTTTCACCCACTAATGGTAAGTTTTTAAGACTAAGTGTAGAAATATGCAAATTATCACCGTATTCTCAAATCGGGAGTCCCGTGATCACGCGATCAGTTCCTACGAGTTACATTGGTCCCGTGCGAGGTGTTAGTGCCACTCACGAGGTCGTTCGGGGGCTGTTTCGTGTTTTTAAGCCTAAGTCTAGAAATATACAAATTCTCATCATATTCTAAAATCGGGAGTCCCATGATCGCGCGGTAAGTTCGTACGAGTTACATTGGTCCCGTGCGAGATGTTGGTGCCACTCACGGGGCCATTCGGGGGCTGTTTTGGGTTTTCACCCACTAACGCCATGTTTTTAAGCCTAAGTCTAGAAATATAAAAATTATTGTCCTATTTTCAAACCGGGATTCCGTGATTGCACGGTCAGTTCCTACGAGTTGCATTGGTCCCGTGCGAGGTGTTGGTGCCAGTCACGGGGTCGTTCGGGGCCTGTTTCGAGTTTTCACCCACTAATGCCATGTTTTCAAGCCTAAGTCTAGAAATATAAAAATTCTTATCGTATTCTCAAACCGAGAGTCCCGTGATCGCGCAATAAGTTTGTGCGAGTTACATTGGTCCCGTGCGAGGTGTTGGTGCCACTCACGGGGCCGTTCGGGGGCTGTTTCGGGCTTTCACCCACTAAAGCCATGTTTTTAAGCCTAGGTCTAGAAATATGCAAATTCTCCTCGTATTCTTAAACCAGGAGTACTGTGATCGCACGGTCAGTTCCTACGAGTTACATTGGTCTCGTGCGAGGTGTTGGTGCCACTCATGAGGCCGTTCGGGGGCTGTTTCAGGTTTTCACCCACTAACGACATATTTTTAAGCCTTAGTCTAGAAATATGAAAATTATCGTCATATTCTCAAATCGGGAATCCCGTGATTGCACTGTCTGTTCCTACGAGTTGCATTAGTCCCGTGCAAGGTGTTGGTGCCAGTCACGGGGTCGTTCGGTGCCTGTTTCGGGTTTTCACCCACTACCGCCATGTTTTTAAGCCTAAGTCTAGAAATATACAAATTCTTGTCGTATTCTCAAACCGAGAGTCCCGTGATCGCGCGATAAGTTTGTACGAGTCACATTGGTCCCGTGCAAGGTATTGGTGCCACTCACGGGGCCGTTCGGGGGCTATTTCGGGCTTTCACCCACTAAAGCCATGTTTTTAAGCCGAGGTATAGAAATATGCAAATTCTCCTCGTATTCTCAAACCGAGAGTCCCGTGATCGCGCGGTCAGTTCCTAGGAGTTATGTTGGTCTCGTGCGAGGTGTTGGTGCCACTCACGAGGCCGTTCGGGGGTTATTTTAGGTTTTCACGCACTAACGGCATGTTTTTAAGCCTAAGTCTAGAAATATGCAAATTATCATCGTATTCTCAAACTGGGAGTCCCGTGATTGCGCGATTAGTTCCTACGAGTTACATTGGTCCCGTGCAAGGTGTTGGTGCCACTCACGGGGTCGTTCGGGGGTTATTTTGGGTTTTCACCCACTAACTCCATGTGTTTAAGACAAAGTCTAAAAATATGTAAATTCGCATCGTATTCTCAAACCGAGAGTCCCATGATGGCGCGGTATGTTCGTACGAGTTACATTGGTCTCGTGCGAGGTGTTGGTGTCACTCACGGGGCCGTTTGGAGGCTGTTTTGGGTTTTCACCCGCTAATGCCATGTTTTTAAGCCTAAATCTAGAAATATACAAATTATCATCGTATTCTCAAACCGAGAGTCCCGTGATCACGCGGTCAGTTCCTACAAGTTGTATTGGTCCCATACAAGGTATTGGTGCCAGTCACGGGGTCGTTTGGGGGTTGTTTTGGGTTTTCACCCACTAACGCCATGTTTTTAAGGCTAAGTCTAGAAATATACAAATTCTCATTGTATTCTCAAACCGGGAGTCCCGTGATCACACGATAAGTTTGTATGAGTTATATTGGTCCCGTGCGAGGTGTTGGTGCCACTCATGGAGCCGTTCGGGTGCTGTTTCGGGTTTTCACCCACTACAGCCATGTTTTTAAGCCTAAGTCTAGAAATATGAAAATTTTCATCGTATTCTCAAACCGAGAGTCCCGTGATCGCGCGGCCAGTTCCTACGAGTTACATTAGTCTCGTGCGAGGTTTGGTGCCACTCACGAGGCCGTTCGGGGGCTATTTCGAGTTTTCACCCACTAACATCATGTTTTTAATCCTAAGTCTAGAAATATGCAAATTATCATCGTATTCTCAAACCGAGAGTGCCGATCGCGCGATCAGTTCCTACGAGTTACATTGGTCCTGTGCGAGGTGTTGGTTCCACTCATGGGGCCGTTCGGGAGATGTTTCAGGTTTTCACCCACTAACACCATGTTTTTAAGCCTAAGTATAGAAATATGCAAATTCTCATCGTATTCTCAAACTGGGAGTCCCGTGATCGCGCGGTCAGTTCCTATGAGTTACATTTGTCCCGTGCGAGGTGTTGGTGACACTCCCGGAGCCATTCGAGGGCTGTTTCGGGTTTTCACCCACTAACGCCATATTTTTAACCCTAAATCTTGAAATATACAAATTATCGTCTTATAATCCAATCGAAAGTCATGTGATCGCGCGGTTAATTCCTATGAGTTACATTGGTCCCGTGCGAAGTGTTTGTGTCTCTCACGGGTCCGTTCGGGGGCTATTTCAGGTTTTCACCCTCTAATGCCATATTTTGCTTAAGTCCTGATATTTTGAAATTATCATCATATTCTGAAATGTTAAAATAGCTTAGTACAACAACATCAGGTATTAATGATAATTATCAAATCCCGATGCCTAAACAAACCAAACAAATAAAAAATGTTTATCATACCTTGCTGAAATGTTCTTGAGAAGAACCACAATCACAATGACTCGGTGAGACTTGGGTGACATCAAATGTAGTAGACCCGGTGGTAGAACCCGATGGTTGTGGGTCAACTCGGTGGCAAAACAAAATTTGGTGACATCAAACGCAGTAGACCCGAATCCAAACTCCGGCGAACTCAAAGCTATTGCCTCCCTATCCCCATTTTCTTAACCTGCGATTCATTTTTACCAAACCGGACCCAGTTTTACCCAAAAATCCGGCCATAACCTCCGGCCAAGAACCTAAAAATCCGACCATAACCTCCGGCCAAGAAATCTGACCCACCATACAAACCAAAACCAAACCAACACCCTAAGACCTAACCAAAATCTCTCATCTTTGACGATAGAGAGAGAAGCAGGAAATGAAAATGAAAATGAAAATGAGGCAGGCAAATGAAAATGAGTTGTGTTATTAGGAATGACACGGTCACGGCCTAGAGCCATGACCCACCATTGTAACCCATTCCTTATAAATGTTACCTGATTGACGAATGGTCACGGCCTATTGTCGTGACCCCTATGCGTGAACAGTAGCAGACCTTCAATTAAGGGATGGTCACGGCCCATAGCTGTGACCCACATCAAGAAATGGTCATGTCCCCCATCCGTGACCCTCAATGTGTGTGTTTTCTGCTTCGTCATGCCTTTGGTCACGGTCTAAGTCCATGACCTATCCGCGACCAAGCTTGGAGGTAATTTTGGTGCAAATTTGGTGCCAAGATGGTCACGCCCTGGTCACAGCCTAAGTCCGTGACCCACAGTGGTCAGGGATTTGGTCCGTGATCACTTCCAGAGGATCGATGATTTAGTGTGGTAATGAATATGGTCACGCCAAAAATTGAGTTGGTCATGGCCCAAATCCGTGACCAGCTGGTCGTGGACTTAGGTCGTGACCCACTAGGCGTGACCATTAGCAAGATTTTGTGTAGTGATCAGTGGCTTGGGTTGTGATGAGCGGAATGAATCGAGGATACAATATAGTGTGGGAATCGAGGGTAACTTAGCACACGATGTTGCTTTGCCACAGTGAGTGGATTGGAGTTAGAATCTAGTGAGTAGTCAAGGATGAGATGATAAGGTAACATTAGGTTCGTCAGAGTGATGCAGCGGAAGGTGCAAACTGGGCATACAGTAATGATTTAAAGGAATTAGCCCTCCTTGGAATGAGGGAATAGCGTAGCAGGGTTTCGGCAAGCTCACAAGAGTTATATAGTTAGCATAACCTGACAAGTTATGGAAAAATGAGATGTATGATTCTAAGCTAGAATTGCTTTTGATGATATGTATGACGGTTGATTGTACTATGAATTACTTTGGGTGAGCATTAGATCATGTTGCATGCTAAATATTTGTTGACTTTAGTGTTGAGGACCTCGACGATTTAGACTTAGAGGATTTTATGACTTAGAATAAAAGTTGGTGGACCCCATGAGTTTGAAGATTGATGGATCGAGAATTTCAGAGATGAAATTCCCCAAGGAGGAAAGTTTGTAATACCCTCCCCGCAATTTAAACCGTATTCATGAAATTTGGTGATTTAGTACGACTAGATCTGTTTAGATGGATCTCAGGTCAAATATGTGTAGCTTCTTAGACTTCAAACTTGTCAAATCGAAGTTTTCATAACTCGAAATTAATTTCAGACGATTTGGATGTCGTTCGAACAAAGGGAATTCTCGTTCGAATGAGGTCATTTGAACGAGCATCTAACGACCTGGGTTTTAAATTATACTGAAATCTCATTGGAAGGGTCATTCGAACGAGATATCTGGCGACTTGGGTGCCCAAATATCATTGGTGTATTCGTTCGAACGAGGTCGTTAGAACGAGACAAAGGGTCGTTCGAACAACCGTTGCTAGATTTGAAAATCTTATCCTTTTGATATGCTATCAAGGTGTGGTCCGTCAAATTTGATAACATGTCGACTTCTTAATTGCCCAGATTAGGTGTGGGGTTAATGAGTAGATTATCCTTGGCTTAAAGAGTTGGATGTGGAGGTATTTGGGGAATTTAACCCCTTAGGCTTTTAAGGAGTATATAAATGTAAATTATCCCATTTAGGCATAATGGATTAGATTTCCCTCCCTTTTTGTAGCCTTGAGAACTCTCCTACCATTCAACCACCACAAACCACCCTACACCACCATTCCACCACTTTATGCCACTATATTTTGCAAGTAAAGTGATTTCCAATGATGAAAAATATGTTTAAATCATGTAGTAGAATTCTGGATTAAATTCCATCTTATCATGCATGTAAACTTGTAGTATTTTGATAATAAATGTATAAACAAGTTTAGAGAGGGTTTTGTTGGGATTAAACAAGAAATAATAAAATTTGAAATTTTTATCTTCAAAGTATGTGTAATTGGGACTAAGGGATATGATGAGAATGTGGTTAAAAGACTACATGTGAAATAAAAAGAAATGACAATTTTCTTATAAAAGTGGTCTTAAGTGTGAATGAATTTCTTGAATGAACAAGTAAAGAAATATGTGTGTTTGAGAAATATTGATAGAAAGGAGATTAAAGGTGTAAAAGTATTTCCAAATAAAAAAGATATTACTTCAAGTGTAAAAGGGTGTTAAAGTGTTAAGACGTTCAAGAAGTTGGTGTGAATAACTTAATAGTGTTTTTGGTGAAATTAACACTTGAGAAATGGAGTAAAAGCCGATTTTGGAAACAAATGGGTAAAATGGTAATTTTACTTAAAGTGAAACATTTTTATGCAATAAAAATATTGGAAAGGGTGTTACTCAAAGTGGTCCTAAATGAATATGATTTTTGGAATAAAAATCAAGGTTAAAGTGCAAAGGACATGAAATGGTAAATTTTCAAAGTGTAACACAAATTGGGGAGGCAAAATCCTGAATTTTGGCTTCAACCGAGTAAAAAGGAAAGTGAAATAATGTGAACATTATGAAAATATTGAACACATTGGTAAAATAATGATATTGGATGATTTTGGGTTAAATAATTAAGCATGGCTATGTTGTCCCTACGGTGAAAAACCCAAAAGCAACTGCAGTTTACTTGGTGCTCGGTGCCGGACGGTGAAATTTTGTGAAATCGTGGGTGTGCATGTATTGTGATGGGTGTGTGTATCGGTGGAATCCCTAAAGAAAATGATGAGTGATGAATTGAATATTCATGAAAGAGGCATAAATGAATAGTATTGATTCATTGACTTACTAATGCAAGAATAATGCATTAAATGTTTAATATTCATGTGGCAATATGGGATGGTTAAATAAGATGACATAATGATGTTTAAGCTACCTAATGAGGTTTGAATCATAATGAACAAGCGTGTGTTATATAAGGCTTTCAAAGGAAAATGAGTATTTTCTAAACACGATGTGTGTGCATTAAAAGAAAGTCTTAAGTAACGATTAATAACTTGGCATGAGTTAATGATAGTTGAGTAATAAACGTTTGAAAGTGAATGAAAGGTTTTTTTCAACACATGTAAATTGTTTAATCGGGTGAGTTGACGGGAAGAATATGCTAGTTTTAAGTATAAGAGAGAATATTTATTTTATAAAGATAAGGAGGACAAACAATTTCAAATAACGTTTTTGAAATAAAACAGTTTAATACATTGGTACATGTATTTTAAAAAGGTATGTATGTAGAGATATACGTATTTTCACATGCATGTGATTGTAGCATGTGAGTGTTCTTTCTGCCGTTCATTTCTATACTGCATTTGTATATGTTCTCACTAAGCATTCGGCTCACATCCCTCTATTTGTTATGGCAGGTTGTATGTTGTTCCATACTTTGAGTATTTACTTGCATTTACGATTAGTAACTCTATTTACTTGGCCTTGGGGGCACTTCCCTTGGTCCATATCACGTAGCTTATGAAAATTGGAATCACACGTTAATAAGTGTAATGTTAAATAATAATAAACTGGATTAGAAACATTATTTAAGTTGTTTCACTGCGCTTCACAATTAATGTACAAATTGGATCGGGTTTATCCTTTATTAACCCATAAATCTGGGTCGAGGCATTACACATATGCCCGTCTAGGGTGCCACTAATATTGCCTTATCTCCACTTCATCAATATATCTAGATGTACTCCATCCATACCAAAAAGCACAGATATTATACTGTTACTTTTTCCAAATAGCGAGAACTGAAAAAAACCACATGTAATAGAAAATTTACTCATTTGATACTGAAGATAAACTCATCTCGTGTATATAGTTTTGTTACAAGTCAAATGATGTATATCTTTAACTCATTATTATTATTATTATCATCTTCTCTTACTCTCTTAGTTTAAAATCTATATTCATTCATAGTTGCTTATCTAGTTCATTTGTTTCTCTTGATTAATTGAATGTAATATTAATTGTCGACTCATCTCTTCCAATTACCACCATCAATAATGATAATTATATTGTATTTACTAAATTATGTTTGTGCCATGTAAAACATATATTATAATATAATATCTTATTCGAATGATCACCCTACCATTAAAAATATGTCAAACAAATTTGGACTTCTATTCTTTTTATTTTTTAGGCATGACTTTTATTCTTTGGGATGGGAAAAGGAGGAGAGAGAAAATAAGAGGCATGTGTAGCACACGTGAGCATGGATAGACGATTTAGATGTAAAACTCATCCTCATTAATCGGCTTGGCTAGGGGTGGTAATATATTGCTGTGGTTTTGATTTGATTTGATCGTATCTCGATCGTCAATCTCTCTCCGACTATTGTCGCCTTCCAGCAATCACCCCCTGGAGCGTCAGAGAAAGATCCACACACTTTCAATTGTTTTAATCTTCTTTAATTAGGTACCATCTCTTAATGCTATTCAAATTATTATTTGTCTTTCTCTAGGACCTTAGATATCTCATTTCATTTTTTGAACTCATGTTTACAACTTATTATACTTGTAGAAAACAAACAAAAAAACTTATTTCGTTTTAGACTATTAATATTACATCAGTACTCAAAATAAAATTACCGTTAGGCTTGTTTTGAGAGTTTTGGAGAGAAAAGAAAAGGAAAGGAAAATTTTATTAGGAGAGAAAAGGAAAGAAGGAAAAGTTAATAAGAGAGAAAAGAAAAGAAGATAAGAGAAAGGAGTTTGAGAGAGAAAATAAATTATTATTTTTTAAGAGTTTGGGAGGAAAATAATTTTTTAAAGGAAAAGAAGGTACAATTTATTAAAAAAACTTTCCTTTCTCTCCATTTCTTTCCGATTTGGAAAGAAAGTTTTGCAGAGAAAGCAAGGGAAAGTATTTCCTTTCTTTTTTCTCATTTTAAACTCCTAAACGAAATAAAGTTCCTAAAGTTCCTGCTTAAACTCCCAAACGAAGGAAAGGAAACACACTTTCCTTCATTTCCTTTATTTTCTCTCCAGAATAGAACTCGCAAACAAAAGTGTCTAGGGATCTTAATTCCATGTTTTGGAATGTAAAAGACCCTTAAAAAATTTCAATTCTAATTCCAAGTCACTAAATTGGGCTCCTAGTCTCTTTCTCTCTTCCCTATATGTTCTCTCTCTGAATTTTTCTCAAATTAATTCTCAAGTAACACCTCATTTCTACTACGTCACAAACTAATTAGTAATTGATTTGTCTATTTATCTCACCATTATATAGGTTATTTTTGTGTGGCGAATAATTTCACAAAAAAGGGGCAGTAGGTAAGGGAAGGCTTATATCAAGCACTGGCTACCTTTCTCTTTGATACCTTTCTCACCAGCGGTGACGACGAACACTGTCTCAACCCCGCCTTAATCTCTTCTATCCTCTCATCTCTCTCTGATATTAAATCCAACTCCACCCATGCCTCTGCTTTAATAACACTCGACAATGGAAAATTCTTCTCCAATGGTTTTGATCTTGCTTGGGCTAAATCCACCGGCTCACCCGCGTCCCAGCTCTACACCATGGTAGATCTTTTCAAACCATTAATATTCGATTTAATATCTCTACCTATGCCAAACATAGCTTGTGTCACTGGCCACACTTCCGCTGCTGGGTTCATGTTGGCTATGGGACATGTGTTAGAATTATTCTGAGAGTCACTTTGGTTAATGAAAGGGTACTCCAAATACCAAAAGTCAAAATGACTCTTGGACATCTACCTTGATGGACGGTTGATATTTAAGTGACTGTTGGAGATTTAGGTCCTGTCCCTTCCTATAAATAAGTGACTGATTTTCATCATTCAGACACTCTAAAATGACAACATAATGACTTTATAGGAAAGGGAGAGAAATCTAAATTCTCAAGGAGAGTAAATTTCCAAATACCTTTTTGGCCATACTGAGAGATCTGACTGTTGGAATGCGTTGGAATTGGAGTATGTTCTTAAATTTCCAAATACCTTTTTGTCCATACTGAGAGATCTGACCGTTGGAATATGTTGGAATTGGAGTATGTTCTTTCTCTATACAAGATGAAGTTGTCTGCCGAAATCCAAGCCGATCAGATACCGTTAAGTTTGACTGCTCCGTCAATATTTTTAATTGTGACAATTATGGAGGTATGCTATTTTAACACCTTTTATGTTCCGCATAATTCTTATATGTGATAATCATGAAGATCCAAGGTCCTTTTATTAAGAACATTTGTATATGAAAATTTAATCAAATTAATGTATTATTGATTAATATTCTGTTGTTCTTAAAAATGATTTTACATGTGGTATCAGAGCTAAAGTTTAAGATCTCATGACTTTCCTTTATTGGTGTTTGCCCATAATGGAGTCTATATTAAATTAATTTTTGTGTGTGCCTAGGATTTTTTTTTTGACATTTTTTTTTTGTTGCCTATACCCACTAGTCGGAATGTGAAAGGTCAAAATTTGATCGAAATTTTTTGAAACTCCTATGGTCGATTGGAAACGTCGAAATAAACAAACCCCATTATATGCAATGGGCCCCACCCCAGTTTTGCGTTTTAATGTCGTTTAGACCTTTAAAAATACGTTTTTGCCATTTTTTGTAATAATGTTAATGCTTATAACTCTTGTTTAAAATTTGATTTTGTGATTCCGCAAATTGGAGAGTGATCCTTGAGTAATTATCTACATCCCTGGGGTGCTAACTCAAATTTTCCATTTGTGGCAAAAATTATGATTTTTTCAAATATTATGTATTTTTTCCATCATGGGGGTTGTTTTCTTTGTTCATGGTTTGTCTAATATTCATGTTATGTATTATTTGTATTAGATGTATAATTATGGGTTTAACAATAATATTTCGGTAAATTAGATTATTTTTGGTGGCTCAAATGTCCAAATTGATGTTTCAACAATAATATTTATATGATGTTGGATGGGGAAGATATTAAAGTGTCTTAATCTATAATTGTAAATATAAATATTCTATTATTGTGTATGCATTTATATTTGGAACCTTAATTATACATTACATTTTGAGTATAATATTTTGAGGGCATTAATTTTACATAAATAATGTTTACAACAATATCTCGTTCCAGAAAATTAATTTTTTAATTCCACAATTTATTTTAAGATTTTGTAGTAATTATCTACATCCCATAGTGTCAACTATTTTTTTTTTTTTGGGGGGGGGGGGGGGAGTTACGATTTTGTCATATATTATGCGTGTGTTTTCACTATGGGAGTTGTTTTATTTATTCATGAATGTATGTTTGTGTTGGATTAGAAACCAAACATATTTTATGATCATTTCGTGAATATTGAATGTATGAATATATTTTTGAGACTAATAATCATATTTTACGTGCATTTAAATGCCAAACGCGAGTCAAACATATTTCATATGGTAGGATTTTAGACTTGTGTTCATATCGCGTTTGATTACCAAACCTGAATAATTTAGTTCATACGCGAGTCAAATATATTTTTTTTGACTTGTGTATGTAAGTCTTTACTGAATATAATATTCATATTATGAACTGTTTGGTTAATACCATAGTGACTCAACTATAATGAGCATGAATATTAACTGTAAAGATGATAGCAGCAGTAACCTATGATGCTCATAATTGTGGAGTATATTGAGTTTAATTATCAAACAAGATTGTTCCTTATAGGGAGTTGATTTTGATTGTTTGAATAAACTCTATATAACATATACATTATTCAAGTATATAACATGTATATTTAATACTCCAGTATCTACAAGCATCATATATTTGCTAATCAATGGTTACTAATGAGAAAAATAAAATGCACATTAGGTACTTGCGAGATATTAACATATGTGTTGTCAAATCAAAGCATTAATGTAGTGAGCAATTTATCTCATATCTTTCACATGTTATGATATAGTTTTGTTTCTCTCGATTATTATGTTGGATATTTTTTAAGCCCACTAATGATGATCAATATTGTGTGGAACACACTACACCAAAAACAGGAATCTAGCACAGTTTAAAACTGTGCCAGATCAAATCTGGCACGGTTTTGGACTGTGTGCCAGAATCAAGTGTTCCAAAATGGCCATTTTTTTCTGGCACGGCTCAAAAGTCTGCCAGATTTGGCCAAACAGGAACACTTCTAGCACACTTTTAAACCGTGCCAGAATTTGATATTTCTGGCACACTTTTGACACAGTTTTTAACTGTGCTAAATTGAGCACAGTTTGAAAAACTTTTGGCATAGTTAAAAACCGTGCCAAAATATGATACACTTTTGCCACGGTTTTGAACTGTGCCAAATTTTTTATAAAATGAAAAAAAAAATTATTTGAATGCACGAAAATTCACAAATTAAAAATATTGCACGTTGTTGATAAACTAATGTACATAAAAACTTCAAAATATTACAAGTCTTTAATAGTTAACAGGCCAAAAAAAATTGGGCAGAATTTCCTCTATTTTCTGGACATTCCAAAACCTGTTAATACAAAACCTGCCTACAATAAAGCCCGCACGGCCATAACACAAAAAATAGAATCATGAATAAACCCCTTGTTGTAAACCATTGAGTTCTCTGTGTGTTCCACGTGAATAAATGCCAACGATAAAATTTTATCCTGCAAAAAAAATAGGATACAAAAAAGATACGATATTAGTAACCCAGTAATTTACAAAAAAAACTTACTCAAACTAAAAAATTACATATAAGAGTGAAAATTATCATCATATTCTAAAATCGGGAGACCCAGAACTACACGGTCAGTTCGTACGAGTTACATTGGTTCCGTGCAAGGTGTTCATGCCTCCTACGGGGACGTTTGGTGGCTGATTTAGGTTTTCACCCTTTAACGGCCTGTTTTTAAGTCCAAGTGTTATTTTTGCAAATTATCGTCATATTCTCAAACCGGAGACCCGTGACTACGCGGTCAGTTCTTACAAGCTACATTGGTCCCGTATGAGGTGTTCATGCCTCTTACGGGTCCGTTTGGGGGTTGGTTTAGGTTTTCACCCTTTAACAACTTGTTTTTAAGTCTAAGTGTTGATTTTTACAAATTATCGTCGTATTCTCATACCGGGAGACCCAGGACTACGCGATCAGTTCCTACAAGTTACATTGGTCCCGTGCGAGGTGTTCGTGCCTCCTACGGGGATGTTTGGTGGCTGGTTTAGGTTTTCACCCTTTAACGGCCTATTTTTAAGCTTAATCGATATATTTTGAAATTATCATCATATTCTCGAATCGAGAGGTCCGTGACTACGCTGTCATTTCGTACAAGTTACATTGGTCCCGTGCGAGGTGTCCGTGCCTCTTACGGGACCGTTTGGTGGTTGGTTTGAGTTTTCACCCTTTAAGGGCTTGTTTTTAAGCTTAATCGATATATTTTGAAATTATTGTCATATTCTCAAATCGGGAGACCCGGGACTACGTGGTCAGTTCGTACGAGTTACATTGGTCTTGTACGAGGTATTCGTGCCTCTTACGGGGTCGCTTGGGGGTTGGTTTGAGTTTTCACCCTTCAACGGCTTATTTTCAAACCTAATCTACATATTTTGAAATTATCATCATTATCTCAAACCGGGAGGCCCGCGACTACGCGGTCAGTTCGTACAAGTTACATTGGTCCCGTGCGAGGTGTTCGTGCCTCTTAAGGGGCCATTTGGGGGTTGGTTTGGGTTTTCACCCTTCAACGGCTTGTTTTCAAGCCTAATCTACATATTTTGAAATTATCATCATATTCTCAAACTGGGAGACCCGCGACTACGCGATCAGTTCGTACAAGTTAAATTGGTCATGTACGAGGTGTGCGTGCCTCTTACGGGGACGTTTGGTGGCTAGTTTAGGTTTTCACCCTTTAACGGTCTGGTTTTAAGTCTAAGTGTTATTTTTTCAAATTATTGTCATATTCTCAAACCGGGAGACCCGGGGACTACGCGGTCAGTCCGTACGAGTTACATTGGTCCCGTGCGAGGTGTTCATGCCTCTTACGGGGTCGTTTGGAGGCTGGTTTAGGTTTTCACCCTTTAAAGGCTTATTTTTAAGTCTAAGTGTTGATTTTTGCAAATTATCATCGTATTCTCAAACCGGGAGACTCGAAACTACGTGGTTAGTCCCTACAAGTTACATTGGTCCCGTGAGAGGTGTTCGTGCCTCTTACGGGGACGTTTGGTGGATGGTTTAGGTTTTCACCCTTTAACAGTCTAGTTTTAAGTGAAGTGTTATTTTTACAAATTATCGTCATATTCTCAAATCGGGGGACTCGGGGACTACGCGGTCAGTTCGTACGAGTTACATTGGTCCCGTGCGAGGTGTTCGTGCCTCTTGCCATTTGGGGGCTGGTTTGGGTTTTTAGCCTTCAACGGCTTGTTTTCAAGCCAAATCGACAAATTTTGAAATTATCGTCATATTCTCAAACCGGGAGGCCCGCGACTACACGGTCAGTTCGTACAAGTTACATTGGTCCCATGCGAGGTGTTTGGGCCTCTTACGGGGCCGTTTAGGGCCTGGTTTGGGTTTTCACCCTTCAACGGCTTGTTTTTAAGCCTAATCTACGTATTTTGAAATAATCGTCATATTCTCGAACCGGGAGACCCACAACTACGCGATCAGTTCGTACAAGTTACATTGGTCAAACTATCATTGCCTCCACACAATGTGCATATTGCAACTTGTAATATGCATATTACAGCAGTTAACTGTAATATGCATATTACAGTTGTAATACTGACTGTAATATGCATATTAAAATGCATAATGTGTTATATATATATATATAAACTGCTCCGGATTCGAACCGACCAAGAAAAGACTAATCCCCAAATGACTAAAAATTAAAAATACTGCAGGGCTAACCTCAGTGTAAGGAACACGCTCATTTATGCCTATATTCTTCAAAGCAGTGTCAACACGACGCAAGAACTTGGGCACCCCTTTCCATATTATCTCATGAAAGTAGCTCATTCCTGCCCTCATCTCATCTTGTGGAGTTGGATCAGTTCTCCTTATTTCATCAGTTCGAAATGAAGCTTGTATCTACATTGGAAAAATCAAAGGAGTTAGTCATAGAACCCGCACGGCTAGGGAAGGGGGTGGGGGACTCTAATATCAAATGTGTTTTAATCCCTTTAGTTTTTGAAGAAAATGTTAGCATCAGATTTTTCCCACTTTTGACAACTATTCTGCCTCCTCCCGTGATAGAAGCAGAGTCTTGTGTAGGAGACTCATATATGAAAATATGCGCGGGCACACGGGAGCACACACATATATAAACATGATACATGTGTAAGCTCACAAAGCATCACGTAAGCTAGAAACTCAATTCTTTTTGCACAAGTTTGCTATTTTATGACTCATAACTCGACAGCATATATAAACAAAATTCATTTGCAGGAGAGTACATGGCTTACTTGACAACTATCGAAGTATGCGATATAAATGCAGCACTTCTGTCAACCGGTGATCTCCGTATCCTGTAACCTATCTGCCAATACCTAAAAGGAAATCGAAGTTTATTCACAAAATTCGATACAGTAAGCATCCACAAAATAAAGACATGAATAATGCACAGAAAAGAATACTGAATGAAGAACACATAATTCATTGCGTGGGAGAACAGAAAAGCACGGCCACTTCTTCCCTACAACTTTAACAAAACACATATCGAACCTCAAATATCTGGCAAAGGCATTTTGCAATTCACAACGGAAACATCACAATTAAATATATGCGTGTACCAAAATTCAGATCAAAATGAAAATTTGAAACAAATATTCCGTATAGGAGATTAATTTCAGTAAATTTTGTGAGGCTTTGCAACATGGCCTATCTTTCATAATTAGCTAACAATGGATGCTAGGTAAGCTAAAAATCAATTTATTTCTTAAACATGGATGCTAGGTAAGCTAATAATCAAGTTAAAAGAAATTGGCCTTATATTAAGCCAACATTTAATTTAGGCACAATCTGCTCAGACTTCAACACTGAGAAGAAAACTCTCTTACAAATCTGCCATCAATAATAAAAATCAACCCCAAATTCCTTACTATTCGAAATTAAGATCGCTAAAAATATATTGAATTTTACAATAGGAATACATAAAACTGAACAGGGCAAAAAAACTTTATCTATGTATCACTCGCAAAGTGTTTGGTGCGACACTTTTCTTGACCAGGTGCCTGCTTTAATGTGATAAAACAGATGGACCTTTTAATATTAAATTAATATCATTACTCAATTTAAGTTCAGATTGCATTGATAGAATTTATAATCTAAGAGATAACTGTGCTAAACCAAACATCATTTAATGGAGATATTGATTTTCTATTCCCAATAATCCATATTCTATGAATATGAATGGAAGTTAAAGATTCTTTAATACTTGACCAAATGGAGAAAGACATGTAGGATTTAATATATGAGAATAATCACTAATAGGACCATATTATAGTTGTTACATGTAAAGGGGAAATGGTGTTCTCATGTACTAATCCATGCCTCTATTAGATATGATATTTCGAGTGCGTATAATCTCAGCTATATAAAGGACTACAGATATATTTGGGAAATGTGCATAATGTGCATACAGTTATACAGCTGTACTGTCAAATGTGCATACACCTATACAGTTATACTGCCAAATGTCCATACACCTATACTGTCAAATGTGCATACTGTCAAATGTGCATAATGTTATATAGCTATAAAATGAATTTATACAAAGGCTAAATGTGCATACAACTATATAAAGGACAATATACATTTAAAAAACAAACGGAATCCTAAAATGAAACTCATTGTTGCATCCATTATGGATCATTTAAATCGCACACCAATATGTCATTAATCAAAATAAAACACTGAAACATGCAGCTACAAAGATGACCAAAGCGTCAAGAGAATATCATTTCAGTTAATCGCCTAACAAAGATGACCAAATCATATTATATATAATGAACTCTAGTTGTTGTTCAAATACTCGCCTAACAAAGGGACTTCTATAGCATCTACATTATTCTAAACAGTCTCACGAATCTAGTTGGTGCTCAAATATCCCATAATTAGCTAACTTCTTCCCTGTAATCTACAATCTCAGGAATCTCTGATATCAGGTCATTAATAATCTCTTTCTTAGATAAAAAAACTCGGTATCTCAGATCTGTCCAATCCAAGATGTCCAAAAGGACGGAGATGGAACTTCAAAAGATTTTCTGCATGAATGCTATCACAGCTTTGGAACACAACCCTCACTCGAACAATTAAAGTCCGGTATAGAGCTGTTATGGTGTTGAGGAGAGAAAAAAACTGGAGACGGTAAACTAAATGTCATAATGGAAAATTTCTAATTTCTAATTTGTACACTGAACTACCTATTGTTCTCACTTATATGTTAAACGACTGCATTAAATTCTCATTACATTTATGGCATATATGCATCTTAGTTTTAAACAGATTTGGCTTAAACAAATGAGATTTTTTTGCCACTTGAGATATTGTTTGGGGAGCTCAATGTCAGGAAACCACCCTGCTCACGAACTGGCTAGTTTGCTAAGGGGCCATTAGACACTCATGTCTAGAGTAACGAAAGGGCAACCGAGAGATGCTACGTCCCTATTTGGATAATGATGAAGTAGGCTCTATGTTTGAATGAAAACTTTTTCGTAATTGCCTAAAAACACTTTTGAGAAAGGCATTGAAAATCACTAAGTGATTTAACATTTTATCTTTCTAAGTTATTTTTCTTCCCATTCACTTGATTACTACTGTTATAGTTATTTTATTTTATCTTTTTGCACACCACTACAGAGATTCTCTTAAAAAATTTGTTTGGGTTCTTAGTTCAGGCAGGTGTATCCTACCATTTCAGATATAGAACCTTAAATACATGTGAATATACCAATCAATCTAACACTGGGAATTTAATAACAAGTTACTATACTGCCAGATAATCTATATATTCTTTCATCTAGTGTCAAAAACCTGTTATCGGTTCTAAATATTTCCCTTTTTCCCCTTCCCTCTTTTCTCTGTAAAATCACCATAAACATCACTATTGCCTCACAGTTCCAATGGTCCATTTTTCACGTCACTATGACCCTGCATCGCTAGGTCCATAGTTAGAGGGGGATGGAGGGGTGGCCCTGGTCTCCCTAAAAAAATATGAGAAATTAAAAAAAATAATACTAATATATATGATCTTCTCTATATTTTTTATAGGTTTGGTGCCCATAAAATTAATTATATGTAGTTTTCCCCACCCCCTCACATTATCCAACTCCGGAGTCCGCCATTGAGATCATCCACTCTTTACATAACCAACACCATAGTCCACTGCTATTAACACAACCCAACACAACAGTTCTTTGCCACAACCTTATTTTTGAAAACTCACGATCACTTGCATAATTTAATGTGTGAGATCCAGTTGGATTAAATTAATTTAGTTGTGGTAATTTTAAACATTAAAATGAGATCTAGTTGGACCACATCATTGGTTTATAGAGAACCACCAATAGGCTGTATCACCATTCTGATTTGTGCAACCCTTCCATAAAGTGAATAGATATGTCTTTCCAAGGTACTTTTGCTTTTTCCCAATCACACATTGGATTATTTTTGCATACATTTGTTGCTGTTGCAGAACTACTAAAATAACCTTAGTGCAACAAATGGTCTTCCTATAATTTGATATAAGCAATATGATGTGAATATGAAATATGTACTTAACTCTTATTAATATTGAATTAAGGGATTTATCAATAACAGAAACTAAAGATCTCTAGATTAGTACCAACTCTAAAGAGAAACAATAAACAAAATAATAAAAAATAGGGAGCTGGGCTACAATCTATGATCGAACTTTTTACTGTGAAAATTCTGTCATGGACTCTGATTTCTAGCAATAGTAGGGCATGTTTAAGAAACTCTATACCAGACGACAGTTCTTTAATAATAAGTCAATTTGATTATAAGTATAGTATGCTAACGTTACAATTAACTAAATGCTCCAAGCGGAAGAAGTGAAAACATTGGTAGCACTTGAAGCGACCGATTTTGCATTTAGTTGGGGGTTTTTCCATTTTGAGCTTGAAGGGGAGGCTATAATGTCATTTCCAGTCCCCTCAAAGAGGGGGAAGATTGGTCTGAAATGTAACAACCCTCTCTTTTAGGAGACTAATTTTATATTAATTTATCGCATAAGGTAATTATATAAAATGATGGAACCGGAGTAAATACTAATTGTATGGATTGAAAGTTAATATTTACTGGATTGTTGCATATTTACGGTATGTGTAAGTAAATATCATCATGGGGTATGTTTTATAGCGTCATGTGTTTTAAATGACACTGTGGTCTAAATGAAACCGGAACTTAAAATGAATTTTAAAATTACCGGATGCCATTTTAGAGGGCGTAGTTAGTCCCGGAATGTGCGAGACAGTCAAAATAAGTGCCATATTGTATTTTTAGGTTCTGGGCACTTTTGACTGGTTTTAACTTAAAGGTGTAATTGGGAGTCATTTTAATGTGATATTAACCATTTAAGTTGGGGACTTTAGACTTAAGCCACGATTTAAGTCTCCCAACCTTTTCCATTCCTTCCATTACACACCACAAGCCCTAGAGAGAGTAAGAGAGAGAGGGAAGAGTGGAGAAATTGGAGAGAAAGAAGAAAAGAGAGAGATTCAAGCTTGGAGATTGCATCTACCACAAAGAAATCTGAGATTTTAACTTTAAGGCAAGTTTTATACTTGCTAATATATGATCTAAGATGGATAAATTGTATGATAGTTGTGTGTTTGGTTGATTTGAGGAAAATATTGGGTTTGTATGTATATATATATATATATATGTATGTGTATGTTTATATACAAGTGATTAAACCTTGGATTTGTAGGGTTAATATGATTTAGAGGATAGTTGAAGTTTAATATTGTTGTGGTCATAGGTACATGAGTGGTGATTTGGGAAATGAGATTGGGATTTAAAAGTATAACTTGGGTTTTAGTTTTGGAAGAAAAAAAAGGGGGTCTTAGGTTTGCTATGACCGGTCGACTGCGGTCTCAGGACCGGTCGACCGGGCCTTCGGGGGAGGGCCTACTGCTTTCCCACAAAGGCATAAAAAGTGGTGTGCGGTCGACCGCGGTCTCCTAACCGGTCGATCGACCCCTATAAAACCAGGCTTTCTGTTTTCCTTCTTAAGGAAAATTCTGAGACGCGGTCGACCGCGGTCTCAGGACCGGTCGAACGGTCCCCTGTTTGTCACACTTAAAAATTATTTTGTTTCCTAGATTTATTCTCCTCAACAGGGACTAGGAACCTTCTTGTATGAAGTAAATTTAGAGTTTTAGAGTCCTAGATGAGTGGGGACTTTTTCGGGGACATGCCAAATTGATGTTACGGCATTATTTTCTTCTAGTTAATTATATTGAGACTAGAAGTTATAGAGTTATGTTTGGGAGGCTTTATAAGCTCAATGGAGCTACGTTAGTCTCGATGGTTTATCATAACTTCACAAACGAATCTTGGGAGAATAAATTAAAGGGTTATTTATTTATTGAGGTTACAATGATATGATGTATAAAGTATGGCTCCGGTTGAAATATGAGGTATTTACAAAATGTAAATGACTATGGTTTCGAATAAAACGAAGCAGACATGTGTAAAATAAAAATGAAATGAAAAGGGTAATAATGATGGTAAATCATAATTTACTTAATCATGAATATGGTAAATGCTAATTTACTTAAACACACCTCTCTAAATGACATCATAAGGGAAGTTCACGCGCTTGGTGATGCCCCCTGACTAATGAATGTAGGGTGGATATAGTCCTAGGCCATATGCGCGATTATGTTATGTTTTCTGCGCTCGTGAGGGGATTCCGAATGTGGTCTTGACTCTCCCGCATGCATATGGCCGCTTCCCGACGTCTTGCGCTATAGGTGCCCAGGCTGCCTTGTTTGATAGGCCCCTGGAAGATGATGGTCATTTAGGGTGCGCCCAGTGGAAAAACTCGGAGGGGCTGTCTTAAAGTCATTATATGTATATGAATATAACAATTCTTAATCAAGTGGGACTTGATGTATGATAAATGCCATAAAGGGCATATGATGATGATGATTATATTCCTGTTAAGGAATGGAATGCCACAAAGAGCATATGATTGAGATAAAATCCATAAAGAGATTATAATTGTAATTATATTTTCCTGATAAGGAATGGAACTATGAAATGAAACAGTGTTCATGATGGAAGCTTTTAATTAATGTTAATCATCCTTAGTTTCCTTCATAACTAAATTAAACTTTTGATTAATTATATTGTCTTAGCTTACGCTTTAAATTGTGTAGGTAGATTCTTATCTCTATTAATCATGATTTACTGTTCATAACTGTCATACTTTTTATTCATATGGTGATCATATAAAACCGGGCCCTGACCCGTTCATATTTCTTGTCGTGCATGAATCTTACATCCGCTCAGGTGCTCCGCCGTAAGGACGTCCGTTCTGATTTTTCCTATTCTGATGTCTTTGTGGAGCCGTGATACTTTGAGGATATTATGGGATACTTGGTATAGATGCTTTCATTTTTGTATTCTAGTTATGATCGGGTCATTTACTCGGGCGTGAGGCCCAAGCTTTTGTAATTGTCTAATGTAATGTATTATGCAATTTACTGAACTTGTTTAGTATTATGGTATGAGTCTGTGACCGACAACATACTCGGTCCCTTATTGTATATTTGATACATATGTAATATCAAATTTTAGGGGTTTCCACTTTATTTTTAAATTGGGTTGTTTAAATTCTTTCTTTAACTTTAAAATCAAAATTTTTGGCAACCCGTTTTCTAAAATATGGAGTAGTTATCCTGTATACTTTGTATATTGTTGTGAGGCTGAAAATGATTCCATCCATGATTCCTGTTATATTGGAGTATTGGGCTGGCCACCCCCTATTTCGAATTTGCGGGTTGTCACATGAAAATTAATTATTCACAGACCTAGTAAAAAGAAAAGGTCAAAATGGAGAATAAAATCCTATCTCACATCGCTAGCATCTCACATAACCGTTCTAAAAAAGGTAAAACCATACTATGGATAACCAAACTAATAAAACTATCATTGTAAAAAAATTCAGGATTCAAGATCTCCTCGACCTAATGATAATTTAGGTAAATTAGTTTGGTTATCCTGAAATCTATAGAATATCTAGACCTTAGTCATAACAATCTCATTGCTCCTATACCTTCCTCTATTGGTCAATTGAGGATTCTTAGTTGTCTGGACCTTAATTCAAATCAAATCAATAGAGGTACAAATCATCTTTCAACATTTGCAGACAAAAAAGACCTGCTTTCCTAAGTTGGAAATTAAATTGGCAATCACACTATCCTATTAAGATTTCTAATTTCATTTAGAAGCTGCTGAACAAATCTATTCCACTAGAAGCTGAGATACAATAGTTAGGCATCATGATGGCCACAATGTGCAGAGGTTGTAAAGCTTATGAAAACACTATAGAGCATGTGTTCATTCAATGCAAGATAGCTAAAGAAGTATGGAACTACTTTAGTAATAAAGTTAGGGTGCAAATCAATTATTCCTCTTGCAAATCCATTCTGCTTTCATGGTGGTTCAAAATGCCTAGAAAAGATTATCAATAGTTCATATATAACATCGTGCCGAAAGTCATTTTTTACGAGTTATGGAAATCTAGAAACAACAAACCGAAACAGGTCTGATATAAAATCTACAAGTAGGTCTGAAGCAGTTGAGCCTTGGTGAGCCTGGAGCCTAGGCGTAATTATGCCTGGAATTGCCTCTATCCGAGCCATTTCAATGTTGTTTTCAATTTTCACCCTCAAAAGCCAACTTTTAACCCCAACATGAACGTTTAATAATCAATTTGGGAAACCATGAGTCCTATGAGGACACGAACATTTCCTACAAGTTACTTTTATACGTCTAAAGATTTACATGCCTCTTTTTGGGTCACTCAGTTTCTATTTTGAGTTTTCACCCCTAAATCCCATTTTAACCCCAAAACGACCATATACTAATCAATTTTGAAAACTGATATTCTAATTTAGACAGGCCATTTTCTTTAAAAAAAATTGGTATTATCTCGATTATGCGTGCCTCTTTACGGGACACTTAATTATTATTTTTGCTTTTCACACCCCAATGCCCACTTTTAACCCCCAAAACGAACGTCTACTAGTCAATTTCGAGAATCATGAGTCTGATTAGGACACTCACACTTCCTGTAAGTTACTTTTGTACCTTTTAGGGTGTTTGTGGGTTTGTCTAGGCCACTCGATTGTTATTTTCAATTTTCACCCCTAAATTCCATTTTAACCCCAAAGCGAGCTCTTACTAGTCAATTTCAAAAACCTGGAACCCGATGAGACACGCAACTTCCTACAAGTTACTTTGTAATGCTTAGGGTGTATGTACTTTTATTTTGGCCACACGATTGTTTTTTTTAGTTTCTCCGACCTAAGTTCCGTTTTTAATTCAAAAACAAATGTCAACTAGCCAATTTCGAAAAATCGGGATTCCGATGATGATCACTTCCCTTAAATTACTTTCATATTGAATAGTAAACTCACATAAACAAGTGTAGACAATCAATAATTCTAACTTGGATGGCATGAACTACTTACGAAGGACGTGAATTAATAAACACAAATGAACATATCAATAATTTTAACTAAAATTCATACAAACAACTATACAAATATTTTCATAAATTAATCTTCAAACTATACAACAACAACCAATTGACAATCGGGGTTTTCAATTGGCTCACCCTCAACCTCCTATCACCACTACAAATCAATTGAGTACAAAGACTAATGATATTAGTTAATGACCAAGAATTAAAATTACCTTTATCCATATCAATTCGACGATACTATAACTTGAATGTCCAGGACTAGATTAACTTAGTCGATCTGATCATTTAATTTGTCTTCCTGCCAAAAAACACAAATAAATAATGATAATCCAAGAATAATATTTTTATAATGAAATATTTCCCTTCTACGTTTGAAACAAGAAATAGAGTTGAGAAACAATGTCGTATTAGATGCAATACACACACACACTTAAATAATATTTAGAGTCAGTCCTACGTTTATTGTATGGCATGCTTCGAGTTAATATATTAGTGTCCCAAAAACATGACAACATTGTATTGTAAGACCTTGAATGACTCCTCATCTCCACGCATTAAGCTAAGTTTCAATTCCTTTACTTATCTCTCTCACCACACTCGTCTAATTCTACTTGTACAATAGCTATAAATGTTAATCACTTCACTATCAAGTATCAACTAATAAGTAAATTAAGTAAGATTTCGGGTTTACTTTGGAGATGAAATAGTTATCACAAACATTAATCAAGTAGCCACTGGTTTAAAACCCAAACCCTATTATTTTGGCAGTAAATGTGTATGTGTAAGTGCCTAAGAACCGAAAACCCTAGAAAATCAACCTAAATCGAAAATTTATAAAAAAAAACGCAGACCTAAAACTTATTTACAATAAAAAAGAGATTACAAGCAAACCTAAATAAAAAATTTATATGCAATAAAAAAACGTACATAAACATACAACTGTTACCCTCAAAATTTATATGCAATAAAAAAAAACGCAAGGGGTGCTAATAAAAACTAATGTGGTGCCTATAATGTGCAAATAAAAAACCAAGTCTCGCTTCCATTTCGCTTCTTGTTTTCAAGGAAAACTATAAATATAAGGGGAAAGTACTCTTAGGTCCCTCACAAACAAATTTTAAACACTAAAGGAATTTTGACAAATTTTAAACACTTAGGTCCACCAATTCTCTTCTTGTAGAAGTCTACGCTAGTGGCATAACAAGTGGACCTAATAGTAAATTGTCCTTAAATGTTTAAAAATTATTACCAAGGGACCTAATTGTAAATTGCCCTAAATATAATGCTTAAAACAGATTCTCAAGAAATATAAGAATTAATGTAGTTTAATCCTAATCAACATAAACTTTTATAACGAACTTCCAAAGGATTTTACAGTTTAAAAACCTACTTTTTTCTCAAAACTAAAATAACACCAATCATAATTTGGCATAAAACAAATGATTCCAAGGCAAAATAAACATCATAGAATAATAAGTCACATATATTATTACTACCTTTACCAATTACCAGTTTCTACTGATTAGGTTATGAAAGAGGCTAGTCCGATTGTGCTTCACCTGTGTGAGTCAGCCCAAATGCGATTATTCATAAACAAAAACAAAAAAAAAACAAAAAAAACACCAACATATTGCTAAATTAATTGGTAATGATTCATAAATCAAAACCAAATAGTGTTACACAGATCATACGTAATGAAAGTCAATGGGAAAACATCACAAACTCACTTGACCCATTTTCTTTAACAATAAAAACAAACACTCCAAAACCAAAGAGCCTCCACACACTAGAAGATGATTTAGAGAGAGAGAGAGAGAGAGAGAAAGAGGGAGAGTACCCTCTTAGGAACCAAAACTCATAAACCTAGAAAGATGACTCAGCGGGTGAGCGGGAATGAGAGAGCAGTGAGCGGGAATGAGTATAATGATTTTTTTGGGTATTTTATATTTTAGTCAAGTGTACTCAATTTTGGCACACTTTAAAACAGTGCCAAAATTTGGCACTGTCTTAAAGTGTGCCAGATTGTCATTAAACCGTGCCAAAATTTGGCACTGTTTTAAACTGTGCCAGATTTTTAATATCAGGGTGTGCCAAATTGCTGTTTTTAGTGTAGTGACACTTCATATAAAATTTGAAGTAATAAAACAAATTATGTTTGTTTACCTGATGCACACTCAGACTAATAATGATAGAGATAATATATATATCTTTTATGATTTTAAATGAGTTTTATCTTCGTAGAGTTTGCCAGTTAAACTTATTGTGTTACATAAAGTATTTACTTTTAATGCAAGGATTGTTTACAAAACAAACTAGAAATGCAAACAAGATTTCTTCTCTTTCATTTTTGGGGAACCAAGTCATTTGTCTTGTCATAAACCCTCAATGCTTCAAATTTTCTTGCAAAATATTTTTCTGGACTTGATTATGAGGGATATTTTTTTAAAGGCATCTTTCAGTCCTTCTCAAAGGTTATGGTATTCCTTTGATGTTTTGTATAAAATAAAGTTTTGAATATATTTCTTTTAAAGATTGTTTTGCTCCTGCATCATAATCACAGTATTTTTTTATGGAACTCTTTAATCTTGTCCCAGATTAAATCTAGATTTCTTTTGATAATTTTATGGACAAGGTTTTTGCAATATCTCTAATAAATATTGATCATCGAGTTATGCACTTAAAGTATTACAATATCTAATACAAGGATGAATTATGTGGTCCAAGTGGGAAATACTGATAATTCCCTCAAAGTGGACCTACATAGATCATATAATTGTCATTAGCATGTACTTATTGCATTATAGAAAACCAAATTCATTATGAATGGTGAAATTAGTGGGAGTTGAAAATCATGAAATGTGATTGTAAAGGAAGGTAGGGTATTTATCCCATTACCGATGACTTTCTTCAATATTTGTTCTTTTAGTTGTTGGATTGCTTAAACAACAAAGAACAAATAAATGATCGACCACTAAATTATTGTATTGTCACTATGAGACAAATGTAGATAAAATCATAAGGAATAGTATTACGAAGATCTTAAACGTAATCTACTATTCTAAGTGATTATGTGATATATCTACAATAATATGAATTTGGCATAAGGATAAATAAATATTTGGTTTTGTTTTCACAAATCATAAGAAGTAACTGGACTACGAGATCTCATTGAATTACATTTAAGTTGAGTATGAAGAGGTCATAAAGAATTTGTAGTCAAACATTTTATGTGTAATGAGAAAAGGGTTATAAATGAACCTTCTCACCTTTTCCAAGGATGTCATTTTTGAAGGACGTACAATTCTTATGAGGTGAGTAAATCATTATGATGAGAGTTACATTTAGTGCATGTGAAACTTATTATTCTTATGATATTTTACACATATTATATAGAATTGATTGTATAAACTTAATTAAGTTTCCCACCTATGGTATTTGCAAAAGTAATACCATTATATTTTCTAATCAGTGTATATTCAATTTATACAACTTATGATCAGTGGGAGTAACTTTATATATTCAATTTATTGTAAAGTAGAGAAACAAAATGTAATATAAATTTTCAATATGTAATGGATGAAGTTATGAGATACTAAAATATTATATGCTCACATTAAAGTTGACTGTTCATTTTTAGGCGAACAGTTATTACAACTTAGATTTACTAGTTTTGTGGAAAGTATGAAGTTCACTCTTATCTACTTATGTTTATTTTGGTTTAACGAACAATATAATGAAGGGGTGCAACACAATCCATTGACTATTATGGAAATCTGAATCTATAGCATGCTTTGATGCACAACTTATTGATTATGGCGGCGTAATTTAAATTTTGGGACTTGGATTTGTCAACACTATTGCCAAGTTGCTGAAATATTATGATAATGTCATTGCAATATTCTTTATTAAGATACATTAGGTATTATATGAGTAACTAATCACATTGAATGTAAATACCTTTTAAAGAAGAAATTCTGAAACAAGTGTCAATTAACACATGTGTATAAGTGATAATATAGAAAATCCACATGATTGGGCTATCGTGAAAGACATTAACGAAGCATGCTTAAGATACGAGTCTTTAAATATAGCCAATAGAATCTTGATGTGGTGGATTTTTTAGTGCTTATTTTGACACTACCATATGATATCATACAGTGTTTCAGAATCATTTATTTATGTCGTTATTGTATACATGCAAGTGAATGAAAGAATGTGACAGAAATAGTCTTTTACAAAGACATTATTGGATCATTATGGAATAACCCTATTTATACACCTTATTAGATGAGTTGTTAATATTGTGGTGTATGGAAGCGATGATGCTCCTGAATTAGTGTGTGAGCGCCATGACTCGCATTAATGATTTGTTTGATGAAGGTGTTTATGGAAAACCATTTAAGGATGACTCAAGGATTATTGCACGCTTTATGATAATTATGGATCAAGTGGGAGACTATTAGAATTATTTTGTATAATCTCCATTATGTTCTCCATAATTATATTAATTCTAAGAGTCACTTTGGTTAATGAAAGGGTACTCCAAATACCAAGAGTCAAAATGACTCTTGGACATCTACCTTGATGGACGGTTGATATTTCAGTGACTGTTGGATATTTAGGTCATGTCCCTGCCTATAAATAAGTGACTGATTTCCGTCATTCAGACATTCTAAAATGACAACATAATGAATTTATAGGAAAGCGAGAGAAATCTAAATTCTCAAGGATAGTAAATTTCCAAATACCTTTTTGGCTATACGGAGAGATCTGACCGTTGGAATGCATTGGAATTGGAGTATGTTCTTGCTATATACAAGATGAAACTGTGTTCTGAAATCCAGGCCGATCAGACATCGTTAAGGTTGACTGCTCCGTCAACATTTTTAATTGTGACAACTATGGAGGTATGTTTATTTAACACCTTTTATGTTCCGCATAATGCTTATATGTGATAATCATGAAGATCCAAGGTCCTTTTATTAAGAACATTTGTATATGAAAATTTAATCCAATTAATGTATTATTGATTAATATTATGTTGTTCTTATAAATAATTTTACAACATGGCCATGTTTTAATGAGGAGAGATAAGGGTCTGTTGTATATGAGTGAGCTTGATATTGGGATGACTTTGCCTGATTATTTTACGGCCTTGGTGATAGCCAAGGTGGCTTCTCCGGGTGTCAGAAGGGAGGTTTTGTTGAAAGCTGGGAGGGTTAGGGGAGATGAGGCTATCAAGATGGGGTTGGTTGACTCGGCGCATGATAGTACGGAGAGTGCAGTGGAGGCTGTCGTGCGCCTGGGGGAGGAGTTGGGGAAGAGAGAGTGGGATGGGAAGGTTTATGCGAAGATAAGGAAGTCATTGTATCCGGAGCTATGTGGGGAGTTGGGATTGGATGGAAAAGCTATTGTTCCTAGGCTTTAAAGAAATAACTTAAAAGGGGTAAGAAAATGTTATATGTATTCTAAGGGATTTGCTTTCGTGGTTGTGTATGTGTATTGCTAAATAATGCTGCAATTTAACAAATTTGACTCTTGGGCGAGTGATTTATGTTTCATCTTAAATGTCATAATTATTATTGCTTGTTCTTGTTTGATTGATGTGTTCATACTAGTTTATGGTATAGAGCAGTATATATATCTACTCGGTTGCTTTTGCTTTATATGTAGGTCATTCATAACAATAATATTGTGGATCCTTTACTTTTGCCATTTCTGAATCATAATGGGAGAAAAATACTCTAAAAATTTAGAATGAATCTGTTAAGAGTCCTCTATTTGTATGAGGGGGATAGCGGAACCTCTTGTATCACTCAGGTGCCAAATAGTTTTGCGTCGGGTAAATAGCTCAGTCCTAGAACATTTCTTCGTAGTTTTGCCAAGCGCAGAACTGTTTCTCCATGAGGTTCTCCCTCCAAATTGAATTGTTCATTCAGACGTAGGATTGTTCCACGTCTGGCTCCAGGCGGGCAACAGTCCGACGCCCCCATTCAATTTTTTTTTGCAAGAACATGAAACGCAACTCATGAATTGTGATACCAAAATACTACACGGATGTAACACCCCTCTTAAAATAATAACGGGTGGCCAGCCCTATACTACATTAAATCAGGAGTCTCAGATGGCTCAGTCTCAACATCAACTGACAGTACTAAAATATATAAGACTAATTACCTGATATCATATAAGCGAGATGTTAAAAGTTAAATAAAACAAAGAACAGACAACAAACCAACGCTACAAGCCAATAACAAAGAAAAGAAATATGCATACAAGAACTATGATAAATGAAATGAATAACTACAAATGAATATACTACAAAGAAATATACCCGAATAAGCAGTCGGGTCACAGACAATATAATAACTGAAATGGAATAAATATAAACATCTATAAATATCTCTTGGGTATAAGCCCGATTTACTACTTGAATCCTACCTAGATTTTTAAAGAAGTAGGAAGCGACTACAATATAGGTCCCGCAACAGTCCTCACCTGTCATGGCTCCCAAGACTCTGGATAGAAAGTCATCCGGCATCCATGCGGTAGGACACCTGTAGTAATATATATATATATATATATATATATATATGCAGGAGAGAAAAGTAAACGGGTCAGAGCCCGAGTTGTGAAAATATTTAGCAAGTGTGTTAACCGTGCATAATAAATATAAATGCACTTATTTCATAATTAAAGTGGAATCGCACTCTCGTAAAACCCCAGCTCATCTCTTATCTAACGGCGCGCACCTATTCGCGTCCTGAAATCTTAGTTAAGTTACCCCAACTAGAAGGACAACCTAACTTACCATAGGCCTAGCCTATACCCACAAGACCTTCCTTCCTATCATATCCCAAGAATTCAACTCTTTCTAAACACACTTAATTATATTTACAAACATATATGTCGTACTAGGCTTAATGGATTCCGGTTTATAATTTAATCAATTATAATTCTTAATACGTTACCCATATACATTTGGGTTGAATCATAGGATTTAATTTCTAAATAACATGCATACAAATAAATATTGACAAAACTTCTCTCCAATCTGAACATTGCACTACGTTTCGTGCGTGGGGCTTCTCATAAAGAGAAATCCAAACAAGGAACCCCCCCCCCCCCCCCGTAACACTACTCCTTGACAATGTCGATCCTAGAGATCCATTATGCCATACATACAATTCTACTATTACAACTACTAAATTTAGATTACCATAAAAGAACAACTCAAAATCTCCAATAATATCCTTGGGATGATGTAACCGAAATATTCCTTAAATGTGATACATTAACCCCCAATAATCTAGTACACCATAATCATCCAAGATGTACTCCATGAAAATTCCATATCCTTTCACCTATAGGATATATAAATATATATATACAATCATCCATTCCCATAGCCAAGTGTACGTACCACATATGATGTACAATGGCCATGAACATAATATACCCGGCTATATATATCATCGATAAACTGCACCATGTTATCATCTTCCAGGGTATTACTCACATACCATCCTGGGGACCATGGTCGGACTCAATATCACCGACATCGAGGCCAAACACACACACACGACGTCCAGGGAAGTGATCATAGCTCCTAATCGGTCAATGAGACGAGACATACCCACCACGTCCCACCCCAAAAGAAATGCATATCACATAATAACACGATGGACGAATATGACATGGGGAATATCCACACCCTTCTCCTTGAGCCAAGATGCTCACCATCTGCGCGAAAACTTCCCAATGATAGCATGAGCGGGGTATGCTTAACCACATAAGTATATATATCGTTCACATGCACAATATATACACATCCATATGATCCCATCATATGATTAAACCATCACATAAGGTTTAGATATTCACAACATAAATATATCCATATAATCATATCTATACAGATATATATCAACATATCCATATATATATATATATATATATACAAATTATTTCTCATTCATATGTATAAGATTTATAAACTCGACTATAAGTATACGTAATCCTCAATATACTAGCCGTCACCCCAAACTCATTTAATTTACCTCGATATGTGAATATAATACCTCACTTGAAGCATATTCGTCCAATTTTCCTATGATGAATAGTCTCCCAAAAATATATGTTCATATTCAACATTTGGGTTATCACCCAAAGTTTAGTGTAGGAAACCATCACTACACATCTCCTCTAAATTCCAAAGTACATAATTATCTCTAGTACTATTTGACCATGGGCAAATACATTACTAATAGTCTATAAACCTCCACTTATCCCAACCTCATTTCAAGTATTGGAATCCCAATGACTATTTTCACACAATTATGTATAAACTATCATGACTAGAATTTTATGCTACCACTTATTCTAGTTGATAGTACGATCCAAATCGTTCCCGATTTCACCTATGGTTCAATTGATCTTATAGGTGACCCTTACTCCTATTGGGTTACCGAGTGTTCCTTAATTTAAACATTTTTAAGGATAAGTGACCCCTCTCTCACTTCGGTCCCCCAACCCTTAATCTCAATAGAATCCTATTTACTATAAGGATTTTGGCACTACCCTCAGCCTACAATTTCATATCGTACTCTCACCACTCTCTTGAAAGGACCCCAATCCTTACATCATAATTAGGCCCACTTATGACCCCTAATTAGAACTCCCATTCTCAATGAGATTCCCCCTATATCGATATGACCCTCTCCAATTTATATGGATATAAGTCCCCCAAGATAACTTGATAAGTACCCGCGGTCCCATCATGCGAGAAACTTTTACTAAGTCTCCTAAGCATCTTTCTTACATCATATAATCATGTCCCAAGACAATAAACCCAACCAGAAAGGGTTTGAAATCATTATGGAGAAAATTCCTCAAAATGCCCTGTTTCTGAATCGATTCGGCCCTATTCCGAATCGATTCGACCTCCAGGGCGAATCGATTCGGGTCCAAAGACCTGGGCTTCTGTCTCAGGTCGAATCGATTCGCCTTGGGTCCGAAACCGATTCGGTCACACAGACCTGGGACTCTGTAACATTTCGAATCGATTCGGCCTGTTCATCTGGCTACGAAATGGTCATTTTTCTACATAAACCTAATTTCCCAAAATCCCAAATCAACAATTCTTAACTATGAATTTGTAACCCAATAATGTTTCCAACATCAAATACATCCTATAATTTCACCTCATCAATTTATACCCCTTAAACCCATGTATAAACATCAATTTCATGATTTAACCCAAAGTTTAGGTTTTGATATTAATACCCAAAATCCATTTCTTTAACCCACAAATTATGAAATGAAATACACAAATGACTTATTTATCAAGATTAAACACTTGCCTCAGATTTGTAGAGGTTGTATCGTCCTCGATGTCGCGTTTGGGCCGAAATCTCCAAGCTTTTCTTCCTCTCTCTCTTCTTTTCTTCTTCTTTCCTTCTTATTTTCTCGCTTCTTTCTCCCTCTAGGGCTTTTTCTCTCTTTCTCTCAAATGAGAAGGCTTGATCCGTAAGCCTCTTAAATCCCTTAAAACAATCAACCCAGTTTTAAATGTTAATACACACTTTAAATGACTCGTCTACTCCAATTTGAGTCAAACTGACTTAAAAACATTCCGGAGCCGAAATAAAACCCGATGATAGTCATTTTGACTATCACGACCCTCCCGGGATCGATGGTACCCTCAAAATCATCATCCGGAATACTTTGAAATGTTCTCTATTTTTTTAGACCTCAATTCCCAAATTTTAAAATTCTCCAATTCAATTAAATTTTATTTTCCTAAAAATTTAATTTCTCGGTCTCCAAAGTCACGGGTTGTTGCATACTTCCCCCTTACAAAAATTTCGTCCGCGAAATTTAAAATATGACTAGGACCTCAATCTCATCTAGTCCTTACATCAACCCTCAGGATCACTATACCGATCCTTTCTAGTTCTCACATCGAACTATATAGATTTTAAAACAAACTACTACCCAGGGCGCCCATACACCCTGTACCCGAGCTCCACTCGTAAAATTATAATCAGGCTCCATTAGCCTCAAATCGTAATATAACCCTCGACAATATAATCTATAGCAACATATTAAATATATGAAAGATTGAAATTTCCCCTGGTTGAACTCTTCTTAATTCCTGACGCTAGCTACCTTCGTGCGGGAGAGGTCTCGCAAGTGAAATCCAAATAAGGAACCCTCCCAATACACTACTGTGTAGCTAGGTTGGGGATTGAGACTAGTTGAACCAGGGTTAAGGTTTTATAAAATATTTTCATATTTTAGATATTGCCCTAAGGCCTATGAAACAATATAATATAAATCAATTCCGCGTCTTTCGACACGCCAAATAAACACCTTATGTTTAGGACACAAGGCCTCAACAAATACAACACTCTAACCAATACCTAGTTCCCAAAACTAGCACATCTATGAGCTAAATTCTCCGCTCAAAATAAATCCACTGAACTCTAAGGGCTTGTTTGGTTCTCTATTCAGAAAATTCGATTTAAACACTGTTTTTAAATACAGTTTTAAAATTCATTTTTTTGTGTATATAATTCTTGGTGTGCGTTTGGTAAAGTTGTTTTTAAATACAGTTTTTTAAAAATTTGACAAAATTGACAAATATGTATATTTATATCATACATATGCGTGTGTGTGTGTATGTGTGTATATATATATATATATATATGTACATATAAACATACATAAAACTTTCATACATACATGATACATGAATGTATACATACATACATCATAAATTATATACATGTACATTTAATAACATGTATTTTTAGGTATATTTAATGAGGTATGTTGTGGAGTTTATATATATATATATATAAAACTTTCATACATACATGATACATGAATGTATACATATACATACATACATACATCATAAATTATATACACGTACATTTAATATCATGTATTTTTAGGTATATTTAATGAGGTATGTTAGGGAGTTTAACTCTCTCTCTCTCTCTCTCTCTCTATATATATATATATATATATATATATATATATATAATGATGTCGCATATATAATTCACTATAAAATTATATACATACATGAATTGATAATATTTTTTAATACATATGTACTATATGTATATTTTATATTATTCCATACATTAATAATATATGTATAAAACTATATATAAGTATCATGTATCTATTGATAATATTATTTAACTTTATATTATTCCATACGTAATTTTGTGTATATGTACATATATATTTTTTATTTATAAGAATTACACACATTCATGTATTATGTATGTATATTATATATTAAGGTATAATTGCTTTAAAATATTAAGAATGAATAATTCTGAGTTGAAATAAAAAAACAGATGTTATAAAACACCCAAAATCTGTTTTCTGAAAAACTTGATTATAACACAGGGATATTATAATTCTGTGTTTAAAAACAGGTTGCCAAACGAAGATTTTTATCAGAATTGTATTTAAACACAGAAAACAGAATTATAGTTGCAAACCAAACAGGCCCTAAACCTCTCAGTCATACGTATCCCTTGCATTGCATCAAATCATTTGCCACAAGGTAAGTCCTCCTCTCATTGGAATACTATAATTACACGCCCGAACCTATCCATAAGACAATAGTCTTATAACCACTACTCAACAAACTCCAATTATCCTCACTTCCGAAACTCAATAGCACAACTCCCTACTATTTATTTACGAGAAGGTATATTATCTCCAAAGAGGCCGTACAAAGTCCATGCTTTCTCACTCCTTCCTCCAAGGAAATTCTATACACCCTAACGGTGTAGCGGCTACTACTCATCATACCTTACGCGCGACGTAGCCAATATCGTACAAAGCGTGACTTAAACCCAAAGAAAGGTATTCTACCTTATACTTCCATAATCCAATTGCTTTACTTCATACTTGGATCCTTATTTAAAGTCCTCTACTTCTTCTAGGACAATCATTATTCCTAAACCTATTTCTCCACAAGAGAAACATCTTCCTTAAAATCCTTCCTCACCATTTTGAAGGACAAAATGCAATTGCGACTACTGAAAACTCCCTCAGTCCTACTCAACGAACCTGAGTCTCCAATTTCTTACGCCTTTCTTAAATAAAGACGATACCCCTAACTATTTGGTCAATGCCACCTACCTTCCACCGGTAGAAGTCAGCATCACGAGGCTTCCTAACAAAAATTGACGGGTTTCTCAGTCTAAAACTCCCAAGGACTACACTATATACATCTCCTCAGACTTACCTTACTAAGTCCAAGATCCGCCATTCGAGTAAATTTCCCTTTCTTACTCAACCACCGATAGAACACCCTGAACCACTTCTAGAGTTCTCTTTCTTATTTCCGCATGAATCAAGGAAAACAACTACCTCCAATCAAAGCGTACCCAAAATATGTTATGGGTATTGTATCTCTAATCTTGTCCTTTCCTAGACGACATGATCTAGGTGACATCTGCAACGAGAGCAACTGTTATCAGAATGTCGATCAAGTGAATACACTCCACAGAAGAAAATAAACGCAGTGAACATAACAATCTTAATAGTAGGGCTTTGCATCAAGAACGTTAACAAAAGAACGCAGAAAACCCGTACAGATCCTAAAGACTCTAGAACCTGATGCTCTGATACCATCTGTAACACCCAGCTTAAAATAATAACGGGTGGCCATCCCTATACTACATTAAATCAGGAGTCTCAGATGGCTCAGTCTCAACATCAACTGACATTACTAAAATATATAAGACTAACTACCCGATATCATATAAGTGAGATATTAAAAATTAAATAAAACATAGAACAGACAACAAACCAACGCTATAAGCCAATAACAAAGAAAAGAAATATGCATACAAGAACAATGATAAATGAAATGAATAACTACAAATGAATATACTACAAAGAAATATACCCGAATAAGCTGTCGGGTCTCAGACAATACAATAACTGAAATGGAATAAATATAAACATCTATAAATATCTCGTGGGTATAAACCCGATTTACTACTTTAATCCTACCTAGATTTTTAAAGAAGTATGAAGCGACTCTAATATAAGTCCCGCAACAGTCCGCACCTATCACGGCTCCCAAGACTCTGGATAGAAAGTCATCCGGCATCCATGTAGTAGGACACCTGTAGTAATATATATATATATATATATATATATATATATATGTATATACATGTAGGAGAGAAAAGTAAACGGGTCAGAGCCCGAGTTGTGAAAATATTTAGCAAGTGTGTTAATCGTGCATAATAAATATAAATGTACTTATTTAATAATTAAAGTGGAATCGCACTCTCGTAAAATCCCAGCCCACCTCTCATCTAACGGCACGCACCTATTCGCGTCCTGAAATCTTAGTTAAGTTACCCCACCTAGAAGGACAACCTAACTTACCATAGGCCTAACCTCTACCCACAAGACCTGCCTTCCTATCATATCCCAAGAATTCAACTCTTTCTAAACACACTTAATTATATTTACAAACATATATGTCGTACTAGGCTTAATGGATTCCGGTTTATAATTTAATCAATTATAATTCTTAATACGTTACCCATATACATTTGGGTTTAATCATAGGATTTAATTTCTAAATAACATGCATACAAATCATTATTGACAAAACTTCTCTCCAATCTGAACATTGCACTACGTTTCGTGCGTGGGGCGTCTCGCAAAGAGAAATCCAAACAAGGAACCCCCCCCCCCCCCCCCCGTTACACTACTCCTTGACAATGTCGATCCTAGAGATCCATTATGCCATACATACAATTCTACTATTACAACTACTAAATTTAGATTACTATATAAGAACAACTCAAAATCTCCAATAATATCCTTGGGATGATGTAACCGAAATATTCCTTAAATGCGATACATCAACCCCCAATAATCTAGTACACCATAATCATCCAAGATGTACTCCATGAAAATTCCATATCCTTTCACCTATAGGATATATAAATATGTATATATGCATTTATTCTAACCATATATATATATATATACAATCATCAATTCCCATAGCCAAGTGTACATATCACATATAATGTACAATGGCCATGCACATAATATACCCGGCTATATATATTGCCAATAAACTGCACCATGCTATCATCTTCCAGGGCATTACTCACATACCATCCTGGGGACCACGGTCGGACTCAATATCACCGATATCGGGGCCAAACACACACACACACGACGTCCCGAGAAGCGGTCATAGCTCCTAACCGGTCAATGAGACAAGACATACCCACCACGAAAGAAATGCATATCACATAATAACACAAGGACGACTATGACATGGGGAATATCCACACCCAACTCCTTGATCTAAGATGCTCACCCTCTTCCCAGAAACTTCCCAATGATAGCATGAGCGGGGTATGCTTAACCACATAAGTATATATATCGTTCACATGCACAATATATACGCATCCATATGATCCCATCATATGATTAAACCATCGCATAAGGTTTAGATATTCACAACATAAATATATCCATATAATCATATCTATACAGATATATATCCACACACACACACACACACACATATATATATATATATATATATATATATATATATATATATATATACAAACTATTTCTCATTCATATGTATAAGATTTATAAACTCGACTATAAGTATACGTAATCCTCAATATACTAGCCGTCACCCCAAACTCATTTAATTTACCTCGATATGTGAATATAATACCTCACTTGAAGCATATTCGTCCAATTTTCCTATGATGAATAGTCTCCCAAAAATATATGTTCATATTCAACATTTGGGTTATCACCCAAAGTTTAGTGTAGGAAACCATCACTACACATCTCCTCTAAATTCCAAAGTACATAATTATCTCTAGTACTATTTGACCATGGGAAAATACATTACTAATAGTCTATAAACCTCCACTTATCCCAACCTCATTTCAAGTATTGGAATCCCAATGACTATTTTCACACAATTATGTATAAACTATCATGACTAGAATTTTATGCTACCACTTATTCTAGTTGATAGTACGATCCAAATCGTTCCCGATTTCACCTATGGTTCAATTGATCTTATAGGTGACCCTTACTCCTATTGGGTTACCGAGTGTTCCTTAATTTAAACATTTTTAAGGATAAGTGACCCCTCTCTCACTTCGGTCCCCCAACCCTTAATCTCAATAGAATCCTATTTACTATAAGGATTTTGGCACTACCCTCAGCCTACAATTTCATATCGTACTCTCACCACTCTCTTGAAAGGACCCCAATACTTACATCATAATTAGGCCCACTTATGACCCCTAATTAGAACTCCCATTCTCAATGACATTCCCCCTATATCAATATGACCCTCTCCAATTTATATGGATATAAGTCCCCCAATATAACTTGATAAGTACCCGCGGTCCCATCATGCGAGAAACTTTTACTAAGTCTCCAAAGCATCTTTCTTACATCATATAATCATGTCCTAAGACAATAAACCCAACCAGAAAGGGCTTGAAATCATTATGGAGAAAATTCCTCAAAATTCCCTATTTCCGAATCGATTCGGCCCTATTCCAAATCGATTCGGCCCAGCGAATCGATTCGGCCTCCAGGGCGAATCGATTCGGGTCCAAAGACCTGGGCTTCTGTCTCAGGCCAAATCGATTCACCTTGGGTCCGAATCAATTCGGTCACACAGACCTGGGACTCTGCAACATTTCGAATTGATTCGGAAAGAGGCCGAATCGATTCGGCCTGTTTAGCTGGCTACAAAATGGTCATTTTTCTACATAAACCTAATTTCCCAAAATCTCAAATCAATCATTTTTAACTGTAAATTTGTAACCCAATAATTTTTCCAACATCAAACACTTCCTATAATTTCACCTCATCAATTTATACCCCTTAAACCCATGTATAAACATCAATTTCAAGATTTAACCCAAAATCTAGGTTTTGATATTAATACCCAAAATCCATTTCTTTAACCCACAAATTATGAAATGAAATACACAAATGACTTATTTAGCAAGATTAAACACTTGCCTCGGATTTGTAGAGGTTGGATCATCCTCGATGTCGCGTTTGGGCCGGAATCTCCAAGCTTTTCTTCCTCTCTCTCTTCTTTTCTTCTTTTTTCCTTCTTCTTTTCTCTCTTCTTTCTCCCTCTAGGGCTTTTTCTCTCTTTCTCTCAAATGAGAAGGCTTGATCCGTGAGCCTCTTAAATCCCTTAAAACAATAAACCCACCTTTAAATGTTAATACACACTTTAAATGACTCGTTTACTCCAATTCGAGTCAAACTGACTTAAAAACATTCCGGAGCCAAAATAAAACCCAATGACAGTCATTTTGACTATCTTTACCCTCCCGGGATTGATGGTATCTTCAAAATCATCATCCGGAATACTTTGAAATGTTCTCTATTTTTTTATACCTCAATTCCTAAATTTTAAAATTCTCCAATTCAATTAAATTTTATTTTCCCAAAAATTTAATTTCTCGGTCTCCAAAGTCACGGGTTGTTACAACGGACCCTTATTTTCTACCATAATTAAAATATTTTAGTGCCCAATCCTATGTTTTCACGGTTTTGAAAATGCTCATGTTTTACAAATAGGTTTTTTGGTTTTTGTCTCATCTATAAAGATGTATTTAGACTCCACTTTAAGTGTTTTTAAAATGGTAAAAACTCCGATAATCATCCAAAATCGTTTATAATTTTTCTGTAACTACTCATCCTTCTTTTTGTAAACAATGAAACTAGTCTCATATAGACTACAATAACTAAAAAAATAAAAATATCAGAGTGGTGATAAATAAATTATTATAAATAAGAGTAAACACTTAAAAGTTACCTTTGCACAAATCATACAATACGTGAGATAATGGGTAAAGTCATTTTGACATACAAAACTGAAAAATATCTGTCATGTGTGGGCAAAAATGGTATTCACCATTGCAAAAAACTGTAAACCTGCAGTTATTATTGACTATGGGACTCCGACTAAACAAATAAGAGTAAACACTCAAGGTGTTTGTTAAAATGACCCACCCCGCTTTTAAAGCAAAATTTTACCCAATTCACTTGGACACCTGTCTCTCTTACTAACCTCACTCCACCCTCACTTATGTGTTCACCAACACCCATTCTCATCCCATTTGCTCACTACTTTACAAATTGACTTGTATTCTTCGAGTGGTTCCATGATACATATTGCTATAACATGAATGGGATTGTAGCAATTTTCATCTTGGTATGGTGTTAACGTTTATTTATGTTGCGCGTTGGTCTAAATTGACATACACATACCCAAGCCACTCCATGTTTGCACTATAATTGTGATGCCTCATTTTGACACTCATATACTTTAATATTTGCATCCTCATTTGTGGCTCATGTCATATTTACTCTTGTATATAGTTGATTACTTTCTTTCTTTTGTTTTGGTTATTTCTTAATGCACGTATGTTCCATTGTGCATTGTCTAAATTCTTATTTTGGCGGAAGCGAGGTGATATCCCTTCCCACTATTCTCTCTCATTTGTGCTTAAATGTCTAGTCCTATGCAAGGTTCTAAAAGGCGCGAGGCGTAGAGGTAAAGCCTCGAGCCTGGGCACGCCTAGGCGAAGCGTAGGTGTAAAAGGGCGTTCTTTTTTTATTATTATTTTAATTATACTAAGGATAGTAATATAATAAAATAATACATACCTTGAATTTTGAAAATATATCCATATGTTTGGTAGCCATCTTTCTCATATTCATGCTCCATAACCAATATATAAAATGTATTTATCAACATTTAATAAGCAATATACAAAATGTATTTTTCATAATTCAATAATCAATATCAATAATCATTCAATAATCAATAATCAATAAAAAATGATTCGATATAAGAAATGTATTTTTCACCTTTCAAATGAATCATATAGACTTTTGGTCGGAAGTCGATTGGCAATGTTAGGCTTTTTTTTTGGATGAGAACCTGAAAGAGACGAAGATATTTGGGATATTGTTTTTGTTTTGATTGTTTTGGACGAGATATTGGTCCGATTTGTTAAAAAAAGTATTTAAAAGGCGATATCGTTTCACTAAGGCACCTTTGTTTTAAAAAAATCACCTTAAGCCTTTTACCAAGAATAAGGTGTAGGCGAGGCATTTCTCTCAAGCCTAGGCAGGCCTTTTAGAACATGGGCCCTATGTCATTTTTTTAACACGTGTTCTTTTCTTCTGGGCTCAAACATGTGAATGGGCATTGCGAAAGCCGATAACCACCCAATTAAAAAACAAAGGCTTTTAAAAAGAGTACCATTCAAGAGTCATTTTGATTTATTTCTTTAAAAGAGTTATTTGATTTTGATTTTGACAAATAAAATGACGAATTGGTAGTGAGGGTATAAAAAATATTACAATAGCATAAATGATGACATTATTACTTCTTACAAATTGAGTAATTTTGTGATTAAAAAAAATATTGATTCCATCGTAGTGATACTTTTGGATTGAGATGGAATTCATCACATAAACAACAAAAAAAATGAATCTTTTTGGACTAAATGCTAAAATTACAAACTTTGTGATTAAAGGAGACCTAATAAATGAGAGAAAGGCCACTTATCTACTAATATATATTAATGAACCAAGCTCCCATTTGCCTTGCATAGGATCTTTGCTGAATCTCAAAATCATTAAACTATGAGTACGATCCTCATTGTGTATCTTGATTAATTGAATCCTGTCTTTGTGAATTCCTATAGAAAGATTTTGTAGATTTGTCTCTGAGTATTCCTTGATCATTTCGTCCAAAAGGACCATTTCCTATAATTCTATGAATTTTTCTAGAATAATTTTCCTCGTTGTTTGAGTTTTTGCATCATTGTATTACTACCACGGTAAAAAAATGAGTAACTCTATGCATACCATCTAAGATCATATCATGTTTAGTTGTCAAAAAATATTGATTGATGTGTAGAGCCCATATGGAATCCTTTGAAAATCAACTAGTGACTTTCTAACTATTAAGCGAGATATGATTTTAGGGTAGATGTAGAATTGGTCATGAAAAATACTATACGAACATAGCAAATGAGTTGCCATTTTGATTGTCTTGAACCCTCTGTCAAATCGATAGTTCGGAGTACTATTGCGGCTTCAAGAATATAGTGCTTTAGCTCTTATTATTTGTTCTTAGTTTTGGTCTCTACAATCCCAATTTAGGAAACTTGTATTATTAGTTGTATTGTTAACTTTGTATCTTATTTTGTTTGAATCCAAAAAAAAATCTATGCTATACATTAAGGAAGTGGGCGGTGCTAAATTTATTATCTTATTGTGAAGAGAGGGAATTATGGTAAAAAATAAGGGTCCGTGTAGTATTTTGGTATCATAATTCATGAGTTGCATGTACTTGATTAATGACCTCAAACTGTAACATAGAGTAAAGCAACCCACAAGATAGATATATTATTCTATACCATAAACTAGTATGAACACACCAATCAAACCAGAACAATCAATGAAAATTATGAAATTTGAGATGAAACATAAATCATTCGCCCGGAAGTCAAAGTTGTTAAATTGCAACACTATTTTTTGATACTCATACACAATAGTTTTTGTGTCCGAAATAAGAGAATGGACCAAAATTGCCGAATGCTAAAATCCAACAACAAAAAATAATGTGGTTGAGTCGCGGATGAGGTCGCTCTCTTAAAAGTGTTTTACGGTTTTGACCAAAAATTGTACTGCAGTCCTTGTAATGCCCCGTCACTCTTGGGATAAAATAGCCCAGAATAGATGATAATTTTTATCTCAGAAAACTATGCACTGTAGTAATCTGATATACTATCATTTGTTCACTATTAGTTTCTCAATATCACAATAGTTTGGGGAACGAACTGATCACATAAGGAAAAGAGAAAAAAAATACTCATAAATAGTGAGAATATTTGTGTATTCTTTACTTCTGTTTTGTAGAGAAAAATATTGTTTTAGGGTGAGAGAGAGAGAGCCAACTCTTTTGAGGAGAGACGTAATTTGTATTCTTTTCTTCTTTTTCTTTAAACCAATTGCCTTTCTTTGGCTTAAATAATCTGAATTAATATGGCTGTTAAAGACTAAAAAAATTGGAAGAAGAAAAAGGAAAGAGAATGATGAATGTCTCCCACCTTTTTTTAAGTATATCTTTTTTTTTTAAATGAGTACACTTTATCTTTTGTATCTTTAAAGTAATATTGTTTTTTTCTTTTTCAAAATTTGCATTATTATAAAAGAAAAGTGCCTTTTTGTTCCATCAATCCCCCACTTATAAATTTTGAAAAATGTTTATATCGAGCAATAATTCATAGAATTGTGCATAAGCAAAGGTGCCTTTCGACTTGAACCTTTACGTAGTAAAGATAAATTAGATTTAATAGAATAACCGTAATTTTAAACTCTATCTCTGACTACATCCCACACCTAACCCTACTCGGGTGTAGTTCTCAAGTCAGCACGTTATGGCCATGTGCTTCTATCCCTATATAGTAAACGTTTTAGGGAATTTAACCAAAATTACCATCGAAAGCGGCCTCACTTCCACATTTATATAGGTAAGTCTATCAAGGATACTCCTGTAGCTAGGTACCCCACTCAAAATAGAGCTATAAATTTTCATTAAGAGTTATAATTAACTCAACCTCAATGTGACACCTTGCCTATTCTAATACTGCGTGATGAGTCCATTATTAAATTAAATAGGAATCATTAATGGTTTCATTCTCAGTATCTATGTCGAAATTTAATTAATTACTAATCCCCAAATGGTCCGGTGTCAAAATTTTAATTCTTATTATTAACATGCAATTTATTTAAACTACTAATTCACATTCATAAATTCCATACACATAATAAAGAATGATAAAATAATGAGATGAATAAATATGTCTGAAATAATACTCCAGAGGAAAATCCCAATACAACCATCCATAATATAAATCCAACGTCAATACAGGAAATAAAATAAAAGTGTAATGTCTCTAATAATCATCACTAGCTAAAGGTGGCGACATGCCCAACTCAGATAGATAAATGCTAAATAAGAATGGATAAATGTGGAGGCGCCTACTACCAAGATTCTGCAACTTCCAGAGAAACTGCAGCACGTCAAATGAATGAACTCCTAAGCCTGGCGTTCCTGTGGATGGGCACCTAAAATATTTTTTTTACAAAAATGGATTTGAAACGGGTCAGAGTCCAAGTAAATCAGTTTGAAAACATTTTAGCAAGTATTTAAAATGCATTAAAGAGTACATATTATATACATGTTAGCTTCACGTGGTCTCCCTTGAGATCTCCACCTCTCCACTATTGTGCACCCAGAACGTACTCTTCTAAACCCACCTAGTTATGCTACCCCGCCTAACTAGTTTGAGTCAATATTTTTCCCCTCTAATAGTCCGATGTGCCCACCCGTATTGCCCATGCAATATGATGCTAAATTTTCAAATCCCTTTTTATTTATTAAGAGTCGCCAATTAATCATAAAGTCCACACATACTGAGATTATATTAGATATCATTATCTATAATATCTACTAAAACACTCGTAGTAGAATAAATCACACGTATATATATACATCACTATTATAATATATACGTATACGACATCCCTAGGTTTGGATATCCCCCTTGAACCGTAATTCAAATCACATATATTGGAGACGAACATAGTTTCAAGTCTATGGGTCACGCACACACCAAAAGTGCCCAATGGACTCTCGAAATTATCATACACTCAGATAGCACGTATGCTCTGGGGCACAAGTCCAAAATCACCCCAAATGGGATCATCGGGATAACATTGTACACAACGGGAAAACCTTCCATAATAGCAGACAACGTAGGTACGTTTACACTTAAGGATTCACACAATAAGTATTCACACAACCTATATATACATATAACATCAGTATATGTATACACTCAACCTATAATATATATCTCATACATAGTATATATAACTCCCAAATATTCTACGTATTATTAAATTTTGATTTTACTTCTCATCGTATATTACCGAGCATCCCCAACTACCTGAAGTGTGCCATTCATTCTTGAAAGTAATTCAGTAGGAAATTAACTCAAATACTACTGGTCTAAGTCATAGATTTTCTCCTTTCCCCGTGACTCATCCTCATTCCCTGAATTCACCATATTACCAATTACATTAAATTCATATTAAATCTTAATTCATCTCACTTATGGCTAAGTCACAATCCTATTATTTAACCTACTCGTGACTCAAAATGTCCCTCACGATGTTTTTAAATGTTTCCCAAAAGTTTCCCAGATCATCATTTACAAGTTCAAGGTTAAAATAGGCAAAATTTACAATTTTGACAAATCGAATCGATTCTCTATATGGCCGAATCGATTCTCTTTGCCGAATCGATTCGCTCTTGGGCCAACAGCAGTTCATCTTCTTCATTGGGCTTATGCATTTTTCACCATTTTCAATTCTCCAAAACTCCATTACATAGTCCCAAATTCCTAACCAATTATACCAAACATCATACTAATATATATGAACGATTTCTAATGTAATTGAATCACCAAGGAAACAATGTTAACCAAATTAATTCAATTCACTCATATCTTCTTCGTTAGGTTTATGCATTTTTCACCATTTTTAATTCTCCAAAACTCCATTACACAATCCCAAATGCCCAACCAATTATACTAAACATCATACTAACACATATGAACGATTTCTAACGTAATTTAATCATCAAATCATCAAGGAAACCATGTTAACCAAATTAATTCAACTTTGAACTCCAAAAACCCTAGATAATCATTTTTATTCAAAAACCTCAACAAGAACCCTGATTTCTTCACATGTTTATCATATTAATTCATCAGATTCATTCTACATGCATAAGGGGATTAAACCTAACATGATTCATACTCAAGAACATGATTTAAATCTTCCAAATTCATCACTAATATTCATTTATTCATAATATTAGTCATCCTACACTAACATGGATGGTATATATGCTCAAAATTAGCAAGATACGTACTCTCCTTACGTAGTAGGTCTGTATCTCTGCAAAATGGTGGTAGGATGGTGTTCTCCTCCTTTCGATCTACACTCTGGTGGCGGTGGTGTGAAAAGCCTTAGAACTCCCATAAAACTCTTTTCCTTCCTCCTCTAATGGGATGTCTTTAGTTTTGCAACTGTTAATCCTAACTTCTCCAACACATATACTGATATACACATATAAAACTCATAGGTCTCTTTTCCCCAAAATTTCAAAAGACCAAAATACCCTTTTGGGTGTCGGTTTAGCCTAAAAATGCTTTGATACCAAAACCAAACCCCCGAGTTCACTTTTCTATCTATTTCGACCCTGACGGACACACTGGCGCACTCTAAATGACCATTTGAATCATCTAAAATGAAATTACATTTATTTCCCAAAATTAAGTCCCGATACGGCTGACACGCGTGTACCGACTAAATTTATCATAATTATCGTATTTCTCACTCACGACAATCATAATACTTTCTTATAAATTTATTACTCATTAACTAAGTAATATTCAATATAAATAAATATTAACCCTTGTCTCGCTAATTAATATTTATTTATATCCGAATTAATTTTCCATTTTAATTTAATTAGTCCCAATATTAAAATCATTAAAATTTTGGGGTGTTACACTCAACTCACTTCAGTATATCATGCTCCATAGGGACAGACTCAGAGTAAAACCCCACATATAATAATTTGCATGACTCAACTTATATCCCTTATGACTTATTATTACCCGTTGAACCGATTTCTTGGGACCTCTAGTCTATAGGTTGGGTTACCATCACAAGTGACTCAAACATCTAAGGGTTTTAGTCCCATCCCTTTTGAGGTGTTCCACAATTTTTCTCTTGCTAGTCCTTTCATCAAAGGATCAGCCAAGTTGTTCTCGGACTGTATGTGATCCACTCTCACATCACTCATAGAGACAAACTCTCTAATAATATTATGTTTGCGACATATCTATTGCTTCTTACCATTATAGTAATAATTCTAAACTTTTGCAATAGCCGCAATACCATCGCAGTGGATTAGAACGGATGGTATCGATCTCACCCATAATGGAATATCTGATAGAAGGTTTCTCAACCATCATGCCTCGTCACTAGCTATAGTTAGCACTATCATTTCTGATTATATTGTCGACTGAGCCAAAATAGTATGTTTCTTATCTTCCATGAAACTGCACCACTGATACTAAATATATATGCACTAGTAGCTTTATAGTCATCAGATAGGGTGTTCCAATCAACATCATTAAATCCTTCAAGGACAGCAGGGATGCTTTGGATAGTGCAATTCGAGATTCATTATTCTTTTAAGATACCGCATGACCCTCTCAATAGCATGCCAATGCTCCATACTAGGTCTATTAGTAAATTTACATAGTACTGCCACTGCATAAGTTATATCAGGTCTAGTGCAATATGTAACATAACGTAGGCTACCAATGATGCTCGCATACTTAGTTTGGTTACACTATGATCAAATAGAGTACTATAAGGTTTGCAGTTAAAGTAATTATTTCTATAGAATTTTCTTAATATAATGAGGTTGGTATAAAGAAATTCCCTTTTCAGACCTAGTAATTTTAATTCTCAATATTACACTAGCTTCAACCATATCCTTTATATCAAAGTTGACACATAATAAAAATCTAACATTATTTACGACATGAATATTAGATCCAAATATAAGTAAGTCATCCACATAAAGACATATAATAGTGCAAATATTATTTTTAGATATATAATAAGTGCATTGGTCATTTTCGTTAATTCTGAACCCCTTAGAGATGACTACACTATCAAATTTATCATGGCATTGTTTAGGTGCCTCTTTAATTCCATAAAGAGGTTTATACACACTTTATTCTCTTGACTGTGTAATATAAAACCTTCACTTTAGTACGTATAAATCTCTTCTTCCAATTCACCATTTAAATAGGAAGTTTTAACATCTATTTGATGTACAATTAAATCATTTAAAATAGCTAATGCAAATAGTACACATATAGACGTAATTCTAGTTACGTGTGAACATGTATCGAAAAAGGTCACATTTTCACGTTGTCTAAAACCTTTGGCAATTAGACGTTCCTTTTATTTTTCAACAAAACCATCGGGTTTTAATTTCCTTTTAAGAATCCATTTGCAACCAATTGTTTTACACCCCAGTGGAAGATCCATTAAATGTCAAGTTTTGTTATTTTCTAATGATTCCATTTCATTATTAATAGCTTCTTGCCATAAATCGATATTTAAAAAAGATAAATCTTCTTGAATGGTATTAGGGCCCTCCTCTAATGTGTAAAGTGTAAAAGTCGAGAACAAAAACTTTCTCAATACAAAATCTTTTACTTTTTTTGTTTTTAAAATGGATTCATTAGGTATTGAATTTTTAGGAATAGAAATGCTAGTGGGTGTCAAACCCCCACTATATCTCAATTTAAATGGAAATTTATCTTCATAAAATCAGTATCATTTGATTAAATAAAGACTTGATTTTTCAAATCATAAAATCCATATGCTTTGTTATTTACCGCGTAACCAATAAAAATACACTCATATGCTCTACTAGACAATTTAGAACTCTTAGGGTCGAGAATATGTACATAAGCGAAGCATCCGCACATTCTAAAATATGACACGTTTGGCTTAATATTTTTCCGAATTTCATAAGGAAATATTTTTATTTTAGTCATAGGAATTTTCTTAAGCACGTGACATACTGTTAAAATAATTTCTCCCCACCAATGTGAGGGAGCCTCTGAACTTAAAAAATAGCAACTACTAATTCAATTAAAATACTATTTTTTCTTTCAACTTTACTATTCATTTCGGGAGAATAAGATGTTATTTTTCCGTAGATAATACCGTGGATTTTATAAAATTCAATAAAAGGTCCAGAATCATATTTTGTGCCTCTATCACTACGTAATCTCTTAATTTTTTTATTAAAATAATTTTCAATTTCATTTAAGAAAATTATAAACATGTCAAATGCTTCACTTTTATTTTTCATTAAATGCACAAATGAATAGTCTGAGCAATCATCAATAAAATTAATAAAGTAACGTTTGTCAATTCTAGCCGTAACTAGGTGTAAGCCCGCGCGATGCGCGAGTGAGGCGCAATGTGAAGAACATAAGAAAAAAATATCTCTCAAATTTTCCAACAAAAAAGAAATAAAAAACTGAACTTGATTCTACAACTTTCACCATCAAACTTCACAGTATATGAACGCAAACCTGAAAATGGTAAATAGCTCTTAATGTAGCACACGAAAGAGAATCAAATTTCCATCACCAATAATTAAAGAATCTCACTTTTGGTTAACTAAAACTCAAATTAAGAAAGGTAATACATACCTAAAACAATTGATTCATACCTTAAGAAAAGTTACTAGACTTCAAAATAAAGCAAAACTTTACAGATTAACCAACAAAATTGATTTTCATTTTCCAAAAGTGAAATCATTTAAGGGTAAAAGGAATTTTCCCATGAATCGTATTGCCTAATTCCTCTATAAAAAATAATAATATTGATAATTAAAGGTAAATATGATTTAAACCCTCCTAACACACTTTCAGAGGTTAACAACTAAAAAACACTACTCAAAATATTTGTAATGCAACATAGATTAGATGATCTTAAAATTAAATTACACTGCTCAAAATCATAGAAATAAACATAAATGACTCGAAACTACAACAATCATTACAATATACCCTGAATAAGTAGATTTAGGTTGAGACAACTCTCTCATCCCGATATTGTATCCATAATCGTTGTAAGAACGGAAGTCGATGGAAGAACGTGGATGGGCTTATTAAGAGGTAAGGTTAGTTGCGTGAGTATTATAAACTTTGGATGACACGTGGATAATTTAATAAAAGGAGCCATATGTGCTTTAAGAAAGCGAGGAAAAGAAAATTAATATAGAACCAAACAATGGACTACATAAATTTGTGACACCCCGCCTAATTAAATACCGAGTGATCAGTCCTTCATTAAATTATAATCAAGGTGAACGGTCGGTTCATTCTTAGCATCACTGTCGAAAATAACTTTTCCAATTTAAACACCCTAAATAATTAAGATAAGTGCCAAAATCATTTTAGACATTACTTTCCAAATTTTATTTTTATAAACCAACATTTAAAACTTTACATAATTCACAGTTAAAGAATCACACAACATTATCCTATAACATATAATCCAAGTGATTAAACATTCAACTAATTGCATCCAACATTTAAAACTTAAAGGAAAAACATCCTGACAATAATAAATCCCAAAGTGTAAATACTGGAAATAAACGAATTACAATATCCGATAAACAACTGAATAATGGAAAAGGGCGACACATGCCCAACTGAATAACTAGTGCTAGAAGTGTAATCAACAAATGAGGTCGTCTAAGCAAGAGGCCTGCAACTCCCACCTAAGCTGCAGCATGTTCCTTCCAAATGATCCTATGCAAGACGCCCCTGTGGCTGGGCACCTGTAATATACACATATATACAAGAGAGAAAAGAAAATGGAAACGGGTCAGAGCCCGATTGTAAAAAACGATTTAAAATTTGTTTAGCAAGTATTTAAAATGTTTACTGGACAATGCAACAACATATTAGTGCGGCACTCCCTTGAAAAATTCTCACCTCTCTTCTAATGTGCACGCCTATCGCACTAACCTTCCCAACGGTTTAACTGATCTTATCTTGGGTTGCTCGTAAGATTTAAACTGACAAATTCAATTGTGTAAGAGGTTAATTGCATATAACAACAAAGTTCTCATTTAAACCTTATTTACTAATAAAGTTTCTCAGTAACATATTATACTTTTCAAGCGCTTATTTCCAAATTGAAATAATTATTCCTTTCTTACTTTCCATAGACACAGTAGGTAGTTCCCAAATTCAGATTAAAATATATATATTAATACTCATATAATATATATATTCTAACAGCACCCCACATAATAATTATGGTGCGGGCATACTCTGCTATCCAGTCCCCGTATCACTCCTACTAAGGGACATACAAGTTCGGAGTCACTCTCGAACTGTATTGAAACAAAACACAAACAATATTGAGGCGAAGCATAGTTTACAAGTCTCTAAGAGGTCAGCACATGCCCTCACGTCTCTTAGGACCGTCTGACTATCGATCCGATAGCCTGTATCAAAGGATTTCTATCTTCTAGGGTACGAGTCAATATCCCCCATAAAGGTCCCATCGAGATAAGATTGTCCCAGCGCGGTAACCTCGGGGATAGCAAGTAGCGCGGGCATGATTTTTACACGCATATAGTATATGCATAAACACAGTCATATAAATATACTACTATTACCATATCAAGTTTAGGTACATACTCACGACCCATAATTATGATATTTGTCCTTATTACTCGTTATTTAGTTATCACGTATAACGTTTGCCTCTTATCTTAATTTGTGGGATTATCCCAACTTATCAAGTGATACTCGTGGATTTCTATCCTCCCAAGTATAATTTCAGTAAGTACTCATTTATTTTCCAACGTAACTACCTTAAGCGTCTCCCCCTTTAACACATAGTTCCACCGTCCCTTATATGTAAACATTCCCATAAAAATGTAAATCTCGTCTTACGTTAAAGGTTTCATATTTTTAATAAGTCCTACTGGTCTTCTTTATCTCCCAAAATATTTTAATAAGGATGTCCAAAGATTGTTACTCATTTAGATTGAATTCAGCTATTTAGAATGGGAAATATGAGTCTGCCAGGAGGGGTCGATCGATCGATGGCAGGAGCTCGATCGATCGACGCGTCGATCGATCGATACTCCTGGTTCGATCGATCGATCAAACAGGTATGGCGAATCTGCAGGATACCAGTTACGGGTTCTATCATCCAACATCATCAAAATCCAAATTTTTAACTCCCAAACTCCCAGAAATTTATACCACAAACATTATAAACCCAAATTAGCAATATTCTATGTAAAGCATGCAAGTTTTCATCAAGACTCATGGATTAAAAGGGCCAAAACTTATATAATTCACATGAACCCTAGAAATTTCTTTAACTTAGTTCTTCTTATTCTTTTCCCAGAATTTCTACTTCTAAACCAATATAAATTCGTGGTTCAACCTCTACATGTGAAAGGGATATCCAGATTATTGTTTATATCACTACAACATGTGATTTCTAATCACCAACATGGGTTTTCTTTCATAAAAACTCATCCTAATCAACCCTAAACTAATATGAATGAAGCATTAACAAAATTAAGCAAGATAAATACTTGCCTAGGGATTTTTGTTTCTGATTTGTGGATGAAATCGGTGTGGTGGTGATCCTCGTTACGCGACCTATCGTTTGGCGGCGACGGCGGCGCAAACGGAGGAGTTCTTAGCCTAGAACTCTTTGGCAAGCTCTCTCTTTCCTTCTCCAATGACCGTCTCTTGTTTTTTATTGTGTTAACCCTAGAAGACAACCCTAAGCATCTGATATAACCTTACAATTTTCGTGGGTTTTCAAGCTTAAAAATGTAAAATGTTCAAAACGCCCTTCCGGGGTGTTAATTAGGCCTAAAAATGCCCCGAGACCCAAACTAAACCCCCGGGTACATTATTTTGACTATCTCGACCCTTTTGGACACTTTGGCGCACTCTAAATGACCATACGGGTGATTTATAATTTATTCACTTTTATTAATCAATATTTAGTCCCGACAAGACACGGGCGCGTCCCGACTTAAATTTCCAAAATTGTCATTTTATTCACACGTGACATTTAATAGAACCAATATTATGTATTACTTTGCTCATTAGTAATATTCAACATGTTTCCAATGATTACTAACTCTTGTCTTGTTAGTAATTATAAAAAAAAATAATTAATTTCTGGATTTATATTAAATTAATATCTCACATTAAATTTAATAAATTCCCTCCCCAAATTTAGAAAGCATAAAAATACGGGGTATTACAAAATTCCTCACCAAAACGTTCTTTCATATGTTAGTAGAAAACCCCATTGCATGAGAGGAGTGATCATTGCTTCAAAAGGCTATCAAGGATAGTAAAAAAAATTGGGACCCTAAATATTTTCATGTGCTCTTTTTTATAATCATGCATAAAACATATGCACCCTTAAATATCTCACAAAAAAAAACATAAAAGAACCATATTATGCATGAGACTAACGATAGTTAGAGGCCACTGAACTCCTAGAATTTGTGTTGTCAATTCTTATAGTATGAGATATTTATTCTACAATATGGTTAGTGTGGCTAGCACCATGTATGCAACGTATTATAACCAATGTTAATGTATCTTGCAAAAAAATCCAAAAATTGGTGTTCATGCAATGTGTATTATATTATATACATATCCTAATATAACTCAGATATTTCCTTTTCCTTTTAAAGAACCAATTGAACAGGGGGAAAGACACGGTGGAAAGGGAGTCACCCCAATATACCTTTGATTATTAAATATAAATTGAATGTTCCTAACAATCAAGATCCTAACCGGTATTAAACAATATACAACAGTTATCAAAATGATCATGATAAAGATTACTTAACCTGACGTCTAACTATTTTAGCTACATATATCAGATTATGCTAATGATACACTACATAAGTTAGCAACCATAAGTTTTAACATTTAGTAATTAGTTGAATCTCACATGTTACAAGCTAAGAACCTTAAACTAAACATACTATTGTGAAATTTTTTTTTCAGAATTAATCCATTTTATCTTCATTTTTTGTCCTATGCCAAGTCATTGACTATTAAAGTAACTAGAAATAGTGATTTCCTTATTATACCAACATTAAGATCACTCACCTTTAATTGGATTCTTCTACATATTCCCCAGCTTCATCTGTGAGGTGCAACCTGTTTTCAGTTCCACGTCCAAGTGGTTCATTCCATACATCCTCTGATACTGCGAATGCCCCATTAGCTTTCTGCATGGAAAAATTAAGAATAAAGTAAAAAAGCATACACTAATAGAGTAGGTGAAGTCATTTGAAAATTGGAATTTGTGTCTTTAACAAAGGGAGATGATAAACGGGTAGACAGTTAGGGCTTACTCTATATAACTTGTACGATTTATTTGTGGTAAATATTGAGCCCCAATCTTTTTGCCCATTTCCTTTCAAAATAGGAGATGATATTAATCATGATATGCATCAGTTGGAGTTTGGAAGAGGAAGGGGGGTGAGATGCCGGGATATATATATATATATATATATATATATATATTAAGGAGCGACTTTGATACTTGAAGAGGGAAAAAACGAGGAAAAAAGAGACCTGACTCTATAATGCGCTGATATTTACTGGAATGGGAAAAGGCAATGAATTTTTGGGAAGAGAGAGGTAGATATAAAGTAAAAGAAAAGATGAATATGGCATTTGGACATGAGAAATGAGAGGACAAATAACGGTGGTTACATAGTCCTACGTCGATGGCCAGATTGAAAAGGAGTATAAATTATGTATAGTGTTTTATAGTATATAGCCGTAATTCCATCCAATTCACAAATATCCGAATGAATTAAGTCAGGTGGTTCGGATTCTCTAGTAATAGATTTATGTGGGGTCTTTGTTACTTTAGCTTGACTACACCATTCGCATTGTTCAAAATTATTTAGTGATATTTCTGAACTTAATCCTAAAGTACTCATATTTTTAACAAGTCATTTATTAACATGACAAAGTCTAGTAGGACAGAAAATAAACAAACACGCAATATAAGCAGAAGGATAAATTTTATTGATAACATAAATGTTCAATTTAGACATTCCTTCAGTGGCATAACCTTTGCCTACAAAAATTTCATTTTTCGTTAATGTGAATAAGTCTACCCTGAAAACCTGAGTGAAACCAGCTTTGTTGAGGAGATAGCTAGAAACCAAGCTCTTCCTTATTTCTGGAGTGTGAAAAATTTCCTTAAGAATCACAATTTTTCCAAGAGTGAACTTCAATTCTACATTTCCAGTACCAACAACCTTAGTGGAGTGTTAATTACCCAATAACACCCTCTTATCTTCAGCGTCATAATAGGTCTTAAATAAAGTACGATCATAGCAGATATAGTGGAAAGCTCCACTATCTACCCACCATCCATCAACATCGCTTACCATGTACATAAATCCTCTTCGGTTAGGTATGTCCAATCTTGTTACACTTAAAGTAGAGAAATTATGCACTGTTGTCAGTCTGTCCATTTCCATTTGGGTGTTTCTTATACTTATTATGATTTTGATGTGGTTTAAAATTTTGGTTGTGGTTTTTTTATGATACTTCATATTTTTTCTATTTGGTTTCAAAACAGCTGGAGTGCGGTTCTGGTTATAATTCATATTGTTAGACACTATAAGAATTTCATCCTTATAATTTTGTTTCTTGACTTCCTCCTCAATTCTAATTCGGGTGATGAGACTTTCAAGTGAAAATTCTTTTGATTTATGCCTCATGTATTTTTAAAATCTTTCCAACCAAGAGATAATTTATCAATCATGACAGCAACCTGGATTTGTTCATCTGGTTTCATTCTTTCATAAATAATATCATGTGCAATTATTTGTAATTCATGAATTTGGACAATAATTGATTTATCATCCGTCATTTAAAATTTTAGATAATAGCTGACCGCATATTTTTTAGTCCCAACCATATCGGTATCATATTTCTTCTGAAGGGCTTCCTAAATTTCTTTGGAAGAATTACACAAGGTATAATAATCATAAAAATCGTCACTAATGCCATTCAAAATATAATTTTTACAAAAAAAATCATTTTCTTCTCAAGTTTGACTAGCCCTAGACTTATTAATGTAAGAGGTTCAAACGCAGTAGGCTTATTTGACACGATGCAAACTATTAGTTTTTTTGTGGTGTGAAAAAATCACATTTTTTGTCTCAACCTTTTGAAATTTAACCCTTCAAATTTGAAAGTAAGTTTATGACGGTAAGACCACTAGGTTCAGAGTGATTTTTGAATTCCATAACAGATAAACGAAACACCTTAAAATTGTTGTATTTGAAATAAGGGAAATGAACGAAATTACTGAATTCAAAAATCCAACAGCAAAAAATAATGTGGTTGAGTCACGAATTAGGTCGCTCTCTTTAAGGTATTTCGTAGCTCTACCCAAAAAATTGTGTTGCAGTCCTTGTAATGCCCCGTCACCTCAAGGATATAACAACCCAGAATAGAAAATAATTTATATCTCAGAAAACTATGCACGGTAGTAATTTAGTATACTATCACTCGTTCACTATTAGTTGCTCAATATCACAATATCAGTTTGGGGGACGAACTGATTAGATAAGGAAAAGAGAAAAAATACTCATAAAGAGATAGAGTATTTGTATATCCTTTTTCTTTGTTTTGTAGAGAAAAAAAGAATGTTTTGATGTGTGTGTGTGTGTGTGTGTGTGTGTGTGTGTGTGTGTGTGTGTGTGTGTGTGTGTGAGTGCGTGTGTGTGTGTGTGTGTGTGTGTGTGTGTGTGTGTGTGTGTGTGTGTGTGTGAGAGAGAGAGAGAGAGAGAGAGAGAGAGAAAGAGAATATTTTCTTTTTGAGAGATATGTAATCTTTATTCTTTTCTTCTTTTTCTTAAAACCAAACGCCTTTCTTTGGTTTAAGTAATCTGAATTAATATGCTCGTTATAGACTAAAAAAATTAGAAGAAAAAAAGGAAAGAGAGTGATGAATGTCTCCCACCTTTCTTTAAGTAAATCTCTTTAAAAAAAATTAGCACACTTTATCTTTTGTCTCTTTAAAGCAATAATCTTTTTTTTTCTTTTCAAAGTTTGCATTATTAAAAGGAGCAATGTAGAAAAATGGCTTGTTGACATTTTCATAATGTTTATAGGACACACAACAATTTTGTTATAAAATTAGCCCTTAAAATTATTCATCATAAAAAATGCCCTTTTAATATCTTAAAATACAATTGCTTTTAATCACCTTCATTTATAGGAGAATCAACTTTTTTTTAATAAAAATAGTCCCTATTTTAATCATTTTTAATTGAAATTATTTATTTTTGTTAGGAAATGACTTATTTACTTTTTCATTATATCTATAGAACACACAACAATTTTGTTAAAAATATAGTCCCTAAAAGTATTCAATACGAAAAAATTCATTTTAACCTTTTAAAATACAATACTTTAATAATAAAAAAAAATTATACATAAAAGTAGGTTCCTATTTATTTATCCTCAATTAAAAAATTTACTTTAAAAATATAGTATATCATTTTTTGGAAAAATACAAATTTAACTATGAAGTTGGGGTGATTTTTTATTTTGGACCCGATATTTCAAAAGTTGCAATGTTAACCTTGAATTCTGAAGATTGATTCAATTGGAACCACTGTTACATTTGTCGTTAAGAATTGTAACCGAGATGTTGGCTCATTGTCTTATGTGGCAAAAATATTATGTGGTCTAATAAGATTTTGACACGTATCACCTCTTAAAATAATATCTTTTCAAAATTAAAGAAAAATTAATAAACTAACAATGAAATAACATAAAGAAAAAATAGAAAGAAAAAAGATCTCAAACATTTAGCTCTCTCACATCACATCTACCCCCCCCCCCCCCCCCCTCATTTTTGCCCTCCCCACACCTCCCCCTTCCACCAGCATCCCCCTCTCAGCCCCTTAATCGTCTACACACACAAACACTCCCACACCGACTCTCACACTTTCTATCAACAATGGAATTCGCTCGCTCGCTCGCTCGCTCTCAATGTCTCTCTCTGCTTCTCTCTACATATATATATATATATATATATATATATATATTTGTATATATAAATGGATCAATGTATATATACACAGAATCGTGTATGTATACAACGATTCATGTATATATACATAAAGCATGTATATATATCATGTATATATGTGTATATACAGGTGGGTATTATGTATGTATTCTCGATGGGTCTATATTTGTATTATGGGAATGTATTTGTATGTATATATATGGATGTTTTGGTACATATTTTTGTTTATGCAAGAAAAATTACGTTGCATGCTCAAAATTTTAGTATTGTACTGTGAATAAGTTTATCGTATTAATACTGCAATTTTAATTTCACAGAAAAAATGCAAATATAATTTTGCAAACTAATAACGATAAAATGTCGAGAGTAAGATGACAAAGAGTGGTGTAATGGTTTTACATCTAAACCATTTTAAATAGAAAAAAATTAAGATGCGAAATTAATTTTGCTGTTTGGCAAAGGCGTAGTTGTGGTGAAGTTTTGATGACAGGAGGTTTGATTTCATTATTAGTCCAATATTTGAAAAGAAAACAGATTTAGTATATTTTATAAAATAAAACACTTAATTCTAATAAAAAAGGGGCCAATTTTTTTGAAAAAGTAAATCATGAAATTGATTTTTTTTTTATAAAGTAAAACCTTTTATTAAGAAAAATAAAATAAAGTCGGCACCTCGGTAACAATTCTTAACGACAAGGTAGCGGAGAGTATGATTGAATCAATTTTTAAACTTCAGGATTACTATTGTAACTATTAAAACCTTGGCTCCAAAATCGAAAATTAGGGTTAAATTTGTATTTTCCTTTTTTTTAAATAAATCCCCTTTTTTTTGCTAAGAGTGATGTGTTTTATTTAAAATAATAATAAATCGTCAGAGTGGAAAAATGATTTTGCAACGTCAAAATTTTATATTTTTTATTTTATTTTCGATGTTTTAGATGTAATGTCATTTAAGCACATTTGTTCGTTTAACACCTCGTAATTTTATTGACTTTTATTATTTGGAAATTAATTGGGATTAATTAAATTATATTAGGAAACTAATTAGTTAAAATAAATATTAATCAGCGAGATAAAGGCTAATATTTATTCATATTTAATACTACTTAGTGAATGAGAAATAATAATGATAAGGAAAAATTATAATTGTCGTGAGTGAAAAATACGGCAGTTACGGTAAATTTAGTCGAGACACGCGTGTCAGTCGTGTCGGGACTTAATTTGAGAAATAAAATATAATTTCACTTTTTATTTTCATATGATCATTTTGAGTGTTCCAGTGTGTTCGAAAGGGTCGAGATAGTCAAAAAAGTCTACCTGGGGGTTTAGTTTGGGTCCCGAGGCACTTTTAGGCCAAACCGGCACCCCGTAAGGGTATTTTGGTCTTTTAAAATTTTGGAGATAATAAACCCACGAAAATTAGAGGATTATATCTGATTAAACTTAGAAGAGATTAGGGTTAGTATCTGCAAAACCACAGAGAGGCCATATGAAGAAGAAGAAGAGAGGAGGTCCCAAGGCCAAATTGCATCATTCTTGCACCACAAACACCACCATCACGTATATCGGGAGGAGAGCATCATAACCATACCATTCTTCTACAAGGAATCAGACCTTCAAAGAGAGGCAAGTGTTTAATCTTGATAAACTATGATTTGATATATCATCCATGTTAGAATAGGGTGATAATCTTGTGAAAATCATGAAATCCGGCTTTATAATTTGAGATATAAATCATGTTCTTGGGTAGGATTGGTGTTATATTTGATCCCTTATACATGTAGACTGAAATTGATGAGAAACATCACAAAATTTGGAAGGAAATCTGGAAAAACATTGAAGTTCTTGAACATGAATGATAAACTAGGGTTTTGAATGTTTAATTTGAATTAAATGATTTTAAGGGTGTTTTTTGATGATTTAATGATTCCAATATGTTAGAAATCATGTATATGTGATGGCATAATGTTTAGTATGATTGGTTTGGAGATTGGGAATGAATCATGGAGGTTTTAAAGTTAAAAATGGTGAATCTCGTAACTGCTATAAGTGGAGAAGACGAGACCTATAGCAAGCGAATCGCTTTGGCTCCTTGGCCGAATCAATTCGGAAAGGGAATCAATTCGGACCAAGGCCAAATCAATTCGGCTTCCTAGAATTGCATAGTTTTCCCCCTTTTCATTTAGGACTCATGGGAAATATTTGGGTTGACCTTGAATTAATTATAATAACCTATTAAGAGATATTCCAGTTACCAGTAGGATGAAGTTAGGTTTGAGATTAGTCGCACGAGGAGAGTTTAAGACTAAAATTGGTTTTGCGTAACAGGTAATAAAAGTTTATTCGGATATTGACTTTCTATTATGAAAAAATTAAGGGAATGTAGGACCAAGACCAGTAGGCATTGAGTGGAATTACCTACTGAATTTACTTAAGGGACGCTTGACAACCATTTGGGATTGATAAACACTCGGGAACTTACTATGAGAAGTATTACGTTACATAGAATATTCGAGTGATACTATACTACATACGGGCCATATCATATAGGTTATGTGTGTTCCTATGATGACACACATATATATATATATATATATGGGTGGTGTGTATACATATTGTTTGATTTGTATGTGTAATCATGCCTAGGCTACTTACTATCACGGGAGGTTTCGCATCGTGGATAATCTTATTCTGATGAGCCCATTTGGAAGGATATTGACTTGTACCTCATGACATAGACCTTAGGGATTGAGCACCACTAGTGTGAATGAGGGTGTGATCGGTCATTTGGGTGCGTTAGGTATGAGCATATACCAAAGGCCTAGAGCTATGTTCACCTCCAATATTGTGTGATTTGATTTATGGTTCGGGGGAGACTATCCGAGCCACTGTCCTTATATAGTACGTGATGTATCGGGACTTGATAGCAGAGTATGCCCACACCGCAAGTCTCCACCTAGGGATGTTGTATATGTATATATGATCAGAGTGATGTATATATGTACGTGTTACTGATTCTTCTACGAGTATGTTAGTAGATAATGTAGATTGTGATATCTAAATTACTCAAGTGTATGAGAACTAAATCCGTAATAGATAGACAGTGATATCTAAACTAACTAAAGTTTACGAGAACTAAATTATATAGTAGAGATTATTAATGAGTATAAAGAATTAGGAAAATGTAGTATTGTATTGTATGGGCAATACATGGTGAACTATAATGGATTAGATGTGAAGAGATGTAATCCAGACTATTTGACGGGTAGCATAACTAGGTGGGTTAGAGTAGTACGTTAGGCATGCACATTAGTCGAGGGGTGAGGATCTCAAGTCAGGTCACGCGGTACTAACATGTATTTAATATCTTATCTTGCCGCATTTTAAACACTTGCTAAAAAAATTTAAACTGTTTTACTTGGGCTCTGACCCGTTTCAAATCCTTTTTGAAAAAACCATTTTAGGTGCCCTGCCACAGGGATGCCATGCATAGGAGTTCCCACATTTGACGTGCTGCAACTACTGTGGAGGTTGGAAGTCCTTCCAATTAGATGCCTCCACGTTTATCCAGTTCTTATTTATTCTCATCTATCTCAGTCGGGCATGTCGTCCATTCCTAGATGGTTATTATTTACATAGACATTGTATTTTCAGTTATTTCAATTATTTGATTTAGACTTTATTCATTAATGTTTGTATTGGGATTTTTATCTGGAGTGTTCTTCCAGGAATATTTATGTATATCATTTTCTTTTTATTCATTATTATGTGCGTGGAATGGTGAATGAAATATTTATTTCGATTTTATTTACTGCATGTTAATAATTAAGATTAAAATTTTGACATCGGGATATTAGGGTATTAGTAATTAAATTGACATTCGACAGTGATGTTAAGAATGAAACTATTGATGATTCCTGTTTAATATAATAATGGACTCATCACTCAGGATTAGAATAGGCGGGGTGTCACAATCGCCATATTATCGTCCCTCCGTTGCTACTTTGCTAAATTAATTTGCACTTTTTTCACTGCAAAATTAAATTTATAGTGTTAATACAACAAACTTATTCCACATTGTAATACTAAAAAATTGAGTATTCCGCGTAATCATTTTCTTATTAAAAGAAAAAATGGAGGATATACACATTAAAATGACTAGAAAATGACAGTGCAAATTTAATTTTGCAATTTGACACAAGTATATTTTTTAATAAAACACCACATTTTAAGCAAACAAAATAAGAATAAAATATGTAAAGAAAAAAATAATTTATGAAAACATTGTTTTAAGAAAAACATTTAGTACAAAAGAAATAGGTATCATATTTATAAAAGAAAAGTTGATTGTCCTAAAATCATTTGTATTTAGTTGGTACCATCCCATTCAAGTGAAAAATGTGAGCAAATTGTTCCATATAAAAACTATTGTTATTATGAATGAGAGGTTTCCAGATAAGGTGATAGTAAATGTCGACATGATTTTTATTTTGGATTTTCAAAAGATTTTATACTTCAAATTACAATTTTAAATTTTAAATTGTGAAAAAAAGTTGATGCATTTAATTATGCAAACTTAATTTTGCAATGAAATAATTGCAAATTTGAATTTGCAGTTCACAAGTTTGGAGATTGGCGAGATGGTATGATGCTAAATGGTGAAACAAATATATGAGAAATTATAAAATTAGTGAAGTTTTTCGTATTTTTTAGATTATAAATTTATATTTACCGTTTCTCGTTCAGAGCATCGACGACCGGAATCCCTCTGGTGATCTAATGCAAAAATAATACGACAATCGAAGACGCAAAAGTCTGGTGATTGGAAGACAAATATTATTTTATAGTTTTTAATATAAGGAATAATTGGTATTTTATTAAAAATAAAATCAACTTACAAAAAGTAAGGAGTATTTTAATTAAAAAAAAAAAAGATGAGCCTCCTTTATCCATAACAAACATTATTACATGTCCTAAAAACGCATAATCTATTATTTTGTATTAATTACAAAAGAAACAATGATCATTTTTATTAAAAAAATGTTAATTATCCAAAAATATAGGATCATATTTATAAAAAGAAAGTTAATTGTCCTAAAACCATAATAAAGACAATTTTTATAAAAAAAATGATTGTCTAAAAACCATAATAAGATTCTTTTTAGTTAAGAATAAAATTAGTAACTTTGAAAAAATAAATTCAACATAATAAAAACAAAAATTAATTCTAAAAATGTAAAATTGAATATTCTATATTCATAATTAATATTATTTTAATCCTAAAAGTACATAATTTATTATTATAAAGGCAAACTACTTCTTTATTCCATCAACAACAAAAGGCAAATTCCTAAAATACATATAACAATTTGTTACCCCTTTTAAAGTTTTTTCCTTTAAAGCCTAGGAACGATAGCTTTTGCAACCAATCCCACGGCCCCACAAAGCTATGGATACAACGACTTCCTAATCTCCGCATAAACCTCACCCATTCCAATTCTTACTCTACCCTAACTCCTCCCCCGGGCGCATGGCAGCCCCCACCGCACTCTCCTCACTATCATGCGCCGAGTCAACCAACCCCGTCTTAACAGTCTCATCTCCCCCCTAACCCTCTTAGCATTTAACAAAACCTCCATCCTCACACCCGGAGAAGCCACCTTGGCTCTCGCCAAGGCCGTATGATAATTAGGAAAATTCATACCAATATCAAACTCACTCACATACAGTACCCCCTAATATCTCCTCAATAAAACATATTCATCCCATAGCGAAAATGTGTTATATGCGTATAGGGAAAATTCAAAAAAGATAATAAATTGGAACGACTTATTTGGATGTTGAGGTGTGTGTTAGACACACAGTCCTAAGACAGATATGACAGCCCCGCCTAATGTGAATACATGTCCACTTGTAGATTTCGATTCCTCTGAGTCTGAAATCCAATTAGCATCAGTATAACCTTCAATCAAAGCAGGATAAGAGACATAATATAAAGCATAATCCAAAGTAAATTTCAGGTTTCTCAATACTCTAATAAGTGCATTCAAATGATCCTTATTAGGATTACAAGTATATCTACTCAATTTCCCTACTGCATATGCAATATCAGGTCTGGTGCAGTTCATAATGTACATTAGGCTACCAATAATTCTTGAATATTCAAGTTGTGACATACTTTCTCCTTTATTTTTCTTTAAATTACTATTTGGATCATAAGGAGTTCTAGTAGGAGTAGATTCTTATTGATTGAATTTCCTTAACAAACTTTCTATATAATGTGATTGTGATAATTTGATTCCCATAGAATCTCGTATTATTTTGATTCCTAAAATGAAATCTGCAACTCCCAAGTCCTTCATATCAAATTGTTCACATAACATCTTCTTAGTAGATTTTGTAATACTCATATGTGATCCAAATATTAACATATCATCAACGTATAGGCAAATAATCACACAAGCATATCTATGGCACTTAAAATACACACATTTATCAATTTCATTTATTTTAAATCCATCATTAATCATTCCTTGATCAAATTTTTCATGCCACTACTTAGGGGCTTGTTTCAGTTCATATAAGGATTTAACTAGCTTGCAAACTTTGTTTTCTAATCCCTTTACAACAAATCCTTCCGGTTGATCCATATAAATTTTCGCTTTTAATTCCCCATTTAAAAAGGCAGTTTTAATATCCATTTGGTGAATTTCCATTTTATAAATGGATGCGAGTGTGACACCCCGCCTAATTAATCCCGGGTGATCAGTCCTAAATCAAGTTAGAACAGGATTCTCATTTGGTCCATTCTTAGCATCACTGTCGTCATATTAAATTACTAACCACCTAAGTGAGAAAAATAGACTGGTGTCATTTTTTTTTATCTTTCATTATTTAAACAAAACCCATGCAGACAATAAAACTATAAACAATTACAGATAGCTGAATTTATCATCCAAAAGTAAGAATATAATTGACCGAGTAAACCAACGGTCCAAATAATAAATCCCATAAAGACAAGAATAAAATCCCAACAAGTCTAAAAACATTTAAATGGAAAGTGAGCGACATGCTCGAATACTAATCACGAACTTCTACATTAAGAATGAAGAATGAGGCGTCTATCAAAACCCCGCAACATCCACATATGCTGCAGCATCGGATTCCTGGAATATAGTCAAGGCTGGCGTCCCTGTGGCTGGACACCTAAAAGGTTTTTAAAAAGTTTTTATAGCAAGGGTTAGTACCCAAAACATTTGAAAACATTTAACAAATGATTAACTTGCAGTGATAAAATAAATATGCATGCTCTTCATATTTTTAGTAAATGTCGCACTCTCTTGAGGACTTCCTTACCCCTTCCTCTAATATACGTTATTAACGCTTTAATTAAATTACCTAGTTATTCATCTCATGACTAGATATTTAACAAAGTGCCTTCATACCCACCCTACTCTAACTGAGTGTGTAGTGATTATGATGCATAAGTTATTTGTAACATCAACTTAACTATATCATTTCCCTTTTTATATTTATATAACTTCTACACTTGTTATACGTGTAAAAGAAAACTTCCTTTTCATTAATAACCCGTATATAATTAATTATTTCATTATATACTTATAATCATATTTCAGCATTCACATTCCTACTGTAATATATAACAATTTACAACCTCCCGAGCAGAATACTCCCGGAATATAAATTCTATAAAGTGCTAACCCACTAGGTAAACATCACGTAGCCTAGTTATCCCAAGTCAGAATTCTCACACCAACTTGATAAAAATAATATACTGGAGGCGGTCATATTCCTTCCCTGAAAGTGAGTTGTCCCTTACCCATATAACGGACGCTATGACCTTGGGAATATACTCACCCTACTCCTCAAGCTAGGGGATTCATCGACTACGCGCAACCTCCCCCTATAGCACTATAGTACAAAATATCTAATCACCGATATTAATAGTACACATCACATATATATACAATCGCCTCCGTATATATATATATATATATATATATATATATATATATATACATATAAAAGTCCCGGCTATATCTTTTGCTAAATCCGCAATATGAGCCTATAAAATTATTAAGAGTTTATGGTCCAACTCTAAATATTAATTAAATTTCACTTTAATTAATTCAGTTATTTTGGTGTCGCCCCCACCATAAATTTGGACTTTACACTCGTAACCCAAAATTTACCCGAGTCAAAATTTCCGACTCTAATTTATTTGCCTCAAACCCTAATTAATTTATCTATAATTAATTAGATTCAACTTATGTATTTAATTTCTCCATAATTAATTACATAGGGGTTTTTATATAAATTTTTCCTCTTATATAACAAACTGGCGAAACTGCCAGATTCTGGCGACCGTCGATCGATCGACCCCAGACCGTCGATCGATCGATCGTACAGGTCTGCGTCTTCCTCGCGGAGGCAGGGCAGCCATGGACGGAGTTCCTCAAACCCTAACTTCTTCTAACATGAGTTTTAAGCCTTCTTATCACCAGAGTATATTAAAAACCTTGTTAGGATTACACAGATTGCCTACAACAATCATTAATTCGTCCATAAACAACTGATTCATAGATTTGGGGAAAAATCCATTTCTTTTCTTAAACACATATTACTCCGAATTTCTTCATCTAATTCATTCTAGTTAAATTGAATATCATCCTAACAAGTATACATCAGTAATCCAATATCAGATATTTCATAACTCCTCATAAATTTCGGCCAAAACAGATTCATGTTTTCTTTTGAATTATCAAAACCCCATGTTTATACCATGAACCCCAAAACGGATTTTTAATTCATAACAGCACACAAATATGAATTTGAAAAACAGATTTAATGCTAATTGCAAGTTATTCACTTGCCTTAGGTTTCGTAGTGTCTGAATTTGTGATGGATTCCAAGGTTGAAGATGACCTTGTTGGTATTTTGAGATCCCCAAAATGGCTTGGCTGCTACTAGGGTTTCCTAACCCTTTAGTTCCTCTTTCCAATTAAGCTCAGCCATCCTAAATTTTCTTTTTATTAGGTTAATAATTCAATTCACGTTTTTTGACTAATGTGCCAAGCCCAAGTGACCAAAATGTCCCCGAGTGGGCCCGACTATGCCTAAAAACGTCCCGTGACCCGTTTACTACCCCCGGGTACACTTTTCCGACTATCTCGGCCCATCCGGACTCAACTGTACACTCAGAATTTACATCCGAATTAATTTATAAAAATACTTATCCCCCACCCAATATAGTCTATACCGACTTCCGGATGTGATAAGTACATACCTCGTCATTAATACTCGAGACGACGTAATTACATTATTACTATTCACTTAGTAAATAAGTTTTCCCTAAATATTAACCATTTAATCCCAGATTAATATTTATATATATTTCTATCCTAATTAATTCATTAAATTACAACACACTTAGTAATTTATGATTTCCGAATTAATTAAATTATAAATGTACCAAAAATACGGGGTGTTACATACTCCCCCCCTTATAAAGGAATTTCGTCCCTGAAATTAGATCGTACCTGCGTTGAAAAGTTCTGGATATTGTTCCCGCATATCCTCCTCTCGCTCCCAGGTAGACTCGTCAACATTGTGATGAACCCACTGTACTCTAACCAATGGAACAACCTTGGATCGTAATTTCCGCTCACTATGATCCAAAATAGTTACCGGCCTTTCCTCATACGAGATGTCTGGCTGTAAGTCGATCTCCTCGAGTGGAATGTGCCAAAAGGCTCTCTCGCTCCTTCGATATTTCTTCAGCGATGCCACATGGAATACATCGTGTATCCGCTGAAGATGTTCTGGTAACCCAAGCTTATACGCCACCGGTCCCACCCTCTCAATAATAGGGAAAGGTCCTACGTATCGCGGTGCTAACTTACCCTTCTTGACGAACCTCATCACCCCCTTCATTGGGGATACCCGGACTAAAACCTAGTCCCCAACTTCTAGCTCCACATGTCGTCGAGAAGCGTCAGCATAACTCTTTTGCTTGTCCTGAGCTATCCGAATTCTTCCTCGAATCAGCTCTATCTTGGAAGATGTCTCTTGAACAATATCCGGCCCCAAGAGTTTGTTGTCCCCCACCTCTAACCAACAAACGGGTGAATGACAAGGTCTCCCGTACAGTGCCTCAAACGGTGCCATGCCAATCGTGAATTGGTAAGAGTTGTTATACGCAAACTCTACCAAAGGAAGATATTTCTCCCATCCTCCCCCGAAGTCCAAAATGCACATTCTGAGCATGTCTTCCAGCATCTAGTTAACTCTCTCAGTCTATCCGTCTGTCTGTGGGTGATACGCTTTACTCAAGCGCAACTCTGTGCCCATTGCCTCCTGAAAGCTCTGCCAAAAATGGGCGACAAAGATTTTGTCTCGGTTGGATACAATATTTATAGGCACTCCATGCAGCTTAACAATCTCTGCTATGAATAGCTATGCATAACGCATCGTCTCGAAGTCTGTGCGTACCGGTAAAAAGTGGGCCACCTTAGTCAACCGATCCACAATAACCCATATGGAGTCGTGACCCCTCTGCGATACAGGTAACCTTGTGATGAAGTCCATGGAGATGCTCTCCCACTTCCACACGGGAATTTCTAACGGCTGTAGCATCCCTGATGGTCTCTGATGGTAAACTTTCACAAGCTGACACGTGGCACATTTCGAAACAAACTCCGCTATGTCCCGTTTCATTCCTGCCCACCAATACTGCCTCCTCATATCTTGGTACATTTTATCCCCACCGGGATGTACCGCAAATTTCGAACCATGGGATTCTGTCATAACAGCGTGCTTCAAATCCTCATCCTATGGCACCATTAACCTCCCATTAAAGCGTAGGCCTCCTTCTGAGCTAATTGAGTAACCCTCTGCCCCCTCAGCTAACAACTGGTCCACCCTATCCCGGCAAACCTGATCCTCAGCCTGAGCCTTCACAACTCGCATAATGATCTCGGGTGTGATGGATAAAGCTGACATGCAAGCCCTGGCTACGTCATCCTCATATCGAAGCTCTCTCCACTTCGCTTTCCATACCTCTGCTATCTCCCCAGTCGGCCTTCGGCTCAATGCGTCTGCTACCACATTGGCCTTACTAGGATGATACTGAATATCAAATTGGTAGTCCTTCACGAATTCTAGCCACCGCCTCTGCCTCATATTCAGATCCTTCTGTGTGAAGAGATACTGAAGAGACTTGTGATCTGTGAATAAAGTAAACTGCTCTCCTAGAAGATAATGCCTCCATATCCTCAAAGCAAAAATGACCGCTGCTAACTCTAGGTCGTGAGTGGGGTAATTCCTCTCGTGGGGCTTCAGCTTCCTGGAAGCATAAGCTATAGCCCTTTCCTCCTGCTGGAGCACACCCCCAAGACCCCGTAAGGATGCGTCTGTGTAAACCCGATATTCTAGCCCTCCTTTTGGCAATGCCAGCACGGGTGCAGATGTTAACTTGTCCTTTAGCTCGTCGAACGCTAATTGACAACTATCATCCCACTTGAAAGGTACCCCTTTCCGAGTCAGATTCGTCAGAGGTCCTGCAATTTTGGAGAATCCCTGAATGAATCGCCTGTAGTAACCGGCCAAACCCAGAAAACTGCGCACCTCGGTCGGTGTCGTGGGCTGTCCCCACTCCCTCACCGCTGACACCTTATCCGGATCCACTGCAATACCCTGATCTGACACAACGTGACCAAGGAACTGTACCTCCCGTGGCCAAAATCCACACTTCCCGAATTTGGCATAGAGCTGATGATCCCTCAATGTTTGTAAAACCATGCGCAGATGCTCTGCGTGCTCCTCCTCGGTACGCGAGTAGATTAGGATGTCATCAATGAACACGATGAAAAATTGATCTAGGTACTCCCTGAAAACCCTGTTCATGAGGTCCATGAACACTTCCGGTGCATTGGTGAGCCCGAAGGGCATCACCCTGAACTCATACGACCCATACCGCGACAAGAAAGCGGTCTTAGGAACATCCTCCTCTCGGATACGCAGTTGATGATACCCTGACCTCAAGTCGACTTTGGAGAAGTAAGACGCCCCTCTCAATTGGTCAAATAAATCATCAATCCGAGGCAACGGATACTTATTCCGTATCGTCACCTTGTTCAGCTCCCTATAATCCACGCACAAGCGGAGTGAACCATCTCGCTTCTTCACAAACAACACCGGCGCGCCCCATGGCGATGTACTCCGCCGAATAAAACCATGACCCAGTAGTTGCTGAATCTGCTCCCTCAATTCCCGCATTTCTGAAGGGGCCATTCGGTAAGGTGCCCGAGCAATCGGCCTCGTCCCCGGCGCCAAATCGATAACAAATTCGATTTCTCTGCTGGGTGGTAATCCTGGTATCTCCTGGAATACATCCTCAAAGTCCCTCACTACAGGAATAGAGTCTAAAGGAACTACCACTTCCTGTGAGGTTTCCTCCTCAATGTAATAAAGATGAGTGGTTGAGCCTCCCTCTGGGCGAGGCATCGCCACAACAAACATCTCTTGCCCCGGAATGGCAAAAATAATGCTCCCACCGAAGCAATCAATCATGGCTCTATAGTCAGCGAGCCAATCCATACCGATGATCACATCATGAACATGCATATCTAATACTAACATGTCCGCAGGTAATACTAAACCGCCAATCTCTACTCCTACTCCCCGACATATAAAGAATATAAGCGACCCACTCCCCAAAGGTGAGTCGACACACGTAACAGTGCTCTCTGCGGTGTCTAACAACCCTAAAGCCTTCGCGAAATGTGTAGCTATAAAACAATGAGTAGCCCCCGTATCAAACAATACCCGACCCATAGTTCCATGGATGGAGAACGTACCCTCAATCGCGGGCGGCGCATGCTGTGCTGGAGGATTGGGAACGTCCCAAACGTTATACACACGTCCGTAGTGCATCTGCCCCTGCTGCTGTGGGGCGGGTGGGGCTGCTGCTGCTGGCGGCATCTGACCCTGTTGCCCCTGTTGGGCACCCTGCTGCTGGCCTCTGCCCCTCTGCGGGAACTCCCTCTTGAAGTGTCCTGGCTGGCCACAGGAGAAACAGCGTTTCTGGTCGTCACCCTGTCGTTGGCCCTGCTGGCCCTGACGTTGCTGCCCCGGGTGGCCTCCCTCGTTGTTCCCTTGGCCCTGACGACCCTGAGGAACCTTCTGTTGCTGATTAGGGCCTGGTTTCCCCTGTCTGAACCCCTGTCCTCCCGGTCGGAACCCACCAGGCTTAAACTTCTTAGCCTGATTCCCTTGCTGAATGATAACCTGCTGCTGTGTGCCACTTGCCTCACTACTAGTAACCGCCTTGCCCTGCTGGCTCGGCTCACCTGCCTTCTTGTTCCCCTTAGCATGGAAACGATGATCCTGGCAATGTACAAGTGCGGCATTAACGACATCTGTATAAGTCACTAACGCCGGATTCCCAATCAAGTGTTGCCTGATTCTCCAGGCTAGGCCATCCATGAACTTTGACTTCTTCCGCTCCTCATCGCTCACCTCATTTGGCACAAAGTTTGCCAAACGGGTGAACTCCTCCTCATATTCTGCTACTGACCTGTCACCCTATACCAATTCACTGAATTTCTTTCTCATCTCAGACTCTACTGCTGGAGGGAAGTACTTGCGGTCAAACCGCACCCAGAATTCAGAAATCGGCATCAAATCCCGCTCCTCAGCGGTGGTTACGGACTCCCACCACTGTAAGGCTGCCCCCGACAGACGAAAGGTAGCCAGCATCTGTCTCTGCACCTCTGTACCCTCTAACATGCACAGATGGCACTGAATGTTCTTCTTCCAGTCACAAGCCTCGACCACATTGGTGCTACCTCGAAACTCAGGTGGATGACCCTTCTGAAAGGTCTCCCTCACTTGCTGCCAAGATGGTGGCCCTACTGGAGCCTGAACTGCTGGAGCCAATGGAGGCGGTGCCTGAGGCTGTGGAAAATGAGCTGCCATAGCTCGCATCGCTGTCTCGACCGCTTGGGCCACTAACACTGCTACCAGAGTGGTAGAAATTAACTCGGGTGGGGGTGGGGGTACCTGTGGCTCCTGGCGAGCCTCCCTCACCTCATCTCTAGCCTCAGCCCTTTCCGCTCTCTGTCTTTTTGGCGGCATCTGAAATAGATTGAATTGTATAAGTACACAATTTATACAAAAACTAATAGCAGGAATACAATATCTCACAAGCGGAAAATATAATCAACAGTCCTAATAATAGGGCTCTATAACAACCGAACGCTACGCTGAAACGTAGAAAGCCGCACAGATCCTAAGGACTCTAGAACCTGATACTCTGATACCATCTGTGACACCCCGCCTAATTAATCCCGGGTGATCAGTCCTAAATCAAGTTAGAACAGGATTCTCATTTGGTCCATTCTTAGCATCACTGTCGTCATATTAAATTACTAACCACCTAAGTGAGAAAAATAGACTGGTGCCATTTTTTTTTATCTTTCATTATTTAAACAAAACCCATGCAGACAATAAAACTATAAACAATTACAGATAGCTGAATTTATCATCCAAAAGTAAGAATATAATTGACCGAGTAAACCAACGGTCCAAATAATAAATCCCATAAAGACAAGAATAAAATCCCAACAAGTCTAAAAACATTTAAATGGAAAGTGAGCGACATGCTCGAATACTAATCACGAACTTCTACATTAAGAATGAAGAATGAGGCGTCTATCAAAACCCCGCAACATCCACATATGCTGCAGCATCGGATTCCTGGAATATAGTCAAGGCTGGCGTCCCTGTGGCTGGACACCTAAAAGGTTTTTAAAAAGTTTTTATAGCAAGGGTTAGTACCCAAAACATTTGAAAACATTTAACAAATGATTAACTTGCAGTGATAAAATAAATATGCATGCTCTTCATATTTTTAGTAAATGTCGCACTCTCTTGAGGACTTCCTTACCCCTTCCTCTAATATACGTTATTAACGCTTTAATTAAATTACCTAGTTATTCATCTCATGACTAGATATTTAACAAAGTGCCTTCATACCCACCCTACTCTAACTGAGTGTGTAGTGATTATGATGCATAAGTTATTTGTAACATCAACTTAACTATATCATTTCCCTTTTTATATTTATATAACTTCTACACTTGTTATACGTGTAAAAGAAAACTCCCTTTTCATTAATAACCCGTATATAATTAATTATTTCATTATATACTTATAATCATATTTCAGCATTCACATTCCTACTGTAATATATAACAATTTACAACCTCCCGAGCAGAATACTCCCGGAATATAAATTCTATAAAGTGCTAACCCACTAGGTAAACATCACGTAGCCTAGTTATCCCAAGTCAGAATTCTCACACCAACTTGATAAAACTAATATACTGGAGGCGGTCATATTCCTTCCCTGAAAGTGAGTTGTCCCTCACCCATATAACGGACGCTATGACCTTGGGAATATACTCACCCTACTCCTCAAGCTAGGGGATTCATCGACTACGCGCAACCTCCCCCTATAGCACTATAGTACAAAATATCTAATCACCGATATTAATAGTACACATCACATATATATACAATCGCCTCCGTATATATATATATATACATATAAAAGTCCCGGCTATATCTTTTGCTAAATCCGCAATATGAGCCTATAAAATTATTAAGATTTTATGGTCCAACTCTAAATATTAATTAAATTTCACTTTAATTAATTCAGTTATTTTGGTGTCGCCCCCACCATAAATTTGGACTTTACACTCGTAACCCAAAATTTACCCGAGTCAAAATTTCCGACTCTAATTTATTTGCCTCAAACCCTAATTAATTTATCTATAATTAATTAGATTCAACTTATGTATTTAATTTCTCTATAATTAATTACATAGGGGTTTTTATATAAATTTTTCCTCTTATATAACAAACTGGCGAAACTGCCAGATTCTGGCGACCGTCGATCGATCGACCCCAGACCGTCGATCGATCGATCGTACAGGTCTGTGTCTTCCTCGCGGAGGCAGGGCAGCCATGGACGGAATTCCACAAACCCTAACTTCTTCTAACATGAGTTTTAAGCCTTCTTATCACCAGAGTATATTAAAAACCTTGTTAGGATTACACAGAAAGCCTACAACAATCATTAATTCGTCCATAAACAACTGATTCATAGATTTGGGGAAAAATCCATTTCTTTTCTTAAACACATATTACTCCGAATTTCTTCATCTAATTCGTTCTGGTTAAATTGAATATCATCCTAACAAGTATACATCAGTAATCCAATATCAGATATTTCATAACTCCTCATAAATTTCGGCCAAAACAGATTCATGTTTTCTTTTGAATTATCAAAACCCCATGTTTATACCATGAACCCCAAAACGGATTTTTAATTCATAACAGCACACAAATATGAATTTGAAAAACAGATTTAATGCTAATTGCAAGTTATTCACTTGCCTTAGGTTTCGTAGTGTCTGAATTTGTGATGGATTCCAAGGTTGAAGATGACCTTGTTGGTATTTTGAGATCCCCAAAATGGCTTGGCTGCTGCTAGGTTTCCTAACCCTTTAGTTCCTCTTTCTAATTAAGCTCAGCCATCCTGAATTTTCTTTTTATTAGGTTAATAATTCAATTCACGTTTTTTGACTAATGGGCCAAGCCCAAGTGACCAAAATGTCCCCGAGTGGGCCCGACTATGCCTAAAAACGTCCCGTGACCCGTTTACTACCCCCGGGTACACTTTTCCGACTATCTCGGTCCATCCGGACTCAACTGTACACTCAGAATTTGCATCCGAATTAATTTATAAAAATACTTATCCCCCACCCAATATAGTCTATACCGACTTCCGGATGTGATAAGTACATACCTCGTCATTAATACTCGAGACGACGAAATTACATTATTACTATTCACTTAGTAAATAAGTTTTCCCTAAATATTAACCATTCAATCCCAGATTAATATTTATATATATTTCTATCCTAATTAATTCATTAAATTACAACACACTTAGTAATTTATGATTTCCGAATTAATTAAATTATAAATGTACCAAAAATACGGGGTGTTACAGCGAGGGAAACTATAATTCTAATAGAAGTAATTCGCGTAATCGGAGAATAAGTGTCAAATAAATGGATTCCCTCCTTTTGTTTATATCCTTTGGCTACTAACCTAGCCTTATATTTTTCTATGGATCCATCAGGTTTCATTTTTATTTTAAAAATCCATTTACACCCTGTGGTTTTTCAACCTGGTGGCAAGCTAACTAAATCCCAAGTGTGATTTTTCATAATTTATTCTATTTCACTATTAACAACCTCTTTCCAAAATGGAGCTTCAAGAGAATTAAGAGCATCGTGACAAGATTGAGGATTCCCATAAGACAAAAATGAAATATAATCAGGCCTAAAATATTTTTCTATCTTGCGTCTTTTGCTTTTACTAAGTTCATGTATTTTCATTTCATTTTCTTCCCTACTACTAGATGGCATATTAATGTTCGAAGGAGCATCCTCAAGTCTAGTAGTGGGGTTATGTGGAAAAATATGTTCAAAGAATTCTACATCACGAGATTCAATAATAGTATTTGTAGATACACTATCTACATCTGATTTAAACACAAGGAACCTATATGTGCTACTATTTTGAGCATTACATATAAATACACAATCAACAGTTTTAGGTTCGAGTTTTGTTCGTTTAGGTGGAGGCAACACTACCTTAGCTAAACACCCCCACACTTTTAGGTATTTGTATGAAGGATTTCTTCCTTTCCACAATTCTTAAGGAGATTTATCAGATTTCTTAAGGGGAATTTTGTTTAAAATATAACAGGCTGAAAGTACCGCTTCACCCCATAAAATGTGAGGAAGACCCAAGTTATTTAACATAACATTTACCATATCCTTTAGCGTTTGATTTTTATGTTCCGCCACACCATTTTGTTGTGGACAATATGGTCCCGTAGTTTGATGTATTATGCCATGTATTTTACAAAAATCATTAAAAGGCTCATAATATTCTCCTCCTCTATCCGATCTCACAATTTTAATTTTTTGATTTAGCTGATTGTTAACTTCTGTTTTATATAGTTTGAATTTCTCAAGTGCTTCATCCCTAGATCTCAAGAGATACACATAACAGAATTTTGTGTGGTCATCTATAAAGGTGATAAAATATTTTTTTCACACCCCTTGTTTGAATTCCTTTTAAGTCACACAAATCGGTATGAATTAATCCCAAAATTTCAGTGGAGCGTTATATACTTTGAAAAAGTTTTCTTCTGAATTTTGATTCAACACATATTTCAGATTTGTGTTCAACATTTGCAGGCAATTTAGGGATATCTCCTAAATTCATTGATCTTATAAGTGAAGCAAAATTAACATATCTAAGTCTACTATGCCACAAATATAAGGAATCAGAGAGATAAGTAAAAGAATTAACTACATTAAAAACAGAATCAACAGTTACATTTAGTTTGAACAATCTGTCACACATGTAACCCTTTCCTAGAAACACCCCATTTTTAGTTAAAACAAACTGGTCAGATTCAAGAACCCTTTCAAAACCCTTTTTACTCAACACCGAGCCTAAGACCAAATTTTTCCTAATGTCGAGAACGTGCAACACCTCATTCAACGTCGGGACTTTTTCAGAAGTGAATTTTAAATCCACCTTCCCTTTCCCAGCAACAACAACCACTGAAGAATTGCCCATATAGAGCTTTTCATCACTTCCCACCACCTCGTAGTAGGAAAAAACACCCCTGTCTCCACAGATGTGTCGAGTGGCCCCAGTGTCCACCCACCAGTCCTTAATGTTGCTAACCAGGTGTGCTTCTGAAATAACAACAGAAAAATTATCAGTTTCAACAATTGAAGCTTGTGCACCCCCATTAGGTTTTTTGAAATTGATGTTTTTTCTTTTGAAGCAGTCTTGGGCTCGATGTCCACGTTTACCACAAACAAAACATTCTCCTCCAAATTTCTTAATCCCACCTTTAGGTTTACGTATTTGGTGCTTTTCCCTTTCCCTTAAATTTATTTTGGTACTTAATTGCCTTAAACTGATGTTTGACCCCCATTACTTTCAGCAATGTTTGCTTTGGATGCCATAGCCATAACAACGTCCCTTTTTTCCTTAACGCAATTGTCCTCTTCAATTCTAAGTCTAATAGTGAGATCTTCCATAGTCATATCATTATGTTTATGTTTAAGGACATTTCTAAATTCTTTCCAGGAAGGGAGAATTTTCTCAATAACAGATGCAACTTGAAAACCCTCGCTAATTGACATACCCTCAGCATGAATTTCATGAATGATGACTTGAAGTTATTCAAATTGGGACAAAACAGATTTTTCGTCAACCATTTTAAAATCCAGAAAACGACTGACAACAAATTTCTTACTTCCAGCATCTTTAGTTTTATATTTCTTATCTAACATCAACCCAGTGGGGACATAAAAATAAACATCATACAGGGCATCATCCAAATTGTTCAGAATATGATTTTTGCACATAAAATCATATTTTTCCCAGAGTTGATTAACAACAGTTTTTTTAGGTTCGATCTCTTCATAATTATCTTCCTTAATTTCTAACGTGTGATCAAGTTCCAACAGATTCAAATAAAATTGCATCTTTTGTTGCCAATGTTTAAAATTCAAACCAAAATTTTTTTCAAACCTAGCAGAGGCAATTGCAGCAGGACTAAATTTTCCCATTATACGAATATAAAAATATTTATGTCTTAGATTTTTATATGCATATACGAAAAAATAAAAAAAGATAATAAATTGGAACGACTTATCTGGATGCTGAGGTGTGTGTTAGACACACAGTCCTAAGATAAAAATATCGCCCGCACTATATCTAGTGATGCCTCGAGCCTCAGATAACTGTCCCCGGGATTCAACAACATAGTTCATCCGATTGAAGCACTCATCAGATGACTTTAGAAACCACACAGAAGTTTGACTAGAAATTGGAGTTTTAAGGAAGAAGTTTTTTTTAGAGAGAGAGAGAGAGAGAGAGTACATGTGAAACTGATCTGCAGAACCCTTGTTTCAAGGGATGCAGAAAACACCCACTCCCCCAAACGAGGATGACAACTTCTCCCACTAAACCACTCTCAACGGCTAATTTTAAAAAAACGTGTTTTAATTTTAATCATAATCTTTTTTAATTAATTAAATAAAACTATTTAAAGACGAAATTAAAATTAATTGATTATTAGAACCCAAGACCCCAAGTCTTGATATACAATATAATATTTAAATATCTATTTAGAAGTAAATACCCCAAATCCTCATAAATGCCCTTAGTGGGACTTGAACCCATGACCTCAATAATACGAGACTCAATAGTTACCACTAGGTTACAAGAGCTTGTTATGAGTATATCATTCATACCACTAATTATACACAAACACACAACAATCCCCCACATGAATGAAATACGAAAAGAAGGAATAAAAAGAAAGTTTCTTGCAATAAAACGTCATTAATAGGCAGAGGTGCCTTTTGGACTTGAACCTTGCTTAATGTATGTCCATTGGGCTTACAAACTATTCAGTGAATATATATGGAACTGACCAATTATTTTGGTAAACCAGTGTAACACCCCGTATTTTTTAATGACTTTTAAAATGGGATTAATTAGAATTAATTATGTGGTAATTAAATATTAATCCGAATTTAAATATTACTCGTGAGTAAAGTAATATGTGATTTATGTTGAATATTACTCAGTGATTAAAATTAATATATACGATTATGACTTTACATATGATTATGATTTTATAAAATGGTCGCAAGTGATGAATACGAAAATTTATAGAAATTAAGTCGGGACACGCGTGTCAGTCGTGTCGGGACTAATTTAATGGAATAAAAAGTAAATTAATTCTAAGTTCCCCGTATGATCATTTCGAGTGTGCCAATGTGTCTGAAAGGGTCGATATAGACAGAAAAGTGTACCCGGGATTTAGTTTGGGTGCCGGGACTATTTTAGGCCAACCTGACACCCGAGACGGGTATTTTGGTAATTTATATTTTTTGGATAATTAAACCTACGATAATTAAAAAGTTATATCTGATGGAAATTAGATCCTTCTAGGGTTAGAAACACTTGAGTTGTAGAGAGGCTAAGAAAGGGAGAAGAGAAGGGGTTTCCAAGGGGGAGAATCATCAATCCTACACCATTCCCACCAATTCCACCATCAATGCGTAGATCGGAGAACAAGGAGCGTAAATATACCCATCATCTTCTGCAACTCAAACCTTCGATTTCCTGGCAAGTATCTATCTTGCTAATCTTATGTTAATAAGACATCAATGTTAGAATAGGATGAATAATTACATGTTTTCATGAAGATTTAAGGTCATTTGGAAGATTAAATTCACATATTGGGTAGGAATCATGTTAAGTTAACTTCCTTGATGTATGTAGAACATTAACTACGAAATTTTGATACCCAGTAGAGATATAAATCTGGAAAATAATGGAGTTCTTGAGAAAGTAAGATAATCTAGGGTTTACATGATAAACTATTAAATTAAAATAATTTGATGATGATTCTTGGAGATTTATTGAATGTTTTACGTTAGAAATCATCTATACATGTCTATATAATGTTTGTGATATCTGGTTGGGAGTTTGGGAATTCTTAAATGGAGATTTGACGATTAAAATGGAAGAAACCCGTAGGAAAAAATATGTAGAATCGTAGCCATACCTGATGGATCGATCGATCGATCATGAATGTCGATCGATCGACTGGTTCGATCGATCAACCCTTTCCTTTGATCGATCGACTCCCTTGGAAATAGTGAATATAGTTTCCTTTTTGTTTTAATTTAACCCCAACCTTCTCAAATCCTTGGTGCTAATTAATCTAATATAAGAAGACTTAGGAAAGATTAGTAGGGTCGTGAGTAAGACTTGAATAATGATATTTTGAAAGGGATTAGACGATAAATGAACGATTGTTCACCGAGTGAGTTACGATTGGGAAATATATAACTCGGTGTTTAAATTGGCAATATGATAACTTAAGGTTAAGACCAGTAGTAAAGGGGTCATTATAGCTACTAAAATAACCTAAAGCATGGTGGGGTGACTTATTAACCTTTTTACAAGTAGGGAATAATTTAAATTATACGATGAAAGTGATTATGATAATGATATGTTACATAGGACAGTCGAGAGTTATACGCTACGTATGGATCATGTGTGTAGGTCGTGAGTGTACCTATCTTAATCGAAATCAATATATACTTAGTTGTGTGAATATATCTATTATATGAATATTCTGTGTGATCAATCGTACCCGTGCTACTTGCTATCACGGATGTTTTCGCACCGGGACAGTCTTATTTTGTGTGCCCATTGGGGGAATACTGAATTGTACCCTAAAACATAGAACATTGGTACAACCTATCTGTGAGTGATAGAGTAGACGATCCTAATGGCATGTGGGTATGTGCTTACCTCTTAGTGACTTGGTACTATGATTCGCCTCCAATAGGTGTGTTTTGTAATAATACAGTTCGAGAGTGATTCCGAACTAGTATTTTCCTTTTTGTACGAAAGGTATGGAGACTTAATAACAGAGTATGCCTGCACCATAGATTTATGTGGGATGCCCTATTAATACATATATTGAGTGATAACTATATACACCTGTGTTTAATCTACTTTGCTTGTGAGTAGATGAGGAAGTTAATGATATTAAAGAATAACTTAAGTGTGTGGGAACTTAAGACGGTAATGAAATAATAACATTGACTCATAAATGTCACTATTACGACAATAAACTTAGTGTGTAATACGTACGAGCTTGCGAAAGAGAAAATGTAATCAGGAACTTAATTTGAACTAGTTAACTGGGTTAGCATTAACTAGGATGGTTTAGCGGTTCGTTAGGCGTGCACACTAGTTTAGAGGTGAGACTTCCCAAGTGAGTGTCGAAATACTAACATGCATATGATATCAACTGGTAAGCATTTTATATACTTGCTAATCTGTTTTAAAACTATGTTACTATCGGGCTCTAACCACTTTATTGTCATATCTTCTCTCCCTCTTGTATATATATATTATATGAGGTGTCCATCCACAGGGATGCCAAGCTTAGACCGTTGGACTGATTGATGTGCTGCAGCTAGTGTAGGAGTTGCAGGTCCTTATATTTAGACGACTTCATCCTTCTTATCTCAGCTCTTCACTTAGTCATTTTTAGATAGGGAAATTATCACCCATTTCTTGTTTCTAATTAGTTCAGAGAGATGTTGTACTTCCTTATTTTATGCGCTCAGTTTTTCGGTTGGGATTGTTAGTATCAATATTTTTCATGGTTTTGAGATATTTTATTGGAATGTTATTCCAGCCTGTTTGATTTAATTGAATGGTTTGATATTCATTACTATAACTGTGTTCATTTAAATGGATTATGTATAAAAATTACATCGTTGGGACTTAATCTATAAAATTAAATGTTTTGACACTTAACTTAATTATTTATTAGGTGATAAATAAGGTAAATTATTTTTTGACAGTGATGCTAAGAATGAACCAACCGGATACTTTGGTTTTATTTAATAAAAGACTGATAACCCAATATGTAATTAGGCGGGGTGTCATAGGTGGTATCATAGCCAGGTTCTAGTTTCCTTAGGATCTGTACGACTTTCTACGTTTTAGTGTAGCGTTCTTTGATTTAGAGCCCTATTATTAGGATGTTGTATTCCTCTACATATTACGACGTATGTGCTTCTTCCCAGAAACATAAGCGATAAAATTCTTATACGAGCTGAGTCAGGCATCGATGACTAGCGAGGGTCATTAAAAGAACAACAGGAGGTGGACTCAACCAAAGATATAAAGTGGTTTGGGAAAATGGTGATTGAGATATAACTCACCAAAATTATTGTTCAGGCTGAGGACAATAAATGCGTCACTCGAGAGTTGTAGTTTTCCAAACACCGTCGTAGATGATTTTTGTACCGTTCCAAATTCACCCGGCTCTGTTAGCGATGAATTCATCCAGGACCAGCAGGATTGACAACGTGTTCCATGGGACCAGTGGAGCCAATGGAATGACAAAAATAGCAATTGGGTGCTAAGACTGCCAAGTCTGAGGGAAGAACATTCCAAAATGGTCAGTAGGACCAGTGATGGGGAAATGGCTCAAAAAATTTCCCTACGTGTAGAGAGTGGGACTACCAGTGTTAAATGTGTCCACATTGATAAGTGAGACTGATAAGTTTGAGAATGGTAAACCATGGTAGTTAGGCATAATGACTGGAGGAGTGAGATTTCCAGCTAAGGATTTGGGTCAAGAGAGTTGGGCCTAATAATTTACAACCCGAGAGTAGTGGGTTTAGACAGGACTAGTGGAGTCCTCGATAATAGTAGCATACCGTATTTCAGGTTCAACGGGGCCCAGGAAGAAAAAAAGAGGTTAGTAAGGCCGTAATTGAGGCCTAGAGATTTTGAGCCAACATTTCAGTGATGGGCGTGTAAGCGGAAAAGAAGAATCATTTACCCACTACAAGGAGGGGACAACTATTGGATGGAATCCTAAATGCATAACGATTGCAGATGCTCATGGGTCGGGTTGACAGCTATGTGCTGGGACCCTACAATTAGGTGAAGACTGGTGAAATTTTGTTTCATCCTTATGAGAAAAGGATTAACCCTAGTGACATGGGGATGTCACAATTTGTATAAGGACTGTTAACACTAAAATTCGCATGCGAGTCTAGTTTGGTGGGTATGTCAATGTTAACAGTCTGGCTACAAACGTATTTTTCATTGATAACGAGACTTCTTAATATCACCCGTGAGTGAACCGGGTAGGCCCTATGAGCATATTTTGTTGTTACAATTTACTACTGCATGGAGTTAGCAAAGTAGGGCTTATTATGGTAATGTGTAGTGACTAATTACCGAATGTTTGAACGATAGTAGATTGGGTGATAAGACTATCGCGCTAAATGCTTTGAGTGAATAATTTTACTTTAGTAAGGTGCCAACTGAAATAGGGTTGGGCCTATACATACACATTTATATAAAAAAACTTCATGATATCATAGATTTTAGTGAGTATGCTGTCTAGTTATATGTGATCCCGGTGAGTAGGGATTTACTTACTAATGTGACTCAGGATACATTGTGTTATATATATAGCGCCGAGAACTTGGGATAGTGAGAGCGCCATGTTTCATATTATTTTTTTAGGGACATAAGAGTAGAAAGTGGACTTTTATGTCAACATACGGAGATGGTAGAAAGGTATATATATGGACTGACGGCCTTAGGGATCTTGACAACCGACTAAGTTAGGTAGTAGTGTATTGGGGGGGGGGTTCCTTATTTGGATTTCGCTTTGCGAGACACCCCACGCATGAAACTAGCGAACGTCGGGAGTTGGAGAGAAGTTTGGATAGTAGTACATGGGTTTCTTACCTTGGTTAATGTTCATATATGAGAATATAATCAGAATTGATAATTCTATTATGACTTAAGGCGAGTAGAGTCGCCTAATCCTGACGTGAAGATTGATTTAAGAGGATTATATTTGATTTGTGCATTAATGCGCGAGACATAGGGTGTATGGGAACCCTAGGCGACTAAATCTTAATTTTGTCCACATTTGGAAATCATGGGATAAGGTATATATAGAGGTTGAGAAATTAATATGGATATAATGCTTGAGTTATTCATTTGATTTGTATATGCGATTCTTATCATTACGATTTCTTCACCATGCTAATTATCTTTGAGCCTCTATTCATGTCATATTGTATACTTCCCCGTATTTTCTTTTTGTTGGCAGGTTAGTGTGGATTAGGACGCTATGGACTATTTTGCAGAATTGTTTTAGAGCATTGATTTGGAAGATATTTTGATGTATAATTTAGTGGTGTAATTTTAGTTGGAGAATTTTGTATTTGAGAGAAACTTTATTGTGATAATTATTGTGGAAATAGAAGGATTATGGACTTGTTGTATTTAAATTATGGAAATTAGATGCTCTATACTCATTATTGACGGTTTTAGTTAAGTTTTTATCGTAGTAGCATGTCGCGTGTCTCTTTTCGTTATCCGATCGTTTATATCAGTTAGGACCATCATTCCCCAAATGTCCACAGGCTTATGTTTCACGAGAAACTATTTTTAGAGTAAGGGGAAGGATTTGTGACACGCGCTGAGGCAAAGTCGCATGGATCAAGATTTGAGGTTCATTTGAGAGAATATAAGATGTATCATGTTATAAATGATAGTGGTGATGGGATTTAATGAAGATAAATATTGTTGAATTCATTTTATAATGGGCACCTGTCTATTGGTAAAGGGTAGACTATCCGAAACCAGCTGGGGTTTCTTCAACCATTAGGTATTCCTAAGTAGTGGTGGGAAAGAATTACCAAGGATTTTATCGCGGAGGGGGTCACGATACTATATGGTGATAGTGGATCGATTGACCAAAGTAGCTCACGTTATGGCAGTTAGGATTTATCATACTACGGGACAGTATGCGAGATATTTATAACCGATATAGTAAGGTTATATAGGGTACCATCTAATATTGTGTCCGATTGGGACAAGATCTTTGTCTTTTTATTTTTGAAGAGTGTTCGCGAGTCCATAGGATCGAGTTGTGATTGAGTATGGCCTATTATCCGCAAATGAATGGGCAGAACAAGCGGACTAATCAGATATTGGGAAAATAAATGATATGTGTACCCTTGAATCTTAAGGGAGGACGGGAGCAATCCCTCACACGAGTTTAGTTTGTGCATAATAACTCATATAAGTTCACTTTTGGGCATAGTGTTAGTTAAGGTACGACACGGTAAGCCTTGTTGTTTTCCTGCTTGTTAGCTAAATGTGGGGGACCAAGTTTTATTGCGAAAATCAGATATGGGTTGATACTTAGAGTAAATAATGTGTGTAAAATATATACTGCACAAATAACCTACTTGTGTTCGATTGTCGCAAGACGAGATTGTATGTATCTAAAGAACGATTAATCTACTAAGGTGCGAATAGTAGAAGGCTATAACAATAAGGCTAGGACAAGAACCTACGTGGTAGGGTAACCTGGAATTTAAAACGAACATACGTGAGGTGTTCATTATTAAGGGTACTTGATAGCATAAAGTATGGGCGATACGGAGCAGTTCACTCGTGAGCGCAAGGATTCAATGCGCAACATATAACCAGAGTTGTTCTTATCTGGTATAATTTTTTCGAATTTCGGGATGAAATTCCATTGTAAGGGGGAGAGTATGTAACACCCCGTATTTTTTAATGACTTTTAAAATGAGATTAATTAGAATTAATTATGTAATAATTAAAAATTAATCTGGATTTAAATATTACTCGTGAGTAATGTAATATGTGATTTATGTTGATTATTACTTGGTGATTAAAAGTAGTATATATGATTATGACTTTACATATGATTATGATTTTATAAAATTATCGCGAGTGATGAACACAACAATTTACAGATATTAAGTTGGGATGCACCTGTCAATCGTGTCGGGACTAATTTAATGGAATAAAAAGTTAATTAATTCTAAGTCACCTGTATGGTCATTTAGAGTGCTCTAATTTTACCGATAGGGTTGAGATAGTCAGAAAAGTGCACCCGGGGGTTTAGTTTGGGTCCCGGGACTATTTTAGGCCAAATCGACACCCGGGAGAGGTATTTTGGTCATTTACATTTTTGGGGTAATTAAACCTACGAAAATTAAGAGGTTATATCTGATGGAAATTAGAGCCTTCGAGTGTTAGAAACACTTGAGTTGCAGAGAGGCTAAGGAAGGGAGAAGAGAGGGGGTTTCTAAGGGGGAGAACCATCAATCCTACACCGTTCCCACCAATTCCACCACCAAGGCGTAGATCGAAGAACGAGGAGGGTAAATATACCCATCATTTTCTATAACTCAGACCTTCAATTTCGAGGAAAGTATCTATCTTGCTAATCTTGTGTTGATAAGACATCCATGCTAGAATAGGATGAATAATTACATATTTTCATAAAGATTTAATGTTGTTTGGAAGATTAAATTCACATATTGGGTAGGAATCATGTTAAGTTAACTTCCTTGATGTATGTAGAACATTAACCACGAAATTTTGATACCCAGTGGAGATAGAAATCTGGAAAATAATGGAGTTCTTGAGAAAGTAAGATAATCTAGGGTTTACATGATAAACTATTAAATTGAAACAATTTGATGATGATTTTTTTTAGATTTATTGAATGTTTTATGTTAGAAATAATCTATACCTGTCTATGTAATGTTTGTGATATCTAGTTGGGAGTTTGGGACTTCTTAAATGGATATTTGAGGATTAGAATGGAAGAAACCTGTAGGCAAAAATATGCAGAATCGCAGCCATACCTGATGGATAGATCGATCAATCACGAATATCAATCGATCGACTGGTTCGATCGATCAACCCTTTCCTTCGATCGATCGACTCCCCTGGAAATAGTGAAGATAGTTTCCTTTATGTTTTGATTTAACCCCAACCTTCTCAAATCCTTGGTGTTGATTAATCGAATATAAGAAGACTTAGGGAAGATCAGTAGGGTTATGAGTAAGACTTGAATAATGTGATTTTGAAAGGGATTAAACGAAAAATGTTCGATTGTTCACCGAGTGAGTTATGATTGGAAATTATATAACTTGGGGTTTAAATTGGAAATATGATAACTTAAGGTTAAGAGCAGTAGTAAGGGGGTCATTATAGCTACTGAAATAACTTAAGGCATGGTGGGGTGACTTAGTAACCTTTTTACAAGTAGGGAAAATTAATTTAAATTATACGATGAAAGTGATTGCGATAATGATATGTTACGTAGAACAGTCGAGAGTTATACGCTACGTACGGATCATGTGTGTGTAAGTTGTGAGTGTACCTATCTTAATTGAAATCAATATATACATAGGTGTGCGAATATATCTATTGTATGAGTATTCTGTGTGATAAATCGTACCCGCGCTACTTGATATCACGGAGCTTTTTCGCACCGGGACAGTCTTATTCTGTGTTCCCATTGGGGGAATACTAAATTATACCCTAAAACATAGAACATTGGTGCAGCCTATCTATGAGTGATAGAGTAGACGATCCTATGGGGTGTGGGTATGTTCTTACCTCTTAGTGACTTGGGACTATGATTCGCCTCCAATATGTGTGTTTTGTATTAATACAGTTCGAGAGTGATTCTGAACTAGTATTTTCCTTTTTATACGATAGGTATGGGGACTTGATAACAGAGTACGCCTGCACCATAGATTTATGTGGGGTGCCCTATTACTACATATATTGAGTGATAACTATATACACCTGTGTTTAATCTACTGTGCTTGTGAGTAGATGAGTAAGTTAATGATATTAAAGAAAAACTTAAGTGTGTGGGAACTTTAGATGGTAATGAAATAATAACATTGACTCATAAATGTCAGGATTACGACAATATACTTAGTGTGTAATACGTATGAGCTTACGAATGAGAAAATGTAATCGGGAACTTAATTTGAACTAGTTAACTAGGTTAGCATTAACTAGGATGGTTTAGTGGTACGTTAGGCATGCACACTAGTTGAGAGGTGAGAATTCGCAAGTGAGTGTCGAAATACTAACATGTATGTGATATCAACTGGTATGCATTTTATATAATTGCTTATCTGTTTAAAAACTATGTTACTATCAGGCTCTGACCCTTTTATTGTCATTTATTCTCCCCCTCGTGTATATATATATATATATATCAAGTATCCAGCCACAGGGACGCCAAGCTTAGACAGATGGACTGATTGACGTGTTGCAGCTGGTTATGGAGTTGCAGGTCCTTGTATTTAAACGACTTCATCCTTGTTATCTCAACTCTTCACTTAGTCATTTTTAGATAAGGCATGTGTCGCCCATTTTCAGTTTCTAATTAGTTCAGAGAGACATTGTACTTCCTTATTTTCTGCGCTCAGTTTTTCTGTTAGGATTGTTAGTACCATTATTGTTCATGGTTTTTAGATATTTTATTGGAATGTTATTCCAGCCACTTTGATTCAATTGAATGGTTTGATATTCATTACTATAACTGTGTTCATTTAAATGGATTATGTATACAAATTTATATCGTTGGGACTTAATCTATAAAATTAAATGTTTTGACACTTAGCTTAATTATTTATTAGGTGATAAATAAAGTAAATTATTTTTCGACAGTGATGTTAAGGATGAACCAATCGGATACTTTGGTTTAATTTAATAAAGGACTGATCACCCGGTATTTAAGTAGGCGGGGTGTCACAACCAGTTCAATAGACTACACACATGACACTTTAACACACTTGTGGGTCAAAATAGTTTTGCTCATTAAGGCCATAAGCTATATCCAAGTTTCATGAGCGCTTCAGAGAATTTAGCCACAATTATCATAGGTAGCGGCCCAACTACCACACTCACTTATGTGAGTCTATCAAGGACGTCCGATCACATCCCGCTTGAAAATACAAGCCATAGATTCATTAAGAGTTTAACTCAACCTTTATCATTACAGGTAGCAATACTATTATTAACACCATAGGGATAACACAATGATAAGTCTTTGTAGAGCTTACATATAATCATCTACAATTATTTTTCCCATGGAACCTATATCCTGGGATCTCCATTCAGATAGGTTGGGTATCCATCATGGTGATTTTACTCATTAGGCTTTAAGCCCATCCCCCTCGATGTTTTGTAAATGATATATCTTGACAATCATTTGGTTAACGGATCCGCTAAATTATCATTTGACCTCACAAAGTCAATGATTATAATACCAATAGATATGAGTTGTCTCACACTATTATTCCTGTGACGGATATGTCTTGACTTTTCATTATAGGACTTGTTGCTTTCTTTTGCTATTACCACTTGGCAATCACAATGTATAAGTATCGCGGGTACTGGTTTAGGCCACATCGGAATGTCTGCCAGAAATGTCCTTGGCCACTCGGCTTCTTTACCTGCTTTGTCTAAAGCTATGAATTAAGACTCCATTGTTGATATCACAATGCATGTCTGTTTTGAGGATTTCCACGATACGGCTTCCCCACCTAATGTGAATACATATCCACTTGTAGATTTCGATTCCTCTGAGTCTGAAATCTAATTAGCATCAGTATAACCTTCAATCACAGCAAGATAAGAGACATAATATAAAGCATAATCCAAAGCAAATTTCAGGTTTATCTATACTCTAATAAGTGCATTCCAATGATCATTATTAGGATTACAAGTATATCTACTCAATCTCCCTACAGCATATGCAATATCAGGTTTGGTGCAGTTCATAATGTACATTAGGCTACCAATAATTCTTGAATATTCAAGTTGTGACACACTTTCTCCTTTATTTTTCTTTAAATTACTATTTGGATCATAAGGAGTTCTAGCAGGAGTAGATTCATATTGATTGAATTTCCTTAACATACTTTCTATATAATGTGATTGTGATAATTTGATTCCCATATAATCTCGTATTATTTTGATTCCCAAAATGAAATCTGCAACTCCCAAGTCTTTCATATCAAATTGTTCACATAGCATCTTCTTAGTAGATTTTATAATACTCATATGTGATCCAAATATTAACATATCATCAACGTATAGGCAAACAATCACACAATAATATCTATGGCACTTAAAATACACACATTTATCAATTTCATTTATTTTAAATCCATCATTAATTATTACTTGATCAAATTTTTCATGCCACTGCTTAGGGGCTTGTTTTAGTCCATATAAGGATTTAACTAGCTTGCAAACTTTGTTTTCTAATGCCTTTACAACAAATCCTTCTGGTTGATCCATATAAATTTCCTCTTCTAATTCCCCATTTAAAAATGCAGTTTTAACATCCATTTGATGAATTTCTATTTTATAAATGGATGCGAGGGAAACTAGAATTCTAATAGAAGTAATTCGCGTAACCGGAGAATAAGTGTCAACGAAATCAATTCCCTCCTTTTGTTTATATCCTTTGGCTACTAACCTAGCCTTATATTTTTTTATGGATCCATCAGGTTTCATTTTTCTTTTAAAAATCCATTTACACCCTATGATTTTGCAAGCTGGTGGCATGCTAACTAAATCCCAAGTGTGATTTTGCATAATTGATTCTATTTCACTATTAACAGCCTCTTTCCAAAATGGAGCTTCGGGAGAATTAAGAGCGTCGTGATAAGATTGAGGATCCCCTTCAGACAAAAATGACATATAATCAGGCCCAAAAGATTTTTCTTTTCCTAAGTTCCTGTTAACATTAAGTTACGGAGGCCTCTACTTACGAATTCAATAGAGAGTATGAAGAGTCTTGGGGACAAAGGGTCCCCTTTTCTCAATCTCCTTGAAGAGTTGAAATAACCACAAGATTGCCCATCTATAAGAACTGAGAACCAGTTATTGGATATACTCCCCCATATAAGGTCAATCCTCCTCTCTCCAAATCCAAAATATAGTCATCCCATAGCCAACATGTGTTATATGCGTATACAGAAAAATAAAAAAAGATAATAAATTCAAACGACTTATCTGGATGCTGAGGTGTGTGTTAGACACACAGTCCTAAGACAGATATGACAGCCCCGCCTAATGTGAATACATATCCACTTGTAGATTTCGATTCCTCTGAGTCTGAAATCCAATTAGCATCAGTATAACCTTCAATCACAGCAGGATAAGAGACATAATATAAAGCATAATCCAAAGTAAATTTCATGTATCTCAATACTGTAATAAGTAAATTCCAATGATCATTATTAGTATTGCAAGTATATCTACTCAATCTCCCTACTACATATGCAATATCAGGTCTGGTGCAATTCATAATTTACATTAGGCTACCCATAATTCTTGAATATTCAAGTTGTGACACACTTTCTCCTTTATTTTTCTGTAAATTACTATTTGAATCATAAGGAGTTCTAGCAAGAGTAGATTCATATTGATTGAATTTCCTTAACTCACTTTCTATATAATGTGATTGTGATAATTTGATTCCCATAGAATCTCGTATTATTTTGATTCCCAAAAATGAAATCTGCAACTCCCAAGTCTTTCATATCAAATTATTTACATAACATCTTCTTAGTAGATTTTATAATACTCATATGTGATCCAAATATTAACATATCATCAACGTATAGGCAAACAATCACACAAGCATCTCTATGGCACTTAAAATACACACATTTATCAATTTCATTTATTTTAAATCCATCATTAATCATTACTTGATCAAATTTTTCATGCCATTGCTTAGGGGCTTGTTTTAGTCCATATAAAGATTTAACTAGCTTGCAAACTTTTTTTTCTAATCCCTTTACAACAAATCCTTCCGGTTGATCCATATAAATTTCCTCTTCTAATTCCCCATTTAAAAAGGCAGTTTTAATATCCATTTGATGAATTTCCATTTTATAAATGGATGCGAGGGAAACTAGAATTCTAATAGAAGTAATTCGCATAACTAGAGAATCAATGTTAAATTAATCGATTCCCTCCTTTTGTTTATATACTTCGGCTACTAACCTAGACTTATATTTTTCTATGGATCCATCGGGTTTCATTTTTCTTATAAAAATCCATTTACACCCTATGGTTTTGCAACCTGATGGCAAACGAACTAAATTCCAAGTGTGATTTTGCATAATTGATTCTATTTCACTATTAACTGCCTCTTTCCAAAATGGATCTTCAGGAGAATTAAGAGCATCATGATAAGATTGAGGATCCCCTTCAGATAAAAATGAAATATAATCAGGCCTAAAAGATTTTTCTATCTTACGTCTTTTGCTTTTCCTAAGTTCATGTATTTCCATTTCATTTTCTTGCCTACTACTAGATGGCATATTAATGTTCGAAGGAGCATCCTCAAGTTTAGTAGTGGGGTTATGTGGAAAAATACGTTTAAAGAATTTTGCCTCACGGAATTCAATAATAGTATTTGTAGATACACTATCTACATATGATTTAAATACAAGGAACTTATATGCACTATTGTTTTGAGAATTACCTATAAATACATAATCAACAGTTTTAGATCCGAGTTTAGTTCGTTTAGGTGGAGGCAACACTACCTTAGCTAAACACCACCTCACTTTTAGGTATTTGTATGAAGACTTTCTTCATTTCCAAAATTCGTAAGGAGATTTATCAGATCTCTTAGGGGGAATTTTGTTTAAAATATAACAGGCTGAAAGTATCACTTCACCCCGTAAAAATTGAGGAAGACCCGAGTAGTTTAACATAGCATTTACCATATCCTTTAGCGTTTGATTTTTAATTTTCGCCATACCATTTTGTTGTGGACAATATGGTGTCGTAGTTTGATGTATTATGCCATGTATTTTTCAAAAATCATTAAAAGGCTCAGAATATTGTCCTCCTCTATCCGATCTCACAATTTTAATTATTTGATTTAGTTGATTTTTAACTTCTATTTTATATAGTTTGAATTTCTCAAGTGCTTCATCCTTAGATGACACCCCACCTAATTAAATACCGGGTTATCAGTCCTATATTAAATTAATTCAAAGTGTCCGGTTGGTTCATTCTTAGCATCACTGTCGAAAATTATTTTTTTTTTATTAAACACCTAATAAATAATTAAGCTAAGTGTCAAAACATTTAATTTTATAAATTACGAGCTATTATTATTATTATTATTATTATTATTATTATTATTATTATTATTATTATTTAATACGAAACCATTTTCATGAGCACAAATGATAATATGAAAACCAAACCATCCAAATGAAATAACCAAGCTAGATTAAACAATCCAAATAATAAATCCCAATCGCAGGTCAAGGAAATAAATAAAACAATCCCAACAATAGCTAAATCCTGAAATGATAAAGAGTACAAGTCTCTCTTTGCACTAAAATGAGATATGGAAACGGGCTACACATGCCCCGTCTGAGAATAACTAAATAGAAGCTTGGTAAGACAAGAATGGAGCCGTCTATTGCAAGGACCTGCAACCTCCACGATAGCAGCAGGACGTCAATGGTCCAAGGATCTAGGACTGACGCCCCTGTGGTTGGGCACCTGTAATATATATATATATATATATATATATATATATATATATATAAGAGGAAGAAAAGATAACAGGAAACGGGTCAGAGCCCGAGTGTAAAATAACTTTAAAATAGTTTAGCAAGTATTTAAAATGTTTACCAGTTAATATTACATACATGTTAGTACCTCGACACTCACTTGAGAATTCTCACCTCTCAACTAGTGTGCACGTCTAGCGTACAATCGAATTAACCTAGTTAAATCTAACCCAGTCAACTAGTCTAACCAAATTGTTGATACCAAAATTAATATGCTGATATGGACGAATGATATGAAGACACGTGTCAATCTACTTGGCACAATAACAACGAGGAAGTTCGTTTCCCCGACCAACTCATGAACTCCCGAGCAACGTGGATACACCGAGGAACTTCAGCACTCCGAGGTACTCTAGCGCTCCGAGGAACTCCTGAGCAACGAGCAACTAAGGCGGTCCGATCTGCATCTCGGCCGTAACATTAATTGTCAGATAATCAACAGTTCAATTATTCATTGAATGTTTATCATCTTGACGCACACGCTGCATTAAATGTATTACCATTTCATATGTATATCATTTAATGTATCAACCCTTTCATGTACAGCCTAAGGGCTATAAATACCTTGTATCACCCTCATTCAAGGGGATCGGAATTTCTTGATAACACTTGTAATCGAGAATTCTCAAACACTCAGCAATAACATAACATGGATGTAGGCCATTCATATAAGGCTGAACCACTTTAAAAATCTTTTGTCTCATTCATTTATCTGTGATTGAATAATTAGAGTAATCTAGTTTTTTACATCAACAGATTGGCGCCGACTGTGGGAACGATTGTTACTATCGTTTTTCACCAAAAATCGTCCATCATCAATGGCGGATAATCCAAAATCTAGCAATCGAAACGCTGGAAATACCGAAAATCCTCAGAATCCCTCTGCACCTCCAGATCTAGCCGGGATTATGACGAATCTGGCTCAAGGACAAACCGCCATGCAAGAAACAATGAGGCAACTCATACAAACCCTTCATGGTGGTGCACCTGCACGTTCAGGACAGCAAAGTGGTCAGAGGCAAACTTATTTACTTTCTTCACGATCCAGGCGTACTGAGTCACGTTGTAATGAGGAGTCTGATGATTTCTCTTATCAACCTGGGCGAACTTCGTCAATAAGGGCTACAGATACTAATCAATATATCACCCTCTCTCCAGAAAGACCCAGTGCTTTAGAAAGACTGAGTAGGGTGTCTCCTTTCAGTCGATTAGGCCCTAGGAGGAATAGGAGTCCACCTAAGACCATGTCGAGGAGTTTTCGACAACCATCAGATCTAAGAGAAGGATCAGCACAGTCACAACCGGCTGCTCGTCAAGATAGATCTCAAGAGGCTACTTCAGAACGATCTATTGCTCGAACCAATAGGCTCGAAGAAGGAAATAAAGCGTGGAAAGGATCCCTTCAACGCTTGGAGGATAGATTGGGAGAAATGGCTAAAGCAAAGAACCCCCTACAACGAACTTTTGTTCGAGGAACACCTTTTGTACAGGCCATTGTGAATTTTCCTACACCGTCAAAGTTCAAAGCACCTGTAGTGACCCCCAAATATGATGGAAAGACAGATCTTGTTCTTCACATAGAGCAACATCAAGGTGCTGCCGACATCTATGTCGTCCCCGACAAGATGAGATGCAGAGCGTTCTCAGGAACTCTTACTGGAGCTGCCCAGATATGGTACAACAATCTTCCTAGGGGTAAGATTTCAACTTTCTTTCAATTGGTCGAGTTGTTTATTGGAAATTTCTGTTTTGGAGCAAAGCCAGTAAAACGAGTAGCACACTTGTTAAGTGTTAGACAAAAATCTGGTGAGAGTACTAGAGATTACATAACTCGTTTCAATAACGAGAAACTGGAGGTCATAGATTACGAAGAGAAGACAGCAATCAATGCTTTGATGAGTGGGTTGTTGCCTAATAAGTTGTATTATACTTTGGGGAAAGATCCACCTAAAACTATGTCAGAACTGATGGCAAAAGCGGCCAAAATCATGAATGCCGAGGAAGCTATGGCTGCAAAGAAGATTATAGATAAAGACACCAAGGTGGAAGTTGATAAGTCTAAGAATAAAGAGCATAAGGGCAATGGCGGTGATAAACGCTCCAGAAATAATAAATCATCATGGGAAGTCTTGAAGAAATATGACAATTATACTCCTTTGAAAATGGGTATTCATCATGTCTTGGAAGAAATCAAGAACAACGAGGAGGTAAAATGGCCAAAGAAACTGAGGTCAGACCCTGATTCGAGGAGTAAGGATAAATATTGTGAGTTTCATAAAGATCATGGTCACATGACCAAAAATTGCATAGCTCTTCAGAACGAGATTGAAACACTCATCCGAAGAGGAAAGCTATCAAAATATGTTGATCGGGGAGGTGAAAGAAAAAATAATGACCGAGCTAGAGAGAGGTCTAGATCTCCTCGTCGAGTAGAGGAGAAAAAGAAGAGAAACCATGAAGATGATCCAGATGATGACCCCGACCTTCCCAAGAAACCAAGACAGCTAGAACGAGAGGTATTTTCTATACGTGTTGGGTCATTTGATTGTAATGTCATTACAGGAGGAGATGCAGGAGGAGGAGACTTTACTGCAGAAAGAAAGGCTTACCTTGGAGAGGCTCAAGCTTGTTCATATATTCAGCGAATAAATCTGGTCGAGGACGATCGTCCGAGGAAGGTAAACAAAGAGAAGATGGTCATTGGCTTTTCAAAAAATAACCTAGCAGGTGTTCTTTATCCTCACGACGATCCTCTGGTGATCAAAATGAGGATGAAGGATGTAGTGATTTCAAGGGTGTTGGTAGATAATGGAAGTTCGGCAGACATCATGTACTATTCATGCTTTAACAGTTTGAATCTGAAATTATCTCAATTGGAACCGTATCACAGACCCCTCTTGGGTTTTGCTGGCGAAAAAGTTTTTCCACTTGGGACGATCAAGTTGGACATATTCATTGGAACTTGGCCTGCTTGTCGAACAGAGAGAATACGCTTCTTTGTGATGGATAAGAATGTGCAGTCAGCCTACAACATCATCATGGGAAGAGTTGGTTTGAAGAAGTTCGAAGCAGTTCCATCTACAGTGCATCAGTGCTTAAAATTCCCAATAAATTTTGGAGTAGGAGTTGTGAAAGGTGATCAGAAAGTAGCTCGGGAATGCTATTATTCCTCTGCCGAGCAAGAGGAACTTGAAGATTCAAGAAAAAAGACTACTACCTACCAGGTGGATGAAGGTACAGAAATTGAAACACTCGATCCTCGAGATGAATCCCAACTTGTAAAAGGACAGGTGGTGGAATCTACAGAAAATATTATTCTGGACGACGAGCACCCTGAACGAGTAACCCAGATAGGTTCTACGTTGGATGCTTCAATAAAACAGGAGTTGATAACTTTCTTGAGAAACAGGAAGAAAACTTTTGCGTGGAGTCATGAAGACATGCCAGGAATAGATCCAAACTTCTTATGTCATGAGCTCAATGTGAATAAGGAGATCAAGCCTGTAAAGCATAGAAGAAGGGTATTTAGCCCCGAGAAGAATCAGGCTATACAAGAGGAGGTCGAGAAGCTCCAGAAAGCCCAATTCATTGAAGACGTAAAGTATCCAGACTGGTTGGCAAACGTGGTGATGGTAAAAAAGAAAAACAATAAATGGAGAATGTGTGTTGATTTCACCGATCTTAACAAGGCATGCCCAAAGGATCATTTTCCGTTGCCCAGAATTGATCAACTAGTGGATGCTACCTCGGGACATGAGATGCTCAGCTTCATGGATGCTTACTCTGGCTACAACTAGATCAAAATGAAACCTGAAGACAGGGAAAGTACTTCTTTTATTACCCCTAGGGGAACTTATTGCTATAATGTTATGCCTTTTGGTTTGAAAAATGCAGGAGCGACATACCAGCGGCTGATGAACAAGGTTTTCACTGAACAAATCAGTTGCAACATGGAAGTCTATGTCGATGATATGCTGACAAAAAGCAAGAAAGCTGCAGATCATCTAGTTGACTTAGCTCAGACATTTGATCAACTGGATAAATACCAGATGAAGCTCAACCCGACGAAGTGCACATTTGGAGTACGAGAAGGAATGTTTCTCGGGTACATTATCAACCAGCGAGGCATTGAAGCAAATCCAGATAAGATCAAAGCTCTTTTAGGGTTGCGATCTCCAACAACAAAGAAAGAAGTGCAGAGTCTTACAGGACGAGTTGCAGCGCTCAACAGATTTTTGTCCCGTGCAACTGATAAATGCCTTCCATTCTTCAAAACACTTCGAAAAACTTTCGAGTGGACTGATGAATGTGAGAAGGCCTTTCAAGACTTGAAAAAGTATTTGGGAGCACCTCCATTATTGTCCAGGCCAATAATAGGAGAGAAGTTGTACTTGTATCTGGCAGTATCAGAGAATGCAGTCAGTTCAGCATTGATCAGATTGGAGAATGGAGTCCAGAAACCAATCTATTACACAAGTAAGGCTTTCCGAGGTGCGGAAATCAGATACCCAAAGCTGGAGAAATTGGCATTGGCATTAATTGAAGCAAGTAGAAGAATGAGGCCATATTTCCAGGCCCATACCATCGTCGTTTATACCGACATGCCACTGAGGCAAGCCCTTCATAAGCCAGAAAAGTCAGGGAGATTGATGTACTGGGCAATAGAGCTCGGTGAATATGATATTATGTATGAGCCCAGATCATCATTGAAAGGGCAAGCTGTAGCAGATTTTATAGCAGAGTTTACATATCCTGATACCCCCGAGGAATAAAAATTGCTCGCTGACCAACCTGTGGATGTTACAGGATCAACAGACGTAAATCCAGACCAACTCCGGTTGGTAAAAGAGCGATAAGAGATGGTCAACGAGGAGCGAAAAGCGTCAGGGGAGGATGAAAAGAAGCAACAAATATTTCACCGAGGAACTCTGACAGATAAGAAATTTGAAGACGGGTTGCCCATATGGAGATTATATGTAGATGGCTCATCTTGCACAGCAGGTTGCGAGGCAGGAATTATTTTGAATACCCCAGACGAGATTGACATGGAATATGCTTTGCTATTCCAATTCAAAGCCTTCAATAATGAGGCTGAGTATGAAGCCATGATAGCAGGTCTTAATTTATCAAAGATTATGGAAGCGCAACAAGTGATGGTATTCAGTGATTCTCAATTGATTGTGAATCAGATGATGGGAACGTATGCGGTTAAAGGAGAAATAATGGTCAAGTATCATGCAAAGGTGATGGAATTGTTGGCAGAATTTGATGCCATTCAGTTGATCAGAATACCCAGAATAGAAAATGCACAAGCAGACGCACTGGCCCGACTAGCATCAGCTACTCGTACCGAGCTGCGAAGAACAATACCAATTGAAGTACTGGAAAGTCGGAGCATAGATGAAAACCTGATGATGAATGTTATTACCCTTGATTTAGGACCATCTTGGATGGATCCCATCAGGGTATATATTGAAGAGGGAGAATTGCCAGAGGATAAGCTCGTTGCCAAGAAATTAAAGTATAAAGCTGCTCGGTATGTATTAACTAATGGTATTTTATATAGACGAGGAATTATGGCAGGTTTGCAGAGATGTGTACATCCCTCCGAGGTGAAAGAATTGATTGAAGAAATCCATGAAGGGTCTTGTGGAGCTCATGTAGCAGGTCGAACACTTTTACAAAGGGTAATGACTCAAGGATACTATTGGCCGATGATGAGGGCTGATTGTATAGCCTATGCTAAGAAATGTGACAAATGCCAACGTTTTTCCTCCATCCGACGAACTCCACAAGAATTGTTGACACCAATAACTTCTCCTTGGCCATTTGCCATATGGGTAATTGATTTGGTTGGACCACTGCCGACCACCCGAGGAAGATTCAAGTACCTCGTCGTTGCAGTGGACTATTTTACTAAGTGGGTAGAAGCTGAGCCGCTTATTGATATGACATACGAGAAGGTATACCAGTTCGTTTGGAAGAACATCATCTGTCGATATGGTCTCCCTCATGCCTTCATCACAGACCATGGAACCTAATTTGATAACGAGGAATTTGCTGCCTATTGTCATCAGTCGAACATTTTGAAGGTTCATTCAGCACCAGGCCATCCTCAAAGCAATGGACAGACTGAAGTGACGAACAGAACACTGATAAATGGTTTGAAGAAAAGGCTAAGTGAAGCTAAAGCTAACTGGATTAATGAGCTACAATCAGTATTGTGGGCTTACCGAACAACTCCCCGAGCAGCGACTGGAGAATCACCATATATGCTGGCATTTGGAAGTGAGGCTGTAATACCTGCCGAGTTGGGTCTTCCAACGCATAGAGTACTGAATTTCAATTCTCCTGTCAGTGACTTGATGAGAAGACTGGATTTGGATATTCTCGAGCAGGTCAGAGAAGAGGCAGCCATTAGGAATGCTGCTTATCAACAACGAACAGCTCTTTTCTACAACAAAAGGGTGAGGAAATGCGATTTAAAGGAAGGAGATTATGTGCTAAAGAAGGTAATTCAGAAGCACAATAAATTGGAGGCAAACTGGCATGGACCTTACCGAGTTACAGAAGTTGTTCGACCAGGAACTTACCGAATAGCAACTCTAGAAGGAGAAGAATTCAAGAATGCTTGGAATGCTGAACACCTTCGCAAGTATTATCAATGATGTAAAATGTACAACGGTTCCATCAATATGAATAAAACGATGATGTTTTCACCATTTTTCTCTCCTTTGTTTGAAAGTTTTTCGGGGAATACTAGTGTTGTACACTACGCTGCTCGACAGCAAGAAGAAGACGATAGTTCAGACCCACGACCAACTCCGGTTGGTAAAAGGGCGAGAACAACTGATATACTCCTTTGGTTAGGAGGCGTACACTTGCGTGATCAACTTCGGTTGGTAAAAGAGCTTGTGGACAAGATAGTTCGAAAGAACCTGATAGTTTGAGCGTGATCAACTTCGGTTGGTAAAATAGCGAGAATAAATTATACTCCTTTGGTTAGGAGGCGTACACTTGCGTGATTAACTTCGGTTGGTAAAAGAGCTTGTGGACAAGATAGTTCGAAAGAACCTGATAGTTCGAGCGTGATCAACTTCGGTTGGTAAAATAGCGAGAACAAATTATACTCCTTTGGTTAGGAGGCGTACACTTGCGTGATCAACTTCGGTTGGTAAAAGAGCTTGTGGACAAGATAGTTCGAAAGAACCCGATAGTTCAAACTCATGACCTACTCCGGTTGGTAAGAGGGCAAGAACAATATTCTTAAAAATGCCAATTTTGGCTGGTTAAGAAACAAAATATGCCAATTTATGTTGGTCGGAAAGTAAAATCATTCCAGAAAATACAAGAATTCCAAATTGAACCAAGTGTAGTTGGTCGGTGATCAAAACTGTAATTGGTCGACGAGGATAAATTATCAACCTTGGTTGGTCGGACATATTTTATGAAAAAAAAAATTTACCAAGTATGGCTGATTGGAGATAAAAACCCATCAACTGTAGTTGGTCGACAAGCACAATTTAACAACCTTGGTTGGTTGGAAACATTTTAAACATTTTATACTCATTACTTTATTATTAAGTGATTGAGCAACATTGATACTTGTAATTTTGATTACTAAGTTGGTTGATGAACAGCACCATATTGTTATCTTTTTAACAGATACATATGCACAAATGTAAAAATGTTTTTTGCAAACAGAAAATGAAAGTCTTTCATTAAAATCAAAATAAATTACAAGCTACGTATATGTGCTAACTGTTACATTGAAAAACCTATTCTATTGGTCTCTTTCCTTTAGCTTTTGAAACAGGCTCCTCGCCAGTAGGAGGATCCTCCAGGCAAAGAGGAGAATTAATGAAATTAACATCTCTGAGCATTCTGACGTTCATCACAGAAGGTGTATCCAGGAGATGCTCGGGACGAGATAATTCAATCTGAGAATGAAGACTATAGTCACCAAGGTATTTTGAAATTAAGCTACGAGGAATGGCACGAGCTGGGATCCATTCCATGTCTAGTTTATAAGGCGGTACAGGCAAGTCTAGTTGCCCAAGAGCATGATAATCCCATAAAAAATGGCCCTGCTCTAGCTTTAACACACCCAGGGCATTCAACCATCCTTGTTTATAACCTTCGTTATGGGCATTTTTAAGACGAGCATCCAAGTGACAAAGGGCTTCATTGTATCCTGCCATCCAAAACTCCTGAGGTTGTTTGTGGAATTGGAAAGTTATTCTCTCTAGTTGCTCGTGAAGGCTCCTGGCAAAAACATCTTTATCATTCAAAGCAGACTTCATCGCAGTAAGTTGATCTTCCAAAGATAGGTTTTTCTTGGACATTTCAGATAAAGCCCGATCTTTGGCGTTCAGTTGGTACGCTTGGGTTTCCAATGTTGACAGAGTACGAGATTCTTCAACATTACGGCTGAGAACTCTTGATCGACTCCGAGCAGGTGGAGAAGTTTGCTCCTCGATAACATTTTGAACAGCTCTTCCTCGCCCACGAGACCCTCTTCCTCGTCCCCGAGCAGTAGTAGAGATACCAGACCTTCTCAGAGTATCCAATTCTTGCCTTAATTTGGTGTTTTCAACCTCTAAGAATGAGAATCCTTCATCAGTGATCGGTACCAAGGCAGTAGAGGATGAAGCTGCAGACTCATATTGTGCCAACTTATTCTGCAAATTGTTGTTCTCATGTTCCAGCAGCTCGGCGATCTGTCTGCAGGACTCAACTTCATCTTTTAGGGTTCTTTACCTAACATCGTACCCAGCGATGATCTTTTTGTGACCTGTCTCAGAGGAAAGCTGTTGATACCTATTCTCATATTCCTTGTGCAACAAAGCAGTTGATTCATTGTGCTGACTCTGAAGATCTTCTAAGTAATAATGAAGCTCCTCAATCAAGTCATGGTAGGCCACGTTGTTGGCCACAACTCGGTCAAGTAAATCCTTCAAGTACCGATAAGCCTCAATTGCTTATTCTGAGGAATCATGGCCAAGGATGTCAGCAATTTCTGATACACTCAAATTTGTATGACCAGCTTTATAATATTCATGGCATTGCTGCATCAGCTTTGTATCATGTGCAGATATCAGTTCCATTCTAGCCACAAACTAATAATGAAAAGAAGACAACAGTCAACAAAAACAAATCATCAACAACAGAGATGAACAAAGATGTATTTTATTAGATCACAAAAAGATTACATTGTTTGATTACAAATAATGAAAGATAGAAATGATACCGAACAACTTCACACCTTTTCCTTGTCTCCCAAGACTTTCTCGGGAGGCTGGGACGAGGAGCTTGGTTGTTCGGTGGTAACAGCAGCTTGATCAGCAGGAGTTGAAATTTTCTCAGGAGGAGGAAGCATGGAAGAAATGTCCTCGTTGGCAGAAGGTAGAGAGGCAGGGACTTGATCACCTATGGCTATGGAAGATTCATCAGAGATAGGCTCATCTTCTTCTTCTTCTACAATTGGTGGGGGAGGACCAGGGAGGTGTAGCTAAAATAGCTCAGAGTCGTCTTTGATCTTCAATTCCTGCAGGGCAGCTACCCAGCCATCTCGGAAGTATTTCAACTTCCCGTATTGTACTTGGGATGTCATCGCAGCAATCCCTTTGTCCCATCCTTTATCCCATCCAGCGCTGAAGGATTTTTTAACTGCGAGCTTTCTTTTCAGTTTCTCCGAGGAGAGCTTCTCGGATAGAAGATCCTCGGCAGTCTTTAACTTCACATCCAATTCTTCTTTTTGGCGCTTTACATCTCGCAGGACGGACAACTCTTCCTCTGCCTTTTTCAGCTTATCTTCAAGCTCTCCAAAGTTCTTGAGCTTGTCGTCATATTTTTTATGCTCAATCTCTAAACTTTTCACCTTATTCTCCAAACTTTTGGAGGTCTCAGCCAACTTCACCTTCTCAGCTTCAACTATAGACAACTTTTTCTCCCAGACAGCTTTGTCCTCACTATACTGCTGACGAGAATCTTTCAAGGATTGGGTCAAACCCAGCAGAGCATCCTCTACCCCCGACGAGGAGCTGGAAGCTTTAATTGCTTCATCTTTCTTCACGATGTTGTTAAAACAATTCACCAGCTAAACAAAGGAAAAAGTGACAGGTCAGTACAAAAATACAAGTATTCAAAGAAAGAAAGGAAATTCAGAGTGTGAGAAATTTACTGAAGCAAGGTGACGGGTAGCTAGGGATGTCAGCATATCACTAGAAATCTTTTCATCAATTCCTTGAACCTCGGGTATGATCCAAGTTTTTACCGAGCTCATGGCAGAGCTCGGAGGAATGATGGTTGGAACACCAACACCACCAGCTGGTATGGTTTCAGTCAGATTGGCAGTTTTAGCCAAATTGACTGAGGACGATTTCCTCAATCTCCTCAAAGGAACTTCAACAATTTCAACCAAGGAAGAGCTCTTGGTCTGAGAGATAGCAGTCATCTCCACGCGAGCAACCTTCTTGCTCGGATCCACTAGGGGCTTCTCGGTAGCTTTGGAAGGCGCAACATCCACCTTCTTAGTCCCCTCTGGGACATCAATTTTGCTTTTCTTGGCTTCAGCAACAGAAGTAGTGTCATCAAATAGAGCAGGGGGAGCTCTTTTCTTGCCCATTCTTTGACTTAAAGGGGTGTGAGAATCTGAAGAAGAATCCTCTGGAGTTGAGGCTGGCTCAACAGATCTAATCACAGGACGAGCAGTATAAGAAGTCGTATAGCTCCTATACTGCAGCAAATATGATGCATACCTGATGTGCTCGTCTGCAACGTTCTTATGCAAACCCCAGATAAGTTTCAGATGCTTAATATTAACCTCTGACTCTTTTGGAGTTTTTCTTTTACTATCAACTGCAAATAAATACATAATGAAATATAGGTCATACATTTTATCAAATATGATAAAAGCATAATTTCATAAGTAAAGGAAAATGAGAATAAACCTATCCCATTGCCATATGGGGGGGCATTTAGGGCCCTGGTATACTGCGTCTCCAACCAAGGGGGCATATTGCCAATTTTTAATAACCACCCCATGTTCAAAATAATCTCTATTTGCATCAGGGAGGTTAACTACAAGAGCCCTATTTAAAAACCTAGTTTTTAAGTAATAAACATTATCTAAAATAGCCCATCTATAGCAATACATAATCTCAGGAATCCCTATACGAGTTCCATGAGTTAGATTTAATTTATACACCCCATTAATTATTCTCCATGAATTGGGGGCTATTTTCGCAGGAACAACGTCAAAGTACTGACAGAACTCTAAGCATAAGGGGTTTGGCGGAAAAGAAAATCCACATTCAGCAATGAATAGACTGGGGAACCAATGTCCCTCAGCCAATCGAAAATAATCTAAAGGCTCAGAAAGAACCTCCAGAGTTACCCAGGAAGGAATGGAAAAATCGGAACGAAATTTCTCAACAGACTCCACAATATAAACCATAGTGAATAAAAAAAATACAGAAGAAAAGAAGAGAATCTTACAGGAAAAAGGAAGAGCTGACAACTAGCGAAGGAAAAGATGAACGCACAAGGGAGAGAGAGAACAGAAAGCTTGAATGCAGAAAATTGGAAAAGGTAGAAGACGGTATGGTTACCTAAGAAGTTTAAATACTTTACCTTGGGAAGCTGCGAAGGAAATGATTACACAAAAGAAACTAATACGCCAACGACGGCTAAAAGGACAAAAATGCACGAAGATCGAAGCACTCATAAAAATTCGAAAAAGGCAGATTCTATGAATTTGAAAGAAATTCAAATATGAAGAAAAGGCTCCTAAAACCCAGGAAAGTCATTTAATATCGCCATATACCGAGAAAGAATGTTCCATACTCCTCAAAGTTCGAAATATGAAACATTGGGGGCTTCTGTTGATACCAAAATTAATGTGCTGATATGGACGAATGATATGAAGACACGTGTCAATTTACTTGGAACAATAACAACGAGGAAGTTCGTTTCCCCGACCAACTCATGAACTCCCGAGCAACGAGGATACACCGAGGAACTTCAGCACTCCGAGGTACTCTAGCGCTCCGAGGAACTCCTGAGCAACGAGCAACTAAGGCGGTCTGATCTGCATCTCGGTCGTAACATTAATTGTCAGATAATCAACAGTTCAATTATTCATTGAATGTTTATCATCTTGACGCACATGCTGCATTAAATGTATTACCATTTCATATGTATATCATTTAATGTATCAACCCTTTCATGTACAGCCTAAGGGCTATAAATACCTTGTATCACCCTCATTCAAGGGGACCGAAATTTCTTGATAACACTTGTAATCGAGAATTCCCAAACACTCAGCAATAACATAACAGTGGACATAGGCCATTCATATAAGGCAGAACCACTTTAAAAATCTTTTGTCTCATTCATTTATCTGTGATTGAATAATTAGAGTAATCTAGTTTTTTACATCAACACAAATCTTCATTCACCAAGCCTAATCCAATCGATCGCCTAATCATAGATTATATCTCATGACCCTTTTATTAGGAATATTTTAAGCCAATTATGTACATCTCAATACAGACTTAAGTTCTCAACCACTTACTTCATTTAATATTAATTATTCAATTTTATCTACTTACAAGCTCATTAGATTAATCATTAGTAAATATATTTATCACTCATAATATATATACTAATAAGGCACCCCACAAAAGTCTATGGTGCTGGCATACTCTACTATCAAGTCCCCGTATCTCTCGTACAAAAGGGAAATACTAGTTCGGAATCACTCTCGAACTGTATTAACACAAAAAACACATATTGAAGGCGAAGCATAGTTCCAAGTCACTAAGAGGTCAGCACATACCCTCACGTCTCTTAGGACCATCTGACTATTACTCTCGGATATCCTGTACCAAGGAAGCTATGTTCTATGGTACAAGTCAATATCCCCTATAAAGGCTCAATCGAGATAAGACTGTCACGGCGCGAAACCTCCGTGATAACAAGTAGCGCGGGTACTAACCATATATATATATATATGCACCCATACATAAATTCACATAATTCAGCTAGGTACGCCCGCGACCAATAAATATGTTCTAGCCATATATATATATATATGCACCCATACATAAATTCACATAATTCAGCTAGGTATGCCCACGACCCATAATATGTTCTAGCTATGCGTAGCATATAACGCTCGAGTTTTACGTACAATTAAATTATTCTTTTTATTCTCTCAATTACTATAAATACGTAAGTACTTCTCGACTCTCGAAGTGTATCCTCTCGATAAAATGTAAAATCAGTAGGTGTACCCTCACTACCCTACTGGTCTAAGTCTTTCTAACTTCTTACCATACCTACTTAAACGTACGCACGATTTCTCACCCAATTTATATCCCCGAAACCCCACGGTTAAATCTCACATAAACTCATCTTCCCGGACCCTACTTATACCCTACTGGTCCTTCTCATATCCCATTTTGATATTTAAATTAAGTCCAAAGGTCCTTACACATTTGAAATTTGATTAACATAAAAAGGGGAAGAAGTTTCTATTTCTTGGAGGAGTCAATCGATCGATAGAAAAAGGTCGATCGATCGATCGACATTCTTGAGTCGATCGATCGACATTCTTGAGTCGATCGATCGATCAAGCAGGTGTAGGTCCAGTTTCTGCAATTCTAGCCTACAGGTTTCATCCGATATAAATCCTCAAACCCCCGTTAACGTGTCCCAAACTCCCAACCAAACATCATGAACATTATAAAAACTAATATAGAAGATTTCTAACATAAAACATTCATAAATTAGTAAAGAATCGTCATCAAAGGGGATTAATTCAAGAAATTATCATTTAACCCTAGGTCATCTAATTTTCTCAAGAATTCATTTAATTTCTAGATTTCTATCTCTACTGGGCATCAATTTCTTGGGTAATATCCTGCATATGATAGATATCCATCCTAACATGGTTTATAATCGAAATTTGCAATAAAAATCTCCCAAACAACATTTTATTATCATGAAGACATACGAGCTAGCCTAGAAATCAAAGGTCTGGTCCGACGGAATTGAGTGGTATGGGAGTGTTTCCCTTCTCCCGATCTACGCATTGGTGGCAGAATTAATGAGAGTGGTGAAGGGTTGGTGGCTCTACTCCTTGGAATCCTTCTCTCTTCTCTCTTCCTTAGACTCTCTGCAACTCCAAGGTTTCTAACTCTCGAGGACTCTAATGCTCATAAGATATAACACTCAAATTTTTGTCCTTAATTAAGGCCTAAAATGGGTAATTACCAAAATGCCCTCCCGGGTTACCCGTTAGGCCTAAAAATGTCCCGAGGCCCAAACTAAACTCCCGGGTACACTTTTTTAACTATCTCGACCCTTTCAGACATTGGCGCACTCGAAATGACCATACGAGCGATTTAAATTTAAATTACTTTTTATTCCCTTAATTTAGTCTTGACACGGCATATGCGCGTCCCAACTTAATTTCTATGATTGTCACATTATTTACTCGTGACAATTTTAATAAATTCAATTTCATATTACTTTACTCATCTAGTAATATTCAACATAATTCTTACCAATAATTAGTAACTCTCATCACACTAGTAAATATTTATTTTAAAATCCGAATTAATATTATATTAATTTATCCTAATTTAATTTAATTAATCCCATAATTAAATGCCATAAAAATACGGGGTATTACATTCTTCCCCCCTAATAACGAAATTTCATCCCGAAATTCAAAAAATAAGGCATACTTAGTAAAAACAATTCCATATACTTTTCGCGCATATCTGCCTCGCGCTCCCAAGTGGACTCCTCTATATTATAATGCTCCCACTGAACCCGTACAAGTGGGATTTCCTTCGATCTCAATTTCCTCTCGCTATGGTCTAGGATAGCCACCGATCTCTCCTCATTTGAACTATCGGGTTGCAAATCAATATCATCTATCGCAATATGCGTATGGGCCAAATCATCCTGAAGATACCGTCTTAATGATGAAATGTGGAACACATCGTGAATACGGTGCAAGTGCTCTGGCAACCCGACTCTGTATACCACTGGTCCAATCCTCTCGATAATGGGAAATGGTCCTACGTACCTCGAAGCCAATTTACCTTTCTTTCCGAACCTCATTACTCCCTTCATAGGAGACACTCGCAGTAGTACTTGGTCTCCCACGCCAAACTCCCTGAAAGACTACTTTGTATCGGCGTAGCTTTTTTGCCTGTCCTGGGCTACCCGAATGCGACTCCTAATCACTCAATCTTGACTGACTTCTCCTAACTCACCTCCGACCCAAGTAGCTTGTTGTCCCCCACCTCTAGCCAACAAGTGTGTGAACGACAAGGTCGTCCGTACAACGCCTCGAAAGGGGCCATGCCGATAGTAAACTCGTAGGAGTTGTTATAAGTGAACTCCACCAGATAAAGGTACTACTCCCATCCTCCTCCAAAATCAAGGACACACATGCGTAGCATATCCTCCAGCATCTGATTCGTACACTCAGTCTGCCCATATGTCTGTGGGTGATAAGTCGTACTCAACCGCAGCTCAGTACCTATAGCTTCCTGAAAGATTTCCCATAAGCGCAACACCAAAATCTTGTCTCTATCAGACACGATATCCAGGGGCACCCCATGCAACCTCACTATCTCAGTAATAAATAATTGGGCATACTATCCAGTAGTGTAGTCTATCCACACTGGAAGAAAATGCACTACCTTGGTCAAATGATCCACCACTACCCAAATAGAATCGTGACCCCGATGTGATGTAGGCAGCCCAGTGATAAAATCCATGGAAATGCTCCCCCATTTCCACGTAGGTATCTCTAGCGACTGAAGTAATCCTGGCGATCTCTGGTGGTCCACCTTTACCAGCTGACATGTGGCACACTTGGACACGAACTCCGTAATATCCTTCTTCATCCTACTCCACCAGTACTGCCGCCTCATATTTTGGTACATTTTATCCCCTCTGGGATGTACCGCAAATCTGGACCCGTGCGACTGCATCATCACTGCATGATGTAAATCTTCTACCTTCAGGACCACCAATCTCCCATTAAACCACAAACCCCCATCTGAACTTGCTGAATAATACTCAGCACCCTCAGCTAGGAGCCGTACAATCTGATATTGACAGAACGTATCAGCTGCTTGTGCCTAGATCACCCTCGTAATAATCTTTAGTGTGACCATCATAATGTATATAAAGGATCAGTCCACTGCGTCCTGGTGCCCCAACTCTTTCCACTTCACCTTCCACACTTTCGCCACCTCACTTACCGGCCTACGGCTTAACGCATCGGCAACCACGTTAGCTTTCCCCGGATGATACTGTATCTCGAACTGATAGTATTTCATAAACTCTAACCACCTACGCTAAAGCATGTTCAACTCCCGCTGAGTGAACAAGTATTGTAATGACTTGTGATTTGTGAACAGGCAAAATTTCTCCCCCAATAAGTAGTGTCTTCCAAATCTACAAGGCAAACACGACTGCTACTATCTCCAAGTAGCGGGTGAGGTAATTCCTCTCGTGAGGCTTAAGCTTACGGGAGGCATAAGCTATAGCATGCTCCTCCTGCTGAAGTACTATATCGAGTCCCTGTAGAGAGGCATCAATATACACCAGGTACTCCACTCTTGGCCCGGGTAAAGCAAGAACTGGTGTCGAAGTCAACTTATCCTTTAGCTCATCGAAAGCTAACTAACAAGTGTCATCCCAGATGAATGGTAACCCTTTGCATGTCAAATTCGTAAATGGTCCAGTAATTGTTGAGAACCTATGGATGAACCGCGTGTAATACTCGGCTAACCCCAAGAAGCTACGCACCTTTGTTGATGTCGTGGGTTTTCCCCATTCCCTTACCACCGACACTTTTCTCGGGTCCACTGATATCCCCAATTCTGACACAACGAACCCCAAAAACTTCACCTCTCGTAACCAAAATCCGCACTTCTCATACTTGGCATACAACTGATGCTCTCGTAGAGTCTAAGAACCTGTCTCAAGTGTTCGGCATGCTCCTCCTCAGTTTGTTAATAAATCAGGATGTCATCTATGAAGATGATAACAAACTGATCCAAGAACTCTCTGAACACCCAGTTCATCAAGTCCATGAATATGGCTGGAACATTTGTTAGCCCAAACGGCATGACTCGGAACTTGTAAGATCCATAACGCGCCAAGAAAGCAGTCTTCGACACATCCTGCTCCCTAATCCGAAGCTGATGGTATCCTGATCTCAAGTCTAACTTCGAGAAGAAGGCATCTCCCCTCAGCTGGTCGAACAAGTCATGATTTGGGGCAACTGATACTTATTATGTATCATGACCTTGTTCAACTCTCGGTAGTCCACATACAATCTCAATGAACCATCTCTCTTTTTCACAAATAACACCGGAGTGCCCCAAGGCGAGGTGCTCCTATGAATGAATCCCTGGCCTAACAACTGCTCAATTTGATCCCGCAACTCTTTCATCTCAGCTGGAGTCATACGGTATGGTGCTCGGGCTATCGATCGAGTACCCAACATCAAATATATAATTAAATCTATCTCTTAGCTAGGCGGTAATCCCAGTATCTCCTGGAACATATAAAAAAACTCACGAACTACGAGAATAGAATCAATGGGAATCACTACCTCCTTAGAGGTCTCCTCCTATATATAATATAAATGAGCTGACGATCCTCCCTCAGGATGAGGCATCACCACCAAAAACATTTTCTGGCCCGCAATAGCAAAAATAATACTCCTACTGAAATAATCGATCATGGATCTATAAGCAGCAAGTCAATCCATGCCAATAATGACGTCATGCTCATGCATATCTAAGACTAACATGTCTGCAGGTAATATCAAGCTACCAATCTCTAAACCGATGTGACACCCCGACTAATTAAATAGCGGGTAGCTACTCCTTTATGAAATTAATACAAAATATCAAGTTGGTTCAGTTGTAGCATCACTGTCGAAAACATATAATTTATTACTAGCCACCTAATATTTAAAAAGACAGATGCCAAATTTTATTAATTAAGTTAACATAATCCAAGTAATTAAGTCAACAACCATTAATCGCATAAACAATCTCAAATGAATAATCAACGAAAAGAAACAAACAGAGTCTGAAGTAAACACTCCACTAATAATACCAGAGTAAAATAAAGTCCGGATACAAGAGTGAAAAAAATAAACCAAAATCTGAAATAAAACTAAAAGTTAGAGAATGCTATCTCTAAATGGAAATGGCTACATGCCCTAACAGATGAGTAACCCTGAGAAGAATCAAGTACAGAATATGAAGGCGTCTAATACCAAGATCCTGTAACTTTCACAGCAGCTACAACACGTCAATGTAATGGAACTCCTATGCTTGGCGTCCTTGTGGCTAGGCACTTAAAATGTTTTTACAAAACAAAAGAGATTTGGAAGAAAACGGGTCAGAGCCCGAGGTGAAAACAGTTTAAAAGTTTAGCAAGTGTTTAAATTACAATTAAACAACACATATTATAAACATGTTAGTTGCGTACTCTCACATGAGTTTCTCACCTCTCAACTACTGTGCACGACTAATGTATTCCCTTAACCCATCCTTGTTATGCCGCTAACTAACTAGTCTGTACCATTCCTGCTTTCGCACTCTATCATAGGGTATCTACTCGTAACACCCAAACAAGTTATATTCATAACCCATATTCGCAATCATTATATTACTTATCTCAAGTGTTAATTAAATTCTCACATTCTTAGCCCATTCAAATATCTTAGTTATTCACATCTACTAAGCAACAGTGAACCAGTTACAAGTATATATAAAAATCACTCACAATACATATATATCACCCCTAGGCTAAGCTGCGGTGCATGCATACTCGGCTACCAGATCCATGTACATCACGTACGTAAGGATCACGTGTTCCGAATCACTCAAGAACCGTTTCAAAATAAATCACACATATTGGAGGCGAACATAATTCACATACCCATGGGTCACGCACATACCTACGCTCATGTGGTCAACTGACTTATCAACTCACAAATAAGTCATTCACAGTCCTATATCCTTAAGGTACCGTCTAAATCCCCCCGAAGGCACACAAGGATAAGAAGGTCCTTTCCAAAAAAAACTAACCTCCCGTGATAGAAAGTATGGTAGGTATGTCATACACATAAGAATCCATTCACTATGCGCTCACATAATCTAAGAAATCATATTTCAATATAGATATACACATTCTATCTATTTAGTCTCGCACGTAGTAATTTTATCCCGAACATCCAACGTAAATATATATTTTACTTGATAACTCTCTCGTCATATAAAACCCTAGTTCTCCTATTTCTTCAAGAACTCCATATAATTCATTACAATTTTATAATTCTCTACACATAGATCATGATTTCTTGGATGCTAATATCCCAGAAGTTAATCTACATGCAAAACCTATCCAGATTACGATTTCAATTCTTCAAATCCATTCAATTAACATTATTCAAGGTTATTCTCCAAATCTAACCTAACATAGATGATATATGCACTAAATTATTGCAAGTTAAATCACTTTCCTGAAATAGAGATTCATATCCAATGAAGTAAACGGTATGGGGGTGACCTTGCTTTCCGATCTATCTGGTGGTGGTGACGGTGGTGCGAAAGCCTCTAAGTGGTGGTTATGGACCTTGGAACTTCTCTTCTCTTATTTTCTAACTGCCATGATGCTTTTTGGTTGTGAAAACCCTAAGGGACTCAAGTGTTGGCTGATAAAATCAGTCTAAAACTCGTAGGTCCTTATTCACCAAAAATAGGAATGACTAAAATACCTAAAAATGCCCCGGAATCCAAACTAAACTCCCGACTAGTGTTTTCTGACTATATCGACCCTTTCGGATACGTTGGTGCACTCAAAATAACCATACGGATGATAAAATTATAATTTACTTTTTAATTGATTCCTGACGCAACTGATACGCGTGTCCCAACTTAATTTCTCAAATTGTCGTATTTATGACTCGCGACAATTTTCATAAATTCAATAATCATATGTTACCACATATATCCAGTAATATTCAACATTATAATCACAATCAAATACCAATTCACGTCTCGCTAGTATTTATATCCGGATTAATTTCTAATTAATTTCCATTTTATTTAATTAGTCCCATTAAATAAAATCAGTAAAACTACGGGGTATTGCATACTTCCTCCCTAATAACGAAATTTCGTCCCGAAATCGAAAAAATAGGTATACTTGGAAAAATTAGGTATCCTCCAGTACTCAAAACAAAATACAAAGAAAGGCTCAATCACTACGGCCCTCGCTTCACAACAAGTTTGTTGAACACTCTTGACACTATCTCAGTTATAGGGTTATACCTAAATAAACGTACCTCACGTTGTGCTCTTACTAAACAACATTCGAATAAGATTATCCCACACATCATTGGTCCTATTATCTTAATATTATTAGGATATCGTACCTCACTTCGTGTCGACTCCCGCGTTTATTTAAACACAAAACTCTCCTCCTGGGAGCTACCATAAAATATCATATTACTCTTGTCCATTCTTTGAATCTCTATTCCCGACGTTGTGAGTTTTACACATTATAAATCCACTTCAGACGGTTAGTTTAACCCATTCTAGTCTTCGTACTTCAACTTCTGACTGATAGAAAACTCTGATAATCTGCTCACCTCTAAGCATTTAGAGGAAGAACGGTAAGGTTTATCCACTCTAAACCTTAGTAAGCACCTTGTCCATTATATATAGGTGCGGGTGCTTTCGCACAAATTTCCTATTAAGTAATATCCTCTCCCCATTACCATATTATACTTCACTTACTAAAAATGAAATGATCGCTTTTCATACGATTTCGCGATCCGTCAATCACCTTGCGCCTATTCCTTGAGCTATTGGTGATATAACTTTCTCAAAGGGAACTTTTACCACTACTTCCTTATACCCCATATTGAAGGTGGGTTTTGGCTATTTCATCCTCGTTCAGATTAATACTGGGTAGGACCTCATACCGACGCGGTCACTATCTAATATTGTAAATCACCCAAGGATATAACAATTTCTTTCCTTCTTGACAATCCATTCCATACATTCGAAGTAACTCGTTACTCATCTTTATGAATGCAACCCATCGAAGAAATTTACCATCTTGACTCTTTCGCTTCTGGAATCGTCGACTTGACACCAAGTTTCTGGTTGGTACCCTTACTCCAACCGATTTCTATCTATAAGTGGTGCACGTGGGGCTACTAATTATGTCCCGCTCAACACCGACTTCCACTTATAATTCCTCCCATTATGTGATACTTAATAACCCTCTCTTCCTTCGGCGTGTACCCAAAAGTTTCAGCCCGTGCACCATTCACCACGTTGTGCGCATTTGGTCTCCTTATACCTTATTGACATCCTCACTCTATTTACGCGTAAGCCACCCTCAACCTTCGATTGGGGGGAACTCTGCTTCAAATCGCCCATAATAGTTAAATATTTTTCTTCTCAAGGGATACCCCCTTTTTAAATGGCTTCCCTCTGCCCTTCAACCAATTTTAGATGTGCTACTCTGATTGCACATGAATCTATATATTGTCGTCATTATCATGACGCTTAATCCACTCTACCACTTCCATTTCGTTATGTTAGTCCCATAAGTAAAAATTTCACCTATCTATGTCTCTTCTTCCGGTGATTTTGACACCAGCAAACCAAGGTGTCCATACACCCTATACATCGTGCAAACGGGTTTAAACATCACATACACTTCATAAGTTCTCTAAACTCTTTATTGTCCCTGCATTTTCAACGTGGCAACACCAATTTGGGTATTCTCAATCATCCCTGAATTCGATTTTTTTAAAAAATCTTCCTAAACATCATTTCATCCTTAAACCCATCAAAATAAAACAAAAATTATCGGTACTTCCTCACCACACAGCTGGCTCTACCAGCCTTATATCATAATTTCTTCTTTAACTTCCAGTTATAACTATATACTTCCCTAACGATCGAGGTACCCAAATCATGGACGAATGGCCAAACATCTCATTACTACCAACCTTACGCTAAGTTTCATGCGTGGGATGTCTCGCAAAGCAAAATCCAAACAAGAAAACCCCCCGATACACTACTACCTAGCATTATCGGTCATCGAAATCCGTTAAATCCTCAGCCCATAACATGTAACCCTATATTCCCGTCTCTTAACAACAAAGTTACATCTCCTTTCACAAAATTCTTAAACAAGGAACTTCTTTCGAAAGACGCTGTCTCTTAATATTGATGATAATCACATTCCATAAACATCATGTAAATATAATCGGGGCTCTCAAAATCCCATCCCTAGATATACAACTATGAGTATTAACTCCCACATCTCTAAAGGGTGATATAACAATGTACTCTTCTTATTACCACATCCTGAGCGTTATTTATAATAACCAGCTAAATCTTTTCGCTGAATAGTAAACCAAATACACTTCGAAACAATATCAATAAAGTCCCTACACATACCGGGAACCAATATCCGAGACCATTATACTTTTCGAAGTCTTACAATATATATATACCTATATACAAATATATAAACGTGAGTCCGGCCCTCTCGCATATGGGGCCTCGCCATAACAAAATATTCTACACCAAGGTAGTAACCCCGATGGACTAGCAATAACCGCACACAGTCGGTTTAATCATTATCATAAAACCATAATTAGGATAATATCATACTCTTATAACACAGCACTAAAACGAGTAATTTCAATAAAGTATATACCACTATCGATACACTTGTAAGTTAATTTTCCCCTTTAATGTCCTCTTCTCCATTGCACCTACTTCATCCGGTGTAAGGTTCGCTAATTAATTAAATTTCTTTTCACAAATTGACCTCTATCCGACCCTCTTGTGTGAGTTCAGAACAACGTTTGCATCTTATCCTGAACATCTGATGAAGGAACTTATGGCCAAGGTATGCGTATGCTCCTTCTCTTGACAATACATTCAACTTCTAGGTGTGGTGGTTGCCTCTCACCATTATAACTCTGCTTTTTATGAGCCAAGAGAAAATTTATCCCAAATTTTCACTCCCGATTAGCCATACTCCGACATATTCCCATGCCTTTGGATATTTTACCTTCATTGGCTAACACACGCCATCTCTGCATTTCCAGTATTTCCACTTCTAGTTCTCTTCAATATTTCGTCTGACTCTCTCCCATTCCAACCATGATGGGTGAGTCTAATTTGACCCCACTTTTTACTATAGTGGTTCCTGGAAGTCGTATGTTGTATCCAAGCCGCCTTTACTGTCCTGGCCCTCCTTGCCATAATAGGGGTGACCTTAACTACGGTCATCATTCTTGAATATACCTTATAACCTCAACTGAGCTTTGCCTCCTGCTGTCCGCCCAACTCGCACAATATACTGCATTGTTCGGCACACGAGCACTCCCGAATGCAAATAAGATTCACTATCATATTCATTATAGCAAGATATCGAAATCTTACCAAAGAAATCAACAATCCTAAACATAGGGATCTACATCAAAGAAAGCTACGCTGGAAGCATAATAAGCCGCACAGATCCTAAAGGACACTAGAACCTGATGCTCTGATACCACTTGTGACACCCCGACTAATTAAATGCCGGGTAGCTACTCCTTTATGAAATTAATATAGAATATCAAGTTGGTTCAGTTGTAGCATTACTGTCGAAAACATACAATTTATTACTAGCCACCTAATTTTTAAAAAGAGAGATGCCAAATTTTATTAATTAAGTTAACATAATCCAAGTAATTAAGTCAACAACCATTAATCGCATAAACAATCTCAAATGAATAATCAACGAAAATAAATAAACAGAGTCTGGAGTAAACACTCCAATAATAATACCAGAGTAAAATAAAGTCCTGATACAAGAGTGAAAAAAATAAACCAATATCTGAAATAAAAATAAAAGTCTGAGAATGCTATCTCTAAATGGAAATGTGCGACATGCCCTAACAGATGAGTAACCCTGAGAAGAATCAAGTACATAATATGAAGGCGTCGAATACCAAGATCCTGTCATTTTCACAGCAGCTACAACACGTCAATGTAATGGAACTCCAATGCTTGGCGTCCTTGTGGATAGGCACCTAAAATGTTTTTACAAAACAAAAGAGATTTGGAAGAAAACGGGTCAGAGCCCGAGGTGAAAATAGTTTAAAAGTTTAGCAAGTGTTTAAATTACAATTAAACAACACATATTATAAACATGTTAGTTGCGTACTCTCACATGAGTTTCTCACCTCTCAACTACTGTGCACGACTAATGTATTCCCTTAACCCATCCTTGTTATGACGTTAACTAACTAGTCTGTACCATTCCTGCTTTTGCACTCTATCATAGGGTATCTACTCGTAACACCCAAACAAGTTATATTCATAACCCATATTCGTATTCATTATATTACTTATCTCAAGTGTTAATTAAATTCTCACATTCTTAGCCCATTCAAACATCTTAGTTATTCAGATTTACTAAGCAACAGTGAACCAGTCACAAGTATATATATAAATCACTCACAGTACATATATATACATATATGGCACCCTAGGCTAAGCTGCGGTGCATGCATACTCTGCTATCAGATCCATGTACATCACGTACGTAAGGATCACGTGTTCCGAATCACTCAAGAATCGTTTCAAAATAAATCACACATATTGGAGGCAAACATAGTTCACATACTCGTGGGTCACGCACATACCTACGCTCCCATGGTCAACTAACTTATCAACTCACAAATAAGTCATTCACAATCCTATGTCCTTAAGGTACCAGTCTAAATCCCCCCGAAGGCACACAAGGATAAGAGAGTCCTTTTCAAAAAAAAAACTAACCTCCCGTGATAGCAAGTATGGTAGGTATGTCATACACATAAGAAATCCATTCACTAGGCATTCACACAATCTAAGAAATCATATTTCAATATAGATATACACATTCTATCTATTTAGTCTCGCACGTAGTAATTTTATCCCGAACATCCTACGTAAATATATATTTTACTTGATAACTCTCTCGTCGTATCAATTTGAGTACCTAACCTATCCCAAAAGGTTACTAAGTCTCCTATTAGTTTCTAATGTTATCTTAGTAACTCAAAGCCCCTCCGTTACTGTTCTTATCCTTACCTCAGCATTTATTCCCATTATAGTTTCAATTCGAACGAAATCTAACCGTACCTCACTCGGTAGTCCCTCGTAAGCAGTAGTATTCAATTCCCTAAGGTAATCCATTTTTCCGACCTTAACTAAGTCCCACAATATCATATTAATCACCCTAAGAGTCATTATCGGCTTTAGGATTTTCCTTGAACCTTAAAGGGAAAAAATTTTCAAAAATCAAAAGAGATCGATCGATTGAAGAAAAGGGGTCGATCGATTGACATTCTTGAGTCGATCGATCGATCAAATAGGTATTAGCCTAGAATTTTCTTTAACAGTTACGGGTTTCCTTTTTTTTCACCTCTAATTCTTCATTATAACATCCCAAACTCCCAACCAAGTATACTAATAATCATACCAACATGTTTGCATAATTTCCAATGTTTTATAATCATCAAATTACAATTGGACGTCAAATTCTTGGATCAATTCACATAAATTTCATATAAAACCCTAGTTCTCCTATTTCTTCAAGAACTCCATATAATTCATTACAATTTCATAATTCTCTATACACAGATCATGATTTCGTGGATGCTAAAATCCCAGAAGTTAATCTACATGCAAAACCTATCCAGATTACGATTTCAATTCTTCAAATCCATTCAATTAACATTATTCAAGGTTATTCTCCAAATCTAACCTAACATGGATGATATATGCACTAAATTATTGCAAGTTAAATCACTTTCCTGAAATAGAGATTCATATCCAATGAAGTAAACGGTATGGGGATGACCTTGCTTTCCGATCTATCTGGTGGTGGTGACGGTGGTGCGAAAGCCTCTAAGTGGTGGTTATGGCCCTTGGAACTTCTCCTCTCTTCTTTTCTAACTGCCATGATGCTTTTTGGTTGTGAAAACCCTAAGGGACTCAAGTGTTAGCTGATAAAATCAGTCTAAAATGCGTAGATCCTTATTCACCAAAAATAGGAATGACTAAAATACCCTCACGGGTTGTCAGTTAGGCCTAAAAATGCCCCAAGACCCAAACTAAACCCCCGGCTAGTGTTTTCTGACTATATCGACCCTTCCGGATACGTTGGCGCACTCAAAATAACCATACGGATGGTAAAATTATAATTTACTTTTTAATCTAATTAAATTGATTCCTGACGCGACTAACACGCACACCCCAACTTAATTTCCCGAATTGTCGTATTTATGACTCGCGATAATTTTCATAAATTCAATAATCATATTTTACCACATATATCCATTAATATTCAACATTATCATCATAATCAAATACCAATTCACGTCTCACTAGTATGTATATCTGAATTAATTTTTAACTAATTTCTATTTAATTTAATTAATCCCATTAAATAAAATCAGTAAAATTATGGGGTATTACAACCTACTCCCTGGCATATAAAGAAAATTAAAAACTCGTTCCCCAGTGGTAAGTCTACACATATCACTGTACTCTTTGTCGTGTCTAATAACCCTGTGTCCCGTGCAAAGCTTGTGGCTATAAAACAGTGTGATGCCCCAGTATCAAATAAAACACGCCCCATAGTTCCATGGATAGGAAACGTACCCTCAACTGCGGGTGACGCCTGAGGTGCTGCTGGCTGGTGGACGTTATAAACACATCCATACTGAAATTGCCCCTGCTAAATGGGGACTGCTGGGATGGCTGGTAAAGCTGGCATCTAAGGTGGTACTGGGAGGGCGGCTAGGAAGAGCGGTCTCTGTGGCTCCTGATGGGCACCCTGCTACTGGGGGGGCCTATCCCCTTCTAGGCAATCCTGGTGCCTATGGCCATTTTTATCACAACCAAAACACCTGTCCCTAAAGTTTCCTCCCCTCTGTCCCTGCTGACCTCGGCCCTGATGGTCATTACCACCCCTCCATTGGCCTTGCTGGCCCTGCTGATAACGCTGTTGGCCCTGCTGGCCCTACTGGTAACAATATGGGCCCTGCTAGCCATGCTGACTAGACAGGCCCTACTTCCCCAGTCTAAACCCCCCATATCCCTGCCTGGAATCACTGAATCGAAATCGCTTGGCAGGGTCCCCCTGATGGGAACTCTGCTCACTATAACGAACATGTCCCTGAGCTGCTAGTGCCCCACCGGCACTACTACCTCCTGTCCAGCCCTGCTCGCTGCACTCCCCTGCTCATTGGATTCCCTGGTGATGGAAGCGGTGATCTTGACAATGCAACAGAGTGGCGTTGAGTACATCAATGTAAGTACCCAATGACAGATTACCTATGAGATGCTGACGAATCCTCCAAGTTAGCCAATCCATGAACATAAAGATTTTCTTCTCCTCGGTAGGTGCCTCATCTGGCACTATAGTGAGACGTATCATGAACTCCTCCTCATACTCTACAATCGTCATACTTTCCTGCTTAAGATTCAGCAATTTTTGCCTCATATCAGTCTGCACGGCGGAGGAAAAATATTTGCGGTCGAACTGCACCCAAAAAGTCTGAATCGGCATACTGTCTCTATCCTCTAAGGTGGTAGTGTCCTCCCACCACTGTAAGGCGGCTCCTACTAGCTTGAAGGAAGCCAATAACTATCTCTGAACGTCTGAGCACTCATACATGCATAGATGCATCTAGATGTCCTTCTTCTATTGGCTAGCGATGACAATGTGGGAATTGCCCGAGAACTCCAGAGGATGTGCATTTTGAAAGGCATCCCTAAACCTTTCCCATGCCATGGGAAGCTGTGCTAGCACTGACGCTACTGCCTGAACCTGGGGTGGGGCCTGCTACACCACCGCTAACGCTGCATGAACCGCCTGAGCAACTATAGCGGTGACTTCAGTTGCGTTCATCATTTCCTGAGCTTGAGCTGCTGGCTGCTCGGGCTGGGCATTTCTGTCTCTTAGGGCTCTTCTTTGAGGCATCTAAAATGAGAAGGAATTTTATTAGTCCACAGTTATTATTAAGTCTCAAATGGCTGAAGATGCATTCGCAATAAATAAGAGTACAACTATCCTAAAAATAGGGCTCTATATCAAAGGACGCTAAGCTGAAAGCATAATAAGTTGTACATATCCTAAAGGACTCTAGAACCTGATGCTCCGATACCACCTGTGATTCCCCGCCTAATTAAATACCGGGTGATTAGTGGTGATCACTCATTTCTTAAATTAATTCAAAGTGTCCAGTTGGTTCATTCTTAGCATCACTGTCGAAACAACATTTTTTCTTTATTAATCACCTAATAAATAATTAACCTAAGTGTCAAAACATTTAATTTTATAAATTACGACCTATTATTATTATTATTATTATTTAATATGAAACTATTTTCATGAGCACAAATGATAATATTAAAACCAAACCATCCAAATGAAATAAGCAAGCTAGATTAAACAATCCAAATAATAAATCCCAATCGCAAGTCAAGGAAATAAATAAAACAATCCCACCAATAGCTAAATCCTGAAATGATAAAGAGTACAAGTCTCTCTCTGAACTAAAATGGGATATGGAAATGGGCGACACATGCCCCGTCTGAGAATAACTAAATAGAAGCTTGGTAAGACAAGAATGGAGTTGTCAACTGCAAGGACCTGCAACTTCCACGATAGCTGCAGCACGTTAATGGTCCAAGGATCTAGGCCTGATGCCCCTGTGGTTGGGCACCTGTAATATATATATATATATATATATATATATATATATATACAAGAGGAAAAAGATAACAGGAAACGGGTCAGAGCCCGAGTGTAAAACAACTTTAAAATAGTTTAGCAAGTGTCTAAAATGCTTACCAGTTGATATTACATACATGTTAGTACCTCGACACTCACTTTAGAATTCTCACCTCTTAACTAGTGTGCACGCCTAGCGTACTATCGAATTAACCTAATTAAATCTAACCCAGTCAACTAGTCTAACCAACTCTTCATTCACCAAGCCTAATCCAAGTGATCGCCTAACCATAGATTATATATGATGACCCTTTTATTAGGAATATTTTAAGTCAGTTATGTACATCTCAATACAGACTTAAGTTCTCAACCACTTAATTCATTTAATATTAATGATTCAATTTTATCTACTTACAAGCACAGTAGATTAATCATAGGTACATATATTTATCACTCATAATATATATACTCATAAGGCACCCCGCATAAATATATGGTGCTGACATACTCTGCTATCAAGTCCCCGTATCTCTCGTAAAAAAGGAAAATACTAGTTCGGAATCACTCTCGAACTGTATTAACACAAAAAACACATTAGAGGCAAAGCATAGTTCCAAGTCACTAAGAGGTCAGCACATACCCTCACGTCTCTTAGGACCGTCTGACTATCACTCTCGGATATCCTATACCAAGGATGCTATGTTTTAGGGTACAAGTCAATATCCCCCATAAAGGTCCAATCGCGATAAGACTGTCCCGGCGCGAAACCTCCGTGATAACAAGTAGCGCGTGTATGATTACACACAAATATACCATATTATATATATATATATATATATATATATGCACCCATGCATAAATTCACATAATTCAGCTAGGTACGCCCGCGACCCATAATATGTTCTAGCTATGTGTAGCATATAGCGCTCGAGTTTTACGTACATTTAAATTATTCTTTTTATTCTCTCAATTACTGTAAATGCGTAAGTACTTCTCAACTCTCGAAGTGTATCCTCTCGATAAAATGTAAAATCAGTAGGTGTACCCTCACTACCCTACTGGTCTAAGTCTTTCGAACTTCTTACCAGACCTACTTTAATGTACGCACAATTTCTCACTCAATTTATATCCCCGAAATCCCACGGTTAAATCTCACATAAACTCGTCTTACCCGGACCCTACTTATACCCTACTGGTCCTCTTATATCCCATTTTGATATTTAAATTAAGTCCAAAGGTCCTTACACATTTGAAATTTGATTAACATAAAAAGGGGAAGAAGTTTCTGTTTCCTGGAGGAGTCGATTGATCGATGGAAAGGCGTTGATCGATCGATCGACATTCTTGAGTCGATCGATTGATCAAGCAGGTGTTGGCCCAGTTTCTGCAATTCTAGCCTACGGGTTTCATCCAATATAAATCCTTAAACTCCCATTAACATGTCCCAAACTCCCAACCAAACATCATGAACATTATAAAAACCAATATAGAAGATTTCTAACGTAAAACATTCATAAATTCGTTAATAATCGTCATCAAAGGGGATTAATTCAAGAAATTATCATTTAACCCTAGGTCATCTAATTCTCTCAAGAATTCATTTAATTTCTAGATTTCTATCTCTACTGGGCATCAATTTCGTGGGTAATATTCTACATATGACAGATATCCATCCTAACGTGGTTTCTAATCCAAATTTGCAATAAAAATCTCCCAAACAACATTTTATTTTCATGAAGACATAAGAGAATTAATTCCTACACTAGCATGGATGTGTTATCAACTAAACAACATCAAGTTAGATACTTTCCTGGAAATCAAAGATTTAGTCCGACGAAATTGAGTGGTATGGGAACGTTTCCTTTCTCCCGATCTACGCTTTGGTGGTGGAATTGATTAGAGTGGTGTAGGGTTGGTGGCTTTCCTCCTTGGAAGCCTTCTCTCTTCCTTAGCCTCTCTGCAACTCCAAGGTTTCTAACCCTCGAGGAGTCTAACTCTCATCGGTTATAACACTCCAATTTTCGTCCATAATTAAGGCCTAAAATGGGTAATTACCAAAATGCCCTCCCGGGTTACCGGTTAGGCCTAAATAAGTCCCGAGGCCCAAACTAAACCCCCGGGTACACTTTTCTGATTATATCGACCCTTTTGGACACATTGGGTCGCTCTAAATGACCATACGGGAGATTTATGTTTAAATTACTTTTTAGTCCCTTAATTTAGTCCCAACATGACACATGCGCGTCCCGACTTAATTTCTATAATTGGCGTATTATTCACTCGTGATAATTTTAATAAATTCAATTTCATATTACTTTACTCATCTAGTAATATTCAACATAATTCTTACCAATAATTAGTAACTCTCGTCACGCTAGTAAATATTTATTTTAAAATCCAGATTAATATTAAATTAATTTATCCCAATTTAATTTAATTAATCCTATAATTAAATGCCATAAAAATACGGGGTATTACATTACACATAACATAATTTTGTGTGATCATCTATAAAGTTGATAAAATATTTTTTCCCACCCCTTGCTTGAATTCCTTTTAAGTCACACAAATCAGTATGAATTAATCCCAAAATTTCAGTGGAGCGTTGTATACTTTGAAAAGGTTTTTTTTTTTAATTTTGATTCAACACATATTTCACATTTGTGTTCAACATTTGTAGGCAATTTAGTGGAATAATATAATATTATATATCCATTTAGAAGTAAATACCCCAAATCCTCATAAATCCATTAGTGGGACTTAAACCCATGACCTCAATAATAGGAGACTCAAAAATTACCACTAGGCTATAAGAGTTTATTGTGAGTATATCATTCACACCACTAATTATAGACAAACACACAACAACATGAACCAGCGGTATCGTGGCCGTGACACAAGATATGGTTGACATAGGGAGAGATATTAAATAGGATATTAATGGTTTGAAAAGATCAGCCATTGTGTAGAGCTGGGACGCGGGTGAGCCGCTGGATTTGGCCCAAGCAAGATCAAACTCGTTGGAGAAGAATTTTCCATTGGTGAGTGTTATTAAAACTGAGGTCTAGGACGGGGTGAAGTTGGATTTGAATTATGAGAGAGATGAGCGGATATAGGAGATTAAGGGGGGATGAGACGGTGTTCGTCGTTGCTGGTGAGGGTTGGGAAAAAGATTCTGGTGATTGAGGGTAAGATTATTTGGGATGATGGCTCGATGAGTGTGTGTCTGATTTTTTATTTGTGTGTGTAATTTAACAAGAAAGAAGTTTTACCTATTTTGGACCTCATCCTTTACCTTTTCGTGGATGTATCGTCATCCAAAAAAATAATGAAAATTGAGTGATTCTAGGCCTATCGATCGTCTAGCGATCGCATTTTGCTTCTTTTTTTTATGTTTTTTATTTTTTTGTTGATATAAAAACAATTTTTTATATATATAAAAAAGAGTTTTCTATTAATATAAAAAAATAGAATTTTTTTTATAAATAAAAAAAATTATGTTTACTAATAAAAAAGCTAGAAAACAGTTTTTTTCATAAATAAAATAGTTTTTCAATTATAATAATAAAAAAGGCTATTTAATTTTTTATAAATAAAATATTTTTTTAATTTTAATAAAAAAAAACTGTTTAATTTGATATCTTAGATTCACGATTGATTAGTGTCGCTAGCGCAAACCCACATTCAACAAATTATGTGGGTTTGGAAATGTGGATCCGCGCCAACGACACTAATCTATCGCGATATTCGCGATTGACATGATATCGCGATTGATTAGTGCCGCTGACGTGAACCCACATGCAATAAATGATGTGGGTCCGGGAATGTGGGTCCGCGCCAGTGACACTAATCAATCGAGATATCATGTCAATAAACATAATTTTTTTTATTTATAAAAAATATTTTTTTAATTTTAATAAAAAACTATTTATGTTTCTAAACAAAAAACTGTCTTTTTATACCAATAAGAAAACTGCTTATTTATATATAAAAAACTATTTTTATATTAATCGTTAAAAACAAAAGAATAAGAAATTAAAAAAAAAAGTTGCATACAGTCGGTACAAATGGCGGGCTAGCTAAAGTTTCCCACAAAAATTATTGTACCTACAATCATATATAAAATTTAACTGTACTTCATACACTTATAATGTAAAAATTTGATATGTGCAATATTATTTTAAAAAATCTTCATTTATTTTATTTTGTTCTACTATACAAATCTTATAATTCATCCAATATCTAGAAAAATATAAATTATTAAAATATCAAACTTCGGACATAATAAAAATAAGTATTCGGAACTCTTTGAACATCAAATTTTTTTTATAAAATTTATTATTTTCATTAAATTGTTTAATTTTATTAAAAATTAGTTTTTTGGCAATATGTTTTATAATTATTTTTTATTATTAAATTAAAAAAATAAATATTATCAAACAACTCCCCTTGGGAAAAAAAGAGTTAAGTAGCAAATGAGTTACTATTTTGATTCTCTGGAGCTCTAGGTTAACTCCATTGTTTCGAGTAGTGTTGCGACTTCAAGAATTTAGTGTTTTAACTCTTGTTATTTGGTTTTGGTTTTGATCTCTACTATCCCAGTTTAGGAAACTTGTATTATTATCATCGTTGTTAATTATGTATCTTATTTTGTTTGAATCCAAAAAAATAGAGATTTTGTAATCCGTCCTGTGACCCAATAAATTGGATGGGTCCGATCCCAACAACATTTTTGTTTAGTCGGAGTCCCATATTCAATAATAACTGCAGGTTTACAGTTTTTTGCAATGGTGAATACCATTTTTGCCCACACATGACAGATATTTTTCAGTTTTGTATGTCAAAATGCATTTTCCCGTTATCTCACGTATTGTATGATTTGTGCAAAGAGATCTTTTAAGTGTTTACTCTTATTTATAATAATTTATTTATCACCACTTTGATATTTTTATTTCTTTAGTTATTGTAGTTTATATGAGACTAGTGTCATTGTTTATAAAAAGAAGGATAAGTAGTTACAGAAAAGTTATAGACGGTTTTGGATGATTATCGGAGTTTTTACCATTTTAAAATACATGAAAGTGGAGTCTAAATACATCTTTATAGATGAGACAAAAACCAAAAAACCTATTTGTAAAACACGAGCATTTTCAAAATCGTGTAAACATGGGATTGGGCACTAAAATATTTTAATTATGGTAGAAAATAAGGGTTCGTGTAGTATTTTGGTATCACAATTCATGAGTTGCGTTGCATGTTCTTGCAAAAAAAATTGGATGGGGGCGTCGGACTGTTGCTCGCCTGGAGCCAGACATGGAACAATCCTACGTCTGAATGAACAATTCAATTTGGAGGGAGAACCTCAGGGAGAAACAGTTCTGCGCTTGGTAAAACTATGGAGAAATGTTCTAGGCCTGAGCTATTTGCTTGACACAAAACTATTTAGCGCCTGAGTAATACAAGAGATTCCGCTATACCCATCATACAAATAGAGGACACTTAACAGATTCACTCTAAATTTTTAGAGTATTTTGCTCCCATTATGATTTAGAAATGGCAAAAATAAAGGATCCACAATATTATTGTTGTGGATGGCCTACATATAAAGCAAAATCAACCAAGTAAATCACTCATCCAGAAGTCAAATAACTCGGCCAGAAGTCAAATCTATAAATTGCAGCATTATTTAGCGATATACACGTACACAACCACAAATGCAAATCCTCTAAAATACATTTAGCACTAGTATGACGGCCACGCGATGCGTGACCGACTTTATCTAAACTGTATTGTTTTAAATAAGAAAAAATTAATACTTATAAAAACTATTTTATAATTTTAAGGTCAAACACTAAGAAATAAATCTTTGAGGAATAAAGTTAATAAAGATAATTGGAAGGGGACAAACACTATATAATCCCCTAAATATAAAAATAATATACACCTATGTAAATAATAAAAAGTATATCAATTTGAAGTATAAATGTAGCTATAGAATAATTGATATCTATTTTTTCATCAAAAAATAAAGAAGATATTCATGTTTTAGGTTGTCATTAAGAATACAATTTTATTAAAAAACAGTTTTTAGACAAATAGGAAAAAAGATGAAAATGGTTTTTTTCCCTTTTTGAATCAAAAGAGAGAAAGTTATGAGTTTTGGATTAAGTCAATGAATTTTGAGGGTATTAAAGTCTTTTCACATTAAAGTGGAGTGGGGGAATGTTAGTTTGGAGTGGGAATAGAGGTACTCGAGTATATATTATCACTCATTTCTTATTTTGACAACAATAAAAAATATTCCAAATATGTAATTTGAAGTATATAATAATATCCAAGAGTATCTGTAAAGTATCTAGATGAATCCATGAAGTATTCCAAACAACTACATCTATTTTGACAACAATAAAAAAGTTATAGCTCGAGAATCACACTTACAATTGTATTTGGTATCATGACCCACAAAATTGTCGCTCTCGTCCACCAAAATGCATCTGCAAAAAAGGTAGAGAGGACAAAACCTTTAAACTCTAAACATAACACTATCTCAGCAGGCAGAGTAAAAAAAAACTAAATTCAATTCCATTTCTCGTTCAAGGAACTCACACAAAAGATCCATAAATAAAAGAAAAAAATATGAATAAATAAATGAAAAAGCGGAGAGGAAGTGGAAACTAACTCATCTTCAAACATGAGACACCTCTAGACAGCGTCCATACCCAAATGAGAAATAGATATTTGGTATGATTACGAGGTTGTGTTAGGATAAATAGATTGGGAACTGAAATGATGGAAAATGATATGAGAGTTGGGTGGAGGAAATATTTGGAAACATAGATTATTTTTTATGCTGCTTTGGAGTTTTCGTTCGCCCTCCATTGTTGATTCTCTCTCTACTTGACTGTTCACATTTTTTTTTACTCTTCGTAAAATGAAAGGTTTGAAAACCCAAAAGTTCCAAGAAATATACATCTCCTTCCTCACTATAACTGAATCGGTATTTCTCTCTCATAAATGCATCTTTATACCTCTAATTAATACATATGCCAATGGGTAATATATATAAACCCATTGGGAGTAGAGGGGATGAATCACGTCTGAGGAGGTTTTTAGGTTTCAAAATATGGAGCCCAACTGTTGGATTTCGGTAGGAGGAAAATAAATAAGTCTTGAAAATCTGTCTTGGAAATGTAAACGGTGGAAGAGAAGAGAGGAGAGATGATTTGAGGAGGAGAGATGTACATTTATGTCAATGCCACGTGTCATCCTCCCATGATTTGGATCTATAATTTTTATATAGTTATATAGATTTTCTCACCCCTTTTAATCTTATCTCTACTACTTAAAAAGAGGGAAGTTCCTCTTCAAATCTTAAAGTACTAAACTACCCTCATTAAATTAACATTTCATATCATACCCTTAATATTAGTCTCACACATTCATTAAATTAAAATCATTCCATGAATCTTAACTTGATACGTTCTCTCTCCTAATACATTCATCTAACAAAACTTCCAAATACATTCATCTTGAAACCCTAGAAATCAAAAGTCAACTGCCCAAGTTCCTTCATCTTCCCATCAGATTCATATCGTATAGTTTCTTCGTTGCTGTTGTTTCTTGTAAAAAAAAACAAGGTCAATACTCTTAATTTCCTCTATAATTTTTTACTCCTTTTTCATTTGCCATCAAAAGTATGCATTTGTTAATTTAAGAGCAAATACATAATTTTTATAATTATATCTATCTCATTCATGAATGTTGTCTCTCTTTTGTGCTCAGATTTTCTATTTCCAATTTTATTGTTGTTCTATTCATGTTTTATAATAGTTCTAAATTCAATGTTAATTTCAAAAAAATTATATATACTTTTTAAGTTAATGAATTACCAAGTTCACACCATATTAGATTATTATTTTTTATGCATTCACATGTATTTCTCATTTGGACATGTTTGTATTCATGTTTATTTCTTAAAGATTCTAAAAATTCTTAAAATACTCAAATTACTTTTTAAAAGACAAACTTGCCCTTTGCTCTCAAGATCAAACAAATTCTTTTTTATTTGTTAATTTTTTTTCAATAAAAAACAGTATTTTAAAACATTTTTTTATTTTTTAAAATTAAACAACAACTTTTTTTTATAAAAAAAATGTTAAAAAAAACTGTTATGATTGTTTTAAAAATACTTTTTTATTTAAAAAATTGTTATGATACTTTTATAGAAGTTTATTTTAAGATAGATTTAAAAACTGTTTTTTAAATTGAAACTTATTTTTATAACCGAACACGACTCAAATAAAAGCAACTCGAGATAACACGACACGACAATTTTTTTTTAACCAAATATGAACACGATCCTAATAAAAGTGACACGACACAACATGAAATATTATTTTTTTACAAAACACGAATACGATCCAAGTAAAAGTGTCACGCCACAATACATGTTATTTTTTTTAACCAAACACGAACCCAGCCAAAATAAAAATGACACGACACGCCTCAAAATCTTATTTTCACCTATAAAAGTAATATGACACAACACGAAATTTCATTTTTTACCAAATACTAACACAACCCACTTAAAATGCAACACGACAAGTGGGTCGTGCTCGCATTTCGTAAAAAAAAAAGGATTTTGTGCCGTGCCATGTCACTTTCATATGTGTCATATTCATTTTACGTAAAATTAAGATTTTGAGGTGTGTCGTGCCATGTCGTGTTAATTTTATTTAGGTCGCGTATTATAAAACATTTTAAAAAAAAGTGTTAAAAAAAATAATTTTAAATAATTTTTTAAGTGCCTAAAGATTTTATTAAAAAAAATTGTTTTAAGTAAAATCCAAGCATGGGAGTGTTTTAAGAAAATTGTTACAAAAATTCTAATAGTTACAAAAATTATTTTATAAAAATAAAAAGTGAGTAATTGATCTTTGATTTTTGCATATCATTATATTTTAAACTGTTGCTTGTCACGAGTATTTGTTTTATCTCATGTGTGTAGGTACAAAATTGATTATTATTGGATTGCACACCCTGATGAGAAAAGCCTTGGGAGTTTCTGAAGAGCGGAAGATTTGGAGACATATCATATAGTATTCTTAGTTTGAGGGTTTAATGTGGATATTATCTTGTATAATTCAGATTTTTATGTATGTACCGACATAGACATAGGGGGAGATTTGTAAGGACATAATTTTATAAATGTCCGGGGTAGAATCCAGGAATTTTCTGTTTTCCCTAGATCAAAGTTTGTATGTCTGATACCGCTACATTCGGCACGTCAACACGTTGTACTTTACAAACTCTGGACCCGTCGAAAAATGATTTTAGAGGATAATAACCTAAGGGAATTTCAAACTGCCAAAACTTACCTGTATTGACTTTGTGGGGTTACATGGCCAATTCAACAAAATATTGGTTTATTTTCTAATCTCCTGGGGCTTTTGTTGGGTAAAAAACCCTTAATTCTAGAGTCATTATTAAGCCTGAGAAAATTGTCTTTCCCAGATCTAAGTACGAACAAATTTTATACTCCATATTAACATCTCCTCATTTTTTACCCATTTGATGAGCCACATAAATCGTTCCAACCACTCATAAGAGGTATTTTTATCAGAGTTTTTGCAGTACCTCTGTTGCAGTTATAAGGATTCTAAATGTCTCATTGTGGTTTGTCGAGGAGAAAATTTTGAGGATTGATTGTGAGTTATTTCTGCTGGAGGTATTAACCTATCATATGCTTTAAACTAATTTCAGTTGACATTTTTTTGTGATTATTCGATAGATAATGATGTTCAGTTCGCTCTTCTTACTATCTTGTTGTATATGTCTTAGGTTTATGTTATATATATCATGTGTGTATGCTATGTTTGACCAAATGTACCAAACACAAACTCCTACACGCTTCCTGTTTGATATAAACTCAACTCCATAATTAATTTGTAATTTGGTGTATAGTTGTGTTATAAAGTAATAATATTTCTTAAGTAGCTATTGTTACTCTTTGTTTAAGTTTAATGCTCTCTTTTAGATTACACATAACAGGTTTAGGTAAAATCTTCAATGAAGAGGAATAAAAGGAATATTTTTGGTTTTCTATTTATTTAAAATAGATACCATGATGTTAAATTTTTTGCTTTGAGAATTCAAAATCTCAAATCTTTTGATTGTTAATGTTTTTATAATCTAATTTAATTTCAATTTCCTCTGTCTCGGAATTTTTTCACACTGTATGGTTCAATGTATTCATTTTGTCTCTCTACATACATATATTCTTCTTATTAAGTCTTACGTCGGTTCAGGTTGTAACTCCCCAGCTAAGAAAAACATAACTTCCTAGAATAACCAAATAAGTGAGCAAAATGAGTCCAAATTACCTTACTGAAGCTGCAATTACATGCCTTGATTGAATTATCTTTGTCAACTCAAACACACACTCTAAACTGTATCTTTAGCAACTTTAGATATATAGTGTTCAAAGAATTTCAGTTTGTTCTTCCTCGCTCTTAATATTTAGTACTGAGTGTTACTTATTTAGTTCATGATCTATGGATACTTATGGAATACATTGCACTTATTCAAGCACCATAATTTTTTTTCATTTTATAAAATTAATTTACAATTGTTGTTTTCAATTCATCTTATTGTTGAGTAAATTATTTTAATTTCTTAGAAACTTAGGTTTGGCCATACTTATTAACCGGATGGATTCTCTTTGTTATTTTGTAATTTCTATTCAATGAGCATGAATGCAGTTTCTCTATCTCACGTAGTTTATCTTTGAAAGTTGTTGTATTGATATATTAAGACTGATAATCCATCCATCATATTATGTAAATATAATGATTAAAAAGAACTAATGCCCTGTTTAACTTCATAGTGATGATTAAGTACTTAAACATTTGGGTATCAATTCCTCACTTAACAATTTCCTTCTAAGGATTGGCAATGGGATGGAAGCATCAACACATGATGAGGGTCCCGAACAATCTCTCATTGACATTATCTTCCCATCATTAAATATAAATGCCAATTCGCCAAACTTCTTGACAGATTAAACAATTCTTACAACAACAAACGAGCACGTAGACTCACTCAATGATATGATGATTGCTATGTTCCACGGAGAATTGAAGACATTAAATAGTTTTGATGAAGCTGTGGATGACACGCACAACTATTACCAAGAAGAATTTTTAAATTCTTTGATGCCTAATGGATTGCCAGCACACGCATTGAAACTTAAACATAATTGTCCAATCATTCTTCTACGCAATATAAATTCATCAATTGGATTATATAACGGAACAAGAATGTTGTACAAAGGTTCTTCGAATAATGTCATCCACGTTCGTCGCTCATAAAGTTGGAGAGGAAGACGAACCTTTGAATCCTAACAAACGTCAAAAGCAACATATTTAAACATTAAATTTTCAGTTTTTAGGATTACACACTGTTTTTTATCAAATGTCATCTTTCAATAACTGTAATTTGGAATTTGCTTGCTGAACCTTTTTTTAACTTCTTTTTTTAATGATATTTCCCTATAAATCATTTCAAGCTAATTTCATTGTGATATATTTATTCGGATTATATATACATACATCTTTGTGTGTGTAGCGTGCTTTTGAATAGGGAGTTCTGAATTCGTTTGTGATAGATTTAGAGTATTCACAGAAATATCTTGTATAATTTACAATTGAATAGAAGTTTAATTTTTGTGATAATGATTGATGCTTCGTACTAAATACTTTATATTATATTATAATAAAATAAATTCTATATAATATGTTGCAAATATTTTTATTACTTCGTCAATCACAAATTTAGAGTAAAAGATTAATATCTCAACGAACAATAGCTTTTCCAACCAATCCCAACTCCCCACATTGCTCCGGATACAAAAAGTTCCTTATCTCCGCATAAACCTCCCCATCCCACTTTCTCTTCCCCAACTCCTCCCCCAGGCGCACGGCAGCCTCCACCGCACTCTCATGCGCCGAGTAAACCAACCCCATCTTGACAGCCCCATCTCCCCTAACCTTCCCAGCTTTCAACAAAACCTCCCTTCTGACGCCCGGAGAAGCCCCCTTGGCTCTCACCAAGGCCATAAAATAATCAGGCAAAGTCATCCCAATATACAACACACCCTTATCTCTCCTCATTAAAACACAGTCATGTCCCATAGCCAACATGAACCCAGCAGCGGCAGCGTGGCCAGTGACACAAGCTATAGGGAGAGAGATTAAATCGGATATCAATGGTTTGAAAAGATCTACCATGGTGTAGAGCTGGGACGCGGGTGAGCCGCTGGATTTGGCCCAACCAAGATCAAAGCCGTTGGAGAAGAATTTTCCATTGGCGAGTGTTATTAAAACAGAGGCAGGGGTGGAGTTGGATTTGATATCAGAGAGTAGGGTGGGCACGGTCCGGTCCGGTCCGGGTTTTGCCTATTTTTTGGACCGGACCGAATATTCGGTCCTCAATTTGTTTGGACCAAGACCGGACCGATTAATTCGATTAACCTACTAATTCGGTCCATGCTTTTTTCGGTCCGTTCCGGGGTAAAATTCGGTCCTGACCTTATTTTATATATATGTACATTTTATGAATGTTTTTATCTATTTTTCTCACAAATATATATACAAACAAAATAATACTCGAAACTCCAAGTGATATTTACATGGATTTTTTTAACCCAAATAAAAAAATGTCTATACATATATAAAATTTTCCAAATTAAATTCATAAGTTATATACATTAATTCAAAAACTATACATAAGAAACACAATAACATTATTCTTATTATATATATATGGGAATCGGTTCGGTCCGGTCCAAATCGGTCTTTTAATGTAGTGGACCGCGGACCGGACCGGTTTAATCGATTTTTAGTTTTTGTGAACCGATTTTCGGACCGGTTTCAAAATAGCCTTGATTTTCGGTTCGGTCCGATTTGGTCCAATCGGTCCTTTCGGGTCGGTCTTTTTTTTGTCCACCCCTATCAGAGAGAGATGAGCGGATACAAGAGATTAAGGTAGCCAGTGCTTGATATAACCATTCCCTTAACTACTGCCCTTTTGTCAAATAAATTTGGACTTTTAATAATTCTTTTATTTTTGTGGGCATGACTTTTATTCTTTGGGATGGGAAAAGGAGGAGAGAGAAAATAAGAGGCACGTGTAGCACACGTGAGCATGGATGGACGATTTAGACGTAAAACTCGTCCTCGTTAATCGGCTTGGCGAGGGGTGGTAAATATCGCCGTGGTTTTGATTTGATCGGATCTCGATCGCCGATCTCTCTCCGACTATTGTCGCCTTCCAGCAATCACCACCAGGAGGGTCAGAGAAAGATCCACACACTTTCAATTGTTTTAATCTTCTCTAATTAGGTACCCTGCCCTCTCTTAATGCTATTCAATTTATTATCTGTCTTTCTCTAGGACCTTAGATATCTCATTTCATTTTTTCAACTCATGTTTACAACTTATTATACTCGTAGAAAACAAACAAAAAAACTTATTTCGTTTTAGACTATTAATATTACATCAGTACTCAAAACAAAATTATCGATAGGCTTGTTTGGAAAAGTTAATAAGAGAGAAAAGAAAAGAAAAGAAGAGAAGAGAGAAGAGTTTGAAAAAGAAAATAAATTAATTTTTTTTAAGAGTTTGAGAGGAAAATAATTTTTTTAAGGAAAAGAAAGTACAATTTATTAAAAAACTTTCATTTTTCTCGATTTCTTTCGATTTGGAAACAAAGTTTTGTAGAGAAAGCAAAGGAAAATATTTCCTTTATTTTCTCTCTTTTTAAACTCCCGAAGGAAATAAAGTTCCTAAAATTCCTGCTTAAACGGAAACACAGTTTCCCTCCTTTCTTTTATTTTCTCTCCAAAATAGAACTCGCAAACAAAAGTGTATAGGAATCTTGATTCCATGTTTTGGAATGTAAAAGACCCTTAAAATTTTTTAATTGTAATTCCAAGTCACTAAATTGGGCTCCTAGTCTCTCTCTCTTCCCTATCTGTTCTCTCTCTCGGTATTTTTCTCCAATTAATTCTCAAGTAACACCTCATTTCTACTACGTCACAAACTAATTAGTAATTGATTTGTCTATTGATCTCACCACTATATAGGTTATTTTTGTGTGGTGAACAATTTCACAAAAAAAGGGGCAGTAGGTAAGGGAATGGTTATATCAAGCACTGACTATCTTTCTCTTTGCTAGTTCCCTCCAGTTTTTTCTTATTTCAACTCGAGTTTAGCTATCCTCATTATGGGGAGTGATTTGCCTAAATCAATGCCAAATAACTGCGAAGAGCCACGACAAGTATGAGCATGCTCATACTTTCAGTTTCATTTTTTTTAACCATGCAAATCTGTGCTTGTTATGCTCTACTCAGATTGGTCAAGTAAAATTTTTAGTTACAGATCGATTTATTTGACAGTGGCGATTTATGATCCTGTTTCAGCTGTCTGAAATAAAGCCCAAACGACACATTTCTCACAAGCCTAGAAAATGGAATAGCCACATTTTGTGTACTCTTTTGAACATATGATAATTTTCTGGTGCAGATCAATGATAAATTTATGATATTAATGTCTTTCGAGGTTCTTAAAGAAAACGAGGATGAAACAGACCTTTTGCTTTCTAGAAATCAAATTTGGGCTCCTCTATATATGTGATAAAAATAATTATCTCTTTATGTTGATATCTGTATAAGTAAGGGGCTGAGAATTACCTTAATTAATTCTTAAAAACAGAATTGATCTACGTTGCATCTTGAGAGAAAATTAAGACCAATTCTAGCTGCTTTGACCCTCTCACAGGACAAAATGGTCAAAACTTCAACCTTCTTAAAATGGAATAGCCTAAATCTCTAGACGTTATTGCATATTAGAGCAGGGGCTTAACCTGTTATGTTAACTTCAACTAATGAACATGTTTGTCAGGAAAACATCTAGCTCGATCAAAACTTTCATGCCCAACAACTATCTCGAAAGACTTTTATTATAGGGGGCCAAAATTTTTCTCAAAAAATAATTCGAAATATTCCGTGCTCTTTCAAATATCCATTTCCTCTTGGTGGATCTATGTAGGTCAAGGTTATGCTAGACCATTGTACGATTTCGTTGATGTGATGCATCACACCTCTATAATATCATTTCAAATTTTGTAACAACTCATCTGGGAATCAAATGCTTCTGTTTTTGAGTTTCTCTTATAAAAAGTGAAAAAAAAAGAGCTCTAGTATTTTTTCTTGTGATTGTCACTTGTAGTATAACAATGTATCTCTTGTCTTGCATCTGTTTGTTATGTTCTCCCACATAATCAGCTGAGTAGAAATCTATCGTTTGATTTACCATTTGTTTCAGGATAATGGTCCGGGGAAGAGATGCCTGTTGGGAACACTGTGTTCTTGTTGATGCAACAAGACAGAAGGTAAGGTGTAACTATTGTCAACGGGAGTTCAGTGGTGGGGTCTACCGGATGAAGTTCCATTTAGCTCAAATTAAAAACAAAGACATAGTTCCCTGTTCTGAAGTCCCCGATGATGTGCGGGACCAAATACAAAGTATATTAAGCACCCCCAAGAAACAAAAAGCTCCCAAGAAACAGAAGGTGGACCTGCCAGCCAACGGTAGACAAAATAGCTCCTCTGCTAGCGGTGGTGCCCATCCCAATAACGGGTCGAGTGGACAGAATGGCAGCACTTGTCCATCATTGTTATTCCCACGTCCATCTCCAAGTGCACAGCCAGCAGTCGACGATGCTCAGAAGCAAAAGCGGGACGATGCTGATAAAAAGATTGCCGTATTTTTCTTCCACAATTCTATCCCATTTGGTGCTGCCAAATCCTTGTATTATCAGGAAATGGTGGACGCTATCGCAGAGTGTGGGCCCGGATATATAGCTCCGAGCTATGAAAAGATGAGATCTTCTCTCTTAGATAAAGTTAAAGGCGATATAAATGATTGGCACAAGAAACTAAGAGATGATTGGAGAGAAACGGGTTGCACAATCTTGTGCGACAGCTCCGATGGTGGGGACACGTCGCTTGTAGTGTTTTCCGTCACGTGCCCTAAGGGAACACTATTTCTTAAGTCTGTTGATGTATCTGGCCACGTAGACGATGCTCATTACTTGTTTGAGTTGCTCGAGTCGGTTGTATTGGAGGTCGGGGTCGAAAATGTCATTCAAGTAATAACAGATAATGCTGCTAGTTATGTTTATGCGGGGAGGCTTCTCATGGCCAAGTATTCTTCATTATTCTGGTCTCCATGTGCCTGTCGTTGTATTAATAAGATGTTGGAGGATTTTAGTAAACACGAATGGGTGAGTACAGTCTTGGAAGAGGCAAATTTGATCACGAGATACATATATAGTCACGCGTGGACTTTAAATATGATGAGAAAGTTCACTGGTGGGTTTGAGTTGAGTCGGCCGAAAATTTCTAGATTTGTCGTTAATTTCCTCTCGTTGAGGTCCATTGTGATCCAAGAGGACAATTTGAAGCACATGTTTTCTCATACCGAATGGGCATCATCTGTTTATAGTAGACACCCCGAAGCCCAAGTGATTAAGTCCTTGTATTCGGAGAGATTTTGGAATTGTGCACATGAGGCTGTGAGTGTTTCGGAGCCACTAGTTAAAATACTCAGGGTTGTAGATGGGGACATGCCAGCTATGGGTTATATATATGAGGGAATGGATAGGGCAAAGATTGCAATTAAGGCATATTATAAGGGTATAGAAGAGAAATATGTGCCGGTTTGGGATATAATTGATAAAAGATGGAACATGCAGCTGCACTCACCATTACATGCAGCAGCAGCATTCTTGAATCCTTCTACTTTCTATAGCCTCAGCTTTAAGATTGATACAAGGATGAGGAACGGGTTTCAAGAAGCTATGTTGAAAATGGCTGCGGATGAAAAAGAAAAATCCGAAATAACTAAAGAACATCCTATATACATAAATGCTCAAGGTGCTCTTGGGACTGAATTTGCAATCATGGGCAGGACACTCAATGCTCCAGGTCAGTCTTCAGTTGCTTTAAATCGACTTAACTCCACTTTGTATTCGAGTTATCACTTGTTTCTTCTAAAAAATTCCACCCCAAAGTAGGACGATGAGAAGATGTCGTCATTCTTTCTTAATTGATGCCGCACAAGCATTGTTCAAAGTATCGGCCGAGCTGACTCGGTATCGGCCGAGTCAACTCGGAATCGGAGGGTACCGATCCGATACCGAGAGACGCTTAAAAAGATAGCCGCGATATCGCCCGAGACAACCGATTTCGAGACGCCTCGCCGCGATATCGCCCGAGACAACCGCGATATCGGCTGAGACAACCGATTCAAACGATATTGTCATATTTTGTTTTATTTTTTTATAGAACTTTTATCTTTTACCATATTTCTTCGTTGTTGAAAATATATTGTAACATTTACAGAATGGTATTACTTTTTCAAAAGTATTAATATTAATTTTTTAAAACATAAAACTCTTTTTTTTTAAATGACTCTACTAAAAAATATATATAAATCTTTTAAAAAGTAGTACTCTTTTTTTTAAAAATGACTCTACTAAAACTCTTTTTTCAAAGAAATGTTATTTTTTTACAAAAAATATTCAAATCTTTTACAAAAAATATATAATGTACATTTATGTTTGTAAAAAATTTACATTTCTGTAAAAATGTTATTTTGTTAAAAAAAATGTACATATTTGTAAAAAAATATATATTTTTGTAAAAAAATATATATTTGTAAAAAAAAGTGTACATATTTGTCAAAAAAATATATATTTTTGTTAAAAAAAATGTATATTTTTGTAAAAATGTCCTTTTGTACGTTTTTGTAAAAATGTACGTTTTTGTAAAAAATATTATTTTGTACGTTTTTATAAAAATGTTAAAGAAAATATACATATTTGTTAAAAAAATGTACATTGTTGTTAAAAAAATGTACATTTTTATAACAATGTTCTTCTGTACGTTTTTGTAAAAATGTAAAAAAATATACATTGTTGTTAAAATAAAATGTACATTTTTGTTTTTCAATATTATTATTGGTTTACTATGTAATATTGAATCTGACAACTCTGTCGCGCTTCAGTATAACCAATTCTACAATGCAATGCATATTGAATGATGGGTTTGAATGTATCTCATTGGTCCACACTGTTAATCTTATTTTTTTAAAATTTTCTATATTTTTTCCGGAATTTTTTGCGGTCTCTAAATAGCGTATATTTGCGTATCGCCCGATACCGTGACCGATACCGCGACCGAGTTGAAAATCGGGTGTCCGATACCGGGACCGATACCGAGACTTTGAACCATGCGCACAAGTATAGGGGTTAAGTTCCACCAATCAGTAGAACTCATCAATCACTTGTGAGTTTTTTCATAATCATTTGAGTTGACGCCTATAGTTGGAGGTATCTCAAACTATTGCATTCTCAACAGGTTAAAGTCCAAGGGGGGTAAGAAATTATTTTAAAAACAGGGTGTAACTCAATTTATGCATTATTGATGGTGGGTTAAGTAAAAAAATGCGTATGTTCGACTTGATCCTCAATTAATGATGTCTTCATCGACATATCCTCCTGTTTTGCTGTGTGTTAAACATTCCCCACGCGTCCTTTTTTTAACATAGTCCATGCTCTGTTAGACAACCCATAGTTCGTAATTTGGCAAAGACCCTTAAAAATATTACTAACCACCCTAATCTAATATACAAATATTATAAACCCCATTACCAAACATATCAACTTCTGTCCTAGAAAATTTTAAGTCCATACAAGCTGCCACCACAAATACCATTACCACTACCCAAAAACCACAAACACCTCAGTGGCAGCCTCACCTGGCACGAACGCTAGGAGGCAACCGCCATTGGATTCGTAACAGATCACAGATGCATTAGCGGATTTAAACCCACCAAAACTTTAAGACCCATTCAAATAAGGCCTTATTAATTTTGGGGTAAAGTAATAAAGGCCCTAAAAACACCCAAAATATTTATTGGAAAAAAAGTTCAGTAGAGTCTGTCCAATGGTCATATATAAACATAGGAGATGTCCTTCTGAAGGCCTTTCAGCTCATTGTGGACCTATTTTACATTTTTAGAAGAGTTAGATGGATGGTTTCTTCCCATTATTAGTCTGTTTTTGAAAGGAATGCACACCATTTGATATCATTTCCCAAATAAAATTTGACTTATTATCAATTTGACTTAATGGATTCTTAGGTGATTGGTGGGCGGGATATGGTTATGAAATCCCATCCCTGCAGAGAGCTGCTATTCGGATACTTAGTCAACCATGTAGTTTTCACTGGTGTAGATGGAACTGGAGCACTTTTGAGAGCATACATGCCAAAAGGCACAACAGAATGGAGGTGGAGAAATTCAATGATTTGGTTTTTGTGCACTGCAACCTCTGGTTACATGCAATTGTTAGAAGTAGGGACAGTAAGGGCAAGCCTGTAATTTTTGATGAAATAGATGTTAGTTCTGAATGGTTTACGGAGGCTGAAACTTCAACTCCTCTCTTGGATGATTCATGGTTTGGACAATCTATCCCTCCAATGCTGAGTTCATTAACCCGTGAATAAGTTTGAAAATAAAAGTAAAACTCATCTTTAAGTCGATTGATCTTCTTTGTATATCAGTTGACCCTGCGCTTGCAGCGATTATTACTGTAATTTGTGATAGGTTACAAATTTGATTTCACCTCATTATCTGCATTTTTTTGGGGATGGGGGAAAATTCTTCTTCTTTTTTTTTTGTGGGGTGGGGGTGGGGGAAGAGAGACTGTGAAAGAAACGGTGAAAGGATTTGGACTGGTTCAGGTTGGGGGCCTCCTGGAATGGGATTTTCTTACAGGCACAGGAGGCAAGGTGCCTTCCACTACCATTTCTATTGATACTTAAAAACTATTTTTTCTTTTGACTTTCCCCTTTAATGTTACTTTGTAGTTCAGAACACCAGTGCTATGGCAGGTGCCAAGTGTGGGTTTTAATCTACCAGGAAGATGGAATGGAGGTAATAACTTCAAATTTTGAACTTGTTAGAGTTATCTTCTTCTTATTTACTTTATTTTTTCAATAAAAAGTGGTTGGTTGGAATATTTGATTGAGATAGTTATGCCTGTCAAATATTCACTCTTTAGCCATATCTGTTAGTAGCCTGTAAATAATGATATTTGCCAGTTTGCCTCTCTTGTAAACAAATTAGGAATTAATAAGTATTCTTGTTTTCAGAAAAATCCCACCAAAGTTAAATCTTACTCAATTAAGAGTCTTTATCCATTTTTTTGTATAAATTAGAGATACATTCAATCAATGCTTGAGATCAATACTTGTTTTCTATCATGAGATTTGGTTTGTTGATTATGTCTATAAAACGAAAGTGAACTATTAGTTTGGGACAGCTCAAAAAGGAACAATGGGCCCTTAATTTGGGATGGAGAGAGTATTTGTTTATTTAAATTTTGTGTTCTTTCCTACATTCGACTCACCTCGGGCAATCCGTAAATCTTGTTGTGAAGCCATCCAAGGCTCCAAAGTCCACTCGACATCCGCTGAGCTCTTGGAGTTGGTCTCTGCTTTTGACTGCATCAATGTCTCAAGGTTTGTGGCTTTGTGCTATGGTAGCAGCCTTGAGTTAGCTAACGCCACCGACTTAGTGTACATGATTGTCTTGTTGGAATGATAAATGCAATACAAAATTAAACAATTACATAGGAACACAATTTTTTTAATGTAAAATTACATGTGTGACTAAGTCTACATAGGCACCCCAAATTTTACCATCTTCTTGAACTAAGGTTTACAATGAAACCCTCTCCTCATGCACGAAGCCCCTTAATCAGGACAACACGAAAACAAGTCACTTAAATATGGGTTGTAAAATTGACTCCTATTTTTCTTTTCTTTTTTCTGGGGCTCTCTTGTGACCCCGCTGCAATGTGTAATTGATGTACACACCGGAAATCAATACACACATATCTATACTAATAAATGGAGTACTCACGTTCAATCTCTCTAAATGGGCAACAGTTCCACGTGGCAACCTACCCAATCTCTCTCACAAACCTTTATAGCCTATTATAAAGCTTTTACCTCTCAATTAGCCATTTAAATCCAGATTTTTTCACATTATAACTTCAAAATTTCGTGAGTTTTATTCTACATACGTCAAGAGAGTTAACCTAGCATGATTCCTACCCCAAAACATGGTTTAAATCTTCACATAATCATGCATGTATTTATCTAACTCTAACATGGATTAAATACATGCTTAAGACTTGCAAGAAAAATACTTGCATTGTTATGGAGGTCTATAATTGCGATCCTCTTCTCTCGATGTACGCTATGGTGGTGTTGGTGGTGTTGGTGGTGCAAGAGTGATGTTTTATGGCCCTGGGACTCTCTCTCAGGTCCTCATTCTCTCCCTTGATAACCTCTCCAATTTTGATTCACGTAGCCTTGAACTTCTACCATTATCAATCTAATTTACACCTCTGAAATTCATGGGTTTCCTTAGCTCAAAAATATAAATGACTAAAAGACCCCTTTGGGGTACTAGTTTGGCCTAAAGTTGTCCAATGACTCAAACTAAATCCATGAGTACACTTTTTTGACTATTGCGATCCTTTTGGACACTTTGGCGTACTTGAAATGACCATTTGAAATACCAAAAATAAAGTTATATTTTATTTCTCAAATTATGTCCTGGCACGATTGACACGCGCATCCTGGCAACATCTATCATAACTGCTGTATTTTTCACTCACGACAATTATAATCTTTTCATATCATTAGTATTACTCGTTCGCTAAGTAATATTCAATATAAATATATATTAATCCTTATGTCGCTAATTAATATTTATTAATCCGGATTAATTATTCAAATATAATTTAATTAATCCCAACTTAGTTTACAATTGACTCAATTATAAAAAATCATTAAAAATACGGGGTGTTACAATAGGTTTCTCTCTATGACCTAAGGCTAGGGGTGTAAAATGAACGAATACGGAGTGAATACCATATTATTTATTATTCGTATTCATTTGTAAGTGCACTATTCGTATTCTTTTTCGCATCCACTCGGATATACACAACTATTCTTATCCGTATCCTTTCGAATATCCATATTCGGATAATTTATGTATTCGTTTATATTATTTAATGTACATACATTGTGCTTATCAAGCATTGAGTTGAAAATTTGCCAAATCTTAACAGAAATAGTGTTTATACAACACAGTTTATAATATTTTATTAAATATGAATATAAAAAAATAGAGAATCAAATTTTAGGATGCTTTAAAACAAGTGCTAACATTTAGTGTGTACTAAGTGAGTCTTCATTGACCTAATAACATATCATATCGGGGCAATGAGAGTTTGAAAAATCATTTTAGTGAATACATAAAGGAAGCCATTAGATTTTATCTACTTTGCGTTGATAAGATAATTATTTATGAGTCATGAATATGTCAATTGTTAATTGAATGAGAAAATATTTAGAGAAATAGTGAATTTAACAAGATGCCCATTGTAAAATGGATACATAGTGTGTAAGATGATATAGACAAGAGACAAATGGATATGATTTTTTTTATGTTCATACATTAAATAGTTATTGGTTTATTTTTTTCCTCTAAAAAAATCTAGATAATCAAATTTATTTAATTAAAATAATTGATAATAGCCAGTATTAAGAATACAGATATCCATAACAAATATTCGTGAATAGGAATCGTATGCCCCAGATATGGATGATCTGTGACGAATACCTTAGTATCCGTATCCGTTTTCCTCGAATATTTAAAAGTGGTATCTAAATATGCTCTTTCGGATTTTTACTCGGATAAATATCTGCAAAAAATGGATTTGAATGCAGGACGAATTCGGATTTTCGAATATCTGTTTACACCCCTACTTGAGGCCGAACATATAATGTGAACTTGATCAAATTCTTAGGTTTCAATTTATAACAATAGTTACTCATGTTATAAAGATATAAATCACTTATACTTTAATGATTATCACAAACCCGATGCTACATAGTTAAGCCTCAATATTACGCTCACTTGTAAGAGAAATCTTTGTATCACATTAACCATGCACATCTCAACGTTTATAATTATTATAAATAGGAAGATATATAATTTCCCTAACATAAACATTTAACCATTTATAACAATTCTACAAGTAAACTCAACCTTGGGATCATACCCCCAATTATAAACAAAATTCACTCAAGATTTTTGCAAACATGAGAATTCTATTATATTCATGATCAAGCCTTTAATTTTATGCATGTCCGAGTGGTAAAATTTATCAATTTTTTCCTGTATAAAATCTAGGGTTTACATCCAACAATTCGATTCCTGTGGTATCTCATGAGCATCCCATATTTACACAATTTTCTAGATAATGAGATCATCATACTTAAATCTCTCATATAGGATTATAACGTAATTAGCCAATTATGAAGACTAAACAATTATCTCTAAATTAATATTTAACAGTCATCAATTAGAATTATCAAGAACATGGAAGATTAATTAATAAACATTATGTTTTGTCGTCGCTAACCTAATTTTCATGATTAAGGTACCCAATTACGCAAGAACAATAATTCAGATTTACCTAATTAAAATTGTTATTAACAATTTATCATAACAAATTCCAATTTTCTAACATATAATCCTCATGAATTTTGATTCAGTTTTAGACAAAGAACTCTATTTACAAAACTAGGTTTATGTAATCTCTACCCTTAATACACCAGAATGGAAAGAATTAAGTTTTCACTTGACTTTTAGAACATAAAAGGATCCAAACTAACCTTTAATCCAAAAATCCAATGTCCTTTATGTTCAAGTTTCTTGGAAATGCATGGAGCTTTAGTGCTGATATAATGATTGGGAACTAACCACCACTCATATCGCATTGAATATATTGACAAAAATAACTATATCAATCAAGGACCCCATGGTGATTAGACTTTGTTAGTGGAGCCTTCTATCTTATTTCTTTTCAGAGCAACAACACGCAGTACAAATCTGGTAGCACGGAGACGAGTTCAACTAAGAGACCTCAAGTCAAACACTATGAGATCGTTGCCTATACTCTTCCTACATTCACATGTAAGGCATTTCACAAATTCAATTATGTAATTTTTCTCTTACTTTAGTAAATGCCTTAAAAATACTGGTATTATGGACATGCTCGATTAATTATGGATTTTTGATGTATTTTGAATTTTGACACTAAATAGACAAATGGGGGAATCGAGGCTGCATAGATTTTATTTTAGCTTATTCACTGTCAAACTTTTGAGTCTTGCATACATTTGGGAATATCTCATGATCCTTTCCATTTGCATACTTGGGGTTGCTAAGTTTATATTGAATGCTATTTGGGATCCTTTTTTTGATAGGGCGGAGATGAGGTTGATGGGGTGAAATAGTAGCTATTTGTTGAAGGGTTTTTGTTAATGTTAATTAAGAGTGTCGTGTTAATTATTCCCACATATTACATGTCAATATTGTCATGCCCATGCATTGATCATGTAAGGTTGAAGAAGCTTATTAGAGCTTTCATTTGAAGAGATAATGTGGAGTGTTTCAAGTATTTTCTAATCAGACTGATTCCCGAAATGCCTTTTTGGGTATTCCTCAATGTCCCGACTATTCATTTGCTTTCGAAATCAAGGTATTTCTTGGGAATCCTACATGATATGTTCGTTCTTTTTTCTTTGACAGATGGTCATAACTTCATATGAGTTCAAATCCTACTGAAAGGTCTTTAGAGATCATAAATTGTTGAAGAAATAATAAGATCTTTCTTTTATCCCTTCCAGGCTATCCAAAAATAACGAAATGGTTAATATATTCAAGATAATTACGTGAAGTGGAGAGATGTGACATGTTAATAGAGGAGTGTGGTATTGGGGCAAATGACTCAACCTTATTAAGGAATTATTGGGAAAGTGGTTATGGAGTTTCCAATTGGAGGAACGTTGGTTGTGGAGGTAAGTTGTGGTTGAAAGGTTTGATCTTAGTAATTATGGGTTATTTTCTCTGTCTATTGTAGCCCCTCATGGAGTCATGGGTTGGGGTTGTGGAGGTGTATTGATGGGGGATGGGAATAATTCTCTGAACATTTCTTTTTTGGATTGATATTGGACAAAATTTGAGATTTGGCGGGGGGCCTTGTTAGAGGCGAGGTTACCTAATTATAACAAGGGACAATGAGGGTCAACGAAGGCTCGTTTTATGTGCATTGGAGGTAGAGAGGTTTGGAACCCCATATGTATAAACCACCTTCAAAACTGGGAGCTAGAGGGGGCGAATTGTTCCTTGAGAGCTTATAGGAGGTGGGGAAGCCTCCTTGGGATGCATACACTATGAGGTGGAAAGGTAAAAATACGAGTTATACTCAACTAAAGAATACTACTAAGAGTTGGCGGGGAGGGGTGGTAGCTCATTCCCTTGGGAGAAAGTGAGGTAACTACGTAACATGATATTTTAATGGTTGGTGGATTGAAAAGAAGGGAAGATATTTGGCTAGCCAATATTGGATGTGAAAAGGGAAGGAAGAAACTGTGCATCACTTTTACATTGTTGGGTGGTTGGGAGCTTATGAAATGTGGTATTTTCTCTCGTTGGCGTCGTAAGGGTAATAACTCGCACATTGTGCTATTGAGTGTGTTCAAGCCACGATACCAAGATATGTCGGTCGTTATAATTAAAATACCATTGTTAACATCTGATAGAAATAAGAGACATTTAAAGCTTTTTTCACAAGATACAATATAAAATAATTCAACAATAATAAACGATTCACCACAATAAGATCCATCATCATGCTAAAACTCCAATAACATAAAAATTAACTAATATAAATGTTATTAAAAAAATCTCTCCAACTAGAAATCATAATTTAATTGTCTCATAAATAAAATGACTGAAAACAAAAATAAACTAATGCAATAAAATAAATCTCCAACTGTAAGTCCCGCTAATCTCCAAAATCTATGCAGTTACACACACTACACCAAAATTGACGGCTTGTCACGGTCATTGACCGTGACAAGTCTGGGAGTGACAACTTTTATTGTCACGGACTTGTCACGGTTAAAAACTGTGACAAACCCGTGACAAATTTAAAAAAATTGTCACAGCCAGAGTATAACGGTCGTTAAGTTGTTTGATCTTTCTCACAGCCAGAGTATAACGGTTGGGTCGCCTTAAATTTTAAACTTTGGTATTCATCGTCAAGGTTTATCCTGATATCTTTATGAGCACATGGACCTTGTACATCGTCAGTGATGTCATTCACTTCCACTTCATGAACGTTGTACGCGTTATCAACTAAATCCTCTAATATATTATGATCTACGTCATCCCCTCTACATCTATCCTACTTGTTGAAGGTTGTTGTGAAGGTTGCTCGGGGACAAAAGGAACTTTCAATTCCCCGTGAAAACTCCAAAATCGATAATTATCTTGCATACCCCATCTTAACAAATGTAGTTCCACTGTTTTCCACTCAAACACCTTATCATTCTCACACCTAGCACACGGACACGAAAACTCTTCATCATTATGACATCTCTTTGCATATTTCACAAATTCATTAGCACCTCTGCGGAACTCATCCCCCATTCTATTTGTCTCACCCATCCACTCATTGTATTTAAGATGTCCCATCACAACTTCTACAAACAATCACCTATTAAAGGTAAGAAGAGTATATTCGTGGATTAGTATAAACAAAACTTAGACGAATAGTATGTTTCATTTAATTATGTCTTATTTATATTCGATTTTTAAATTTCAAATTCAAATTCAACTTATAATATTAATTCCTGTTTCCTCCATCTCCTCTAAAGGGTGAGTGGTCCTATCTTATTAAAGACCGCATATTACTGTAATATACTTAACAACTCATGCATATTGTTACGATTTGAGAAAAATTCGGCATCATATCCCCACAGTTCTCCAAGTACACGACGTAGATTCGCAAGTGTGAGTGTTATTTCAATTTATCAATTGAAATAATACTCACACTTGCCAATCTAGTATTTACCCATAGAACATTAGGATACGACTGCAAAACTTGCTCCAAAAGGAACAAGTTTAAGCCACTAAGAATATTATTATACAGAAATTATGCAGTCCCAAACTATCCAAATGGGACAATTCGAGAGATCTCATTACAGGGGTAATGACTCTCGAACGGGTCCAAGCTGCTATTGAATGCGTACGCATAAGAACTAGAAGGTTAGTATCTATGCGCACTATATGTAATTTCAAGTATGTTTCATTTAATTATATTAAATGAAACATACTATATATATGAATTAATAATATATTGTTCGTGACACAAATTAATTTTAGAAAAAAGTGGAAAACTCCCCCCCCCCCCTCCCCATTTGGACAATAATCTAGTGGTCATGCCACTTCCAACATTAACTAACCCAGCATCGGTCCACTATAATCCAACAACAATAACAAACCAACAAATGTGTATCCCGTATTCCTTCTAATTCATCTACTCAATTAATTCATTTCATCACGTCTTATAAATATATCATCATTAAAGCTATACAATTAACGCTATACAATTAAAGTAACAATTAAAGCTATATTTTATTAATCAATTTGTCCGTTTCAACTGTCACGGTGTAATATTAATGTTTAACAACTTAATTCTGAATTCCAAAACAACATCTAATATATACAATTACTAAAAATCTTAAACATCAATTCAAACTAATTACTTACTAATTCAAAATCAACAATTAATAAGGGGAATCTAAAGGCTCCTAACTCATTTATATCCAATTAAAGTCATAATTAAATTAACGATAGTAATTATAAGTCTCAATTCCAATTCCTATTATGACTATTTTGTGAGAAAAATCTCAAATTGAACTTTAAGCCTCGTAAACATGGGGAGAATCATCATTTATGCATTTACGTATGAAACCAACAATGGGGAGAATCTAAAGGGTTAATTACTTATCATTATGTATTAGCCAACAATATTTGGGTGTTTATATTTAAGGGTACAACATATATTTGAGTATTTACTAGTTAATTTCAATTCCTAAACTAAACATCAATTTCAAGTCCCCAATTAACATTAATAATTAATTTCAAGTTCTCAATTAAACATTAATTTCAAGTCCTAAATCAACATTAACAATTAATTTCAAGTCCTAAACTAAACATTAATTTCAAGTCCTAAATCAACAATTAATTTCAAGTCTTAAAAATTAACAATTAATTTCAACACCCCCCCTTGTCCCACCACTCCCCCTTCCCCCCCGTCCCACCACACCCCCACGCACACCCACCCGCGCGCGCACACACACACACCACCCCCATACCCCCCCCACCACACACACACACACACATGTACACGCATACACACACCACCCACATATACACACACATGTACACACACATATATACATAGGAAAGAGAAAGAGAGGAAAAAAGTAACCTGAAAATCGCTTAGAGAGAGAGAGAGAGAGAGAGCAGTCGATTAGAGAGAGAAAAAAATTGGGGAAAAAATAAGAGAGAAGGGTTTTTTTACTGACTAAGTTGTCACGGACATGTCACGGTTTTTGACCGTGACAACTTTATAAGCTTGTCACGGTCATTGACGATGACAAACCTTTGTCACAGACTTGTCATAGTCAATGACGGTGACAAAAATGCGTGTTTTTTTTATCACGGTCATTGACCGTGACAAGGGTGGCCGGCTGAAAGGTGACAATTTGATCTTTTTGGTGTAGTGATAACAACATTTCTTGTAAGGTCAGTCAACAACAATGAGTCAGGATCCACTGCAAGGGTACCATCTACTCTTCTCGAATAGAATCAACGAATCCAGTCATAAGTATTATCAGAGATAAATATCACAATAGAATATTTTAATTAACAAATCATAACATAGGTGACGATGAGGGTAAAATAAACTAACTCACTACCCATATAAAATAAACCAACTCAATTACTCTTATATCCAATTATGTTTCTTTCAACATTTATTAACATCTTTTCATTATCTTTCTCAACATTAATTTATTATCAAGGCAGCAACACTATGACTAGTTTGTCTTTCCTATGACCCTCCACATACCATGGTTACGGCTCATCACATCAAACTCACATACATTGTTATAGCTCGACAACCCAAATGGTTATCCCGCACATATCATTATGTACCCCATATAAAATCCATCACTATAGTCGGTCTGCCTAGGTCCCACACATACTCTGTCGTAGCCAGTCAGTACTAGACACCACATGTACCATGACGCATACGGTACACCCCGATCCTCAATGGCACATCGTTTTCATAACTCACATACATACCAAAATCACAAGGGCAAATTCCCAAAAACACGACCTCGTTAAATAAGAAACCCTAAACATCTCAAACTCAAGTTGGAGCCCCGAATAAAAGTTATGTTCAATTTTCACAACTATTAAAATTTTGGGGGTTAAAATTACAAATAAAGTTGAAGTATTAAAATTGCAAATAAAGTTTGAAGTGTTAAAACTTTAAATATATATTAATTCAATTATCGTTATCCCATTAGAGCGAACATGTAAGGGGAAATAAGGAAGGATAAAAAATCAAATGTTCTTGCCCCCCAAAGGATAAGCTTATGTATTAAAATGAAGAGAGGAAGGAACCAACATAATAACACAAAAGGGTTTGGGGAGCTCCTTTCTCCAAAAAAAACACAACAACCTCACCAACCCCACTCCACTCTTGAATCTCTTCCCTTATCCACCACAACCACCTTCCACCAAGCCACACCACCATCACTTCCACCCAAAACCATCTGAAAAACCACCTCTGGCATAAGGCCAAATCACCCCAACCTCCACCCCTCCCTCCTCCACCCAACAAACCACCTCGTGCCTAAATCATCAAACCAATCACCTTCAATCCACCACTCCTTATCATCCCACTGCCAATGAATCTTCTCCACCACTAGAAAACCACCATCATTACACTTACCTAACACCCACACCCTCATGACTCAAACCCCCCAAACCAAAATACCACTACAACCCCCACAGTCAAAACCACTATCATCACCACCCGCCTAAAAATCCACCACCGGAACCCATAATTGGGTTTTCAGTTGCAATGTAGAGCTCCGACAAGAAAGCACAAACTGAAATCGCCACAGTAAGAAAAGGGGGAGGGAAAACCGTGATCAAGAAATGAGAGGAAGGGAAGAGAAGGTCGGCATCGATCGAAGCAAACCGTCGAAAAAAGGCGTCCGATAGAGGGAGAGAGGGAGAAGCCACCGCCAAAGTTGGCTCAACCCACTAGACACACAACCTCCCATCCATTATCTTCTTCTAAGGTAGAAGGAGAAATCCCCTTTTTTGTTGTTCTCAGCATAAATAAGTGAGTGAAAATAACCAAAGGGGTTTATTTCCCATTATATAACTTATGTTTAATTTTGGTGAAACACTATTAAACCCCTTTCCTCTTTGGTATTTAATCCCAAACCAAACAACCCTTGGCTGACATATGTCACAATACCATTACTATCACCCACTAATTATTGTACATTCACATACACCCAATAAACTCCCCAAGCTTTGTTTGGTTGTACATAAACCCTCCAAAATACTTTTTTGTTCATAAATTTATGTCAAAAAATCATATTTCGAAAATACCGACACGCTCGTACTCATGAGTTCTCCGATATTTTTAGGAAGGTTAACCACATTTGATTGTGATTTTTCCACATGTTCATTTTAAATCATTTTCAAAATCTATTTTGGCCATTTTCATGTACAAAATACACATTTTCAAGGTCAAGTGCTTTATCTTACTTTGTATTGCATTCTCAAACATCTATATATATATATATATATTATCTCTCTCTCTCACACACACACACACATACACACACACATACATACATACATACATACATACATATACCCACACACCCGCACATACCCACACACCCACACACACCCTGTACACAAACATACTTTTTTTACATAAGAAAATGTAATTAAACTCACTGTCTTTCAAAGACTGGCTAGTATAATACCTTGTAAGCAAAGGTACAACTTTGCATACATTGTATATAATTGTTTTCTACATGAAATGTAAAAATGCTCGCCATAGTAATTAAAAGTCTGGCCTAGTACCTTGTGTGTAAAAAGAGTACAAACTTACATGCAATATATATGCACTACTTATTTATCGATTTTTATAATTTTCAAAGCCCCGGTCCCTTTTTAGCACCCTGTGTACAATGGTTTAACTTTTCATACACTATATATATTTGTTTGTACCTAGAATCGACCCCACCCACTGTAGTAATTAATGACCGGTCAATTCCTAAAATCAACATTGATTCGGTTTTTAAACTTTCTTCAACCTTGAGCATCTCCGAATCTCGAGTTCTGTTGAAAAAATCTCGAGTGAAGTTCACACTTTAAAAAATTAGCTTCATCTTAGCAACAACTCTGCGTCCACCCTGTGAAAGTTGGCTCTTCCAAACAACGCTCTGCTGAACTGAACATGGCCAACTCATAGGGTACACCCTCGGAAAAATTTCGACTTACGCTACAAGGGTAAAGAAATTTTGCAGATATTTTGGGCCAATACCCCAAAAATATGTTGTGATACAATTCATCCATATCTGCTAAATCACTTAGCCCAGTCCCCTTATGAACTTTACAACATTTGTATTTTAAAGCCCGATTTTTAAACCAGAACCTTTGTTTTCTGGGCTGAAATGACAAACTCACACTTTAAATAAATGTGAATCAAATGCAAGGACTAAATACAACATAAAAACATATTTTTCAAAATCGTTCTCACGAAAGTGTCCATGTACCGAGTTACCTCGAAACTTTACTAAAACCAAAGTTTAAAAATAGTTGTGCTCTCACCTCTTATTCAAGCGAGCAAAGCTCGTCTCAATGATGACACCCTTGAATATATGTTTTCTTGGAATACTTATCAAACATCTGGCCTTTGATTAATTTATTTTTAACATATGAATGTGACATTCCAACTTATAACTGAAGTGTTATATTATGTACGAGGCTCATAAATACAGTAATGTTGTATATTGTATACATGGCATCCCGTTGCCTACACCCGTAAATATGTCCCATTTGTTGGAACTAAGTTGTTTTTGATCTCAAGTCCCCTTAGGTGCATAGGCGTAATACCGATATAAACTCGTGAGCCCAAGCCTTATAATACGTATCTCGTTGTATTATCTATTAGGGATGTCTCCATCTCCATCTCTAGCTCAAATCTCCTTTTCCAAACGAAGTGATTATCTCTATCACTTCGGATTAGCCCGAGGACTATGACACCTCTGGGATTTTAGCCATGGCGATAAGGGATACGTAGATATTTTTCAATGACTTCTGGTCCACTCCAACCCCAAATACACCCCATCATTATACACCTCCAAACTAGTCGAAAGGTTGACTAGTGATCAGACGACTATCATAATATGATATATCAATTTCGACAATCTTTGGGTCCACTACCATTCTGAACCTCCCTTAAAGCTACCCTATGGTCCATAGATAACTTTTTGGTCTCTCAAGCCAAGTCCTACCACTTGCACACACATCATGTTGGAACGCTTCTATGCGGCTCACTCCACCAACCGAACTACACAGGCTTTGATCTCGTGGCTACACGAATATGTAGGAACAATACTGAGTACTTCTCATAAGCACAAGCCTCGACAATATATCTCTCGATATTTTATCACAACTGAGATGCACCCATCTCTCATATTACCTTTTAAACCCCCTCTCATACATCGAGAGAGATATCAAACTATTTCAAGCCTTTTTTTGTGCATACAAATGCACACATTAGAGGATTCCCGTTATATAAGCCAAGATCCCTTGCATCCATACACATATATAATATTGGCCATCCATTATTTGAACACACATTCCAGCACAAGCAGTCTTGTGTACCCACACCAGTTTACATGATGCTCTAGACCTCTCACTAATATCATTTTTCATACCTACGCGGTAATAAACATATCGATAAGGAAACATAAAGAACAAGTGGTGTGCCTAATACGTTCCCCACCTGTAACCCGATTCTTGAACCCACAACAAGAATATCTGGATCAATCGCATACCTAAATCTTCCTTAGGATTAACCTGAAAGGGCTAACCTGAACCTTTTTATTAGTTTTTATATAAAATAAACTGGCGAATCTGAATAACCGACAACCCCTCGCACGGAGAACTTAGACTTAGGCCTAAACTGGGGCGTGCAACCCAACCTAAAAAATAAATATCGTGTCGAACATCTTCCAGGGGTAAATCATCAATCACTGAATCGATAACCTGACCTCGGTAAGAAACGATGGATTGAGAGACAAGCACGCCCGCATTGCTGTAGGGATTAACAAATCAAATGAAGCGCTGTGTCCCTCCGCAACATCCCATTCCTCTCCTCTCGAGTCCCTTCCGAGTCCTATAACACCACACACATAAAATCGAACACATATTCAGTTTGCCTAGGTCCCGTACACATCGTAATGGTCAGTCAACACTAGACCCTGCATACACTGTAACGCCTATATAAATCCGTCAAAGTAGCCGGGACAGTGTAAGTCTGCAACTTATAGTGTATCTAGTCAACATACATCCGCACAGACAATGACATCACATTAATCCATTTCTAATACTCGTTATTTATATTGGGTATATATTATTTCCTCATTATACTTTATTATGTTCTCATTAATTTCTACTAACCGCCAAATCACTCAGACATCAAAACCAAAAATCCATATCTAGTCCCATATATATAGATCACTAAAACCATAAGTACCTCTTAGTCCCTCACCTAGGAAAATATCCAAAGCCATAACTACCCCTAGTCTCGTGCGTAGGATAAAAAGTACTTTGTATTGTTAGTCCCACCCTAGGAATTACCCATCCTACGAATGACCATTGTCTAGTTCCATAGCTAGAAACCATCAAACATATACGTGACTACTCACAACTCCTATACCTTGAAAGTATCAACGACAAATAATATGCGTGATTTCATAAACTAAAGTACGTAATCCAAATGTCCCAACGATGTCATTATATTAATATACAAAATTCTACACTTTTTACGTTCTTTAAATTATCCTCATAATTCTTTGTTCCAATTGTACGAGTATGATTTCATGTGAAATAAATCAATCTAATCATGTGATAACCCAACTTTACACAATATCCAAACAAGTTGTACAAAACCAATATGCCAATTTGTATGAGAATTAATCACTTTACATTATAAACCATTTTAAACATGTGAGTTAAGAATTTTCAGCAACACAATATTATGTTCTACCCCATAATAATCATTTTCATGATTACAAAACGCTTAACATATTTTCAAGACCTATAGTTTATTTAACATGCGATTCGACCCACTACCTAACATTAACAAAGTTTAATACCCTAAACATGCAGGATTACAAGTATTAAATCTAATTTCATAAGTTCATAAAAATATAATTATAATTAGGTTATCACTATCCCAAATTAGATTGCTAATTATCTTTACAAAACACGTGTATTTAATGTTTAGGCAATATTTAAATAAAATAATACTTAAGGAGAAAATCGAGATATTCTTTATTGATAACAAAGTACTCTAAAAATCTAAAAAGCCCACAATGTTCCTCTCAGAAAAATATGCAACTTTCGTTCTTTAGCCTTCTAAAAAAGGCGAGAGCAATGTTTGTCGAATTAAGGTTGAAGTTTGATTTAAAGGTGTTTTGGCGATTTCAAATAAAGGGTCTGTAGCTTTATGGGGCTAAAAGATCTACTTATTTAATTCCGGTTTCAAAAATAGATAATTTTGTATCTAACTGGATAAGGGTGGGCGCAGATCTATGAATCGGAGATGTTGTGTGAGTGTCCACAGGACTTTAGTTATCAACAGGCTCTCCAGGCATGTTAAAAATTCGTCCGAGAGTCACTCCACCGACTGGAACACTTAGAGCAACTCCCATATCAATCACTTCCATTCTTCTCGTTATACGTAAAATCATAATTATTGATACATGCCTTTTCCACATAAAAGGGAATCTTTTGTTACAATAGAAACATAAGTGATGTGAATTATTCAAGAATTAAAGTCGATTTGCTTCATAAAAAGAAGATATCAATGAACTTCTATGAAATGATTTCACGGGATTCTGCCAATTATCTTGATCTCTAGTGGACCTCTCAGTAGGATTCGAACCCAAATAAAGTTCTGACCATCCGAGGGAAAAAAGAACGAACTAGTTTTGTAGAATTCCCAAGAAATTCTTCGATTTCTTCGAGAAGCAGATTATTAATCATCCGTTTCTCACGTTCCATGGAATACCCAGAAAGACATTTCAGGAATCGGTCTGATTCTATCTCTGTTCGTTCTGTTTGAAGAAAATAAAATTTTCTTTTTTTTATTCATCCCTGGAGTTTAATACCTCATTCAAGAATTGTTTTTTATCCAATCCGTAGGAATCAATAAAAAATACAAATGCCTTATGATACACCAAATTCGGCTCAGTTATTGATAAAGTAAAAAAATATGCCATTTCTTGAAATTTCTCTTATGAGTTAAAATCATGGTGTTACATGTATCCTCCCCTATTCTAGTCATGGAATATCTTAAATAAATAAATAAAAATAATAATATAATAATAATTAAAATAATTTAATATGATATAATAATTATATATATATATATATATATTATTTATTTATTTGTATAAGATGTAAATAATAAAAAAGGTATTTATCTTCTTTTTCAAGTATTCAGCAGCATGGGCTGCAATAAGGGCTCAGTGTCATTATGTTAATAAAATATGGTTTGGCAGTATGTTAACGAATTGGTCCATTACAGAAAGGAGACTTCATAAGTTTCAAGACTTGAGAACTGAACAAAAAATAGGGAGACTCAACCGATTTCCAAAAAGAGATGCATGAGGCATAATGATCATGAGTGTAAAAATAAAAATAAGTCTCAATGTCCTTTCAAAAGAAACTAAAACTCCGACTTAAGAGTCCGAAGAAAAAAACAAATTTGCGCCCAAAAGAAGGCCCCTAATCCGCTATAGAAGAACTGGCCCGCTATAGCGGCTAAGGGAGCCCACTATAGCGTTGGACCAGGCTATTATAATGGCTCAAGCCACATCCCACTCTCTCTTCCTCTCCTTATTCCCAATTGATTAGGATTAACACCTTAAAAGTCTTCCTTCTTTAAAACTCTATATGTAAGAGAAAATTTTATGTCATTGCTCCTTGCTTAGGCTTCATATATGTTTGGCATATCCCATTACAATTCAACCATAGCCATCACGAAGAATCGAATCTCCATCATCTCCAAGTTCAAGATGATATCCACATTATGAAAGTATAAATAATTTAGGAGTTCGAATTTATTTTCATTTATGTTCGAAGATGTGATTTTTATAAAAATCAAGGCATTTTTTTATGTTTAAAAAGTTTCAAAGTTCACTGACCTCATTCAAACGCGAAGGCATTCTCGTTCGAACAAGATGACAAAGTCATTCGAAGCATTGTTTGATCTCTTTATCTAACGTGCATATAATGAGGGCGTACTGTCTTGCATCGTTTGAAGCTCGTTTGAAGCTTGTTCAAATAAGATAGCACTGTCGTTCGAACAAACTTACTTCATTCTAACAATATGCTATTCTCGTTCGAACGAGAGTTATTTTCGTTCGAACGAGTGATGCTGCCTCAAAATTTGAACCTCTTCTTTAAATACCCGTTTCAAAGGGATTTTAAAAGAAACTTTTGTTAAAATGGTGTCTGCATACCTATTGAAAATGTCCTTATTACTTTTGGGCCTAAAAACCTTTTGATTCACAAAATCGTCATTCCTTATATATGTGTGAATTTATTTGAAACCCTGCATAGTTTCATACTAGATATAATCTTATGGAGTGATCATCTTTACTGCTGATCTTGTGAACCTTGGAGGGGATCACTGCTAAAGGAAAATAAGGGCTGATCGGTGGATACCGAGGGTAGACTGTCACCTGTCTATAGTGCTGAAAAAGGTTTTACCCTATTTAGGGATTTTTCCTTATATTTGTTTGCTCTTGCATGTGTAGTTATTTTTTTTATGTTTGGAACGATCATCACATGTAAACCTAAATTAATCAGACTAAAATTTGGTAATAATTTGGATTTGTGTTTGGTGAAAATTTAATTATATAAGTTTACCCATTAAGATTTTAAGTGCACTCTCATATTGGTATCATAGCAGGTTACACAAAATTACTGTGTGATCATTTTTAGCAAAAAATATTTTTTCTTTGATATCAGGTTCTTTTGAAAAATTGTTGATCATTGAAAAGCCGAATTTTAATGGAGAATTTGTATAATCGATTGCCCATATTTGATTGTTCTAATTATGCCTATTGGAAAGATAGGATGAGGTCTGCCTTAAAAGCCATAGATGAACGAGTCTGGTTAGTTTGTGAAAGAGTGTGGACTCCTTCCACTGTCACTGTTGATAATGTCATTGACCCAAAACACGTCTCTTCATGAACATAGGATGAATTTAAGTGGAGTAATTTTAACTATCGCGGACTTAGTGCAATTTCTGGACTCGTCACCCCTGATGAACTTCGTCGAATCATGATGTGCACTATGTCTAAGGAAGCTTGGGATACTCTCCATCTCACTTACGAGGGTACCAACGCTGTAAAGGCATCCAAGCTATAAAATTTGACCACCCAATTTGAGACCATTACTATGCTAGAGTCCAAGTTTTTTGATGAGTTTAAGCATGTTTGTCGGACATAGTTAATTCTAGTTTTAATTTGGGTGAGAAGATTCCTGAGACAAGAGTTGTTATGAAAATTTTGAGGTCGCTCCCAGCCCATTTTATTCCTAAGGTCACCGTACGTAATTCGTTAGGGATCCTAGATACTCTTAAGTTAGAAGAACTTGTAGAATATTTTCAAACATATGATATTGATATGTTCCCTAAAACCATTAAACCTAAGGAAGTGGGGATTGCTTCAAAGACTCATATACTAAGAAAAAGAAAGAGAAAGTTTGTGAGTCCGAATCTGAGGTTGATCTTGATTTTGATGACTTGGCCTTCTTTGCAAAAAAAATTCATAAAGTTTCTCAAAATTTTCCAAACAAAAGATTTTTGAGAAAAATAAAAATAAGAATGAGGGCTAGAGAGGGGGAGAGAAAGAAGAATATATTAGATGTTATGGATGTGAGGTTAAAGGGCATAAGGCACATGAATGTCCAACTAGGCTTAAGAAAGAGGACAAGAAGTTTCACATAAAGCAACTCTTAATGATAGTGACGTCGAGTCGGTTGATTCAGGGGGGAGAATCACCACATGAATCGTGCGTTGCGTTTATGGCTAGTCACGTTAGTACTTCGAGTTTGTCCCACACCAATGAGGACGTATCTAAACATGATGATGTTTCGATTCATTTGGGTTATAGTGAGTGTGAGGATGAGTTTTTGAGTGAGGGAGAAGGTGGTATCGAAAAGTAATTTAGTGATCTTTACACCGAGACTTTGAAAATGAAAAAGATAAATAAATATTTTTTTCTTAGGATGTTAGATTTGGAAAAGGAGGTAAAAGTTTTGAGAGAGTGAAGCACCGGTGAGTCAACTCGAGAAGGTGAAGGTTTCTTCGTGTGAGGAGTTGACCCTTTTAGGCCGAGAAAAGACCGATTTGACCGACACCATATCCAGTCTTAGGAGAAATCTTCAATCTTTATTAGATACTCGTAAGAAACTTGAAGCCTATGTATCCCAACTTGAGAGCGATCATGAACGTGCCCGGGAGGTCAAGGTCATTTTAGAGGACACATCTAAGAAGGTTGAAAAGATGCTTCTCGGTCCCATTTCAGGTAACGTCGAGAGGCAAGAAATAGGTTATAATGGTGCATCCACTTCTCATGCCGCACTCGAGCCAATTTTCGAGTTTGTGTTAGATCCTTATGGCCCTTACCCTAACTCACCTAGAAGAGCTCATCCTAGACTCTTTGAGGAAGGTGGACCCAAGCCTGTGTATGTTTGTTCCCATTGCAAACAAAGAGGTCACCTTAGAGAGTTTTATTTTAAGCTAGGGAGAGTGTCTTATAGGTATGTTCCCAGTTTTCTCCCACAGGAGTTCTCGCACTCACTCTCACACATGTTACTCCGCCTGCTCCCGCACATCACTTGAGAGATTTAGAGAGTTTTTGAAAGGAAGTAGAGTATTTAGTCAAGACTTCACAAAATTTGATGGAGTTTTTTCATAGGATGTCATCTCTTTTAAAGAACTCCTTCGGGCCTAATGACTGAGATTGGATATGTTATCTAGTATATGATGATTTTCATGATTATTTGCATTTATTCCTATTGCTAAATTGTATTACCATTGTATTTATATTTTTCATTTTGATATATTTTTCAAAAAATTCAAAAAGAGTTTTGTTTTTCTGAAAATTTTTGAAAAATAAAAAAAGATTTTCAGTTTTTAATAAAAAATGAAAAAGGCAAAAATATTTTATTTTAATAAAGTTTTTGAAAAAATCCAAAAAGAGTTTTGTATTTTTTACACCTTATGTGGTTGAACATTAAATAAGTCCGAGTCACCCATTCATTCCATATCCACATGACTATTTTGTAGTGTTTTGAGATGTGATATCATTTCATTGATATGCTTTATAATGTGTTGAAGAGTGCGCTTTTGTTCAAATTAAGAAATTACTTAATTAAACTCAGTTTTTCAATTAAATCCTAAAACATGCATCTAGGTGTGATTGAAATCAATATGATCATGTAAGAACAGTCAATCACAAACAAAACACACAAATGAGGAAAAATCCTCCAAAGGGGCAAAACCTTTTTATTTTCACTATAATTTGTAAGAAACGGTTACACGGATTACAATGAAAATAAGAGTGACATACGAAATACCCTCAGGTGTCGGTTCCTATGTCGTCGGCTGGATTCTCCCGCAAGAACTCCAGATGGACAGCAATGAAGAAGAGACGGCTTCTCCACAAATTACTCCAGATGAGTAAAAACGATCCTCTTGAAGGTTTAAAGATTCACATACATATATGGGAGTGTTTATGTGAATAAAAAAGGCATGAAACCTTAAAACATGAAGTCTGTTTTCTGGGCTGTTAATCGCAGAAATTGTGTGAAAAAGACTTGAAAAACATGTAGAATGAAACCATATATTTATACGAAAATCGAGGCGGCGGCTTCGTTCGAACGAGCTAAGCATGTCGCTCGAACGAGATTGCGCGACATGCCTATGTCGCTCGAACGACAGTGCTATGTCGTTTGAATGGGATCGACGATCGAGGAACTCCATTTCTACACTTAGAAAATGTGTAGAATGAAACCAGATATTTATACGAAAATCGAGGCGGCGGTGTCGTTCGAACGAGATAAGCATGTCGCTCGAACGAGATCGCGCGACATGCCTATGTCGCTCGAACGACAGCGCTATGTCGTTTGAACAAGCTCGACGACTGAGGAATTCCGCTTCTACACTTAAAAAAAAATTCTGCTTTTGATAAAAACAAATCAGACTTCGAAAAAATATTTTCTGAAAAATTCCCAAATATTTATGCAAATATAAACTACTCCAGTAAATAATTTTACCAATAATGCGTCGTGGAGTAGTGGGAACAGTTGAGCAACCCGTCGCATGTAGCATGATGCACGTGTGAAGATGGTGGATGCATGGATTCAGATCAAGTCCGTCGTGGATGATCGTGTTGACGTGACGAATGTAGCGGTATCAGACATACACACTGTGATATAGGACAAACAGAAAATTCCTAGATTCTACCTCGGACATTTATAAAATTATGTCCTTATAAATCTTGAAAAACGTGTAGAATGAAATCAGATATTTATACGAAAATCGAGGCGGCGGTGTCGTTTGAACGAGATAAGCATGTCGCTCAAATAAAGAACACGTGTCGCTCGAACGAGATCGCGCGACATTCCTATGTCGCTCGAACGGCAGTGCTATATCGTTTGAACGAGCTCGACGACCGAGGAACTCCGCTTCTACACTTAGAAAAATTTCTGCTTTTGATAAAAACAAATCAGACTTCGAAAAAATATTTTCTGAAAAATTCCCAAATAGTTATGCAAATATAAATAACTCCAATATATCATTTTACCAATAACGCGTCGTGTAGTAGTGGGAACAGTTGAGCATCGTATCACATTTAGCATCACGTGTGAAGATGGTGGATGCATGGATTGAGATCAAGGCCGTCGTGGATGATCGTGTTGACGTGCCGAATGTAGCGATATCAAACATACATATTGTGATCTAGGACAAACAGAAAATTCCTAGATTTTATCTCAGACATTTATAAAATTATGTCCTTACAAATCTCCCCCTATGTCTATGCCGGTACATATATAAAAAATCTGAATTATGCTATCTCCATAAAACAAATGACATAGACCTGGGCAACCAAAATAGCACAGTCATCTCTCCTGATGAACGTCATATCAACTCCCATTCTCTTGAAGCCATGGGCTAAGAGATAGGAAGTAAGCCTCTCTTACCAAGCACAGGAGGCTTGCTTCAAACCATACAAGGCTTTCCTCATATAATAGATGTGCTCCGGGTGCTTAGGGTCTTCAAACCCTTTTGGTTGTTCCATGTAAACCTCCTCCTGTAGAATGCCATTTAGAAAGGCACTCTTGACATCCATCTGGTATAACTTGAAGCGCAGATGACATGCGATGGCGAGTAGTAAGTGGACGGACTCAAGCCTCGCAACAGGAGAAAATGTCTCCCCAAAGTCTACACCCTCTATCTGTGTGTAGCCTTGAGCGACCAACCTAACCTTGTTTCTGGTTATGGTACCATTTTCTTCCATTTTATTCTTAAAAATCCACCTGGTACCTATCACATTAGTCTCACTAGGTCGGGGGACAAGTTCCCAGACATTGTTCTTTTTAAACTGAAACAACTCATCCTACATAGCAGATATCCACTGTTCATCCTTAAGTGCTTCTTTGTGATTCTTGGGCTCGAGTGTGGACGTGTAGCAAAAATGACTATCAACGTTCTCTAGTTGAGCACGACTCTTGACGCCTAAGGTGGGATAGCCAACAATGGAAGAAGGGTCATGACTCTTGCGAACCCAAGCAGGTGTGTCCCCTAACACAGGAGGTCCACAGGGTGTGGGTGAGGGACAAGTAAATCGCTACCAGAAAAGTCCTCAACCTCACACTGAAGGCTAGGATCTACAAACGCCGGAGGTTCGTCATCTTGCACGGTGATGTTTATTGATTCCATAACCTTAGAGCTCTTCAAGTTAAAACCCGGTACGCTCTACTATTTGATGAATATCCTACCAATATTCCCTCGTCGCTCCAGGAGTCAAACTTTCCTAATTTCTCTCTATCCCATAGGATGTAGCATTTACTCCCAAAGACATGGAAATATGCAAGGTTGGATTTCTTACCAGTCCACAATTCATAAGGCATTTTAAGTGTGTGTGGACACAGGTAAACCCTTTTCACCGTGTGGCACGCAGTAGACACCGCCTCTGCCCAAAATCTCCTAGCAACTTTACAACCCAGAAGCATAGATGTAGCCATTTCTTGAATCGTCCTGTTATTTCTCTCAACAATCCCATTTAACTGAGGAGTCTTTACTGCAGAAAACTCATGTTTGATTCCTAAGCTATCACAGTAAAGATCTACCTTTGCTTCCTTAAATTCCGTGCCGTTGTCAGTACATATCCTATTAATAGTGACTCCGTGTTGATTTTGCAGGACGCGGTACTTGGTCGTTAAAAACTCTACATCATCGAATTTCTCTCTCAGAAAGCCTACAATCGAATATCTAGAAAAATCATCCACCATCACGAGGATATACCTCTTACCACCTAGACTCTCAGTACGAGTAGGACCCATAAGATCCATGTGAATCAACTCAAGCATACGGGAGGTGGTAATGGAATGCAACTTCCTATGAGGGCTACGGATTTGCTTTCCCAACTGACAGGGTCCACAAACCGTGTTGGTAAGACACGTACTAGGTCCTTTTTAGCTAAACATGTCAAATCTCTAAGCTTCACGTAACCTAGACGTTGGTGCCACAAATCCATAGGAGTGATCGTGGCACTGTTGCAGACAAGTGAGAATTTGGGCACAGTCCCATAGCAATTATCCTCTGTACTCACCCCTTGCACTAAAAGTTTACCGACTTGATTATAGACATTACACGCGTCCCGATCAAACATTACGACAAAGTCAGCGTCGCACAACTGGCTAATGCTGAGAAGGTTTGCTTTCAAACATTTGGCGTGCAAAACATTCTCTAGCTTAGGAAATCCTGGTAACTCTACTGTACTTCGTCCTACGATGCTAGGCTTGCTATCGTCTCCAAACGTTACTCTGCCTTCTTTATAATCCTCTAGATATGTAAAAAATGAGACATCACCTGTCATATGTCTGGAGCACCCACTATCAAAATAACACTGTGAGGTATTATGTGCTTTGAGAGCGACATGAACAACAAGGGCCTTTTCATCTTTTTTAGGTACCCAAGAAGTGGTAACCTTTTGTTTACCTTTGTTGTTATTGGTTTTAGCTGGGATGCGGGAAGCATTCACTAATGGAAAAGACATCCGTCGAAATTCCTCCATCAAACTCTGTGATGTGGCAGTTAAAAACTCAACACGCTCTCTCAGACTGGAAAAATCATCAGTATGATGTGGTGGAGCAGTAGTACGTCGTGTCCGACCCAAACTAGAGTAAAACACCCTGAGGTGGCCTTTTCTTTTGCAGTACGTACATTAGTTTTCTTTTCTTGGTCGAACTCTCCTTCGTGGTTTGTGACGATGGCGATATGGAGTCATAGTAAACTCAGGAACTGGTCCAGCTGCAATTTGGGAAGTGGAGGCACCATCAAAACCTATTCCCTGCCTATCACCAAAACCTAAAGCGGGGCCAAGGAGCATCTTCCCATCTTTCCAGATATGTCCTCGATTTGAACCTTGACTTCCAATGCTCTCTTAAGATCATGAGTAAGCTGGGCTACAAGGGCTTCAAGTTTCTTCCGAGTCTCCAGGGAGGAATGGAGCTCACTCGTAAGACTAGCCACTTGTTTAGTCAAGTCCCCTTTCTCTTTCTCAAAACAACTCTCTCTCTCTCTCTCTCCAAACAGTCTCTCTCTTTCTCTAAACAGACTTTCTCTCTCAACACATGCAGACTCTCTCTCTTTCAAGGTAGTGCAGGTGGATGACTCTCTCTCTTTCGCTTCTTCTAAATCTTCCTCTAAAGCGGTGATCCGAAGAACTAATGCTTTGTTACGCTTTTTGGTTTTAAATGACTCATTATATAACTCAGCGTAGGTGGGTTTAAGATTACTCTTGCTCTAACTTGCATCATCCTCCCCATCACTTACATCGTTCTCACTGTCGAGGTGTCCCTATGAATTAACATCCTCATTGTCGTGAGAAGAACTAAAAGTACTCACATGACTAGCCATGAATGCAGTGAAGTTACATTTATGCGGTGACTCATCTCCAGAGTCCACCGACTCAACCTCACTGTCGTCACTAAGGGTAGCATTAAGGACAACTTTTCCCTTTTCTTTTGCAAGTCTGTTCAGCCTAGTAGCACACTCAAAAGCTATATGACCCTTACCGTCGCACTCATAGCATATCTCACCGTCTTTCTTAGGAGGGTCTTTAAAATCTTTTTTATTTTTCTTTTCAAATTTATTTTTCTCAAAATTCTTTTTATCTTTGAAATTTCCATTTTTCTTGAATTTGAGAATTTTCTTGAAATTTTTTGCAAATAAGGCCAAATCATCTAAATCAAAGTCACACTCAGAATCAGACGTTTCTATCTCCCTTTTTTCTAGATTACTTAACTCTCTTTCTTGTTGACCCCTCACTCTTTCTATCCTGGGCATTAAGTGCAGTTCCCTTATCTTTAGGCTTGACAGATTTAGGAAACATATCAATTGCATACGTTTGTAAGTCTCCTACAAGTTCCTCTAATTTAAGCGTGTTTAAATTACCCATAGAATTTAGCACAGTGACTTTAGGGATAAAACGCTTAGATAGTGATCTTAGAATCTTTTTAACAACTCTAGCATTAGGAATGTGTTCACAAAGATTAAAGCTAGTGTTTACAATATCAGATAACCTAGCATAAAATTCATCAAAACATTCAGTCTCAAGCATGATGATAGTTTTAAATTTAGTTGTTAAGTTTTGCAGTTTAGACTCTTTCACAACATTAGTTCCTTCATGGGTAAGTTGCAAAACATCACATGCCTCTTTTGACGTGGTACACGTCATTATCCGTCGGAACTCGTCAGGTGTGACGGATCCAAAAATAGCACTTAAACCCTTAGAATTAAAAGATGACCATTTAAATTCTTCTTCAGTCCATGCAATCACATATTTTAAATTAGTCACGTTATCAACAGTGATGGAGTGAGGTGTCCACCCTCTTTCAACCAAAATCCAAACTCTTTCATCAATGGCTTTTAAATCGGATTTCGTGCTGGTTTTCCAGTAAGCATAATTTGTCCCGTCAAAAACTGACATTTTATTATACGAAAATTCGTAGATTCTACCCCGAAAATTTATAAAATTATGTCCTTACATGTGTGGAGTCATTAAGATGTGATTCGATGATAACTTGCTACATGTTTGACTCCTTGTCTCCTTTTATGCACACGAGCACGAGCTTATTTGAGTATTACACTTACCTGTCACATGCCGATCATAATGTTTTTATCTCAATTTTGCTTTAAAGATGAATCAAATGTGAAAAACGAGATAATAAAAAGTTGTGCATGTAAAAACCATTGCCCATATTTTAAAAATCATTTTTCGGTAAAATTGTTATATATTAAGCAGTGGAATCGGGTTGTAAAAGACTGTCTTTTCATGAAAAGCTACCATTTGCAATGAAAAGAGCCTAAAAAGATTAAAGGCGCATAAAAATAGAAGTGTCAGGCCATTTTCTTGAACATTGATGCTTCGCTACAAATGAGCATTAATTTCTTTATAATAATTGAGAGTATTATTGCTATATGTGAGATTTTGAGAGAGTGAAGTCAAAGATCAATGGGTTTTCATATTCTATAAAAAAATTTGGAAAAACATAACATAATTTTGGGCGTCATTGGTGTGAAAATCACTTACGGGTTTGATTAATTATTAGGTTAAGTCAATTTCACACGAGTTCACCATTTTTACACCCAAGGTAGAATTTGAGATCTTTCTTTAGTGGTGTCTCAATCCTTCTTGCACCTGTGTTATGTTTGTCTACGTTGATTAGCCTATGGAATACGTTCACACTCCTACATTGGGCTTTCATGATTGGGGTATTTTTGTGTTTCTCCATGGTGAGTTGTATTTGTAAAATTTTTGAAAATTTTCAAAAATAGTTTGTGGGGCCTTTGAGATTATCATCACATGTTTGTCCTTCATATATTTTTGTGATGATATCTTATTCTTATCGGTGATGTTCTTTATATTTCATGATTAGTTTCTACTTCTTTATTTATTTTGAACAAAAATGGGGAGAACAAATTAAGGGGCCATTTGATTTGTTTTTATATATTTGCATGTTTTTATTGTATATTTCAAACTCTTTTCATCACAGATAGTGTTCTTGTTTCATTTGTGTAGGTTCCCTTGGACATTGACTCGAACATCTGAAGATCAAGGGAAGCACAAGAAGAAGATGGAGATTGAAGACAATATGTCCGCATACCAATCCATTTTCTAGGGTTTGGGAGGGTATTAGGATATTTTTTTTGTCTTAGGGCATTTTTAATGTAATTTGGGTTTCGGTTTTATTTTTGTACTGGAATAGCCAAAGGGGGAGATTTGTAAGAGCAAATTTTATATCATTGCTCATAGCTTAGGCTTCATGTATGTTTAACGTATCTCATTATAATTCGACTCGAGCCGTCACAAAGAACTGAATCTCCATTATTTCCATGTTCAAGATGATCTCCACATTATGAAGGTATAATTAATGTAGGAGTACGAATTTATTTTCATTTATATTGGGAGATGCAATCTTTATGAAATCGAGGATTTTTTTATGTTTAAAAATTTTCAAAGTTCACTAACCTCATTCAAACGAGATGTCAAAGTCGTTCAAAGCATTGTTTGATCTCTTTATCTAACGTCCATCTAGCAAGGGGGTACTGTTTTGCATCGTTTGAAGATTGTTCAAATGAGATAGCACTCTCGTTTGAACGAACTTGTTTTCGTTCTAACGAGATGCTATTCTCATTCGAACGAGCCTTGTTTTCGTTTGCCTCGAAATTTGATTTTGTTCTTTTATTACCTGTTTCGAAGGGATTTTAAAAGAGGCTTTTATTAAAACGATTTTTGCGTACCTGTTGAAAAATTCTTCATTACTTTTGGGCCTAAAAATCTTTTGGTTCACAAAATCATCATTCCCAATATACTTGTGAATCTATTTGAAATCCTACATAGTATCATACTGGATATAACCTTGTAAAAAGATCATCTTCACTGCTGATATTGGTATCTTGGAGGGGATCACTGTTGAAGGAAGACAAAGGCTGATCGGTGGATACCGAGGGTGGACCGCCACCTGTGGACTGCTCTGGAGCTGAGTAGTTTTATTTTGAGAGTTTTGTGAGTAAGTTGTCCTGTAAAACTGTCTAAAGTACTGAAAAAGATTTTGCCCTTTTTAGGGATTCTTCCACATATTTGTTTGCTCTTGCATGCGTAGTTAATTTTATGCGTTTGGAACAATCATCACATGCAAAGTTAAATTAATTAGATTACAATTTGGTAATAATTTGGATTTGTGTTTGGTGGATATTTAATTATATAAGTTTACCCGTTAAGATCGCAAGTACACTCTCACTCTGATAAAATGTGTTTACCCAATTCAAATTCTTTTCTTAGAGACCAAGCCAAAACAAAAAGACTCAAATGCCCTTTACATTTTTACGAAAATATAAATTTACATAATAATTAATTAAATGCCCAAAACATTAATTTAATTAGACAAAAAACATGAAATTCATTTTGTGGCCATTCGAGTCAGATTCCTCCGGTGCGGGTCAGCCTCGAAATTTGAAGGGAGGGAAAATCAAATAAATCCCTCTCTCTCATGCACACAAGGATTCGAGGATATATGAGTCCTCTTTTCGCCACTCACGTTCATCTTTGCGAACTCCCTCAGATATAAATCGACCGTCATCAAAAGGGGAGAAACAAGAAAAAATGGAGTTGCCAGCTTATTTTGCTCAAAACAGGCAAAAGAAATGTAGTTATCCCAAGAGAATGACATGAAAAGACATACTGATGCGTATGAAACCAAATGAATCAAGGGTCCGGGGATTAGGTTACGGAATAGGAAGGTGTTAGGCACCCATCGTACCCTTTCGGTCTCTCATGGGCAATGGTAATATTATCCTTTTCTCCAAAGTTTGATACATGTGTATGTATGTTTGGTGTAAATAACAAGAAAAAGAAATCGTCTGACTCATGTCATGGGAAAGACGGAGCGGAATCATCCTAAGAAGTGTACAAAAGAAATAGCATAAAAATATAATGTGAGCGTCCATGAAATCACTAATTACTGCAAAGAAGTGAATGTGTATATCGAGCCGACACGAATACATAGGAGGGCGCAGACTCACAATAATAAATACAAGAAAACATAAAATGGATAAATAAGAAAATAGGACTCGAATCCCGAGTTTGGCTTTATGTAGTTTGATAACATGCAAGGGTGGGGTTTAATCCATAAATCCTAATATAGAACTTCATCTAGTTTGTTTTTAGAAAATGTGTGCAAGTATAGAAAGTGTGAAAAATAAAGAAATTATAATTTTGAATTTATAAGAAAACCCTCTTTTTTTTTATCATTTTAGATTTTATGAAAATAAGATTTATGTGTACTAAATAGTAAAAAGTGAGATTAATTTTAATGTGGAGAGATAAAATGAAGCTACATCAAAAGTGGAGAGAAAAGTAAACAACTACTACTAGTTGAGTGAGTTGCAAATGAATAAGGGTAGACCTTTTAGAGAATTTTAATTCTAATTTTTCAATAGTAGGAGGCCGATTTTAATATGGTTGGATGGTGGTGAGGTAAGGATGGAAAGTGGGGTGAAAATGGATGAGAGTGATGTAAGGAAATTGAGAGAATGTTTGCAAAAATAGAATTCAGTGAATTGATTTCTAAGGGAACATTTTGACTTCAGAAAGATACTGTAATTCCCCGCACTTTTATGGATAATTAAATTTCATAAGTGTAATTTGAAAATTTGAGGAATTATCGTGAATAATAATTTTTGGAGTTTACGCGGGTTAGATGATTTTCGATGTGTCATATATTTACTTTTGGGATTAAGTAAATGAGTCGGAGTATTTTAATTATATGTCGCAGTTGGGTAAAGCGACAACGGATAATATTTTAATTGGAAAACTCGTATTAAGTTGTGTTGGGTTTAATTAGTGAATTGCGGTTAAATGACTCGGATGTGGATTTCGAGTGCACGGATGATTTCGGAATGGACGAGATAGTCAGAATAGAGTATTCGGGGGTAGTATTTGGGTTCTGGGAATTTTTGAACCAGTAGGGACTCGTAATTGAGTTTTTTTTTGTTAATAAGGGACAAACCCTCATTTGTCCCTTATAAAGGCACGAGAGAGGAAGAAAGAAATAAAGAAAAAGAGAAAAAGAAAGGTAGAGGACAAAAGAAGAGAGGAAAAGGAGATTCTGGCCAAACTACACGGGATTCGACTCGAGGTCGTCGAATTTTATCCACGAGGCAAGTGTTTACTTGCTTTATTTCATTTAGTGTATATATATCATATTATAGTTGGTAAACTATATAATTTTGGGTTAGAACCCTTAAAATAAAATTGGGTAGTTTGTGTATGAGTTTACAAATTGATGTAGTGTAAACTCTTAATGATTTTTAGTGTTAAATCCAAGATAATGGAGGGTAAAAATGAATTGAAATGGGGGAAATGGTAAAACTAAGGCTTTAAGGATTTTTGGGTTTAAATATAAGAAATTGGTTTAAATCCCCCAAATAATTGATATGTTAGTTAGAAATCAATGTTTAGGTGATTGTAGTGTTGTTGGTTCAGATTAGAAACCATAAGATGGAGTTTGGGTTGAGATATTGGGTGTTTGGAATTTTGGATTTCGTCCAAAATGGGAAAGGGCCGACCTAACTGGTATGACCGGTCTACCGGGTAAGGGGAAATGGACTACTGATTTCATAGCAAGGCAAAATCCCAACCCGCGGTCAACCTGGGGTCAGTGGCCGGTCGACCGACACTCTGTTTTCTGCCCAAGAATTGGATTTTGATTCCTTTTCTCTTTCGGTTTAAAACCTAAAGGGGCCTTCTTAATTATGGTATTAGGGATGGTTATGACCTAAAGGGTTTGTGGAGTTGTATATAAATCTTGGGTTAGTTAAGGGCACAATCCAGAGTGTGGACCTAACTAATGATTGGGATGAAAGACATTCGTGAAAATTATTCGGCAAGCGTACGCATGTATATTTATACGGATAAAATAAGTGTTGGGCTGATTGAAATGGAGTAAATCCTAGTATGTGATTAGGATGGAATTTTGGTTATAGGCTAAAGAGGTCGGAGCGGTTATCCGATACGTCTGTGGACGACTGTCGTATAGGTAATAAGAAACCTATGGGACTAAAATAAGTTGAGGGTCAACTTATTTAATTATTATGAATAGGTAAATTCAGTGAGTATATAAATTCTTAACAGTGATTAAGGTACAAGTTATATATCAAGTGAGAGAATACTTTTGGGTTTAGTATCGTAAGTGTGCGAATACTTAAATGTTATATATATACAAGAGTTGTTACAATACATATATGTGTGATATAATTATAAATATATATGTGTGTGAATGGTATAGTTATGTGAAGCATACCCCCTCTAATGCTATCATGGGAAATTGCGCGATGTGGCTGAGGCCCCTGGCTTGAGGTGCAGGGAGCGTAGTCCCCAGGTCATAGCGTCCATTTCATAGTGTGATTTTTATTAGGGGTGAGACATGGTGGGTATGTTTCGTCTCATTTCCGGGGAGGAACTATGACCGCTTCCCATACGTTGTGATTTGGTTTTTACCAAGTCGATGTGAGAGTCCGACCGCTGGTACCCAGTATGGTATATGAGTAATTCCCTGGAAGATGATAGCATTGAGAGACTGCATCCTCGAGTTATAGTTCGGTGGGATGGTTATTATACTTGTTGTATATAGTATATTACCTGTATATGAGGATAAGATATCATATATCCTTTACTAGTGTAAAGAGATAAATGAATAAGGATTTATTCTCATTCCGGGAGATTTTATCCGGACTTAAATTGTGATTTGTATACTAAAGTTAGTATTATATGTATGAATCTATATGAGTATATATATACGTTTTGTACTAAGGGACTAATGGATCTCGACGATCGACATTGCCGGGTAGTAGTGTATCGGGGGGGTTCCTTGTTTGAATTTCTCTTCGCGAGACGCCCCACGCACGAACGTGGCACAGTGTTGATAATGGGGAGAAGTTTAGCTCTTAGTACTCGGGGTTGAAGGAATTTTTAGAGATTTAGTGAAACAGATTTGTTAGGCAGGGTAACTTAACTAGGTTATTTAATAAGTATGCGATAGGCGTGCACTATTAGAAGAGGGGTGAGGGGTATCTCATGAGAGTGCGATACCAATTTAAATATGGTATAAATCATATTTTTTTAAATATAGCATTTATGCACTTGGAAAATATTTTCACAACTCGGGCTCTGACCCGTTTATCTATTTTCCACTCTTTTGCTATATATGTATATATATAGGTGTCCAGATACAGAGATGTCTAGATGATGATTCATTTGGGTTAGACGTTGCTGCAGCAGCTGTGGATACATGCGGGTTTATTTTTAGACGCTTCTATTCTTGTGATCTAGATAGGAAGCATTGTAGTAATACTCGGGCCGAAAGCCCAATTGTTTTCATTTATACTTTTACCGCCTTTTAGTGCGGCATTCGATTTGGTTATATATTGTTAAGCCGAGTGTTCGGTAATTTTATTTCAGTTCAGTTTCATTTATATAAATTGTGTAAATGTTTTAATTAAATGGTTTGATTAAAAAGATTAGTTAAATAAAATTTTGACGCTAGCCTAATAGGTTATTAGTAATTAAATTGGTTTTCGAAAGTGATGCTAAGAATGAACCATACGAGACTCCTGTTTTAATTTGGTACAGGATTGATCGCCCGGTATTTTATTAGGTGGGGTGTCACAGATGGTATCAGAGCATCAGGTTCTAGTGTCCTTAGGAATCTGTGCGGACGTGTTACACTTTCAGCGTTGCTTTCGATTTGTATAGAGCCTTATGATTAGGATTGTTGATTCCTCTTGTGAGAGTTCATTCTCCCACCATTATATTAGATTATAGAAAATCTTTTGCGTGCTCGTTCGAGATTCGTGTGTTGATCGATGAAGGACGACCACATAAGGCCATTTCAAGGGCGGCATGAGGTGGGGCTTAGTTGGAGCTATAAGGTTAAGCTGGGGATGAGAACCGGAGCAGAGGTCACTCCCTTTGTGGCATTCTCGAGGATTTTTGCAACGACTACTAAAGTATAGTAGTTATAATCATCCAAGTACCACTGTAGTAGAGAGTGGTGCTAAAGTTGAATTACCTAGTGAAATAAATTGGGAAAAAGGTTCAGAGAGGTCTTTGATAAGGACCATACGTCGAAGTTAAGTTGTGCGAAGTAAGTGTAGCATTACTCAGTGGAAGTAGAAGGCTCAGAAGCTTTGTCTTAGGGAAGGTTATGGAAAATTCCCATGTGTGAAAATTTGAGGAAATATTTTGACTCGTGGGAGAAATGTTGAAATGGTGGGAACAGTAGTCACCGTGTTTAAGGGAGCAGAATATTTCGCTCATAGAGGGATCTTATAGATGGATATAACCGTTTGTTCCTTTGGTCTATCAGGAGTGAAGAGAATTCAGTTTCTGGATTATTCACATAAGGATCGGTCAAAGGCCGACAGTGAATAAAGAGTTATATGGATAAGTGAACTTTGTACCGAATTAAGGTAGGTACAATGAAGAGAGAGTCCTTCAAAAGAATGATAGGCTCACTAGAAAGTGTTGCTAACACTTGTGGAGAATTTGTATCCATGTAACTCCGTTGGTGGACATCCACCCATGGAATTCATTGAAACATGGCTGTTGAGGGCGGTGGTGGAGTTTCCTTTTGGCGAAGAAGTTAAGGGGACTATGAAGGCGATTTTAAGGATTGAGGCTATAGAGTCTGAGATACTGATAACCTAAATGGTCAGGGTGGCCAAAGATGGGGAATGTGGGAATGTGGAATGTATAACCACACAATTAGTCCTTGCCCAGTAGGACGTAAGGAACAAAAATAGGGTACTCGGTTGGAGCATTGATGAAAGTAATGTTGATTAGGTTAACACAAGTGTGGTATGTCTGGGAACCAATTGGAATGGCCAGGGTGATTGGAAAGAATGTTGTTGTGAGTCTTACCTCGGACAAAGGAGGTATCTTTCGTGTGACAAGATTGAGTCACAGTATTTTAATTGCCCTAGATTCGTGTGTGTAATTCGAGCTCGGTGGCGATATCGATAACATTATATAACATGTCTATATGTTTTTTCGCGGTAGCGGGGCTCTATTTTGAATTGGTATCTCGTTCATACTACTCGTTTTGTATATGTTATACGAGTATAGTACTGTTATAAGAATAATGTTATTGTATTATCGGAGCGATAGCAGGCTAATGATGGCAAGACTATCATATCCGCAGTTCCATGGTGGAACAGGTTGTTGTTGTGATGTATCACCTGGATAGAGGTTGAGTTCGCCTTTATTATATGGGTAAATGGAACTTTGGTGAGCAGATGTTTCATTATCATGATTCTAGTGAGTGGCGACCTTATAGTTATGATTTAAGGTATAAGAGATTTATTGTTGAGCTGTCAGATTAAGCTCATTATTGTTTGCACTAAGGACTTAGTGTTATTACAAGCGCTTAGTGGTGTGGATCTTGGAAGGAAATAGGAATTATGAACACATTTTATCGATAAGTGGGATGGGATTATCCCAGTAGCATATTTGAAACTAACGGACCTCCACGATCGACAAAGTTAAGTAGTAGTGTATAGGAGAGGTTCCTTGTTTGGATTTCGCTTGAGAGAGGCTCCACGCATGAACCTTAACGAAGTCAGAAGTGGAGAGATGTTATGGGATGCAAGGATGTTGGTGTTGACGATAAATCACCTAGTGTAGAGAAAACACTATAGACTGAAAGCCGTGTGCTAATTGTATGCTTATGGCGATACAAGTGCTATGGAAAGTCACATAAAAGATTCCTCACCAAAATCAAGTGGGTGAGGTAAGGTAAAGGAAATTTATCTAAGTCTTGTAGCCAGGCCTTGATGAAAAAGAAAATTCGTAGGTAGTATGTTTTGAAGTGTGATGTTTGTAACATATTTGAAAAGAGTAGGCGCTTCGATTAGTTAGACATTCCTTTTCACCAAGGTGTAAGGATAGAGTGGTAGAGGTACGTTAGTAGATTAGTGAGGTAGGATTTAGGAAGTCCCGCTGGTGTTCCTTACGCCGTTATATCTCGATGACCGACGATGCGAGGAAGTAGTGTAATGGGAGGGTTCCTTGTCTGGATTTTGCTTTGCGAGACGTCCCACGCATGAAACCGAGAAAATGTCGGAAGTCAAGAGAGGTCTTGGGTACTAGGGATATAGTTAGAATAATACTCATTTCACGTGGGTAGGAAAACGCATCGATCGTAGGGTTATTGGGATGTAAGGCTAGAAGGACTAGTGGCACCGATATAAGGAGATTGTGGTAAGTTAACCACGAGAAGATTCATGGTTTGACTTTAAGAAGGATTGGATTTCCATGTATAGGAAGAATTGAATTTCAAATTTTTGGATTAGGAATACCCAGGTGTTAGCACCAGGCTAAGAAAGTGAGGCCCATCTTTAGAGAGAGTGTTACGTGTGTGACGCTTACAATGGTTTTGCATATAGGCACGTGCCATAAAGATATATGGGCACCTTTGTAAGTTGGTTTTATATATACCGCCTCAAATAGAAGGGGCGCAGTATATAAAGTTGAAGTATATGCTATGAGGCAGTTATAAGTGAGATTGAAGTTTGTGGATGGAACGTCGTAAGAGGTACGCGATAATCCAAGTGTATGGGCGTAACTAGAGGTAGCACGCCTAAAAACTAAGCGTGAGACTGACGGGAATAGTCAAGCGTTACTATAGTCTCCTTTTAAGGGAAATTCGACGTCGTGAGGTAGACGAACGAACGCTTAGAGTAGTGGTTTCTCAGATAGGATCGAGACGTTTAAGTTCTCATTATAGGCTCGTTTTCTTCATAAGCGCTTATAAAAGAATTAGGTGCGACATGACGTTAGAATCAAGCTTACGACCGAGGTAGCATGGTAAAAAAAATGAAGATCTAGATAAGATTGTAGTAGAGTATAAACCTTGAGATAGGTGAGTACTGAATGAGTGTATGGTTGAGTGCCATTGGACTAGTACCATTCCACTTTTATGCATTAAGATGTGGAGTGATTCGTGATCCTAGATTAGTATCGGCCATATCTGAATTTAAAGGGCGAAATTCCATTGTAAGGGGGGATAATGTAATACCCCCCACTTTTATGGATAATTAAATTTCATAAGTAAGTGTAATTTGGAAATTTGAGGAATTATCGTGAATAATAATTTTTGGAGTTTACGCGGGTTAGATGATTTTTGATGTGTGCTATATTTACTTTTGGGATTAAGTAAATGAGTCGGAGTATTTTAATTATATGTCGTAGTTGGGTAAAGAGACAAAGGATAATAATTTAATTGGAAAACCCGTATTAAGTTGTGTTGGGTTTAATTAGTGAATTGAGACTAAATGACTCGGATGTGGATTTCGAGTGCGCAGTTGGTTTTAGAATGACCGAGATATTCAGAATAGAGTATTCGGGGATAGTATTTGGGTTCCGAGAATTTTTGGACCAGTAGGGACTTGTAATTGAGTAAACGAGTCATTTTTTGGTTAATAAGGGACAAGCACTTATTTCTCCCTTATAAAGGCAGGAGAGAGGGAGAAAGAAAGAAAGAAAAATAGAGAAAGAAAGGAAGAGGAGAAAAGAAGCGAGGAAAGGGAGATTCCGGCTAAACTTCGCGGGATTCGACTCGAGGTTGTCGAATTTTACCCACGAGGCAAGTGTTTGCTTGCTTTATTTCATTTAGTGCATATATCTCATATTATAGTTGGTAAACTATATAATTTTGGGTTAAAACCCTTAAAATAAAATTGGGTAGTTTGTGTATGAGTTTACAAATTGATGTAGTGTAAACTCTTAATGAGGGTAGAAATGAATTCAAATGGGGGAAATGGTAAAACTAGGGCTTTAAGGATTTTTGGGTTTAGATCTAAGAAATTGGTTTAAATCCCCCAAATAATTGATGTCTTAGTTAGAAATCAATGTTTAGGTCATTGTAGTGTTGTTGGTTGAGATTAGAAACCATAAGAATGGAGTTTGGGTTGATAAATTGGGTGTTTGGAATTTTGGATTTGGTCCAAAATGGGAAAGGGCCGACCTAACTGGTATGATCGGTCGACCGCGCCCCTATGGCCGGTCGACTGGGTAAGGGGAAAAGGGCCTACTGATTTTGCAGGAAGGAAAAATCCCAACTCGCAGTCGACTGGGGTCAGGGGCCGGTCGACTGACACTCTATTTTCTGCCCAAGAATTGGATTTTGATTCCTTTTCTCTTTGTGTTTAAAACTTAAAAGGGGCCTTCTTAATTATGGTATTAGGGATGGTTATGATCTAAAGGATTTGAGGAGTTGTATATAAATCTTGGGTTAGTTAAGGTCACAATCCAGAGTGTGGACCTAACTAATGTTTGGGACGAAAGACATTCGGAAAAATTATTCGGCAAGCGTATGCATTTATATTTATACGGATAGAATAAGTATTGGGCCGATTGAAATGGATTCAATCCTAGGATGTGATTAGGAGGGAATTTGGGTTATAGGCTAAAGAGGTCTGAGCGGTTATCCGATACGTCTGTGGACGACTATCGTATAGGTAATAAGAAATCTATGGGACTAAAATAAGTTGAGGGTCGACTTATTTAATTATTATTAATAGGTAAATTCAGTGAGTATATAAATTCTTAGCAGTGATTAAGGTACAAGTTATATATCAAGTGAGAGAATACTTTTGGGTTTAGTATGGTAAGTGTGTGAATACTTAAATGTTATTATGAATGGGAACATTCGGGGTTATTGGCTATCGCAATACGAGTTTGGCAATTATAGCCATATGTTTATATTGAGAAGTGATATATATATATATATATATATATATATATATATATACGAGAGTTGTTACAATACATATATATGTGATATAATTATAAATATATATGTGTGTGAATGGTATATTTATGTGAAGCATACACCCTCTAATGCTATCATGGGAAATTGCGCGATGTGAGTGAGGCCCCTGGCTTGAGGAGCAGGGAGCATATAGTCCCCATGTCATAGCATCCATTTTATATCGTGTGATTTTTATTAGTGGTGAGACGTGGTGGGTATGTTTCGTCTCATTTACGGAGAGGAACTATGACCGCTTCCGTTGTGATTTGTTTTTTACCAAGTCGGTGTGAGAGTCCGACCGCTGGTACCCAGGATGGTATATGAGTAATTTCCTGGAAGATGATAGCATTGAGAGATTGCAACCTCGAGTTATAGCTCGGTGGAATGGTTATTATACTTGTTGTGTATAGTATATTACCTGTATATAAGGATAATATATCATATATCCTTAACTAGTGTAAAGAGATAAATGAATAAGGATTTATTCTCATTCCGGAGATTTTATCCGGACTTAAATTATGATTTGTATACTAAAGTTAGTATTATATGTATGAATCTATATGAGTATATATACGTTTTGTACTAAGGGCCTAATGGATCTCGACGATCGACATTACCGGGTAGTAGTATATCGGGGGGGGGGGGGGGGTCCTTATTTGGATTTCGCTTCGCGAGACGCCCCATGCACGAACGTGGCGCAGTGTTGAGAATGGGGAGAAGTTTAGCTTTTAGTACTCGGGGTTATAGGGATATTAAGAGATTTTGTGAAATGGATTTGTTAGGCATGGTAACTTAACTAGGTTATTTAGTGGTATGCGATAGGCGTGCACTATTAGAAGAGGGGTGAGGGGTATCTCATGAGAGCGCGATACCAATTTAAATATTGGATAAATCATATATTTTTAATATAGCATTTATGCACTTGGAAAATATTTTCACAACTCGGGCTCTGACCCGTTTATCTATTTTCCCCTATTTTGCGATATATGTATATATATAGGTGTCCATACACAGGGGCGCTTGGATGATGATTCATTAGAGTGAGGCATTGCTGCAACAGTTATGGATGCATGCAGGTTTATTTTTAGACGCTTTTATTCTTGTGATCTAGATAGGAAGCATTGTAGTAATACTCGGGCCGAAAGCCCAATTGTTTTCATTTATACTTTGACCGCCTTAAGTGCGGCATTCTATTTGGTTGTATACTGTTAAGCCGAGTGTTCAATGGTTTTATTTCAGTTCAGTTTAGTTTATATAAACTTTGTGAATGTTTTAATTAAATGGTTTGATAAAAAAGATTAGTTAAATAAAATTTTGATGCGAGCCTAATAGGTTATTAGTAATTAAATTGGTTTTCGACGTGATGATAAGAATGAACCATATGAGACTCCTGTTTTAATTTGGCATATGATTAATTTCCCGGTATTTTATTAGGCGGGGTGTCACAAATACCCTTGAAAATGAGGTCATGATCTCTTTAAAAAGTAAAAATTAGGGTTTCAGGGGGTACCAATTGGCAAGGTCCTTGGCCTACCTATCGGCATAACTCTGCCTTGCTAGCCAAGGAAAGTACACCCTATCCATAGGCACGGGGTCTGGCGTGTCTATAGGTAGTTCAAAATGTACTTTTTCAAAAAACGGGCATAAAATGCTAATCGTAAGTCCAAATCGTGTAAGGCCATGACCGTTAGAAAGGGGTTTCATAGCCCTTTAAGAATCCATTAAGACACCGTCAGCTTCTAGAGTTGACCAAAGTCAAATGGGCCTTAGAAGCACCCAATGGTCTCTAGATGGGGGTTCTTGGAGTAAAAAAACAAGTATGCGAGAACGATGAGGATGATTTGTGCATGGTATTGACCATTGGAAAGGGAATTCAGAGATTTATGAGTTTTCAATGAGTTTCGCTCGGTTTGGAGAGTTGACCAAGGTCAAATTGGACTCGGGAGTACCTATTCGCCTCTAAGTTAGGTCTCGGAGTAAATAGGTAAGTACGCGCAAATCGTGAGGTCGATTCGCACACGGTATGGACCATTGGTAAGGGGATTTAGAGTCCTATGAGGTTTCATTGAGCTTCGATCGGTTAGAGAGTTGATCGAGGTCAAATGGGGCTCAAAAGAATTCTATGGCCTTTAGATCAGGTCTCGAAGTAAAAAGGCATGTATGTGCAAACCATGAGATCGATTCACACATGATATGGACTGATAGAAATGGAATTCAGATCCCTGTGAGGTTTTAATGAGATTCGATTGGTTTGGATAGTTGATCGAGTTCAAACAGGACCTGGAAGCTCCCGGTGGCCTATTAATTAAGGGTCATATGGTGGGAGAAGAAATGTTTGGGTCCTAAATTGGTATTAAAGAGTAATAGGATGGGGTGTCTATAGAGCCCCTCGATGGGCGATATTAGAACATGCGAAGGTCATCGAAAGATAGACACCTCATCGATGTTCAAGGATTGGGGTCCTAAGGTGGTTGATTAAGGGGATGGGGTCGATTCTTGGGACCTAAGGGGCAGAGATGATCGATTCAGGGGGTCTTGGACGATTCTACGGACTTGGGTCAATTCTATGGACCTGAAGATTTAAGATGATCGATTCAGGGGTTGAGGTCGTTTCTATAAACCTAAAGTGTTGAAACAATCGATTCAGCGAGTCAAGGTCGATACTGCGGACCTAAGGAGTTAAGACGAACGATTCAATAGGTCAAGGCCAATTTCGCGGACCTACGGAGTGGAGACTACCGATTCATAAGATCGAGGATTTTACGGACCTAAGGAGTGGTGATGATCGATTCAGTGGGTTAAGGTCTGTTTTACAGACTAAAAGAGTGGAGATAACCGATGATAAGAACCCAAAAGTGTCTATTTTATACCTCGAATAGATGCATTTTAGTCGCTCGTTTTTAATAAAAATGGCCTTATGTTCGTATTTATTTATTTCTCAGGTCAATACGCAGTTGCGGTACAAATAATGCTAAATCAGTACAATTACAACTCAATAGCGGTCAAAAGCGTGCATCGAAGAAATCAAAGGAGACCGTGAAGTCTGAAGTCCTATTTGAGCGTGCCGAGATGTGTTCCGATGCCCCGAACCAGTCCCGTAACCTTAACCTAGCCCGACCAAGCCCAGACCATTCCCGAGCCCGGTGTGTGTTGAGTTTGTACCTTTATTATTTTTCTAGATTTTTATTTTGAGTCATTTTATTTTTAGAATTTGTTTTAGATTTATTTAGAATTTTCTAGGATTTATTTTCTATCTTTCTTTTTCTTTATTTTGATTTTGATTTTTATTAGTTTTTAATTTTTAATCTTTATTTTATTTTTATTAGGATCGATTTTTAGAATTTATTTTCTAGTTTTATTAGATTTTAATTTATTTTTATTTTAGTTTTATTAGGATTATATTTTTTTAGTTTTGATAGAATTTTATTTTATTTCTTTTTATTTAGTTTGAGATGTTAGTTTTTTAGCTTTATTAGATTTTAAGTTTTTATTTTATTTAATTTTAGTTTTTTTTTAGGTGTGTTAATTTTTAGGGGTACAAATCAAACACACAAACCAGTCACACACTAACCTACCTACATCCAAACACACCCTTACACTACTAGTCATCACCTTCAACCTCACCCCCATCACCCCTTTCTCTCTCATCTCTCAACAAACCCACGACACCCATCCCAGCTCCACCTCGGACTACCTCTTAACCCAGAGTTAAAATCCCTGTTACCCACTTCGCGGGTGCCGATCAGACCACCGACAGCTTCAATTACGGCCACAACCATTCCCACATCCCCAACCTTATACCTCCGGCCAGTTATGCTCAACCCCACATCGGTGACCAAAAACTTAACTCGACCCGTGAGTTCCATCTCCATTCTGTCCAAACCCCGGCGACAACCCCTCGTCCATCTGCTCACCACCGCAGGCGCCGGATACCCTCCCCCCGTTGCCATACCCATTTTCGGCCAACCACAACCTCCAGACCCGACCCGAGTTCGCCCAAACGGAACCACAACCAAACTCATACCTACCCAATTTACCCGATCCCAAAACCCGTATCCCAAAGTCCAGCAACGAACCAACCCAACAGCCACTGTATTCCACCAAAATCGGAGTCAATCCTTATCCATCTCCAAATCCCACAAAAATCTCTCAAGGAGCAAACCAAAACGTGGGTTATAAAATAAGGATGTGCATCTCATTTTAAAGACACTCTCACAGCATAAAGAAAACACAGATACAGAGAGAGAACGGACAGACAGAAAAAGAAAAAAAAGAGGGTAGAAAAAAATAGTCGAAAAAAAGAAAAAATATAGTTTTAGGTCTAGAAAAATTTGTAGGTTCATTTTTTACTTTTAGTTTTGTAATCCAGTCAGATTTTGTGACAAGTTTGGAACGCATGTTCATGCACACAGTTGACACAAGAAATTATTGCATATCGTATTTCTTTCTCTTTCTCTTTAGTTTCTTGTTTGTTAATTGTTTTTGTGCTAAAATTTTAATCGTGTCTGGCTAAACACCCCATTCAATGGGTGGGATGAAACGCGTATGTTGAATTTTTTTATTTGAATAATGGTTCGTTGATGCGTTCTAGGATAATTAAATTGGAAAATCTCACACGTTAATTTATGTAACGAGAGTTACTAAATTAATGGTAAAAATTAATATTTGATTTTTGAACTTCACTTAGAGATAAGTATTATTCTTAAATTTAAATATTAATTTTGTGTTTGCAATTCAAAGATTCGTACAAATTTTAATAAATTGATCTTAGCGGATATTTTATTGAAACGAGTGTGAATCTTAATTTTTTTTATGTTGTGACTATTCCTGATTAAATTGCTGAAAAGATAAAATTGAATTTAGGATTGTAACGAGAGTTAAATTTTAAATTCAATATAATTTTGAACTATTCAATTGAATAATTAGGATTTTAAATTAGTTTGACTCGCAGTGTAATCCCACCTCTTGTTTCTTCTCATAAATTCTAAACTAGATAACTTTATGATTTTTCATAGTCATTTTAGTTGCATAAATTATCGTTTGCTCCCTTGAAAATTATTTTTAAAATAAAAAAAAACATTAAAGAAAAATTTTAAAAACACAAAAAGATTTTTAATAAAAATTGGAATTGCAAGTTTGCACGATTACAGTTTCAACGCTAGAAATTGAATTGATACCCGAATTTGGCACGATACTGAATTTTTAACAAGTTTTTTAGGTAATTCCAGGAATTTTGATACTCGAAGTTTGATCGATTCAGTGGGTTAAGGTCTGTTTTACAGACTGAAAGAGTGGATATGACCGATTCAGCGGGTCAAGGTCGATTCTGCGAACCTAAAGAGCTGAAATGACCGATTTAGAGGGCCAAGGTCGATTATGTAGACCTCAAGAATTTAAATGACATATTTAGAGGGTCAAGGTCAGTTTCGCAGACCTAGGTCTATTCTGTGAACCTAAAATTTGAGATGATCAATTCATAGGGTCGAGGCCAATTCCTGTGGAATGAAGGAGTTAATTACGAGAGTGTTCTCTAATTGTAACTTCGATGGGGAAAGTGTTGGTATTGCGTGTACTAGCGCACTTTTATTTAGGGTCCACTACGAAGTATGATAACTTTTTGAGTTGTGATATATTCTGCTTATGATTTAACTGGGGACTGTGCTATTTAAGAAGTTTTCTCAGAGTTATGACGCATTTGACCTTAGGGGGACTTTTCGGGAATTTTTGTGAATTTTTGAGCGATTTTTGTAATAAAATTTTGAAGGAGATGCCTATAGGCATAATTGGGGAGGTGCCTATCTACATATGTCACAGACCCTTGGATTTCTTGGGGGAGGGAAAAAGGTCACTGCTGATAGGTTGGTCTAGGGGACTGCCGATAGGCATACCCCTTATTCCCTTTAAAAAAAGGAGGCGACCCTCTTTATTTTTTCACACCTTCATTCGATTGAATCTCTTTCTTTCCCCCTTTAAAAGTCAATTCGACTCTATTTTCTTCAAAAGAACTCATGGAGGCCACCTCAGATAATAACAAATTGATGGAAAATGCTGATTGGGATATTTTAGAATGGTGTGCTGCTGGTGTTAGGAAATGAGAATGTGTATGACAATTTTGATCCTGTGCTGGATGAGAGTGTTTTGTTGAGGGAGCCGGCACATCATCGTTGTACGAGGGTGAAGAACCCTAACGGCTATGTAAGTGTTTACCCTTTTGTTTCATTTCCCTTTTTCTTTTCCCTTTTCTATCCTTAGGATACTGAAGGGCTTTTCTTGATTTTAGTGCAAATCTACATATCTTCTTTGAGCGTTCTCTCCCGAGGGTCGACCAGAATGAAAGAGGTCTAGAATCACCTTCCTGCATCTATTCGATTAATGGTAGAGGATGTCGGATTCGAACCATTAGTGGGGGACTTGAATGAGACACCACGATCCATGACATTATTGTATGACTTGGGCGAGAGGTGGTCGAATACGACCCACACATTTTATTTGAGCATCGTGGAGATGACGCTTACTTCTTTGGATGTTCGTTAGCTGATGGGGTTAGAGTTCACGGATCAGTAAATTGTGGTGGATTTCACCTTGCGAGTTTTGGAGGTAGCAGTGTGGGAAGCCTTGGGTGATATAGTTAGTATCGTGTCATGGATTCTATCCGTATATCTATACTAAATGAGACTCTGCTATCTAAGAAGATTAATGAGACCGAGGGGCAGTTGGTGAGGCAAGGGACCCATTTATTTATATTACTTATGCTGGGAGGGTTTGTGGTGACGACGAGTAGCAATGTCATCCACCTTTGTTTTTTGGTTTTCGAGGATCATTTTGGAGATCCATTTGTATGGAGATTTATGCTGGTGTCCCTCTATGCTTCTTTGGACACATTCAGTCGGTGCTGCTAAAAGACTTTTACAGGACCCCCTTAAAGGTAATCTTTAGATTCAGTTTCCTTTTATTTTCTTGTTGTCTTTCATTTTTATTCTTTTAACTTTTGTATTTCCTTATACAAACTTGATTTTACGAGGTGATAGGGAACAATGATAGGTTGATATCCCCGAAGGCGAGCGAGCCAGGGGATTTTTCTAGGATGTACAAGTGGAAGAAGTTGAATAGGCATTCAAACCAATCCCTATCTTTAAAGGATGTGCGAGCGGTGATGAACACTCTGATGAGCAATCAAGTTAGGCTTTTTGTCCTTGTCTTTTCGGTGGCTTCAAAACATTACTTTTTGGTTAGCTACTGACTCTTATTAGGGAAATAGGTGGCGTTCTACCCCTGGTGCTTATCTTCGAGGGACAAAAGGTTACGGGCATTCACGCAGAGATGAGGAGGATGTTGGCGCATGAGTTTGGGTGCGTTTGGTACCTAGGAGAGAGAATGGTGAGGAAGGTTGTGGAGGGTGAGGTGGATGTCTCCCACCATCGGTGTCCCTATAGTATATGAAGCAGGTGAAGGAGATGTCTAATGAGGCTAGGGTGACGACGATGGAGGGTGAGACCTACATGAATTATATTGATATGACGACGAGCTACGACTACCTAGACTTTATGACTAGTTGCTTGATGTCGTCATGCATTTATGATGTAGTGAGCATGCCTCCACCTGCAACGGGATCGGGGAGGGGTACTAGCGTACCAGAACCATTGGTCCATAACAACGGGAGGTGTAGTAGCGGTAATTTAGGAGGTTTTATTTCACTATATTTCCATCCCTTCTTATCGCATTCGGGTCCATAGTGGGGAGGTGATATCGGTGCCTCATCCCCATCATGCGGTGATATATGGATTCACGAGTCTTCCTGAGGAGGCTCTTCGGAGAGACGTATGACCTCTTTCTTTCTTCAGTTTTTTGTTTTCTTTTTCTCATTACTTACTTGCTTTGACTTTGGTGATTTTGTTCTTCTTACAGTCTATTCGCGTGTGAACGACCTGGTTGGGGGATATTCAGGACTTGATGGCATCAATGTTGGATTATGTGAGAAAGTCGACCAGTTCCTGCTTGGTGCCACCGATTAGATCTGAGGAGAGCTCCAGTTTCGGGAGTAGAGATCCACTGCACGTCAACTGGGGAAGCGAGTTCACCGAGGAACTTGACGTGAGAGGGGTTTAACTGCATCCTAATTTGTCTTTTTTTCTTTTTATGTTGTACTTGTAGGAATAGTGTAACAATTTTTTTAGGGGTGGCAATTCGTGTTTTTGGATCGTGTTTTGGCCCGACACGACATGACACGACATGATAAGGATTTTTCGAACACGAACACGAACACGAACACGAACACGACACGACACGACACGTATTCGTGTTTTTTAAATTGACACGAACACGAACCAAATAGAACACGACATGACACGAATAACATGATTTCTTCAATTTTACACTAAATTAAACATAAATATACAAGATAACCCAAAGGAAAACACAATTAACACGATAAGGAACGGTAACACGACTAACACGGATCATACTTTTGACACGAACACGACATGAAACGACTTTATGTTAAAAAAACCAACACGACACGAACACGATAAACCGTGTTAATTTTGGGTCAATTTCGTGTTGTGTCTTGTTATCATGTTGTGTATAAAATTTCCACCCCTATAATTTTTACAGGTTAATATATGAGATGCATTTTTTTGGGTTATGTTTATTTAATGGCTTACTTTACATGCACTTTATTTGTTGCCGAGGTTTTTTTATTGCGAAGATAAGATAAAGCAACACTAATAAAAGGGAGACTCAAAAACTAATTTTTCATGAGTAAAATAATTTTTTATTTTGAAAATGATATATAAAAGAGGAAAGTGAGGAATTTCCAAAAAAAGAGTGTTGTCGATCGGCATAAGGGTTAAGTCAAAATCAATTACTTAAGTTTGATTGCACTTCCTACGTACTTCTGGGTGATATGACCTATATGTGCCCCACAGCTCAGAGGCACCAACCTCGGCCAGGAAGACGGCCGAGGTTAGAAGGGCCCCAGATTGGCAACCAGCGGTCTCGTCCTTTACAAGGTCGGCCATGGCCGACGTTACTATCTCCATCACAGTCAGACAATAGCTAAGGTCTCCATGATCCGTGGAAGCAGTTAGTCGTCAGGGCGCCCAAGTCCGACATCACGTTTACCTCATACGACAACCTCGACTGGGTATAAGCCGAGGGAGCAAGGACTACACCATCATCATAACCAACCTTGGCTGGGAATCAATCGATGTTCTAATACTCCTACATAACCTTAGCCCAGGCCGACGTTATGTCTCCTCTTGTCTTACCTCGGCTCTCTTGCTGAGCCGAGACCATCATGAATAAAATCAGATTGGGCAATAACCAGACTTCACTAACCTCGTACTCTTCCAGGTCGAGGTTGTTATCACCCGAAGATAGCTGAGCTTTTACATGTTCGTGTATAACTTGGAACACGTGGACAAATCTGTTATAACCGAATTATTCCCTCCACGTGAAGGAATATTGAGGTCATCATTACTTAGTTGATATCATCCAGGTGTCAGTCTCATACTGGCTCGATGCTCATGCACATGCTTATTGTATGCTTGAGGGGCACGTTACACCCCCCAAGCACTATATATAGAGGTCATCCTCTACCTTGTAAAGGGATAGATAATTACAACCCTAGATGAAACTCTGTCATTTTACACAGTAGAGAGAGAAAGCTTGAGAGATTGTGTCCATGGCCATTAGTGCCTTCATTCAGTGATATTACCCACACACACTCACAGTGGACATAGGCCAGATTGGCTGAACCACTTACATTCAAATGTTCATCCTCTTCTCCTCACCTCAATCTCTTATATTAAGTATACTCTTGTGCTGCCATTGTTATCACTAGTTTGAGCTTACAAACACCCTGACAGGTGGTGTTATTTCCAGCATCATCACTGGGTACTTGGGATTAGAAAGTTTAGCAACATATCGAATAACTTGTCTTTTATGGATGTTTGTGGTATAAAAGGGACTTTAGTGGTTGTTTTACTCATCACACCTTAACTTCTTCCCTGTGAAATCTTTTTTTTCTAAAATTTCACTTACGATGTTCGAAACTTTCTAAGCTTACCTCGAAGGCTTAGAGGCCATATGCCTCTATAGCATTAATAATGAAGCTTTTAGCTTGCGCCATGTCTCCCTTTGATGTAATCGCCCTATAGACTGTAATCTTCTGGAAGAGGAGGTATAATTCTAGTAACCTGAAGACCACATCATCAAATTTGGCTTAGATGAGGTGTGTACCACCTATAAAGATTTTTCTGCTATGCTGGGTGTCAACTCAATTATGGTGGCAGTTATGCTGAATATGTCTCGTTCTCCTCGAATGTCACTAGCAGAGTTGGTCCATGTCTCTCCTTCAGCTATCCAACCATTTGTTTATGAAGGTAATATCATTCTACAAGTGGTAATGAACTCTGTATGTCGGAGGGATTTTATTCATAACGTCTTAGTCGGTGCCCTAGCCTTGGGATTGACTGTAAGGATTCTTTTGGTGATAGGTGATCTGATGGCTGACCTTCAGGTAGACACAAAAGTTTTGTGGATGTTTTACCATTATAGTCCAGTGGCAGTGATAGGCCTATTGATGGATCTAGTTTTATCCGAATTCGATCCATTTAAGTGTATATGGATCATGCATAAAATTCGATTATCTGATTACCCGGTTACCCATTTATTAAATGGAGCGGATTTGGATTCATATACTCCGATCCGTTAATAATCTGATCTGATTAATATTTTTAATATATATATATATATATATATATATATATATATATATATATATATAATATTTTTAATTAATATATATTGTATGTAATAATATTTTAAATATTTATTATAACAGTTCTTTATTTCATTATCTATTTATGGAACATTTGCAAAAATCATTTATGAAATAAGATTGAAAATAAAAATGTTCGAATGAAGTTTAATATAAATGGATAATCGGATAATCAAATTGGATCCGAATCCGTTTAACATAAACGGATATGGATTTGGATTTGCCTGATTCGGTCTGAATTCGATCCGTTTACAGGCCTATGCAGTGATACTGGTGGAGACCCTGAATGGCTTGGATGCTTGGAAGGAAGGTCAGGCTGACTTATTCCGAGGGATCCCTAACATGTTATTCATGTGATTATCTGAGAGACTGTGCCCGTCGGCCCTTCCTGAGTACCCTCTGTAAGGTTTTCCCGATTTTTTTTCATAGCCTTTCTTTTTCTTTGGCCCGATGATAGAAAACTGGGTGAATTGGCTTGTAGAGCATGGGGACCTATGTATTTGCTATTATATTCCTGGTGGGGGAGCTTGTATCATGTCTTGTAACTGGGCGATTATAGATACATACGTTTAGTGGGTCATCATCAGACCTCTTTTTACTTTCCACAACGGCTTCTGCACAGAGGAGGATGGGAGGAAATCATTCCTCCGTGCATAACCAATTTTTTTTCTTATGGAAGACTTGACTAAGTCTTTGAGGATGATATTTGGGCCCTTAGGACAGCGCTACCGACCGTCTACCCATCCGTTATAATTTGTTGGGGAGGTTGGGTTCATATCAGGGGACTACCTGAAGTGGTTGTGGAAGCGGGTGGTTGAGAAGATTCTATCTTAGGGGACTGGGCAGAGATGGCTTGTGATGTTTGACACTTTAGAAGAAGGTGTCGTGGTTTCATCCAAACCTTTAAAGGTCTATCACCGCATTCAGAGCCGTAATCAGGAGTGGATTCTTATATTTCTCTAAGGATAAGGAATGATGATGAAGCGGGTCTGTCAAGTAGTTGAAGACAAGGTCTTGGGGTGTGAGAAGTTAGTGTATGTTTTGAGAGGTTTGTGAGAAGGCCGTGTTTAATTTTTTGTGAAGTTGTGGGTTTCTGGGTTTAATGTTTTATGGGTTTGCAAGGGAGTGGGCATTTTTTCATTCCTATCGCTGATATGTCATGTAATAGCTACAGTCTTATTTTGAAATAAAAGAACAATAATTTTGACGTATTTTATTATGTCTTTGATGAATTTTGTATTTAAACTATGTACACCAATCACTAAGGCATAAACAATCCTTTTGTTCATTTAAGTGATGAAGTAGACCATCGTTCTCGAATGTAGAAAAATAACAGTTTGTGAGAGAGAAAAGATCACACCCATGTATGTCTTATGGGCTACCTACATACCTCGATGGGTTTGAAAATTTATGAGCTTCTCTTTTATCGAAAGGAATTTTTGAGAGGATCAGGTGCTAAGAGAGGAAGGAAGAGAGATATTTTTTGAATTGAAGGGGGATGATAAGAGTCGTAGTGCGATGAGAGTTAGAACTAAGGGTAAAAATTCTTGAGATGGTCCAAGTTAACTGAATAATTCATTTCTTCTTCATTGAAATGTGTAAGAATAGCCGCCCCATTGGACAAGATTTTCTTCACAATGTAGGGGCCATTCCAATTGGGTTTGAACTTTCCTCTCGGATCCCAGACGTGTTCTAAAATTTCCTTAAGGTAAAGATCTCCTTCTTGGACACCACGTTCCTTGACCTTTTAGCTAAATGACCACGCAATACAACGATGGTACCCTTATATGTGATATAAATATTTTAAACTCTTTTCATCTAAGAGCAAGAGTTCATCGTAGTGGTTTCGTTGCCATTCTTCTTCAATGACTTTACTTTTGAGCATAACCCGTAGAGAAGGTATTTTAAGTTCTATAGGGAGAATTGATTCCATGCCATATACTAGATAATAATGAGTAGCCCCTGTGGGTGTTCTTATGGAGGTGCGGTAACCCCCAAGGGCATATTAGATTCGATAAGCCCAGTCTCTGTAGCTTTCGATCATCTTGATGATAATGGTCTTTAGTCTTTTGTTGGTAGCTTTAACAACCCCATTGGTTTGGAGTTGGTAAGGAATGTATTTTTGCATTTGAATTCCCCACTCTTCAACTAATTTTATAACCTCCACCTTGAAATGGAGCCCATTATTTAACACTAACTTATGGGGAACTGCATAGTGGCAGATGGTGTTCTTTCTGATGCACTTGGTGACTTACTTCGCATTCAACACTGGATATGAGTCGACTTTGACCCATTTTGTGAAGTAGTCAATGGAGACCAGGATGAATTCATGCCCATTATAAGATTTGGGAGTGACTTTCCTTATGATATCTATGCCCCAGGTGAAAAAGGGCTAGGGAGAAGTCATGTGGTAAAGCTTGCTACTGAGGAGGCAAGTGCCAAAGGTTGGAAAACTGTTGGTATTTGAAAAAATTTCAAATATAAGCACTGCAGTCTTGAGACATGGTGGTCGAGTAATACCCTTGACAAATGATTTTCTTGGCAAACATAATCGTTAATGTCGGGACCATGTTCCCCACTATGGATTTTTTGCATCATGTCTTCGATCCCAGCCCTGCTATGCAATGTAGGTGGGTTCTATTGAAATTTATTTTGAAGAGTGACTTATCACAGATAATGTACTGAGAAGCTATTTTGCAAAGAGTCGCACGACCTTTCTTGTCAGCATCTCAGGGATACCTACCATGTTTGAGGAGGCATTAAATGTCTTAATACCATTATCCTACAATGTCCGTATCTTCTTCTGTAATGAGATCGATGGGGTAGCAGTGAGTGGGTGCTACCTATTTCTAGACTAGATAGGGAGTCATCGTTATTCCCTCAGGCCTGTCGACCATGGAGGTTAAGGCTGCTAATGTGTCGACCAGGATATTCCTTGAACAAAGAAGGTAATGGTAAGTGACATCTTTACATTGGGAGGAAAGCTCTTCTAGGTGATAATAGAAAGGTAGGAGCTTCTCATCTTTAACTTTCCATTTCTTGAGGATTTGCTTTACAATAAGGGATGAGTTTCCATAGACGTCCATGCATTTGATTCCTTTTCCGAGGGCGATCTTGATCCCTACGGTGCATGCCTTATATTCTGTTATGTTTTTAGTGAAAGGAAAACCAACTTAATGGCAATGGGGGTGTGACAGTTATCGGGGGAGATAAAATTTATCCCAATACCTTAACATTTCTTATTAGCAGCTCCGTTAAAGAACATCTGCCACCTAAGGTCCTCGTGAGAGGTGCAGAGGATGTCCCCATTTGGGAATTTAAACATACACTGCTCAGTTCCCTCTATGGGATTATTATCAAGGTAATCGGAGATGGCTCTCCTTTTCATAGTTTTCTGCATATTTAAGTGATGTCAAATTCGGCCCGTATCACCACCCAGAAGGCTATGTGGCTAGATAGAGCGGGCTTTTTAAATAAATATTGAATCAGATCCATTCAAGACACCAATTTGATAGGGAATGCTATCATGTAGTGCCGGAGTTTCTGTGTGACGCAGACCAAGGTGACACATGCCTTCTCTAAGGCGCTATATTTTACCTCATGATCGGCTATCTTTCGACTAGCGTAGTAAATTTCTCTCTCCTTACAAGATTCCTCAATGTATTGGGCTAGCATAGTCCCTGCTGTAGTGTTAGTGACAATCAAGTATATGAGGAGGAGACTATACTTCAAAAGCATGAATATTGGAGGCTGGGTGAGGTATCGTTTGATCTGATCGAAGGATTCTTGAAACGGCTCATTCTTAACTTTGGTTGAATCCTTCAGAGAAGTTTGAAAAAGGGCTCGCAGATAGAGGTCGGTCGGATGATGACTCAACTGACTTATTATATCTTACCTAAGAATCCACGCACTTCTTTCTTAATCCGAGGTGGTGGCATCTCGAGTATGGCTTTCAGTTTGGCGAGGTCTGCCTCAATTCATTTTCACTGACCATAAATCTGAGAAGTTTTCCTTTAGTGACACTGAAGACGCATTTATGTGGGTTGATTCGCATCCGATATTGTCATAACTGCTTGAATAATTTCCTCATGGCATGAATGTGACCTTCCCGAGTCTTGGACTTAATAATCATGTTGTTGACATAGACCTCGACTTCTTTGTGGATAAGGTCATTCAAGATGGTTGTATCAGCCCTATGCTAGGTAGTCTTGGCATTCTTCAGATCGAATGGCATAACTGTGTAGCAAAAGGTTCCCTATGGGGTGATGAAGGCGGTATTTTCTTGGTGGTTAGGATTCATCTTAATCTAATTATAATAGGCAAAACCATCGATAAATGACTTGAGAGCGTGACAGGAAGTTTTGTCTATGAGCATGTCTATGTTAGGCAGAGGATAATCATCCTTTGGGGATGACTTGTTCAGATCTCGATAATCAGCGCACATGTGGACTTTCCCTCCTGATTTTAACACGGGAACGATGTTTTCAAGCCACGTAGGGTATTCAACCATGCGAATGAAGCCTGCATTTAACTATTTCATTACCTCATCTTTGACCTTGTAGGACTATTATGTTCGGAGCTTTCTCAGTTTTTGCTTGACAGGTTTGCTCGCTGGGAAGTTAGGGAACTCATGTTGTGTTATATATGGGTTAATTCTACGAATGTTGTTATAGGAACATGTAAAGACCACAAATTCCTTCAGAAGCTCTTCAAACTATGACCGTTCATGCTCGTCGAGGGTGGACCCTATTCTAATCTCGTGAAGGTAGCTACTAGAATCGAGATTAATAACAACAGTCTCATCATCATTAGTTTGAACGCGGTTATGTTGTTTATTTTTTCCTTATTGAGATCAGTTAAGAATTGTTAATTTATTGAATCCTCCTCATCAAAAGTTTGATTAGAATCGAGACAATAAATGTAAGGCACAATAAGATACTCAAAATCATCATTTATTTCATTGAAAGAGTTTTCTAGAAATATAACAGTGAGGACCTCATCAAAGGAGGACTTTTTTTACTAATACATCAGAAATAGGATAAAAAACACTAGGTTCGGGTAACTCTTGAAGAGAATGGAAGACAAGGTTCTGGTTGACTTGAGTGGGCTAAACAAGAATGACATGCCAATTGAGTAGGGGTGCTTTAGTAGCGGTGATCTTCTTAGACGGGTCAGACAATGCGTCTTCCTGGAAAATCATGTAGAGGTTAAGTCCCAGTGTGTACAGGTCGAACGACTTATCGGTATCATTATCCCCCAAATTTTCAGTTCTTTCCATGGAATTATCTATTAGAGGCTTCACCTCATGTTTATGCCCTTCATCCCAAGCGCTGTTATCTTCAAAGAAGATTTCCAGTCCCAGTTCAATATTCTTGTCTGTAGGGTCATACCACGAGAAATCCTCACCCTCCTTGACAAACCTCCCATTCAGGGAGTCTCTTGAGATGGTTTTTTTTACTTTATAAGCTTCTTTTATGATATGATCGACGGTGTGCCTTGAGTTTAGTTGGTGATGTTTGGTAGCCGAGGATGCATGAGAGAGGCTTTATTTATGACTATCTGTTTAAGGATTCTTTATTGGCGTCGACCCAGCCCCTTCCTGGAATAAAGTGCATATTTTTGAACATCTGAATAACATTGACATTTTCATGAGGTTTTTTCTTTAGACACACTTAGTCTTTCAAAATTTTCCTAACTGGGGCAAGAAGTGGATCGATATTGAAATCGAAAAGGAACACGTCGTTGGCCCTGTGCTGAATCTCTAGTATCGTGTTACTAGTGCTAGTTCCATTTAAATTATCGCCATCCTAAAGAATTGTGATGTGACCATTAGCAAAGAACTGCAATTTCTGGTGGAGAGAAAAAGGATACCCCCTGTATACTGTGGGGCCATGGGCGGCCAAGGAGAAGGATGAACCTAGTGGGTATATCGATGAGTTACAATTTTGTTATGGGGTGGATAGGGCCAACCCCTAGCGTAATCTTTATGGAAAGCATAACTTCTAGTCAAATATTATCATAAGCACGCACGACAATGGATGTTGGAATGAGATCACTAACTTTTGTCCCTAGGTAATTGAGAGATCTGAGTGGACAAACATTGACGGCAGACACATTATCTATAAGTTCCAATATAACTGTCTTCCACATGACTTCAACGGAGATGTTAAGGGTGTAGTTATGATTATGACCGATCTTTAGAATTTCTTCTTCGGAGAAGGAGAGAAGTCTAGTAGAGGTCAGAGATCCAACCATATTTACTGCTTCTTTAGCAGTAGTAGAGGGAGGAATCACGGGTCCCATGAGGAGTTTTACAAAGGAATTTCTATGAAATTTGGAGGACATGAAGAGTCCCCATAAGGTGATGTTGGCTTGAGTCTTTTTGAGATGGTCGAGAACCTTGCTTTCTTTAACTGTTATTTCTAGCATCGTCGATGACTCCTTTTCCCTTATCTGTTCCGGCTGATTAAGGAATTGGGTCTTTGTAATGTCACTTGGATCGGGTCATGTGGTTAATGGAGGCAAGGAAGAACAAGAACCCTATGTCTTCATGTACTTCTGGAGTAATGGATACTTTTTTGACGCCCTACTAATTATTTGAAGGAGATCATCCCATAAAGGGGCAGTTGAACTAATTTTCTACAGTTTAACTCATTATTTGAACTATCAAAATTGTCCTCTCATCCAGTGGAAATGATGCCATCCTTCAATGCAAAATCGATGCACTCAACAACTTCCATGGCCTCATCATATATATCTCCCCACTCAGTGTGGAAGTGATGGAATGAAGGGACCATACGCCCTTAGAACTTCAGGATCGTAAGTAACTCGGAGACACTGTATATCCTTTTCTCCCAAAGGAACATGTGTGATATTACCTGAACAATGTCATTTAGGGTAAATTCTTTGGTGGTCACAACCCATTCATCTAACTCTAGGGACCATCTTTAGGCTTCCATAAATAAACCTCTTAACTTATGACGATCAATAGTCATATTCAAGGGAAATTTTAGTCCGAACTTTCAAAATTGGTCTAGAACTATATGTAATTCCTTGCTTCCCCCTTCCGAGCGAGTACAAACATCAATGAGGCTTGGGTGATGAGTGATAGAGCTTGATCTACATAGTTTGTAGGACGCAAGAGAAAGGATGGGTAAACTTTGAGGGGTTTTGGTGAGATGGTAGGAAAATTGGTTGTTTTATGGCTAAGGGGGTCAAGTTTTGGATTTTCTTCTTGAGGGTTATCAATCTTTGCATTGAGTTGGACAAGGATGGCCATTAGATCTGGTTGATCATTCGCAGCCTCGTCATTGCTTTCCATGAATAATCTTCTGAGGGATAACTTGAACTTGGTGGAAGAAGCAAAAGAAGCAACGGATCTTCAGGGTGGTTTGACAGAAGATCAAAGCCATTAAGGAGTTAGGCAAAAAATCGGGGTACATGATCACACCTGAGAGGAAAAATGACATTTGTCTTATTTTGAAGGAAAAAACAGTATTTTTAGTATTTTATTTTACTTTTTGGCAAGGGAGAAAATATTTTTGGTATTATTTTTATTAAAACAGGGAAAAAAGAAAATCCTCAGCATGGTTATTATTATTAGGTTTCACTTGCATTATGTTTACCCAAGATGCAAGAAGCATTCCGTACACGACCCAAGTCTAGGAAAAAGATAGGGTATATGATGTAAGTTATACAGTTTGACTTGTTTTCAGACTCACAGATAGGGTCCTGTTTTAAAAGTGTGCTGAATATCACGATTTTCTTTTTTTGGGGGGGAGGGGTAAGATGACCCAAAATTTGGCAGAGTTTTGGATTAAATCCGACAACCTAGGTATGAGTGTCGTAGGGTAGACGCATATATAAGGTTGATTCACTTGGTGGGTTAGTGTAAAGCTCCCCCCCATTTGGCATGACTTCCATGATATACCTCTTGCCTATAAGGGAAATCATCAATCGTTATGTGTGGATAAGTCATTTGATATGCTTGAGTGTACATGAATCGCCTCACGATATATCACGGGGAGACGATACGTGTGAGTGTGAATTTGATATACTCGATATGAACGAGTTCCTAGCTATATACCTCCCATTATGAGTTCGGTAAGAGGGACGATACAGAGGGAACCTTTCAATATACATCGAAGGTACTAGGCCAATGGAAGGTGGGAATCATATCACTTAGGTTAACCGTGCCCCATAGGCACTCCACCCGTCACGAAGTGACCCCTAGTACGGGACAAAGTTTTGGTCAATATTGCCATGCTCAGGTGATGTAATGTGCAAGAATGCATGAGTATTAATTAGTATATTATGGAGAGTTTTATGCATTATATATAAGAGAAATACTATCATTATGAGGGAGAGTATAAAATATTCAAGTAGAATGAGGTAAAGGGGAATAAACATGGTAGGTAAAACTAGCAAGTATATACATCGAGACTATTCAAAGGTTTATGATATATATAAAGTGTGAGGCACGTGGATATACATAAGTGAGTGATAAATATGTGTGAGTGAAGATAGCATGTGGATATATGTGAGTGAGAGAAAAATGGGAGTGTGTGCTAGTGTAACTAAGCATGGATATCTACAAGTGGTGTGTGAAACATGTGAGTAATCATAAAGCTATATAAAAGTAAGAAGAATGTGAGAGTGTGTGATAGTGAGACTAAGCATGAATATCTACGAGTGGTGTGTGCAATATGTGAGTAAGAGTGAGACTATATATGAGTGAGAGTGTGCAGAGTGAAACATGGTGAATATATACAAGTAAAGAGTGAAATGTGGTGAATATATACAGGTGAGTAAAAGGTGAAACATGTGATAAGAAGATGATATAAACATGTGATATAAAAAGAGCATAGTAGATACGAATATCATGATAAGAATGAAACATATATACAAGATCTAAGTATAAGGGGACGGATAACATATAAGTGGAGGCATAGTCCTCTAAAAAATCCCCAGCGGAGTCGCCACTGTGGGCATCCGGGTCAGATTCCTCTGGTGCGGGCCGACCCCGAAATTGGAGGGGAGGGAAAATCATAGAAATCCTTCTCTCCTGTATATGGAAAGATTCGAGGATATGGGAGTCCTCTTTCTGCCACTCGCGTTGTTCTTTGCGAGTTTCCTTAGATATAAATTGAACGTCATTAATAGGGTAGAAACACGAAGAAATTGATTGAAAATAGGAAAAAGAATTGTAGTTATCCCGAGAGAATGACATCAAAAGATATATTGATGTGTACAAAACCAAATGGAATAAGGGTTCGGGGATTAAGTTATGAAATGGGAAGGTGTTTGGAACCCATCTCATCCTTTTGGTCTCTCATGGGCTATGATAATATTCTCATTTTCTCCAAAGTGTGATACGTGTGTATATGTGTGCGGTGTAAATAACGAGAGAAAGAAATCACCCGAATCCCTTCACGGAAAAGATGAAAGGAATCATTTTAAGGAGTGTAAAAAAGAAATAACATAAAAATATAATGTGAGTATCCATCAGATCATAAATTACTATGAAGAAGTTAATGAGTATATCGAGCGAAACAAAAATATATAGGAGTACGCATACTCACAATACTTATAAATACAAGAAAACAAAAAATGGATAAATGAGAAAATAGGACTCGATTCCCTATATTATCTCGGGATGCCTACATAGCCCAAAAGGAATCAAAGTCCACGTAGTTTGATAACATGTAAGGGTGGGTTCAACCCATAAATCCTAATTTGGAACTTCCTCTAGTATGTGCTTAGAAAATGTGCGCAGGTATAGAAAGTGTAAAAAATAAGGAAATTCTAATTTATAGTTTATAAGAAAATCCTTTTTTGGCTTTTTAAATTTTATAAAAATAGGATTTATGTGTACTAAATGTAAGGACACATTTCCAATTGAGTCAATATGTATGTATTTTCTTAATTCTGGACAAAACACTTTGAGTCATAGGGTAAAAGTTATGTTTGTGTCCTTTCTAGCCTATGACATGCTTGTTAAAGACGTATCGTCCAAGTCAAAGAGAATACATCATCATGTCGAGTTTCGTGCCATATTTCATCATCAACGTTCCAAGGATCTGTGATAACCCCGCCTAATAAAATACCGGGCGATAACTCCTATATCAAATTAAAACAGGAGTCTTTTATGGTTCATCCTCAGCATGACTATCGAAAATCAATTTAATTACTAATATCCTATTAGGCTGGCGTCAAATTTTAATTAACTAATCTTTTTAACCAAACCAGTTAAATAAATAAATTACAACAGTTGTATGGAATAACTGAAATGAAATAAAGTAACCGAACACTCGGTACAAAATAATACAACCAAATCGAATGCCGCACGAATAAGTGAGTACAGTTGGGCCATCAACCCGGATATGTATACAATACCTCTTATCTAGATCTCAATGATAGAAGCATCTATAATAAATCTGCATGCATTCACAGCTGCTACAGCAAACATCTGGCTCGTAGGAATCATCATTCAGGCGTCCCTGTGTCTGGACACCTATATATATATATATATATAGATATAGTAAAAGAGGGGAAAATAGAGAAACGGCTCAGAGCCCGAGTTTTGAAAATATTTTAGCAAGTGCATAAAATCCATATTTTTAAGATATGATATTTCTCATATTTAAACTGGTATCGCACTCTCATAAGATACACCTCACCCCTCTTCTAATAGTGCACAACTATCGTATATCTTTTAAACAACCTAGTTAAGCCACCCTGCCTAACTGATGTATTTACCATCTTCTAATAATCCTCATTAATCCGAGTACGAAGGACTAAAATTCTCCCCATTCCCAACATTATGTTACGTTCATGCGTGAGGTGTCTCACGAAGCGAAATCCAAACAAGGCACCCTCCCCCCCCGATACACTATTACGTGACAATGTTGATCGTCGGGATCCATTAGGCCCTCAGTACATACAACATCTTATAATATCCTTTATATATATATATATATATATATATATATATATATATATATATATATATATATATATATTTAGTTCTCATTAGAACCTACGATTCATATTCATATAAATTCGGATATAAATTTACCTGAAAAAGTATATCACTTTATTCATTCTTTTACCTTTTATACAAGGTTACGTTATATGATATCTCATCTCATATATAACAATATACTACACGCAACAAGTATAATAATCAATCCACCCAGCTATAATATAATTAGTTTAGTCATTTTTATTTACTAAGCAACGGTGGAACATGAAAAGTATATATGTATTTTATTCTCAGTACATACAATCATATCTGACACCCCTAGGCTAAGCCGTAGTACACACATACTCTGCTATCTAATCTCGGTACATCATGTATATAAGGATCACGTTTTTTGAATCACTCAAGAACCGTATCAATACAAATCACACATATAGGAGGCGAACATAGTTCACATATCCGTGGGTCACACACATACCTACGCTCCCACATTCAGCTTACTTATTAACTACAAATAGTCCATTCAGAACTATGCCCTTAAGGTACTAAATCTAAATCCCCCCCGAAGGCGCGCAAGATAAGATCGTCCTCTATCGAAAGCCGACTTCCCGTGATAGCAAGCATGGTAGGTATGTCATACACATAATAAACAATAATAAAGGCAAGCATTCCACTTATATAAATATAACATCAATAAGGCATTTACACGACCATATGATAACGATAAGTATTTATCTCACCTATACAAAATTTCCCGTAGGTATTTATTTAACCCATATATGTAATAATATTAGGGCATACGCATAGCCCATATAATAAATCCCATACGTAGTATATTTATATCTCGAATATCCTACACATTTATCGATTATAACTGATACTCAATATATTATTTCCTAGCGTTTCTCACCGCACGATGATAATACCAATAACATCGTTATATTTATTCATTTTATATTATATATAATTTAATGACATCTTCTATACTATCTAAATCACTTCCCAATATATATAACCCTAATTTCCAAACTCTATAGCAATAGCCAATAACCTCGAGTGTTCCCTTTCGTAATAATATAAACATTCATACACTTAAAATACTACCCTAGTACGTACTCTCTTATTTAATATTCAAATCTCTCCTTAATCACTTCATGAAGATTTGTATAAATAATTTCGAATGTACCAATTTGTAATAGTTAAATAGCATACGCACTACGTACCTTGATTCCTTAGGTATCTCCTCACTTATAATAATCGTCATCCATAGACACATAGGATAATTGCTAGATTCTTTGTAGTATGAATCCTAAATTTCATCCTAGTCACCTCGTAGGATTTTACTCAACCAAAATCGGTATATAAATACCCTTTTTACGCACACAATTACTTATATAAAATTGCCCACCGAAATACCTCTCCAAGTATTACTCCTCACGAACACCCCTATTTGGGTAAGTCTTGGATTTTACTTTCAACTAACCCCAAGTACACATCTCATTTGAATAATTATTTAAAAGTCCCCACACTATTTTTAGGAACCCCAAACGTCTCACTCTATAATTTATTTTCCTAAAAAATACACATTATGTGCCACACCATTTTTACACTATCCTAACCCAAATTATCTTGCTTAAATGGTTAGGAATAATTTTCCCCTGTTGTATATTTATTTCCTCAAATAAAAAATCTAGGAATAATTTAATTTGGGTTTTAACCCATATACACTGAACCAACCGAAACTGCCAGAATTTCGGAGGGATCGATCGATCCCTAGCATCGATTGATCGATCGATCGATCGATCTGGCAGCTTCTTCTCCGAGAAGATGTCCATCCATTAACCTTCCCCCAAGCTTTTATCTCCTCTTCTAACATCCTCTAACCTCAATCAACAACGTATTTATACATCAAAGGGGTTCTAATCATCCTAGAACCGATTTTCAACAATTAATTTCAATAAACTCAAAGTTTCTCAAATTGGGTATTAATCAAGTTATATCCGTTTAAATCTTCCGAAAATCCATTTGATCCATGAAAATCCAACCCAAAAATCTTTAGTTTTATACCAACTATAATATGAGAAATTAACACACTAAATCGTAAAGCAAGTTAAACACTTGCCTCGTGGATAAAATCCGACAACCCCGAATCGAATCTCGTAAAGTTTGGCCTGGAATTCCTTTTCTTCCTTCTTCTCTTCTCTTCTTCCTCTTCTCTTACTTCTCTCTTCTCTTTCTCTCTCTTAAGGCAGATTTTGGGGAAGAAATGAGGGCTATCTCTTATTAAACCCGAAATTGGGTATGTAAAATGACTCGTGTACTCATTTGCGAGTCCCTAATAGTCCAAAAATTCCCGGGACCTAAACACTACCCATGGATACTCTATTTTGACTATCTCGGCCATTCCGAACCCAACAGCGCACTCAATCTCCATCCGAGCCACTTAACTAAAATTAACTAATTTAAACCCAACACGTTCAATACGCGTGTTTTCCAATTAAAATATTTCCCTCTGTCACTTTACCCAACTGCGACATGCAATAAAAATAAGCCATTCATTTACTTAGTCTCGTAAGAAAAATATAATCCATGTAAATATTAATCCGAAACTTGAAAACTAATATTTACTATTCACTTTATAATATTAAATTTATTTAATTTCACTCATAAATTCCAGAATTACTATTCATGGAAATTCCTCAAATTTCCAAATTACAGCCACAGTGTAATTTAAATATCTTTAAAAGTACGGGGTATTACAGGATCTCTCGGGTATGAATGCATATTCTATGTTGAGCCTTGGATATTTTAATTTTGGGTGTTAAACTTATTTTAAAAGGTCTTAAAATGACCTTATATTATTTTAAAGAAGAATATTTTATTCTTGTGTGCATTGTTCGAACATCTTACTGGCTCGTTCGAACGAGATTTGATAGCCTCGTTTGAACGACTTCTAACGAGATCCTTTTTCATATTCATTGAGATCTAGTGAAGAGTATTTTTATTATCGCTAGAACAAGATTGAACGTTGTTCGAATGACTAGGCACGAATTTAAAAAAAGTTAGTTTTTCCTTTAACTTCCCACTACTTCTTTTAATCCATTTTAAGGAATGCGGGAGTATAGTTTTCCATGGGACTTTTCATCATTTTAGAGAGATATATCTTTACAGAAGTCCATGAGAGTTTTTATTGAAGATTTATGATTTGGTTTTCAAAAACAAAAACCATGTTTACACCCAACTAGTTTAGATCCAAGATTCATGTTTTGAGATGGAGCTTTGGCACTGTGTTTATTTTCTACATTGTTGAGAAGTGTTCTTGCAGAGGATTATGTGCTCATTGGTTTACATACAGTAGAATCCCTATGTGTGATGGTTACTGTCTCCTACCCTGGACTTCGAGGCGTAGGTGGCTTTTTGTGTTGTCACTAAGTAGAGGTTGAAGGAACGAAGAGCATCAAGGCATGCTAGGGCATCGATTCGTTGTGTAAATATTCTCTCATGTCCTTTTTATAATTTCATACTTAGCGGCCTTTGTGATTGGGCCATTCGAGGTTTTTTCCTCGTACATCGGGCATAGTGATTGTTTATTTTATCTTGCAATTCACACCTTGATGCATGATTAAGTTAACACGATAAAATTGGTTTAATAAAAAATTATTTTATTTGGTGCTTAATTAATTTTGGTAATTTTGTTTATGTTTATTTAACTTTGAATTAATTTTGTTTAAGTCAATATTAATTTGCGAAATAAAATTTTAATTTGGTTTGTGTAAAATTTGGAACCATCCTAATTGACGTTTCAAGTGGTATCAGAGCGAGTTCACTAAATTATTGTGTTAGATCCTTTTAGTCTTAAATATGGAACATTTAGCTTATCGAGGTTTCCTATTTTTGATAATGGAAAGAGCATATGAGATCCTCACTTAAGTTATTAGATGAGTGGGTTTGGCAAGTGGTTATTAGAGGGTTGTCCCCACCAACATGTTTAGTAGGAGAATTTCATGTTCCTAAATCCATAGAAAGATGGGGTGAGGATGTGCATAAGCTAGAAAACTATAATTCATGTGGTGTAAATGCTCTTTTTAGTGTCGTCACACCGGAGGAGTTCAGTCGTATTATGACATGTGAAACGTCTAAAGAGGTTTGGGATCATCCATGAGGGTACTAGTACATTAAGGCTTCCAAATTCCAAAACTCCACCCCTCAGTTTGAACCATTAAAATGGATGAGAGTGAATCTTTAGATGAGTTTTATACTAGTTTGTATGATATTGTGAACTCATATTTTAACTTGGGAGAGAAGATACCCGACAACCATGTCATAAAGAAAATTTTGAGGTCATTACCCGAAAGTTTTAATCCAAATGTGACCATTTTGAATTCTTTAGGCACTTTAAACTTTGCGAAACTTGAAGAGCTTGTAGGTGAATTACAAACCTATGAACTTGACATGTTTTCCTCCAAGAATGTGACGAATAAAGATAAGGGCATAACTTTGAAAGCACGAAAGGAGGAAACACCTATTTTAGATGATGAGTCTGACATTGACTTTGATGATATGGCTATTTTGCTAATAAGTTCAAAAAATTCCTCACGTTGAATAAAGAGATATTTAAAAATGATTATACAAAATTTGAGAAGTCTAAGTATAACAAGGCCAAGAAACTACCTAAAAGTCCGAATGATAATATTAAGAGGGACGGGTCGAATAGATATTTTGGGTGCAAAGGGTATGGTCATAGGGCAGCTGAGTATCCCACTAAACTAAGGAAGGAGTTTAAGAAACCTATTGCTTACAATGCTTCTCTTAGTGATTGTGAACCGAAAGAGTGACCCGATTCCCCAGGGAGCTTAACTTCCCCGCGTTCATGGCTAGTCATGCTAGTTTTGATGATAAATCTTCCCATAAAGATAGTTATTTGCATGACACTTCCAAGGCCATTGTTTATGAATCCTAAGTGTTTGATGGTAGAGAGTTTAGAAGAGAGTGAGAGTGAAGAGGAGGAGGAGGATGTTCGTGAACTCCAAGTTGCCTTTCGTGAGTTGTATGCGGAATCATTGAAATTGAAAAGGCTAACTTGAAGTTAGAATCTAGGATGAAAGAATATGCCATAGTAAATGATGAGAGTGTTTTAATTAAAGATCTTAAGGGACGTCAGATGACTCTTAGGAGAAGCTAGAATATGTTGAAGGTGAGAGAGATAGTATTCGAGGTTTAATGGAGGTTATAAAGAAAAAGCTTCTTGATTTTGAAGAGACTAGGAGTTTACTTGATTCTAGGATAGTGGAGCTTGAAGCTAAATTATGAGACTAGATTCCTCAAGTTTGATTTGGAGTATAGATCCACAAAATTGGATAAGATGTTAGGCACCGTAAAAAAAATGACAAGTGTGGCATTGGCTTTGGCACTTAAAATTCTTCCGCTAATAAAACCTAAACTATGATTTTAAGTGAGTCAACCGTTGATGAGAATGTTAGAAAAGGACAACCCTTGGGTAATACTTATCACTGTGATTTCACTTGCACACATTGTGGTAGGAAGGGTCACCTTAGGAGGTTTTGTTTCCATCTTAGAAATCTTCCTATGAAGTTCAAGGGCAGAGTCACCAAGGTCACCAAAACCTGAGAGCATCACGTTACACCTATGTGGGATAAGAGATCCAATTTGTAGGCTTTACATGATAGACTTTATGATTCTTATTTTCTTGCACATGATACTTACCATGCTAGATCTAAAGGTTGATTGTGTTAGTTTTGTTTACATACACTAACTGTTCTTTATGATATATTCTTGCTAGTTGTATGTTCGTTAGTCATGTTCTAATTTATGCTTCATCATATATATTTTTCTATAATTATGAAAAGTGTATCTTTGTGTTTTGATTTTTCATTTATTGAGTCCTATTAAAAAACACAAAAAGATTTTGTTTGTCTCTTAAGTTATCTTTCTTTTAAATATATTTAAATAATTTAAAAACTTAAAAAGTTTTCTTTTGTTTATGTATTCTTTAGTTTTACACATTTTGTGTGGCATATCCTTATGTTTGAATCCTATATCACTCCATATCTATGTGGATAGAACTTTTGGTTATGGATTTTAATCCTTAAATTGTTCTTTATCATGCTTGTATGGAGTAGTTTGACTTTGATTTGATTAATGGATTCTCTTTGTATATTCCTCCTCACACACATGCATGATCTCTTTTGAACTTAAACTTCACATGTTATATTTAAGCTAAATGGGATGTTCTCCCATCAATTTTGTCATCTACATATTTTATGTCTAGGGGGATTTATGGATGTAAGAACTGTTGCCCATGAGATTTATTTGAATTGTATTGAAAATAGATAAGGGTACATAGGAAAGGTCTTCGAAAGGATAAAATCTACTTTACGAGAAAGCCACTGTTGGCAAGAGCCTAATGAAAAGATTAAAGGCAATAAAAATAAAAATATTACCAAAGGCCAACATGGTTTAGTTTGTTTGATCTTTAAAAAGAAATAACTTCAAGATAATTGAAAAAAGAAAGGAAAAGAAAATATGTAATATGTTTATCTTTTAATGGTGTTTAGTTTAAGATCATCAGGTTTTCATAATGAATCCTGGGAATTATTATTATGCCATGACACTATTGATTTGTAGAATCTTTAAAATTCTAGGCTTGTGTACATTGTGCTTGCTTATTCTTTGAGTTCTCTTTATTTTGTCACGCGAGGCTAAATCTATAATGACCCGACCCGGATTTATGGGTTACCTGTGAGTCAACCCGGTCCGAATAGGACGTTAGGTGTGAGGTGCAATTAAACAACCTATATAATGTTTCTAGTTCAATTTTATTTTAGTTAACATTTCACTTGTTTAGCATGCGATTCTAGTTTCAAGATGAACAACGGGAGGAACCCAAAGGGAGCACTCCGAGTCCAAGTAAACAGAGCTAATAACGTAAATAAATAAATAGAGTACACTTACCTGAACAACGCCCTCAAAATACGAACCTGCTACCCAACCTTCCGTAATCAAAGCGAGGGTGTGAGCCTATGACCAGTGGGAATATACAAGTAGTATTGAAACGAACCGCAGTAAAAGAATACTCACACGCTAGAATCACATGAATGCAAATATATATATATATATATATATATATACACCTTTGAAAAAAGCATATTCAAATGCGTTAACCGTTTTACTTTCGAAAACTTTACACATCCAAATTAATTTACCTTAATATTATAAAGACTTCCTTTGTTCACACTTAACCCTTATCACTTTGTCTAACACACCCGGTTTCACACATGACACCACTACACTTGATTTATTTCAAACCATTCCTTTACCGAAATTATCACTTTATATTCATTTGAATATACTTTAGTATTTTCATTGAAAATCATCATTTTAACACAGGCATACACCGTATTAGAAAATACTTGTTTATCGTTTGAAAACCCTTAAATACATAATTATGCAAATTCTGGGTTTAACAGCTTAGGTTACTTAACAACCCATTTGCCCATGTTGCTTTACCCTTTTTACCTTAACTTATGGACATTAATAGATTTATGCATTTATTTGTCCATTTTACCTTTACCAGAATATTTAATTTATTTACTCAAGTTAGGTTGTATTAACACATTTTACACACAACCCATTTCTTAACATTTTTCATATTCCTTTAATATTTTCTCGGAATCTTCCTTTTTATTGCATACATACACGGGCCCCGGACCGAAGGCTATGCGCACCATATGCTCTGGAAAGTGATTTAAGGCTTTTCACCCAAGGGCTCCGGGCCCTTCTTGCTTATTCCCAGTTGCATCTGTGTCCTTATTAATGTGTTTAACATTTTACACTTGTCCACATTATTCCACTTCTTTACTTTTACCCGGTTGAAGCCAAAATCCGGAGTTAACCGTCCATTTTTCCACTAACACTTGGAAAATTATTTATTTTCTTCTTTAATTCCTTTATACTAACTCATTCACACTTTAGGACTTAATTCATTTTCACACACACTTGTGTAAAGACATTCTTCAACATTTTTATTTCATAAAAATTTCCCACTTTAAGTAAATTATCAATTTACCCTTTGTTTACTAAACTTGCAATTTAGTCTCTTAACAAGTGTCATTTCCCAAAAAGGTTATTAAGTTTTCAACTTAACATTCAAAACACTTTAGCCATTTTAACACTTGTTTAATACCACACTATTATCCAATTCTCGCACTTGACACCTTTTCACTTTATATAGGTAGACTAATATCTTTATGTAATACACTTCCATTTTTCACACATTCTCTTAAAGACCAAAATTCTTAATTGTCTTATTTAATGTTTAGACCCAACCAAAACTTTCCTTAAATTTGTTCACATATTTATTATCAAAACACTACAAGTCTATATGCATGAGAAAGTGGACTTAAATTTTCTAAATCCTTTTTCGTAGTTTAAACATACATTTATTTTAGAATTTATACCATTTGCAACAAACATGCATTTTCCTTTTATTCTAAACAACAATAATAATAATTCCTTACATTTTTATTCCATAAAAATGTCCATTATTTTATTTTACTAGAAAATATGCTGGAATAACATTTCTTACATTTTTATTCCGTAAAAATGTTTATTATTTCTCTTTACTAGAAATAAACCAAAATGACATTCTCTTACATTTTTATTCCATATAATGTTTATTATTTCATTTTACTAGAAATACACCAAAATAATGTCATCACACATTTATTTCATAAAAGTATCCAAATTTCTGGTTTAATTGAAAATACACAGCAATATTATTTTCTAGCATTTTTATTCCATAAAAATGGTTACTTCAGATTAAATATAAAATACACAATAATATTATTTTCTAGCATTTTTATTCCATAAAAATGGCTATTTTCAGATTTAATAACACATCATTTTTCTCATAATCCTACTCTTAATTATATATAATAGTAAGACTACAAGATTCAACAAACAGAGTCTAAATATACTAAGAGTAGATTACCCTAACAAAATGGTTTTCAAAGTAGTTGTGGTGTTGAAGATGGGTGACTCCCCCACCTTCAAAGGTGGCCTTAAAGGGAGTCACAAAAGCTCCACCAAACAGACCTCCATAGAAGCTCCAGTACACTACAAGAAAAGCTCCATTAAAACCCTCTACAAAAGCTCTATATTCTTGTAATAGTAAATCCTCAACTATCCATGAGAAATCCCCAACAACCACTACCTTATTTTCGTAGCTCTACATTTACAAGAGTGGGGAAATAAGTGTTGTGGTGGTGACTGTATTCTATTTGGCTCAGACTGTTGAAGATAGTGCACAAAGTGGGAATAAATGTGAGCTCTCTTCGAAGGAGAAAAATGGGAATAGTTCACCCACATACTCTCTCCCTTATACACAAACAAGTGTGTGTGTGTGGGGGGGGGGGGGGTACTAAATAATAATCTTATTATCCCAACATCTATCCATACGGGTTACTAAAGATCCCATGAATCGGCACCATAATAAATCTACGGATGTCGTGTTGACAGCATGCTGGTGGCAAGTAGATTTGCAAAACCCTTGGTTTTTCTCTTAATTACCAAAATAAATGAATGCCAAAATTTACTACCCATGTTGATTATCTCGTCGATTGAAAGTCAGGCTAAAGTCTGACATGAAAGAGAATCACCCATCACGAAGATGACAGCACAACGAGTGAACTGAATCCTCCCTGATCACTTGAGCGATGAAGCCCGGGCTTCGTCATTCAAACGACAACCTCAGTCGTTCGAACGACAAGTATATACCTAGCCTCCACAGTGGACAAAGATTGGAGTTTTGCTTCTGGCTAAACTAAGAGACACGAGCACTCAGAAATTAAAATCACCCACTCGAGGAGCTCCTACATCCATCAACATCCCCGACCCAATCGAAATTCGAATAAACAGACAAAGGGTTATCAGTATAAAAGGAATACCAAATACCGTAGGAAAGAGTGCCACTCATTTATTTGATGATGTTTTTAAGTGCGAGTAAGTGAGGCTCTTTCGAGGATGCTTGGTATCGTGCACATACTCCGATTCTAAAGGTAATGTCAAGACGACTAGATATCAAGTAGATAAGACTACCTATAATGCTCCTATAAAGGGTTTGGGTCTTCAAACCCCTTTGGTCGTTCCACGTAAACTTCCTCTTGTAGAATTCTGTTAAGGAAGGCACTGTTGACATCCATTTTAGTATAACTTAAAGCACGAGTGACATGCTATGGAGAGTAGTAAGTAGACAAACTCTATCCTAGAAACATGAGGGAATGTCTCGTCAAAGTTTACACCCTCAATATATGTGTATCCTTGACCGACCAACCTATCCTTATTACGAACTATGGTATCATTCTCATCCATCTTATTCTTGAAAATCCACTTGGTATTTATGACATTAGTCTTGCTAGGTCAGGGGACTAACTCCCAGACATTGTTCTAGAAAAATTCAAGAAACTCATCTTGCATAGCGAATATCCAATGCTCGTCCTTGAGTGCTTCTTTCACATTCTTGGTCTCGACTAAGGAGGTGTAGTAAAGCTAGCTAACCACATTCTCAAGTTGATCGCGAGTCTTAACACCTAGTGTGGGATCACCAAGTATAGAGAATGGGTCATGACTCCTTCAAACCCAAGAGAATGGATCCTCTAAATCAAGAGTGGGTTCCACCGATGTAGTATGAGGAAGGACGATTTCATCATCAGGGGGCATTGTCCTTACACTTGGGGCAAGTGTATGTCGATAGCTCATCGTCTCTAATCGTGACATTTATTGACTCCATAACCTTAGATTTTATGAGGTTAAGCACCCTATAAGCCCTAATCAACGATGAATAACCTAAAAATATCCCACTATCGCTCCGAGAGTCAAAATTTCCTAAGTGCTCTCTATCTCTCAAGAGGTAGCAAGTACTCCCAAAGATGCAAAAATACAATATGTTAGGCCTCTTCCCTGTCCACAACTCTAAGGTGTGTGTAGCGTGTGCGGATGAAGATATATCTTATTCACCATATATCATGTGGTACTCATCACCTCAGTCCAAAAATGTCTTGGCAAATTTCTCCTAAGAAGTATGGATCTATCCATCTCCTATATTATCTGGTTCTTCCTCTCAACTATCCCATTTTGTTGAGGAGTACGAATGATCGAAAACTCGAGTTTGATGCCCATTCCATCATAATAGCTATCCACTCTAGCTTCTTTAAATTTAGTGTCATTATCACTATGCATCCAATTAATAGTGACTAATATACATAAGTATGACCTCATTTGGATGAGACTCAACCCATTTTTATGCCCCTTATATCTTGTCTCAGGCTTGTCCTCATATGGTCCCACGTCATAATGGGCCAATTCAAACAGTCACGGTCATCGATACCTATGGCACACTTAAGACTCGGTCTGATAATATTTCGACCATATACAGCATCACCCACGGCCTCGTCCATAAGGAAGGCCACCACATCAGTTTCGTTCAGTCGAGACTCACAGCGCCGACATCGGCAACTCGCATGGAATATGTGATCTAAGTATCAATGGAAAACATGGATAAAATCGTTATAATAAATCAGCCCCATGTGAGGAGAATATTTGCTAATAATTTCATGCACAAGTATTGTACAACTGTCATTATCTCATTGGTTCACATGTCTCATGCACACAGGCTACATGCTAAGGGGTCACACTTCACACCCCCAACACTATAAAATGATGGTCCATCATCTTCACAAAGGATTGCGTATTGCAAAATCACAAAATACCATTTTAGAGAGAGAAAGAGCTTGTAAACACTTTAATGGCCTCTGGCCCAATATTATAGTAAAAATACTACTCATTTGCATAATGGACATAGGCCAAGGTTGAACCACTTAAATACTTGTATTCTCCTTGTCTCTCATCTCTTTTGTTTATCATATATTTTTGGTATTGTTCGTTTATTCCATCATGGATACACAGTTCTAGAAGCTTGAGTTGATCACTAACATGAGGTGGTGATATTGCACATTGTCATTTTTGGGTGCCACGTGTGGGAACATATTATCTTTTTATTTTTCTTTACTTAAACACTCCCTCTTTGCCTTTGGTGGTGGTCCAGATCCACCACTACTGGAGTTGGATTACCATTGAAAGATCTTGAGTTGACTTTGTCAAGATTTATATAAATAAACTCATTTCTAGTTTCTTATCATTCCATCTCCTCCTTCTCTTTATTTTGGATTAATATCACCTGAAATGGCAACTGACCCACCGTGTAATGACGGAGCTGGCTCTAGGAAACCACCTCCTCAGTCCTAAATGGCTGATGTGGCGATGACGTTGAGATCCTTAGTGGCCAACCAATAACAAATGCAATAGAAGTTTATGGCCTTTAGTCAAAGCATGATGGGTAGGATTCCTGAGGATCCAATGATGAACATCATAACATTGGCGGCTAGAGAGGTGGCGGACTTAGTGGCAAGGAGACCTCCCCCAACCCCAGTGTAAGGAAGCATAACATCACCACATGCGGAGGGATGTTGCTGATCCATGGTGTCTCTAGCTTGGAAAGACGATTCATGGGTACCCAAATGACCAAGCCTGTTATGAGGAAGACTACTGGGAGAGGTATGAAATTTCAAGCAACACCTGTCGTCCAAAGCAACACTAGAGAAAACCTAGTAATAGTCGTCTGCATACACCTCGAAGTCGATAAAGAAGATCGGTGTTTGATAGGTTGAGCAGAGGATTGTCTTTTGATTGTTTCGACGGAGGATCAACCATCGATCATCTTGCCATAGAGATGAAGCAGCGCAAGATCGAAATTCACAGTCTCATAGTATTGGTGGGTTGAGGGGAAACGATCTCCATGAAGACGAGAGGTAAAGATAAGATCGTGAAAGAGAGGACTAAAGAGAATTCAATAGTCAACAGAGAATTTCCAATTGAGAGCCAGTCCCTGAGGCAATTGAGATAGAAGGGGTGGAGACAATTCATTAGCGGAACAGAAATCGTGGAACCTTTCTATACAACGGTTAGAGGAAAAGATAAAAAATCTAATCAAAACCGAGATCCCAATCGTAGAGGATATGTGGAAGGGTCTTCGTTTGTGCTAAAAATTATTAGTTGTCCTACCCCAGCCAAGTTCGAACCGTCGAACGTGACACTAAGGTAAGATAGGAGCACATATCCTATGCATCATATTAAGATGTATTAGTTCGCGGTCAACATTTATTCAATACCTAAACATATGAAGTGTCGCCCCCTCTCAATTAATCTTGTAGGCGTGACATACGTATGGTATATCTCAATGTGAAGTCTCGACCTATAGCTACTGTAGGTGTTGTCCTAAAGTTGGTTTGGCAAAAAACCAACAAGTTGCACCCAAATTGGCACAAGCCCTATAGAGTGACAAAAGATGTTGTACCGGGAACATTCTGGCTTGAAAAACTTGAGGATGAACAATTTTTTAACCCTTGGAACTTTGATCACCTAAAAATATATGATTAGTATGTGTCAAGGAGATTGCACTAAATTCAGTTATAAAAGGACCATTGTTACAATTGTTGCAGTATAATGAAAATTTCAAGTGTTGTCTCATACTTATTATGTTTTTTTTATCAATACTTCCTGTATGGTTTGTACGACACCTAACTAAAGAACATCAATTACTGTGGTGAAATTTCTTCATAACTCTCTCGCGATAATATGAGAGGGATTGGGGAGTCTTGGCTCCTCACATCCTTCCAATAACTTCGAGGGGGGGGGGGGGGATCACCCCTTGAACATAACTTTTAATGGTGAAGGAAAAACGATATTTAAATGTGGTTGTGTAACATCATTTATTTTGTTGAAATTAAATCATAACACTCCCTCGACAATATAAGAGAGATTAGGGAGTCTTGACTCCACACATACTTTCAATAATGCCTAAAGGGCGGTATCACCCCTTGAACATCACTTTTAGTGGTGAAAGTAAAAAATCATTTTAATATGGTTATGTGACATCATTTATCATGGTGAAATTAACTCATAACACTCTCTCGGCGATATGAGAGCGATTGGGGAGTCTCGACTCCACACATCCTTCCAATAACGCCGAGAGGGGGGGAGTGTCACCCCTTGAACATTACTTTTAGTGGTGAAGGAAAAACATCATTTAAATATGGTTATGAAACATCATCTATTATGGAAAAATTAACTTATAACTCTCTCTTGTCAATACGAGAGCGATTGGGGAGTCTCGACTTTAAACATCTATCCAATAATGCCGAGAGGGGGGATCATCCCTTGATCATCACTTTAGTGGAGAAGAATTGTTTTTACTATGGTTGGGTAACATCATATATATGGTAAAATTAACTCAACTCTCTTAGTGATAAGAGAAATTGGGGAGACTCGACTCCACACATCCTTCTAATAACACCGAGAAGGGGGATCATCCCTTGAACATAACTTTTAGTGGTGAAAATAAACAAAATCATATAAATATGGTTGTGTAACATCATTTCTTATGGTGAAATCAATTTATAACTCTCTCTTAGCGATATAAGAATAGTTGGACAACGTGGGCTCCTCATATCCTTCCAACAATGCCGAGAGAGGAAATCATCCCTTGAACATCACTTTTAGTGATGAAGGTAAAAAAATCATTTAAATATGATCTTGTAACAACATTTTGGGATGTTTAGTTTTTATTAAAACTGAAATATGAATTTTCGTTTTAAAAAAATTGAGGCATTTTGTTTTAAAACTATTTTTCAAAGTTTGCCTGCCTCGTTTAAATGAGAAGGCATTATGTTCCGAACGAGATGTTCAACTCGTTAGAAGCCTCGTTCTTTATTTTTATCTAACGAGGGCATAATGTTTCACTTTGATTGAATATCATTTGAAACTGGTTCAAATGAGATAGCGTTTCGTTCGAACGAACTTGATTTCAATTGTAAAGACCTGCCTTATGTTCATTCGAACGAATGGCGTCGCCTCAAAATTTGTGTTCGCCCTATAAATATTTGTTTCGTGTCCAGATTTTTTAAGACTTTTGCCAAAACTATTTCTGCATAACTTTTGCAAAAGTTTTCGTACTTTTGAGTTTAGAAAACGCTTTTGATTCACAAAACACATTCCCAAAAAATATTTATGTGAATTTTTTTAAGCCCTAGATAGGCTTTATCCTTGTATACATAACTCTTGTGGATAGTGTTTCTTCACGGATGACCATTGTGATTCTTGAGGGGATCATTACTGAAGACAAAGGTTGATCGGTGGATATCGAGCATGGAAGGCCACGTGTGAACTTCTCATCATCGAGTAGTATTATTTAGATATTTACGAAGACTAGCACGTTATACTTATGGCAGTTATCATGTAGTATTGTAAGTCGATTGTCTTGTAATATTTCTAAATTGCTAAATTGAATAAAAGGTTTTTCCCGCAAGGGATTTTTCCTCAGATTTTCCTTTGTTGATTGCATGCTTAATTTTATCTGTTTTATCACCTACATGCATGTCTTAGGATAAAAAGATAAAATTTGGATTTATGTGTGTTGGACATTTAATTAAATAAATATTCCATTAAGATCGCAAGCACACATTTGGTATCACAGCCAGTTGTACAAAATACGGTGTAATCCTTTTTTGCAAAATTATTTTTCTTTGATATCAATTTTTTTTAAACATTGTTGATCTTTTGAGAAGCTTGATTTTAATGGAAATTTGTATAATCGAGTGCTCATCTTTGATGGTACCAATTATGCTTACTAGATGGCTAGGATTAGGTTTGTCTTAAAATCCATAGATAAACAAGTCTAGTTAGTTTGTGAAAAAGGGTGGACTCCTCCCACTATCACTATTAATATTGTTATTGGCCCCAAACCTGTTTCTTTTTAGACTGATGACAAATTTAAGTGGAGTAATTTTAACTCTCGTGGACTTGGTGCTATTTATGGATCCGTCACCCCTGATGAGTTCCGTAGCATCATGACGTGCACTGCATCTAAGGAAGCACATGATACCCTTCAGTTCACTCACGATGGTACTAACGTTTTAAAAGCGTCAAAGCTTTAAAATTTGACCACCCAATTTGAGACCATCACTATGTTAGAGTCCAATTCATTCGATGAGTTTTATGCGCGTGTATCGAATACTGTTAATTAACGTTTTAATTTGAGCGAGAAAATTTCGAAGACGAGAGTTGTGAAAAAGATCTCTCTAACCGTTTTATTCTTAAGGTCACCATGCTTAACTCATTAGGGATCCTAGACACTCTTAGGTTAGAAGAACTTGTAGGAGATATTCAAACATATGAGATATATATGTTCCCTAAAACCATTAAACCTAAGGAAGTAGGGATAGCTTTAAAGACTCAAACTAAGAAAAAAAGAAAGAAAAAGTTTGCGAATCTGAATCTGAGGGTGATTGTGATTTTGATGACTTGGCCTTATTTGTGAATTTTTTAAAAAAAGCTTCTCAAATTTTCAAAACATAATTCACCCAATAAAAATATTTTTGAGAAAAATGAAAATAAGAGTGAGGTCAAGAGTAATAATGAGAAAGAGGAAGATATAAGGTGTTATGAATGCAAGGGTAAAATGCACAAGGAACATGAGTGTCCCACTAGGCTAAAGAAAAAATTCAAAGAGATTGTAAATAAAGCCACTCTAGCGATAGTAACATCAAGTCGATTGATTAAGGGGGAGAATTACTATATGAATTGTGCGTTGCATTCATGGCTAGTCACGTGAGTACTTCTAGTTTATCCCGCGTCGATAAGAACATATATAAATGAGAGAGCCTCGATGATATTTCGATTAATTCGGGAGATAATGAGTGTGTGGATGAGATTTAAAGTGAGGGAGAAGGGGATATCCAAAAATCATTTAGTGATCTTTACACCGAGACGTTGAAGGCGAAAAATATTATTAAGGATTTGTCTTTTTGGGAGTTAGATTTGGAGAGAGAGGTGAAAGTTTTGAGGGTGTGTGAAGTGTCGGCGAGTCAACTCTAGAAGGTGAAGGTTTCTTTATGTGAGTGATTGATCATTTTAGGTCGAGAAAAGACTGATTTGACCAACACCATGTCTAGTATTATAGGAGATCTTTGATATTTATTAGAGACCCATAAGAAACTTGAAGCTCTTGTATCCCAACTCGAGAGAGATCTCGAACGTGCCTCGGAGGTGAAGGTTAATTTATAGGACACATCTAATAAGGTAGGAAAGATGCTCCTCGATCCCACTTTAGGCTAGTTATAGGTTATGACGATGAGCCCACTTCCCATGGTGAACCCGAGCCAGTTCTCGAGTTTGTTTTAGATCCATATGGCCCTCGATCGAACCTACCTAGGAGAGATCGTCCTAGACATTTTGAGAAAGGTGGACCTAATCCCATGTATGTTTGTTCCCATTGGAAGAAAAGAGGTTACCTTAGGGAATTTTGTTTTGAGTCGGGGATAGTGTCTCATAGGTATCTTCCCCAATATGCTACGACACGAGTACCTACACGAGTTCCCGCATGCCCTCCACACATGTTACTCCGCATGCTTTCACACATCACATGGGATATTTTGAGAGTTTTTGAGGGAAAGTAGAGTATTTAGTCAAGACTTCACAAGATTTGATAGAGTTTTTTCATAGGATGTCATCTCCTTTGGAGAACTCCTCCGAACCTAATGATTGAGGTTGCGACTTTTGACTAGGATAAGGTGTTTTTCATCCTCATATCATATATCCCTATTGCTAGTGTGTACTATCAGCACAACAAAATAGATAATTAGGGACAAAAAAATTCGTCACCAAATAAACAAATTTCGTCACCAAAGACATTTGGTGACGAAATGTTTTTCGTCAATCGTTCATCACGAAAGCCCCGTCGCTAAAGGTTTTGGTGACGAAATACAAATTTCATCACCAAGTAGTACACCATTTGGTGACAAAATATGCTTTGTCACTAAATAACAGGCTTTTAGTGACAAAATTATTTGTAGCCAAAGATCTTACTTTTTGTCACCAAAAGGTCAATTTTGTCACCTAATGTATAAGATAATATGAAAAATGATTATCATTTGGTGACAAAATTAATATACTTAGGGGACAAAATATTTTTGTCATGAGATGAATTTTATTGTCCAAAAATTATAAATTTAGAACTCATATTTTTTTTGCATTTCTCATATAGTTATTCAATCAAATAAATATTAATTATATAATCAACTAATTTTTTTTAAATATAAAAATCAACTAAATTTCATCAACATTATATAAGTAATTAACTACCATCATATACATACTCAAAATTAAGGTTCAAACGATTATATAATTGATACGAAAGCTTTCATACAAATATCTCAAAACCATTGGTGAATTACAAAGTAGCCTGCATCGTTTAACACATCAACTACAAAGTAGCCTCCAAAAAACAATTCCCAAGGCATTAGTTTCTAACTTTATATTTCCTAATGCTATTTTTAATCAATTACAAAGTAGCCTCCAAAAAATAATTCCCAACAAGTTTGCTAAATTCTCCTTACATCTTCATCATCCCAAAATAATTTCCAAAAAAACATCCTCACAACGTCCCAATCTGCAATTCAAAAAGTTCCAAGGCATTAGTTTCTAACTTTACAAGTCTATTAACAATTGATACATAGAATAGCATCAGCTAAAAAATAACACATTGAGCTAAACACCAAGAAAATTACGAAATTCAATTTTATTTTTAATATTTTAAAAAAATTCGACGGAATTTCCTTTGTTTGTAGACTAAAACCACCCTGTTAAATTAAAAAATTAAAAAAATAAAGAAGCCCAACGACAATCCACCAAAATACCCCTTCTGTCGATTCAAAAGATAAGGTAATAGCATCGCCAACATTTAACAAAAATCGACAGAGTTTCCTTTGTTTATAGATTAAAACCACCATGTTAAATTAAAAAATTAAAAAATAAAGAAGCCCAAAGACAATCCACCAAAATACTCCTTCCGTCGATTCAAAAGATGAGGTAATAGCGTCGCCAACATTTAAAAAAAATCGGCAGAGTTTCCTTTGTTTATAGACTAAAACCACCCTGTTAAATTAAAAAATAAAAAAGTCAAGAAACCCAATGACAATCTACCAAAATATCCCTTCCACCGATTCAGCAAATAAGGTAATAGCATCACCAATAAAGATATTAAATAACTCAAAATATGTGAATCCAACAATGTAATTTCGATAAATTCAACATTAAAATTATTAAAACTTACCATCTAGTAAATGTGGGAGGAAGGAACCTGATGCTTTTAAAGCATCACACAACTTGTCGAATCCAAATTAACGAGCCTCTAAGCGCTCCAGACTCTCATCATGAGTTTGTAGTTGTTCCTTTAACTCACGATTCGCTCTCTGAGCTTCCCTAAAGGCATCCTCTAATTCTGCGTCTCGACGTGATGTTTTTGATTTGGTAGTTTTCGAACCATGCCCAAGACCTATGATATATCCCGATTTAGTTCCAAGTACTCGATCAGCTATCTCATCGGGAGTCAAAGGTTCACTACCCTCGGAAGTAGGCTCATCTTGCAAATGTTTCATCTCAACCTGTAAAACAAATTAGTATATATCATTTCATAAAATAGAGGTTATGGTAAATTGAAAGGAGAGGCAACCATAAAATGAATCTAAGATCCAACTCAAAAGCTAAATCTGATGCAATATCTCAATGATAAATTTTTTAGTTTAGAATATTAGAGTAATTGTCAAGAAAAGTGCAATGGCAGCCCTACAATTTTTAATTTTTCTTTTGCTAATGATGTGATTCAAAGAAACCTTCTAGAAAAAGATTGTTTATTGAAACTTATTCAGGTCTGGAATTTAAAGCTATTACTTTACAATATTTGGGGTGCCCTCTGTTTAAAGGCAGGAACAACATATGTTTGTATGGTAAATTGATTTAGTCTTTGAGAAGCAGAATTAATGGATGGAAATCTAAAGTGTTAATGCATTTAAACGTGTTAAATGAGAAAATTTTAATTTAGTAAAGTTAAACTTATAATTCAGCCTCTGCTTAACCCCCCCCCCCCACCCCACCCCTGCACCCCACAAAAAAATAGCTGCCAGTCCCGAAATTTCCCCCACGGCCTACCCACTGCTAAATCCTCTCGAATCCGGCCACCTCCACCATCCGATATATATATATATATATATATATATATATATATATATATATATATATATATATATATATATATATAGAGAGAGAGAGAGAGAGAGAGAGAGAGAGAGGAAGGCTCACCTACATCATGCATTATACATCACACCGTACATCACATCTAATTCTAGGCCCTAGAAAACTCTTTTTTCAAATTTTATATTTTTCCCTTGACATTAACCTTCCAATCAACCCATATGCAAAAAATTAGGTCAAAATACATTTTATGGCTATTTTTAAAAAATCCACAAAAAACTGTTGGCGCAGACCCTTATAAATAAGGTATTTTTAGCAGTTTTTTGTGGATTTTTTAAAAATAGCTACAAAATGTATTTTGACCTGATTTTTTGCATATGGGTTTTAGGGCCTAGAATTAGGCGTGATGCATGGGTGATGTATAGAGCATGATGTACTATGGCCTGACTCTCTCTCTCTCTCTCTCTCTCTCTCTCTATATATATATATATATATATATATATATATACACCAAAACACTCTTTTAGTATCAGACTAAATTTGGGATTACTAACACTATTATACCGTTACTATTTCTCACGAGAATTTACCGTTAGTAATTCAACATATGTTTTACTAATTTTAGTTCACAATTTTAAAAGTGAATATTAAAAATGGAGAAATTTTTATAACACTTCACTGTGCACGAAAATAGGACCGGACATTTTCCCTCCCAAATGACCTAACCTAAAATTTGACCCATTCTCCCAAATGTTTCAACTCAAGCAGAGAACTACTTATCTTACCACCCAAACTATAGTTTTCATCACTTTCTTTTTTTATGACACATAGATTGTGGCTAAGATCAATCTTGATGACACTACCACTCTAATTCATTTGTAAGTTAGTTCGGACTATGTGTGTATGTAACATTATTTTTATTATTATGAAGATGATGAATACAAGTGTATTTATGGTAAGTAATGATTAAAATAATGACATAAACATTATAAATACATTTTAAATGAAACACACTATCATTATCATCAAAAACAAAAAAAAAAACATCAAATGAACCTAGTGGTAAAAAAGATATAGTACTTACTTTAATTCGAGCAGTATTGGAGTAGCATACATCATTCATGTCCTTAGTAAGTTCATTATGAACACAAATTATTCATTGTAAAAATTGTCAGACAAGATATTTAAATTAAACTCAATCATAATACAACTTTATCTTTAAAGGGACTTCTAAATTCATTATTCCTCATTATTCTCGAATATACATATGAACAAAGAGAAGAAAAAACGTATATCAAGTCCATGCAATTTGCAGGAAAATAAATATATGTTATATTCTAATGAAATGATGTAAAAGGAGATACATTGCCTCCATTTAGCCAGAGAAGGAGAGGTTTCTTTTCAGGCTTTCTGGTGGCTTAAAAAAAATAATAGAACACTGCCCTTCCATGGGTTTCATTTATAGTAACATATCCTGCGAATTGCTCGAAATTCACCCGAGGCTGTCCTGGTAGTCGGATGACTCGGCCGACTTCTTATTGAGATAAGGCATCACTACCAAGTTGACTTGGCTGCTACCTCGTGAAAGCCACATCAGATAAGCTTAAAATCAGCAAAAGAATAATTTAGACGGAAAATTACTAATAATTTTCTGTCTAAATGATTCATAATAGTTATCAGTAATCATTTTCATAAATGATCAGCTTTACGAATGAATCGTAACAGTTGTTACTTAACACCTGTAACGTCTAAATGTTTTCTGTCTCATTTATTTGATAAAAGAAATGTGTGGTTGATAGGTAAAGGTTTTAAAAAAGAATAAAAATATGAAATATAAAAGACATTAAGTCAAAGGAACATAAAAACAAAATGAAAAAAAGGTCAGAAATGATAAGTGGGACGCCCATGACCCTACCTTTGGTTATTGCGACATTTCTTTCATGGCAATGTGGCATTCTCATGTTCTCCCCCCTCTCTAAAATTGCGATGTTCTGCCACACCAGATTCAAAATAAAATTCTGGTCTTCATATCTCTCCTGGAAAAAAACTGACACATCAATGAACCGCCCCATGTAACACCCACTATTTTATTCTCCGTCTTTGATAAAGCAAACCTATACAGCAACCCAACATTGCTAACTCTCCTCACTTTATTTTTTGAACATTCTCTCTCCCTATATTTATTAGGTACTCATCTGTCTCATTTAACAAATAAATGAGACAGAAAACATTTAGATGTTATAGATGTTACTAATTTTCTGTCTAAATGATCATCTTTACGAATGAATCGTAACAGTTGTTAAGTAATCAATTGATGCTAAATTCATTAGGAACTTCTTTAATGCCCCACGCTTTTTAAAACATTGTTTCCATTTACGAAAATGATTTATCCATGGGTGCTCAAATGAGACCTCAAATTTAAATAAAGACGTAGATTTATTATTCCGATTGCTGATAACACTGATGCCAATTATGATTCATATGTTCTAAATATTTTGATGTTGTTCCTTTGTTGCTTCAGTTGGGAAAGAGATGGTTGATTTGTGCCTTGACCGTATAAGGAAGCGTTCAGACAACTGCACTCGGATGGTGCAATACCATTTACAAGTCATGTTGCTCCCTCAACCACAGATTGCGACATTTATTGTCGAGAGCTAGAGCTGTGGGAACCTCGTGGCTAAACGACTAATGGTACATCGTAAGTTACCAACGGAGAATCACCCATCATCATACACCATTGATTGGGAATCAAAATTTGTTGAGTTCCTACCCCCATGGCCAAATTTTATCGAGATAATAGTTGCTTTCATGTAGTATCAAGACAATTCGGCATAAATTATCATAAAACATCATTCAAAGACACTATGCTGCAAATGGTATTTAAATAGAAGTATATGTGAACTCTTATAAAATCCTTCATGATTTTACAAGTGTTACATTTGCATGAGTTAAAAAAAATATAGGCATCCTCTTTGTAAACTTATAAAGTTAAAAGGCAAAAATATAGTAAAACTGAAGATTTTAATAAAATCTAAAAACTCACTAACATGTGCACTGACTCTATTATAAGCCTATAAGATTAAAGGCATATGCATTGAATTAAGTGAATGGTACCAAGAAATAAGGGTCATAACTCGTACAATAGTTATTTTGCCTTAAACTTGTAGTAATGTAAGTTATTGCGACAGTTGCATTCCTATAATGACTATTAATATACCATACCCAACACTTCAAATGACTTACACTTCAAATGGTGCAAGTCATTGTCATTTATCCATTGCTACATGTGCTCTCACACTCACATTATTCCCCCTTTCCAGGGAGTGCTATGTAAAATAACAACCAGCTGATCTTTTGAGCACCTTGTTTCAAGTAAGGTTGTGGCTAGACATGTATCAGGACTTGCAACTACTTTTATATTTCTATCTCAAATAAACCAGGTTTTGGGGGCAGATCTTTCTCATTACAATAAATTATGTGAGCTTGCAAACGCCACAGGCAATATGCTTACTCTTCCACTTGAAGAGGTCTCTAACGATAGAGATGGGAGGCTAATGATGATGAAAGGTATGTCAATAAAGAACTTTGATCCAATAAGATATTCGGGAAGATGGTTTGAAGTTACTTCATTGAAAGGTGGTTTTACGGGACAAGGTCAAGGAGATTGCCACTGTACCCAAAGTGTAAATACTGATGCAGATAAACCTGCTATCCAGGTTGATACGTTTTGTGTACATGGGAGTCGAGATGGATATATTACTGGTATAAGGGGAAATGTTCAGTGCCTTGCAGGTGAAGATGCGAATAATAAGGAAACGGATCTGGAAAAATAAGAGATGATTATAGAAGTGTTATCTTCAGTTCCACACATTTATTTTTATTCCTAAGGAGCCTTATGACATGATCGATACTGATTATGACAATTTTTCTGACGTTTCAGGTGCAAAAGATAGAAATTTTATTCAAATATACTCAAGGACGCATAATCCATTGCCAAAATTTATACATAAATACAAGGATTATCTGCAAGATTCTGGGTACGATTTGAGCAATATAAATAAGACTCCATAAGATTGTGAGGTGATGACTGATAGTAAGATGACCAGGATGATGTCAATGCCTAGAATGTATAAGCTCTGGTAAATCGATTTCCGAATCTAGAACTGAGGGTCAATGCTGAATTTAACCCATTTACTAGTGCATTTATGACATTAAAGAAACTTGTTGATCTGCACCACGTTTTGAATTCCATCACAACTAACCAAGTAATTTTATATAATGATGTCAAAAAAATAATAAGAACCATCACAAAGATGTCATTGGTGACATAATATCATCTGATGAGTTAGAATACTATGGATAGTTTCTCACGCGCTTCAAATGACAAATTTGACAGAGCATAGTAATCCAAGTGCTCTAGTAGAAGTATATGTCCACCTGATTGTTCCATGTATAATACAATTTCCCATGATCCAGAACAATACTTGATTGCATACTTAATGTCCAAAAAAGAAAATTTTGATTAAAAACAAAACTAACATGCACGGCAAACAAAATATGCCTATACATGCAAAAATAATATCTACAAATTCAAAATGTTAATGAAATGCCATGACCCATCATAAGAGAGATTCTTAATCTGTTGGAGTTGGCTCTGTTGCCGTGCGATGAATCCCTCATATATGATAACAATCTCTATATATTATATATCCTCCCTAGTTAGGACTTCATTTCCAAAACCATAATATCATCCTATACTAGCCGTTGAGACAAAAAATTGACTTCGACAACCATATGTACACTTGGAAGTAATAACTGAAGAGTAACTTAATTCGACAATCTCTTTTCTTATGACAATTAATTTGCTAAATGTACAAAGAAGTAGTATTTAAAGGTGTGTAGGAAAAGAAGGGAAATACAAATCCAAACACAAGATGCATTTAGTATTGCCTATTAATAAAGAGAGGCTAATCAAGGGGATGAACGTCTACAAGTTTCATGAGCGTCTAGAAGGAAGTTCTTTGAACTACAAAGATAATATAAGATCATGAGAAAATGATTCTTACAAATTAGTATTGTATTACTTTATCAGCTGACTCTACTAAAATGAATCGAATACCCTTATTGGTAAGAGGAGTATGCAAGCATTGGGATTTCTACTAGGAGTGACCCGAAATTTTGGTCTTTTTAAAATCTAATTTATTTTTTTATTCTGATTTGACTTGTTATCTTTTTTTTTCTTTTTTTTCTTTCATGTCATTTGGATGCAGTTTTGATGACAAATTGTCAGGAATATTTTCTTGTTTTCTGATTTATCACCTCCCATTTAAAGAACACAAATAAATATTGGAGATACTTAAGTACATGTGCATATAGCACATCAAAGAAAATTCCTTCCATCACTTTTGGAAAATCATCCAGATTCCTTCGGATTAAACACACACAACAATTTATCTTTCCTGCAGAAAAAGAGAAGACTGACTTGAATTTCTTCAGTTACTTTGGCGGCCGACTGGTATACCATATAAGTTACTTTGGCGGTCAACTGGTACACCCATTTTATTCTCAAATAACAACACGTAACAACATTCAACAATCTATTCGTTCCAAAACATGGAATAAACAATACAAAGCAATGTAAAATGGGTGTATATGAATGTTGTGATTACAGAAATGCTATAAACTTTGGGTGGGGAAATTTGTCAAACACTTGTTGGTAAAAGATGAAAAATGGCTACGTTTGCACAATTTGCCCTGAAAGAAAGTTCAAAATTCATCTACAACGCAACTGTCCCAAACACCAAGTAGAATAAATATGCCCAAACACCAACACCTTTGGAATTCTACCCAACTTCAATCAATCTCTAGTAAACTGGTTTGAGATTAAACGATAACAAGGAAACCCAATAACACACAACGATCCAATGTCAAAAATTTAAAACAGAAGTCGCCAAAAATCAAAAGAAGGCCAAACATCATTCAAATGTTAGCACAATCAAGATCAAATAAATTACGGGAGTGAAAAGCCCAGACAATAGTTTGATAAATAAAGTAAAAGGACATAAATAGTTTGTAGGGGTCACAGTGAAAAAAAAGTACAATTATATATATATATATATATATATATATAAAAAAATGGATTTGAAAAATAATCTGAACATATATGACTTTTTTTTTTGTAACCAATCTCGGTTCTGCTCAGCAAAATAAGACACTTGGTTCTGTGTTAATCATTTTTTCGTATATGTATATAAATATGGGTATATAAGAATAATTGAAAAAAATATTTGAAGGAGGACAAATAGTACAAATCCACTAATAATATCAACAAATCAAATCCAAACAGCATAAATAATCGCAACTATTTAAAGATTTCACCAGAATCAAGAAGACGACTTAAAGATTTAGTGACCTCATATAACAAATTACTGTTGAAATTAAATAACATAAATGAAAAAAATAGGAAACTAACCGGAGGGTGGATGGAGAGATAAGTGGGGGCACTAGGGGTGGGATGGTGATAGAGAGAGGTAGCGTCGGGGTGGGAAACAACGGTGTGGGCAGATCCGGGGTGGGATGCGTAGCTGGACGGGTAGGTTTTTGGGAATGACTGATGGGTTCGGGGTTAGCGGGAAATTTTTGGAGAGGGAGTTTATTTTGTTAGTTCTCTAAGTTTTTTTTAACATTTCATTTTAGTATTGGTTAGGGAAATATCTTGTCACCAATAATACAATTATTTGGTGACGAAATTTTTTGTTGTTAAATGATAACTGGTTTGTCACAAATAATAAAATGTAATTTCTCAGGAGCGGGAAATATAAGGCGCCAATTTTTTATGGTCATTTGGTGACAAATATCATGAATTCTTAACCAATTTAATGTGTCACTCTGCATTTAGTGAAGAAATTAATTTTTCTCACAAAATAGTAACTTTTGGTGACAAAAATAATTTTGTCATAATTTTTTTGTCACTAATTAAAGATTATGTTGTAGTGTATCATTGTACTTATAATTTTCATTTTGATACATTTTTTAAAAAAGATCAAAAAGAGTTTTGTTCTTCCTGAAAATTCTTGAAAAATACAAAAAGATTTTTGGTTTCTTTTAAAAAAAAGTTAAAAAAGGCAAAAAGATTTATTTTGATTTTTTTTTGAAAAATCCAGAAAGAGTTTTGTATTTTTTTACAACTTATGTGGATAAACATTAAAGATGTTCGAGTCACTCGTTCATTCCATATCCACGTGATTCTTTTGTAGTGTTTTGAGACGTGACATCATTTCATTTACGTACTTTATAATGCGTGGAGTCATTAAGATGTGATTTGATGAAAACTTGCTACATGTTTAAATTCTTGTCTCCTTTAATGCACACTAGCATGAACTTATTTGCGTATTATACTTCCCTATCATGTGTCAATTATTGTGTTATTATCTCAATCTTTCTTTTAAAACGAACCAAATGAGAAAAACGAGATAATAAAAGTAGTGCATGTAAGAACCATTGTCTGGAATGAAAAAAATCATTTTTTCCTTAAGATTGGTGTATATTAAGCAATAGAATCGTGTTGTAAAAGATAGGTTGACTTTGCATGAAAATCCAGCCTTTGTAATGAGAAGATCGAAAAAGATTAAAGGCACATAAAAATATTGATGCTTAGCTACATTTGAGCATTAATTTCTTCAAAAAGAATTGAGAGAATAAATTCAACTTGTGAGATTTTGAGAGAGTCAAGTCGAAGATTAATGGGTTTGCACGACCTACAAAAATCTTAAAAAGAATTACATAGTTTTGGATGTTATTGGTGTGAAAATAACTTTTGATCTTGATTAGTTGATTAGGTTAAGTCAATTTCATTTGAGTTCACCATTTATTACACCTATGGTAGACTTTGAGATCTTACGCTAGTGGTGTCTCATTTTTTCATGCACAGGTGTTATGTTTGTCTATGTTGATTGACATATAGGATATGTTCCCACCATTGCATTTTGTTTCCATGATTCGAGTATTTTTGTGTTTCTCCATGGCGTGTTGTATTTGTTAAAATTTCCTACTTGAAAAAAATTGAAAACTCTAAAAATATTTTGTGGAGCCTTTGATATTATCATTGCATGTTTGTCATTCATATGTTTTTGTGATGATATTTTATTCTTATCCGTTATGCTTTGCAGTTTATGCTTTAGTTTCGATTCCTTGTTGTGACACCCCGACTAATTAAATACCGGGTAGCTACTCCTTTATTAAATTAAATCAAAATGCCAAGTTGGCTCAGTTAATAGCATCACTGTCGAAAACATTTTATTATTACTAACCACCTATTATTGAAAAAGTAAGTTGTCAAATTTTAATTAAAGTCTGATTAACATGCAGTAAAAGATTTAAAGCAAGAATAATATCACCATTCACTATAACGAAATAATAGAATACCCATCACATGATATAAATAAATCCGGAGGAAAAACTCCTCACAACAAATCCCACAACTGAAATAAGTAACGAAATACTGAATACTGAATTAATACATGCCAAAGTCTGAAAAACTGAAATGGAAATGTCTCTAATAGAATTTGGGCAACATGCCCTACAACTGAGGAATACTGAACATGGAATCCAAATGATAGAAGCGTCTAAAAGAAAATCCCTGTAACTTCCACAAACAGCTACAGCTCGTCATCAGAATGAGAATCCTATGTGTGGTGTCCTTATGGCTGGGCACCTAAAATGGTTTTACAAGAAAATAGATTTGAAAGCAAACGGGTCAGAGCCCGAATGTGGAGATATTTTAAAAACCTGCAAGTGCTTTAAAAACATTAAATGCAGAGTACATGTTAGGACGTGCACTCATATGAAATTCTCACCTCTCGTCTAACTGTGCACTCCTAACGTAAGCACCCATCTAAAATGACACAAACCCCTAGCTAAGTGACATCATATCTAGCTAGACTGTCATAGGTTCTACCCTTATTACTCGGTTCCCATTACCATTATAACGATCGCAATTAAATAGGGGGCTTAACGTAAATTCGGGATCTCATATAAAAGTACTACAACTCATTATAGATTATCCTTTTTTTTATTATTCCATAGTTATACACACGATACCATATGAAATTTCCCATTTTATTATGTGTATATTTTCCACAACATAAATATACAATATAAGCACCCCGAGACTAAGCTGCGGTGCACACATACTCTGCTATCCATCCCGGTACATCATGTACATAAGGAATCACGTATTCCGAATCTCTCAGGAATAGTTCAGATAACACAAATCACAAACAGTGGAGGCGAACACAGTCACATCACATGGGTCACGCACATACCTACGCTCCCACGATCAGCAGACTTATTAACATCCCAATAAGTCCTTCTCTGACCTATGTTCTCGAGGTACCAGTCTAAATCCCCCCCCCCCCCCCGCGTAGGCACACAAGGATTAGAGGGTCCTAAGCGAACGCAAACCTCCCGTGATAGCAAGTATGGTAGGTATGTCATACACACAAATCATATATCAATACTAAGTAAACACGCATCTTAGTAATCACCGTAGTTTAATTGTAGTACTTATCGCATTCATGCGTGGGGTAATTCTTCTCATGAGGCTTAAGCTTACGGGAAGCATAAGCTATGGCCTGTCTCTCCTGCTGCAATACACCTCCAAGTCCTTGCAAAGACGCATCGGTGTAAACCAAATACTCAACTCCCGGTCTCGGCAATGCTAACACAGGTGCTGAGGTCAATTTGTCCTTTAACTCATCAAATGCCAACTGACAGGCATCACTCCAAATGAACGACACACCTTTACGAGTCAGATGTGTCAAAGGACTCGCTATCTTCGAAAATCCCCGAATGAACCTCCTGTAGTATCTTGCTAGGCCCAAGAAACTACGAATCTCAGTCGGTGTCGTGGGCTGTCCCCACTCCCTCACCGCGGATACCTTCCCCGGATCAACAGATATCCCCCGGTCGGAAATAATGTGTCCCAAAAATTAGACCTCCTTCAACCAAAACCCGCACTTCTCAAACTTTGCATACAGTTCGTTCTGACGCAGCGTCTGCAAAACCTGCCTCAAATGTTCGGCGTGCTCCTCCTCTGTCTGGGAGTAAACCAGAATATCATCAATGAAGACAATGACAAACTGATCAAGGAACTCTCTGAACACCCTATTCATCAAGTCCATAAACACTGCTGGAGCGTTGGTTAAACCAAAAGGCATAACTCGAAACTCGTAAGAACCATATCTCGTTAAGAACGCAGTCTTCGAGACATCCTCCTCCCTGATACGCAACTAATGGTATCCCGATCTTAAATCAATCTTCGAGAAGAAAGAAGCTCCTCTCAACTGGTCAAATAGGTCATCGATTCGAGGCAACGGATACTTATTCCGTATCGTGACCTTGTTCAACTCCCGGTAGTTCACACACAATCTTAGTGAACCGTCCCTCTTCTTCACAAACAAAACTGGAGCGCCCCAAGGTGAGGTACTCCTGCAAATAAAGCCCTGACCTAACAACTGCTCTATCTGATCTCGTATCTCTCACATCTCTGCCGGAGCCATACGGTACGGTGCGCGTGCTATAGGTCTCGTATCTGGCAATAGGTCTATAAAAAAGTCTATCTCTCGACTGGGGGTAGGCCTGGTATCTCCTGAAACACATCCGAATACTCCCTGACAACTGGGATCGAATCTAAAGGAATCACAACCTCCTTGGAGGTATCCTCCTCTATGTAATACAGATGAGCGGTCGAACCTCCCTCTGGGCGAGGCATCGCCACTACAAACATCTCTTGCCCCGGAATGGCAAAAACAATGCTCCCGCTGAAGCAATCAATCATGGCCCTATAAGCTACGAGCCAATCCATACCGATAATCACATCGTGCACATGCATATCTAATACCAACATGTCTGCAGGTAATACCAAACCACCAATCTCTACCCCCACTCCCCGGCATATAAAGAATATAAGTGACCCATTCCCCAATGGTGAGTCGACACACGTCACTATGCTCTCCGCTATGGCTAACAACCCTAAAGCCTTTGCGAAATGTGTAGCTATAAAACAATGTGTAGCCCCCGTATCAAACAATACCCGACCCATAGTGCCATGGATAGGAAACGTACCCTCAATCGCGGGTGGTGCCTGTGGAACTGCTGCCTGGTGGACGTTATAGACACGTCCATACTGTAGCTGCCCTGCTGAGCTAGGACTGCTGGAATGGGTGGCAATGCTGCCATCTGTGGCGGTGCGGGGAGAGCGGCGGGAAACATAGGCCTTTGCGGCTCATGGCGAGCACCCTGCTGCTGCTGCTGTGGGGCCCTGCCCCTATCAGGACAATCCTGTCGTTTATGGCCAGTCTTGCCACAAACATAACACTTCCCTGGGAAGTTTTCCTCCTCTCTGCCCCTGCTGTCCCCGACCCTGGTGGCCGTTACTGTTCCTCCCTTGGCCCTGCGGAAACTGCTGCCCATTCTTCCCCTGTTGGCCCTGATGGCCGTTTGGACCCTGATGGCCCTGACGGAAACCTCCCTGTCCGTGCCTGTAATTCCCTGATCTGTACCTCTTCTGATCCCCCTGCTGGGAACCCTGCTCACCCTGTCTCTGCCCCTGAACAGATTGTGCCCCACCTGCACCATGTCCTCCAGTCCTGCCCTGATGGCTAGACTCTCCCGATCTCTTGCCCTCAGCCATATGAAAGCGGTGATCCTGGCAGTGTAACAAAGCAGCGTTAACCACATCAGAATAAGTGGCCAACGAAAGGTTCCCTAACAGATGCTGACGGATCCTCCATGTCAACCCGTCAGTGAATTTCTCAATCTTCTTCTTTTCTGTCGGTATCTCATCCGGAACGATATTCAACAGATTCGTGAACTCGGCCTCATACTCGGCCACGGTCTTACCCTCTTGCTTCAAATTCATCAGTTTCCTCCTCATTTCCGTGTGAACAACTGACGGAAAGTACTTGCGATCGAATCGCACCCAAAAGTCCTGAATAGTGAGAGTATCCCTCTCCTCCACGGTGGTAATAGACTCCCACCACTGCAGTGCAGATCCAACTAGCTTGAAAGTAGCTAGCACCTGCTTCTGAACGTCCGTGCACTCATACATCCTCAAGTGCCTCTGCATATCCTTCCTCCACTGGCTCGAGACTACCACATCTGAGCTACCTGCAAACTCTGGCGGATGCGCTTTCTGAAACGCGTCACGTACACGTTCCGAAGCAGACGGGAATGCATTTGCCTGTACTGGTGCGGCAACCGGCGCCTGAGGTGGTGCCTGCTGAACTACGACAATTGCGGCATTTACCGCTTGGGCTACAATGGCTGCAACCTCAGCGGCGTTCATCATGGCCTGAACTGGAGCGGGCTGGGGTTCTGGCGTTGCATCCCTGGGAACTCGTCGTGCATGTCGTGGAGGCATCTGAAATAAGAATAAAGTTTATAAGTTCACAGTTTATAAACTTAAAATAGCTGAAGAACGAAGCATACACAAAAAGAGTACAACAATCCTAAAATATAGGGCTCTATATCAAAGAAAACTTAGCGGAAACATAATAGCCGTACAGATCCTAAAGGACACTAGAACCTGATGCTCTGATACCACCTGTGACACCCCGACTAATTAAATACCGGGTAGCTACTCCTTTATTAAATTAAATCAAAATGCCAAGTTGGCTCAGTTAATAGCATCACTGTCGAAAACATTTTATTATTACTAACCACCTAGTATTTAAAAAGTAAGTTGTCAAATTTTAATTAAAGTCTGATTAACATGCAATAAAAGATTTAAAGCAAGAATAATATCACCATTCACCATAACGAAATAATAGAATACCCATCACATGATATAAATAAATCCGGAGAAAAAACTCCTCACAACAAATCCCATAACTGAAATAAGTAACGAAATACTGAATACTGAATTAATACATGCCAAAGTCTGAAAAACTGAAATGGAAATGTCTCTAATAGAATTTGGGCAACATGCCCTACAACTGAGGAATACTGAACATGGAATCCAAATGATAGAAGCATCTAAAAGCAAATCCCTGTAACTTCCACAAACAGCTACAGCTCGTCATCTGAATGAGAATCCTATGCGTGGTGTCCTTGTGGCTGGGCACCTAAAATGGTTTTACAATAAAATAGATTTGAAAGCAAACGGGTCAGAGCCCGAATGTGGAGATATTTTAAAAACCTGCAAGTGCTTTAAAAACATTTAAAACATTAAATGCAGAGTACATGTTAGGACGTGCACTCACATGAAATTCTCACCTCTCGTCTAACTGTGCACTCCTAACGTAAGCACCCATCTAAAATGACACAAACCCCTAGCTAAGTGACATCATATCTAGCTAGACTGTCATAGTAACTACCCTTATTACTCGGTTCCCATTAACATTATAACGATTACAATTAAATAGGGGGCTTAACGTAAATTCAGGTTCTCATATAAAAGTAATACAACTCATTATAGATTATCCTTTTTTTTTATTATTCCATAGTTATACACACGATACCATATGAAAGTTCCCATTTTATTAAGTGTATATTTTCTACAACATAAATATACAATATAAGCACCCCGAGACTAAGTTGCGGTGCACACATACTCTGCTATCCATCCCGGTACATCATGTACATAAGGAATCACGTATTTCGAATCTCTCAGGAATAGTTCAGATAACACAAATCACAAACAGTGGAGGCGAACACAGTCACATCACATGGGTCACGCACATACCTACGCTCCCAAGATCAGCAGACTTATTAACATCCCAATAAGTCCTTCTCTGACCTATGTTCTCGTGGTACCAGTCTAAATCCCCCCCCCCCCCCCCCGCGTAGGCACACAAGGATTAGAGGGTCCTAAGCGAACGCAAACCTCCCGTGATAGCAAGTATGGTAGGTATGTCATACACACAAATCATATATCAATACTAAGTAAACACGCATCTTAGTAATCACCGTAGTTTAATTGTAGTACTTATCGCATTCCCGTACCATTTTATAATTTGTACAATTTATATACTCCTGGTTCATAATCATACACGCCATAATTTATTCTCACGTCGTAGTAGGCACTCACGTCTCGACTCAAGTGTCTATTTGATTCGTTCCACAATTATAATTTACTCCTCATTATATCCCAAATGTCCCAAGTCTACCAATACATCATCAAAGGAATGTTATCTCTATCCTCGAACAAGTTTATGGGACTCCCAAAATTAAAACAGGCCAAAAAGGCCTAAACTGCCAGCTCGTTAGAAGTCTCGTTCGAATGAGGCTGTTCGAACGAGATTCAGTTCGTTCGAACGAACTGTACCTTCTAACGACATCTCGTTCGAACAAAGGTATCGAACGAAATTTCCCCTCGTTAGAAGCAACTGGTCAATTCGTTAGAAGCTCGTTCAAACGAGCTCGTTCGAACAACCTGGGAAGGCCTTCTAACGAACGACCAGTTTCGTGCCTAGAATTTCTACTTTCGTTTTTCACCAATTTCTACTCCTCAATTCTCCTCTAAAATTCGTCCCAACAATGTTTTAAGGTCTCTAATCAATCCTAAACATATTATAATCACATATTAACGTGTTTTAAAGGATTAACTCGTCCTAATCATCATTAAATCACAAGTCTCTACACTTTTCCCCAATTTTCTTTTCAAGAACATAAACCCTAAAATTTTAAGTCTTTAATTTATCCAATTAAATCCGTTTTTGTTTCTTGCAAGATATATCAACATCAGATTAGTCCTCTAAATACGATTCTACATGCAGTCCTTTCCTCAAAATATAGTATTCTAATTCCAAACTCATGGGTTTTTCATTAACTTTCAAGAACAAATGTAAATCTTAGAATTATCTAACATGGAAGAAACATTCTATGAATTAAACGGAATTAAATCACTTGCCTTGATTTAATCTCAGATTTTGATGACGATTTGATGAGGTTCTCTCTCTCTCTCTCTGCAAAATTCTCCTCTTTCTCTCCCTCTCTAAGCTTTCTTCTCCAATGGCTATGGTGGCTAGGGTTTGTTTCCCTCTCTAATAACCTACGTAGCCTATTAGGTTAAAATGAGTCGGTTAGTGGTTTAGTGGGTCAAATCCACATCAGATATAATTTACTAATTTTCGTCACTTTTAATTCTCAAAAAATGCAAAATTACCAAACTACCCCCATATGTTGCCGGTATGGCCTAAAAATACCCCGGGACCCAAACTAAACCCCCGGCTAGTGTTTTCTGACTATCTCGACCCTTCCGGACGCGTTGGCGTACTCAAAATGACCATACGGTTAATAGAATTTAATTTCACTTTTATAATTAAAATAATTATATCCTGACGTGACTGTCTCACGCGTCCCAATAAAATGTCCAAATTGCCGTATATCAATCTCACGACAAATTTCATAATTCAATATTCATATATCATCATATATACTCAATATAGTCAAATACCAACTCACATCTCGCTAGTATTTTATCCGGATTAATTCCCAATTAATTCTCATTTAATTAATTAATCCCAAAAATAAATATCGCCAAAAATACGGGGTATTACACTTGTCAATTTCGGACAAAAGCAAAGGGGGAGAACAAATTATAGGGGAGATTACATGAGTTTGAATTATGGGGGAGAATTTTTTAACAAATTTGATTGTATATGTCAAACTCGATGCATCACATGTATTTGCTTTGTTTCATGTGCATAGATAATTTTGAGAGATCATATTCATATTACACTCGATGAAGACAAAGTGCCCAAGAGAAGACCATGAAAACGTGGAGATTTGAAGACATCATTATTCTTATACCTATCCATTTATTATGGTTTGGGAGAGTATTGGGATTTGTTCATTGTCTTAGTGGGCTTTTATGTAATTTGGATTTTGGTTTTATGTTTATACCAGAATAGCCAAAGGGGGAGATTTATAAGAGCATAACTTTTGTCATTTTCTTATACCTTAGGCTTACATAGATTTTAGCATATCCCGTTACCATTTGACTTGAGTTGTCAAAGAACCGAATCTCTAACATCTCCAAGTTTCATGGTTCTGCACACTATGAAGTTATAATGATATTAAGAGTTTAAATTTCTTCATTGAATTTATTTTGGGATGCTTGATTTTTATTAAAAATAAACCAAGATTTTTTGTTTTAAAAAATCGTGGCATTATATTTTAAAATTATATTTCAAAGTTCGCTTGCCTCGTTCAAACAAGATGTTAAACTCTTTAGAAGCCTTGTTCTTACTTTTTTTTTCTAACGAGGGCATACTATTTCACTTCGTTTGAATATCGTTTGAAGCTGGTTCAATCAAGATAGGATTTTGTTCGAACAAACCTGATTTTCATTTAATGACCTGCTGGTCTTGTTCGAACAAGCCTTATTTTCGTTAGAACGAATGGTGCCGCCTCAAAATTTATTTTTTCCCTATAAATACCTATTTTTTGTTCAAATTTTGAAAAAGTTTTACCACAACTGTTTTTTCATAAATTTTGCAAAAAGTTTTCATACTTTTGAGTTTAGAAAACTCTTTTGATTCACAAAACATATCCCCCAAATATATTTTTGTGAATATGTTTAAGCCCGAGATAGTTTTTATCCTTACATACATAACTCTTGTGGAGAGAGTTTCTTTACGCTTGACAGTTGTGATTCTTGTGGGGATCATTACTGAAGACAAAGGATGATCGGTGGATACCGAGTGTGGAAGGCTGCGTGTGGACTGCTCCTCATCGAGTAGTATTCTTTAGAGATTTGCAAAGACTAGCACGTTATACTTATGGAAGTTTTCAAGTACTATTGTAATTCAGTTGTCTTGTAATATTTCTAAATGACTGAATTGAATAAAAGGTTTTGCCCGCAAGGGATTTTTCCTCAAATTTTCCTTTGTTGATTGCATGCTTTAATATATCAATTTTATCACCTAGAGGCATGTCCTAGGATAAAATGATAAAATTTGTATTTGTGTGTGTTGGACATTTAATTATATAAATATTCCATTAAGATCACAATCACACATTCACACAGAGTCTTTAGGAGGGTTGGCAGTGTTCTCCTCCTGGTTGCTAATTACTCCCTCGACCACTTCTCATATTCCTTGGGTTATCGTTGTAGTCTCGGCTACCATAATCCGAGCCTCAGCCTTGACTTGCACTTGATTTAAAGCCTCAATACTCGCAGGGTCCCCTAGGTTGAATGACTTCAGAACTTTAGAGAGATGGGGGTCGATAGAAGCCAAGTCTGGTTGCATGTTCAACCCTCGACGACAGTCGATTTTGGCACCCATCACCAAGTATTGAATGGTGTAGTAAAAAATTTCATCAAAATTATTGAAGGCCGAGATTGCCTTCTCCACAAAAACATGTATCTCAACATATTTTTCGTCGACCAACTTCTTCATATTTTCATTGGCATGTTTTAATTTGGCTTAAAAGTCCATCCTCCGAGTCTTCAGCATCTTCTTGTGCTTTTTTTCCATCTCGGTGACCTGACTTTGATCAGTCATCTTGATAGTCTCAAGATGCTCTTTATGGCCACTGTTCTTAGAGACGGAAGTCTCGGCTACCTTGATCTTTTGAATGGCCTCCTTCGCCCATAATTGGATGTTTTGGAGTGAAATCTTGGACTGCATGATGAAAATACAAGTCAACACAAGACAACACAACACTTCAATTAAATTTGTTGAATGACAACAATTATTACTCGGGTAGTCCAATGCAGAGAAAATTCAACAACCTGAGAGGGGTCTTGGGAGTCAAAATATCGATTGCCGCACTGAGATACAATCGATGCAACGACCTCTCATCCCATTTTTTGACTACTGAGTAGGGAGTCAACTGTCATATTAAGTTGGGCGAGACGGTGGCCACCGTTGTGTCATCAGAAAAGCGGATGACAACATCCTTGGTCATCCTTGGCGGGGCATCCTTTTTTTATTTGGTGCTGGAGGAGGGATAGAACCAGTGCCCTCAGGCACATCCTTCCTTTTCTTTGATCCCTCGGTAATAGGGGGACCACCGGTGGTGGTTTTGTGCCGAGGCTACGTCAATGCAATAGTCTTTCTAGCCATAAGAGAGAGGAGGTTGATTGTGATCGGGGATGACAATATCCAAGTCTCGTTACTTACTCCTTCTAGAAAATATACAAACCAAATAAGAAATAAGTATCAATTAAATCAAATTGGGAAAAGATGACAGTAAATTTTAAAAAATTTGGAAAAACTTACGCAATTCAGTTAGGGGCTAAACCCCAATCTATTCTCGGCCAACAGATCCGAGTTCATTAGATCCTCAAAGAAAATCAATCCATCATCTTTATCGAAGGCACGTAAAAAGTCAATATTCTCTCAATCATTTAAACTTAAGTTGGGATTAAACTTAGCCACTATAGACATCTTACCCCACTTTTGGGGGACTCTTGACATGTCAGCACCGAAAGGGATGTTGCTATCGAACTCCCGATCACCTGATATGAAGAATTAGCGACTCTTCCAGTCATGGTTTAAAGTCTGGTTAACGTGGACAACCATTTTGTCAAAGCAGTGAGCCATAGAATGGAAACAACACGGCTCAGCCTTTGTCATCAAAACGGTGTAACATGCCCTAAAATGTTAATTAGAAGGTCATCCTTATATGCTAACTTCCAAAACTGAATGCCCCGAAGAAGTATCCTTTATATAGTGGGGGATAATTATGTAGAGGAAAGGTTGATTCTCGTGAGGATGTCCCTAACATTAGGATGAATCAGTAGGCGAAAGCCGATATTGAACATTTGTTCATAAACTGCAACCTCTCCCTCCAGACGGCTGCTAAAGGCTCTCTCATTCTCTGAGGGGACTCTCATCCTAATTGAAGACTTTACACCATAAAGGTACCTCCAAAACACATGTGGTGGTCATGGTATTCAACTTGATCCTTGTTGTAAAGGTCCACAAACTGAGGAAGTTGGTTTCTTAAGTGACGGTGAGACAGGAACTAGGTCCTTTTTCCCTAGTCTTTCAAAATCTCTAAAATTCACATGACTTAGTTGTTCATGCCAAAGGTCCATAGAGGAGACCGTTGTAAGAGCATGACTTTATAAATGTCCATTTTAAAATCTACGAATTTTTTGAGAGTCCTAGATCACAACTAGTATGTCTGATACCGTTACATTAGACACGTAAACACAATCATCCATTACGACCACAATCCGAATTCGATGTTATCATGTTCCCACTATCTTTAACATTCAACTGTTACCACTACTCCACCCATAATTATGGTATAATGTTCAATTTGGAGTTTTTAATGTCCACATATTTATTTGGGAATTTTATAAAAATATTGGGTTTATCAAAATGAGGCATTTTTAAAGAAAATATTTGTTAAACAGTTACCCGAACCGGTTCGCCTATTTATAAAGGAAAAACCAAACCGGTTCGAAAAGGAGAATCTCTTTTGACGATTTACCAAATCGGTTCGCCTATTTATAAAGGGTAAACCGAACCAGTTCGTCGTACCACCTCAACTTTTTATTTTTTTTCTATACATACCTATTTCGGGAGTGTATTTTTTTAAGACTTAATAAGACGTTTTTGAGATACCTACTATAACAAGTCTTCAATTTTTTGAGTCGCAAACACCTTTTTGATTCACAAATTCTTCCCAAATAGATATGTGAATCTTTATTGTAACAACCCTCTTAATTAAATACCGGGTGGCCAATCCTTTATCCAATTAATTCGAATTATTCAGTTGGCTCATTTTTAGCATCACTATCAAAAAATAATTTTTTTTCATTATTAACCACGTAGTAATCAATTAAGCTAGTGTTAAAACTTTAAATTTTAAATAAAATTCCTTTTTAACAATAGCAATCATTCATCATATAACCCAATCTACAACAATGAATAATAAATAATTACCATCACAAGTTATTCAATATAAGTGGAATAAACTTTCCAGTTTAAAACATCTCAATACAATAAACCAAGTCAAACCAAATGTATCTAAAGACTGAGACAGAATGAAAATGACAAGGATCCATTGGCAACATGCCATAGAAGAAAATGACTACAGAGTACAGGAATCAATAAAACGATACGTCTAATGCAAGGTCCAGCCTCTAAAGCATCCATAGCGAATAAATATGCGATCCTCTAAGTTAGGCGTCCCTGTGGCTAGACACTTGATATAGAATATACAAGAAGGAAGAGAATATGCAAGAGAAAACGGGTCAGAGGCCGATTATAAAAGATTTTAAAATAGCAAGTGAATAAATGCTATAATTATCAATTATTATATACATGTTAGATCCTAGGACTCTCATTTGAGATTCTCACCTCTCAACTAACGTGCACGCCTAACGTATTCTCAATTTATTCTAGTTACTATTCCCACTTGCACTAGATTATCTCATTGTATCAACTAACCACATCCCTTACCTTTCCCCACGTATTTCCTTCATAATACATGTAATAAATAAATATATTAATTCAAATCTCAATATAATTAAGTGTTCTCATACTTAATTAATTTCAGATTTCTTTATCTTTCACGTCTACGTAAATCACACAGCGGATAATATCATATGTATATATATACATTCACTCTCTCTCTCTCTCTCTCTCTATATATATATATATATATATATATATATATATATATATATATATATATATATATATATATATATATATATATATATATATATATAATACTACATCCCGAGACACAACTGTGGTGCACGTACTACTCTGCTATCTAGTCCCAATACATCTCGTCACTGTATCGAACCATCATCACAAATCACACATATTGGAGGCGAATATAGTTCCAAGCCTATGGGATATGCACATGCCTACACGCACCCATATGACTGCCATCACTATCATTATCACAGATAGCCCATACTTAGGTTCTATATTATGCGTCACAAGTCAAAAATCCCCCCAAAGGCTCATCAGGATATGACTGTCCTCAATGTGCAAACCTCTCGTCGATAGCAAGTAGGCTAGGTATGTCATACACACAAATTATCATATAGGTATACACGCAACCTATATATATATATATATATATATCAACAATAGGGCATAAGCACATCCCATATCATACGTCTCATATGTAGTATACTTATATCTCGAATATCCTACGTATCATGGTTTTTTAAACATTAATTATATTATAGGTATTTGCTCCACCTATGTATATATATCAACAAATGGGTATACTCTCATCCCGTATACAAATCCCACACGTAGTATATTTCAAGTTTATCCCATAAACTAATAATTCACATTTTATTCACATTTTTCATTACTTCTAACATCTCTTATTAGCCGAGAGGATTTAATTAATCATTCCAGTATCTACCTTCAACTCACACTTATTGGTCCAAAACCCAGACTCATTATAACAATCCCGAATTATATTTTAATTCCCAATAATCCATTTTTTTGATAAAGTTACAATTTACACAAAAATAAAAATTACAATTTTGAGAATTTTCTGCTCCGATTTTGGAAAAACTTAAAACTATAAAGTTGTGCAGAACGTGACTTTATACAAAAACATGTGTTCACACTAACAAATTCCTCTTAAAACATTCCTAAAATAATCATACAATGTTCGTATTTTTTCTACATGTTTCTACCTACAGGTTGTAACATAATTCATCCTAAAACCTCCACCAAATGATCCCAAACTCCTTATAATTTATCCCAAATGATATACCCAAGTATGTACATGATTTATAACATCAAATCATACTAATCTTATTTTAAATTCAAGAAAATCTACATGATAGAATTCTTTCTCTAGAACACATATAAACCCCAAATTTCCTCATCAATTAAACTCAAAATTTTGTGGTGTTAATTCTAATTTCATTAAAGGAATAATCCTAAATAATTTCCATTTCAAGAATTACATCAAAACCATCAAATTTGTTTATCTATGATTTATAGTTTTCATGGATGTTTATCCTTTCTAATTTAACATGGATATTATATTCGCTAATTGGAACAAGAATTACACTTGCCTTAAGGTGTATGTCTGATCCTTTAGTGAAGATGTATGTAGAATACTTCCTCCTCCTTTCCAATCACTTTTTCGGTGGTGATGTAAGGTGGCGCAACCCTTGGTTTGCTCTTAAAACTCCTCATCTTCCTAGAATTCTCTCCCTTCCCCTCCTTAGTATTTTGGTAAATGATCTCTTGGTTTTGACACACTCTAATATTAAATAATAAAAATCCAATCCCGCAGGTCCTATTCACCTCCCCTAGAAAATGACCAAAATACCCCTCCGGGATGTCCTTTTGGTTCCTAATTGACCCTAGACCCAAATCAAACCCTTGGATAGATTTTTCTGCCGATTTTGACCCTTCCAAACTCATTGGCGCAGTCAAAATGACCATATTATTGACTTAAAAAATCATTTACCCTTTTGCCCTTTTAATTTAGTCTCGACGCGACTCACACACGTGTCCCGACTGAATTTCAATAATTTGCGTATTATTCACTCGCGACTATATAATCATATATTACTTTTAATCACTATGTAATATTCATTATCAATCACATATTACTTTATTCTCTAGTAACATTCAATCCGGATTAATTCCAAATATTATTCATAATTAATTTCAATTAATACCCATTTTACTTTTAATTAATCCTATTTTAAAAGTCATTAAAATTACGGGATATTACATACTTCCCCCCTTACAATGGAATTTCGTCCTGAAATTCAAAAAAACTATACCATATAAGAATAACTCAGGCTATATGTTGCGTACCGCATCCTCGTACGTACAAGTAAACTACTTCGTACCACCCATACAGTATGCTATCAAATACCCTTCATAATGAACACCTCACGTATGTTCATTTTAAACTCCAGGTTACCCTGTCACGTAGGTTTTTTCCCAAGTTGTATTGTTTAAGTTTCACTACTTAAACATTATTTTAGATATTCGTTGTCTAGCCTTCTACTATTTGCACCTTAGTAGATTAATCATTTTTAAGATACATACGATCTCGTCTCGCTACGATCGCACCCAAGTAGGTTATATGTGCAGTATATATTTTACCCGCATTATGTACTAAGTACCAACTCATCTCTAATCTTCGTAATAGTACCTGGTCCCCTATCGTTAACTAACAAGCAGGAGAACAACAAGGCTTACCGTGCCATTCCTCAACTGGCGACATGCCCAAAATAAAATTATATGAGTTATTGTACACAAACTCCACAAGTGGAAGGGACTATTCTCATCCTCCCCTAAGATCCAAGGGTACACATATAATATATTTCCCAAGATCTGATTAGTCTACTTATTTTGTCCATTCGTCTGTAGATGATAGGCTATACTCAATCACAACTCGGTACCTATAGCCTCGTGAACACTCCCCTAAAATCGAATGACAGAGATCTTATCCCAATCGAACATGAGATCAAGCGATAACCCATGTAACCTCACTATCTCGATTATAAAGATCGGTGCATACTGTCCTACAGTATGAGCCGTCCTAACTGCCATAACGTGAGCTACTTTGGTCAACCGATCCACTATCACCCATATAGGATCGTAACCTCTCTAGGAAGTAGTTAACTTTGAGATAAAAATCTTGGTATGCTTTCCTATTCTACTGGTTGAGAAATCCCTACTAGTTTCGGATGGTCCACTCTTTACCAATAGATAAGTGACCCATCGCAAATGAATTTATCAATAGTTCTCTTCGTTGCATCCCATCACCATTGTCATTTTTAACCTAATACATCTTATATTCTCTCAAATGTACCTCTAACCGTGATCCATGTGACTTTGCCTCACTGTGTGTTAGAAGTCCTTTTCCTGCTCTAAAAATCAGTTTCTTGTGAAACATAAGCTTCTGACAAATCTTATGGAATAAGCTCCGGCTTACCTGGCTAAAAGTTGTCGATTTTACACAACAATCATATTTCACTTCCTAATTCAATCAACTAGGCCGCCCATACACCCTATGTTGAGAATGCCTTATGTGCGATACTGTTATAACTAGTTGAGGAAATTCCAATTATAAACTTATTTAATTAGTCTCAATTTATGATTATAATCATTTTAGCCCTTGAACTACGTGTGTGCATGTGTCAAACTAACGTAAGTAAAATATCTGACACAAACTTCAGGAAAATTCACCGCAAGTCAAAACCTTTTTACTTATAGAACTTTGACAAGTTTACAAGACCATTGACTTATATACAACTTCCCTCAAGTGTAACGCACGGTGTCTTCATCAAAACTTCAAAGCGTCGGCTAGAAATCAGCAATGGTTCACACGCAGCTATATCACAAGAACACGCAGTCCAGACACGCAGTCTTCAGTAAAGAATCAACAAGCAGAAGATCCTCAATGACATGCAGTCATAAAATTCGTAGGGACTCACTCCATAATATCATGCAGCTCTCGATTGTAGAGTTCGCCCCATAAAGAATGAAACAATAGCAAACTTATGTTTTGGGTTTCACAAAACTACTCACACAAAAGTAATTGGGATAGTGAATTATAAAACAAAAGTTGAATCCTCAAAAGTGTTGGAGAATAAACCAAAACACTCAAAATCGTATTCTGTTTAAACCAGTGTTTCTCCACCCAAAATACAAAACACTGACACCTTATTTATACTGAAAATCAAGGCGGTGACGTATCGGCTTAAAATAACTCTCGTTCGAATGACATGCGACGTCTTTTGCGCGAACCTCCATCTCGTTCGAACGAGACGTGACGTCGTCTGAACGACAGTAACTGATCCCATTAAAAAATAATTTTAAAGTGTTAAATAACATGGAATCCTCAAATCTAAAATTGTTCACGAGATCAGGAGATATTTATCCAAAACATTTATGATTTTGAAAAAATAAAAACCTTTTAAAATCATTTAAAAAATCTTTTTAACTTTTATAAAAATATCCCAACACTTATAACGTGAAATGTAAATGAAACTTAGACATATTTTACCAAATTCATCCTTGTTGGGCTTGAATGTTAAAGTCTTCTTGAAATTCGGATTCGTCTTTGTTGATGTAATCTTCTCAATTCTTTGATGACTTCTAGCAACTTGTAGCGGTATATGACATCTTAAATTGTGATAGACAATGTCCTTACAAATCTTCCCCTATGTCTATGCTAGTACAAAATAAAAATATCCGAATTACCAATCTCAAATGACCTATGCAAATCTACCCTCCAAAAATTCAAACGTGGAAAAATAAACTAAAAAGTCTTCAAATCTTTTCAAATGGTGCTTCAACAATCAACTCTTCAAAACTTTCAAGATTTTCTCATGAGGGGGTGCAATGCAAAATCTTCAATTGTACCTACACTCATGAGACAAAGAAAAAACCTCGTGACTTATCGAGTTTGAAATGATATAAACATAAACATGTAAGCATAATCAAATCTCCTCCATACATAAACTCCCCTATAAAATCATAATTCGTTCTCCCCCTTTTTATTTGTCTGAAATAGACAAGGAAAAGAATAAATCACATAAAGAAAATTGGGGTGTCACGGTAAACCAAGCAAATAAACTATTTTTTATTATCAAATTTTTTCATACAAAAATGCAAAAATGATGTTACAAAAAAAACCATGAATTTCCACTAAGACAACCAAATCGTGGAGACGGAATGAATGGGTGTGAACAGATTCGATAGGAAAATCAACGCAATCATATCATATGTGCAAGATGCATAAGTGTACTCCTAATGAATGAACATAAAAAATAGTCCTTTGGTGTAAAATTGTTGAATTTAGATGACATCGTCTTAATCATATCAACAAATCAAAGTAGAAATGATTTCCACACCAATAATGTCCAAAACTATGTAATTCTTTTTCATGAATTTCAAGGACGTGCAAACTGTTGAAACTTCCATCCAAACTCCCTCATTAAAAGATAATTCTTTTTATTTATGGATGATGAAACTAACTAAAATCTAGTGGCCCATTTTTGGCATAATTTTTCTTTTTATTACCTTTTAATTTTTTTGGGCTCTTTTAAACCTGATTGGACCCCGGATAATTTTCAATTCCTCACTTTTTAGGTCCATTTAAATGGTGGCTTAATTGTAAAGGATATATGAGTACCTTTCGTAGCCCTTCACCATTTTTTCAAAACACACAATCTCACAAACGATTTATAGCATGCACTACTTTTTGTCAAGTTTTATCGCATTTGGTTCGTTGTATAGACATAATTGAGATGGAAACACTCAACCAACATGTGATAGACAAGCATAAAAGTCAAACAAATTCGTGGAGTCAATCATGTAGGTAGTAACACTATATCATCTCAAAGACTCCAAACTTTGTAAAGCACATGAATGACATAATATATTATCTAAAAAACACTATCAAATAGTCACATGTATATGGCATGAAGTTGTGACTTGGTCATCCTAAATGTGCATTCATAAAAGGTGTAAACAAAATAAAAAACTCTTTTTGAATTTTTCAAAATTTTTCTAAAAAGAGAAAATCTTTTTGAATTTTTAAACACTATTCATAAATAACCCAGCAGTACCAATAATATATAACAGGAAGAAACAGGGGACTGCAAATAGAATTTTAGGGGTCATTCGAACGAGATGACATGTCGTTCGAACGACATGGGATCTCGCGAGAAGATTTCACACGAGATTTAATCTCATTAAAACGAGAAAACATAAATTTTCCATATTATTTAGAATGTCATGCCATTAAGTCCAGTGGGAAAAAAATCATAAAAACAATTCTTGGAAAGGGTAAACAGATCCAAAAAAGTGCTAAAACCTAAGAAAAGCAAACAAAAATGCTAATAAAATACAAAACAAATGGGACATACTAGAAATAGGCAAATATGACATCATGTAAATCACCCTATGCTAGCAAAAATGTCTAGACCTCAATCAGGAAGTGTTGTGGAGTTCTCCAAAGATGGTGACATCTTTTAAAACAACTGCATCAAATCATGTGAAGTATTGACCAAAAACTTTACTTGCTCGCGAATATGTGCAAATTCTATATCATTATGTGCAAGCAAAGTATCATGAGTGGGTGCATGAGAATGAGCATGTGTAGTGGCATAACGTGGCATGAAACCCAACTTGAAACAAAACTCTCTAAGGTGTTCTCTCTTTTTTCAATGGGGACAAACATAAATTGGTCTAGGTACACATCTCTCATAAACTTTAGGACGTGCTCTCCTAACGGGAATGGTACACCTAGGTGGGTTGGGTCGAGAGTCATGTAAATCTAACTCTGAATTAGGAATCGGCTCGGGTTCAACAAAAGAAGTAGACGCACTGTCATGACTTATTCCTAAACTCTCACCATTCCCCAAAATAGGATTGAGAACCATCTTTCCCACTTTCTTAGATGCGTTCTCCAAAATGACTTTAGCCTCCAGGGCATGCTTAAGATCTATTTGTAATTGTGAAACGTGGGCTATAAACTCACCCTTTTCCCTATTCAAAGCAATCAACTTCTCACTCAAAGAAACCTTCACTTTCTCGAGTTGACTTGCTTTTACCTCAAAGTCCTTCAAACTCTCAATTTCTCTCTTCAAATCTTTCATCTTGATACCCAACTTATTATTCAATTTTTTAGTCTTTAAGGTCTCGGCATACAACTCTCAAAACGCCATCTGGAGCTCATTCTCATCATTACTAGCGCACTCGCTCTCAGGCTCGCTAGAAACACTCAAAACCTCCTCGGGGGTATCACGTGGACAAGTGTCCTCATCGTCGTTGTACAAAGTGGGTGTGCTCTCATGATAGGCTACAAAGGAAATACACTTTCCTTGTGAAGACTCATCCTCGGAATCATTCATATCTTCCTCATTATCACTCAGGGTGGATGGCATGGCCACTTTCTTTCCCTCTCTCAGAAGTCTAGTGGGACACTAAAATGACTTCTGCCCTCTCCCCTCTCACTCAAAACATTTAAAAATTTAACCTTTTCTTCACCCTCTATCTCTTTCTCACCGCTTTCTTTGGCCTTGTCTTTCTTTCTATTTTTCTCCGAAAATCTTTTATTAGAAGTATTTTGTTTCGAAAACTAGAGAATTTTTTTTAAATTCTTTGCAAGCAGGGCCATGTCAAAATTAGATTCATCCTCAGACTCGAACTCACAAAAACTCACTTTTTTTTTCTTATCTTGGGCTTTTAAGTGCTATCCCTCTATCCTTAGGTTTGACACTGTCGGGGAACATGTCAATTTGGTACGTTTGTAGGTCTCCTACCAACTCTTCTAATTTCAGACGATTCAAATTTCCTAAGGTATTTAAAACAGTTACTTTAGGGATAAAACATTTTGGCAGCGATCTTAAAATCTTTTTAACCACTCGTGCATCAGGAATTGACTCATCAAGATTAAAACTAGTGTTGACAATGTCGGATAAACGTGCATAAAAGTTGTCAAAACACTCAGTCTCTAGAATGGCGATGTTTTCAAATTTAGTGGTCAAATTTTGAATTTTAGACTCTTTGACCGCGTTAGTGCCTTTGTGGGTGAGTTGAAAAACATCCCACGCTTCTTTAGATGTGGTGTACGTCATAATACGTCGGAACTTGTCAGGGTTGACGTGTTCGAAAATTGCACTAAGCCCTCGTGAATTGTAAGTGCTTCACCTAAACTCTTCCTCAGTCCAGTCTGGCACATATTTTAAATTCATGACATTATTTGTGGTGATAGTGGGAAGAGTCCAACCTCTTTCACAAATTAACCAAACTCTCTCATCGATTGCTTTTAAGTGGGATTTCATACGAGCATTCCAGTAAGCATAAGTAGACCCGTAAAAAATTGGCAACCTACTCTATAAGTTTTCGTTTGGAAACATTGCGACAAACTTTTAAAAATCACATTTAAAAAAATCAATATCACACAAATTTTTGAGAAAATAGAAATACACAATAAATTAGCGTAACCTGCTCTGATACCAATTTGAGAATGCCTTATGTGCGATACTGATATAAGTAGTTGTGCAAATTCTAATTACAAACTTATTTAATTAGTGTCAATTTATGAATAAAATCAATTCAGCCCTTGAACTATGTGTGTGCATGTGTCAAACCACCATATGTAAAATATGTGACACAAACTTCAGGAAAAATCCCCGCAGGACAAAACCTTTTTATTTCTAGAACTTTGACAAGTTTACAAGACCATGGATTTACATATAACTTCCCTCAAGTGTAACGCATGGTGTCTTTATCAAACCTTCAAAGCGTCGGCTAGAAATCAACAATGGTTCACACGCAGCTATACCATAAAAACACGCAGTCCAGACACGTAGTCTTCAGCAAAGAATCAACACACAAAAGATCCTCAATGACATGCAAACATAAACTTCATAGCGACTCACTCCACAATAGCACGCAACTCTCAGTTGTAGAGATCTCCCCTGTGCCACTTTAATTAATCCTTTACTAAAAAGGATGAAATAAAACTTCATCAGTCTCGCCCAATCGTAGGGTCCCATCATTTAGCTGTCAACACGACAAATCATTTTACATTTCGGATTTCATCCAATAGTTACCCCTCCTCGTAGTGGGCAAGTTATTTTGTTCTACGGCTACACGCCCATCATTAAAACATTGGTCCCAAATCTCCAGGCCTTACTGCCCTCCCTTTTACTTCCTGGGTCCCATCTTCCCTAAAATACGGTATGCTATCCTTGTTGAGGACTCCACTGGTCCCGCCTAATCCCAGTACTCTCGAGTCATAAATTTTCTGGGCTTAATTCTCTTGACCCAATTCCTCCATGGGAAAATTCACTCCTCCAGCTGTTATGCCTAACTGGCATGGTTTACCATTCCTAAACTCATCAGTCGCACTTCTTAACGTGGACACATTCAACACTAGAAGTCTCTCTTTCTACATATAGGGAAATTCCTTTGTCATCCCCCCGTCATTGGTTCTACTGACTATTTTGGAATGTCCTTCTCTTGGACCGAGAAGTCTTAGCTCATAATTTCTATTTCCACTATTCCTTTGTCTCTACTGGTCCCATGAAACACATAGTTAACCTCGTTGGTCTTGGCTTAATTCATCGTTGCTTAGTAAGAATTTAAATAGATTCCCTATTGGGTATACCTTCCGATAATGTTTCACTATCACCATTGAATTCAGCCTTTGCCTTGCGGCTAGGTTTTCCCCAACCCTCCTGGATCCCTTTCTCCTTGTGGAGTTACGAAATTTCTTGGCGAGATCAACCCTAGTCGTCTTCATAAGATTTTCCCATTTACATAGTATTTAACTCACGAGTTCTTCCACACAATGAACTCTTTTTATCTGCGATGTACCCCGTTCTTCGTTGGGTAATGAATTCGTTAAACAAGTTCACTTCTCTTTCACGTTGGGCTTTCTTTATCGCTTATATGAAATCAGTTTTAAAATTCTATGTATATCCCGATTAAACATAAAATGGACGATTTCACAGTCTAACCATATTATAATGTCTCGTTTTAGCTTCCCACATGCTTCTTTATATGTGATGTCTAACTCTCATCACTTCCTATGAGAAAACATTTCACCTTCACCCTACATAATTGTATTTGGATTTCTTCCTTCACAAGAGTCCTTTTGACTCCTTCACCTTTCACTGACAGTGTTGGGTAGGTTTTGAAACGGCAAAAATGTCATCCATGACGGTTCGTGGAAACTATATAGCTCTCGAGCGACTTCTTTATCTTCCTCATCCTGAACAATAATTTGGTTGGGTTCTATCTAAATCACCATTTCCATTATCTTCTAAGTCTTTAGTTGAGTTCTCCTCTTGTTATTATTCTAACGACCCTCACTAGTCATCGATGCCCGACTGAGCTCGTATAAGAATTACATCACATATATTTCCTGGCAGGAGCACGTTAGTCGTAATACGTAGAGGAATACAACATCCTACTAAATAGGGCTTTAAATCAAAGAATGCTACGCTAAAATGTAGAAAGTCGTACATATCCTAAGGACACTAGAACCTAATTCTCTTATACCACCTGTAACAACCCGCTTAATTAAATACCGGGTGGCCAATCCTTTATCCAATTAATTCGAATTATTCAGTTGGCTCATTCTTAGCATCACTGTCGAAAAATAATTTTTTTCCTTTCACTATTAACTGCCTAGTAATCAATTAAGCTAGTGTTAAAACTTTTCATTTTAAATAAAATTCCTTTTTAACAATAGCAATCATTTATCATATAACCCAATCTACAACAATGAATAATAAATAATAACCATCAAAACTTATTCAATATAACTGGAATAAACTTCCCCGTTTAAAACATATCAATATAATAAACCAAGTCAAACCAAATGTAATGAAAGACTGAGATATAATGAAAATGACAAGGATCCATTGGCAACATGCCATAGAAGAAAATGACTACAGAGTACAGGAATCAATAAAATGATGCATCTAATGCAAGGTCCACCCTCCAAAGCATCCATAGCAAATAAATATGGGATCCTCTAAGTTAGGCGTCCTTATGGATGGACACCTGATATAGAATATACAAGAGGGAAGAGAATATGCAAGAAAAAACGGGTCAGAGCTCGATTGTAAAATATTTTAAAAACAACAAGTGAATAAATGCTACACCTAGAAATTATTATATACATGTTAGATCCTCAGACTCTCACTTGAGATTCTCACCTCTCAACTAATGTGCACGCCTAACGTATTCTCAATTTATTCTAGTTACTATTCCCACTTTCACTAGATTATCTCATTGTATCAACTAACCATAGCCCTTATCTTTCCCCACGTATTTCTTTCACAATACATGTAATAAATAAATATATTAATTCAAATCTCATTATAATTAAGTGTTCTCATACTTAATTAATTTCAGATTTCTTTATGTTTCATGTCTACTTAAATCACACAGTAGATAATATCACATGTGTATATATATATATATATATATATATATATATATATATATATATATATATATATACATTCACTATATTATATATATACAATACTTCACCCTGAGATACAGCTGCGGCGCACGTACTACTCGGTTATATAGTCCCAGTACATATCGTCACTATATAAAGGGCTTTTGGTTCAGTATCTCACTCGAACCAACATAAAAAATCACACATATTGGAGGCGAATATAGTTCCAAGCCTATGGGCTACGCACATTCCTACGTACCCTTATGACCGTCATCATTATCATTATCACAGATAGCCCGTACCAAGGTTCTATATTCTGAGGCACAAGTCAAAAATCCCCCCAAAGGCTCGTCAGGATATGACTGTCCTCAACGCGAAAACATCCCGTCGATAGCAAGTAGGCTAGGTATGTCATACACACAAATTATCATATAGGTATACACTCAACCTATATATATATATCTACAATAGGGCATAAGCACATCCCATATCCCAAATCTCATACGTAGTATACTTATATCTCGAATATCCTACGGATCATGGTATTTTAAACCTCAATTATATTATAGGTATTTGCTCCACCTATGTATATATATCAACAAATCGGTATACTCTCATCCCATATACAAATCCCACACGCAGTATATTTCAAGTTTATACCATAAACTAATAATTCACATTTTCCATTACTCCTAACATCTCTTATTAACCGAGAGAATTTAATTAATTATTCCAGTAGCTACCTGCAACTCATTCTTGTTGGTCCAAAACCCAGACTCATTATAACAAGCCCAGATTATATTTCAATTCCCAATAATCCTTTTTTTATAAAGTTATAATCTGGTCAGAAATAAAAATTACAATTTTAAAGCTTTTCTGCTTCGATTTTAAAATAACTTAAAACTACAAAGTTGTGTAAAACGTGATTTATACAAAAACATGTGTGCACACTACTAAATTCCACTTAAAAGATTCCTAAACTAATCATACAATGTTTGTCGTTTTTCTACATGTTTCTACCTACGAGTTGTAACATAATTCATCCTCAAAACCTCCACCAAATGATCACAAACTCCTTATAATTCATCCCAAATGATATAGCCAAGTATTTACATGATTTATAACATAAAATCATATCAAAATCATCATAAAATTTCGATAAATCATACTAATCTTATTTTAAATTCAAGAAAATCTACATGATAAAATTATTTCTCAAGAACCCATATAAACCCCAAATTTTCTCATCAATTAAACCAAAAATATCATGGTGTCAATTCTAATTTCATCAAAGGAATAATCCTAAATAATTTCCATTTCAAGAATTACATCAAAATGATCAAATTTTTCATATTTAATTTATAATTTTCATGGATGTTTATCCCTTCTAATTTAACATGGATATTATACTCGTTAATTGGAACAAGAATTACACTTGACTTAAGGTGTAGGTTTGATCCTTTGGTGAAGATGTATGTAGAATACATCCTTCTCCTTTCAATCACTTTTTCGGTGATAGTGCAAGGTGGTGCAACCCTTGATTTGCTCTCAAAACCCCTCCTCTTCCTAGAATTCTCTCCCTTCCTCTCCTTAATCTTTCGGTAAATGAACTCTTGGGTACACACTCTAATCTATAGCCCCAAATAGTGTGGTTCTTCCATGTGGTAGAAGACTTAAATATAAGTTAAGCTATCTATTTACTACGATGAGTGCACCGTCTCTTTCTCTTCATCTTCTTATATCCCTTCATCTTCATTTTCTAATATAAATTGATCCCCTTTCGTTTCTCTTTTCAATTCATCATATCCCTTGGAGTTGGAGATGGAGCTGTCATATTCCTATCCCATTTGCAACAGCCCCGATCACAACCTTTCATCCTCTACCCACCTTTGCTACCTCCGACCATAACCCATTCATACCCAAATCCACTCCGGTCAACCCAAACCCTGACGCACCTCAACCTAAAAGCGGAAGCAACCAAATTCGGTGCCTCCCACACCACCTGATCCCCATTTCAACCCATCCTGATTAAAAATCAACTCCTACCCGAACCTCCATAGCTGTCACTAGCTACCAACCCTTACCCGGATCCCACCAGCTCCGATCAGCCTTAATCCGACCATCCAATCCAAACCAACACCTGCCCAAACCCGGATTCAAAACACCCAACAAACCCGAAACCCACATCCATGATACCAACAGAACCCATACCCAAATCCAACCTTCAACCTCCTTGTTGCTTTCTGCACCCACCTCTACCCACAAAAATACATGTTCATTTGGATTCATCTTTGTTAAATAATTAAATATTTCTCGAATCATATATATATATATATATATATATATTTCAATAATTTGATAGGTATTAGGTAAAATTTGTTACTTTTTTATTTTATGTTTTACATTCCAGTTTTAAGCTTCTTTATGGTATGACCCATAATGGGTTTTTGATTAATTATCTTGGAATACGTTTGTAAAAATTATTTTTTAATTGGGTAGGTTTTCTTTTTTTGTTTCATATATGAGCAAAGCTACCAACATATATGTTTGGCAGGTGCAGTTTTCTTTCTTCTATTTTCCTTTAATCTTTTAGCACAATGAAATCATGTGTTATGACGTCTTCAGCTGTTTGGATCAGTTTGATATCTGCTTCATTATTGAGTTTTTCATAGTTATTACTTTTATAAGCAATTTCAAAGTTGAAGGTGAAATCAACTTTAAAGGCAATTTTATCATTTGTATTCGATTATTATCTCTTTAATGTTTATTGTTCACATCTTAGAACCAAATAAATATTCTTTCTTTTCTTTTATGTTATACATTATTTCTTCAAAAATTGTTTGTTTTTATAGTAGATGTCAATCTATTAGTTTTTTAAAAGGTGCATTGCTAAGATTTTTGTATTAATTTGGATTTTTTTTAATAATGTATTAATTTCATTTAAGTTTTATTTCCCATTTGTTTGTAAACATAGTCATCTAATATAAAAAACAATGAGTTTCTATCTAGTGTTCTTAATATTGCACATTAAACATGTGATTAATTGACGTACACAAATAAATTGTATTGTTAATTATAATCTCCTATACTTTTTAATAATTGGAAATTTTCTTTTACATGTCTATATAAATATATACACTTTGCTATTATGTGTATTTATTTTTTTCAGATTCAACAAAAAAAATTAAACAAGGTAACTTTCCTTGCACAATATTTTTTTGTATTTAATTGTGACTAAGTGTGATGATATTGCTACAACACTGAAACAAGATTTCCTTACCAATTATGCTTTTACCAATGTATAATTTTATGGATTATAATTTTGTAGGTCATTATATATGAAATTTCCGTGTAATTTTACGAAGGAACGTCAAATTCATAAGAAAATACATATTAATTTGTTACTAAACCTTATTGCCTTGCTAAAACAAAAAACAGTTCTTATATTTTCGTCTACGCATCGCGTGGCCGGCATGATAGTATTAAATAATAAAACTCCAATCCCGCAGGTCCTATTCACCTCCCCCAAAAAATGACCAAAATACCCCTGGGATCTCCTTTTGGTTCCCAATTGACCCTAGACCCAAATCAAACCTCCGGGTAGACTTTTCTGCCTATCTTGACCCTTCCGGACTCATTGACACAGTCAAAATGATCATATGGATGACTTAAAAATAATTTACCTTTTTGACCTTTTAATTTAGTCCCGACACGACTCATACGCGCGTTCCGACTTAATTTCAATAATTTGCGTATTATTCACTCGCCGCCATATAATCATATATTAATTTTAATAACTAAGTAATATTAAATATAAATCACATATTACTTTATTCTCTAATAATATTCAATCCGAATTAATTCCAATTATTATTCATAATTAATTTCAATTAATCCCCATTTTACTTTTAATTAATCCTATTTTAAAAATCATTAAAATTATGGGGTATTGCACTTATATTGAGTGGTCTACTCATTTGGAGTACTCTTGTGGAAAAGAAGGCTTATTCTCCATTGCTGACGATTGGAGCTCTTATGGGATCTCTTGACGACGATAATGAACCGACGTCTACGGGTATTCATGTGTCAAGGGGTATTTCTCTGTAATTGTAAATATTATGAATTATAGTGAAATAAAAAGGTTTCTCCCCTTTTGGGGATTTTTCCTAATATTTTTATTGCTTTGCATGCTTGAATTTATTTTATTCGTCAATCACAATTAGTTGCAAGAGTTGGGATTTTTGGGGATAAAATTGGAATTTAATTAAACAAGTTTGTCTATTGATTGCTGGAGCACTCTCAAATTTGTATCAGAGCCTATTACACAATTATACCGTGTAATTTTTTCGCAAATTTTTTCTAGATATCAATTTTTGTTTAAAAATTATTTTTTGAAAAAGATAAATTTCAATGGAAAACTTGTATAATCGAGTGCCAATTTTTGACGGGTCAAATTACGCATATTGGAAAGCCCGTATGAAATCACACTTAAAGGCCATTCATGGACGTATTTGGGTTGTGTGTGAAAGAGGGTGGACGCCTCCCTCTGTCACTGTAGATAACATAACAACTTTAAATCCTATGACTACATGGACTAAGGATGAATTTAAATGGAGCACATATAACTCACATGGGCTAGTGCAATTTTTGAAAACATCACCTCCGATGAGTTCCGACGCATCATGACGTGTACCACATAAAAAGAAGCATAGGATATTCTTTATTCGAAAAATTTAGGGGACTTATTGTAAAGGGTAAATTCGTGGATGGTGAAATTAAAAATGGGGATAAAGCTAGAGCGGTCAAATGTAATTACTATTTTTTTTATTTAACTGTAATAAAATAGTACTTTCCATACAAGAGGCTTTTCCTAGCGTTTTAGAGATTGTTTTTTTTCTACTTTGAACGCAATAGACTGTTCTAATCTAAAAAAATGCACACGTACCTACTTATAAAGCAACACAGTAATTTATAACATGATAATTTAGGCAATAAAAGAAACTCTATAATACCCCGTGTTTTCAGACTAAAATATTATAACATAAATTAATTTAATAATTTCGAATTAATATGGGGAATAAATTAAATCAGATGGGTTTAAATTTAAATGGGTAAGATTTATATTGAAAACAATTATTTATTCATAATTACATAATTGCATGACTCAATTTGGGTATGATGATGTAATACCCTGTTATAATTATTCAATCAAATTGTTGCATAAAATATAATGGAGTAAGGTTCGATGATCATTATAAGAAAATTGTGGGTCAAAAGTGAAGGAAATAAAATAAAAAAGGGATCGTTCTAACGACCAAGGGATGTCGTTAGAAGCGAGATGGGGATGTCCCGCAAAGGTCACGCGAAGCTGGGCTTCAAATGAGATGTTTCTGCATTATAGTCCTAGGTCGTGCGAGGGTCACGTGAAGCCAAAGTTCGAACGAGATAGACATGTCATTCAAACAAGGTTCATTTCGTTCGAATAACATGCCTCAAAAATGTTTTATTCTGATTTTCCCTTGTGGGTTGTCACATTTCTAGCCCTTGGATCTTTGAGTTGTCGAGCTCAAATGAGCCTAGAAAGGGCAAAATGGGATTTGTGGCCTTTCGAAGGATTATATAGGGTTTTTTTTAGTTTATTTGGGATATTTGAAGTTGGAAGAAGATGAGAGACTAGGAGAAGGTGGTCTTCCATCATTTTTGTCTTCCACCCCCACAAACCATCATGTACCACATCACAATGCCATATTTGCTACATATTCCACCATATTTGAACATTATACACCCATTTAGACCATGGATGAGGATAACTACGAATTTTGGAGAAGTGTTAGGGGATTTTTGGAAATGATGATGGAAATTTCATGGAGTTTGAAGTGGGTTTTGAAGGGGTGTTGCTTGGAAGCTTGAATGGAGCACATTTGGAGTATTTTTTAAGGATGCACTTGGCTAACCTTCGAGGCCACCTTTGGAGGTGAGTGTTGCTCCTTCTAAACCAATATTTCCACCATTATTGGAGCCTTTAGAGGTGGAAAAATTTGCCTTTAGTATTTAAGATTCCATATGCATTTTTATTCATCATGTGGTTAGATTACATAAGTAGGATGCCTTTGAAGAAATGATGGTTTTAGTACAATAATAATAAACATTTTTGTGAAATAAAAATGTTGGCAAGTTGTTGTTTCGTTGATATAAAAATGAAGAAATATTTTAAAGTCTTGAAATATTAAAAGTTGGTATTTGTGAAAATGGTGTATTTTCTAGAACAATTGATGCTAAACATTTTATGAAATAATGTTTTTAGGGATAAGATATACTTTCCCTACTCCTCAAGCTAGGGGATTCAATCACCTAGCGCAACCCCCCTTGATAGAACTAGAGTATATAATTTAAATAAATATCTAGTCACTGATATTTGTAAGAATACAATATATATACTATCACTCCATTGTATATATAATAATTTAAATCCCGGATTTACCGTTTACAAAACCCATAACACTAGCCTATATATTCTTGAGTCTATGGTCCGAATCTAAATTTAATTAATTAATTTCACCATAATTAATTAGTTAAGTAGCGTCACACAACTACGATACCCGAACTTATTCGCCCAATCCAATTCTTTAATACTTTCAAATTTGATTCCCAAAAATCATCTTTAATGTGTCACCCATTTTTCCTCCCCAAAATCCAATTATATAGACCTATAATTTCTAGGAATTAAGTCTTATATGCAATATCCCAAGATTTAAATAAATTTAGAATCTAGCCCCAGTCTAATAAACCAATAATTGACCTACAGAGCCCTCGATTCGAATCGAGGTACCTGTGATTCGACTCGAGGTACACGAGTTGTGTCCCTTCTTCCCCAAAATCTATTTCCACCATTGTTAACTCCCAAGTTTTTTTTCATCTTCATTAAAGTCCTCACCCAGACATAAATAATTCTCTAATTGTATCCCAATAAGTTCTACTCATGTTATTAACCTCAATTCATTATCGAATTCTTCCCAAAATCCATATGCCCCGAATTGGGTTTTACCCGGTTTTCATTCACCCAGTTTACAAATTTCATTAACCAAGTCTAAAATTAATCAACACTAACTACTGGGTTTCGCAATCTAATCAGATTACAAGGATCCTATATCCTAGTCTATCATCAATTGACTATTTAATCATCACAATATACTCTACTTCACAAAAACTCATTTTAATATCAACCCATACCCAAAAACGTCTTTTAGATACACCCACTATGACATGAATTGATTATTACATATTAAAATCATAGCAAGTTAACCACTTTCCTTAGGATTCGTAGTGTCTGATTATTCCTTTACTGTAGAGATTGTTGTGTGATGAAGAGAACCTCTTTTGCTTTTCCTTTTTGACTCCTAAGAGTTCTCCCACTTTGCCTCCTCTACGTTCTCAAATTTCCCCAAAATGAGTTATGCTGCCCACAACCCCCATACTTAGTTTTTTATCTCCTAATCTCATTTTAGTCATATAGTCCTAATTGAAATGGCCCAAATACCCCCGTGTGGGCCCAACTATGCCCGAAAATACCACTTGACCCATTTACCACCACCGGTACACTATTTCGACTATCTTGGCCCATCTGGACTCAACCGTGCACTCAGAATTAACGTCCAAATTAATTTACTAAAAGTTCTTATCTCGCACCCCATTAGTCTATATCCAACTTCTGGTAGAGATAAATAAATACCACGTCACTATTACCTGCTATGACGTAAATAAATTATTACCATTCACTTAGTAATTTAAATTCCATAAATATCAACCATTTAGTCTCCCGGTTAATATTTATATGTATACTAATAATAATTAATTCAATTAAATTACGACACACAAGTAATTTAAAATTATTCGAATTAATTAAATAAGGTAACAGTCATGCTAAGTCGAATCTTTATTGGACTCTCGGCCTCCAAGTGATGGCTGAGGCCGAGGCCGAGGCCGAGGGAACATGGGTCATAAGATTACTGATACTGTTGTCATTGATTGTGTCTAAGATGAGGTTGAGCCCTTTTGTGATGGATTTACAGCCAAGGATGAGACCTTTCATGATGGGTTCACGACTGAGCCATAACTTGATCAAATAGATGGTTTTCCATTAGTTGGCCTTGGTCGGGGGGTGGGTGGTATAGCCCAGGGATGAGGTTATACTTGGTCTATCAACTATTGTTCTTTTTTAGTCTTTCATCCTACCAATCAGGTTGTCGACCTCTCTGAGTCAAGAATATGAGTAAATATAATATAACTCTTTAGAGAAACCACTTACAAATCAGCTCAATCTAAAGAAAGGCTTCTACGACTTCAATATCAATTCAAGCATTTGGTACATAACTATGTGAATATGTTTAATAGGCTTTTTCTCAAAAATATTATTCATGGAGGTACAAACGAATGAAAAAATTATAAGGCCTCGAATATCGAGTTTTTCTTCCCATATGGTACAATAAGTTGGCGAGTAACATGATGTATAAAATAAGACTATACTTATAGATGAGATAAAATTGATGAATATCTTGAATGAAAATATGCTAAAGGAGGTGGAGGGTCACACATAAGCCAGGAGCTTAGTCGTGAGAGGAAGATCAAATGGTCGAGGTTAGAAGATCTCCAAATCTAAGTTAATGGGTTATAAGGATACGAAATGCTACTATTGTCGCATGATTGGTTACATTATCCACTTTGTGTCAAAATAAAGAAAAATAATAGGAATGGCAAAAAGAATAGTCAACAAGCTTTAACAATAGTGGTGAATCCATGATTAGGCTCAAATTCTTTCGAATTTATCCCCTTAATTTAGAGACGTGTACTATCTCAAGTAACGTAAAATGAGTTTAATTATCGCATTTCTTTGGTACTGACTCCTTTTAACAAGTATATCTAATTTTGTCTATTTCACTTAAGTTTTCCAGGTATTTGAAGCATTGAGGAAGAAAGAAACTAGAAAAGCACTGAACAAAGTCAAAGAAGGAAAGTCAAAGGGCAATTTCATAAATTTATAGCCTTCATCCAGAATTAAAGCCAACTAGAGAGTTGAAGAGAAATCAATTTTAAGAACTTTGGAAGAAATGACAAGTCAATCCGAGCTACGGTGGTAAAGTTACGAAGATTTGAAGTTGAGAAGGAACAAGAAAAAGATCCCCTGGAAAAAAAGGCAGGCGATCCGGACCTTTTATTGAAAAGGATCTGGACCACTTCAAAATAAATGTTCTGGATGAAAAAAGGGTGCGATCCGGGCCTTTTATTGAAAAACGATCCGGACCGCTTCAAAAGAAATGTTCTGGATGAAAAAAGGGGTCGATCCAGACCTTTTATTGAAAAAGGATTCGGACCGCCTTGAAAAAATTATCTGCTAGGAAAAAGGGGGCGATCCGGAACTTTTTCCCAAAAAGTATCTAGACCTCATTATGCTGAGGAACACTGGTTCAATTAAGTGGCCGATCCGGACTACCTCCCCCGATCGGTTCGGACCGCATCGAATTTTTTTCAATTTTTATATTCTTTCTCAGAATTTTTATGGAGTCAAACTCTTGTAAATTTCAGAGCTTTTTATTCAGATTATTTCCATAATGTTAGGACTTCATTTTTATTTTAGTTTTACCATTAGTTTTACAGAGCTTAGAGCAGAGAAAAAAGAACCCTAGTTTTCAATAAGAGTTTTGCTGTAAGGATTTCAAGTTTGATTCTTCAACACAAGTAATTTCTTTACATTCTTTATTTCGTAATTGCCTTGGTTTGTTAATTATTAATCTTACATCTCTTTAATTCAAAGTTTCTATTAGTCATGATGTTTTCTTCTTTTCAATCCATGTTTTCTTTTAATTTAATCACGTTTAGCTAATTTTCTAAGGGTTGGGATGCATGAATCCAACCCGACGTTCTTTAAAAATGTGTAAAATTAAATTTCGAATTAAGTAATTGATTCAATCATGTTGTGTGGTGATCACAACTGTTGTAGGACTTTTGATCCCGTTTGCCCTAGGTAATTGGGATACTTAAGAGTGCAACACGCGTATATCTATAATGACATCGCTTTGTTCTTGCCTTTGATTTCATATGGTGCAGGCTACGATCTCTCATATATGGAATGCTTAAAATTAATAAAGACTAGGTTTTCTCTATTATTTCAATTCAAAATTTGGTTTTAACCTTAGTAAATGAACTAGGGTTGGAGGAGTGTATCCTAACTCATTTTGTTCTCACTTGCAAACTTTTCAGTTAAAGCATAATTTTATAAGTAGTTTAAAAATCATTTCATTAGTTAATCTCATGTTCAGTAGTTAAATTTTCTTTTTCCTCTGAGTTAGCCGACATCCACCCCAAAATTCGTCGTCTTTTCTTTTCTGTTTCTTTTTTTGTGTCAAGTTAGGATTCTCATTCTTTCCATCATCATCACGATTTCATCATCCTATTTCCCTGAGGATTCGACCCCGACTTACCGAGATTATTACTTGAGCAACAGGCTTGAAATTGAGCCTATATAGCACGCACTCAGATACACATTTGTGGTCGCGTCAAGTTTTTGGCACCATTGTCGGGGATTTAGGTAGACTTAGGTTAGATCGAGTCAATCTAAAGCTTAGACCAAAAATTAAAAATAAAACAAAATAAAATAATAAAAAATAAAAAAAATCATCTCTCACAGGATTTTAATATAAAATCCTGAACAAACTCAAACTCCTCAAAATATTCCAACCAGAATACACGAAAATCCAATCGTTGAGTATAATTTTGACAGTCCCCACATGCCTCGCGTTCCATAGTTTTGGGTTCCACCTCCTACCCCGAGCACTCTATTACTAGTTACACCCTGAGTCAATACTTGAGACACAAATCTAGGACACCGAGTGAGTATTCCGAGTCACTTGAAGAAAGAGCGATGTCTTACGCCGCTAGTTTCGGCACTGGATAGGGACATCTACCTTCTTATCCCATGAAAGACTTACTCTTTCCAGAACGAACTGTCAACCGTAGTTTCATTTTACTCCCATATAATGCCGGTCAGTTCCACTTCTGCAATGGGATGATACAGATTCTCCCTACTTTCCATGGCATGGATTCGAAGAAACCATACATGCATATCAGAGAGTTCGAAGAGGCGTGCGACACATTTAGTGACCAAGCTTGCACGCGGGATGTCATTCACCTAAATCTTTTCCCTTTTTCCTTAAAGGATAAAGCAAGACCTGGCTATGGTCTCTACCCCCGAACTCTGTTATTTCCTGGAGGGATATGCAATCCAAATTTATCTGCAAATTATACCCACCACACAAGACCAACTCTACCAAGACTCAAATCCAAGGTTTTCGACAACAATATATTAAGCCTTTTGACAAGTGTTGGGAACGTTTCCAAGAGTTGGTAAGCACATGCCCCCATCATGGTTTTGAAAAACACCACTTGATCTCTTTCTTCCATAATGGGTTGACAGTAGCTTCCAAATAACTTGTGCAAACAATGTGAGAAAGACCTTTTTGGGACTTAAACTCCATCGATGCCGAGGCCCATCTTAAGTATGTCGCAGAGACTACTCAAGCATGGGTCTCATCCGATCCTAATACCCTAATCCGGCCTAGACAAGTATCGACTACGTCTAATGCATCCGATCTATTCCAATTGGATAGTAATGCCATAATAAGCCGTCGATTTGATCAGTTTCAGAGAGAAATGAAATATTTACTTGATATCCAATTGAGAGATATCTTCAGATCCAGTCGTATCATGAAAGAAAAGGTGTGTGTTATCTGTGAGGCGGATCATTCCACAAAGGCATGTCCGACGATTTTTGCCTATAAATCAATGCACACCGAGAAAGTGGATGCTATATGAGAGTTCAAGGGAATTTTAATGCCCCACATGGTAACTCGTACAACCCTTCATGGAGAAACCACTTTGGTTTTAACTACGGATAACCATAATCTGCAATAAATCCATATTCACGGTTTTTTCCACCTCCACCCCTCCTTAATTTCAACAAGCATCACCTCTTACAACTCCGTATATTACTCCACCATGGAGGAACCTCGAGGATACAATAAACCAGTTTATCAACTCCCAGAGTGCAACCATTACTAGATATGATCGCATGTTCGTCGACATGAACACGAACATCTCAAAGTTGCAATCTTCATTGAGTATCCAAGAGAAAGGCAAGTTTCCTACCCAGGGACGAAGTCCTACCCAAGATCAACCTATTGTTAGTTCCACCTCTACAGAATAGCAGGAGAATTTCCAAGCGGTACCACTCTTTATAGTGGGAGAGTTGTTGATTTATCACCTCCTCCACATGACACTTTTAAAGACAAGGAGACTTCACCCGGCACAAAAAGGGTCAAAGATATCCCCTTGAACGAGAGTGAAAAGGAAGACACTAGTGAGCCCGCGACAGTTGTAAAGCCACCCTCTGCAGCTCCATTTCCTCAAAGATAGGTTCCTTCCCACAAAGGGAACATAAGTGATGAAGTGCTAGGGATGCTTAAAAATATGAAATTGAACCTACCTTTCCTCGATGCAATAAGGAAAATTTTTGCTTATGCAAAAGTCATAAAAGACTTATTGACAGTTAAGAGGAGGATGAAGGTAAAGAAAAATGTATTTCTAGCACAAAACGTGAGCTCAGTTCTTCTTAACGATCTCCCACCTAAATATAAAGATCCTGGTGCACCCACCATTTCATGCACCATTGGAGAGAATAAATTAGAAAAGACCTTACTCGACTTGGGGGCAAGTGTTAATATCCTCCCCTATTCAATTTATAGGCAACTAGATCTGGGCTACCTTAATCCCACAAGGATCACTCTCCAATTAGCGGATCGAACCGTGAAGATATCAAGAGGTATAGTTGAGGATGTGATAGTCCAAGTGGACACTTTCTACTTTCCCATATATTTTTTTTATTTGGGACACGAAGCCCTCACTTTCCTCGAGGAATCATGTTACCATCATTCTTGGGTGCCCATTCTTAGATACGGATAACATGACATTGGAGACTAACATTTGGGAACTAGATCTGGGCAAATGCATCCAATAATTTGTTAGTCTCCAATGTCATGTTCCCAAATGTGAGTTGCATTTGCCCATATCTAGTTGCCTATAAATCATCAAATTATTGGATGCTAGGATTATCTACTCAATCTTGGATAGCAAGTGGGTGAGCCCCATTCAAGTCGTCCTATAGAAGTCGGGCATGACAGTGATTAAAAATGCCAAGGGAGAGCTAGTTCCCCAATGTACCACTACTGGGTAGCGCGTTTGCATTGATTACCGGAAACTCAATGTAGGAACTAGGAAAGACCATTTCCCCTTTCCATTTATCGATAAAATGCTTGAAAGAGTAAAGGGCCACCCTTATTATTGTTTCTTAGATGGTTATTCTAGATATAATTAGATTGAGGTAGATGTACTTGATCAAGAGAAGACGACCTTCACTTGTCCCTTTGGTATTTTTGCCTACAGACGCGACCTTTCAAAAGTTCATGTTGAGCTTATTCAGTGACATGGTTGAGAGAGATCTAGAGGTGTTTATGGATGACTTCAGTGTTTTCGGCACCTCTTTCAATTTACATTTAGCTAATCTTGAGAAAGTGCTAGCCCAATGTGTGGATAAGAACTTAGTGATGAATTGGGAGAGATGCCATTTCATAGTAACTAAGGGCATAGTTCTTGGCCACATTGTTTCATCCAAAGGGATCGAGGTTGATAGAGCAAAAATAGATGTCATAGCTGACCTACCCCCACCAAAATCGCTAAAAGACGTACGCTCCTTCTTGGGCCATGCAGGGTTTTATAGAAGGTTCATTAAGGACTTTAGCGCCATTGCTAGACCCTTAAGCAACCTTCTTATGAAGGACACCCCATTCCCCCATTCGAATGGAATAAAGCATGCCAACGTTCTTTTGAAAAATTAAAGAACATGCTTATTTTTTCTCCCAACATGCAAGCCCCGGATTGGTCCTTACCATTCGAGCTCATGTGTGATGCTAGACATTATGCGATAGGGGCTGTTTTGGGCCAAAGAAAAGACAAAAAGGCTCATGTCATCTACTACTCTAGCCAGACTCTTACTGGACCACAACTCAATTACTCCACCACGGAGACATAATTGATAGCGGTAGTTTTTGCTCTAGATAAGTTTCGGTACTATCTTATCGGTTCCCCCATAATTTGTTTCACTGTCCACGCGACTTTAAAATATCTCCTTGCAAAGAAAGACGCAAAGTCGTGTCTCATAAGGTGGATCCTACTCCTACAAGAGTTTAATATCTCCATTAAAGACAAAAAAGTAGTAGAAACCGTCGTCGTCGATCACTTATCACAGCTTTTGTCCGGCGTACCTAGTGATCCTACACCCATAGACGAGTACTTCCCGGATGAGCAACTTTTTGCCACCTCTTCTTTTCCCTGGTTTGTGGATATAGTGAACTATCTTGTCAAGGGAGCCGCCCCTCCCGATTGGACACCGCAAGCTAAGAAGAGGTTCATTACTTGGCCGTGCATGTTTTCTATGATGATCCACTCCTTTTTAAATATTTCCCCAACCAAATCATCTGACGATGCGTACCGGATGAAGAAATTCCAAAGGTCATCCAATTATTTCATTCAAAAGCATGTGGAGGCCACTTTTCTGTGAAAAAGACAACTATTAAGATTATCCAATGTGGCTTTACTGGCCCACAATGTTTCGGGATGTAAACAATTATTGCAAATCATGCGATAGGTGTTAACTAATGGAGGTGATTACCCGAAGAGACATGATGCCATCATCTTCGATACTCATTACTAAGATCTTTGACTGCTGGGGTATCAACTTCATAGGCCCTTTTATCCCGCCTTTTGTCTACCTATACATCCTAATCGCGGTAGACTATGTCTCTAAATGGGTGGAAGCTATAGTTACTAAGAATAATGACAACAAAGCAGTGATAAGGTTCCTGCAGGAACACACACTTTCTCACTTCGATTCTCTGAAAGCGATAATCAGTGATAATGGCACACACTTTTGGAACAAGGCATTCAAGAATCTCATGAGAAAGTATGGCGCCGTTCATAAAGTTGGAAAGACATATCACCCATAAACGAATGGGTCGGCTGAGTTGGCGAACCGTGAGATCAAAAACATACTTGAGAAGATCGTCGATCCTAAATGGAAAGATTAGTCTTTTCAGTTGAACGATTCGCTATGGGCCTACCATACCTCATACAAGAACCCACTCGGAATGTCCCCGTTCCATTTTATGTATGGAAAACCTTGCCATCTTCCCGTTGAGTTGGATAACAAAGCATACTGGGCCATCAAGAGGGTAAATTATGATATGGATAAAGCCGGTGAACCTCACAAGCTTCAACTGAATGAGTTAGAAGAAATACGCAATGATGTGTATGAGAATGCTAAGATTTCAAAATAAAGGATGAAACTCGAGCATAATAAGATTATTCGACGAAAAGAGTTTCAACCTGGACAGAAGGTACTCCTTTATAACTCCCGGCTTCACCTATTTTCGATAAATTGTGGTCTCGTTGGACTGGCCCATTCGTTATGAAGACCGTGTTTCCTCATAGAGCTATGGAGTTGGATGATCCAAAAAGGGGGAGCACATTCAAAGTCAATGGACAACGCCTAAAGCCATATCTAGAGGCGTGCATGGACGAATTCGACACTATTTGATTATCGAACCCCATTTATGAGGTAGAGGTAGCTGAATACGATTGGTCTTCGCACCCCCGATGCTTATGGGGTGATTCTTATGTATAGTAGTTAGGTGTAGCTTAGGATAGGGTAGGTAGGTTAACTATATGGGTGTCGAGTACATTCGCAGGTAAGAAACATACACGTTGAGACCATCTCAAGATTTGAAAATGAGGGTTGAGCATAAATCAGGGTCATGACCATGTTAAGAGTAGGTGGGAATGCCTTAGAAATATTAGAGGGGGTTAGAAATGGAGCAGAGCAGAGTCTGTCACCAAAAGGCACCCGGTCTGGACCTCCCCTAGGCAACCGGTCCGAACTGCCTTAGGAGAATTGAAAAATAAAAATAAACCCGACGATCCGGACCACCCCTGGGTACCCGGTCCGAACTGCCTTCTGGTTTTCTCCAAATGATTCCCTAGGTTCATCCCTCCTTCCCCAATCCCTTCACTTCCCTCAATTTCGTCTCTCCCACCATTTCCCTCCCAAAATACACCCCCCTTTTCCCTCCTTCTCTTTTCGCTTCAAATCCACCCCTTCCCACCTCAAAATCAACTTATAAATACAACCCCTACCCCCCATCTCTCCCACACCAACTCCTCTCAAGAAATTCTTTCCATCCACTTTCTCAATCCATGGATGCCCAAGACTGACCCACCAAATACAATTCCGTCGCTATTATCGATAATAACCATGCCGACTACCACTCCAACCAAGAAATGCAGTGGTGTGAGGAATATTTTGGGCATACACAAAAACTCCAAGTAGAACGAGCCATTCTTTGGGACGAAATACCCAATTATGTCACTAATTTGTTTCTCCCTAAGGATTGGTGCCGCTTCTTGAATGAGCCTCAAAACGCCATTTGGGTAGCGGAGGTCCAGTAATTTATGGCACCCTCATACGCACCGACGAGTTTCTTGGCTGAAGAGCGAATTCCGGGGCAACGCATCCCATTCTCTTTGCTGACAATAACCAAGAAGCTCGCTGAAAAAGACGTCCCCAATCCCGCCACTTTTGTCTACCCCAACAACTCCCAACCACTCGAAAAGGATGTCCTCATTGAGCATCTCGTGCCCGGGGAAGTCTGGCACAAGGGTGTTTTTTGGGTCGGTAAATTGAGCAAAAAAGCACGCCTCACTTTTCAAATTGGGTGAACAAACATCCTCTAGAATTCCAATGACTCCAGCATGCGCCCGCGGTAACCAACATTTGTGTACACCCTCTTTGACCACAACTCGTCCATCAACCTAGCGCATATCATTTTCTATGATTTCCACTTTGCGGCGGTGGATGAAAAGGGCTCTATTCCACTTCCCTACGCTCGGTTCATTACCTCCATTCTCATCAATCACCTCTTCGGTCATTATGTCGGGACTCTTCACCTCCCAAACCCTTTTGGGTAGGCCACCCGGATTAAAAGCGAGAAACAAAGGGCAATTCTAAGAGCTCGAGTAGATGAAGAGTCCGATAAGGATGAGATTAGCGAGGAGGAAGAAGCAGCGGGAGATGTCGAGATGGGGGACCAAGAGGTGGGGTCCTATAAGGATGAAGAAGATTATGATTTCAACCTCCCCGATAATGATTTTGATGCACGCCTTACCGCCCTTGAAACAAAATTTGACGGGTTCATAACTTAATACACGAGGGATCAATCGGCCAACCAACACGTTTCCCAACGCGATACGAGCATGATGCATCGTCTTCAAGCTCATATGTATCAACTCAATTTTGGTGGGCCCCCTCCGAGCTACTTTTATGATTCGTACAACCCAAGCGTGCCCGGTAGCTCCAATCCCCCACCCCAGTGAATCATGTGTTTGGTGATTGTATCGGTTGTAATTTTGTTGGTTTGCTTCTATGCTTGTATGCTCTTTCCCTATGATGTACCACAGTCCTTATAAATAAAAACATGCATTTTCTCCATTTGTTTGTTTTATTTATCGCATTCTTATTTTTCCTTATTTAGATTTTAGTCCTTTTGATTTCGGACAATGCAAAAGTCTAAGCTAAGGGGGTGATGGTGTGTATTTTTAAAACTTCACAAATTTTCAAAATGCCAAAAAATTAGAAAACTTCAAAATTTCCAAAAAAAATTGAAAAACTCAGAAAAACCAAAAATATTTTTCTTCAAAAAAAATAAAGTTGGAATTTAAATTTTTCAAAAATATCATTAAAATTCGGTTAAAGTCTCAAATTGTAAAAAAAAATTACACAAAGCTGAAATTGACCAAAGATGAAATTTTCGACTTAACGAATAAGTGTGGAGATTAACTAACTCGATGAGATTCGAGCCTATCCTTTTTTGTGAGTGTATAAATCAATCCAAGTTAATGATTAACTCAAATCTCTATTTAGCCTTTACAAAAATCGTTGACGATCCCAGTTCCTTTGATTTGATCGGTTACGGGAAAGGTGTGAGATGTTGTCTTGAAAAATGCGCTAAATGAATCTCTAAACTAAAATTCACCTCGAGACGCCTATGGTAATGCAATTAATAATTTGGACAATGAAGTACGCCCTCGTTTGCTACCCAAAAATATTGTCCAGAAAAAGTCGTGAAAATTTTTCCCTTTGCTAACCAATTTGAGCCAATTAAGATTTTTCCCTTTTTGTTTGACTACCCAAAAAACCTAAATGGCCCGTAATTGAGAAAAGTGAAACCCTAAAATTTTAGTCCAATTAGTGCATATAAAAAGGGGCAAGAAAATAGAGCATGCTCTACAACAAAAAATAGCAAGACAAGAAAAATGTGAAAGAGAGAAACAAATAGAAAAAAAGAAAAGAAAATGAGCAAAAGCCCGGAAAAGCCTAATGGACATTTCAACGAAAATTTTCAATTCCAAAGTACCCAACCATATCCTTTTACCCAATGCACCTTATAAACCCAAAAATTCCTAACCGAGTCCAAATTGCAAATTTTCTTACTGCATGGAGAGCTCAGGCACAAAATATAATAAAAGAGATTAAAGGCGTCAAGTAGAGGCGATGTTTCCCGTTTCCTTGTAGTCGTATTCTAATGATGAGATCTTTTTCCCCATAAATTTTTGTCTTTTTAATTTAGTGTGCGTGAACTTGTGTTCCTCTACATTTAATCTTTATATCACGCATACCGAGTGAACTAGCCACATTTCCGAGTGATTTGTTTGAGAGAGCACCCAGTGAGAATTTGAATCAAAACAAATTTTCAAATAAGTAACGTAATGGTTAACCGGTGGAAATTTGCGATTAAATTTCTGGCCTCGCACACACTCACTATGATTTGGGACTCTTGAACATGAATTGATAATAACAATTTTCTGCAAAAGTTTGAATTATAAAATTTTTGATTATTTTGAGTTTTTCTTTGAGTCGAATTTTGTGGGTATATTAACTGCAAACCTTCACGAGACACAACTAGTCCTACTAGGGTGACCTAGAGGTTTCAAGGCATGTTGCATACGCTCAATGCAATCGCTTGCCCGCGAAAGTGGTGATCTATAAAAAAAATGAAATTATTGAGAGTGGACCCAGAGTTACATTCTTTTACATTGCTCGGGACGCGCAAAGTTCTAAGTTAGGAGGTTTTGATTAGGCTCAAATTCTTTCGAATTTATCCCCTTAATTTAGAGACTTTTACTATCTCAAGTAACGTAAAATGAGTTTAATTATCACATTTCTTTGATACTGACTCCTTTTAACAAGCACATCTAGTTTCGTGTATTTTTCCTAAGCTTTACAGGTATTTGAAAATTTGAGGAAGAAATAAACTAGAAAAGCACCTAACAAAGTCAAATAAGGAAAGTCAAAGGGCAATTTCCTAAATTTGTAGCCTTCATCCGGAATTAAGTCCAACTATAGAGTTGAAGATAAATCAATTTTAAGAATTTTGGAAGAAATGACAAGTCAATCCGAGCTACGGTGGTAAAGTTACGAAGATTTGAAGTTGAGAGGGAACAAGAAAAAGACCCCTGAAGAAAAGGCAGGCATGTGACACCCCGACTAATTAAATACCGGGTAGCTACTCCTTTATTAAATTAATACAAAATGACAAGTTGGTTCAGTTAATAGCATCATTATAGAAAACATTTTAATGATTACTAACCACCTAGTATTTAAAAATTAAGTTGTCAAATTTTAAATTAAAACTGATTAACATGCAATAAGAGAATTATGAAAGATTAACATAACCATTCACCATAAAGAAGAAATAGGATAACCAATAAGCAATAATAAGCCTGGAGGAAATACTCCTCACAACAATCCCACAACTGAAATAAACAAAACAGTATTCCTGAATTAATTACAAGCCAAGGTCTGTATAACTGAAATAGAAAATGTCTCTAATAGAAATGGATGACATGGCCTACAAATGATGAAACTGAATATGGAGTCAAGACTAGAAAAGGAGGCGTCTACTGTCAAGGCCCTGTAACTCCCACAACAGCTACAGCTCGTCACCTGAATAGAATTCCTATGCATGGTGTCCTTGTGGCTGGGCACCTAAAATGGTTTTTACAAAAAAAAATAGATTTGAAAGCAAACGGGTCAGAGCCCGAAAGTGGAGAGTATTTTAAAAACAACAAGTGTTTTAACAACATTAAAATAATGAATGCAAAGTACATGTTAGGACGTGCTCTAACATGAAATACTCACCTCTCGGCTATTTGTGCACTCCTAACGTACTGTACCCATATAAGTGATCCTCATATCTAACTAGGCCAAAACAAATACTAACCTTTCTGCTCGATTCGTAATTTAATTCCAATGTCAATTGAATATAGAGTTTTACATTAAATTCTCGGATTCTCAATTATTAGCAATACAAGGCACTATTGGTTATCTCTTTTTATGTTTAATATTCAATACCATAATTTATATTTCACAATGTAAACGGGATAACTCTTTTCGTCTAACCATATATTATTCACATCATAAATATACAATACTAGCACCCCGAAACTAAACTGCAGTGCACACATACTCTGCTATCCATCCCGGTACATCACGTACATAAGGATCACGCATTCCGAATCTCTCAGGAATCGTTCTCAGATAATAGCAAATCACAAACAATGGAGGCGAACACAGTCACATCACATGGGTCACGCACATACCTACGCTCCCATGATCAGTAGACTTATTAACATCTCAATAAGTCCTTCTCTGACCTATGTCCTCGAGGTACCAATATATATCCCCCCGTAGGCACACAAAGATTAGATGGTCCTAAACGAACGCAAACCTCCCGTGATAGCAAGTATGGTAGGTATGTCATACACATAAGTCATATACTAAGCATTCACACATCTTAGATATCTCATTATTAATAAAGGTATATTATACATCCTTATACCATTATTCCAATTTTATACATTTTTAAATCTTCTGATAATATATAATGTAGACTGTCGAAACATCTCACCTCATAGTTTCTTGTACTTAAAACCTATCTCAAAGGGATTACTAAGTCTCCTATTATTCCCTCATATAACATCATTATTCTTAAGATCCTTACTTCTGCCCCAAACCTCATTTCATCAGATTATTCGAATTTACTCCTTTAACCCTAATATTATCTCACTCATCGAATTTTATTAGATTTCATAATAATTCCTCAAATTGAATTCTAACGCAGGTCCAAATTTTATAACCATACCTATTGGTCTTCCTTAAGTCTAAGGATATTCATAAAATCGCCATTAATAATTTTCTAAGGGTTAACATCATTAAAATTTAACTAGGGAAAATATTTCTCATTCTAGGAAGGTCGATCGATCGACCTTGAACATCGATCGATCGATGGTGGTGGTCGATCGATCGACTGATGAATGTCGATCGATCAATTGCACTAGATAAGTTACGGACTGCTTCGTTTTGCAGTCCTCAAATCGTCCCAAAAATCCATTACAATGCATTAAACTTCATTCTAACGTTATAATATCATCAAATAATCATCCTACAACATTGTTAACATTCTAAAACTAATTAATCATCACCCAAAGGCCTTATTTAGATCAAAATATCATCAAGAACCCTAGTTTTCTATTTCTTTCAAAATCAACAATAATCCTCTTCTTAAATCCGTTTTTTTGAATTATCAAGGGCTATAGTATGAATTCATAATTCATCCAGAATATGTCTACATGCAAATCCTAACATGGCTTATAGTTTTAATCCTCAAATTCATGGGTTTATATCAATCTTCCAAGACAAATTCGATAATTACCCTAAACTTGGAAGAACATATCATTGAATCAATTGTAATTAAATCACTTGCCTTAATCGTTCTTCAGATTATTGTAGATGAAGATGATAGAAGATGATGGTTGATTTCCACTCTCTCTCTCTGCAGAATTCTCCTCTCTCTCTCTCTCTCTACAATTTCTTCTCCAAAGATGACAAAATGGAGGTGGAGGTTTATTTTTGGACTTTTAACTTCTTTTCTAGACTTCTCCCGTAGCCCACTACTTAGTTTAGTGCTGATAATGGGTTGGTGGGTTTAATGATAAATCATATTTAAACTCTAATTTTCGTGGGTTTTAATTACCAAAATTCTGAAATTACCTAAATACCCTTTTAAGTTGCCGGTATGGCCTAAAAATGCCCTGGGACCCAAACTAAACCCCCGGCTAGTGTTTTCTGACTATTTCGACCCTTCCAGACGCGTTGGCACACTCAAAATGACCATTTGGTTGATAAAAATAAAATTCACTTCTTAATTAAAATAATTACATTTTTTACGCGACTGTCACACGCGTCTCAACACAATTTCCCAAATTGCCTGTATTTTTATCTCGCGACAATTTCAATATATTCAATATTCACATAATGTCATATGTATACACATTATAATCAAATACCAACTCACATCTCGTTAGTATTTTATCCGGATTAATTCTCAATTAATACCTATTTAATTTAATTAATCCCAATAAATAAATATCAATTAAAAGTATGGGGTATTACAAGGCAATCCAAACCTTTTATTGAAAAAGGATCCGGACCGCTTCAAAAGAAATGTTCCGAATGAAAAAAGGGGGCGATCCAAACCTTTAATTGAAAAAGGATCCGGAACGCCTTGAAAAAATTCTCTGCCAGGAAAAAGGGGGTGATCCAGACCTTTTTCCCAAAAAGGATCTGAACCACCTTATGCTGAGGAACACTGGTTCAATTAAGGGGCCGATCCAGACTGCCTCCCTCAATCGGTCCGGATCGCATTGGATTTTCTTCAATTTTTATATTCTTTCTCAGAGTTTTTTTGGAGTCAAACTCTTGTAAATTTCAGAGCTTTTTATTCAAAGTAGTTCCATAATGTTAGGAGTTCGTTTTTCTTTTCGTTTTACCATTAATTTTATAGATCTTAGAGTAGAGAAAAAAGAACCCTAGTTTTCAATAAGAGTTTTGCTGTAAGAATTTCAAGTTTGATTCTTCAATACAAGTAATTTCTTTACATTTTTTCTTTCATAATTGCCTTGGTTTGTTAATTATTAATACTGCATCTCTTTAATTCTACGTTTATATTAGTCATGATGTTTTCTTCCTTTCAATCCATGTTTTTTTTTTAAATTTAATCATGTCTAGCTAATTTTCTAAGGGTTGGGATGCATGAATCCAACCTGATGTTCTTTACAAATGTGTAAAATTAAATTTCGAATTAAGTAATTAATTAAATTTTGATCCCATTTGCCCTAGGTAACCGGAATGCTTAAGAGTGCAACATGCGTGTAGCTACAACGACATCGCTTTGTTCGTGCCTTTGATTTCATATAGTGAGGGCTACGATCCCTCATATATGGAGTGCTTAAGATTAATAAAGACTGGGTTTTCTCAATTATTTCAATTCAGAATTTGGTTTTAACATTAGTAAATGAACTAGGATTGGAGGAGTGTATCCTAACTCATTTTGTTCTAACTTGCAAACTTTTCAATTAAAGCATAATTTCATAAGTATTTTAAAAAGCATTTCACTAGTTAATCGCATGTTCAGTCGTTAGATTTTCTTTTTCCTCTGAGTTAGCAGACATTCACCCCAAAATTCCTCTTCCGTTCTTTTCTATTTCGTTTTTAGAGTCAAGTTAGGATTCTCATTCTTTCCATCATCGTCATAATTTCATCATCCTATTTCCCTGAGGATTCGACCCCGACTTATCAGAATTATTACTTGAGCGACAGGCTTGTACTTGAGCCTAGATAACACACACTCAAATACACATTTGTGGTCGTGTCAATCCATCAAGAAATTTGGAGGATGGGGATCATACTCTTGTGGCGACTTCATATTTTAGTAAGGGTTTTATTAACATTCGGGTTTTGTGTTTTAGTTGTTTAAATCATATTTGTCCCATTATGGATTATGTCCTCTCTTGAAGATTTATTTATATTTTGAGGAGTAGTGGCAATGAGATTTCTCATTCAAGATGCGTGGGATTCAAGTATTTATTCACGATAAAGATGTGAGGGAAATTTAAGGACGCCTTATTTATTAGAGATGAGAAACAATGGTTATCCATTATCAATCTCTAGTTAGTTGGCGGTTAACAAATATTGTAAGGGATTAATTCTATAAATGATACTTTAAGAGTGTTGCAAATAAGCATAATGAGTTTGAGAGTGTTGAGGAGTCAATCTTGTGGCTGTGCAATATGTGGAAGGGTTAAAGTGTGATTTAACAATTAGGCTTGATGAGGCCTCAAACTTACCAAAAAATCTTGTTGGTGATTTGGAAAAATATTTATGGAAATTATACGTCATTTGATAATCCTCAGATGATGGAGAAATGAAGGAATATTTATATTGGTTCCATATTGGATTAAGTCAAAGTAGAAATAGTTATAATTTTACTCAAATGATTATATTAGTTTGTTCTATGCAATAAAAAGTAGTCGAAATTTCTATAAGATTCATTTATTGAATATCTTGGTAAATATATTTTACGTACGAGTCAAATTTTTCTATCTATATTATACCTCTAATACAATAGTAATAGATGTTTTAATTCTCATTAATACAATTTATTTCCTCTCAATTACGTTAGGCAACACACAAACACTCATATCAAAAGCGTTTTGATCGTTCTCCTTCCGATCAAATAGCAAATGTAAAGGCATCTTTATTTATGAAGTTTTTTACTCTCTTTCATATCCGATTGCTTATACTACGCTTCTTTATTATCTTCTCTCTATATCTCCATGACCATAAAGCGATCAAATAACAAAATCTTTCAATTAAAAAGGCGTATATATCCTCCGACGGAAGATGGTTTATGGATGGTAAGCTATTCTCCTTTATGCTCACATTAGTATTATATATATATATATATATATATATATATATATATATATATATATATATATATATATATATATATATATATATATTGTCTTGTAACTAGTATGTTTTAGCTCAAGAAGAATCCAGAAGGAAAAATGCACTTATCATAAAAAAATACATATTAATTTATTATTACACCTTCTTGCCTTGCTAAAACAAAAAAGAGTTCTTATATTTTTGGCCACGCGCCGCGTGGACAACATGCTAGTATTAAATAATAAAACTCCAATCCCGCAGGTTCTATTCACCTCCCCCGAAAAATGACCAAAATACCCCCCTGGGATGTCCTTTTGGTTCCCAATTGACCCTAGACAAAAATTAAACTCCTAGGTAGACTTTTCTGCATATTTTGACCCTTCCAGACTCATTGGCACAGTCGAAATGACCATATGGATGAATTAAAAATAATTTCCCTTTTTTCCCTTTTAATTTAATCCCGACACGACTCACACGTGCGTCCCGACTTAATTTCAATAATTCGCGTATTATTCACTCGCGAACATATAATCATATATTACTTTTAATCACTAAGTAATATTCAATATCAATCACATATTGCTTTCTTCTCTAGTAATATTCAATCCGAATTAATTCCAATTATTATTCATAATTAATTTCAATTAATCCCCATTTTGCTTTTAATTAATCCTATTTTGAAAGTCATTAAAATTACGGGGTATTACACCTATATTGAGTGTTCTACTCATTTGGAGTACTCTTGTGGAGAAGAATGTTGATTCTCCATTGCTGAAGATTGGAGCTCTTACGGGATCTCTTGACGATGATAATGAATCGGCGTCTGCGGGTATTCATGTGCCAAGTTGTATTTCTCTGTAATTGTAAGTATTACGAATTATAGTGAAATAAAAAGGTTTTTCCCCTTTTGGGGATATTTCCTAATATTGTTATTGCTTTGCAGGCTTTAATTTATTTTATTCGTCAATCACAATTAGTTGCAAGAGTTAGGATTTTGGGGGATAAAATTGGAATTTAATTAAACAAGTTTGTCTATTGATTGCTGGCGCACTAAAAAATTGACATCAGAGCCTATTACACAATTATACCGTGTAATGTTTTTGCAAAATTTTTCTAGATATAAATTTTGGTTTAAAAATTGGTTTTTGAAAAAGTGCAATTTCAATGGAAAACTTTTATAATCAAGCGCCAATTTTTGACGGGTCAAATTACGCATATAGGAAAGCCCGTATGAAATCACACTTAAAGGCCATTGATGAACGTGCTTGGGTTGTGTGTGAAAGAGGGTGGACGCCTCCCACTGTCACCGTAGATAACATAACTACTTTAAAACCTGTGACTACATGGACTGAGGATGAATTTAAATGGAGCACATATAACTCACGTGGGCTTAGTGCAATTTCCGAAAATCTCACCCCGATGAGTTCTGACGCATCATGACGTGTACCACGTCAAAAGAAGCATAGGATATTCTTAAACTTATCCATGAAGGCACTAATGTTGTTAAAGAATTAAAATTTTAAAATTTAACTACACAATTTGAGATAATCACCACGCTTGAATCTGAGTGTTTTGATGAATTCAATGCGCGTTCATCTGATATTGTGAACACTAGTTTCAATTTAGGCGAACACATTCCTGATGCTAGAGTAGTTAAAATGATTTTAAGATCTCTCCCTAAGCGTTTTATTCCAAAAGTCACTGTGCTAAATTCTTTAGGAAATTTGAGTAGTCTGAAATTAGAAGAATTGGTAGGAAACCTCCAGACTTATGAAATTGACATGTTTCCTAACACAATAAAATCAAAAGATAAAGGGGTAGCACTTAAAGCATAGTCTAGGAAGAGTGAGTGATCAGCAAGAAAGAGAGGTGAGTCATCTAGGAGAAGAGAGGAAGAGTTATCTGATTCGGATTTTAATTTTGACTTAGACGATTTGGCCTTAATTGCAAAAAAAATCTCAAATTAAAGAAAAATGGCAATTTCAAAGGTAAAAGAATTTTGAGAAAAATAAGTTTGAAAAGAAAAATGAAAAGGATAAAAAGGACATGTCTAAGAAAGATGAGGAGATATGTTATGAGTGTGACGATAGATGTCATAAGGCATTTGAGTGTCCTACTAGGTTGAGACGTCAAGGCAAAGGCAAAGCTTCTCATAATGCCTCCCTTAGTGACGACAATGAGGTTAAGTCGGTGGATTCTAGAGACGAGTCACCGCATGAATGTAACTTCATCGCATTCATGGCTAGTCATGTGAGTACTAAAAGTGCGCCTCACGATGATGAGGATGTTACTTCACAGGGACACCTCGACGATGGAAGCGATGTGAGTGAGGGGGAGGATGCTACAAGGGAGAGCGAGAGTGATTTACGACGCGCGTAGGCTGATTTATATGCTGATTCTTTTAAAACTAAAAAGCGTTAGCTCTTAGGATAGTTTCCTTAGAGAAAGATTTTGGAGAGATGTGAGAGAGAGAGAGAGAGGTTCCTCCATTAGCACTACCTTGAGAGAGAGAGATTATTTGTGTTGAGAAAAAGAGAGTTTGTATAGAGAAAGAGAGTCAGTTTGGTGAGAGAGAGAGAGATGTTTAGAGAAAGAGAAAGGGGGATTGACCAAGAAAGTGGCTAGTCTTATGAGTGAGATCCAGACCTCCATGGACACTCAGAAGAAACTTGAAGCCCTTATAGCCCAGATTTCTCATGACCTTGAGAAAGACAGGGAGTTCAAGGTAAAGATAGAGGACGGATCTGGAAAGATGGAAAAGATGATCCTCGCCCCTGGTTTAGGTTTTGGTGAAAGGTAGGGAATAGGTTTTGATGGTTCTTCCACTTCCCAGGTGACACCGGAACCAGTTCTCGAGTTTACTACGAATCCATATGGGAATTACCAAAAACCCCGGAGAAGAGTTCGACTAAGAAAAGCAAACGAAGGTCGGCCAAAGACTGCATACTTTTATACATACTGCAAAAAAGAGGGACACCTTAGGGATTTATGCTATAGTTTGGGTTGTACATGACGTACATTTGCTCCACCACGTGTCACTAACAATTTTTCGGGTCATAGAGAGAAGGTTGAGTTTTTAGTCACCACATCTCATAGTCTAATGGAAAAGTTCTAACGAATTTCTATGCCATCAGTGGACAGTTCTAATATCCCGACTAGAGCCAATAATGAGAAGGGCAAATAAAATATTACCTCATCTTGGGTGCCTAAACTTGACACAAGATCCCTTGTTGTCCATGTTTCTCTTAAAGCACAAAATAGTTCTCAGTGGTATTTCGATAGTGGGTGCTCCAGGCACATGAAAAGTGATGTCTCATTTTTTACCTACCTAGAGGATCGCAAGGAAGGTAAAGTCACCTTTGAAGATGGTAGAAAGTATAGCATAGTAGGACGAGGTACAGTAGGGATACCAGGATTTCCTAAGCTAGAGGATGTTTTGTACGTCAACGGTTTAAAAGAAAACCTTCTTAGCATTAGCCAGTTATGCGATACTGAATTTGCAATAAAGTTTGACTAGAACGAGTGCAATGTTTATGATCAAGCCGGTAAACTCGTATTTCTAGGAGAGAGGACTGAAGATAATTGTTATGGGATTGTGCCCAAGTCCTCATTTATCTGCAACAGCGTCGTGATCACTCCTATGGATCTATGGCATCAATGCCTAGGTCATATGATTTTAGACATTTAGAGAGATTATCTAAAAAGGACCTAGTATGTGGCTTTCCATCACTTGGAAAGCCGACTTTTGCGATTTGTGGACCCTGTCAGTTGGGAAATCAAGACCGTGGCCCCCATAGGAAGGAATTCCATTACCAATTCATGAGTGCTTGAGTTGATACACATGGATCTTACGGGTCGTACTCGTATTGAGAGTTTGGATGGTAAGAGGTATATCCTCTTGATGGTAGATGATTTCTCTCTTTACTCGATTATAGGTTTTTTTAGAGAGAAATCCGATGCTTTGGAATTTCTCAAGACCAAGTGTCGTGTCCTGCAAAATCAATATGGAGTCACTATCAATAGGATATATAGTGACAATGACACTAAGTTTAAGAAAGCTAAAGAATATCTTTACTGTGATAGCCTCGAGATTAAACATGAATTTTCGACCATGAAGACTCCTCAGCAAAATGGGATTGTTAAGAGGAGGAATCAGACAATTCAGAAGATGGCTAGATCTATGCTTCTAGGTCATAGAGTTGCTAAGAGATTTTGGGCAGAGGTGGTGTCTATTGCATGCCAGACGGTGAATAGGGTTTACCTTCATCCACACACACTTAGGACACCCTACGAATTGTGGACTGGAAAGAAGCCCAACCTTTCATATTTTTATGTCTTTAGGAGTAAATGATACATCTTACGGGATAAAGATAAATTAGGAAAGATTAAATCCCAGAGCAACGAGGGAATATTGTTAGGATATTCATCCACTAAAAGAGCATATCGAGTTTTAATCTGAATAGCTCTAAGGTTATCGAGTCAATAAACATCATTGTTTAAGATGATGATCTGTCGACGTTTGTTGATTCTAACCTTTTATGAGAGGATGATGCACTTTATAATGAAGATCCTATTGTGCCTCCCACACTCAGAGTGGATCCTATTCCGAATTTTGGAGATACTCCTACTTGGGTTCGCAAGAGTCATGATCCAACTGCTATCCTAGGAGATCCCACCCTAGGGTTCAAGAGTCGTGATCATCTAGAGAACGTTGTCAGCCATGTTTGCTACACGTCTAATGTTGATTCCAAGAATTATAAGGAATCACTCAAAGATGAACACTCGATATGCGTTATGCAGAATGACTTGCTTCAGTTTAGAAATAATGATGTCTAAGAACTCGTCCCTCGACCTAGTGAGACAAATGTGATAGGTACCAAGTGGATCTTCAAGAATAAGGTGGATGATTTTGGTACTGTTATTCGAAATAAGGCTAGGTTGGTCGCTCAAGGATACACACAGATAGAGGAGTAGACTTTGACGAGACATTTGCTCCTATTTCGAGGCTTGATTCTAGCCGCTTACTACTCGCCATCGCATGTCATTTGCGCTTCAAGTTATATCAGATGGATGTCAAGAGTGACTTTATGAATGGCATTCTACAGGCGGAGGTTTACATGGAAAAACTAAAAGAGTTTTGAAGACCGTAAGCACCCTAATCACGTCTACTTTCTGAGGAAAGACTTATATGGTTTGAAGCAAGTTCCCCATGATTTGTACGAGAGGATTACTTCATATTTCTCAGCTCATGGCTACAAGAGAGGGGGAGTTTATTTGATGGTATTCATCAGGATAAATGATGGTGTTATTTTGTTTGCTTAGGTCTATGTGAAGGACATTGTCTTCGGATCCACGTGCTCCCAGCATGCTCACCACTTTAAGGTGTAGATGAAGAGTGAGTTTGAGATGAGCATAGTAGGTGAACTTAATTTCTTCCTTGGTTTCCAGGTTCGTCAGCAAGAGGATAGGATGTTTATCTCATAATACAAGTATGCTAGAGACCTTGTGAAGAAATTTGGTTTAGACTCTGCCAAGCATGCACGTACCCCGATGAGTACCTCAATAAAGCTTAGTAAGGACACTTCAGGAGAGGATGGAAATCAAAACTTATATCAGAGTATGATAGGTAGTCTTCTCTAATTGTCTGCCAGTCATCCTAACATCGCCTTTTGTGTTGGAGTCTGTGCGCGATATCAGGTGTCTCCGAAAGAGTCACACTTACTAGATCTTAAACGAATTAGCAAATACATGAGTGGGACTCTCTCACTTGGCATCTGGTATTCCTTTGATACTAATGAACGTTTATCTGCCTATTTGGATGTCAATTGGGATGGGGATGCAGATCGATGTAGGATCACTTCTAGTGGGTGATTCTTCATTGGTTATGCTCTTGTCTCTTGGTTAAGAAATAAACAAAACTCCATCTCTTTGTCCACTACGAAGGTTGAGTACATAGCCACCGAGAGTTATTGCACGCAACTTCTGTGGATGTAGCAGATGTTGGAAGATTATGGGATATCATAGGACACCATGACTATTTCCTGTGATAACACAAGCGCGATACTCATATACCGTAATCCAGTCTAGCATTCGCACATAAAGCACATTAGGATACGCGAGCACTTTATTCATGAGATTCTAGAAGAAAAGGTCGTATCCTTGAGTTTTGTGTCTACCGACCTCCAGTTAGCCGAGATTTTCACAAAGTCTTTAGATGCCGTTAGACTCGAGATTCTTAGTAAGTCTTTAGGAATTTGCGCAATTGACTGAGGGGTGGTCACCATGTCTAGAGTAGGATGCATTTTTCGTGTTCATATCATATGATTCCTACCTCCAAATTGTATAATTTGTATCATTAGTTGTTTTTGGTTTTTTTTTGAAAAATACAAAAATATTTTCTATTTTTTTTGTTGAAAAATCCAAAAAGATTTTCTTTTTATATTTTTTTTTTTGAAAAACACAAAGAGGGTTTCATGTTTTATTTACACCTTTTATGGATGAACATTTAACATAGCCATAGTCGCAACCCCATTTCATCTTCCACGTGACTGTTTGATAGTGATTTCAGATGTGACATCATTTCATCCATGTGCTTTATATTGTTAAGGGATTGCTCCCAAGTCCTCATTTATCTACAACAGTGCCACGATCACTCCTATGGTTCTATGGCATCAACGTCCAGGTCATATGAATTTTAGAAATTTGGAGAGATTATCTAAAAAGTACCTAGTACGTGGCTTTCCATCACTTGGAAAGATGACTTTCGGGATTTATGGACCCTATTAGTTGGGAAATCGAGTCCGTAGCCCCCACAGGAAGGAATTCAATTACCACTTCATGGATGCTTGAGTTGATACACATGGATCTTATGGGTCGTACTCGTATTGAGAGTTTGGGTGGTAAGAGGTATATCCTCGTGATGGTAGATTATTTCTATCGCTACTCGATTATAGGTTTTCTGAGAGAGAAATTCGATGCTTGGGAATTTCTTAAGACCAAGTATCGTATCCTACAAAATTAATATGGAGTCACTATCAATAGGATACGTAGTGACAACGACACTGAGTTTAAGGAAGCTAAAAAAGATCTTTACTGTGATAGCCTTGGTATTAAGCATGAATTTTTTACTGTGAAGACTCCTTAGTAAAATGGTATTGTTAAGAGGAAGAATGAGACAATTCAGAAGATGGCTAGATCTATGCTTATAGGTCATAAAGTTACCAAGAGATTTTGGGAAAATGCGGTGTCTATCGCTTTCCACATGGTGAATAGGGTTTACCTTCATCCACACACACTTAATACGCCCTACGAATTATGGATTGGAAAGAAACCCAACTTTTCATATTTTCGTGTCTTTAGGAGAAAATGATTCATCCTACGGGATAGAGAGAAATTAGGAAAGTTCAACTCCCAGAGCAATGCGGGAATATTGTTAGGATATTCATCGACTAGTAGATCATATCGGGTTGAATAGCTCTAAGGTTATAGAGTCAATAAACGTCATTGTGCAAGATGACGATCCGTCGACATTTGTTGATTCTAACATTTTGTGTGAGGATAACGTACTTTCTACTGATGATCCTATTGTGCCTCCCACACCGATAGTGGATCCTATTACGGATTTAGGAGACACTCTTGCTTGGGTTCGCAAGAGTCATGATCCAACTGCTATCCTAGAAGATCCCACCCTAGGGGTCAAGAGTCATGCTCATCTAGAGAACGTTGTTAGCCATGTTTTGCTACACATTCAAAATCAATTCCAAGAATCATAAGGAAGCACTCAAAGATGAACATTGGATATGCGCTATACAGGATGACTTGCTTCAGTTTAGAAAGAATTATGTCTAAGAACTAGTCCCCCGACATAGTGAGACAAATGTGATACGTACCAAGTTGATCTTCAAGAATAAGGTGGATGAGACTGGTACTATTATCCAAAATAAGGCTAGGTTAGTCACTCAAGGATACACATAAAAATAGGGTGTAGACTTTGACGAGACATTTTATCCTATTTCGAGGCTTGAGTTCGTCCGCTTACTTCTTGCAATTGTATGTCATCTGCGCTTCAAGTTATATTATATGTATGTCAAGAGTGCCTTTATGAATGACATTCTAAAGGAGAAGATTTACGTGTAACAACTAAAAGGGTTTGAAGACCGTAAGCACCCTGATCACGTCTACTATCTGAGGAAACCCTTGTATAGCTTGAAGAAAGCACCCCATGCTTGGTACGAGAGGATTACTTCATATCTCTTAGCTCATGGATTCAAGAGGGGGGAGTTGATATGATGTTATTCGTCAGGATAGATGACGAAGCTAGTTTGGTTGCTCATGTCCATGTGGATGGCATAGTCTTTGGATCCATGTGTTCCCAGCATGCTCACCAATGAAGAGCGAGTTTAAGATGAGCATGGTAGGTGAGCTTACTTTATTTCTTAGTTTCCAAGTTCGCCAGCAAGAGGATGTGATGTTCATTTCCTGATCCAAGTATGCTAGAGACCTTATGAAGAAATTTGGTTTAGACTTTGCTAAGCATGCACGTACCCCGATGAGTACCTCAACAAATCTTAGCAAGGACAAGAAATGATGTAAAGTAAACCTTGTATCGGAGTATGATAGGTATTCTTCTCTAGTTAACTACCAGTCATCTTGAGATCGCCTTTAGTGTTGGAGTTTGTGCGCAATATCAGGTGTCCTTGAAAGAGTCACACTTACTCGCTCTTAAACATATTATCAAATACGTGAGTTGGACTCTCTCACTTGGCATCTGGTATTCCTTTGATACTAATGAACGTTTATCCGCCTATTCGGTAACCGATTGGGTCGAGGATGAAGATGGATATAGGAGCGCTTCTGGTGGGTGTTTCTTCTTTGGTTATGATCTTGTCTCTTGGTTAAGAAAGAAACAAAACTCCATCTCTTTGTCCACTACGGAGGTTGAGTACATAGTCGCTTGGAGTTGTTGCACGAAACTTCTGTGGATGAAGCAGATGTTGGAGGATTATGGGATATCACAGGACCCCATGACTATTTCCTATGATAAGATAAGTGCGATACTCATATCCCGTATTCCAGTCTAGTATTCCCACATAAAGAATATTAGGATATGCGAACACTTTATTCGTGAGCTTCTAGAAGAGAAGATCGTATCCTTGAGTTTTTTGTCTACCGACCTCCAGTTAGCCGATATTTTCACAAAGTCTTTAGATGCCCTTAGATTCGAGAGTCTTAGCAAGTATTTAGGAATTTTCACAGTTGATTGAGGGTGGTCACCATGTCTAGAGTAGGATGCATTTTTCTTGTTCATATCATATGATTCCTACCTCTAGTATTGTATCATTTGTATCATTAGTTGTTTTTGGATTTTATTTTTTTGAAAAATACAAAACAAAATCTATTTTTTTTGTTGAAAAATCCAAAAAGATTTTATTTTTGTAATTTTTTTTCGAAAAACACAAAAAGAGTTTTGTATTTTGTTTACACCTTCTATGGATGAACATTTAAGATAGCCATGGTCGTAACCTCATTCCATATTCCACGTGACTATTTGATAGTGATTTGAGATGCTACATCATTTCATCCATGTGCTTTACATTGTTTGGAGTCATTGAGATGTGATTAGTGATATTTTCTACATGTTTGGCTCCTTACCTCCTTTATTACACACGTGCATGGTATTATTTGAGTATTGTACTTGTCTATCACATATTAACTTGAATGTTTCCATCTCAATTCTATCTATACAACGAACCAAATGCGATAGTGCATGTAAAAATAGTTTATCATGAGGATTTAATTGCAACAAAAAATGATGAGTGAAACACAGAAAAAGGGCTGCGAGAGTAAAAAATTAACTCGTCATGAAAGCCACCGCTTGAAAAGAGCCCAAAAAAATTAAAAGGCAATAAAAAGATAAATATGCCAAAAAGTGGAACAATAGGATTTCTCTAAGGAGAGAATTTAGTTTCATCACCTCAAAAATAAAAGAAAAATGCATAATTATTCATGAGGGAGTTTGGATGGAAAGAAAAAAAATCGGGTTTGCACGTCTTTGAAAGTCATGAAAAACGTTACATAGTTTTGGACGTTATTGGTGTGGAAATCACTTTAAGCTTTGATTTGTTGATTTGATTGAGTCAATTTCTTATAATTCCACCATTTTTACACCTAAGATAGATGTTGAGTTCATTTGTTAGGAATATTCGCATTTTATCGGGCACACATGTTATGGTTGCATGTATTGATTTTTTTGTCGAATTTGTTCACATCCCTACATTTCCGCTATCAACGACTTGGTTTATTTCGTGTTCTTTCATTGTGTGATTCTTTGTTGTATATTTTGCGAGAAAAAATTTGAAAAAAATTCAAAAAGAGAAAGTTTGATTACCTTGTGACATTCTCCATTTGCATTTGCTTTATGTTTGTCTATCTGGGGACATCATAAAAAAGGGAGAACGAATTATGGGGGAGAATTTTTTGTTTGATTTAATAGTGATTTTCTTGAACTTAATTAATATTTATTTTGACTTATCATTATATTTCAAACTCTCACAGGTATTGTTTATTGTCTCATGTGTGTAGGTACAAAATTGGAGATTTTAAAATGTTGAAGTTTGTTTAAAGACATGTCATTTAGTATTTTCAGTTTTTGGGTTTAATGGGGATATTAAATTTTATGTCATTTGCTTTTCATTTGAGTTGCGTAATTCGGATAGTTTTTATGTATGTATCGACATAGACATAGGTGGAGATTTGTAAGTACATGATTTTATAAATGTCCATTTTAAAATCTAGGAATTTTTTGAGAGTCCTAGATTATAACTAGTATGTCGGATGCCGTTACATTTGGCACGTCAACACGATCATCCATAATGGCCTCGATCCAAATTCGAAGTTATCACACTCCCACCATCTTCAACATTCAACCGTTCCCACTATTCCACTCGCAATTATGGTATAATGTTCAATTTGGAGTTTTCATTTGGGTAGCATAATTCGGATAGTTTTTATGTATGTACCGACATAGATATAGGGGGAGATTTGTAAGGATATGATTTTATAAATGTCCATTTTAGAATGTAGGAATTTTCTAAGAGTCCTAGATTATAGCTAGTATGTCTGATGCCGTTACATTCGGCACGTCAACACGATCATCCATGACAGCCTCGATCCGAATTCGAAGTTATCACGCTCCCACCATCTTCAACATTCAACCGTTCCCACTACTCCACTTGCAATTATGGTATAATGTTCAATTTCGAGTTTTTAATGTTTACATATTTATTTGGGAATTTTTTGAAAACATTTAGTTTATCAAAATGAGGCCTTTTTAAGGAAAATATTTGTTAAACAGTTACCCAAACTGATTCGCCTATTTATAAAGGGCAAATCGAACCGATTCGAAAAGGATAATCGCTTTTGACAGTTTACCGAACCGGTTTGCCTAATTATAATGGGTAAATCGAACCGATTTGCTGCACCGCCTCAACTTTTTATTTTTCTATACATACATATTTCGGGAGTGTATTTGTTTAAGACTTAAAAAAATGTTTTTGAGAGACCTACTATGACAAGTCTTTAATTTTTTGAGTCGAAAACACCTTTTTGATTCACAAATTCTTCCCAAATACATATGTAAATCTTTATAAACCCTATATTAAGTGTTCTACTCATCTAGCGTACTCTTGTGGAGAAGAAGGCTGATTCACCATTGCTGATGATTGGAGCTCTTGCGAGATCTCTTGTCGACGACTACAAACTGAAGCCTGCAGGTATTCGTATGTCAAGCTATAATTTTTGTAATTGTAAGTATTAGTGAAATAAAAAAGGTTTTGGCCCTTTTGGGGATTTTCCTCATATCGTGATTGCTTTGCATGCTTGAATTTATTCAATTCATCAATCACTATTAGTTACAAGAGTTAGGATTTTTGGGGCTAAAATTGGAATTTAATTAAACAAGTTTGTCTATTGAGCGTGGCACCGTTCCACACAAAGGACTACTTGGGAATGATTCTATAGAAATTATCTTGGTTCCGCACTCCTTGTAGTAAAAGTTCACATAATTGGTCATATACGTTACCTTCAGACGGGTCAAACTGTACCACAAAGTTTGCATTGGACAATTAGCTTATGCTAATTAAGTTCGCTTTCAACCCTTTTACGTACAACACATTATCTAGGAAATTGAGGTATCTCAACACCTCCACGTATTAAAATACTAGACCTACTCCCATCTCCAAAGGTGACTTTAACTTCCTTGCAATCCTCAAGGTTGGCAAAAAATTATATGTCACTAGTCTTATTCCTAGAGCACCCACTATAAATATACCATTGGGAATTATTTTGAACCTAGAGAGCAACATGAACAACAAGAGCTTTGTCGTCTTGGTTAGGTACCCAAGTGGAGGTAACGTTTTATTTGCCTTTATCATTGTTGGCTCTAGTCATTGCATAAGAAGCATTCTCAAACAGCATAGGCATCCATTGAAAAATTTCCATTAATTAATGTGAAGTCACGACTAGGAACTCAAATTGCTCTCGAAGGCTATCAAAGTTACTATAGCGGTGCACAGAGTTTATGTATGACAAGTTCTACCTAACTAGTAGAAAAATTCCTTAAAGTTATTTCTCTTCTTGCAATAGGTACAAATATAGACTTGCTTTGGTCTACCTTGGTTCGCTTTCTTAGGTTGAACTCTCTTTTGTAGTTTATGCCGAGGCCCATAAGGATCCACTATAAACTTAGGAAATTTTTTTGGTGCGGCATTGGATGTAGATGCACCGTCATAACCTATTCCTCGCCTCTCCGTAAAACCTAAAGAGGCACCAAGGATAATCTTTCCCTCCTTTTTCTATGTATCCTCTATAGTAACCTTGACCTCCTAGGCACTTTCGATATCTTTCTCGAGTTGGGATACAATGAATTCAAGTTTCTCATGAGTCTACACGGATGCTTGAAGATTTCTCGTAAGACTAGACACTTTGTTAGTCAAGTCACCCTTTTCCTTTTATAGTAAAATGACGCTCTCCCCTAAGAAACTCTCACAGAGGACTTGATATCTCTCACCTCTTTCAACTCCTTTTCTAAAGATAAAACTTTAAGTGCTAAACCTTTATTTTATTTGTTTATTTTAAAGGACTCGGTGTAAATCTCGACGTAAGCACGATGAAGGTCACTCTCTCATTCGCTCAAAGCGCCATCTCCCTCAGTATTGACTTGATTCACTCTCAAAGTCATCATGTTTAGAAGCTTACTCAATGGCATAAGGTGCAGTAGATGTACTAACATGATGGTGAGTAATGTCCATGTGGTGATTCATCCCTAGAATACATTTACTTAACATCGTTATCATTATTCATGGCATTGAAGGAAAATTTTCCTTTGCCTTATCTTTTTAATCTCGTAGTACACTCATGATTATTGTAACCCTTACCATCGTATTCATAATATCTCTCTTCATCTTTCTTAAGTTAATCTTTTCCTTATTTTTCAAAATTTTATCTTGCCCAATTTATATTTTTGTCTTTCTAGAAATTTTTGTTCTCTTTGGAAGTATTTTCTTTTCTAAGTTTGAGAAGTTTTTTAAAAAATGGCTAAATTTTCTAGATTAAAATCATACTCAGAGTCACACGACGCTTCTTCTTTCTTTTTATATTGAACTTTTAATGCATTTCTCTTTTCCTTAGTGTAAGAACAATTTTTCTAATATTGTTCATAATATAGGCCTTTTTATAATTTAGGCTAGTTTGGCGTATCCCGTTACACGTCCTCACGCACCATCCAGATGAACTGAACTCGATCATATCCAACTTTGAAGACTTCCCAATATCCCGTAAAGGTATAAAGCAATTTAGAGTTTAAATAATTTTACAAAATTTATATTTGGGATGTTTATTTTTGTATCAAAAATGAACAGGGCCTTTTATTTTTAAAAGAAAAATATTTCAAGTTTAAGCCTCGTTCAGACGAGATGGAAATATCGTTCAAATGAGATTGTCACTTTGTTAGAAGGGTTGTTCAAATGTTTTCTAACATGCTTTGATCGTGGGCATACTATTTTAGGTCGTTTGAAGCCTGTTCAAATGAGATTACTTCTTCATTCAAACGAAACCACGGTTGTAAGTTATAAATGTCTAATTTTTTTATTTACTTACTTAACTAATCGTGTACTTTTTGTCATTTCAGGCAAAACTTAAGGAAGTATACGAGTCATAGTCTGATGCCGACAAAGCATCTTTAGCTATGAACGCACTCATTCAAGTGTTCGGGATGGTTTGAAAGGGAAGGACTAGGTGGTGAGCTCGCGAGTGGGGAAGACGAGAATCATTGGAATGGGGATGAACAACACTGGGTTGGCACATAAGTTGGACACCCATGACGATAAGCTATCAAGGTTGTAGGCGACGATCCTATATATGTATGCCTTCATGAAGCGTCATATGGGGAAAGGTAAGGAGAATGAGAAGGATAAGGGTAAGGGGAAGGAGAAGGAGAAGGAGGTAGAGGTAGATGAGTATGTAACTGCTTAATCGCGAATATGCACAAACTCGCCGCCATATGATCCATTTCCCATCTTTACTCCTATCGAGCTGCCTATGTCAACAATCGGTTAGCAGACCATGTTTTACTCAACATATATTATGGGGAGCGGATAGTGAGCGGGTTGACGGACATATCCTTCCTCCCAAATATATTGATTCATGGACGTCCCCTCCAAGAAATTGAGGCAAGGGGGCGCATCACGCATATATTGATCGGAATGGAGAACTCACCTTTGTGGTTGCACGAACAGTGCGACATTTAGCGAATTTATGGGGTTGTCAATTGATATATCATGTGCCCTTCCTTCCTCCTCCAACCTTCTTAATACCCCGTGCCATGACATTATTTCTATCTTTTGTATTTGGATAATGAATATTTGTATTTTTATTTTATTTATTTGTTTGGAGATGAATATTTGTATTTCTATTTTATTTGGATATGGATTATATATACCATGATTTGGTGCATGTTGATTTGGTACATTATTTTTATTTTATTTGGATATATGTTGTTTAGACATGTATAATTTTGCTATAATAGGTACACATATACTTTTGGGCAGTGGCAGTGGCCATACTGCCCAATAGTTTTTTTTTAAATTCTGCCCAGAATTGTCACGGTAAAAAATTGTGACAAAAAAACTTGTCACGGTCAAAGATCGTGGCAAAACTTGTCAAGGTCAAAGACCATGACACGACCGTGACAAGTCTAATGAACTTATCACGGTCTTTGACCGTGACAAGTCCGTGACCAAGGTAGTTGTCACCCACAGACTTTTCATTGTCAAAGACCTTGACAAGTTTGACTTATCACGGTTTTAGACCTTGACATGTCGACAGTTTTGATGTAGTGTTACTTGACTGATTTCCAACACAAGTTTATCGTGTTCACAATTACTATCCCAACAATTCATATATCAACATTATTAACAATTTATGCAGTAACATTATTAACAATTCTTGAACTACGAAAAAACATGCCCCCTATTTTTTTATATCAACATTATTAACAAGATGATTCATAGTTAAACACACACTTTGTCACACACCCACACACATTAAAACACATACACACACCACTGAATCACACACACTAAAACTCTGTCTCACGCATACATGCAATAAACACACACGCACTGAAACACAAACGTAATAAGCACACACATACACAACAAGTGGAGATTGGAGATGTACTTTTATTGGAGGTTGGAGATGGACGAAAATGGCAGTTATATATATATATATATATATATATATATATATATATATATATATATATATATATATATATATAGAGAGAGAGAGAGAGAGAGATGATTTAAGGTATTGGGGTGAAATGAAATATAAGGTTTCAATTTATTTTATACCCCAAATTTGGTCATGGTCCAAAACTATGACCTATTATTTGACTAATTAATGACTTAAACATGGTCAAGGTTCTAGACCACGACCCTATACGTAACCAATCGAAAACTTGAGACATGTTCATGGTCCAAAATCATGACCTATGTATTGTGACCATTTTGAAATGGATTTGGGGTTCACGGTTCTAAACCATGATCAGTGTTCAGACCTTTGTGATCAAAAGAGCTGGAATTTTAGCACCATAATGGGTAAGGGGAAGTCACAGTTTCGTACCATGACCCCTTGGTCACAACTTCTGACCGTGACCCTCAATCCTGGTTACTGTATAAGGTCACAGGTGGGTCATGATTGTATAACGTGACCACCAGTGTGATACAGAAAATGGGAAACTTGGCACCATAACGGGTCAGAGGGAGTCACAGATTGGATAGTGACCCCATTGGTCACGGCTCTTGACCGTGGACACCCCCTTAATGAGGCCACCCTAAAATTTGATCACTTATTTGATTACAGTAAATAGCTAAGATCACAATTTTTGACCGTGCCCCCTGGTCATGATCCAAAATCTTGACTCCTTTACTGTGACCATTTTTTGGATTTGGTGTAGTGATACTATCAGGGTTGATGATGGAAATGGAGACTGTAACACCCCGCCCGCTCGGGGAGAGCGAACGGAGCGCTAATGCGATAAAATAAATCCAAATCCACAAGTGACAAGGTATAGAGCATCTAAATAAACCCACAATAATATAAATCCACTACTCTCAATCTCTTCGATCACAACAAGTCTCTCGAATTAAAATTACAACTATCTAACTCGAATAAAAATCAAATACAAATCTCCAAAGCTCTATACATCAAAATAATACAAATCTTTCCCAAACAATCCTCGCTAAAAATCAATCTCCATAGCGCCCCAAAATCCGCGCTAACCTGCCACTAAAAGAAAATATGGGGAAGTACACAATACGACAAGAAAGATGCTCAACAATTATATTTTAGCGATGAATAAAGAGTAACAACACGAGTACGAATATTAAAATAAAATGCAAATCTCCATAGCATTTTATCAATAAATTTCTCAACAACACTTTAACCGGGTCACCAGGCCTCACCACATCCGTATATGCTTTATCAAGCCATAACCCGAGAAACAGGAATTTTGGCGGGTGCCCAACATCCGTGCCATATTAAAATCTCATGACAACGTGCTCATCAAAAATATAATTATACCACATGAATCAAAATAATTTCAACAATTATTTTCGAGATTTCAATGAATTTATCAATTCAAATGTGAGTTCAATTAAACAAGAATTCAAAGAGAATGACAGAGCATATTGTGTAAAACCCCATACCTCAAAACACGATGAGAAACCAACGATCACATCCTCAAGATCAACTCAAAAGATCTACAAAAGCTCCTCCAAGAACCTCTAACAAAATAGCCCCAAGAACACCTATAATCTAAGGTTGGAACTCACAAATCTCAAGAGCCAATGTGTATATAAAAAGAAGAGGAATATAAAATATATTTGCTGCCAAAATTTGTGCCAAAAGTATGTTAAAAGGGTTGCCTAAGACTTCCTTTTATAATTCAAAGAAATGAAGAGTTGGAATCCAAAAGACTCCTTTAAATAAGGCAAAGAAATGAAGGGTTGGAAGTCAAAACAACTCCAAGAGTTAAAAACATTTTAAAATCATTTTAAAATCCGTTTTAACTCCGTTTTTGAAACCGGTTCAAATTCTCGCCTTTAAAAATAATAACCAACATATTTGAGCAATAAAAATAATTTTATCAAAAACTTTATTTTCCTCCATTTTCCAAAAATTAATTAAAATAGCCCAAAAATTACACGGGTTATTACAGAGACACCAGTGATAGAACTTTTAGAAATGGTAATGTCCACTATTGGCACTTGAATAAGCATGGTTCCTATCAATAACTTAGTGGTGATGGTAATGGTAGTGGTTGCCATCGAAATGAAGAAGGTTGATAAATAAATACAAAAGACTGGCTTAACGAAAATGGAAGCACCAATGAACTCATAGTTTTTTATATATCTAAAAGCAATGAAAATGATAAGGTAGAGACTTTTGAAAAAAGTTTTACGTATTTATAACCTAAAATATAAAGAGGCGTCGTCACTTTAAAAAGAGGGTAACGATTACCAAATTATAAAAGCTTATCCCCCATATGACACGTGGCTATGCAAAGTAATAATAATGTTCCACACAAGTTAATCATACTGAAGCATTAAATGAAACAAAAAATTAATGACAACAAAAATCCTTTCAAAATCCCAAAGTTGCATTTCATATTTAATTAAATAAGAGACTTCTGCACGAGGGGGATAATGTAGAATGGTACACGAGCAACCCCTCAACTACTTGCATGTTAGATGAGAACTACCAAAGAAGTAGGAAGGTTGAACGAGAAACCCCTGACCAAAAGGGGAGTGCGTGCACCTCCTCAAAGAGAAGCAAGTGCACGAGAAGCCAGTTCTAAAGAAAGGGAAGGACACATGAGCAGATCCTTAGTAATATAAAAACAAGTGGTCAAGAACTACCTTCACTAACACTTATTATTATTGTTTTTGATAGGTTTACTTAGCAAGAAGCCTTAGCAATGCAAGCAGGGCTTGAGCAATTGGTCAGTTGGGACCTCTTGAGAGTTTTGGTTTGGAGACTGAGAGGTAAGTTTTGTTGAGAGAGATAAGGCACAAAAACTTCAACATATTAAGAAAGAGAGAATATTAGTGCGATGGATCCAAGAGTTCACTCACGCAGACGCATTACACAACACATTTGTGGCCATCCCCAATCCTCACGGTGGGTGGGCGGCGCGATGGAGGATCCTAGGTCCCGCACGTCCCTCATGGGAGTGCTTTGACCGGCGTCATTTGGGTGAGGTGTAAAAATGTAGAGAGATTAGAGTCGCCAGTCTATTTTACTCAAAATAGACAAAAGAAAGAGAGCCATACTGAAAGACAACATCCAAAGACATATTGATGCATACGAAACCAAAATGATTCGAAAAGGGTCCAGAGGCAAACTTACGAAATGGGAAGGTGTTAGGCACCCATTCCGCCCTTTCGGTCTCTCATGGGTTTTTGTTATTTTCCTTTATTTTCCCCGTGACATGTGTGCATGTGCATACGTAGTGGAGATAGGAATCATCGACTTGTACCATGGAAGAGGTAAAGCGAGTCATCCGTAGGAAGGTATAAAAATATTTAGAAAATAGGATTTACGCGGTTATTCTTACGTTAATCGTTATGAGGGAACGATAACGCATATGGGATAATACGCTACTATGAACAAGTATATGTATATATAATATAAGAGAGTGGAGTTTAGAGAAAATAGAAAATGAGAGAAAAAGTAAAAATAGGACTCGAGTCTCGAGTTTTACCCCGAGACGCCTACGTAGCCTATAGAGGCATCAAAGTCCACATAGTTTGCATACAAAACGAGGGGTGGGCTTTCTCCTATAAATCCAACCGAGGGATTCTCTTATTTTTGTTTGGAATTTATGAGCAAACCCTTTTTTTCTTATGTTTTGGGTTTTTATTTATATGAAAATAAAAGATGTAAAATAATACTAAATAAAAAGTATATTAGGATGTGTGAGATGAGATAATGAAAGTGCTAAGTAATAAAACAAGTTATTACGAATTTATGAGAATTTAAGGAGAGAGTTGAGAAAATTGGACCTTCTTGAAGATCTTGAGCTTGATCTTGAATGTTGGAGGGTAGACCTTTGACTTGGATGATGATGGAGGGTAGTGGATTCACCAAGTTTGATGAAAAGGATGATGAAAAGTGAAGGTTGGAAAGGGATTTGGATGTGGAAATCATGCTGACTTCGAGAGAGGTTTTCTGAATTTGCTGAGAGTGATATCTATCAGATCTGGGCTCTCCTTGCAAGTGAGATTAGGCCTCCTTTTCATAGGCCCAGGGCATTATCGATCTTCATAGACCTGTTCCTGCTATTCGGTAGGTGCTTTTCGGCACACTACCGATAGGCAGGGTCTAGGACCTTCCGTTTGACAATGTCTTTCAGGCCTTTTTGGAAAATCGAACGCAGAACATACACCATTGATCAGAATCATGGACGGGGTGGACCATTAGAAAGGTAATTTAGATACCTTCAAAAGTCCTTTGGACTGCTCTCGGGTTCGGGAGTTAACTTTGGGTCAAATATGGCTCTGAAGCATTTGTCGGTCCATTGGACGGGGAATTATCAGACGCAAACGGATCGTTCATCCGCATGGTAAGTCCGAATCGCACACGGGGTGGACCGTTGGAAAGGTTAGGAGATTTAATTTGACATTAAAAAGAGTTTGATCTGGTTTGGGGAGTTAACTTTGGTCAACCGGCCCTGGAAGCATTCAGTGACCTTTCAGAGTAAAACGAATCGTTGTTCCGTACCATAAGTCGGAATTATGCATGGAGGGGACCGTTGGAAAGGGGTTTTAGTGACCTTTGAAGATTAATTCAGTCTCAGTCGAGTTGAAGAGTTAAAGTAGGTCAAACAGAGCCCAGGAGCACTCGGTGGCCTCCTGATTGAGTTTCGAGAGAAAATAGGTCGTTCGTCCGCATGGTAAGTCAAAATCATGCACCAAAGAGACCGTTGGAAAGGGGTTTCATGTGAGCTTCGAAGATTCATTCAGTCTCGATCGAGCTAAAAACTTTGAATTTTGGTCAAACGGAGCCTAGGAGTGCCCGGTGGCTTGTAGGTCGGTATTCGGGGTATAACCTGGGTTTGTAGTGATAAAGGGAGGTTCTAGGGACCTAAGGAGAGTTTAGATGGTAACAAAATGGGGTGTCTACAGATCCCCTTGACGGGTGAGTTTGGAACAAACGATAGCCGTCGAATAAACACCGCATGATGCTTTTGATGGAGGATGAATAATTCAGAGGGTCGAGGCCGATTCTAAGGACCAAAGGGAGAGAGGATGACCAATTCAGAGGGTCGGGGCTGATTCTGAGGACCTAAGGGATGGTTTGGAGGAAAGATTTAGGACAATTCCTAAGTAGGTGTTGGGGATAACCGATTATGCGGGTCGAAGCCAATTCTGAGAGCTTGAAAATGAGGGTGACCGATTCTGCGAGTCGAAGCCAATTCTACGGGGTTATGGTGAAGGTGACCAATTCTGGGGGTCGAAGCCAATTCTGCGAGTTTATGGTGAGATGACCAATTCTGTGGGTTGAAGCCAATTCTACGGGCTTAAGTTGGGATGACCAATTCTGTGGGTCGAAGCCAATTCTGCGGGTCGAAGTCAATTCACGAGCTTAAGGTGAGATGACCAATTCTGCAGGTCGAAGACAATTTTGTGGGCTTAAGTAGAGATGACCAATTCTGTGGGTCAAAGACAATTCTGCGGGCTTATGGTGAGATGACCAGTTCTGTGGGTCGAAGCCAATTCTGCGGGCTTATGGTGAGGGTGACCAATTCTGCGGGCTTATGGTGAGATGACTAATTTTGTGGGTCGAAACCAATTCTGTGGGCTTAAGGGTGATGATCAATTCTGTGGGTCGAAGCCAATTCTGCGAGCTTAAGGTGACGATCCAAGACCAAGGTCAATTCTGACCTAACTAAGGTGACGATCTAAGGACCAGGTCAATTCTGACCTAAGAGAGGTGACGACCGAGGACCGAGGTCAATTCTGACCTAACTAAGGTGACGATCCAAGATCGAGGTCAATTCTAACCTAAGAGAGGTGACGACCGAGGACCAAGGTCAATTCTGAACTAACGAAGGTGACGATCTAAGACCGAGGTCAATTCTGAACTAAGAGAGGTGATGACCGAGGACCGAGGTCAATTCTGACCTAAAAGAGGTAACGATCGAGGACCGAGGTCAATTTTGACCTAAGAGAGGTGACGATCAAGGACCGAGGTCAATTATGACCTAACTAAGGTGACTATCCAAGACTGAGGTCAATTCTGACCTAAGAAAGGTGAAGATCGAGGACAGAGGTCAATTCTGACCTAACTAAGGTGACGATCTAAGAACAAGGTCAATTTTGACCTAAGAGAGGTGACGATCGAGGACCGAGGTTAATTCTAACCTAACTAAGGTGACGATCTAAGACCGAGGTCAATTCTGACCTAAGAGAGGTGACGACCGAGGACCGAGTTCAATTCTGACCTAACTAAGGTGATGATCCAAGACCGAGGTACATTCTGACCTTCATTTCTCTTGGGACAATCAGGGATTCTGCTGGGGTAAAGATTAGACTTTGGATTCCGCTGGGGAATAATGAATGACCTGGGGAAAATGTAGTGTCCTCCGGATACATTGCCTGAGGAGAATGATTCTTTGGAATTTTGCTGGGGAAAATTACCTTGCGATGTTGTTTTGAACTGGGGAGCCGATAGCGGGGAAATCCTTGTGTCTTTTGGAGACTTTGCGAAGGAAAGGCCAATTTGATGCTGTAAACTCCATTGGGGAAGTGATTAGGTGGTCCAGGGTTTGGATGTATTGCTTGAGAACTTTGGGACATAGGGGGTTATCTTTAGAGATCCTCCGGGGACGTTGTCGGGAGGAATTTTACTTGGTTTTTGATAGTTTCGCCGGGGAAATGGGGGGTTCCACTTGAGGGAGTGCAAAATTTTCTTGGTGAAAATGTTCTAATTCCTTCCTGGGATTTTTAGGAATTTTCTGAGAATTTTTCAGGGCTTTATGGAAATTTCTGGGAATTTTTATACGAAATTTTAAGAGGGGTGCCGGTCGGCATGGTTCAGAGGGTGCCATTCGATAGTGGCACGGACTTTTGGACTACCTCAGGAAGGTAAGGGGTCAGTACCGATCGGTGGATGGGGGGTCAATGCCGATCGGCATGACGCTTGGCATCCTATATAAAGGGGGCGAATTCCCCTCATTTTTCACAGCTTCTTGCTTTCTTTCTTTATGCGATTTTCTTCTGTAAATCATTATAGCATTCCGATCTCTAAGAAATGGCTTCCTTTGTGAGCACTGCAGCGCATAGGGAATGGTTGACTGTTGATGACTGGGCGAACGTGGAGTGGAGGGCCAGGGCACCTCTTGCTTTGGGGAGTGACAACTCCTTTGATGCATTCGAGCCGGTTGTGGATGAGCGAATCTTGCTACGAGAGCCGTCGCGTCATCCCTCCTCGAGGGTGGTGAACCCCGGTGGTTATGTAAGTAACCTGACTTTTGGCATTCTTCTCTTTTTTCTTGATTTCTCCTTCCTTCTTAAAATTTGACAAAGTTTCTTCTTTTGACAGTCTGATATCTCTTTGAAGAACATGCGTGCCCATGGGACGATGGGGCTTAAGGATGTCTGGGAGCATCTTCTACCTGTGGTGCGTTGGGTGGTATCATCAGCGGGTTTTGGGAGGTTGGCGTCTGCGCTAGATGAGACGCCTCGGTCGACAGCGGTCTTATGCACTTTGGGGGAGAGGTGGTGGGATAATACCCACACCTTCCATTTTGGCTTTATGTAGATGATCATGACTCCCATAGACATGCAACAGCTGCTAGGGCTAGATTGTGATGGGGAGCAGATAGAGGTGGATCGCTCTCTGAGGGTGAGGCCGGAGGCGGTGCGGGCTGCACTTGGTGACGTAGGGAGGATAGTCTCTGGGGATTCCATCCGACTATCTTTACTGAAGGATGTTCTGCTGAGTAGGGTGGTTGATGTGGAGGATGGGCTGCAGGTGAGGCAGATGGCTCGGTTATTCATTTTGCTGGTGGTATGAGGTTTCATGGTGGCGTCGAGTGGCGACTTCGTCCATTTGTGGTTCTTGTCGTACTTGAGGATGTTTTCGAACATCCCTCTCTATGATTGGGGGAGCCTGACTTTGGCGACCCTCTATTTTTCCTTGGATGCATTCAGTCGGTGTTGCCGGTAAACTTTTACTGGAGCCATGTGTCTCCTCGAGGTATCCTTTAATTTTACGCATTTTCCTTATGCGTCTCTTTTTTATTATGAATTCCTATCTTTGGCAGACGTGGTTCTATGAGGTGATTGGGTGCAATACCCCGCTGATCGCTCTAAAGGACGATATCGTTGGGGACTTCTGCCAATTTTATCGATGGCGCAAGGCGAATCGACAGTCGAAGGGATCTCTCTCTCTAGAGGTGGTGCGTCAGGTCTTGAATGGCCTGACCAGTGGTAGGGTAAGACTCTTTCCTTTTCGGCCTTGGTTTTTGGCATGTTCTCATTTTGTATTGACTTAAGCCTGCTGAGGATTTTTAGGTGACCTTCTACCCTTGGGGGATAACCATTCAGGATACGGGGGCGACCAGGGTGAATGCGCAGATGAGGCGTTTGCTGGAGCACGAGTTCGACCATTCCTGGTATCTGGGGGAGCGGGTGGTTCTGCAGATTGCTGAGGAGGAGGTGATGGTGCCACCTGCTTAGCCTCCTACGTCTATGAGGCGGGAGTGGCTGTTGCCGGAGGATGCGAGGATCGCGATGATGATCAATGAGTCTGACTTATTGTACAGTGATACGGCTGCGTCGTATGACTATATGGACTTTGTGACGAGCTGGTTTGATGGTGCCTAACATATATGATTCACTGCCTTTCCCTCCTACAGGTTCGAGTCAGGCGGTGGGGTCTTCTCACATCGACGGTGGTCTGTTGGCGTCTGCTTATGCGATTGCATACCCCTTGATACAACATTCGGAGGGATGATGGAGGGATGGTGCCTATGTTGCACCGTCCTCATGCGATGGATCCGGAGGAGTTGGGGTTTGACAGAGGAGGTTCTTCGTCCTGCGGTATACCTTTCTGTTCTTTTCCTCTTTTTGGTTCCTTTTCTATTTTGATCCTTCTTTGATACTGATTTTGCTTTTTACTTGCAGTAAGTGCATGTGTTGACCACTTGGCTGAGGGACATCAGGGACTGGATATCTTCGGTGACTGCCCATATTCAGGACGCGATCCTAATTCCTTCTTGCTTGGTGTTGTCTGCCTCGTCCAGGGAGGACTCTGGCTCGGGTAGTGGTGGCACGTCATCTCGTCGTAGGGGAAAGAGAGTGCGTCGTAGGGGTGGAAGCTCTTAGAGAGAGGGGAGAGAGAGAGAATGTGGGTTCGGGGTGAGTCCCGTTGTTTTTTGCTTTTCTTTTATTTCCTGCAAAATTGATGTAACACATAAAACAAATATATATGCAATGCAAATGGAGTTTTTTATTATCTTTTGTTAATGATGAATGAATGCATGCAGATGCGCTTTTTACTTTGCTGCTGAGACCGTAAAAAGAGATATTTTTTGGATTTTGAAGGAAGGTTTTAAAAATGGGAAATTATATAAGGGTGGAAGAGGATTTTTTTGAACACTGTTGAGAATATCAATTTATTTTTTATTGAGCTTCTTATTTTGACAAAAGAGGAAAAAGGAGAATTTCTAAAACTGGGGGGTTACTGATCGGCAAGCCCCTTATCATGCCTATCGGCAGTCAAGTCCAGTCATATCAATTCAAAGCTTTTATTAGTGCCCTCTTCAGCCTTTTATACCTTGTGGGGTAAGATTACCTCCGATTTCTGCAGGGATTACGCCTTTTGTGAGGGTTCTCAAGTATAAAAAGGGGTAGGGGTGGAGTGTTTTCATCACACCTTCACATTCTTACTTACTTGCCTACTATTTCTTAGTCTTGTGAGATGGCTCTCCCTAATAGCATTAAGTTTGCTAACTAACTCAAAGCCTTGGAAGCGATGTGCTCTTATAATGTCGACTGTGATGCATTCAACATGCGTCGAGTCTCTTTGTGGAGTAATCGATCCATTGAGTGGAACATGCTGATGGCGGCGATACAATTTTGGTACCCTGAAGACCATGTATTCCTCTTTGGGTTGGATGAAGTTTGTCCTACCTACGAGGAATTTGCTGCCATACTAGGGATAAATCCCAGTGTTGCTGCGACTTTACCCAAAATTTCCCATTCTCCTAGGGATTTTCTAGCTGGGTTTCTTCGTATTTCTCCTTCGGCGACTAGATCATTGGTTTTTGGAGGAATAATCTCCCTCCCGACAGTGTTGCAGTCCGTGCATTTGCAGGAAGCTGGCAATAATGGATACGCCGGAGCAGTTATTCTGATCTTAGTATCAAAATTGCTGCTGGTGACTGGGGAACTGCTGGTGGATCCGCAACTTGCAAAAATTACTTCATGGATGTCATACCATTGCAATCCTGTGGTGGTCATACTGGCGAAGACCCTGAATGTTCTGGATGCCGGGCGAGAAGGTCGTTCTGACTTCCTACGAGGTAGCCCCGTGATGCTGTTATGTGGTTGTCTGAAAGAATTCGCCCGGTGACTCTTCCGGAATATTCTTTATCGGTTGTACCCAACTTCTTTTTGCATCACTTATTGAACGTTGTCTTGGATATTGGGAGATGGGAGAATTGTCTTGTGGAGCATGGGGCTCGGAATCTGTACTGGTTAGTGCCTTGGTGGGGTCAGTTCCTGCCTGTTCTGGAGCTAGGAGAATAATTGTATGTGCGATTGGTTGGTCTCAGCCAAACCTCTTTCTATTTACCTTGGCGGCTTCTGTGTCAATTTGGCTGGGCACAGGTCATGCCACCTAGGATACTAGACTTCTTTTCGGTAGAAGATTTGACTGAGCGTTGTGACACCCCGACTAATTAAATACCGGGTAGCTACTCCTTTATTAAATTAATTCAAAATGCCAAGTTGGCCCAGTTAATAGCATCACTGTCGAAAACATTTTAATGATTACTAACCACCTAGTATTTAAAAAGTAAGTGCCAAATTTCAATTAAAGTCTGATTAACATGCAACAAGTGTAATAAGGATAATAACACCATTCACCATAATGAAGTAAATAGAATAACCATCACAAAACGTAAATAAAGTCTGGAGGAAAACTCCTCACTACAAATCCCACAACTGATAAGTGAACTGAATACTAAATCAATACATGCCAAAGTCTAAAAACTGTAATGGAAAGATGTCTCTAATAGAAATGGGCAACATGCCCTACAACTGATAGATAAAGACTCTGGAATCCAAGTGATAGAAGCGTCTACAAGCAAATCCCTGTAGCTTCCACAAACAGCTACAGCTCGTCACCTGAATGAGTATCCTATGCATGGTGTCCTTGTGGCTGGGCACCTAAAATGGTTTTACAAAGAAAAATAGATTTGAAAAGCAAACGGGTCAGAGCCCGAATGTGGAGTTATATTTTAAAAACCTGCAAGTGCTTTAAAAACATTTAAAACATTAAATGCAAAGTACATGTTAGGACGTGCACTCACATGATATTCTCACCTCTCGTCTAACTGTGCACTCCTAACGTTAGTACCCATTTATAACGACACAAACCACTAGCTAAGTGCCATCATATCTAGCTAGACTGCCATAGGTCCTACCCATTTTACTCAGTTCTATTAACATTATAACGCTCGTAATTAAGTAGGGGTTTAACGTAAATTCAGATGCTCAATATACAATATATCACTATCAGTTAACTCGTTATATTTCTCGAAACAATACCGTAATTATATTCACAACATTAACATGAAGGTTCCCATTAATTAAGTGTATATTATTCACATCATAAATATACAATATAAGCACCCCGAGAACTAAGCTGCGGTGCACACATACTCTGCTATCCATCCCGGTACATCACGTACATAAGGATTACATATTCCGAATCTCTCAGGAATAGTTCACAGATATCAACATCACAAATAATGGAGGCGAACACAGTCACATCACATAGGTCACGCACATACCTACGCTCCTACGATCAGCGGACTTATTAATATCCCAATAAGTCTTTCTATGACCTATGTTCATCAAGGTAACCAGTCTAAATCCGGGCAACACAAGGATTAGAGGGCCCTAAGCGAACGCAAACCTCCCGTGATAGCAAGTATGGTAGGTATGTCATACACACAATTCATATACCAATACTAAGTAAACACACATCTTAGTAATCCCGTAGTTTAATCGTATTACATATCGCTTTCTCATACTAACTTATAATTATTACTATTTATACTATTCTGGTTTATAATCATACGTGCCATAATTTACTCACGTCGTAGTAGACACTCACATCTCAACCCAAACCGTCCAATTAATTTAACTCTCGTATATAATTTCCTTCTCATAAATACCCAAAAGTCCCAATTCTATCATTACATCATCATCGGAATGTTATCTATATCCTCGAACAAGTTTACGGGACTCCAAAAATCAAAACAGTCCAAAAAGGTCCAAACTGCCAACTCGTTAGAAGTCTCGTTCGAACGAGACTGTTCGAACGAGATTCCACTGTCAACTCGTTAGAAGTCTCGTTCGAACGAGATTCCAGTTCGTTCGAACGAACTGTACCTTCTAACGATATCTCGTTCGAACGAGATATCGAACGAAACTGCCCCTCGTTAGAAGCGACTGGTCAATTCGTTAGAAGCTCATTCGGACGAGTTCGTTCGAACGACCTGGGCAGGGGCTTCTAACGACCTACCAGATTCGTCCCAGATTTTCCTAAAACTCGTTTTTCACCATTTTTCCTCCTCAAATCTCTTCTCAACTAAGTCCCAACAATCGTTTTAAGGTCTCTAAACAATCCTAAACATATGATAATCACATCCTAACACGTTTTGAAGGATCAATCCATCCTAACATCAATCAAATTTACAAATCTCTACACTTTTTCCCAATTATTCAAGATCATAAACCCTAACTTTTTGAATCATGAATTAACCCAATATAAATCCGTTTTAATTTCTTCCAATCACAAATATTATGGGAATACTCATCTACCTATCATTCTACATGCAATTCTCCTCAAGATTTTCAAGTTCTAAGTTCCAAACTACATGGGTTTTCATTATCTTTCAAGAACAATTGATATTCTGCAATTTTCTAACATGGAAGGAACATTCTACGAATTTAAATATAATCAAAACACTTTCCTTGATTGTCTCTGAGTTTGGATGATGGTTTGATGAAGATTTATGCAGAATTTCTTCTCTTCTCCAAGCTTCTTCTCCAATGGTGGCTTAAGGTGGCTAGGGTTTTCTTTGGGAAAGTTGTAAACCTAATGATAGCCTCCGTAGCTTAATGGGTTAATAGGGGTTGGTTAGTGGGTTTAGTGGGTTAAATCCACATCAGATTAAAACTCCCAATTTTCGTCACTTTTAATTCCTCAAAATGTAAAATTACCAAAATACCCTTTATGATGCCGGTATGGCCTAAAAATACCCCAGAATCCAAACTACACCCCCGGCTAGTGTTTTCTGACTATCTCGACCCTTCCGGACGCGTTGGCGCATTCAAAACGACCATACGGATAATAGAAATAAAAATCACTTTATAATTAAAATAATATACCATGACGCGGTGGTCACACGCGTCTCAACAAAATTCCCAAATTGCCGTATATAAATCTCACGACAAATTTCATAATTCCAAATTCATATATAATCATATATGCACATAATCAAATACCAACTCGCATCTCGTTAGTATTTATAACCCGAATTAATTTCCAATTAATACGCATTTAATTAATTAATCCCAAAAATAAATATAGCCAAAAGTACGGGGTATTAAATACTTCCCCCCTAATAACTGAATTTTGTCCCGAAATTCGAAACTAGATAGTACCTGCTAAAAATAACTCTGGATAACGTTCGCGCATCTCATCCTCGCGCTCCCATGTGGACTCCTCGACATTGTGATGTCGCCACTGAACACGCACTAACGGTACTATCTTTGACCGCAGTTTCCTCTCGCTTCGGTCAAAATAGCAATCGGCCCCTCCTCGTAGGAGCTATCCGGCTGGAGATCAATGTCCTCCACAGCAATGTGAGAATGAGCCAGATTATCTCTAAGGTATTTCCTCTGCGAGGAAATATGGAACACATCGTGAATCCGATGCAAGTGCTCCGGTAATCCAAGTCTATACGCAACCGGCCCGATCCGCTCAATAATAGGAAACGGCCCCACATACCTTAGTGCCAACTTCCCCTTCTTCCCGAAACGCATAATCCCCTTCATAGGAGATACCCTGAGCAAAACCTAGTCCCCCACTTGGAATTCTCTGAAAAATCTCTTTGCATCAGCATAACACTTCTGCCTGTCTTGAGCTATCCGCATGCGACTCCGAATCAACTCAATCCTTGCCGAAGTATCCTGAATCACTTCCGGCCCAAGTTGTTTGTTATCCCCCACCTCTAACCAACATGCTGGGGAACGACAAGGCCTACCGTACAATGCCTCAAACGGAGCCATGCCAATAGTGAACTGATAGGAGTTGTTGTAAGCAAACTCCACCAGTGGGAGGTACTGCTCCCATCCACCCTCAAAGTCAATAATGCACATGCGTAGCATGTCCTCCAACATCTGATTTGTGCGCTCAGTCTACCCATCAGTCTGCGGATGATAAGCCGTACTCAACCGCAATTCCGTGCCCATGGCCTCCTGGAAACTCTCCCAAAACCTCGAAACAAATATCTTATCTCTGTCAGACACGATATTTAGGGGCACACCGTGAAGTCTCACAATCTCTGAAATGAAGAGCTGGGCATACTATCCCGTAGTGTAGTCAGTCCTTATGGGCAAAAAGTGAGCGACCTTGAACAACCTGTCCACAATTACCCAAACGGAGTCGTGACCCCTCTACGACGTAGGCAACCCCGTGATAAAGTCCATGGATATGCTCTCCCACATCCACACCGGAATCTCCAATGGCTGTAGCAATCCTACCGGTCTCTGATGATCCACTTTTACAAGCTGATAAGTGGCGCATTTCAAAACAAACTCAGCGATATCTCTCTTCATACCGCTCCACCAATACTGGCGTCTCATGTCTTGGTACATTTTGTCCCCTCCGGGATGTACCGCGAACCGTGAGTCGTGCGACTCTGCCATCACCTCGTGTCATAATTCCTCCCCTTCCGGAACTACCAATCTCCCATTGAAGCGTAATCCCCCGTCTGAGCTAATGGTATAGGACTCGGCTCCCTCTGCTAGTAATCGAACTATCTGCTCCTGACAGAACGAGTCATTAGCCTGTGCCCGTACTACCTTCGTGACAATCTGCGGTGTAACGGTCATCACAGACATAAAAGATCGGGCCACTGCATCCTGGGGTCCCAACTCCTTCCACTTTGCCTTCCACACCCCTACCACCTCATCTGCTGGCCGACGGCTCAACGCGTCTGCTACCACGTTAGCCTTACCCGGGTGATACTGGATATCGAACTGGTAGTCCTTCACAAACTCAAGCCACCTCCTTTGCCGCATGTTCAACTCCTTCTGCGTGAACAGGTACTGTAGGGACTTGTGGTCCGTGAACAATTGGAACTTCTCCCCCAAAAGATAGTGCCTCCAAATCCGTAGGGCAAATACCACTGCCGCCAACTCCAAATCATGCGTGGGGTAATTCTTCTCATGAGGCTTAAGCTTACGGGAAGCATAAGCTATGGCCTGTCTCTCCTGCTGCAATACACCTCCAAGTCCTTGTAAAGACGCATCGGTGTAAACCAAATATTCAAGTCCCGGTCTCGGCAATGCTAACACAGGTGCTGAGGTCAATTTGTCCTTTAACTCATCAAATGCCAACTGACAGGCATCACTCCAAATGAACGGCGCACCTTTACGAGCCAAATGTGTCAAAGGACCCGCTATCTTCGAAAATCCCCGAATGAACCTCCTGCAGTATCCTGCTAGGCCCAAAAAACTACAAATCTCAGTCGGTGTCGTGGGCTGTCCCCACTCCCTCACCGCGGATACCTTCCCCGGATCAACAGATATTCCCCGGTCGGAAATGATATGTCCCAAAAACTGGACTTACTTCAGCCAAAACCCGCACTTCTCATATTTAATACAACTCGTTCTGACGAAGTGTCTGCAAAACCTGCCTCAAATGCTCGGCGTGCTCCTCCTCTGTCTGGGAGTAAACCAGAATATCATCAATGAAGATAATGACAAACTGGTCTAGGAAATCCCTGAACACTCTGTTCATCAAGTCCATAAACACTGCTGGAGCGTTGGTCAAACCGAAAGGCATAACCCGAAACTCGTAAGAACCATATCTCGACAAGAATGCGGTCTTCAAGACATCCTCCTCCCTGATACGTAACTGATGGTATCCAGATCTCAAGTCAATCTTCGAGAAGAAAGAAGTTCCTCTCAACTGGTCGAATAAGTCATCGATTCGAGGCAACGGATACTTATTCCGTATCGTGACCTTATTCAACTCTCGGTAGTCCACACACAATCTCAGTGAACCGTCCCTCTTCTTCACAAACAAAACTGGAGCGCCCCAAGGTGAGGTACTCCTGCGAATAAAGCCCTGACCTATCAGTTGCTCTATCTGATCCCGTAACTCCCTCATCTCAGCTGGAGCCATACGGTACGGTGCGCGTGCTATAGGTCTCGTACCCGGTAGCAAATCTATAACAAAGTCTATCTCTCGACTGGGGGGGGTAAGCCTGGTATCTCCTGAAACACATCCGAATACTCCCTGACTACTGGGATAGAATCTAAAGGAATCACTACCTCCTTAGAGGTATCCTCCTCAATGTAATACAGATGAGCGGTCGATCCTCCCTCTGGGCGAGGCATCGCCACTATAAACATCTCTTTCCCCAGAATGGAAAAAATAATGCTCCCGCTGAAGAAATCAATCATGGCCCTATAAGCTACGAGCCAATCCATACCGATAATTACATCATGAACATGCATATCTAATATCAACATGTCTGCAGGTAATACCAAACCACCAATCTCTACCCCCACTCCCCGGCATATAAAGAAAATAATTGACCCACTCCCCAATGGTGAGTCGACACACGTCACTGTGCTCTCTGCCGTAGCTAACAATCCTAAAGCTTTCTCGAAGTGTGTAGCTATAAAACAGTGTGTAGCACCCGTATCAAATAATATCCGACCCATAGTGCCATGGATAGGAAACGTACTCTCAATCGCGGGTGGTGCTTGTGGAACTGCAGCCTGGTGGACGTTGTAGACACGTCCATACTGTAGATTCCCCTGCTGAACTGGGACTGCTGGAATGGGTGGCAATGCTGCCATCTGTGGTGGTGCGGGAAGAGCGGCGGGAAACATAGGCCTCTGTGGCTCCTGGCGAGCACCCTGCTGCTGCTGCTGTGGGTCCCTGCCCCTATCAGGACAATCCTGTCGCTTATGGCCAGTCTTGCCACAAACAAAGCACTTCCCTGGGAAGTTCCCTCCTCTCTGCCCCTGCTGTCCCCGGCCCTGGTGGCCGTTACCGTTCCTCCCTTGGCCCTGCTGGCCCTGGTGAAACTGCTGCCCATTCTGCCCCTGTTGGCCCTGATGGCCGTTTGGACCCTGATGGCCCTGACGGAAACCTCCTTGTCCCTGTCTATAGTTCCCTGACCGGAACCTCTTATTATCCCCCTGCTGGGAGCCCTGCTCATTCTGTCTCTGCCCCTGACCAGATTGTGCCCCGCTGGCACCATGTCCTCCAGTCCTGCCCTGATGGCTAGACTCCCCCGACCTCTTGCCCTCGGCCATATGAAAACGGTGGTCCTGGCAGTGTAACAATGCAGCGTTAACCACATCAGAATAGGTGACCAACGATAGGTTCCCTAGCAGATGCTGACGGATCCTCCATGTCAACCCGTCCGTGAACTTCTCAATCTTCTTCTTCTCTGTTGGTATCTCATCTGGAACGATATTCAACAGATTCGTGAACTCGGCCTCATACTCGGCCACAGTCTTACCCTCCTGCTTCAGACCCATCAATCTCCTCCTCATTTTCGTATGAACAGCTGACGGAAAGTACTTGCGGTCGAACCGCACCCAGAACTCCTGAATTGTGAGAGTATCCCTCTCCTCCATGGTGGTAATAGACTCCCACCACTGTAGTGCAGATCCGACTAGCTTGAAAGTAGCTAGCACCTGCTTCTGAACATCCGTGCACTCATACATCCTTAAGTGCCTCTGCATATCCTTCCTCCACTGGCTCGAGACTGCTATATCTGAGCTACCTGCAAACTCTGGCGGATGCGTTTTCTGAAAATCATCACGTACACGCTCCCAAGCAGACGGGAATGCATTAGCCTTTACTGGCCCGGCAACCGGCGCCTGAGGTGGTGCCTGCTAAACAACGGCAATGGCGGCATTTACCGCTTGGACTACTATAGCTGCAACCTCAGTGGCGTTCATCATGCCCTGAACTAGAGCGGGCTGGGGTTCGGGCGTTGCATCCCTGGGAACTCGTCGTGCACGTCGTGGAGGCATCTGAAATAAGAACAAAGTTCATAAGTTCGCTGTTTATAAACTTAAAATAGCTGAAGAACGAAGCATACACAAAAAGAGTACAACAGTCCTAAAATATAGGGCTCTATATCAAAGAAACTTAGCGGAAACATAATAAGCCGTCAGATCCTAAAGGACACTAGAACCTGATGCTCTGATACCACCTGTGACACCCCGACTAATTAAATACCGGGTAGCTACTCCTTTATTAAATTAATTCAAAATGCCAAGTTGGCCCAGTTAATAGCATCACTGTCGAAAACATTTTAATGATTACTAACCACCTAGTATTTAAAAAGTAAGTGCCAAATTTCAATTAAAGTCTGATTAACATGCAACAAGTGTAATAAGGATAATAACACCATTCACCATAATGAAGTAAATAGAATAACCATCACAAAACGTAAATAAAGTCTGGAGGAAAACTCCTCACTACAAATCCCACAACTGATAAGTGAACTGAATATTAAATCAATACATGCCAAAGTCTAAAAACTGTAATGGAAAGATGTCTCTAATAAAAATGGGCAACATGCCCTACAATTGATAGATAAAGAATCTGGAATCCAAGTGATAGAAGCGTCTACAAGAAAATCCCTGTAGCTTCCACAAACAGCTACAGCTCGTCACCTGAATGAGTATCCTATGCATGGTGTCCTTGTGGCTGGGCACCTAAAATGGTTTTACAAAGAAAAATAGATTTGAAAAGCAAACGGGTCAGAGCCCGAATGTGGAGTTATATTTTAAAAACCTGCAAGTGCTTTAAAAACATTTAAAACATTAAATGCAAAGTACATGTTAGGACGTGCACTCACATGATATTCTCACCTCTCGTCTAACTGTGCACTCCTAACGTTAGTACCCATCTATAACGACACAAACCACTAGCTAAGTGCCATCATATCTAGCTAGACTGCCATAGGTCCTACCCATTTTACTCAGTTCTATTAACATTATAACGCTCGTAATTAAGTAGGGGTTTAACGTAAATTCAGATGCTCAATATACAATATATCACTATCAGTTAACTCGTTATATTTCTCGAAACAATACCGTAATTATATTCACAACATTAACATGAAGGTTCCCATTAATTAAGTGTATATTATTCACATCATAAATATACAATATAAGCACCCCGATAACTAAGCTGCGGTGCACACATACTCTGCTATCCATCCCGGTACATCATGTACATAAGGATTACATATTCCGAATCTCTCAGGAATAGTTCATAGATAACAACATCACAAATAATGGAGGCGAACACAGTCACATCACATAGGTCACGCACATACCTACGCTCCTACGATCAGCGGACTTATTAATATCCCAATAAGTCTTTCTATGACCTATGTTCATCAAGGTAACCAGTCTAAATCCGGGAAACACAAGGATTAGAGGGCCCTAAGCAAACGCAAACCTCCCGTGATAGCAAGTATGGTAGGTATGTCATACACACAATTCATATACCAATACTAAGTAAACACACATCTTAGTAATCCCGTAGTTTAATCGTAATACATATCGCTTTCTCGTACTAACTTATAATTATCACTATTTATACTATTCCGATTTATAATCATACGCGCCATAATTTACTCACGTCGTAGTAGACACTCACGTCTCAACCCAAACCGTCCAATTAATTTAACTCTCGTATATAATTTCCTTCTCATAAATACCCAAAAGTCCCAATTCTATCATTACATCATCATCGGAATGTTATCTATATCCTCGAACAAGTTTACGGGACTCCAAAAATCAAAACAGTCCAAAAAGGCCCAAACTGCCAACTCGTTAGAAGTCTCGTTCGAACGAGACTGTTCGAACGAGATTCCACTGTCAACTCGTTAGAAGTCTCGTTCGAACGAGATTCCAGTTCGTTCGAACGAACTGTACCTTCTAACGATATCTCGTTCGAACGAGATATCGAACGAAACTGCCCCTCGTTAGAAGCGACTGGTCAATTCGTTAGAAGCTCGTTCGAACGAGTTCGTTCAAACGACCTGGGCAGGGGCTTCTAACGACCTACCAGATTCGTCCCAGATTTTCCTAAAACTCGTTTTTCACCATTTTTACTCCTCAAATCTCTTCTAAACTAAGTCCCAACAATCGTTTTAAGGTCTCTAAACAATCCTAAACATATTATAATCACATCCTAACACGTTTTGAAGGATCAATCCATCCTAACATCAATCAAATTTACAAATCTCTACACTTTTTCCCAATTATTCAAGATCATAAACCCTAACTTTTTGAATCATGAATTAACCCAATATAAATCCGTTTTAATTTCTTCCAATCAAAAATATTATGGGAATACTCATCTACCTATCATTCTACATGCAATTCCCCTCAAGATTTTCAAGTTCTAAGTTCCAAACTACATGGGTTTTCATTATCTTTCAAGAACAATTGATATTCTGCAATTTTCTAACATGGAAGGAACATTCTACGAATTTAAATATAATCAAAACACTTGCCTTGATTGTCTCTGAGTTTGGATGATGGTTTGATGAAGATTTCTGCAGAATTTCTTCTCTTCTCCAAGCTTCTTCTCCAATGGTGGCTAGGGTTTTCTTTGGGAAAGTTGTAAACGTAATGATAGCCTCCGTAGCTTAATGGGTTAATATGGGTTGGTTAGTGGGTTTAGTGGGTTAAATCCACATCAGATTAAAACTCCCAATTTTCGTCACTTTTAATTCTTCAAAATGTAAAATTACCAAAATACCCTTTATGATGCCGGTATGGCCTAAAAATACCCCGGAATCCAAACTACACCCCCGGCTAGTGTTTTCTGACTATCTCGACCCTTTCGGACGCGTTGGCGCACTCAAAACGACCATACGGATAATAGAAATAAAAATAACTTTATAATTAAAATAATATACCATGACGCGGCGGCCACACGCGTCTCATCAAAATTCCCAAATTGCCGTATATAAATCTCACGACAAATTTCATAATTCCAAATTCATATATAATCATATATGCACATAATCAAATACCAACTCGCATCTCGTTAGTATTTATAACCCGGATTAATTTCCAATTAATACGCATTTAATTAATTAATCCCAAAAATAAATATAGCCAAAAGTACGGGGTATTACAAGCGTCTGCGCATGCGGCTTGGCTCTATGTGGGAGAATCGGCGTCCATCGACCCGTCCTTCTCAGTCTGTTGGGAGAGTTTGCCATATCCCTGGGGATGATATGAAGTGGTTGTGGAGGAGAGTAGTTAGCAAGATGTCGGCAGTGGAGATGGGACAAAAGTGGCTTGTCTCTTTTGACACCATGGAAGGAGGTGTTGTGGTTTTTTTTAAGCTGGTTCGAGCTTATTAGTCCATGGAATGTATGTGACACTTTGTTCAGGCAGGGGAAACTTGGGGACCCCAGGATGCAGATGATGTTGACGGAGCGGGCTCCTCTGGTAGTTGTGGGTAGGACTCTTGGAGAGTTTATTGTGTTATGGGGAATAAATGTGGGTATTTTATTTTGGCTTTTTTAGGAAGGTAGGGGGAAAGGGAGTTATTCGTTCCTTTTCTTATGTAATCGGTACCATAATTTCTTATTAGTGAAATAAACAAGTTTCTGATCATCCAGTTGTGCCTTTCGATGAATTTTGTATTGTGTGAATTATCTATACCGATCGCTAAGGCATACATAATCCTTTCATTAAAATATATGTTAGAATGAACTGTCGTTCTCGAAGGTAAGAAAAAAATAGTATTTTATGAAAAAAGGGTCGTGCTCATATAAGGTGTATGAGCTTCCTATGTACCTCTGGGGTTTTTTGAAAAGTTTTAATTTGTTTGAAAAGGTTTTTTTGCAGAGGATCAAGCCGACATAGTTTTGAGCATAAGGAAATGAAGAGTTTTTTTTTTAGAATAGAAGGGAGACGATAAGAGTCGTAGCCCACCGAGATTTTGGACTAGGGGTAGAACTTCTTGAGACGGTCCAGGTTGACTGGACGAGCCATCTCTTCCCCATCTAAGTCGGTTAGCATGGCGTCACCGCCGGACAAGATCTTCTTCACAATGTAGGGGTCTCTCCAATTGGGCTTGAACTTCCCTCTGGGGTCCCAGATGGGTTCCATGATTTATTTGAGGGCTAGGTGCCCTTCTTGGTCACCACAGTCCTTGACTTTCTTATTGAATGAACGTGCTATTCGGCGATGGTACCCTTGTATGTGGTATAGTGCTTTTAATCTCCTTTCATATAGGAGGGTCAGCTCGTCAAGACGGCTTCGGCACCAGTCTTCTTCGTCGACCTTGCTTTCAAGAGTGATGCACAACGAGGGTATTTCTAGCTCCACGGGTAAGACTGCTTCCATGTCGTAGACTAGTGAGTAAGGGGTAGCCCCAGTAGATGTTCGGTAGCCCCAGAGGGCATACGGGATTCGGTCGGCCCAATCCCGATAACTTTTGGTCATCTCACTGATGATGCATTTGAGGTTCTTATTGGCGTCTTCAACTGCACCATTGGTCTGAGGTCGGTAGGGAGAAGATTTGTGTCTTTGAATCGCATACTCATTGACAACTTCTATAACTTTTGCCTCAAAATGCAACCCGTTATCTGATACTAGCTCGTGCGGGACCCCATACCAGCAGATGATGTTTTTCTTAACGAATTTGTCCACTTTCTTAGCGTTCAGCACTGCGTATGATTTTGCTTCGACCCAGTTGGTGAAGTAATCAATGGCAACTAGGATGAACTCATGCCTATTGGAAGCCTTCGGTGTAACCTTCCCTATGATGTCGATACCCCAGGTGGAGAATGACTAGGGAGAAGTTATATTATATAATTCACGTGGAGGAAAATGCTGAAGGTTGGAGAATTATTGGCATTTGAGGCATCTCCGAACATAGGCAGTGTAATCCTGGGTCATGGTGGTTTAGTACTAGCCCTGTCGAATGATCTTTTTGATAAGCATATGACTATTCATGTGGGGTCTGCATTTCTCGCTGTGAATCTTCTGCATTATCTTTTCAATGTCAGCCCGTGCGATGCAGTGCAGATAAGTTCCATCGAAGTTCCTTTTGAGCAGTGGGTTGTGACAGATGATGTATTGGCCATCCAGTCTTCGGAGGGTTGCTCGATATTTCTTATTGGAACCCTTGGGATACCTACCATACTTGAGGAGGTGCCAAATATCATAGTACCAATAATTGGCTATCTCAAGATCTTTTGTAGTGACGAGCTCAATTTGGTAGCAATGGGTTGGTTTGTCTTGCTTTTGAACCGGGAAGGGGGTGATTGTTATTCCTTCGGGCATGTCGACCATGGAGTCCAAGGTAGCGAGAGCATCGGATAGGTTATTCTTTGCTTGAGGTAGGTAATGGAAGGTGATATCTTGGAATTGGGAGGCTAGTCCTTCTAAGTGCGCATGGAAGGGTTGGGGTTTCTTATCCTTAACTCTCCATTTTCTGAGCACTTGACCGATGATGAGGGCGAAATCCCTGTAGACGTCTAGGCATTGAATAACTTTCTTAAGAGAAACTTTGAGGCCTACTGCGCATGCCTCGTATTCAGTCATGTTATTGGTGTAGGGGAAATCTAGCTTGATGGCGATGGGAGTGTGGGAGTCATCTGGGGAGATCAGGAGTATCCCAATGCCATATCCCTTTCTGTTGGCAGCGCCGTCAAAGAACATTTGCCATCGAAGGTTATCTTGAGCAGTGTAAAGGATGTTTTCATCTGGGAATTCGGAGATCCAGACATCGGCTTCTTCTATAGGGTAATCAGTGAGGTAGTCAGAGATGGCTCTTCCTTTCATGGCTTTCTGCATGATGTACACGATATCGAACTCGGCTAGGAGAATCAACCATCGAGCCATTCAGCTGAATAAGGTGGGTTTCTCAAGCAGGTATTTGATGGGGTCCATTCGAGATACAAGTTTGATGGGGAAGGCGATCATGTAGTGCCATAACTTTTGGGTGACCCAGACAAGTGCGATATATGCCTTTTTTAAAGCAGTGTAGTTGACCTCGTATCCAGCCAATTTGTGACTGGTATAATAGATGGCTCTTTCTTTACGGGAATCTTTAAGGTATTGGGCTAGCAAAGCCCCAGCTGCAGTGCCAGTTATGGTTAGGTATAGGAGCAAATGGAGACCAGGCTGTGGTGGCATGAGTACCGGGGGTTGGGTCAGATATTATTTGATTTGGTCAAAAGCTTCTTGGCATGATTCGTTCCAAACTTTAGTTGAATCCTTTCAGAGGAGTTTGACGATAGGCTCGCAAATGGAGGTTAGCTGGCTGATGAACCGACTGATGTATTACAATTTCCCGAGGAAACCTCAGACTTCTTTCTCTGTTTGGGGAGGTGGCATCTCAAGTATGGCTTTCAGCTTGGAAGGATCTGCTTATATCCCTTTCTCACTGACCATGAATCCTAAGAGTTTTCCCTTTGTAACGCCGAAGACGCAGTTCTGTGGATTGAGTCTCATCTGATACTGTCGCTGTCATTTGAAGAACTTTCGAAGAGCGGGAAGATGACCTTATCTAGTCTTGGATTTGATAACCATATCATCCACATAGACCTTAACTTCTTTATAAATCAGATCATGTAAGATGGTTGTGGCAGCCCTCTGGTAGGTGGCCCCGACGTTCTTGAGACCAAATGGCATAACGGTGTAGCAAAAGGTTCCCCATGGGGTGATGAATGCGGTTTTTTCTTGGTGGTCTGGGTGTATTTTGATTTGGTTGTATCCGACACACCCGTCGATGAATGACTTGAGAGCACGAATAGCTGTGTTGTCTACGCTCATGTCGATATTGGGTAACGGATAATCATCCTTTAGAGATGCTTTGTTCAAGTCTCTATAGTCTACATACATCCGAACTTTTCTTCATGATTTTGGCATGGGCACTATGTTGGCTAGCCATGTAGGATATTTGATCACACGAATGAATCATACGTTCAACTATTTGACCACCTCTTCTTTGACCTTGAGCGATCATTCGGTGCAGATCTTTCTCAACTTTTGTTTAATCGACTTATAATCTGGGAGAGTGGGAATCTCGTGTTGAGCTATTTTAGGATCAATGCCGGGCATATCATCATAGGACCATGCGAAGACATCCACGAATTCCTTTAGCAATTCTTCAAGTTGTGCACGTACATGCTCGTTAAGGGTAGACCCTATCCTAATCTTGCGCACTTGGCTAATAGAACCGAGGTTAATAACAACAGTCTCTTCTTCATTAACTTAAACGCGGTTATGTTGTTTATTATTAACCTTATTTAGATAAGTTAAGAATTATTCATTTGCAAAATTATCATCATCAAAAGTTTGATTAGAATCCAAACAGTTAATGTAAGGCACACCAAGATACTCAAAATCTTTATTTATTTCATTGATAGGAAAAATAGCATTGAGAACCTCGTCAAAAGAGGACTCGATTACATTTGAACAAGGATAGACAACAGAAGAAGAAATGGGGTAAACATTGGGATTAGGGGATATTTCAGCAGGCAGAACTAGCGTAACATGCCAGTTAAAGAAAGGTGTATTAGCAACTTTAATCAGTTAGGACGGATCCGATGATGTAGTGCCTGAGTGAACCATGCAGAGCGTCAGCCCTAATGTCTGTAAGTTTAAGGAATCTTCAGAGTCACTTTCCTCAATCTCTTCGGTATCTTTGATGAGAGGTTATACTAGGTTTTGGGAACTCTCGGCCCATGGGTAGCTGTCTCCATTCCATGCTTCATCTTCTTGTCTGTATGGTCATACCATGGTTTTGGAAAGCTGCAAAAGGGGAAGTCTTCGCCCTCTTTGATGAATCGTCTGTTCAAGGAATCACCTGGGATAGTTTGGACGCGATCTAGTCTTCTCTTTGGTCGATACTGGCGGATCATTCTGAGCTCTTGTTCTGACGGTTGATACCCCAAACCACAAGGAGGGAAGGCTTTCTTAAGTTTAATCGGCTCAAGTATCCCTTATTATCTTTGTTCTAGCCCCAGTTCGAGCATAAAGTGCATGTTTCTGAACATCTGAATCACATTGACGTTTCCATGAGGGTAGTATTCTGGACATACCCTTTCTTTAAAGTTGTCCCCTGTCGGGAGTAGGAGTGGTTCAATTCGAAATCCTGATAGGAGCATATCATTTGACCCGTACTGTATCTCAAGGATCGGACTGTTGGTACTTGCACCCTCAGTATTATCTTCATTGCCTAAAATGGTGATGACTCGCCCGTCATTGAAGAACTTCAACTTTTTATGGAGAGAGGAAGACACACCCTTGATACTATGGAGCCAAGGTCATCCTAGCAACATGTTAAAACAGGCTGGGATGTCAATAAGTTGGAATTCAACGACAGGGTTTATAGGGCCAACCCCTATTACAAGCTTTATGGATCCCATCACCTCCGGACAGGTATTATCGTAGGCATGCACAACAACGGAGGTTGGAGCGAGGTTGCTTTCCTTCAGGCCTAAACATTTGAAGGTTCTCAGTGGGCAGAAATTCAAGGAGGACCCATTGTCGACAAGAGAGAGTGGCACGACCTTCCCCATAACTTGGACGGAGATGTTGAGTCCATAATTGTGGTTTGTCCCAGTCTAGGGGATTTCTTCTTTAGAAAAGGATAGAATTTGGGTAGAGGTCAAGAATCCGACCAAATTTATCGCTTCTTCTTATGTGGTAGAAAGATGAACTGTGGGTCCAGTGAGCAACTTGTTCAAAGCGTATCTGTGCAGTTGAGAAGACATGAAAAGCCCCCATAGAGTGACGTTAGTTTGAGTATCTTTAGTTGATTGAGGATCTTGCTCTCCTCGAGGGTCATCTCTGGTATAGTAAGGTTTTCAACGCCCCTCCCTTTGCTATTTGCTGGTTGTGAGCTTGGAATCTGGTAATGCCTCCCTGATCTGGTCATGTAATTTACTGAAGAATGGAAGAACATGAATCCCGTTTCCTTGTCGATCTCAGATTGTTTTGCCACCTTGTTTATTTCTTCGAGGAGTTCTTTGAATAATATGATTCCACACATGTCGGCTATCAGGCCAGTTTTCTCGAAAGCTTATTCTTCATTCAAATCTTCGAATTCTTCCCCCCATCCGGTGACAATAATTTTGTCTTTCCATGTAAATTCGATGCATTCCACAACTTTAATGACTTCGTCATATAGGTCATCCCATTCTGTGAGGATGTGTAAGGGTGAAGGTACCAGGCGCCCCTGTAGCTTCAGAGCATCAAGTAACTCGGTCATACTGCAAATATTATTGGTTTGCCTGAATAATTCTGCCATGATCTGGACGACATCATCTAGGATGACTTCATCGGTTGGTACTACCCAACTATTTGACACTCGGGCCCATTTCCATGCTTCCAAGAATAACGTACTGAACCTCTGCCAATCAATGATCATCTGTGAGGGCAATTTTAGCCCGAACCCTAGGAGTTGGTTTAAGACTTCTGATAATTCCATACTTATATTTTCATAACGGGTACGGACAACAATGCATGGTCTAGTAAGGAGTGACAAAGCCTGATTAGCGAGTCTAGTAGGGTGTAGGAGGAAATATGGGCAAATTTGAAGAGGTTTAGGAAAGTAAATAGGTGCTATTTGAGTTGAGGGATCGAATTCTGGTTTCTCTTCTAGAAAGATGGCATTGTCATGATTTGGAAGTGGGTTGTGAGTAGTGTTTGGCTTAGGATTGGCTGGAGGGGCGATGGTACCCCGGTCAATTAGACCTTAGATTACGTTTTGGAGGTGAAGGCATTGGTCGGTGGTATGGACGGATGTTTGGTGAAAGGCACAATGGGCATCTGCCTTGAAGTTTCTTAGGAGTGGATTTGGCAATGGACGAGGATACAAGGGTTTTATAAGGTTTCGACTTAACAAGGATTGATAAACTTTGGAGAGGGGAGCATGGAGCTCGGTGTATTCCTTTTGGACTGGGACAGGGAGGCTTTCTGGTGCCCATGATGTGGTTGGTTAAGAGATGTTGATGGTTGAAACTACAGCGCTGGCAGGCTTATCATATTTCATGGGGGTACACTATCCGGACACTTCCTTCGGTTCGACATCTGTTTTAGCAAGACCCTCCTCGATTTCTACTCCTACTTCTCTGAGAGCTCAGAAATGGGAATAATATTGTCCTCCCATCATTGCTCGAACATGGGGTAAGAAGTTCTTCTTCACTATGCTGACTTGTTCTTCCTCGGAAGGCCGATTAGTCATAGTTACTGCTTTTTCCCTCTATCGGGCGATGAAGTTACTGACTGATTCCCCAGAGTTCTATTTGAGCAGCTCTAAATCACGGCGGGTGACCTCAAGATCTTCATTGTATTTTGTACTGTGATATGAATTATCGGGATACATCCTCCCAGCTATGAATTCTTGACTCTTCAAGAGACAAAAACCATTGGAGGGCGCTATCCTTCAAAGTTTGCTGAAACAATTGGGCCATTACTTCTTTAGAATACCCTAATAGAGTCATGGAACGGTGATAACTTCGGAGATAAACAATCGGGGGTCCACTTCCTCCAAATTTCTCGATATTTGGCATCTTGAACTTCTCGGGAAACCTCACTTTAGGATAAGGAGACATGTGGGTGTAGTCCATATAATTTCTTGAGATTCTGACTTGGTCGAACTTCTTAGTGAGCATATTGAGGTCCTCTTTGACTTTGTTCAGCTCTTCTTCCTTCGGATCGGCATAGGAAGTTGGGTAGGCGGCGACGCATTAGCATGAAGGGCACGTAGAGCGTGCTGATATTCTTCGGGGACCTAGATAGGCTCGGGTGGATCCATAGCACGAGGGAATAGGACCTTGGGTTCTTGAAAAATGGGAATCTGGTTTCGTTGCATTTCTCGGACCTTAGTTTAGAGGTTGTCAATCTTGGACACAAGTTGAGCTAGGACGACCGCTAGATCCGACTGCACAACGGGTATTTGATATGTGTTCTCCATGGAAGGCAGATGGATTCTGGACTCGAAAGAAGTAATAGGGGAATGGACGGAACTTCGGGGTGACTTGACTGAAGACCAAAGCTAGTAAGGAGCCAGGCCAAGGGCTTACGATCAACCTGAGAAGGCGTAAAATGGGATTTATTTTGAGAAAAAATAAATGAAAATATTTTTGACATTTTTTTTTCAGATTGAAAGACAAAATATTTTTGGATTTTTGGTAAAAAGAGGAGAAATGTTTTTGGATTTTTTATAAGGAAAGGAAAAAATGGTTTTGGATTTTGGATAAAGAAAAAGGGAATTTTCCCTTTGGAGACGGTCTCAACATGATTATTATAATTATTATGTTTTCACTTGTATTAATTCTCCTAAATGCAAAATAAAATGTCGGACGGGACCCGAGCCTGGAAAAATTGGGTTTGTAATATATGCAAAGCTATGGCTGGACTTGTGACCAGGCTCACGGACAGGGTCCCATTTTAAAAATGCGCGAAAATTAGGGGGGCAGGCCGAACCAAAATTTTGGCAGAGTTTCGAGTTGAAACCGACAATCTAACATGTGTGTCCTAGTCTTGAGACCTATATGCAGGTATGCAGTTGGTTGGGTGAATCGAAAAGGCTTCCCCCCTTTAGCGTGACTTCCACATTATACATCTTGCTCTTGCGAGAAATCGGTACGTGTGGACAAGCCATTTGATATACCTGAGTGTACGTGAATTTCCTCTCTATATACCTCGTGGGGACGGTACGTGTGAGAGCAAATTCTATATACTCGGCGTACGTGAACGAATTCCCTGCGATATACCTCCCGGCATGACTTCGGTCAAGTGGTACGATGCAGGAGAACCGTTCGATATACGTCAAAGGTACTTGGCCAATGGAAGGTGATAGTCATATTGCATAGGCTAACTACGCCCTGCCGGACCAGTGCCCATCACGATGTGACCCTCCAGTTACTGGGTAAAATTTGGTCAATCACAATGCTCTTTGGTGATGTAGTGTGAATTATGAATGATCCTCTTATTAATATCTTATGAGAATGTATTTCTTGATTATACCAAACAGGGAGAAAAGTGCAAGTGCCAATGGTATACTAAGTATAGGTGATGCGTGCAACATGAGGATACATGTGATACTAGGTGCATGTGGTACGAAGTGTACATGGAGAATTTTCTACAAGTGTGTGAATAGAAGCATAAGCATGGGAGATACATGGAAAAGGGGAACATGAAAATAGGGGAAAATATAAACAAACATAACATCCATGTAAATAGATTCTAGCCCTCATAAGATACAAGATTTCCCCAGCAGAGTTGCCACTGTGGCCATCCCCGATCCTCGCGACGAGCGGGCGGCACGATGGAGGATCCTGAGCGCTTCGACCGACGTCATTTGGGTGAGGGGTAAAAATGTAGAGAGATTAGAGTCGCCAGTCTATTTTACTCAAAATAGACAAAAGAAAGGGAGCTATCCCGAAAGACAGCATCCAAAGACATACGGATGCATACGAAACCAAAATGATTCGAAAAGGGTCCGGAGGCTAAGTTACGAAATGGGAAGGTATTAGGCACCCATTTCGCCCTTTCGGTCTCTCATGGGTTTTTGTTATTTTCCTTTATTTTCCCCGTGATATATGTGCATGTGTATACGTAGTGGAGATAGGAATCATCGACTTGTACCATTGAAGAGTTAAAGCGAGTCATCCGTGGGAAGGTATAAAAATATTTTAAAAATAGGATTTATGCGATTATCCTTACGTTAATCGTTATGAGGGAACGATAACGCATATGGGATAATACGCTACTAAGAACAGGTATATGTATGTATAATATAAGAGAGTGGAGTTTAGAGAAAATAGAAAATGAGAGAAAAAGTAAAAATAGGACTCGAGTCTCGGGTTTTACCCCGAGATGCCTACGTAGCATATAGAGGCATCAAAGTCCACATAGGTCGCATGCAAAATGAGGGGTGAGGTTTATCCCATAAATTCAACAGGCGGATTCTCTTATTTGTGTGTGTGTATGTGTGTGTGTGTAGAAAAAGTGTTTTTAGTTGTGAGAAAAGTGTAAGGAAAGTGTGAGAATTCTCGTTTGGAATTTATGAGCAAACCCTTTTTTCTTATTTTTTGGATTTTTATTTATATGAAAATAAGAGATGTGAAATAATACTAAATAAAAAGTATATTAGGATGTGTGAGATGAGATAATGAAAGTGCTAAGTAATAAAACAAGTTATTGTGAATTTATGAGAATTTAAGGAGAGAGTTGAGAAAGTTGGACTTTCTTGAAGATCTTGAGCTTGATCTTGAATGTTGGAGGGTAGAACTTAGACTTGGATGATGATAGAGGGTAGTGAATTCATAAAGTTTGATGAAAAGGATGATGAAAAATGAAGGTTGGAAAGGGATTTGGATGTGGAAATTGCGCTGACTTCGAGAGAGGTTTTCTGGATTTGATGAGAGTGATATCTATCAGATCTGGGCTCTCCTTGCAAGTGAGGTCAGACCTCCTTTTTATAGGCCTAGGGAATTTTCGATCGGCATAGTCCTATTCCTGCCGTTCGACAGGTACGTTTAGCCACACTGTCGATAGGAAGGGTCTGGGACATGCCGTTTGGTAGCGTCTTTCAGGCCTTTTTAGAAAATCGAGTGTCTTTGAGGCCTTTTTAGAAAATCGACCGCAAAACGCAAACTGTTGATCAGAATCATGCACGGGGTGGACTGTTGGAAAGGTAATTCAGAGACCTTAAAAATTCCTTTGGACTGCTCCCGGGTTTGGGAGTTGACTTTGGGTCAAATATAGATCGGAATCATTTATCGGTCCATTGGACGGGGAATTATCGGACGCAAACGAATCGTTCGTCCGCATGGTAAGTTCGAATCGCGTACGGGGTGGACCGTTGGAAAGGTTAGGAGATTTACTTCGACATTCCAAAGAGTTTGATCTGGTTCTGGGAGTTGACTTTAGTCAACGGTGCCCTGGAAGCATTCGATGAACTTTCGGAGTAAAACGGATCGTTCGTCCGTACCGTTAGTCAGAATTGTGCATGGAGCGGACCGTTGGAAAGGGGTTTCACTGATCTTTGAAGATTCATTCAGTCTCGATCAAGTTGAAGAGTTAAACTAGGTCAAACAGATCCCGGGAGCGCCCGGTGGCATCCTAATTGAGTTTCGGGGGAAAACAGGTCGTTCGTCCGCATGGTAAGTCGGAATCGCGCACGGGATGGACCGTTGGAAAGGGGTTTCGGTGACCTTAGAATATTCATTCAGTCTCAATCGAGCTGAAGACTTTGACTTTTGGTCAAACGGAGCCTGGGAGTACTCGATGGCTTCTAGGTCAGTACGCAGGGTATAACCTGGGTTTGTAGTGATGAATGGAGTTGCTAGCGACCTAAGGAGAGTTTAGGGGGTAACAGAAAGGGGTGTCTACAACATTTTACACACAAATAGAGAACAACCATTTAAGATGTTCGTAAATAATTTTTACTGTCACAAATGGCAAATAACCTCAAGGTCACTTGTAAGTTTTCAAAACTTGACCAATAAGCATTTTCAGCAAAAGAGAACTGAGCACTTTTTGGCACGATGGACAACAAGATCAAATTTTTGTCCACTATTATACCAGGTTTCACACCATAAAAGGACAAATCGTTGTAGATAGTGACACATAATGATAAGGAAAAAATATTTTAGATATTTATCATAAAAGGAATATTTTGGGGCACACAATAGCCACATCAAACTTTAAAGTTTTACTATAAATAGAGCATTAAGTTCACATTTATTGATAATGACATAACAAGGACCGTTATGCTGCACAAAGTCTCATGCCAAGATATTTTATCATTTATTTCTCTCTCAGAGATTGAAGTATTTAGTACTTATCCTCTCTCAAAATATTGAAATGTTGTATTCAATCATTAAAGGATCATTCTTGTAATCATAATATCATTATTATAAAGGAAAATCTCACTTTTGTCTTTGTTATTGATCTTAAAATATTATCATCTTAATGAAAGTTTCCATTGATGCGGGTCATGCCTAACCTATTCAAGAAACACATAGACCTCAGTACCACTACCCTCCTACAGTTATAATGATTTACAATTAAAGATATGCCATTAGTTTATTTTTGTAAATAAAGTATTTTTTGTTATGAACCTCCCAATTGAGGATCTCTCACACTATTTATTTGTAAATAAAATCTTCTTTGTATGAGCTTCCCAATTGGTGTTATCTCTCACATAATATCATCTTATTATGAACATGATAGCTTAAGAATTTTATATAACAATGTCCTAAATAATTTTTAATATAGTTGAGACGGATACATAGGCACAACAACGTTCCTCAAGTCTAAAACACGTTCAACGTGGTGCTTCCCCAAATTAGCACTCACATCTTATAATAAGATAATATTAAAGTTAGTCCAAGGCAACCTTGTAGATCGTTTGAGCACGAAATCAGTTTGTCGAGATTAGCATCGATGTTATAGAGGTCTCAAAATTTTTAAGATTGGTGGAAAAAGGGAGAGCAGTGAGTTATCTTGTTGCACCTATGTATCCATCTCATTGCGGAATCAAAATATGTGTAGTTCGTGGGTCTGTACGATACGCTAAAAAACTAAGGTTTTGGTGGTTTTGATGCGCGGGGGTACTAAGTCCGGCTAACTGCCTCCAAACGCCCATACACCGTAATGAAATTATGAAAATTCGCTCATCACTATCGAATCCATGATGGAGCTCAAGAGTGCATGGGGGAGAAGAGTTAGGTTTCCTCTCCTTACTTTGACCCTAAGACCATCATCCATCAAATGAGGGGGGAAACCCTCTTTTATAGCAAAAAGTGCCTCAAATAGGCTTGACACATGTCATGTAATCTTTGGAACCAAGTGTCCAATATTTATGGTGCCACTTGTCAAAATATATGTGGTGGCATATTTTAATGAACAAATTAAATCATTACTAGAGTATTGTCTAGTGTAATTTATCGAACGCGAAGTATACGCAATATATTAAATCGCGTGTAATAATATCTCAGCCCGTATAGGGTCTTGATTGTAGTAAAACTCGATAAATCATAAATCAATATTTTATCAACTCTGTGGGGTTAATTTATTAGAGTGTTGGTGGTTAATTTATTTAACCCCACTTTACATTTTCCCCCTCGTACGCGTAGTTAGTGTGTTGATGCTTCAGCTGAGACATTTCAACTGTGTGTACGAAATAATCGTTGAATATGTTTAAACTAGCAAATCATCATATGACCATGTTTGGTCTATTTTTCATGAATGTATATGCACATATCATTAGTATGTAGTTTTGAGGACTATCTTCATTGCCTTTGCTTTTCATTTTGGAGGAGTATATTAGGGGGTTTCCCCCATTCCTCTTCAATGAGCATGTCTCCATAATTTTATTGTGGTTTTAAAGATTTTGAACAATAAACTTGGTAGATGTACTGGCTCGAGCAACCAATTGGTAGTTATCTAAGTATAATGGATCTTTTTCAATCATAAGATCAAATCCTCTCGAGAGTACTTGGTCGAGCAACCATGAGTGCTTCGAGTGAACAGGGTTTTTTAAACCAACATATTTTGTAAGTGTGACCAATTTTATTTAGTCGAGAAACCATAGAGGTCATTTTAGGACTTTAAGTCCTTTTAGGACTTTAAACGTGTCTGAAAATCAAGGTCTTTAAGCGTGCCTAGTAATTTAGGATTTTAGTCTCCCGTAAAGGCTTATTCCTAGTAATGTAGGGCTTTAAGTCTCCCTTCAGAGGGTTATGCGTGCCTAGTAGTGTAGGAATTAAATTTCCCATTTCCGAGGGTCAGGCGGTCCAAGTAATGTAGGAATTAAATCTCCTAGAACTGAGGGTTAGACGGGCCTAGTAATGTAAGATTTAAATCTCCCATAACCAAGGGTCAGGCGGGCCTAGTAATGTAGGACTTAAATCTCCCATAATCGAGGATCAAGCGGGCCTAGTAATTTAGGACTTAAATATTCCATATCTGAGGGTCAGGCGGGCCAAGTAATGTAGGACTTAAATCTCCCATAACCGAGTGTCAGACCGACCTAGTAATGTAGGACTTAAATCTTACATAACTGAGGGTCAAGCGCGACTAGTAATGTAGGACTTGAATCTCCCATATCTAAGGGTTAGGCGGGCCTAGTAATGTAGGACTTAAATCTCCCATAACTGAGGGTCAAGGGGGCCTAGTAATGTAGGACTTAAATCTCCCATATCCGAGGGTCAGGCGAGCCTAGTAATTTAGGACTTAAATCTCCCACATCTGAGGGTCAGTCAGGCCTAGTAATGTAGGACTTAAATCTCACATAACCGAGGGTCAGGCAGGCCTAGTAATGTTGGACTAAAATCTCACATAACCGAGGGTCAGGCGGGCCTAGTAATGTAGAACTTTGGTTCCTAGTAGTATAGAACATTATGAGAACTGTAATGCACCGCTTTAGGCGACTTACCATAATATTGGTAAGGTTTTTGAGGATTATAATGCACCTCTATGGGCCACTTACCATAATGCTGGTAAGGTTTGTGAGAACTACAATGCACCTCTGTGGGAGACTTACCACAACACTAGTAAGGTTTGTGAAAACTATAATTCACCTTTATGGACGACTTACCATTATACTATTAAGGTTTGTGTGAACTATAATGCACCTCTGTGGGCGACTTATCACAATAATGGTAAGGTTTGTGAGAACTATAATGCACCTTTGTGGGCAAATTACCGCAATACTAGTAAGGTTTCTGTGAACTATAATGCACCTATGTGGATGACTTACCACAATATTGGTAAGGTTTGTGTGAACTATAATGCACCTATGTGGGCGACTTACCACAATATTGGTAAGTTTTGTATGCGAACTCTGTATCCATGCTCCAGGTTTTGCGGGTAATTTTACTTATCCCCTGTCGCTTTAGTGGAAATAATGTCATGTAGCCAGTGGTATATATGAGCCATTCGGTGGCTATGCTGAACAACTTTGATATTTCTTTTGGGGATGCTTTATCAACGATGGCCATTCTGGGACCGAATCTAAGCTTATGTTTAACTACAAATAGTACATCATATAGTACTCCCCCTCCCCCCCCCCCCCCCTCTTTACTTTACTTTGTCTTTTATCTCAAAATAAAGTAAAGTGAAGTAAAGAAAAAAAATAAAATATTGCAACACCATCTAAGACTTGAAAGCATTTAAATATGTTTCACGAGGTATTTTTCCCCCAATTTAAAAATCTCTTGAGAATTTGTATTTGACACCTGTAAGGCTTGACGTAATTACTCAAGCTCGATTTGATCATGTTCGTTCAATAGCTGCAAGGATAAGAAATCATCTTTGATTCTGGCACAAAAACCATTAATAAATCGTGAGGCATATTATAATGCCATATATAATCATGTGGGGTATATCTTGCCCACTTTATTTTATATTATGTTAATAGAATAAAATAAACTCATAATCATGCTTCAAGGAGCTGTAAAACACATTGTTCAGTGCAATTTCATGATGCGAGTTTGATATGATACAATATGAAGTTGATAGAGTGTAGATATATCACGTGGTGAGCTATTTATCTCATACCCCCTCTATTTTATCAAAGTTGAGAAAACTCAGAAGTGGTCTATTAAATCATATATAGAATAATTCAGTCAATAAGCATGATGAGTCACCTTGAGGTGAATAATAAAGATCAAATATGATTTTTTGTGTAATTAATATCATAATGTGAATAAATCATATCTCAGAATGACCATGGACGGGGTTGCTCAGAAGGCTACTCCAAATGACCATAGAGGAGGTTGCTCAGAAGGTTGCTCGAGTGACCATAGAGGAGGTTGCTCAGAAGGCTGCTCGAGTGACCATAGAGAAGGTTGCTCGAGAGACTATATAAGGTTGCTCGAGTGAACATGGAGAAGGTTGCTCAGAAGGCTGCTCGAGTGACCATGGAGGAAGTTGATTTGAATGACCATGTAGGAGGTTGCTCAGAAGGCTACTCGGGTGACCATAAAGGAGGTTGCTCGAGTAACTATGATTGAGCAGATTACCAAGACTTTGAGCGAAAAATATTATTTTTATAAGGTCGTTCCAAATATGTCAATTTTGATAAGGTTGATCCAAATTTTTTTTTTAACAAGGTCACTCGAAAGATGTCATTTTTGACAAGATTGCTCCAAAAAATATATTTTTAACACGGTCGCTCGAATACGTACACATATTAATTGAGTTCTATCCTCGAGTGGTCTTATTTGAGACAACATAAAATAATGATGTGATTTTCAATGTAGTAGATGGACTTTCCTCTACTTGAATCACTTGAGTTTATATCAAGGTTCTAAAAAACGCGGGGCGTGATCGAGGCGTGGAGGCCAAGCCTTAAGCCTTAGAAGCCTAGGCGGGCCTAGGCGTAAAAAGGCGTGAAATGGCGTTTAGGCCTTTTTAATATATTTTAATATTTTTCAATCATAACAAGGATATTAAAATACTAAAATTGTACATATCATAAATATATGTCTGAATATTTGCAGATAAAAATACTATTTGATTATTTTGGATGAGATAATGGTCCGGTTTGTAAGAAAATCTTTAAAAGGCGATATCGTTTCACTAAAGCATTGTTGTTTTTAGAGAAAAAGTACGCCTTAAGGGTTTCATCAAGCATAAGGCGTCAAAATCTTAAGGCGAGGCGTTTCTCCCAAGCCTCAAGCCTAGGCGTGCCTAGACGAAGCCTAAGCGGATTTTTTAGAACAGTGATTTATATATATATATATTTTTTTTTCAAAATAGATGGGCAAACTATGCATCAAATCACTTGTTATGTTAAATAAGAGGATTTTGACTTTTATCATAAATATTACTCTTTATCAGCCGTCCAAAACATCATTAGAATAAGACTCGGTTTAAAAAGTCATTCTCAGATGTGCATATGAAAATAAATTGTGGAGCTTTGTTTATAAGGTCCTCGCCCAAACAGAGATGAAAGAATTAATGCATAATACCCCCAAAAGAAATATAGGATCTAAGATCCGTTCGAGGCTTAATGAAACTTTAAGATGTGGAAGCTGGGCGAGCTCTTCCTATTTATGATCCGAGGTGGGTCAATTTTCCAGGGTTGGTAGACGGTTAAGGCCTCTCGGAGGCCGAGTCTCCTCGAAGGTCGAGGTTATTCGGAGATCCAAGGTTCATCGAAGAAAGTTGTTCGGATGTACTTGTTCTAAGGTAACTATTCAAATATCAAATTGCTCGAATTTTTACAGTTTTTAAGAGGGTCGAACTCAAGTTTTTAGGAAGTCGAGGTGATTCGGAGGTCGTAGTGCCTCAGTGGGCTTTATCACCTCGAAGGTAGCTCTTCTAAGGTCATAGTGCCTCAAAGATCAAGATTGTTTATGGATCGCAAGGTTGCCCTGACAGTGATGATGTGGATTGAACTTAAGTGGATCAGAGGGACTTTTTTGAACTGGATCGAACCTTGAACTGGTTCAAATTTTGCATTAGATCGAATGTTGAATTGGTTTAAATGATACATCAGCTTAAACTTTGAGCTGAGTCATTTGTTGTTTGGTTTTGTGCTGAGATAAATCTCCCATAGCTGATTGGTTATTTGTTGTTTGTTTTTGTGCTAAGATTTGGTTTCACACAACTTCTTATATGGACGATTTGGAATAGATTGGTCTTGAATCTTCTCGCGTGGTTTAATTGGTACTCACTTGGGAGTTGGGGAGAGATGATCCTACAGGGAAGGTGGCGAGATCCCTCTGGCAAGATGGCCGCCAGCTGGTTTAATTGGTACTCATTTGGGAGTTTAGGGAGAGATGATCCTACCGGGAAGGTGGCGAGATCCCACCGACAAGATTAGGGGTGTGCACGAACCCGAATAGACCGAACGGACTGAAAAACCCGAACCGGACTGGACATACTTTTGCGAATTTTTTTAAATTCGGTTTTAATTCGGTCTAAAAATATATAAGACCGAATAATTCGGTTCGATTTCGGTCTGGGATTGTAAAAAGCGGGTTTGGACCGGATCGGACCGCTTTTATTATTTTATATATATATGTATATAAGCTAATAACTAACGAACGCAGCCCACAAACATAACCCTAAAATCCCCCCAAATCCCATTCATATTTTCTCCTCTCTCTCTCTGCATACAAACTCTACGTCGGCGCACGCCCAGCTCTCCTCCGACTCATCTCCTCCGGCTCCGAGAGCAAACCCCTCATCTCGTTCCACTCTAATACACCCGCAGGACTAGAGAGTTGAAGGTATACTTAGAACTAACAAAGATTTTTAACAAATTTCAATAAGATGTGCAAAGAAAGTGGGTCTTGTATTTCTATTGCTTCAATGAGTTTTAGAGGTGCTGTTGATGTAAAAAATTAGATTACTCTAATTATTCAATCACAGATAAATAAATTAGACAAAAGATTTTAAAGTGGTTCAGCCTTATTTGAATGGCCTACATCCACTGTTATGTGATTGCTGAGTGTTTGAGAATTCTCGATTACAAGTGCTATCAAGAAATTTCGGTCCCTTTGAATGAGGGTCATACAAGGTATTTATAGCCCTTAGGCTGTACATGAAAGGGTGATACATTAAATGATATACATATGAAAGGGTAACTCATTTAATTCTCTTCAAGCGTGTGCGTCAAGATGATAAGCATTCAATGAATAATTGAACTGTTGATTATCTGGCAATTAATGTTGTGGTCGAGATGCAGCTCGAACCGCCTTAGATGCTCGTCGTTCAAGAGTTTCTCGGAGCGCTGGAGTTCCTCGGAGGACTGGTGTTCCTCGGAGTACACCTGTTGCTCGGAGTGAGTATGACTAGGTCGGGGGAATGAACTTCCTCGTTGCTATTATGCCACGTAGATCGACACGTGTCTTCTTATTATTCGTCCACATCAGCATACTAATTTTGGTATCAACAGAAGCCCCCAATGTTTCATATTTCGAACTTTGAGGAGTATGGAACATTCTTTCTCGGTATATGGTAATATTAAATGACCTTCCTGGGTTTTAGGAGCATTTTCTTCTTATTTGAATTTTCTTCCAAATTCGCAGAATCCGCCTTTTTGCATAAGCGCTTCGGTCTTCGTGTACTTTTTGTCCTTTTAGCCGCCAGTAGCGTAATAGTTTCCTTTTTGTAATCATTTCTTTCGCCGTTTCCCAAGGCAAAGTATTTAAACTTCTTAGGCAATCATACCGTCTTCTACCTTTCCCAATTTTCTGCTTTCGAGTTTTCCATAGCCTTTCTTTCTCTTGTGCGTTCATCCTTGTTTTCGTTCGTTGTCAACATATCTCCCTTTTTCCTGTAAGATCTTCTTCCTTCTTCTTCATTTCTTTTATTCACTATGGTTTATATTATTGAATCTCTTGAGAAATTCCGTTCTGACTTTTCCATTTCATCTTGGGTAACCTTGGAAAATCTTTCCGAGCCTTTAGATTATTTTCGTTTGGCTGAGGGACACTGGTTCCCCAGTCTCTTTATTGCTGAATGTGGATTTTCTTTTCCACCCAACCCTCTGTGCTTAGAGTTCTGTCAATATTTCGATGTCGTCCCTTTTTTTGTTCCTCTGCGTTGTTGATGTTTTGTCTTCTTCTTTTATTAACTCTTGCCTTCTCTTCTTTACTAGTCTGTGGCTAGAATGGAATTATTATCTGCCAATGATACAAAGTTGATGCAGCAATGCCATGAATATTATAAGGGTGGTCACACAGAATTGAGTGTATCAGAAGTTGCTGACATCCTCGGTCATGATGCTTCAGAGCAGGCAGTAGAAGCTTATCAATACCTGAAGGACTTACTTGATCGAGCTGTGGCCAATAACGTGGGTTACTATGACATGATCGAGGAGCTTCAATATACTTTAGAAGATCTTCAGACTCAGTACAAAGAATCAACTGCCCTTTTGCACGAGGGGTATGAAAAGAGGTATCAACAGCTTTCTGCCGAGACAAGCCACAAAAAGATCCTTGCTGGGTACGATATCAGGGAGAGAACCCTAAGGGGTGAAGTTGAAGCTTGTACACAGATTGCCGAGCTGCTAGAGCAAGAAAATAACAATTTGCAGAAAGAGCTGGCACAGTATAAGTCTGGAGCATCTTCTTCAACAGCTGTAATCCCAGTGACTGACGAGGGATTTTCCTTTCTAGAGGTTGAGAATGCCAAATTAAGGCAAGAGTTGGATACCTTGAGAAGATCTGGTACTTCTACTGCTACTCGGGGACGAGGAAGAGGTTCTCGTGGTCGAGGAAGAGCTGCTCAGAATGTTGTCGAGGAACCAAGTTCTCGACCTTCTCGGGGAGGATCAAGAGCTCTTAGTCGTAATGTTGAAGAGGCTCGTACTCGATCAACGTTGGAAAACCAAGCATTCCAATTAATGGCTAAGAACCAAGCTTTGTCCGATCTGTCTTAGAAGGTTAGAGAACTGGAACAACAGCTTTCTTCAAAGGACTCAGTATTGAAGACTAATGAGCTTTTCATCCAAAGTCTTAACGAGAAGATTGCAAGGTTGACATTTCAATTTAATAAACAGCCCAGGGAGTTTTGGATGGCTGGATACAACGAAGCTTTATTCCATTTAGATGATCGTATCCAGAATGCCAATAATGAGGGCTACAAGCAAGGTTGGCTGAATGCCTTGGGCGTGTTGAAGCTCGAACAAGGGCACTACCTGTGGGATTATTATGATCCCGGGGTTCTTGACTTGCCAGTGCCACCGTATAACTTGGACATGGAATGGATCCCAGCTCGTGCCATTCCTCGGAGCTTAATTGCAAAATACCTTGGTGACTATAATCTTCACTCTCAGATCGAAGTATCTCGTCCCGAGCATCTATTGGACACTCCTTCAGTAATGAACGTCAGAATGCTCCGAGATATTAACTTCATTAATTCTCCCCTTTGCCTGGAAGATCCTCCTGCTGGCGAGGAGCCTATTTCAAAAGCAAAAGGGAAAAGACCAGTAGAATAGGAAATTCTGATGTAATAATTAGTACACAATTTAATATCAATGTAATAAACTTGTGTAATTCATTTTGAATTTAATGAAAAAGTTTCATTTTTGTTTGCAAATTTGCATTGCTCTTGTATTTGTCAAACACTTTATATTTGTGCTTGCATAACAATATTGTGTGGTTCATCGACCAACTTAGTAAAAAATTATAAGTATTAGTAATGTTGCTCGATCACTTAATAATAATGTAATGAGTATAAAAATGTTTAAAATTTTTCCAACCAACCAAGGTTGTTAAATTGTGCTCGTCGACCAATTATAGTTAGTGAGAGTTTTTGTCCCCGACCAGCTATACTTGGTAAATTTTTGTCTTTTTCATAAAATGTGCTCGACCAACCAAGGTCGATGATTTTTCCTCGTCGATCAACTACAGTTAGTGGGTTTTTATCCCCGACCAACTATACTTCGTTCAGTTTGGAATATTTGTTCTTCGAGGAACTTTTATGTAATAAACTTACTTCTCGACCAACATAAGTTGGCATTTGAGAGCATATCTTGTTTCCTAACCAACTGAGATTGGCCTTTTTACGAGTCTCGTGTTCTCGCTCTTTTACCAACCGGAGTTGGTCTGAGTTCGAACTATCATGTCCACTAGCTCTTTTACCAACCTGAGTAGGTCACGCTAGTGTACGCCTCCTAACCAAAGGAGTATAGTTTGTTCTCGCCCTTTTACCAACCGGAGTTGGTCGTGGGTTTGAACTATAGTGTCCACTAGTTCTTTTACCAACCTGAGTTGGTCACGCTAGTGTACGCCTCATAACCAAAGGAGTATAGTTTGTTCTCGCCCTTTTACCAACCGGAGTTGGTCGTGGGTTTGAACTATCAGTGTTGCTGAACAGCGTAGTGTTGTACACTAGTATTCCCCGAAAAATTTTCGATAAAAAGAGAGAAGATAGAGAAACATCATCGTTTTATTCATATTGATGGAGCTGCTTTACATTTTACATCACTGATAATACTTGCGTAGGTGTTCAGCATTCCATGCATTCTTAAACTCCTCTCCTTCTAGAGTTGCTATGCGGTAAGTTCCTAGTCGAACAACTTCTGTAACTCGATAAGGTCCATGCCAGTTTGCTTCCAATTTATTGTACTTCTGAATGACCTTCTTTAGCACATAGTCTTCTTCTTTTAAGTCGCATTTCTTCACCCTCTTGTTGTAGAACAGAGTTGTTCCTTGTTGGTAAGCAACATTCCTAATGGCTGCCTCTTCTCTAACCTCCTCGAGCATATCCAAATCCAATATTCTCATTAAGTCGCTGACTGGGGAATTGAAATTCAGCACTCTATGTGTTGGAAGACCCAACTCGGCAGGTATTACAGATTCACTTCCAAATGCCAGCATATATGGTGATTCTCCAGTTGCTGCTCGGGGAGTTGTTCGGTAAGCCCACAATACTGACTGTAGCTCATTAATCCAATTAGCTTTAGCCTCACTTAGCCTCTTCTTCAAACCATTTAGTAATGTTCTGTTCGTCACTTCAGTTTGTCCATTGCTCTGAGGATGGCGTGGTGCTGAATAAACCTTCAAAACGTTTGACTAACGACAATAGGCTGCGAACTCCTCGTTATCAAATTGTGTTCCATGGTCTGTGATGAAGGAATGAGGGAGACCATATCGGCAGATGATGTTCTTCCAAACGAACTGGTACACCTTCTCGTATGTCATATCAATAAGTGGCTCAGCTTCTACCCACTTAGTAAAATAATCCACTGCGACGACGAGGTACTTGAATCTTCCTCAGGTTTTTGGCAGTGGTCCAACCAAATCAATTCCCCACATGGAAAATGGCCAAGGGGAAGTTATGGGTGTCAAGAATGCTTGTGGAGTTCGTCGAATGGAGGAAAAACGTTGGCATTTATCACATCTTTTGGCATAGGCTATACAATCAGCCCTCATCGTTGGCCAGTAGTACCCCTGCGTCATCACTCTTTATAAAAGTGTCCGACCTGCTACATGTGCTCCACAAGATCCTTCATGGATCTCTTCAATCAATTCCTTCACCTCGGAGGGATGTACACATCTCTGCAAACCCACCATAATTCCTCGTCTATACAAAACACCATTAGTTAGTACATACCGAGCAGCTTTAAACTTCAATTTCTTTGCGGCGAGCTTATCCTCTGGCAATTCTCCTTCATCAATATATGCCCTGATGGGATCCATCCAAGATTGTCCTAAATCAAGGGTAATAACATTCATCGTCAAGTCTTCATCTATGCTCCGACTTTCTAATACTTCAATTGGTATCGTTCTACGCAGCTTGGTACGAGTAGCTGATGCTAGTCGGGCCAATGCGTCTGCTTGTGCATTTCTCATTCTTGGTATTCTGATCAACTGAATGGCATCAAATTCTGCCAACAACTCCATCGCCTTTGTATGATACTTGACCATTAATTCTCCTTTAACTGCGTATGTTCCTATCATCTGATTCACAATTAATTGAGAATCACTGAATACCATCACTTGTTGCGCTTCCATAATCTTTGCTAAATTAAGACCTGCTATCAAGGCTTCATACTCAGCCTCATTATTGGAGGCTTTGAATTGGAATCGCAAGGCATATTCCATGTCAATCTCGTCTGGGGTTTTCAAAACAATTCCTGCCCCACAACCTGTTGTGCAAGATGACCCATCTACATATAATCTCCATGTAGGTAACTCGTCTTCAAATTTCTTATCTGACAGAGTTCCTCGGTGAAATATCTGCTGTTTCCTTTCATCCTCCCCTGGTATTTTTCGCTCTTCGTTGACCATCTCTTCTCGCCCTTTTACCAACCGGAGTTGGTCTGGGTTTGAGTTTGATGATCTTTCTACATCCACAAGTCCTTTTACCAACCGGAGTTGATCTGGACTTATGTCTGTTGATCCTGTAACATCCACAGGTTGGTCAACGAGGAACTTTTGTTCCTCGGGGGTATCAGGATATGTAAATTCTGCTATTAAATCTGCTACAGCCTGCCCTTTTAATGATGATCTGGGTTCATACACAATATCATATTCACCGAGCTCTATTGCCCAATACATCAGTCTCCTTGATTTTTCTGGCTTATGAAGGGCTTGTCTCAATGGCATGTCGGTATACACGACGATGGTATGGGCCTGGAAATAAGGCCTCATTCTTCTACTTGCTTCAATTAATGCCAATGCCAATTTTTCTAGCTTCGGGTACCTGATCTCTGCACCCCGGAAAGCCTTACTTGTGTAATAAATTGGCTTCTGGATTCCATTATCCATTCTGATCAATGCCGAGCTGACTGCATTCTCTGATACTGCCAGGTACAAGTACAATTTTTCTCCCATTACTGGCCTGGACAACAGTGGAGGTGCTCCCAGATATTTCTTCAAGTCTTGAAAGGATTTTTCACATTCATCATTCCACTCGAAAGTTTTTCGAAGTGTTTTGAAGAATGGGAGGCATCTATCAGTTGCTCGGGATACAAATCTGTTGAGCGCTGCAACTCGTCCTGTAAGACTCTGCACCTCTTTCTTCGTCGTTGGAGATCGCAACCCTAAAAGTGCTTTGATCTTTGCTGGATTTGCCTCAATGCCTCGCTGGTTGACAATGTACCCGAGGAACATTCCTTCTCGTACTCCAAAGGTTCACTTCGTCGGGTTGAGCTTCATTTGGTATTTATCCAGTTGATCGAAGGTCTGACCTAAGTCAACTAGATGATCAGCAGCTTTCTTGCTCTTTGTCAGCATATCGTCGACATAGACCTCCATATTGCAACTAATTTGTTCGGCAAAAACCTTGTTCATCAGCCGCTGGTATGTCGCTCCTGCATTTTTCAAACCGAAAGGCATAACATTATAACAGTAAGTTCCCCTAAGGGTAATAAAAGAAGTGCTTTCCCTGTCTTCAGGTTTCATTTTGATCTGGTTGTAACCAGAGTAAGCATCCATGAAGCTGAGCAGCTCGTGTCCCGAGGTAGCATCCACTAGTTGGTCAATTCTGGGCAATGGGAAGTGATCTTTTGGGCATGCCTTGTTGAGATCGGTGAAATCAACACACATTCTCCATTTATTGTTCTTCTTCTTTACCATCACCACGTTGGCTAACCAGTCTCGATATTTCACATCTTTAATGAATTGAGCTTTCTGGAGCTTGTCGACCTCCTCTTGTATAGCTTGATTTTTCTCGGGACTAAATACTCTTCTTCTCTGCTTTACAGGTTTGATCTCCTTATTCACATTGAGCTCACGACATAAGAAGTTTGGATCTATTCCTGGCATGTCTTCATGACTCCATGCAAAAGTTTTCTTCCTGTTTCGCAAGAAAGTTATCAATTCCTGTTTTATCGAGGCATCCAACGACGAACCTATCTGGGTTACTCGTTCAGGGTGCTCGTCGTCTAGAATAACATTTTCTGTATATTCCACCACCTGTCCTTTTACAAGTTGGGATTCATCTCTGGGATCCAATGTTTCAATTTCTGTACCTTCATCCACCTGGTAGGTAGTAGTCTTTTTTCTTGACTCTTCAATCTGCTCTTGCTCGGCAGATGAATAATAGCATTCCCGAGCTACTTTTTGATCACCTTTCACAACTCCTACTCCAAAATTCGTTGGAAATTTTAAGCACTGATGTACTGTAGATGGGACTGCTTCGAACTTCTTCAAACCAACTCTTCCCATGATGATGTTGTAAGCTGACTGCACATTCTTATCCATCACAAAGAAACGTATTCTCTCTGTTCGACAAGCAGGCCAAGTTCCAATGAATATATCCAACTTGATCGTCCCAAGTGGAAAAACTTTCTCGCCAGCAAAACCCAGAAGAGGTCTGTGATAAGGTTCCAATTGAGATAATTTCAAATTTAAACTGTCAAAGCATGAATAGTACATGATGTCTGCCGAACTACCATTGTCTACCAGCACCCTTGAAATCACTACTTCTTTCATCCTCATTTTGATCACCAAAGGGTCGTCGTGAGGGTAAAGAACACCTGCTAGGTCATTTTTTGAAAACCCAATGGCCAGCTTCTCTTTGTTTACCTTCCTCGGACGATCCTCCTCGGCCAAATTTATTCGCTGAATGTACGAGCAAGCTTGGGCCTCTCCGAGGTAAGCCTTTCTTTCTGCAGTAAGGTCTCCTCCTCCTGCATCTCCTCCTGTAATAACATTACAATCAAATGAACCAAAACGTATGGAAAATACCTCTCGTTCTGGCTGCCTCGGTTTCTTGGGAAGATCGGGGTCATCATCTGGATCATCTTCATGATTTCTCTTCTTTTTCTCCTCTGTTCGACGAGGAGATCTAGACCTCTCTCTAGTTCGATCATTATTTCTTCTTTCCCCTCCCCGATCAACATACTTTGCTAGCTTTCCTCTTCGGATGAGTGTCTCAATCTCGTTCTGAAGAGCTATGCAATTTTTGGTCATATGACCATGATCCTTATGAAACTCGCAATATTTATCCCTGTTCCTCGTATCAGGGTCTGACCTCAATTTCTTCGGCCACTTTACCTCCTCGCTATTCTTGATTTCTTCCAAGACATGATTAATACCCATTTTCAAAGGAGTATAATTATCGAATTTCTTCAGGACTTCCCATGATGTTTTATTACTCTTGGAATGCCTGTCACCGCCATTGCCCTTATGCTCTTTCTTTTTAGATTTGTCGACTTCCACCTTGGTTTCTTTATCCATGTTCTTCTTCGCAGCCATAGCCTCCTCGGCATTCATGATTTTGGCCGCTTTTGCCATCAACTCTGACATAGTTGTAGGTGGATCTTTGGCCAAAGTGTAGTACAACTTGTTAGGCAACAACCCACTCATCAAGGCAGTGATTGCTGTATTTTCTTCATAATCTATGACTTCTAGCTTCTCGTTATTGAAACGAGTTATGTAATCTCTAGTACTTTCGCCAGATTTTTGTCTGACACTTAACAAGTGTGCTACTCGTTTTACTGGTTTTGCCCCAAAACAGAAATTGCTAATGAATAATTCGGCCAACTGAAAGAAAGTTGAAATCTTTCCCCGAGGAAGATTGTTGTACCATATTTGGGCAGATCCAGTAAGAGTTCCAGAGAATGCTCTACATCTCATCTCGTCGGGGACAACATAGATGTCGGCAGCAGCCTGATATTGCTCTATGTGTAGAACATGATCTGTCTTTCCATCATACTTGGGAGTCACCACGGGCGCTTTAAATTTCGATGGTGTAGGAAAATCCACAATGACCTGTACAAAAGGTGTCCTTCGAACAAAAGTTCGTTGTAGGGGATTCTTTGCCTTACCCATTTCTCCCAATCTATCCTCCAACCGCTGAATGGAACCTTTCCACGCATCATTTCCCTCCTCGGGCCTATCAGTTCGAGCAATTGATTGTTTTGAAGTAGCCTCCTGAGATCTATCTTGACGAGCAACTGGTCGTGATTGTGCTGATCCTTCTCTTAGATCTGATGGTTGTCGAAAACTCCTCGACATGGTCTTAGGTGGACTCTTATTCCTTCTAGGGCCTAATCGGCTGAAAGGAGACGCTCTGCTCAGTCTTTCCAAGGCGCTGGGTCTTTCTGGAGAGAGAGTGATACGTTGATCGGTATTTGTAGCCCGTATTGACGAAGTTCGCCCAGGTTGATAAGAGAAATCATTAGATTCCTCATTTCGATATGACTTAGTACGCCTGGATCGTGAAGAAGGTAAATAGGTTTGTCTCTGACCACTTCACTGTCCTGAATGCGCAGGTGCACCGTCATGAAGGGTTTGTATGAGTTGACGCATTGTTTCTTGCATGGCGGTTTGTCCTTGAGCCAGATTCGTCATAATTCCAGCCAGATCTGGAGGTGCAGAGGGATTTGGAGGATTTCCAGCATTTCCAGTGTTTCGATTGCTAGATTCTGGATTGTCTGCCATTGATGATGAATAATTCTTGGTGAAAAACGATAACAACAATCGTTTCCCACAGACGACGCCAATCTGTTGATGTAAAAAATTAGATTACTCTAATTATTCAATCACAGATAAATAAACGAGACAAAAGATTTTAAAGTGGTTCAGCCTTATTTGAATGGCCTACATCCACTGTTATGTGATTGCTGAGTGTTTGGGAATTCTCGATTACAAGTGCTATCAAGAAATTTCGGTCCCTTTGAATGAGGATCATACAAGGTATTTATAGCCCTTAGGTTGTACATGAAAGGGTGATACATTAAATGATATACATATGAAAGGGTAACTTATTTAATGCTCTTCAAGCGTGTGCGTTAAGATGATAAGCATTCAATGAATAATTGAACTGTTGATTATCTGGCAATTAATGCTGTGGTCGAGATGCAGCTCGAACCGCCTTAGATGCTCGTCGTTCAAGAGTTCCTCGGAGCGCTGGAGTTCCTTGGAGGACTGGTGTTCCTCGGAGTACACCTGTTGCTCGGAGTGAGTATGACTAGGTCAGGGGAATGAACTTCCTCGTTGCTATTGTGCCACGTAGATCGACACGTGTCTTCTTATTATTCGTCCACATCAGCATACTAATTTTGGTATCAACAGGTGCAAAGAAAGTGGATTCCTTCACTTCGTCAAATACCATGGTCTCTGCACGACTTCATCATGATAAAGAAAAAATTAAGCAAATAAATCCAAAATATTTATGTGCAATTGCAAAGAAATTGTAGGAAGGTAAATCCAAAACATTCCTATGCAATCACACATGACTAAATTTATAATTTTTTGTGTGAATCTGTTATTTTTTTTTGTGAATCTGTTATATATGTTTGCTCTGTTTTTTTTTTGTTGAATGCTATTAATTGTTAAATGCTTTAACTAGTAATATTTTCTACCTGTTAGAAATAAAAGTCAAAACTAGTTCTCAAATCAGTTTTATGGTTAGAATGCAAACTTGTTACCTATAAAGGAGACTTCCAAACCAGCCACTGAAATTTAAGAAGATAAACACTTGTAAATTAGTTATATGGATACTTGTTAGCTGTTAAAAATTTAAGAAGACTTCCAAACATTTTTTATATGGATACTTGTTGCTGTTAGCTATTTATGGACCGAATAGGATCGAGACTGAGACCGGACCGCCTGAAAATCGAATAGGATCGAGATCGATTATTTCGCTTCGGTCTCGGTCCGTAATTTTATAGGACCGATTAATGCGGTCCGGTCCCAAAAATACCTCAAAATCGGATCGGATTGGACCGGACCGCGAACATCCCTAGACAAGATGGTCGTCAGCCAACAAACACAGGACCAAAATAAAAATGTATATAAAACGCGTGGCCCATGTTTCATTATTTCGTACAGAAAGTTTTGACGGTGATCTTTAGTAAGATCTCTAATGTATTTTAAGCTATTATTATGTAAATTTGTACAATTTTACATGCATGTTACTAGAAATATATTGTGCGGCTAAAAATCGATTTGTATCATATGTCTTTTGCTTTTGGCTTTGATAGAGACTGTCAACTTAATATTGATGGCACACGTAAATAATCGTTATAATTTATAGAGAATTAAGGTAAAGGTCATGTTCCTTCCTATATTTGAATTATTAGGACAAAACTTTTCAAGTTTATAAATTTAGTCCCTGTGGTACAATAGCATTTATAAATTTAATCCCTGTGGTACAATACCTTTGTTTTTTTGGTCCGCACCAGCGGTACTATTTTTCATCATTTTTCATGGTATTTTTAGTACAGGGACTAAATTTATAAAATTATATGGAATGTACTATTTTTATACACTTTGAGCACTATGAAGACCTTTTCTCAAACCCCCCTATAATTTATTGAAATTTGACCTACGATTTTGGGGTCTCCGGTAAACATATTGTACATGCAAGTAATTAACACCCTTACAAATTTATGTGGCTTATGGTTTTCGAGAGTAGTATGCATCTTTATTATTCTTTTAATCGATCTTTGTTAGATCAAATTTAAAAATAGCAACAACATATACTTCTTCCTTGTGACAAAATTATTTATGAACATTCTTAGATATTTTTAATTCTGTCGATTTAAATATTCAAACTATTTTTTATTTGAGATAAATATCATCTCATCTTATATTTCAATAAATATGATTCATGATGTTTATAAAATAAATATATATGGAATATTCAACAAAGGAAATGATAGAATATGAGAATTAATACTTATCTTTGTTGAAGAAAAGTGTTCCACCGCCACCGAGTTCTCCATGTGCGCTCGAGATGTTACGTAATTGAAATCATGAATACCTCCCCAGCAGAGTCGCCAAATGTAAGATGTGAGTGCAAATTTGGGGAAGCACCGCATTGAGCGTGTTTTCGACATGAGCAACGATGTTGCGCCTACGTATCCGTCTCGTAGCGAAATCAAAGTCTGCGTAGTTCTTAGATCCGTACGATACACCGAAAAACTCGATTTTTGGTGGTTTTGGTTCACGGGGGTGCCAAATCCGGCTAACCGCCTACAAACACCCATACATCGTATGAAACTATGAAAATCAACTCGCCACTATCGAACTCATGACAAATCTCAAGAGGTGCGTGGGGGAGAAGAGTTAAGTTTCCTCTACTTACTTTGCCCCCAAGACCATCATCCATCAAATGAAGGGGGAAACCCTCTTTTATAGCAAAAAGTGCCTTAAATGGGCTCGACACATGTCATGTAATCTGTGGAACCTAATGCCCAATATTTATGGTTCCACTTGTCACAATACATATGGTGGCTCATTTAAATGAGCAAATTAAGTCATTACTAGAGTATTGTCTAGTGTAATTTATCGAACGCGTAGTATATGCAATATATTAAATCGTTCGTAATAATATCTCAGCCCGTGTAGGGGCTGGATTGTAGTAAAACTTGATAAATCATAAATCAATAGTTTGATCAAATATGTGGGATTAATTTATTAGAGTGTTGGTGGTTAATTTATTTAACCCCACTTTACACTTATAAAGAACCACACAATAACTAGAATCTCCCGAGGATTATAAGTCCTAAGTTTAAAAATATTTTAATGGATAAAAGTATTTTAGGGTTCACAAATTTACTTTTTCTTTGATAGTGATCACTCCTAAGACAAGTATGATAAAGTTCAAAGAAGAGAAATAAGGAGAAGAAAGAACAAGTCTCCAATCCTAAAAAAATTAGGTTCTTAAAATGAAGAACCAAAACTCAAAGTCTTTTTTATCTCTTTGAAATTATTATATGTCGTATGGAAAAAGAAAGGATAATGAGATATATATTTAGGTACGTTTTCCCACTAAGCTTGGTAGATAAGGAAAGAGCACAAAACAATCTCATTATCTCCCCAATAGTCCTATTTTGAAATATCTAGGGAAGATATTTTATTTTGTAAAAAAATTAAAAATATATGAACAAGCTTTGTTGTAGCGGCAACAAATTTCGCTAACGCGAAGCACCCTTGAATAAGGTCGTGAGATCAACCATGGAATTTCTATGAGAAAAAAACATCGTAGGAGCAACCAACAAAATAATATTGTCACTGCAGTGAAACACTGTCGCTGTAGCGAAACACCAGAAAGGGAGGTCTCAATATGACCAACACATTTTTTCTAAAACCTAGGACACTCATGACTAGGAAAGGGAACTCTTTGATGTACAGAAAAATCATGGGGACTCTAAGAATGTCTTTTAATACAGATTTTTATAGACAAAAATGAGATTACATTTTGGAGATGGAAAAATGCATAAAATAATGCACCAAGGTTTTGAAAAAAGATGTAAATAATTTTAATTTCTAAAAGCGAGGAATACTAAGTTCATTAGGTTAAACTTATCTTCATCCTAAAGTGATCAATGCAATATCAGGATCAAAGAGGCCAACTTCAATGTCTGAAACGTTGATAAATTTTTTGTAAAAGATACGAAGTGTTTTGGAAACTACATAAGACAATCTTTCTAATGAGGTCATAATGAGTATACTATAGTCGTACAATCTCCCTTTTTGTATATTTCTTGACAAAACACAAAAGATAAGAAACACATAAATAATCCTAAGACTTATAACAAGCCTGTATAAAGGAACATAAGCTAGAACTCATCACAATAATTTTGGAAATAACAAGGCACTCTTTAAATCTTTAGTGGAGAGCTTGAACATTGATTTCCTACATGTGGAATAAAAATCATTTCAAGTAAAAAAGGATTTTCTATGGTAATAACACAATTGATATATGATAAAACTTCATTATTTTCTCTTTGATGTACTTGAGATAAAAGAATCACTCAATACATGATAAGATATATTAAAAAGATCATATCATCCATGCAACCAAGATATCAAGTGACTAATAATTATAATGAAGATACAAACCAAGATATAGTAAGCCTACCATATGAAGCATACATGATGAACTAAGAAGAATAAAGTCTTGATCATTATCATCACCTAAGAAATGACACCATCCTTAGAAATATCAATACATTCATAAGCACCAGAAGTTCAACCACAAATATCAACCTAGTTTATCAATCAAGCATGAAGAGCATCATACCACAACTAATCGTACAAGAAAAACTCATGACCATCATACAAAAGAAACACTATATATTCTATGCAAACTAAGGAGATGATCAAACTCTAGAAGACCTTACAAGACCTTTTAAGATCTTTAGGAATGTTTGTAAAAATGCAAACAAACTTGTATAATCATGTATATTATCAATGAAACACACCTAAACCTTCCCAAAATCTTGAACCATGACAAAACAACATGAACAACTAAACACGGAGTTATAGGTGGCTTAAAGTTGAATATAATAGGACTTTGAGTAGACTTTACCTTAAGTTATAGTCAATTATAATAGGCCATTTAGGAATTGAATTTAAATGTATGAAAAAACACTTTAGGTTGAGGAGTTTGACTCGACTATAAATGTTTACAATGAAAATTTTTCAATGGCTACTTTTCAAATTTTGAATTCCATTAGATCTAGAAATTTCCATATTACCCTATAATAATTAGTTTTCAAAATAGCTTATCAAATAAATAAGCTTTATACAACATATCCATTGATTAAAGTCCTATTTTTAAGCTTGTGTTAAATCCCTTGAGCTTTCTAGATAGAGAAACCAAGTCCCAAACCCATTCACAAGTGAGAGTTTCAAACAAAAAACTCCATTGAATCCAAGCTCCACCCAAAATACCCCTGAGCTTCAAGCTTCTTCTAAAATCCCTCTTTAGCCAAGGATATATACCTAAAACTTTTGTATGCTAAATAATCAACTCAATATCCACTTCAGCAATATACTTGTGATTACTTGATTATTTACATTTTTAGAGAGAGAAAGTAATACCATTCCATACTTGTTTTAGTAAAGTAACTTTTGATTACATTTTGGTTACAAATGCTATTTTTATTATGTACGCTGAACTTCATTGTATCTTCAGGGATAGTAGTGAAATTATTGTTGGGAGTCAAGGCATTATAAGACCCCGAGCTCTCTTATGTGTACCGCTTTATCAAGGACAATTATAATTTCTTTGTTGGTTGCCATTTGAAAGGTGTTATAATTCCTTGTGAGTATTTTGGTTCTCCCTTAAGTGAATCGGAGGTAGTGAAATTTCTCAAGTATTATCTCGAGCATGGACTTAGGAAAATTCTGAACCACGTTAAAAACTTCGATTTGCAAAATTTCTCTAAACCCTCTCTCTTCACTACTTATGGTTGTTATTGATTAATTTTTTATACTTCAACTGAGTTATCATTTTGTCATTAATATTTGAAAAAAGAGAATAAAGTTTTATAATTGCCACTAAATTTCATATACCAAATACAAACCCTCCCTCGGGTATATTTTCAAGCCAACACTACACACACTAACAAAAGCTCATCAACACACTAATGTGTAAAGAGAAAAAATATGCTAAAATTTAGCATGGTCACGTCTTTCATCCTAACTAGGAAAATCTTGTAAATTACTCCCTCAAGAAGGTAACTCCCACATGATAGTATGTCCATTTCTTCCCCATGTAGTTCTCCCCTTTTGTTATGCAATAGATAAACAATATAAATCAAGGAAATATCCACAAATATAAGAAAATAGAAACACACTCCTAAACACTTTTTGGATAAGGAAAGATATAAACATATTTTATCATACTTACTAAAAGTTTGACATAAATAACAATGTTTATAATCAACGAAGGATTATCTTAAAAACTAATAATATGATGAGTTAATACCAACCAAGAACATAATGTCATATCTCGTTTGTGCAGAAAAATGAACACCATTCAAAGATCCAAGGTCAAGTTTAATTAATAATAATGAATCATAAAACAAAGAACGCAAAGTTTTACTCTTGTAAAATACCCAATATCTTTTTGGGAATATTTTTAACTACCAATTTTTACCTTTAATGATAGAAATATGGTTAAAACCTTTTAGGTTCCATATCCTTGGTGTAACCCAAATTTTGATAAATTAAAATCATTGAGACATTGCTTTGTTCAAGATTTCTTTTTGCAAGTGGCATTTTTCACTCAAGCACAAAGATAGTGTACTATTTTTAATTTTCAAACGTAGCATCATTGAACAAAGTTGTAGTGCTAACAACTTCTTCTCTCATAATTTTAATATAGCATTAGATTTTTTTATCTTCTCTAAATCAAGAAATGAAATAATCCACATACACATATAGGAATTTAGACACAATTTCATGAGTCCGATGAAACTTTGAACAATTAGTTGAAGACCATAAAACTTTATTATTCCTTACAAAGTCGCATCAACTCAATGCGTAGTTCAATGTAAAGTGAAACAAGATATGAGCATAAGTTAGTATAATTTCTCAAAGTTTATAAGACTTAAAGAATTAAGAAACCATGTCATAAAATACGTCACATTTTCAACCAAAAAGAAAAGTGATCGAAAATAGCCATTTGATATACAAGCTATGAAGAAGAGTATATTATTTAAAGATCATATAAATGATTGTATAAAAAATGTTTTTATGAAAATATAATACAATAAACCAAAATTAAACATGTCATGGAATATATACCAAATAGGTATTTTAACCTCAAAATCATAGATATGACTACATAATGAATCGATAATGCAAACACCTACTGATGACATAAGATATTCCAATCTAATCAAGTCAAGAGTTTTAGTCAAATTATTGGCTGATTGAAGCTTGGTAGAAATAAAACTCAAATACACTACCTTCTCTTCCACAAGATCTTGAATAAAATTAGGGCGAATGTCAATATGTTTTTTATTAATGTTGAATCCAATTTTACATTATCTATGGCACTAGTATTATCAAAACAAACAATCATACGATCATGATCAATACTATATTCAACATTTGTTTTGTCCAAAGTAATTGAGACCAAATACTACCCGCCTTAACATATTCATCTTTGACGGTGGACAAAAATACGTAAGCCTCCATACTTAGTCTTACTATCCTCCACATCTCTAGTCTAATTAGCATCTGAATACACTGATGAAGAGATGTACAGAATACCAAAGCGTGTTGTACTACTCACATACTCGATGATATACTTAACCTCTTTCAAATGCGATTCCTTAGAACATGATTGGTAGAGAGCATAAACTCTTATGCTAAAGACTATATCGATATGACTAGCCATAAGGTAAAATAAACTACCTATAATGCTTCAATATAACGTTTTATCCACATTGTTCCCATCGACATCCTTTGCAAGCTTTTCAGAAACATTGATGGGAGTGTGTTTATGCTTGGAGAGTCGAGTTCAAATTTCTTCCCAAGGTCCTTTTCATATTTAGATGGTGAATTAAAGTTCCACTTTTCATTTGTTGCACTTGAAGACCAAAGAAAAAAGCTAAGACCCCAACCATGCCAATCTCAAATTCTTTGTTCATTAACATTCTAAAGTTGTGAGCAAGGTTTTCACAAGTGGAGCCGAAAACAATATCGCATAAGTAGACTCGGGCTACTAGTATGCCTTTATCAGAAGACATAAAAATTAGACTCTTATCCACATTACTTCTTTCAAAATGTTTTTCCATAATATTTGAGGTAAATCTCTCATAACTAGCTCTCGGTGCTTATCTAAGGCCATATAATTCCCTTTTAGGCAAAAAACATGTGATGGAAAATTGGGGTCCTCAAAACCTCTTGGTTGTGACACACATACTTACTCTAGGATAGTGACATTTAAAAATGCACTATTCACATCCATTTGATGAAGATTAAAATCTAAGTCACATGTTATATCTAAGAGTAGGCAAACCATCTTTATTCTAGCAACTGTGGCAAAAGACTTGTCAAATTCAACACCTTCCACTTGGGTGTATACTTGGTCCATTAGACTTGCCTTGTTACGCAAGATAATACCCTATTTATCGCTTTTTTTTTCTTTAAGATCCATTTGGTACCGATAACATGAACGCTTCTAGGCAACAAAACTAGGTTTCAAATATATTATTTAGAGAATTAATTTAATTCATTTTGCATGGCGTTGACCCATTATTCATCTAATAAGGCATCTTTCACATTCTTAGGTTCAGGAGCAGAAGTGTAATGAAAAAAAATCAACTTCTTTTTAGAGTGGAGATCAGTTCTTAACTCCCACATTAGTACTACCAATGATCTTGGAGACATCATGGTCCTTTCTAACCCAAGGATGTGGATCATCGAATTCAATATTTACTTATGATAGTGGGATTGGTGGAACCTCAACACAATCATATATTTCATCTTTGTTTCCTTTTTCAATTATAAAAAATATAAAAAGGGGGTACATACAATCATCTTCATTAAATGAAAAAGAGTCGCTATCATCAATGATGACATTTACCGACTTCATCATCTTTTCATGTTCGTAATTTTAAATGCTATAGGCTAGACTAGTAAGGTAATAACCAAGAAAAATTACAACTTCACTCCTAGAGTCAAGCTTAGTTAAATACTCTATACCCTTGAGTATATAACTGACACACCCCAACCCAGTTACTTATAACTAAGTTTGAAAGTCAAAGTGAGTCAAATCATGATTAATTTAACCAAACCATAAACACGAGTTCAAATTTCAGAGTCATCATTGTAAATCCATATAAGTGAAAACCATTTTACAACATCAGAGTATTCATGTTTCCTTCTGGTGGAGCTGAACTGGGTTGATTAGACCTTACACCTGTCAATCCAACTAAATCAGTACTGAATCTCAATCATAAATATTATCCTAACATAATTATGTAACTTTCCATGACTAGACATCAATAATATAATTCCAATTTAGTCACATTCCATAAAACATAAATAAAGGCAAAACAATGATATACATGTTGATAAGGTTATGGACATTCAACCGTAGGAAATACCTTATAAGGAATTTATAACCAAAGTCAAGTAAACATGAAATTATACTTCTCAATGTATATACACATGAAACATGTACTCAAAGTACCCTTTGTAAGGACGAAATACAAACATTCATTCAAGGGGTATCCAGTATGGCCTGAAATTATTGTACTACATACTTAACCATCCTATATTCCAAAATTGTATAAATACAGGGGTCCAACCTTATCAATATGAAAACATATATGAATATACTTTCCAGTACAAGTGTTGGTGTAATTTTTCAAGCTTCCTAGAGCAAGTTATGACCATTTCTCTACAACACAAGAAATCTGCCCTACAAACTCCTCTATTGATCCTTCAACTTCCAAGAATTTTCATAATTTTTCTCCAGCATAACTTTCCATGATTTTTAACTCATTTTCAGTAGACATACTAAATAGTACATAATTAAAGTTTCATAAATTTTTTGACTTCATTTGCTATGTCAAAATCTTGACAAAACTCAGGGTATTCCGAAATGAAATATACAAACAGCAACTATATACCAACTTGAAATCATCATTACGGCCTAACCACAAGGACTTAAATTCTAATTTTCGGATATGATATTAATATACGAGTTTAATTTCATATCCAATTGGAATTTCTCAATTCCAGTAATCACACAAAGAGATATGAAGATTTCAATACAAGGGGTTTTCAATACAAAGCAATATGACATATAAACATCACTTATCTCACATATGAACCAATACATGCTATCACAAAGGATGATGAGGTTTTAATCAATAATTCACGATTTATATACTTTTAAATAAGTATAATACAAGATTACAATAATATTAACACATAATTTTACCTTGAAAATACCTTAAGGACTTTGATGGAAATTTTTCCTAGCTTTTACTTATAATCTTTCTTCCTTAACTTCTACTTTCTCTTTCCTTAAGCTTAAATCTCTCAAAACTGAACCTAGGGATTAATTTGATGAAGAAATAAGTTATAGGGAGAGTTGTAAGTCGTCCAAGGTTGCCTCCCAAGCCAACCAATCAAATTAAACCATTTGGTTTAATAAAAGACAATTTACTACTTAGAGGGAATTGACAGATTTGCCCCTTGTTTGCAATTTCGGTATAACTCTTTACTTGGGTATCCATTTGATGATACGTTTGCTGTGTTAAAACCCTAACTCACATGTCTACAACTATCTAGTTTTCACCTTAAGTCATTTATAATGTTATAAAGGTCAAAACTAGTCTCTAACAGGAACAATTCTACCGAAAACAACATAATTTTGTGTTTCTAAATAATTCGACCTTTCATGATTTATGAAAGTAGGATTATAATAAACATAATCACTTAACATTAGATATATTAATAGCACATTATTCATATCACATAATATAAGCATGATTTAATTATAATTTATCATAGTTATTTACGGGTTGTTACAACTTCCCCCATTAGAAAATTTCGTCCCCGAAATTTAATATGAAGTTCACCTACCAAACAAATGGGGATACTGTTTCTTCATGCTATCCTCTGTTTCCCAAGTTGATTCTTTAATCCCATGGCTCATCCACATAACTTTAACTAAAGGAATAACTTTATTTCTCCATACTTGGTCCTTACGATCAATAATTTCCAATGGTTCCTCGATGTACGACAAGTCTTCCTTCTGTTCAATTGGTTGAGTTTTCAACTGATGAGATGGATCCGAAAAATACTTACGAAGCATAGATATGTGATACACATCATGTAAACGGGATAAATCTGGAGGTAATGCTAATCTATATTCTAGGGTCCCAATTCTTTCCAACACCTCATATGGTCTAATGTATCTTGGACTTAGTTTCCCCTTTTTCCCAAACCTCATGACGCCTTTCCATGGTGAAATACGTAGGAATACAAAATCTCCCTTCTAAAATTCCAATGGATACTTCCTTTTATCTACATAAAATTTTTGCCTGCTTTGCGCTATCTTTATCCATTCCCGAATCATTTTAATCTTTTCTGTTGTCACATCTATTAATTCAGGACCCAATATTTTCCTTTCACACACTTCATCCCAACATAAAAGAGTTCTACATCTCCTCCCATATAAAGCTTCGTCCGGAGCCATACCAATGGTGAACTGATAACTATTATTATACGAGAATTCCATCAATGGCAAATGATCATCCCAACTACCTTTGAAGTCAAATACACAAGCTCGTAACATGTCTTCTAATATTTGAATCGTCCTTTCTGATTGCCCATCAGTTTATGGATGAAACGCAGTACTGAACTTCAAACTTATGCCCATGGCATTCTGGAGACGAGGCCAAAACTTAGAAGTGAACGTTGGATCTCTATCTGACACAATTGACACTGGTTCCCCATGTAAACGGATAATCTCATCAACGTACCATCTCATCAACGTAGGTGGTCTTAACGGGAAGAAAATGAGCTGACTTCGTCAATCGGTCTACAATCACCCAAATAGAATCATGCCCCTTTGGTGACCGGGGCAATCCTGTAACAAAGTCCATCGTTATATGCTCCCACTTCCATTCCGAAATAGGCAATGACTGTAATAATCCTATCGGCTTCTGATGCTCCACCTTTACTTGCTGGCATACTAAACATTTGGCTATAAATTCAGCGATCTCACGTTTCATATTATTCCACCAATAATACTCCTTCAAATCTCTGTACATTTTGGTACCTCCCAGATGCATAGAGTAAATAGAACTATGTGCCTCTTCTAATATATCTTTCTTTAAGGGTGGATCATTCGGTACACAAATCCTGTTTTTATAACACAACGATTCATCATTCTTAATTTCAAAGTCACTCTCTTTACCATCCAGGAAATCTTGTTTCTTCTTCTCAAGGAATGGATCACTGATCTGTAAATTTCGTATGCGTTCGACCAATAAAGGTCTCACTGTGACATGTGCTAATAATCCTTCGCTTTTTGAAAACTTCAATTCAATCCCCATAGATGCCAAGTCAAGAATATTTCCAACATGGGCACACCGTATGCAACCAAGCATCCCTGATGATTTTCGACTCAAAGCATCTACTACTACATTGGCCTTCCTAGGATGATGATGGATGGTACAGTCATAGTCTTTAATCAGCTCTATCCAACGCCTTTGTCTCAAATTCAGTTCTTTCTGCGTAAACAAGTATTTCAAACTTTGATGATCCGTAAATATCTCACAAGTTTATCCATACAAGTAATGTCGACACAACTTTAAAGCAAAAACAATGGCTGTTAGCTCCAAATTGTGTGTAGGGTAGTTTCGTTTATGCGTCTTTAATTGTCTGGAAGCATATGCTATTACCATCCCATTCTGCATAAGAACACATCCTAACCCTTGAAATGAAGCGTCTGTATAGATCACAAAAGAATCATTCCCACATGGAATAGTAAGTATAGGGGCTGAAACCAATCGATTTTGTAATTCTTTAAAACTCCTCTCACATTCTTCATCCCATACAAACTTCACTTCTTTACGAGTCAACTTTGTCAAAGGTAATGCTATTGCTGAAAATACATTAATGAATCTGCGATAGTAACCTGCCAATCCTAGGAAACTCCTAATTTCTGTCACATTCTTAGGACTTTCCCATTCAACGATTGCTTTCACTTTCTTTGGATCAACATATATCCCATTTCCCGAGATAACATGCCCTAAAAATACAATTTTATTCAACCAAAACTCACACTTGCTAAATTTAGAAAATAATTTCTTCTCTCTCAAAATCTGCAATACAAGTCTCAAATGTTTCTCATGTTCCTCCATGCTACGCGAGTAAATCAACACATCGTCTATGAATACAATCACAAATGAATCAATGAAAAGGTGGAATACCCAGTTCATCAAATCCATAAAAACTGCTTGAGCATTAGTTAATCCAAATGGCATCACCCAAAACTCATAGTGCACATATCGTGTCCGAAAAGCTGTTTTGGAAATATCACTATCCTTTACTTTCAATTTGTGGTAACCCGATCTCAAATCAATCTTCGAAAATACTGTGGCCCCCTGAATTGGTCAAAAAAATCATCGATACGAGGTAGAGGGTACTTGTTTCTAATGGTTACCTTATTTAATTGTCGATAATCAATACATAATCGCATTGTCCCATCTTTCTTTTTCACAAATAACACTGGGGCTCCCCATGGCGAAACACTAGGCCGAATGAAACCTCTGCTTATCAGATCTTGTAATTACACTTTCAATTCTTTCAACTCTATTGGTGCCATTCTATATGGATCAAGGGAAATCGGACCAGTTGCTGGAATTAATTTAATGGAAAACTCTATTTCCCTATCGGGTGGCAATCCTAGCAATTCCTCTGGGAAGACATCAGAAAATTCTCTAATCACTGGTATATCTTCAAATTTAAGTGCTTCCTTACTAACATCAACCACATATGCTAAATACCCTGTACAACCCTTACTCAATAACTTTATGCTCTTTATTGCTGAGATGAGACAATTAGGGACAACATTCCTTTCCCCTGTAAATTGGAACTTGGGTTCACCAGGAAGATGAAATGTAATTTGTTTTCGAAAACAATCAATGGAAGCATGATACGATGATAACCAATCCATCCCCAATATGATATCAAAATCCCGAATGGATAATGGTATCAAATCAACATAGAAATCTCGTTCCCCCATTCGTAAGATACAATCTTTATAAACATGCTCAAACAGAATTACACTTTCCATTGGGGTAGAAATATATAAGGCACAATTGAGAAATGAACATGGTCTACCTAAATATGAAATAATATGCAATGCTACGAATGAATGCGTAGATTCAGGATCAATGAGTGCATATAGATCTTTATTTTCAATATAAAGTTTACCTGTAACCACCTTCGGTATAACATGGGCATCTTGCAGCGTCATCGCAAACACTCTTCCTTCTGCCTTCGATCCACTTGCTTGTCCTGTACCTCTTCCCCTGGTGGCACTGCCTGGAGAGGATCCTTTATAAGGCCCTACACTACTGACTGAAACCACTCTTGATAACATAGGACAATTCTTTCTCAGATGTCCCTTCTGATGACAGTTGAAATATTCTATATTCAGTAGATTTGGGCAATTTCTCTTTACATGACCCGATGTTCCACAAAAGAAACAAACATTCAGATCTCCTTGTGCTGAAACTCCTGAACCTTTCCCACCACTAGCTTCACCCCTTTGAAAACTACTTCCCATGCCTCTACCATGCTGGAATTTCTTCCCTCTAAGTATCGAATATTCTATATCACTACCCTTTTGATAGCTTGGATTGAATCTGCTTCTCTTTACACCTCGTTCTCGATTCCCTCTAGCTCCATTCTCGTCCCTTTCTACTAGCATGGATTTGTTCACCAAGGATGAATAGTTATAAGTCTCTAAAGATGAAAATCTAGATTTAATGACTAAATCAAGCCCATCGAGAAATCGGCTGCACATATCTTCCTCATTCCGTATAAACCTCAAAGAAAATCGAGATAATGCTGTAAGTTTAGCTTCGTATTCTCTAACTGTTATATTCCCCTGATTCAACATGAAATATTCCTTCTCCTTTTGTTTTCGATACATTGGGGGAAAATACTTATCATACAAAGCTTTGACAAAAGCATCCCATGAGATCACATTCCCACCTTTTGGAGTAATCAACAAATGTTTTGTGGCATCCCAACAATATTTAGCTTCTCCTTTCAGCATATACGTCACCAAGGTCACTCGTTGATTTTTAGGCATCCTCATCACCCCAAAGATAAGTTCAATCTCTTTAACCCAGACTTCTGCCTCTGTGAGATCAACTTCTCCTTCGAACGATGGTGGGTTCATCTTAATAAATTTCTCATTTGAAGTACTTCTTTCTTCCCGGTGTATCACCTCCTCAGCCCTAGCTAAGGCTTATGCCTCCAGATGCCTGGTCTGTTGATCTTCCATCTGAGCCATAAATCTAGCTTGTTGCTTTTCCATTAGAGTCATAGCATGTGCCATTTTTTGCATATCTGCCAGTTGTTCTGGCTCGGGTTCCACATTTATCTGAACAGGTTGCTCAACCTTCGCTTCTGCTGGAATCTTTAAAGTCTCATCATCTATTCTCACATTTACATTCCCTCGTTCCATTCTCTTATATCTGAAATTAATCAAAGATATAACAACATGCAGATATACATATCCTTCCTAACATAATCGTTAGTATCAAATAAAATATATTTCTAACATTCACTGCCAAATATAGACTCTTCTCACTCCAGAACCTCTAAAACCTAGGCTCTGATACCAAAAGATGACACACACCAACCCAATTACTTATAATTAAGTTTGAAAGTCAAAGTGAGTCAAACCATGATTAATTTAACCAAACCATAAACACGAGTTCTAATTTCAGAGTCATCATTGTAAATCCATATAAGTGAAAACCATTTTACAACATCAGAGTATTCATGTTTCCTTCTGGTGGAGCTGAACTGGGTTGATTAGACCTTACACCTGTCAATCCAACTAAATCAGTACTAAACCTCAATCATAAATATTATCCTGACATAATTATGTAACTTTCCATGAATATACATCAATAATATAATTCCAATTTAGTCACATTCCATAAAACATAAGTAAAGGCAAAACAATGATATACATGTTGATAAGGTTACGGACATTCAACCATAGGAAATAACTTATAAGGAATTTATAACCAAAGTAAAGTAAACATGAAATTATACTTCTCAATGTATATACACATGAAACATGTACTCAAAGTACCCTTTGTAAGGACGAAATACAAACATTTATTCAAGGGGTATCCAATATGGTCTGAAATTATTGTACTAAATACTTAACCATCCTATATTCCTAAATTGTATAAACACAGGGGTCCAACCTTATCAATATGAAAACATATATGAATATAATTTCCAGTACAAGTGATGGTGTCATTTTTCAAGCTTCCTAGAGCAAGTTATGACCATTTCTCTACAACACAAGAAATCTGCCCTACAAACTCCTCTATTGATCCTTCAACTTCCAAGAATTTTCATAATTTTTCTCTAGCATAACGTTCCACGATTTCAACCCATTTTCAGTCTACATACTGAATAGTACATAATTAAAGTTTCATAAATTTTTGACTTCATTTCCTATGTCAAAAGCTTGACGAAACTCAGGGGATTCCGAAATGAAATATACAAACAACAACTATATACCAACGTGAAATCATCATTACGGCCTAACCACAAGGACTGAAATTCTAATTTTCGGATATGATATTAATATACGAGTCTACTTTCATATCCAATTGGAATTTCTCAATTCCAGTTACCACACAAAGAGATATGAAGATTTGAATACAATGGGTTTTCAATACAAAGCAATATGACATATAAACACCACTTATCTCACATAGGAACCAATACATGCTATGACAAAGGATGATGAGGTTTTAATCAATAATTCATGATTTATATGCTTTTAAATAAGTATAATACAAGATTACAACAATAGTAACACATAATTTTACCTTGGAAATACCTTAAGGACTTTGTTGGAAATTTTTCCTAGCTTTTCCTTGTAATCTTTCTTCCTTAGCTTCTACTTTCTCTTTCCTTAAGCTTAAATCTCTCAAAACTGAACCTAGGGATTAATTTGATGAAGAAATAAGTTATAGGGAGAGTTTTAAGTCGGACAAGGCTGCCTCCCAAGCCAACCAATCAAATTAAACCATTTGGTTTAATAAAAGACAATTTACTACTTAGAGGGAATTGACAGATTTGCCCCTTGTTCGTAATTTCGGTATAACTCTTTACTCGGGCATCCATTTGATGATCCGTTTGTTGTGTTACAACCCTAACTCACATGTTTACAACTATCTAGTTTTCACCTCAAGTCATTTATAATGTTATAAATGTCAAAACTAGTCTCTAACAGGAACAACTCTACCGAAAATAACAAAATTTTGTGTTTGTAAATAATTCGACCTTTCATGATTTATGAAAGTAGGATTATAATAAACATAATCACTTAACATTAGATATATTAATAGCACATTATTCATATCACATAAGATAAGCATGATTTAATTATAATTTATCATAGTTATATACGAGTTGTCACAATAACAGTCGTGCTGGACTCTAAAATATATGAATGTGAGTTTTTTACCCATCCAAATATCATAGGGTCTTAGTTAATTATTGCCTATAAGGGTGGAACATGCCATCTCTTGGATTGTTTGATTTTTTCGTTCAACAATCTAATTTTGTTGAGGTGTCTTAGGTGCGGAAAATTCGTAGTGTATTTCAATACCATAACATCATTTCGGAATTCCAGTTTCTTCAAATTCAATCCCATGGTCACTTAGGACTCTAATAATAGTCCACCCCTTTTCGTTTTGAATTTTTTTGCACTTGGTAATGAAGAATTCCTTCGCATCAGACTTGCTAAATAAAAAGCCTACAAACGGGAACCTTGAAAAATCATATATAATCACAAGAATGTAACGTTTACCACATATGCTCTCCATACACATTAGACCTATGCAGTTTATTTATAGAATATCTAACACTTGGGTGGTAGACATCACGTTCAACTTACTATGTGGATTTTGAATTTGTTTTACCATTTGGAAAATAACACATATACGAGAATAAATCTATTCAAAATGAGTTAAATCACGAATGACTTTATTCCTAATAAGTTTTCTAAGATCATTATAGATCATATGACCCAATCTTTTATGCCAAAGATCATGGACATCTTTTTATCTCCTACAAAAAAATTTAGGTAATTATTCACAATATAAGAATTCTTCATAGTTCTAGTGACCTTCATAGTGAATTTACTTTTAGTGTTGACAACTTGACATTTATTCGAAGGAAACAAACAACACATTATGACGATCATCGAACAATTGAATATTGTTACTCAAATTAAACGTTAAGTCAACTATAAAAAGGACATTTTTTAATCTCAAAAATCCTATGATTTTAATAGTTCCCTTTCTTATCATGCCAGATATACGCTCGTCACCAAAAGTAACCTAGCGGGGTTTGTCTTTAACAAGTTTTGAAAATAATGAATTGTACCTAGTCATATGCTTAGAACACCCACTATCAAAGTAACATTATGAAGAGTCTTGTGCAACTAAAGTCATGTGGATAATAAGACATTTGATATCTTTCTTTCGAGCCATAAATATTTACTTACACGTTTAGTCTAATTATTCTTACCCAAATCCTTCACATTTTGTTCAAAACTCTTTAATTTAAAAAACTTTTACTCGTCGGACAAAATGATTTAAGACTTTTCAACAAGGGTCTTAAATTCATGCTTTAGCAAAGAAAAATCACCACTCTTCAAAATGTGAGGTCTTTTGGTCACTTTGGTCTTGTGAATCTTGTAACAAAATTCCTTCAAGTGTACCTTATTTTTGCAAAATGATCACTCGTTCACAACACTTTGAAAATTGTCATTAGGATGCTACACAACCTTTTTATTCTCAAGTTGAGGAGGAGATTTCTTAGAAATTGGAATATCTTGAGAAGGTTTGACTAATGAGGTTTTCAAGGCCATATTGGATTTTTTTTAAAGTTTCAAATTCAATACCACTTCTATAATTTGAAGATCAGTACTGTGATGAATTATTTTAATAAACGTTTGGGACCAGTCCTTTAAATAGACTTTCACACTATTAGCGGAGAGAAGATCATTTTCAAGAATGATATAATTTTAATTTAAAAAGACATTGGAATTTTTACATTCTAATAACATGGTTGGCAAAACATTTAATATTTCTTGCAAATCATTTCTCTCTTTCTCTGTAGATAGGAGAATTTTTCTTATAGTGGAACATTGAGCCTCAACATTGCTCAAAACTCAACTTTCTTTTTTGAAAGAAATTAATTCATTTTTTACTATATTTAATTTCAAGGAAACTTTTAATAAACATTTTTTATGTCTATAAGTTTCAACGTTCAATTTATCAAAAGCAAGTTGTAAGTCACTATCTTTCTCATTATTAGATTTGTCACTAGAACAACTGGAGGAAATCAAAGCATCAATCTCTAAAACATTCTTATTGCTTGAGAGTGAAGAATGATACAACTCTTTCTCAATTAGTTTTACACCATTAAAAGATCCAAATATGTTACGACGAGAAAATGAATCTTCAAAAATATCCATACCTCAAATGATAACATTATCTTCCATATTAGACCAAAAAGCAATCTTGCCTCTAGGTGATTAAACCTAATAAAAAAGAGGATTAGCTTTTATACCAGTTGAGAGTGTTGTACTAGGAAAATAATAATCAAAATGGATTAGGGACCAAAGTAAAATTTAATTTCAAGTTTAATCAATGTCAAAGACAACGAATACAACCTCAAGTCCAAGAATTCCTTTTAAAATATAATTTCATGGACAAAAATAGTATCACATTTTGGAGATGGGAAAATGCACAAAATCACGCACAAGGTTTTAAAAAAGATATAAACAATTTGAATTTCAAAAAACCATGAATCCGAAGTCCACTAGGTCATACTTACCTTCATCCTAAATTGATCAATGTGATATCCGGATGAAAGAAGTCGGTTTTAATGTCTTGAATATTGATTAAGATTTCAGAGACCTTTTGGACACAAAATGTTTTGGAAACCATAATTAGATAATTTTCTAATTAAGGGAACAACGAGTATACTATACCCTCACTACTTATAAAACAATATTGAAAATCGTGGGGTTTATTTTATATACTTCCTAACCTAGTTAATATTAAATATGAGGGTCTTTAAATTATCGATAATGGAGTTCAATTTAAAATTGTCCAAATAAAATAATAGGAAAATCCAATTTATTTATTCAAATTAAGATACCTGATCTCCTCATTTTAATTATCGAAAATAATTAGAATATTTAATGTTAAAATAAATGCATAAATTTTATTTCATTTAAACGCATTGATTTCAATAAATTTAACAAATAACTTACATTTTTTTTTTCATTTTTTAAGAAAGCTTTTATTTATGATCGAGTCCGATAATATTTCTCATTGTAAAATTTAATGAATTTGCCAAAATAAATTAATTTTAACATGCCTTATAAACATAATTAATAAATAACAACCACAGTCACGATATAAGAAGGAAACTAAGAGATGCCATTCATAGACAATCAGGAAATGAAGAGATACAATCCCACTCTATTATGGTCCCTAGCTTAGTGCCCTAATCCGTCCTATAAGGAAAACGTACCCACCCTCAAATCACGGATTGATAAATCCGTTGCCAATTCGGCCTGAATGCGCGACTTCACAAAGTCAAAGGCGCGAATTCATATGGTCAAACACGGACTAAAGAAAATTTGATCTAGTTTTACTTTTGCGCCCCTTTTAAAAAACCGGGCCAAAATGCTAGAGAGTCCAGAATTTTATCTAGACAAGTGCGTTGGCCCAACAAGAGTTAACCCTTATTTATATACTCAAGTCATGAGCCTTTACTTCCCATCTTTCGATGTGGGATTTCATATTTAGCCTAAACATTTACTATATGTTATAAGCCTTGGTAGTTGCGTGTAATGGAAGTTCCTTCCTACTGATATGGGATTTGACCATTAAACATCCCACTTTCATTTGTCTTTTTTATTTATAAATGTTAAAAAAAAATATAATTATTAGAAATGAGGATATTTTGGATATATCATATTTACAGTTGTAAAAAAATATGTAATTAATAATTATAAAAAAAGCTCTCTAATTATTTAAAAATTAACACTTGTTTGTATATTAGATAATTTTTATGGTTAAATTAAAAATACATTATACTCTTATATAATTTTGCTATAAATGAAAATTTAAAATATTACTTTCATAAATGTATACTCAAATACACATTGACTTTATATATTAGTATCCACTCGACAAATTCGTTCTAAATATTTGATATTGTTTCATTAATAATATTTATCTATTAGTATTTATTATGCTTATATATATATGTGTGTGTACTAAAAATCATAATTATATATTAAAAATATTTTTTATATGTTAAATACACAGACGCGCTGGTGGCGCTCTCAAATCCAAGTAATTTAAAAATCGACGCATTGACGCACTCGCATTCGCACCCGCTCCCGCTCCCGCATCCGCATTAGGGCACTAAGGTCCCTAGTATCTCGAATACAACTTGGTCTCCAAGAGCCTTCCCATGCAAGGACCAATTCAAGACAAAACATTTAAACTAAGGGTCCGTTTGGCAATTCAATTTTAAGGCTTGGAATTGGAATTGAAAGACTAATTTCAATTCCGTGGAATTCAAATTGGCCTTCCAATTCCAATTCAAAGCCTTGAAATTGAGTTGCCAAACGGACCCTAAGGGTACTCTAATTCCATGCCACAGAGTTGGAATTGAAACAAAATTAGTACAATTTTTGAAAAATTTAAATTGAAAATTTTTCAATTCCAATTTCAAAACATGAAATTGAGATTCCCAAACATATCCTAAAAAGTCAACATGACTGTTGATGCAAAAAACTGGACCGAATCCCATTTTTATGATCACAGATAAATAGATGAAAGCAATCCAATCAAGCACATAAGAGACAAAGATTTTTAAAGTGGTTCGGCTATGAATAAAGCCTACGTCCACTGTTATTTTATTCCCAGGGGTTTACAATAGCACAATATGGTGTTTCTTGGTTCTCTCGGATCTCCCCCCTTTTGGCTAAGGGCATACATGTATTTATAGTGATGGGGGATAAAGAGATTCATTGTATGTAGACATTTATACATTATGTCTACATTCAACGAATCTAATTGTTGAATTGCTTGGTATGCTATGTGTTGTCATCTACAGTATAAATGTACATTAATGCTCATTAAATGCGTAGTTATCCTTTGATCTTCCTGGTTGGTATGCCGACCAACTCTCCTCGGGTGCCAACTAATACTCCTCGGGTGCCTACCAACCCTCCTTGGGTACTGACCAACTCTCCTCGGGTGCCGACTAACACTCCTCAGGTGCTGACCAACTCTCCTCGGATGCCGACCAACTCTCGTAGGATGACATGTATCCTTTTCTGATTGGTCCTCGTAGATGGAGAATTTTTGCGTTAACAGAATCCCCCAATGCTCTATGCTTGATGGTTTACTTGAAAGGATGGAGTATTTATTCTGCAGTGTTGCTCGGTGCTCGTGAAATTCTTGATCTACCTTCTTGATTTGTTCAACATAAAGTGCATTATCTCTTGGACGACATATGATGCAGGTTGATCGATGGTTGCTAATCTTTCTTTAGAGGAACTCCGTGTGCTATGTATCACCCCTGGGAATTTGGATGCAGCCATGCCATAGTATGAATCTTGTAGCTTGTCATAATCTTCAAGTATGTTGATTGGTTTGCTAGCCGACCAACTACCTCCTGTGTCGAGCAACTGAGTGCTAACTTCACGTGCTTGATTCTTTTGATTTATGCTCCTCTGAATACTTTGTCGAGTAACATACTAGCTTTTGAACCCAACTCTTCAGTCTGATTAGTACCAAGCTAGTGGTGGACTTCGAAACATTTTCATACAACTTCTTCTTAAATATTGGTCGAGACAGTTGTAGCGAAGATCTCAGTGCTGTAGATACTGAATTTGACTTCTGAACTTCAATAGCATATGCATAATAACTTCTGAATATGCCTCGTGAACTTCTGAATGCACCTCCTGAACTTCTGAATATACCTCCTGAACTTCAATAGCCTCCTGAACTTCAATATACCTCCTGAACTTCAATATCAAAAGTAATTCCTGAGCAAGAAAAATAACTCCTGAATGATGATTGGTCGGGGCCCCGACCGTGTGAGTTTGTGGAGTTAAATTTGATGCTTGACTGCATGATGTTATAAGAATGTGCCAACAAATGAACAAATATATCTGTAATAGAAGCCCCCAACTGTGTAATATGAACTTTGAATGAGATTTATCGACCAACCGGAGTTGGATTTTGTCTACCAACCGGAGTTGGATTTTATCTACCAACCGGAGTTAGATTTTGTCTACCAACCGGAGTTGGATTTTATCCACCAACCGGAGTTGGATTTTATCTACCAACCGGAGTTGGATTTTATCTACCAACCGGAGTTGGATTTTGTCTACCAACCGGAGTTGGATTTTATCTACCAACCGTAGTTGGATTTTATTTACCAACCGGAGTTGGATTTGGTTCCCGACCAACCGGAGTTGGTGGTAATTGATAATAAATGATGAAGACTTCCTCGGAGCTGACCAACGGATTATTGGGAATAAGATAATATAAATGTTGGATATATCCTTGGAGATGAATAAGATATAATAAATGCTGGAGACCTCCTCAACAGATTGTTGGGAATAAGATAATATAAATGTTGGATATATCCTTGGAGATGAATAAGATATAATAAATGCTGGAGACCTCCTCAACAGATTATTGGGAATAAGATAATATAAATGCTGGAGACCTCCTCGGCGCTGACCAATAGATTGTTGGGAATAAGATAATATAAATGTTGGAGACCTCCTCGGCGCTGACCAACAGATTGTTGGGAATAAGATAATATAAATGTTGGAGACCTCCTTGGAGCTGAATATATGATTACAAATATTTATCGAGCTCCATGATGAAATAAGAATAGAATATGCATCCAAATAGATATAAAGAATAATTACAAATAATAAAGTCCTTCGTTCATCTGTCGAGGTAGAATTATATAATGCCGAACAAGAATAAGATCTTCCAGAACATATGAATATGGCCGAGAACGTTGTCAGGCCTGAATATAAATAAGAATTATCCGACCAACTATCCGTTGGGGGTTAAACACAACGAATGTTGTAATTCTCCTTAAAGCTGAATAAGTATCTTGTCGAGGCACAATTGCATAATGCCGAATAAGAATAATATTTTCTAGAACATAAGAATATGGCTGAGAACTTTGCTGGGCCTGCATATAAATAAGAATTACCCCGACCAACTATCCATTGGGGGTGACATATAACAAATGTTATAGTTCTCCTCGGAGCTGAATATGATAATAAGTATCTCGCCGAGTTCCATGTTGAGATGAATATAGAATATGAATCCCAAGGGATATATAGAATAATTTGTGCTTGAGCCGATATCTGGGCCTGAATATAAATAAGAATTGCCCCGACCAACTATCCGTTGGGGTGAAATATAATAACTGCTGTAACTTTTTCTCGGAGCTGAATATATAATGAGTATCTCGCCGAGCTCCATGTTGAGATGAATATAGAATATGAATCCCAATGGATATATAGAATCATTTGTGCTGGAGCAGATATCATAGCAATAATAAAATCAATAGTTCCTCACTGAGGTGAAATGATAATAGTTTCCAGATTGTTTCAGAGCTTTCGTCGGCGTTGAGTCTTGTACCTGTAAAAAGTAATATCATGCTCTACCATATGTGTAGGCTGAATTGATTAGTCATGAGAATAATTTACTCATCCAATCAATATATGATATGTATATGCTTGAGAAATAAAAATATTAATTTCAAAAAAATGAAATAATATATGTTGGCTGATATGTCGAGGCACAATTGCCTGATGTCGAGCAATACTACTTTTCCAGAGGTTTACGAGAGCTTTCATCGGGATCGAATCTCGTTCCTATGAAATTTTAATAGGCTGCCCGAGCACCTGTTGAGACTAGAGAAAATCATTATTATCATGAGAATAATTATTTAGCCAAAAAATATGCGATGTGTATCAGCATAAGACGATAAAAATTTCAAAATATTAAATAATATATTTTGTGCCAAATATGTGTGAGATGTACAAATTGTCATAAATAAGACGTAGAGTTTTTTGTAAAGTTATTTAATCTCCAACAACTAATCAGGTATAAGTTGCTGTTTGAAAATTATTTATCACTTGGTTTTAAAAATATTTTTGGGGTGATCACAAGTTAAAAAAGACTTAAGCCCCCTGTTTGTCCCCGAGCTGAACTCGTGTTTAAAGAAATATCTGGGGTGCTTCGCATTTTTTAATATCCCAATATTATACTGCTGCCGACAAACGGCATGGTTGTTGCCAACCAACACTTAAGGATATCTCAAGTTATAGAATATATGGCGTCGACCAAGAAGCAAATGGTCCCCGACCAGCTGAGCAATTTCGCCAATCAACAAAAATGGTGTATTGACAGCACCGAACAATATTAGATGTCACCGACCAAAAAGTGGATGGTTGGATAGTTGCCGACCAGTAAATTGAACCCTCCGAACAAGACTGAGATGTCGCCGATCAAGAAATAGATGATCGTCAACCTGCAATTGGTTCCACCGAGCTACAATATGGGGCTTCGACCAATAATAAGATATCTCGTAGTTGGATAAAATTATTTCAACGTTGCTGATGGATCTTCACATCTTTTCTTCGACAAACAAAAATGGTCTGGTTAAGCTTCCCTTTAATAAAAGATGGCCCAAGATGATGCCGACCAACAATATGGATGGATGACCATAATATCTCGAATCCTTAGATAAAAAAAAATAACATTCGATGTAAAATTTAAGCATTAAGAATGTTAATTAAATGAATAATTATCTAATCCACTATATCGTGTGATTCCGATAAAGAAATCACGTGATGTGATGAACGAGGGGCCAACATATCAAATTTGTGCCCAGAGTCTTGATATGGTCATGATTTGTTTTACTGATCCTCTTTTACAAGAGGTGGGTAATGATTTTTCAGGTGAGAGAAAATTATTTTTTATATTGATCCCTTTCTATTCCCTATTTGGAGAGATAAAAATATGGTGAATGATCGAAATTATTACCAAATTTATATCAAAAATCAATCAATTTGACTTTATTGACATAAATGGAAGATGAGCCAAATATAGTTCATAAAAATGAATGCAAAGAGACTCAAACTTGAAGAGAGAGAAAGTAGATCTGGGTCATGATTTTCATGAGGAAACTTTTTATTGTCTTTAACATTTTCCCATTCTCTGATTAAAAATATAATGGGAATTTGAATAGACATCAAAGATCTTACAAAATTTATAATGAAAATTATCAAATCTTACCACCGTCACATATATTGGTATATGTAATCATTTAAAATATTTATTACATGATATAAAATTGAAACTTGAGAATCAAGAAAACAATTATGATTTATGAAATCTACTATTTTTTAGATTTCTAAATAACAATTAATCTAACAGTTATGATTTAAAAATCATGATATGCAACATTTTGCAGATAAAAATTGGACAATTAATTTATGTATATAAACATAAAAATCATGATTGAATCAAAAGATGTATGTATAATTGATTATACGTAGAGAAAATAAAAACTTAGCTTTTGATGGAGAACAACGCTTGTAACACTTTCCCACAGACGGCGCCAATCTGTTGATGCAAAAAACTGGACCGAATCCCATTTTTATGATCACAGATAAATAGATGAAAGCAATCCAATCAAGCACATAAGAGACAAAGATTTTTAAAGTGGTTCGACTATGAATAAAGCCTACGTCCATTGTTATTTTATTCCCAGGGGTTTACAATAGCACAATATGGTGTTTCTTGGTTCTCTCCCCTTTTGGCTAAGGGAATACATGTATTTATAGTGATGGGGGATAAAGAGATTCATTGTATGTAGACATTTATACATTATGTCTACATTCAACGAATCTAATTGTTGAATTGCTTGGTATGCTATGTGTTGTCATCTACAGTATAAATGTACATTAATTCTCATTAAATGCGTAGTTATCCTTTGATCTTCCTGGTTGGTATGCCGACCAACTCTCCTCGGGTGCCAACTAATACTCCTCGGGTGCCGACCAACCCTCCTTGGGTACTGACCAACTCTCCTCGGGTGCCGACTAACACTCCTCGGGTGCCGACCAACTCTCCTCGGATGCCGACCAACTCTCGTAGGATGACATGTATCCTTTTCTGATTGGTCCTCGTAGATGGAGAATTTTTGCGTTAACAATGACATAAATCAACATTGTCCGACAAATTTAGGTCTTCTCAAGCCTAGTCTTTAACAACAACACAAGCCACCATGGCGTTTTCGTTGTTGCAATGGAATATGTGGTCCCACCATGTCAATCAACACTCTCGAGGTTGTCCTAGCATTTCCATATGCCATCATTGATGTTGACTAGAATTACCCTGCCCATTTAGAGCTCCTAGGAGTTTGACAAACATGTTTAAATTAGTTTTTAACAATCTCATTATCCCAAAAATTATCTTCTTATCCTGGCTCATCAATTATTATAGATTTTGACGAATCAAAAATTATATTATGATAATGACAACTAGATCTCAAAGTAAAAATTTAAATATTACAACCACATTAAAGACAGAAACTAACTGCGCATAAAATATGATACAGTCTCCAAGAAGTAAAAAAAACTAACCTTGCATTCATACCATAATGTAGAGATGAAGCTTATGAATCTTTGCTAAATAAAATTAGATCTATGTTCTATCAATAATTAATTTTCCATCCAATAATAAACTAAACCGATTCAAGTAATTTTGAGAGACAACATGATTTTCCAATGTCAATTAAATTGAAAACTTTCTCTGATTTGAAATGTTGAAGATCTTTCTAATCAAATCATATGATTTAGATGATAATTAGGTTTCAAAATGTTTTTATGTAGTATCTAAGATTAAGAATCAAGATTTTGTCCTTTATTATTTTTTCTAGTTTGAACCGTAGCAATTTGATAACGTTCATGTCACATATTGAACTGTAACTGAACTATTTGGGCATATGAAACTTGATATTATTGACTCGTTTTCACCCTCAGCGCTTTTAATTTATGATCCCCTAAGTGTTAAACAATATATTGTGCATGGGGCACACCTTCTTGAACTTTTTCAAGACTTCAAGGGCCTTGAGAGTAAGCACAAGAAGGATAAGAAATCAATATCGTCTTTTCTCTAACCTCCAGGAGTGTTCTACCCCCTCCCCTTTCTCTCCTCGAAAATCTCTCTCTTTTTTCTACAGACTGTTAGTGAATTATATATATGATTTCAGAGTTAAGTACCCCATGTAAACCTACAGTGGGGCCCTAAAGAAACATAATATGTTAAATAGATTTATGCATTTTGCACTCCTATTAAATTATCTAAAAAATATTCGAGTAATTTATTTATGAAGTTATATAGTGCATAATATGATTTCTCGTTCTAGGTTAGAAGCACGCGTTCGGTGGAAATTAATTACCGATAATTTAGTTTCATTAACATTTAACCCTTGATCGTCAACAAAACTTCTTTTATTGTTACCGATGCATAATATAATCCAATGTGCAGATTTATGGTAGAATCCAAACTTATATGTTCTTAAGACAATATAACAGTTTAAGAAATAAATATACTTTAGAATTACTAAAAAAGATTCAATACCCAATACATCATCATAAGTAATTACCCATATTGTAAGGTTTATTGATTCAATTAAATATAACTAGACACTTAGTCAAATTAAATCAATGATTAATTAAATGTGTGAGTGTGTAACATCCACTCAGATTAACAACTTTTGCACCCTCTCACAAACCACATACATTAATTCCAACTTGGTCATGTTTAATAAATTCATGTTGTACCAAACAATCTTCTTGAAATGTCAAATGAGTTGTTGTAGTCACTATCGACTACTTAAATAGTACTACAATTATATTGATGTTGTGCCAAGACCATCACTTTTTTGAATGTATCCAATTACTAAAGAACAAAAAAATAATCTTTTTTAGGTAAAACAAACTCTACCCACTTAATACACTTAACAAACATATTAACCACTCTCACTAGCGATTTCTCATTTAGAATCAACAAAGACCTTGTGTTTTCGGGTAAAGTATGGTGGAATCCAATTCTATTAAAATAACTAAGAAAGTGAAAATTATTTTTAGTGGTTGGCGATTAAGTTGTGTGTGATTGCGGGTCCAATTGAAAACTTAATCACCTCAATTTTGGGAAATTTGGTGGAGTTGTAAGTCATCTAATATAGATGGGATTCATACTTTCTCATGATATTATTTTTTTTTACAATTAAGGGTTTCATTAAACAGAAGTCGTACAAAGGGATATAATCACATATATAAGACGTATACAGAGAGAACTAAAAGCAGGGGGAAGCTTACGCAAAACTAGGTTAATCCGTCTTCCCAAAATCATCCAAAAAAAATTTAAACATTATCATAAAAGACAAAAAGTCCTTTATGATCCACAAATGGATCGAGCTTAAAAGAAAGTCACAAATGTCGCCACGCCTTCAAATCATTTTTTTTTCATTTATTTCCATAAGGTCCACAAGATGCCTAGAGGAACCATATCCTATAATACCATTTTCCTTTACTATCACCCCCTCCTCTAGGATGTCAACATCTTGTAATACCCTAAATTTTCTATAACTAGATTTAATTATTTATTTTGTCCAATTAATAATATAATTTGTGAAGTTGTAATTTTAATTTAAATTATGTTAAAAATTAATCTAATTTAAATGTGTATACACCCCATCACAGTAACCCCTAATACCTCCTTAGGTCCCTAACATTTCACCTCCCACCATAAGACCCTCGGTCTTACTCCGAGACTTCGTTTCGAGGCCATCGGGCGCTCTTGAGTCCCGTTTGACCATGGTCAACTATCCAAACCGAATGAATATCATTTATAATCTCATTGGTCTTTGAATCTCTTTTCCAACGGTCCAAACTGTGCATGAATCATCCACACAGTTCGCGCGTACTTGCATTTTCACTTTGAAACTTAATCGAGAGACCACCGGGCAATTTTGATCTTTGTTTGACCTCAGCCATCTCTCCATCTGAGTGAAGCTTAATGAAATATCATAGGACTCAAAATTACCTTTCCAAAGGTCCATACCATGCACGAATCGATCACACGGTTCGCGTGTACTTGCCTTTTTACTCTGAGATCCGATTTAGAGGTTACCGGGAGCTCCCACGTCTCGTTTGACCTTAGTGAACTCTTCAAATTGAGCGAAGCTCATTTAAAAATTGTAGGGCCCTGAATTACCTTTCCATTGGCCCACACCGTGCGCTAATCGACCTCACAGTTCACGCGTACTTGCCATTCTACTTCGAGAACCCCCGATTTATAGACCATTGGGTGCTTTCGAGCCCTATTTGACTTTGGTCATCTCTTGAACCCATGAGTGACTCATGTATTTTTGAAGGGTTATGAATCCCTTTTCCAACGGTCCCATCCATGCACGATTCAAACTTACGGTTTGCATTTTATGCCCATTTTTTCCAAAAAAATCCTTTACGGACTACCTATATGCACCCCAGACCCCATGCCTATTGGTAGGGTGTACTTTCCTTGTCCGACAAGGTAGGAGCTATGTTGGTAGGCAGGATAGGGGCCATGTAGATCGGCAACCCCTGAAACCCTATTTTTTTTACTATTTAAGGAGACCACGACCTCATTCTCAAGGGTCCCCTTCTGAAGTAAAAACATTCCCCTCGAAATCAATGTGTCAAAATTACATTTTTGCAAATATTCACTCCATTTTCTTACATTACTCTCATACATTTTTCAGCCCATTTTCCTTCCTCACCTCACAGCATCCAACCATAGTAAAATAATCCTCCTACCATTGCAAAATCAGAATTAAAGTTCTCTAGAAGGTTTACCCTTATTCATTTACAACTTATTTAATTAGTAGTAGTTGTTTAATTTTCTCTCCACTTTTGATATATCTTCATTTCATCTCTTCATATTAAAACTAATCTCACTTTTTACTATTTAGTGAAAATTCGTCTGGGATGGTTCCAAATTTCACACAAATCATATTAAAAATTTATTTCTCAAATTAATTTTTCCTTAAAAAAATCAATTCAAATTTAAATAAACAAAAACAAAATCACCCAAATTAATTAAGCAACAAATAAAACAATTTTGTGATTAAATCAATTTTATCTTGTCAACCTAAGAATGCGTCTAGGTGTGAATTGCTAGATAAAATAAATAAACAATACGCCCGTTGTACGAGGAAAACCCCATTGGGAAAAAATTCGGACGACCCAGCCACAAAGTGCACTAAGTACAGAATTATAAAAATGACGCTACATAAGACTTACACAATGACTCGATGCCCTCATAAGCCTTGACTCTCTTCGTTTCTTCAACCTCTGCTTAGTGACAACGGATGGATCCACCTACATCTCGGAGTCCATTGATAGGACACATCAACCATCATGCATACGGAGTCCATCGTATGTAAACCAATGAGCTTGGAATCATCCGTAAGAAACACTTCTCAATAATGTAGACAATAAACGCAGTGCCAAAACTCGATCTCAAAACATATGTATTGTGGAGTCTCGGATATAAACTAATTGAGTGTAAATATGATTTTTGTTTTTGAAAATCAAATCATGAATCTTCAATAAAAACTCTCATGGACTTTTGTAAAGATATCTACCTCTAAAAGGATGAAAAAGTCTCTGGAAAACTCTATTCCCTTAATCCTTAAATGGATGGAAAGAAGTAGTGGGAAATTGAGGAAAATACTGCCACTATTTTTTTTTTAAAATTCGCGCCCAGTCATTCGAACGATACTCAATCTCGTTCAAACGATAATAACAAGACTTCTAACGAGATGTCAGTGCAGAACAAAAAAGATATCTTTAGAAGTCATTAGAATGAGGCTATCAAATCTCGTTCGAATGAGCCAAGAAGATGCAGACAAAAATAAAATATTTTTCTTAAAAAATATGAAATAATTTAAAACGTTATAAAATAATCCTAACACATAAAATTAAAATATCCAAGGCTCAACATAGAATATACATTCATACCTAAGAGATCCTAAGAAAGTTGATGATGAAATATGATTTGAATTTCGCATGATGATGTATTCCCTTTGTCTTGGTCGCTACGTCTTCAATAAACATGTCATGGGCTTGAAAGGACACAAACACAACTTTTACCCAATGACTCAAAGTGTTTTCTTCTAAACTAAGACAATACATATTAATTAAATCCATTGAAAATTTATCTTTACAAATCTCCACCTTTGGCTATTTCGGGAAAAAATAAAAAATAAAAAACATCTATAGGCCTCAATCTCATCTAAAAGACTCAATCCCAAACCAAAAGAAAAAAGTACAGATGCTTAAACGACACATACTCTTAGTAGGTTTTCTTGCATTAAAACTTTGCCGCTAGTTGTAAGCATGTACACTTAAACACACCATGAATGCATAGAGAATATAACAATATAAATTGCATTAAAAAATCCTCCCCCTTTGTCTAACAATATCTACATAAGAAAGGACATTTCCCCCTAAGTAATAGATCAACTCCAAATGAAAAGAGTTAGATACAATACATAACAATATAAATTGCGTAATATCCCTCCCCCCCTGTCTAACAATATCTACATAAGAAAGAAAGTCTCCCCTAAACGAAAAGAGATAGATACCATTTCTCCCCCTTTTTGTTTAGGAATATATAAAGATAAAAGTGCATAAAATAATTAATTTTCCCCCTAGTTAAACCAATTCTCCCCCTAAATGAAACTAGGGATAAGCATAAAGGAAAAAAAAAGTATATCATGCAATGGTGTAGAAAGATAGAAGAAACACCAAAGCAACTTGGTAACACTATAAGGACTAATCCACACATAGAACATTAAATACCAACTATGATGCGATAGAAAAATGATACCAACTGGAAAGTACAAAGATAAGCATGGGATATCAAAGAAAAGTCGCAACAAGATAGATATTGATACGAACAAATACCATATAAGCAGTAGATGTAAAAGCAAAGATTCAAACAAATTATACCATATACATATTAATATGAAAAAAGATACCAATGAAGCATAATCACCTATGTAGGTATAAACACCACACAAGACACTAAACAAAACAAGATTTCCACACTCATATAGCATAAATGTCTCTAAATAAACATGTAGTAAATGGAATGAAGGGGTGTGAACTAGATACAAAAGAATTACGAACCAATCATTTAAATGTGTTCAAGGATATCTATTTGATCACAAAAGATTATCAAACTTAGATTTTGTAACACCTCGCCTCGGTAATTTAAATAAATAATATATGGATTATATATGATGACGTATAAATTTATAATTGAAGAGAATTACTGGATTTTGTATGGATTACAGAAGGAGTAGTTATACAAGTAAATAAATTATGTGTGTCTTTCATGAGGCTTAGAAATTTATATGGGTACTTGATGATAATTAGTGGAAACATTGTGGGTAATAGATTTAATTAAGCTAAGAAGATTATTGTTTTTAAAACCCAACTTTTGTTAAAGTTGGGTTCGATGTCGCCCGGGCAATATAAGTGAGAAGAGTATGCGCTTGCGTTCAAATGAGAAAATTATATATTAAACACCTTTTAACCCAAACAAACCCTAAACATGCAACAATATGTAATTGAATAAGATAATGAACTAAGAAAGCACATTCAAACACATGCTTGTGAGGAAAAATCCCCCAAAGGGGCAAAACCATTTATTTTCATTATAATATTGTAACTTTACAATTTCGGATTACAATGAAAATACAAGTGACTAAGAATTACCCTCAGGTGTCGGATTCTGTAGTCGGCGGCTGGATATATCCTTTTCCAGGAGGGCTGCAATGAAGAAGAAGAACAGTCTTCTCCACAAGGGTTGAACAGCAACTGGTTGTGTTCTAGGGTTACAAAAAGATTCAAAAATGTATGAGAGGTTGTGTGAATCAACAAAAACTGGAGTCTTGGGACTCAACAGGCGAAGACTTAGAGTTTTTTGTACTCTGAAAATCGTGTGGAAGTCTCACAAAACCAACTCCCCGTAGTGGGATTAAATAAGAAGTCCTGGGCCTTGAAAATCTGAACATGATCTGTTTTGTGTTTATCCCAGGCGGACCGGTCCGGGTCTGAGGAGGATCGGTCTGGGTAGGCGGACCGGTTCTTTTTATTTTAGACATCTTCGGTTCGCTAGCAGTCCGGGGTATTCTGGATTTTCAGTAGGCGGACCGGTCCGGGTATGAGGCGGACCGGTTCGCAGGCGGATCGGTTCTTTTATTCTGGGTGAACCGATCCGGCTAGCAGAAAACTGATTCCTTCTTCTTTTTGATATTCGGATCCGTTGACGTAGATTCGGTCTTGAATATTCTTCAACGGTGTGACGGCGTATGACATAACCAATAAATGATGGACAAATTGTCCTTACAATAAGGAAATTGATGACCAATTATGGAAGTTTAAATTTGGAGACAGTTTGGCAAACTAAGGCCCATCGCTTGAATGACCACACCTGTCGTTTGAACGACTAAGGTTGTCGTTTGAATGATAAAGCCCGTCGCTCGAGCGACCAAGGAGGAGTCAATTCACTCATTATGTTGTCATCTTTGTGATGGGTGGTTATCTTTCATGTCATCCTTGAGCCTAACTTTCAGTCGACGAGATAATGGAACATGGGTAATAAATTATGGCATTCGCTTGATTTGGGAATAAAGAGCCACCAACATGCTGTCAAGACGACAGCCATAGATTTATTGTGGTGCCAATTCTTGGGCTCCTTAGTACTTGATATAGATAGATGTTGGGACAATCAGATTCTTATTTAGCAAATCCTCCCACTTGTTTGTGTATAAGAGAGACTATGTTGGTGAACTATTCCCATTCTTCTCCTTCGAAGATAGCTCAAAGTTATTCCCACTTTGTGCACTGTCTTCAGTGGTCTGAGCGAAATAGAATACAACCACCATGACAACACTTATTTCCCCTCCTTTGTAAATGTAGAACTACGAAAATAAGGTAGTGGTTGTTGGGTATTTGTGATCGATAATTATGGAGTTACTATTAGAAGAAGATGGAGGTTTTATAGAGGGTTTTAATGGAGGCTTTTCTTACAGTGTGTTGGAGCTTCCATGGAGGTCTATTTGATAGAGCTTTTGTGACTCCCGTTAGGGCCACCTTTGGAGGTGGGGGAGTCACCCATCTTCATCACCACCACTACTTTGGAGACCATTTAGGTGGGGTAATCTACTCTTGGTATATTTAGACTCTATTTGCTGAATCTTATAGTCGTACTATTGTGTATGATTAAGAGTAAGATTATGAGAAAAATTATGTGTTATGAAATCTGAAAAACTGCAATTTTTATGGAATAAAAATGGTAGAAAATAATATTGTTGAGTATTTTCTATTAAATCTGAAATTTGGATACTTTTATGAAATAAATATGTGTGATGACATTATTTAAGTGTATTTCTAGTAAAAAAAACAATAAACATTTTATGGAATTAAAATGTAATAAAATGTCATTTTGGTTTTTTTCCAGTAAAGAGAAATAATAAACATTTTTTATGAAATAAAAATGTAAGAAATGTTATTCTAATATATTTTCTAGTAAAATAAAATAATGGACATTTTTATGGAATAGAAATGTAAGAAATATTATGCTAGCATATTTTCTAGTAAAAGAAAATAATGGACATTTTTATGGAATAGAAATGTAAGGAATTATTATTATTGTTTAGAATAAAAGGAAAATGCATGTTTGTTGCAAATTGTATAAGTTATAGAATAAATGTACGTTTAAACTATTAAAAATGATTTAGAAAATTTAAGTCAACTTTCTCATGCATATAGACTTGTAGTATTTTGATAATAAATATGTGAACAAGTTTAAGGAAAGTTTTGGTTGGGTCTAAATGTGAAATAAGACAAATAGGAATTTTGGTCTTTAAGAGAATGTGTGAAAAATGGAAGTATATTACGTAAAGATATTAGTCTACTTATTCGAAGTGTGAAGGTGTCATGTGTGAGAATTGAGTAATAGTGTGGTATTGAACAAGTGTTAAAATGGCTTAAATGTTTTGAATGTTAAGTTGGAAACGAAATAGCCATTTTGCAAAATAACACTTGTTAAGAAACTAAATTGCAAGTTTAGTAAATGAAGGGTAAATTGGTAATTTACTTAAAGTGGGACATTTTTATGAAATAAAAATGTTGAAGAATGTATTTACATAAGTGTGTGTGAAAATGAATTAAGTTATAAAGCGTGAAGGGGTTAGTATAAATCATGTGTGTGTGGGTAAGGAACTTAAAGAAGAAAATAAACAACTTCCAAGTGTTAATGGAAAAACAGACGGTCAAGTCTGAGTTTTGACTTCGGCCGAGTAAAAGTAAAGAAATGGAATAATATTGACATGTGTAAAATGTTAAACACATTAATAAGGACTCGGATGCAACCGGTAATAATCAATAAGGGCCCAGAGCCCTTGGGTAAAAAGTCCTAAATCACTGGCCATAGCATATGGTCCGCATAGTCGGCGATGTGGAGCCTGTGTAAGTATGCGATAAAAAGGAATATTCTAAGAAAAGATAAAAGGAATTTGGAACATGTCAAGAATTGGGTCATGTGTAAAATGTGTTCATACAACCTAAGTTGAATAAATAAATTAAATGTTCCGATAAAGGTGAAATGGACAAGTAAATGCGTAAATCTATTAATGTCCATATGTTAAGGTAAAAAGGGTAAAGCAACGCGAGCAAATGGGTTTTTAAGTAACCTAATCTGTTAAACCTAGAATTTGCATAATTATGTATTGAAGGGTTTTCAAATGATAAACAAGTAATTTCTAATACGGTGTATGCCTCTGTTGAAATGGTGCTTTTCAATGAAAATACTAAAGTATATTCAAATGAATATAAAGGGGTGATTCCGGTAAAGGAATGGTTTGATATAAATCAAGTGTAGTGGTGTCATGTGCGAAACCGGGTGTGTTAGACAAAGTTATAAGGGATAAGTGCGAACAAAGGAAGTCTTTATAAAATTAAGGTAAATTAATCTGGATGTGTAAAGTTTTTGAAACTAAAATGTTTAACACATTTGAATATGCATTTTTCAAAGGTATATTTATATATATCTATATACATATATACACACGTACACACACACACACATACATATATATTAAGTGCAAACAAAGGAAGTCTTTATAAGATTAAGGTAAATTAATCTGGATGTGTAAAGTTTTCGAAACTAAAACGGTTAACGCATTTGAATATGCATTTTTCAAAGGTATATTTATATATATGTACACACACACACACACACACACACACACACACACACATATATATATATATATATATATATATATATATATATATATATATATATATATATATATATTCGCAGGCATTTGATTATAGTCTGTCAGTATTCTTTTATTATCGTTCGTTTCTATACTTCTTGTATATTCCCACTGGTCATAGGCTCATTCCCTCACTTTAATTACGGGAGGTTGGGTGCGGGTTCGTATTTTGAGAGCGTTGTACAGGTAAGTGTACTCTATTTATTTTTTTATGTTATTAGCTTTGTTTACTTAGACTTGGGGTGTTCCCCTTGGGTTCCTCACGTAGTTTATCTTGAAACTAGGATCGCATGATAAAAGTGTGAAATGTTAACTAAATTAAAACTGGACTAGCAACATTATATAAGTTGTTTAATTGCACCTCACACCTAACGTCCGATTCGGACCGGGTCGACTCACGGGTAACCCATAAATCTGGGTCGGGCGATTACAAATGGTGTGACACCCCGCCTAATTAATTACCGGGTGATCAGTCCTTAATTAATCAATTTCAGAATATCAAGTTGGTTTAGATAATGCACCACTGTCGAAAAACTTTATTTTAATAAAACTAACCACCTAGTATTTAAAAAGGGTGATGTCCAAATTTTATCTTGTCATTAACTACTACTAAAAGAATACCAATAAATACCATGAATCATAGTAAACATAAGTAAAGTCTGAATGAAGAAAAGTAAATGTCTGGAGTAAACATCTCCAGGAACAATCCCATAAAATAAATCCAATAAAAGAGACCAAATCAAAGAGAGAATCTAAAACGACTAAATCTTTAAAAGTGAACATCAGTAAGGATGACATGTCCAACAATAATGGAGGACTAAAAAAGAAAGAATGTGCTGAGTCGTCTACTAGCAATAATCATGCAGCTTCTACAGAAGCTACAGCACGACAACTGAAATGAGTCTCCTAAGGTTGGTGTCCCTGTGGCTGGGCACCTAAAATAATGGAACAGTAGAAAGATAGACAGAAAAATGGGTCAGAGCCCGAGTTGAAAACAGTTTAAAATAGAAAGTGCTTAAATTGATTCAATTAGCACAATTATTAATCAAGTTAACTTAGTATACTCACTTGAGATACTCACCCCTCGATCTAGTGTGCACGTCTAACGAACCTAACCACCCATACTAGTCATGATGTCCTGACTGACTACTAAGTATATAATATGAGGTTTGAAAGTCTCCCTAAGTAACTCATAACCGACGTACTTATGATTTCGATATAGAATTAGGATTTCTTTAGTTTATTCTCATATTCTTTTAAATGTCTCGCGGAGAGTACCATAAGTGTACATAAAATATATAACGTCAACAGTATAAGACACCAAACATGATTTCCAGTGTACGCACATTACTCACTTAATGTATACATATTAAATTATATAAATATATAGCAATAATCACCCTTGGTTGAGAAACCCTTGGTGCTACGCATACTCGACTATCTAATCCATTTGCAAAGCTCACGCATATAGGACAATAGGTTCAATATCTCGAGAACCAATAAAAACATAAACACCTAATGGAGGCGAACATAGTCCCAAGACGATGGGCTACGCACATACCTACGCACCCATACGACCGTCATCACTATCGTTCTCAGTGATAGCCCGTACCTAGATTCCATGCTCTAGTGGTACGACTCTAAATCCCCCGAAGGCCATTCGATATCCAGTAGCTAGGTATGTCATACACATAATACGTTTAACAATAAGCATGCACACAACTTATATAAAATTCATTAGCTTTCCCACAGTCTAGTATTTGTAGTACGTATATTATATCTCTTATTATAACCCATACTTTATTCATGTGTACACTACCTTGTATTTTCTCACCTCCTTAATTCTATGGATTTTATACCTCCCGAGGGTCAAAATATTCTCCACTCACTATTAATTATTAATATAAGTCACTCAACGATCATACTGGTTTAACACTCACTTGAATAAGCCTACGAAAAGTTCGAAACAAAATTCGGGCTTAAAAAGACCATTCTGGAATCTCGTTAGAAGACCCAAAAATCTCGTTCGAATGAGGTCATTCGAATGAAGGTACTTCAAACGAACCACCAAACTCGTTTGAAGGGCTACTGAAATCTCGTTAGAAGTCTCGTTCGAACGACCTGGGCTGGACTTCTAACGAAATTTCCGAAGTCGCCCACTTCATCTTTAAAGTCTGTTTTTACAGATTTTCTCCTCTCCAAACTCACTCTTAATCCATTCCAACCCAATTAAAAGATTCCCAAACTACTATAGTCACCCTAGAACATTTCTTAGCATAGTTTTGAGGTCATAACATTCTAATCATCACTCAATTTCAATAAATTCCTAAATTTTTACTATCAACGATATTAACATAGACCTAGAATTATTCACCCATAAAAAATCCATTTTTATTTCGTGATTTACATCTAATTTACCAATTTCTCATTCTTATTAAGGGAAAATTCCTCTACATGCAAACCCCCATCAGATTTTCTAACTTTCCCACACAATCTTAACATAGGTAGATCCAAATTTGGTATGTGTTTTTCTAAAATCTCAACATACATTAACAAGAGTAATAATTGCTAAAAGAAGAGCAAGATAATCACTTGCCTTAAAAATGAACTTCTGATTCACGGGTTGAATTTGGTATAGGAACGATCCTCCTGACACGATCTACGCGCTGGTATACTTTTCGTTGTGAAAGGTTGAGTTCTTAGGTAAGGCTTTAATCGAGTCTCCTTCTTCTTCCTTGGTTCTCTCTCTCTTTTTATCTCTTCTCACGTAGGTTGAAACTGACTGCCACTAACCCCAAAAGTCTTTTAATTAAACCCAATTTTCGTCCATTTAATTACCCTAAAATTCCTAATGACTAAAATATCCCTTCGGGGTGTCGTTTTGGGTTAAAATGCCCCGAATTCAAAATAAAATACCCGAATAGTGTTTTCTGACTATTTCGACCTTTCCGGACACTCTAGCGCACTCAAAATAGTCGTCCGAGTTATACAAAAATAAATTATCTTTTGACCCTTCAAAATTATACAAATGACGCGAATCATACGCATCCCAATTATTTATAACATAACTGTCGTGTATCTCATTCTCGACCATACTATTATTTCAATAATTACGAACTCTCATCCCGCTAGTGATTATTATCATAAAATCGAATTGATTTCAATTTAAATTTTCTTCCTTTAATTTAATTAATCCCCAATTTTCCATAAAAATAATTATGCGTAAAAATATAGGGTATTACATACTTATCCCCTAATAACAGAATTTCGTCCCGAAATTCGGAAAAGAGTATATATATACCTGGCAAGAATAACTCCGAATAGCATTCACGCATGTCATCCTCGTGCTCCCAAGTCGATTCCTCAACGTTATGGTGCCGCCATTGAACACGTACTAGTGGTACTACTTTCGACCTCAACTTCCTCTCACTCCGGTGTAAGATAAAAATTAGCCCCTCCTCGTAAGAGCTATCAGACTGTAAGTCTATCTCCTCCAACGCAATATGAGTATGGGCCAAATCATCTCGAAGAAATTTCCTCAACGAAGAAATATGAAACACGTTATGGACTCTATGCAAGTGCTCCGGTAACCCAAGTCTATAAGTAATTGGCCCAATCCTTTCGATGATGGGGAATGACCCTACATACCTAGGCGCCAACTTTCCCTTCTTCCCAAAATGCATAGCTCCCTTCCTAGGAGACACCCGAAGTAATACCTGATTCCCAATGTTGAACTCTCAAAAATAGTGTTTGGCATTAGCGTAACTCTTATGACGATCCTGAGCAACTCGAATACGGCTCCGTATCAACTCTATCCTTGCCGAAGTATCCTGAATTACTTCCGAACCCAGCAACTTGTTGTCCCCCACCTCTATCCAATATGTTGGGGAACGACACGGTGTGCCATATAGGGATTCAAATGGATCCATACCGATAGTAAACTGGTAGGAGTTGTTATAGGCAAACTCCACCAGTGGAAGGTACTGCTCCTAACCGCCGCCAAAATCAATGATGCACATTCTAAACATGTCCTCCAATATCTAGTTCCTTCGCTCTGTCTGACCATCCATCTGTGGGTGATAAGTTGTGCTCAGCCGCAACTCCGTACTCAACGCCTCCTGAAAACACTCCCAAAATCGAGAAACAAATACCTTGTCTCTGTCAGACACGATATTGAGAGGCACTCCATGGAGTCTAACAATCTCTGCTATGAATAACTAGGCGTACTGTCCCACGATGTAGTCTGTCTTGGCTGGAAGGAAGTGGGCTACCTTGGTCAGCCGATCCACTATTACCCATATCGAATCATGACCCCTTTGCGATGTAGGTAATCCCATGATGAAATCCATGGAAATGCTCTCTAATTTCCACACAGGAACCTCTAATGGTTGTAAAAGTCCCGTCGATCTCTGATGGTCCACCTTTACTAGATGACAAGTGGCATATTTCGAGACAAACTCGACAATATTATTCTTCATTCTGCTCCACCAGTACTTTCTACACATATCCTGGTACATCTTATCCCCACTAGGATGCACTGCAAACTGAGAACCGTACGAATCTGTTATCACCTTGTATCGCAATTCTTCACCCTCGGGAACAACTAATCTCCATTTAAAATGTAGGCCCCCGTCTGAACCCACAGTGTAAGACTCAGCCCCTCTCAGCTAAAAGCCTCACTATCTGACTTTGGCAGAACGAATCATCTGCCTGAGCCTGTACTACTCCCGTAATAATTTAGGGCGTAATTGTCATTGCAGACAAACGATCGAGCTACCGCATCCTGGTTCCCTAACTCCTTCCATTTTTCTTTCCACACCTCGGCCACCTCACCAACTGGCCTACGGTTCAATGCGTCTGCTACCACGTTAGCCTTCCCCGAGTGGTATTGGATATTAAATTGATAATCCTTCATGAACTCAAGCCACCGAAGTTGATGAATATTTAATTCCTTCTGTGTGAAAAGGTAATGTAGTGATTTATCGTTCGTGAATAAGCGAAATTTCTCCCCTAGGAGGTAGTGTCTCCAAATCCGAAGTGCGAACACGACCGCTGATAAATCCAAGTCATGGGTGGGGTAATTCCTCCCGTGAGGCTTATGCTTACGGGAGGCATATTCTATAGCCTGATCTTCCTGCTGAAGTACACCTCCAAGTCCCAATAAGGACGCATTAGTGTAGACTAGATACTCTACTCCCGGCCTGGGTAATGCTAACAATGGTGCTAAGGTTAACTTATCTTTCAACTCATCGAAGGCTAGCTGACAGGCGTCACTCCAGATAAAAGGTACCCCTTTGCGAGTCAAGTGTGTCAACGGACCCGCTATCTTTGAAAACTCTCGAATGAACCTCCTGTAGTATCCAACTAAACCCTAGAAACTATGTATCTCAATCGGTGTCGTGGGCTGCCCCCACTCCCTCACCACTGACACCTTCCCCGGATCCACGGATATCGCTCTATCGGAGATGATATGCCCCAAAAAATGTACCTCCTTTAGCCAAAACCCACATTTCTCGTATTTTGCGTACAACTGATGCTGGCACGGTGTCTGCAAAACTTGCCTCAATTGCTCAGCATGGTCCTCCTCGGTCTGTGAGTAAACCAGAATGTGTCTATGAACACGATAAAGAACTGGTCCAAGAACTCTCCGAACACCCTGTTCATCAAGTCCATGAACACGACTGGGGCATTGGTTAGCCCAAAAGGCATAACCCTAAACTCATAGGTACCATATCTTGATAAGAAAGCAGTCTCCGACACATCCTGCTCCCTGATCCTTAACTGATGGTATCCTGACCCCAAGTCAATCTTTGAGAAGAAGAAGGCTCCTCTTAACTGGTCGATTGGGTCATCAATTTGGGAAACGGATACTTATTCCATGTCGTGACCTTATTCAACTCTCGATAATCGATACACCTGTAATGATCCATCTCTCTTCTTAACGAGCAGCACAGGGTACTCCAAGGTGAAGTACTCCTACGAATAAACCCCTGGCCCAAATGCTTCTCTACCTGACCTTGTAACTTCAAAGGTTCGATAGGGTTAAGCTCAATAAGTCTAATAATCGTAGCCATAAGAGCCTCCTTATCGCTCCTATTTATTTACGAGGTAAGAATTTTGTCAACGCTTAAGTTATCGTTCCCTTTACGGATGATAATTAAGATACTAATTCGTGTAACAAATGCCAAATACTCCCAGCTCCTGACATTCGCTAGGTTTCATGCGTGGGATGTCTCGTAAAGCGAAATCTAAACAAAGAACCCCTTGATACACTACTATCCAACATTGTCAGTCGAGGAGATTTGGGGTCATCGGTATCTGACTTGTACCCCGTATCCTTACTTCTTGCTAAGAAATTAACTTACCTATTCTCATGACATGTGAGGCTACACTCAACACACTCCTCCTACTAACTTGGCATTAAAATCAAGTATACACTATATGTAATCCTCATTCTTGGAAACATTTCATCAAATCTTGAATTAATATACGTCTCTACCCACCGGGATTAGATATAACCAGATGACATACTTTACGAAGTCTTTACACGCTACCAACTAAAAATATGTATACATAGCCCTGCCTCTTCTCAAGTGACACTTAGTGCAATTTCTAACGAACACAAAAATACTACTGTAATGGCCTATTATCAATCAAACCGTCGCTAACTAATTCAAAATTTAGGATAATACTACATTCTACGCTAACATTTCTCAGAGTATTAGTACTAAATTGTAACACATATAAGTTATTCGAGATTTCCTTTTTATCTTAAAAGACATTATAATTAATGAAGTACTGTACCTCCAAACGCAGGTGATGGTTGCGGTATCAGTGGCATAACCGCATATCGAGCATTATAGATATATCCATGTTGTACTCCTTGATGTTGTTGTGGTGCCTGTGATGTTGGGGTAACTACCCAGGCTTCCTCATATTGGGCATCCTTTCCTATTACTTTATCTTGTTGCGGGAAGTCCCTCCACCGGTGACCCTACCTTTCGTACTTATGACACTGACCCTGAAACCCTTTCCTTCTTATGCCTTGTTGTCCTTGCCGATTGGGACGAGGTTCCTCACCAGCCGAATCTAGGCAGTCCTGTCGGGTATGGCTAATTTTTTCACATTTAAAACACATCTTGGTGGTAGCCCTCTTCTCCTGGATTTGTTAGCTCTGGCGGGTTTGTCTCTTCCCTCCCTTTCTATTTTTCTCACGTCCTTGATGACTCTGAGGAACTTGTCACTGCTGCGGCAATATTTTCCCTTTGTTGCTAACTTTAGCAATGTCATATTGCTCAACTTCTCTCGTTCTTCTGCCCCCTGTAAGCTGTATACTGCTATTTTGGTACTGCAATATTGCCGTAGTCACTGCTTGTGCACTATCTCAGTGATTTTCGCTCTTCCTTGGGGTACCAGAGGTACTTGTTGGTCTTGTCCCGTATTTTCTCCTTCAGCAGTGTTAGTTTGTATCTTCCTCATGAGTAACATCTGAAATTCAAATGAATTACATAAGTCCATTGACCATACACATCATTGTAGCAGAAGAACGTAGTCTACAAAACGAAATCAAGGAGTGGAACGATCCTAATAATAGGGCTCTATATCAAAGGACGCTATGTGGAAACATAATAAGTCGTACAGATCCTAAGGGCACTAGAACTTGATGCTCTGATACCACCTGTGACACCCCGCCTAATTAATTACCGGGTGATTAGTCCTTAATTAATCAATTTCATAATATCAAGTTGGTTTAGATAATGCACTACTGTCGGAAAACTTAGATTTTATTTTAATAAAACTAACCACCTATTATTTAAAAAGGGTGATGTCCAAATTTTATCTTGTCATTAACTACTACTAAAAGAATACCAATAAATACCATGCATCATGTAAACATAAGTAAAGTCTGAATGAAGAAAAGTAAATGTCTGGAGTAAACATCTCCAGGAACAATCCCATACAATAAATCCAATAAAAGAGACCAAATGTAATAGAGAATCTAAAACGACTAAATCTCTAAAAGTGAACATAAGTAAGGACGACATGTCCAACAATAATAGAGGACTAAAAAATAAAGAATGAGCTGAGTCGTCTACTAGCAATAATCATGCAGCTTCTACAGCAGCTACAACATGACAACTGAAAAGAGTCTCCTAAGGTTGGTGTCCCTGTGGCTGGGCACCTAAAATATTGGAACAGTAGAAAGATAGACAGCAAAACGGGTCAGAGCCCGAGTTGAAAACAGTTTAAAATATCACGTGCTTAAATTGATTCAATTAGCATAATTATTAATCAAGTTAACTTAGCGTACTCACTTGAGATACTCACCCCTCGATCTAGTGTGCACATCTAATGAACCTAACTACCCATACTAGTCATGATATATTGACTGACTACTAAGTATATAATATGAGGTTTGAAAGTCTCCCAAACTAACTCATAACTGACGTACTTATGATTTCGATATAGAATTAGGATTTCTTTAGTTTATTCTCATATTTTTTTAAATGTCCAGCGGATAGTACCATAAGTGTATATAAAATATATAGCGTCAACATCATAAGACACCAAACATGATTTCCAGTATACGCACATCACTCACTTAATGAATACATATTAAATTATATCAATAAATAACAATACTCACCCTTGGTTGAGAAACCCTTGGTGCTACGCATACTCGGCTATCTAGTCCATTTGCAAAGCTCACTCATATAGGACAACAGGTTCAATCTCTTGAGAACCAATGAAAACATAAACACCTATTGGAGGCGAACATAGTCCCAAGACGATGGGCTACGCACATACCTACGCACCCATACGACCGTCGTCACTATCGTTCTCACTAATAGCCCGTACCTAGATTCCATGCTCTAGTGGTACGACTCTAAATCCCCAGAAGGCACACAGGATCCGGTCGTCCATAACATGTTAACCTCCGTTGGATAGCCAGTAGCTAGGTGTGTTATACACATAATACGTTTAACAATAAGCATGCACACAACTTATATAAAATTCATTATCTTTCCCAAAGTCTAGTATTTTTAGTACGTATATTATATCTCTTATTATAACCCATATTTTATTCGTGTGTACTCTACCTTGTATTTTCGCACCTCCTTAATTCTATGGATTTTATATCTCTCGAGGGTCAATATATTCTCCGCTCACTATTAATTATTAATATAAGTCACTCAACGATCATACTGGTTTAACACTCACTTGAATAAGCCTACGGGAAGTTCGAAACAAAATTCGGGCTTAAAAATCCATTCTGGAATCTCGTTAGAAGACCCAGAAATCTCGTTCGAATGAGGTCGTTCGAACGAAGGTACTTCGAACGAATAACCAAACTCGTTAGAAGGGCTACTGGAATCTCGTTAAAAGTCTCGTTCCAACGAGTTCGTTCGAACGACCTGGGCTGGACTTCTAATGAAATTTCCGAAGTCGCCCAGTTCATCTCTAAAGTCCGTTTTTCCAGATTTTCTCCTCTCCAAACTCACTCTAAATCTATTCCAACCCAATTACAAGGTTTTGAACATTTCTTAGCATAGTTTTGAGGTCATAACATTCTAATCATCACTCAATTTCAATAAATTCCTAAATTTTTACCATCAACCATATTAACATAGACCTAGAATTGTTCACCCATAAAAAACTCTATTTTTATTTCGTGATTTACATCTAATTTACCAATTTCTCATTCTTATTAAGGGTAAATTCCTCTACATGAAAACCCCCATCAGATTTTCTAACTTTCCTACACAATCTCAACATAGGTAGATCCAAATTTGGTATTTGTTTTTCTAAAACCTCAACATACATTAATAAGAGTAATAATTGCTAAAAGAAGAGCAAGATAATCACTTGGCTTAAAAATGAACTTCTGATTCACGGGTTGAATTTGGTATAGGAACAATCCTCTTGACACGATCTACGTGCTGGTATACTTTTCGTTATGAAAGGTTGAGTTCTTGGGTAAGGCTCTAATGGAGTCTCCTTCTTCTTCCTTGCATCTCTATCTCTTTTCCTCTCTTCTCACGTAGGTTGAAACTGACTGCCACTAACCCCAAAAGTATTTTAATTAAATCCAATTTTCATCCATTTAATTACCCTAAAATTCCTAAAGACCAAAATACCCCGCTGGGGTGTCGTTTTGGGTTAAAATGCCCCAAATTCCAAATAAAATACATGAATCGTGTTTTCTGACTATTTTTACCTTTTTGGACACTCTGGCGCACTCAAAATAGTTGACCGAGTTATGCAAAAATAAACTATCTTTTGACCCTTCAAAATTACACAAATGACGCGACTCATACGCGTCCCAATTATTTATAACATAACTGTCGTGTATCTCATTCCCAACCATACTATTATTTAAATAATTGCTAACTCTCATTCCGCTAGTGATTATTATCGTAAATCGGATTAATTTCAATGTAAATTTTCTTCCTTTAATTTAATTTATCCCCAATTATCCATAAAATTAATTATGCATAAAAATACGGGGTATTACAAATGGTATCAGAGCTCTGGATTCAAAGTTCCACTTGGGAGTGACGTAGTGAGGTCGGTAGTGGATTTTTCGACGTCGGTGTTGGTTTGGGCCAGTCATGCTAGTTTTATGATAGTTTAGTTCTTTCCCTCGACGGTAAAGTCAAATGAGTTAGCACGACAAGTAAGTTAGTGCCAAGTGGCTTATGATCTAATTAATTTCTATAAATTGCTTTCACAAATTTTGATTATGTATGTAATAATTTATAGGTTTCCACATAAGCTAGTAAGTGGGGACACTATGGTTTCTGGTGTGAGGTTTTTGTTTCAACCTTCGATGACATAGAGTCTTTGGAGATGATGCCATTAGGCAAGTGGCACCAAATTGTGTATAGTCAACTGTAGAGACTGATAGTTGAAATGTTGTAATTAAAAAAATGAGAAATTATGATTTCAAATTATATGTAATCTTAGGTGTGACACATACAGGAGTCCATATCAATGTTATGATTAGGTAAATCGAATCCTTGGGTTAACACCGTGTTTGATGGATAATTGACAGGATGTTGTCCTTGTGGGAGAATGCCTTAGTGATTGTTAGCATATGAGTATGACACATAAGCCTTGAGTGGGGTCACGAGTGGCAATAAGGAGTAATGTGTTGAAAGTGTTGATTCCGTGGTAAGAACATATTGGTCCCTCTGGTTGTGGGATTGGATTCAGTATATCCCGATTCATGTGCCTTGACTATAATGTAGGTTTGGATAATATTAATGATTGAGGTAACCTAGGAATAAAACTCAATAATCGTGGTGACCAGGTATTAGATAAATGAATTATGATGTTTAAAATAGGACATCTTATGATGTCATTAGGGTGAGCCCCCTCTAGGGTAATACCCGATGCCTTGTGTCCTACCAGAACCTAGAGGTTATAAAATTATGGGTTGTTGATTGTAGTGTGGCATGGGGAAATAAGATCCCTTGTGGCATTCATGGGCATGGGACTTAGTCTTCATAGCTAATACCCGACATCCCTTATCTTACCAATATAAAATATATAATTGTGTTAATTTATAAGTTTGCACATCGTACGAGGTTGCATGAAGAGTTAACTCGGTTATAGTGGCTAATCACTCATTGAGAATATTGGCTTATGAAATCGTATTGAAATTTCCTTGGAAGTATATACTAAGGTTTATCTGATGAGATATTAATGTGAGTTATAGTTATATCCTAGTAATAGTGAATCTGAGGTTGTGTAGCATGGGTCATGGTATGACTTTTGGTTCCTTAAATTAGACGTGTAAGACGTTTAGAGAAATAACTAAGTTGACATCCTCACCCATGAGACATTGAGAATTGTTATTATAATGAATTTTACACAAGTGATGGTAGAACATTGATGATTGCAATACGATTATGTCATATTGACTTGTGACGATGTCTTGGAGTTAATGTTATGGCTTTTGTTTTAAGCATGTGTCATGATGTGACCTTCGAGGACGATTTCGAATGTAGGTTGATCAATTATAGGTGGTGCACCTAGGAGAATTAGGACAGAGTGATATCCATCATGGATTTGGATATATCTTTAGGGATAAAGTGTTAGGCTTGATTATAGCACCAGCGTGTGGTACCTGTATGGTTATTAATGACTCCATTGAAGGAATTTGTTGGGTATGGATGATGCTTGGAAGTCAAGATGACATCAGAATGATTATGATTTGGGATCATGTAGGCGGTGATAAGGGTGGTAGCAACAGTTCAAAAATTAAATGTTTGAAGTTGTGAGCGCGCTTTGTCCCACTTGATAAAAATGATCTCGAAAACTGAGGTTAGCTACCACATGTTGAATTCTTGGAGGCCTAGCTGTGATAGTCAGTAACTAAGGATGAGTGAAAAGAGTAGTAACTTTGCCTTGAAATAAGATCATTATTCTTATCGATGACGAATAGGTAGTGTTAGTTTTGAGGAGGGAAGCCTAGCGTTTCATCTCCCCGAAGAATTTTGTTTTATCTTTCACCTGTTCAGCATGGACGGATGATTTTTGGTAGAACCTGTCAAGGTTAAGGGGCTGGCCAACGATGCATGGCAAGGCCATGGTACTTAACATGTATCTGTGAGAGTTAAGAGCCTTTACCTATAAGTAGTGGCCTCATTATTCGCATATTTAAAATTACCGTCGGAATTAGATTGTTTCCTTTTAGCATGGAGGCCTGAATCATTGCATTTCTCGTGTCTCCTTTGATCCCGATAATGAGAAGTTTTTTTTATCAGTATCGATTCAGGTTAGCGCTACGTAAGCTCAGTAGTGATGCATGTTAGGCCTATTGTGGGTGATGCGTTACGGTATGTGAGTGTGCTATTCTTCAGATGAACCTCTATTTTTCACCGATCTGTGTGTATGCGTGGTCTCACGTTCTTATGTACAATTATATATTTTACTTTATTGCTTTAGGTTAACATGTTTGTTAGTTAACCAATATAACTGGTTACAACTTGGTTGTGTGCCCCAAGGTTGTGACTTAAGGATATTATGAACATTGGAACCGGATAAAATATTAGATGGTAGTGTTGCACTTGGTTCAGGATCTTGGGAATTTAGGATATGATTGCTTATATGTGTTCATATAGTGGTGTTCAGGGTGATCATAGGTCGACATAGGAATCCCATGGGAGATATCGGTTGGGTGGAACCATGTGATAAGGTGACTGTCTTGGAAATCATTAATACGTATGACGAGTAGTGTTGAGGTTGTATCATCCTAGGCTAAGCGTTATCCGAGAATTTATTTGAGGAAATGTAGGTTGTGAATACCAACATAGGAATGATTTGTGTTAATGAATTCATTGGTGACATTACGATGTGTGGCAAGTATCAATAATCTCGAGGTTTTGTTAGATTGGCATGTTAAACACACTTGAGAGAATACATTAGGGTCGTCATGATCGGACTAATAATGATGATTGTTTAAAAGTGAAAGCTTTGGGGAAGACCATAGTATTGAGGATGTCTGGCTTTGGAAACTATTCGTGGATGACTAGAGTATAAATCGTGATAAGCCAAGAATTCGAGGCAAAAATTCCCTAAGGAGGGAAGTTTGTAACACCCCGCCCTGATAATTTAAATAAATAATACATGGATTATATATGATGAAGTATAAATTTATAATTGAAGAGAATTTTATGATTTTTTATGGATTACAGAAGGACTAGTATAAAAGTAAATAAATTATATGTGTCTTTCATGAGAATTAGAAATTTATATGGGGACTTGATGATTATTAGTGGGAAAATTATGGTTAATAGATTAATTAAGCTAAGAAGATTATTGGTTTTAAATCCCATCTATTGTTAAAGTTGGTTTCGGTGTCGCCTCAGCAATATAAGGAAATTGATGGCCAATTATGGAAGTTTAAATTTGGACACAGTTTGGCAAACTAAGGCTCGTCGCTTGAACGACCATTAGTTAGCCGTGAATTATTGCATGAAAGTCCTATGGATGAAGAAAATGTTGGAAGATTATGGGATTTCACAAGGAACTATGACTATTTTTTTTTTTATAATACGAGTGAAATCCGTATATCCCATAATTCGATCCAATATTCGCGTACAAAGAAAATTAGGATATATAAGCATTTATTCGTGATCTCATTGAGGAGAAAGTCGTGTCCTTGAGCTTTGTGAGCACTGAAGATCAATTAGTCGATATTTTCCTGAAACCTTTAGATGCACCTAGATCTAAAGATCTTAGGAAGTCTTTCGGTATTTTCTCCGTTGATTGAGTTCGGGTACTTTATCTAGTAAAGGATATTTATCATGTCCATATCTTATATTCCTATTGCTAGATTATATTATCATTGTATTGATACGTTTTTTAATATATTTTTCAAAATTCCCAAAAGAGTTTTGTTTTATGAATTTTTTTGAAAAATTCAAAACAATTTTTGGTTATTAAGAAAAAGGTTAAAAAATGAAAAATATTTTATTTTGATAAAATTTTTAAAAAAAGACAGAAGGATTTTTGTATTTTCATTTTTTACAGTATATGAATGAACATTTAAGATATTTGGATCACCCCCTGCATTCCACCCATTCACGTAACTTTTTCATAGTGTTTGCAAACATGACTTTGTTTTGTTAGATTGATTAATAATGTGTGGATAATATTTCATTGATCATTGATGATTACTTTCTAAATGACTCTTTGACCTTTATTGCACACGTGCACAAACTTTTTTAACATTGTGCTTACTTATTATGTGTCGAATACGATGTTCTCAAATCAATTCTTCTTAATAACGAACCAAATCAAAAAAGAGATAAGTTGTGATTGTAAGAACCATTGCCCGAAATTTCATTTCCTCAGAACTATTGATATATGTTAAGCAATGGAAAGGGGCTACGAAAGAGGAAAATACTCTTTGCATTAAAAGCCATCATTTGCAAAAATATAAGAACATTAAATAGATTGGAAAGTGAATTCTAATTTATGGTACCATTATCATCCATCATTTACAAAAAGAGCCATCATTTGTGTTAAAAGCCATCATTTGCAAAAAGACCATAAAAAGATTAACGAAATACAAAAATATTAGTGCCAAGCCCATTTATATTATACTAATTGATGCTTCTCTACATATGAGCACTATGATTTATTCAAAATATTTGACAGTGAATTCTAATTTATGCGAGATTTTGAGGGTATTATATAGTAGGAGATTAATGGGTTTGCACAACGGACTTTCTTAAAAAAATTAAATAGATTGGTGGTGTTGTTTTGAAAATCATGACATATTGCATAATTCGAGTCAATTTCATTTGAGTTCAACTTTTACACCTAAGGTTAAATTTGAGTTCCTTCTTTAGAAATATCTTATGACTTCGGGCACCTATGTTATGAATGTTTATGTTGATTTGCCTATGGAAAATGTTCATAAAATTTCATTTAATTTTCACGATTAATATATTTTAGTGTTATTTCATGGTGACTAGAATTTTTTTACCTATATGTACTTTTTATACACTAATTGAAAATTTTAAAAAACTTCAAAAATAGTTGTTTGATAGGGGAGAACACATCATACCTATTGAATTATCATTACATGTGCATTATCTAATATCTTTGTGATGATTTCTTTGCTTCTTCACGTGATTCTTCTTATTCATGTTTAGATTATACTCCTTTGTCGATTATGGACAAAAAGGGGGAGAAAAAATTTGGGGGAGTTTCATTTATTTTTATTTAAAACTCGTACGCGTCATTGTATTTTGATTGTCTCATGTGTGTAGATCATTCCGTCTTGATGATTATTTCAAGGACCACACGAGATGAAGACTTATCAGTTGAAAAGTTATACATTTATGCATTGTTGTTTCTTTATTTGGGAGGGCATTAGTTTTATTAGTCTTAGGGGTCAATTTGGCTTCGATTTGTTTTTTGTATTGGAATAGCCAAAGGTGGAGATTTGTAAGAGTAAGTTTTATAATTACTCAGTTTAGATTTTTATTTGGCTTATCCCTTTACACACCACTGCACTTCATGACTACTTCTACGTATTCGAAGACAAATTTGAAGACATTTGGAAGATTGAATAATCCTTCATCTCAACAATATTCAGAAGAGTTATGGTAGTTTGGTAAAGATTTTATTTTTCTAGCGGTTTTACATTTTTAAGATTTTTCATTTAAAAATATTTTTGGTATAAGATAATATTTGCTAAAATTTGAATCTATATGTGTTTGGTCTAAAATACGAATGAATCCATAGAATCCTCGCATTCTTAATAACCTTTGGAATAATGTTTTTCCGAAGGAGGCAACTAGTTCTAAAATTTTAGGGATGAAAGTCAAAGTTCCCCAAAATATTAAAATGCCCACCCATTTGATAACTGTATTTTAGTGTATCGTCGTTGTCTTCAAAAACCTAGTCTCAAAATCCCTTGAATACCTACAAAACTTGTTAAACAACTGGTATTGCGATAAGTAAGAGTATCCATCCAACTTTCAAGGTGAAACAATTAAGGTGAATGCTTGCAATTTCACTTTTTTATTAATTTTTATTATTATACATATTTGTTTAAAAAAATTCAAGGGAGAATTAACTAATTAACGCAAAAAATATGAAATGACTAAATAACTAAAAATAATATGTAACCGAGTGTGATAAATGTGAGAAGGTCAAGATATGGGATTACATCGTGTGTTCAATTATTTTAATTTCCTAATTTATCTAATTGAAATATTTTGAGATAATATTGAATTGATAATCTAACTATTGCTACAACTATAAATTTTATAGTATCTTTTTCAGAAAATTAATTTAAAATGCCACAACTCTGTAAGATGGATTTATACTCTCTTTATAGAAATCACTCTTTAAGATCGATTTATAAAAAAAAATATGAATCCGATAATCGCAAATTCGAGTTACTATTCAATTTTATAAAAAACCTATCTCTATTTCGATTCAAAAATTAAATATTAAAACAAAATTAATTCATTATCACACGATACGTAAATTAATGTGTGACAGTTAAAAATAAATTTTCCTAGAAATATAACAGTCAACAAAGTTGCTCAATTATAATAACATCCTACGCAATTTCGTCCCACCCCTTGAACATGGTGATTAGCCAAACATTCTCGTGTTAGAATAAACGACAATCAATAAATTATCACAAAATATGACATAAAATTGAGAAAGAGAGGAAGGGAATACAATACACAATTCCCCTTTTCGAATTACATGTCTTGAAATGCGTCTCAATTCTTCCACAATTTTCATCACTTAATCACACAAATAAAAATAAAAACTAAGCCTAAAAATATATTCTAATACTAAACTAATGTTTTTGTATTTTTTTGCAAATTTTTTTATATCCTAAACTGTACATAATATACACTGTTTCTCTCTCTGCAGTCTCACATATATGTGAGTCCTCTTATCTGTGAGTTTTCTAATGAGATTCCCCTTTTAAATGACTTTCCATCCCCTTTTTTCATAGGCCCACGATTTGGTTTTCTTGTAGAGATATTATGGGGATTTTAAAAGCCAAGTCAAAAATCTCTTTCGATAGGCACGTCGATTTATATTTTATTATTCAAGTGGATCTTATTTTTTTTAGAATTTGTTGGCAGGTGGTTCGGAGCTCTAGGTCATGACCAGGTTTCAGCAAGGCATCCAGATTTAAAAGAAATGGGGGTTTTAGGATATAGGGTCGAGCAGGAGGAGGTCACGAGTTGGATTTTTTTTAATTGAGTTGATTGGATCAAACGGGTTTCCGGGTTAATGGTTCGATGGTGGTCTCAGGATCGGAACAGGTAGCCCGGGTAGGATTTGGGAGCTTGGTTTCAGGGTTGGAATGACTTGAAAATGCGGCTATTAGGGTGAAGGTTTGGTCGAGGGTTAATGTCGCCGGCGGGGGGAAGTCGAGTCAAGGGTGTCCGGAGCTGGGGCGGATTAGGTAGGGGATAAGGGTTTGAGAGCAGGTCCGATGGGTTAAGGTGCGTTGGAAGGGTTTGGGCAGATGGGTTAATAGGTTAGTGGGTTAATTAAAATGGGTTTTGGATTTAATTCTTTGGATATTGAGGTAGAAGAGAGAGACCGTGGGTTGGAGAAGATGGTTATTGAGTTGTGTGTGTTGTGGTGTATGGGTGTAGGGTGTGAGTGGGTTTAAAGTGTGTGTGTGTAAGTTGTAAAAAAAATTAAAATAAAATAAAACTAAGACTCAAATAAAAAATTTAAAATTAATAATTCTAAGAAATGAAAATCTAAAAAAATAAATTCCTAACCGAATAATAAAATACTCGAGTAAAATAAAATGCTAATAATAAAACCGAAATAATAAAATCATATCAAATAAAAATAACTAAAAGAAAATAAAATAAAATAAAATACCTAAAAAAATCTAATAGAACACTCTCTTATATATTTAAATAAAAATACATAAAAGTACTCGAGTCACAGACTAAAGACACTTGGACCCTAATGTTTACATCCATATGCTCACAAATAAAATATAAAATAAATCCTAAAAATTGTATACGACTGAAATAAAAATCTAAAATAAAATAAAATAAAATTACAAATTAAATCAACCCGAGGCTCGGGACAAGATAGGGATGGCCTGGGTCGGTGTAGGATTAAGGTTGGTACTGAAATGGGTTTAGGGCATCGGAACACATAAGGGCAAGCTTAAAAATGGACTTCTATCTTCACGGATGCTTTGATTTTCTTCGCTGATCACTTTTAATCGCTACTTTATCGCAATTACACCGAATTAACACAATTTGATATCGTGACATCATATTGACCTGAGAAATAAACAAATACGAATATACGATAATTTTTATTAAAGACGGGTGACTAAAATGCATCTATTTGGGGTATAAAATAGACATTTTTAGGTGCTCATCACACCACCCCCAAACAGAACATTGCTAGTCCTCGAGCAAAAATTAGAGAGAAAACATAAATAAGTAACCAAAAGTGTGCCACTTTCACAGGCAATGGCGATTTCACATAGCATGTCCAACAAGCCGTTAAACCTATAGATTTCCCTACAGGGCGAGTTGTGCCTCGTGAGGTTTGTAGTGAATGTACCCACAAAATTCAAAATTTTATTAAAATTCAGTCTCTGATTTGACGATAAAAAGTTATACAACCCAACTAAAAATAGATATCAAGGAACACCGTGTTCAATTGTAAATTTAAGACATAAAAGCACTTAATACCAAAAGCGTAATCCTTCCTAAAACTCAACATGTGCAGTGTAAGTAAATATTAAGTATAATAAGAGTAATTCCTAGATTGGCTTTAAAATTAATTCTTTGACTTAAATTCTCACTAGATATATCTCTCTGAATCGAACTCTCTAAGAATTGGGTAAGTGTATCTTTCTAGTGTGTGAGGATTAGAGTATATGTAAACAAGTTCAAATGTCTCAAACACTTATAACAAATGGCGGATACTTGAAAGAAATTTTGATCTCATGAAGGAATGCTAATCACTATGTTGAGAATGTCGAGTTATTCACCATATAAACTTCTCGTTTGCTCGAACACAATACTAAGGGTGGAAAATGTCGTTTATGTAAGGGAAAATGGGAAAATGAAATGAAAAGATAATCTGTTAAGGTTTTTGAGAAGAGTGTGTCACACTTTGACTAAATATTGTTTTCATCTTTTGAATTTTTGATCGCATTCTTTCTTTTTCTTCTTTTCTATTTTTTCTTTCTTTCTTTTTCTACTTTTTTCTATTTTTTCTTTTTTTATTGCGATGCATTTTTTCTTTTCATAACACAAATGAAGACAATTTACATTTGAAATTCTAAACACTCTTTTTCTAAAAAAATGATGGGAGTGATGGGAAACGATGTATGGATGGTTATCAGGAATATATGGATAATGGAAATATGGAAAATGGGTGAATGATAATGTGATACGAAAAAATGATAAGTGTATCATAAAAATGTTTTAGTCCTTGGGAAAAACTACAAGACACATATTTCTTATAACTAGAAAGTGATGTCATTCTCAGTGATCATGCCAAAATTGAAAAAATAATGAGACCATGTAATGACTAAATGTAGTACCCAAAGAAAGTTGAGTCAACTTGTGACTCGGAGATACGTAAAAACACTAAAAAGGTGAAAAGATCAAGTCTCACGGGTTTTAAGTCACCACTAGTGATCGTTTAAGGCTCTCTTCAGAATATAGTTACTCTTCCACTTTTGATTGTAAACGTGATAGTGTAAAATTGTCGAGTTAGGAATTCATAGTGCAATAAATCTTTAAGAGGTAGTATTTAATTTTATAGTAAAAGGAGTAATTTTAGGGTTGAACACGGGTATTTTGAGATTTTTAAAAGAAGGTTGATAGGCAATTCATGTCATAAAAATTTATTTTTAACTGTACAAAAAGGAATTTAAAATGATTTTTTATGAATTTTTTTAAAAAAAGGTACGATTTCTATAAATGTTCCACCCCAAACAAAAGAGAACATCTTCCTCGATGTTTAAAACTACATATAAATATTGAAAAGCACAAGGTAGGATAGAGATTACCATAATGAACCGTTAATGAAAATGTACCGCGTGATTTGGCCGAGATGGAACCTGAAGAACAAATGCGACACAAAAATATATACAAGTCTATAAAGCATGTGAAAATCATTGGGTGATGTGAAGCACCACCCCAAATAGGATAAGACTCATATTCAGAAAAAATGAACGATGGGCTGCCTCCCGATAGCGCTAAGTTTAATGTCCTCAACCAGACCGATCGAAACTTACCCATAAAGATAAGAACTATGATAGCACGAGTGGTAGAAAAATGGGGGATTATAATCACCTCCAAATAATATTAAAGCATCAGTCTTGTTGTATAATGGCTACAAGGTCAATGCACTTGTATGGAAAAGTTCATCACTCGATGCAAAGCATTGGTGGACCATGGGTGGGTGGGAATAAGGGTAAGGGTGAGGATAAAGAGGCACCAGTCACAGGCCTAATTGAGCGTAAAGGTGAGGGAAACAAGGGCCCTATAAGGATGATGCTCTATTTGGCGAGGAAGGCGAAATGGTTTGGAAAGTGGAATGGGGTGGGCCTCAGAGAAACTGCATGACCGTTCTATAAATGGAAGATGATAATGGTCACTCCGTGACAAGTCAATGAGCTAACGAAAATAACAATCACCATGACAAATGAGTGGTAGGCATGTAAGGACAAACTTTGTGTCACGTATGGTGAGAGTAGCATAAATACAGGCATGGATAGTGGGATTGATGAAAAATGCACAAATGGGATCGTGGAGCACTAGGGTGGAGGGTGGGATTTGGTAAGGATATAAATGCATAAGTGGAAATATATGAGGTGCAATAGCATGGTCCAAACTAGGTGGGGGGAGAGACACACTCCTCACGAGGGTCAGAGTAATCCTCAAGGGCACTCATAGGAGGAGGTGTGAAAGTAAACGATGGAATGATCAACTTATCTAACTTAAAGGCGCCATCCGAGGTGGTGGAAAAATCTAACGACGCATCCAAATATGAGATAGAAGAATAAACATTAATATATGACTCAACGGGAGCAAATCATGGTGGTATAAACCATCTCGAATTGAATCTGAGGACAGTGGGAAGAACTCACATCCAGTGCTAACCTAGAATGAATTGTTTCGTTGGGAACACACAAGAAAGGACCAAAAGGTGTAAACTCGAGCATAAATATGGAATCTGTGGAAGGGGAAATGCAAACCTCAATGGTGAGTTCAAGAGGATAGGGCGGAGTGGTATTAGTCTCACAATCATTGGATATGTCAACACAATTTTTAACTTGGGGCCCGAACCACTGGGTGGCCTCAACTTCGAGATTCTCAGGATAATAGGGTTGGTCACACTCAAAATCAGTGGCACAAGATCACACATCATCATTCCATGCGAGTGCAACAATGGGTTGACTTGGGGTGAAATTCGACTCATTCGCACACTCAAATTCATTTAACCTTTGTTTAAACCGTTGAAGGACTTCATTTTGAGATTTAAGAGTGTGCTTGTTTTCGAGGAAGAACTTTTACAAGATCATCTCGAGCGCGGATGAGCATGATGGTGGTGAAGTGGTGGCAGTTGGAGGTGGTGGACACAACTCGCTATAGACACTAGGATACAGAGAATACTCATATGAAGTGGGATGAATAGGGACATGTTCATCATACACAAGAGATTCATTATTGTGAGAGATAAAAGGGTGATCATCATGAGGAGCAAAGTAAGGGGAATGATCGAACTAAGGTGCACGAGGTTACGATGACAATTATTGGAAATAATAAGGATCCACAACATGGGGTTGGGATTCATAACGCATAGAAGGGTGGTTAGGCCTCCCTAAATTGTGTGGGTTCTCATATCCCTTGGTAGTGGATATGTCGTGACAATACACCGAGGGTTTCCAAAATAATGTCCTATGGATACAAGTGAGCCATGGTGGTTCAGATGGATAGGGAAGATATGGACACTCATGGGACAAGTAGTCGATAAGAAAGTAGTGGGTGCACGATGAAGCATTTAATGGCTTGACACTCATTACCGGAGGCGGTGGAATATGAGATGTGTGCGTGGATGATGCCAGAGTAGCAACTGTGGGTGTGAGAGAGTTGAAGCCATGAAGTAAATTATGGAGGTTCGACTCGGGATCAACTGTAAACAAGCTTCGAGAGAATGGGAAGTGGCCAAAGTATTCCAGTAAAGGAAATTCTCCGGCCATGACGAGAGGTATATTTTTTGAATTTTAAATATTTTTCAAAAGGAAAGAAAGCTTTTTGAAAATAAGAAAAGGAAAATATTTTTGGCATTTGGAATATTGAAAGAGAAAGAAAATCTTTTTGGGATTTTTAGAGATATTTTTAACAAATGAGGAGAATATTTTTGGGATTTTTCGAAAAAGCGGAGAAAATGGACTTTTTTTGAAACTTAAAAGGACGGAGCATAAAATAGACTACCAAAAGAGACGAATACGTATGAGCAAAGAAAAAATCCTAACAATCACGTAACCAATTATTATCTTCAATTAAGTGATTGGGTAGTCAATTTTTAATTAGTCCACGGGAGAGAAAAACACGGAGCTGTACGTTGCCTTTGAAAATATTATGCTCCCACTTTCTTCCCGAGAGGAGAAGAGGCTTACTAGTTAAGGCTCACCACACTAGCTACTACAACGATCGACTATCCAGTACCTCGCTAGGGAAAGCACAAACTATTTTTACAGGGTGGCCTCACTTAAAACCCAGTTTCCCTAGACAAGAGTCTTAAGAATGTCAATTGAAGATTTGCATGGGTGGAAAGGACTCACTAGAGTATCCTTCAAGTGTCTTGTTCCAAAAGGGTCCTAATGAACACCGATCCTAATGGGCTTTCTAGTTGATTGATTTTAATTTAAGAGATAGCACGGGTAACAAGCAAATGGATAAGTGATCGAGTGGGTGATGAAATCCCAACTCGTTGCCATGATCGGGTTTAGGTATTAGGTAGATTAATTCACTAAACCATTCAATTTAAAAGTGATGCAAAAATGAAAAGCACACAAGAGCAAGTAATCACACTTAAAATGAACTCGCGTATAGGAGATTGGCAAGGGATAAAGAAATGTACCTCCCATGATTTTTATACACGTGGGGTGAAGATCGAGTTGAGTCGACCGGGGGGAAGCTCGCCTAAATTCAGTCATCCCCCAGAGTCCTACAGACCCAAAATAGAGAAGCTTCAAATTTCCACTCGAATGGCGCTCTCTCTCTATATTGTCCCATTTCCCTTTTTTATTTTTTTAATAAATAATTATTACAAAACAATCGGTGTCAAAATGCACCCAAATAAATACTAGGCCTTAATAATACTATACAACCAGTCTAAGGAGGAGGGAGGAGGGATAACAAAAACTAAAAAAAAATTACAAGTCTTCAACTTTGTCTCCATGTCCAGAAAGCAGCAATGACATCATTCGATAATTGGCTTTTAGCATATCGTCATTGTCTTCAAAAGCCTAATCTTAAAATCTCTTGATACCTACAAAACTTGTTAAACACCGTGTATTTCGGTAAGTACGGGTATTAATCCAACATTCAAGGTGAAACAATTAACGTGAATGCTTGCAATTTCATTTTTTTATTAAAATCTTTTTTTTTTACCTTTTATTTTTATATAATTTTTGAAAACAATTTCAAGGGAGAATTAACAAATTAATGCTAAAAATATGAAATTACTAAATAACTAAAAATAATATGCAAACTAGTGTGATAAATGTGAGAAGGTCAAGAGATGGGATTACACCACATGTTCAATTATTTTAATTTCATAATTTATCGAATTGAAATATTTTGAGATAATATTGAATTGATTATCTAACTCTCGTTACAATTATAAATTTAATAGTATATTTTTTAGACAATTAATTTAAAAATTCCACAACTATGCAAGACGGATTTATGCTCTCTTTAAAGAAATCACCCGCTAAGATCGATTTGTAAAAAAAATTTGAATTCGATAATCGCAAATCTTAATTAATATCTAATTTTATGAAAAAACTATTGTATTAAAACAAAATTAATTCACTATCTCTCGATATGTAAATTAATGTGTGGAAGTTAAAAATAAATTTTCCTATAAATATAACAATCAACAAAATTACTTAACTAAACTAATATCCTACGCAGTTTCATCTCACCCCTTGAACGGAGTGATTAGCCAAACATTCTCGTGTTAGAATAAACAACAATCAATAAATTATTACAAAATATGACATAAAATTGAGAAAGAGAGGAATGAAATACAATACACAAGTACCCTTATCAAATTACATGTCTTGAAACGCTTCTCAATTCTCCCACAATTTTCACCACTTGATCACACAGATAAAAATAAAAACTAAACCTAAAAATTTATTCTAATACTAAACTAATTTTTATATTTTTTTGCAAATCTTTTTATATCCTAAATTGTACATAATATAAAATGTTTATGTCTCTGCAGTCTCTCCTATATGCGAGTCCTCTTATTTGTGAGTTTTATGATTAGATTCCCCTTTTAAATGACTTTCCATCCCTTTTTTTAAAGTCCTGCGATTTGGTTTTCTTGTAGAGATATTTTGGGGATTTTAAATGCCAAGTCAAAACTCTCTTTATGTAGCCACGTAAGTTTATCGTTTATTTGGCAAGTGACTACTATTTTTTTGGAATTTGTTGGCAGGTGGTTCGAAGCTCTGGGTCACGATCGGGTTTTAGCAAGGCATCCGAGTTTAAAAGAAATCAGGGTGTCCGGATATAGGGTCGAGCAGGAGGAGGTCACGGGTTGGATTTTTTTTTAGTTGAGCTGGTCGGAGCAAATCGGTTTTCGGGTTTATTATTCGATGGTGGTCTCGGGATCGGAACAAGTAGCTCGGTAGGATTTGGGAACTTGGTTTTAGGGTTAGAATGACTTGAAAACGAGACTGTCGGGGGAAAGGTTTGGTCGAGAGTTAATGTCGCTGGTGTGACACCCCGACTAATTAAATACCGGGTAGCTACTCCTTTATTAAATTAAATCAAAATGCCAAGTTGGCTCAGTCAATAACATCACTGTCGAAAACATTTTATTATTACTAACCACCTAGCATTTAAAAAGTAAGTTGTCAAATTTTAATTAAAGTTTGATTAACATGCAATAAAAGATTTAAAGCAAGAATACTATCACCATTCACCATAACGAAATAATAGAATAGCCATCACATGATATAAATAAATCCGGAGGAAAAACTCCTCACAACAAATCCCACAACTGAAATAAGTAACGAAATACTGAATACTGAATTAATACATGCCAAAGTCTGAAAAACTGAAATGGAAATGTCTCTAATAGAATTTGGGCAACATGCCCTACAAGTGAGGAATACTGAACATGGAATCCAAATGATAGAAGCGACTAAAAGCAATTCCCTGTAACTTCCACAAACAGCTACAGCTCGTCATCGGAATGAGAATCCTATGCGTGGTGTCCTTGTGGCTGGGCACCTAAAATGGTTTTAAAAGAAAATAGATTTGAAAGCAAATGGGTCAGAGCCCGAATGTGGAGATATTTTAAAAACCTGCAAGTGCTTTAAAAACATTTAAAACATTAAATGCAAAGTACATGTTAGGACGTGCACTCACATTAAATTCTCACCTCTCGACTAAATGTGCACTCCTAACGTAAGTACCCATCTAAAATGACACTAATCCCTAGCTAAGTGACATCATATCTAGCTAGACTGTCATAGGTTCTACTCTTATTACTCGGTTCCCATTTACATTATAACGATCTCATTTAAATAGGGGCTTAACGTAAATTCAGTTTCTCCCATAAAAGCAACACAACTCATTATAGATTATCCCTTTTATATTTCCCAAATTTATACACACAATACCATATGAAAGTTCCCATAATAAAGTGTATATTTTCCACAACATAAATATACAATATAAGCACCCCGAGACTAAGCTGCGGTGCACACATACTCTGCTATCCATCCCTGTACATCATGTACATAAGGATCACATATTCCGAATCTCTCAGGAATAGTTCACAGATAACAACATGACAAATAATGGAGGCGAACACAGTCACATCACATGGGTCACGCACATACCTACGCTCCCACGATCAGCAGATTTATTAACATCCCAATAAGTCCTTCTCTGACCTATGTTCATCGAGGTAACCAGTCTAAATCCGGGCAACACAAGGATTAGAGGGCCCTAAGCGAACCCAAACCTCCCGTGATAGCAAGTATGGTAGGTATGTCATACACAGAAAATCAATACATATATACTAAGTATGCACACGTCTTAGTAATCACCATAATATATTGGTACATATCTCTTCTCGTACTGACATATAATACTACACCATTTATATGTTCCCGGTTAATATAATTAATTAGGCCGTCAATATCTCACATCATAATAGACACTCACGTCCTACTTCACATTTTCCCCTAGGTTCAAACTACACTTCTAGGTTTGACTCCTCATAATATCCTAAACATCCCAAATATATCAATCACTCATCAAGGAAAGGCTATCTCTACCTATACACAAGGTTACTGGGCACTCGGGATCAAAACAGGCTGAAAAGCCTAAACTGTCAACTCGTTCGAAGTCTCGTTCGAACGAGGCTGTTCGAACGAGACTTCGTTCGAACGAACTGAGTCTTCTAACGAGATCTCGTTCGAACGAAGTGGGCTTTCTAATGAGATCTCGTTCGAACGATCTTATCGAACGAACTTCACCCTCGTTAGAAGTCAATGGTCAACTCGTTAGAAGCTCGTTCGAACGAGCTCGTTCGAACGACCTGGGTAGGTCTTCTAACGAGTGGCCAGATTCAAGCCCAGAATTTTCTACTCGTTTTTCACCAATTTCTACTCCTCAATTCTCCTCTAAAATTCGTCCCAACAATGTTTTAAGGTCTCTAATCAATCCTAAACATATCAAGGTCACATACTAACGTGTTTTAAGGGAATAATTCATCCTAAACATCACCAAATCACAAGTCCCATCACTTTTCCCCAATTTTTCAAGAACATAAACCCTAAGATTATAAATCATCAATTTCCAGAAATAAATCCGTTTTTATAACACATAAACTTATGATTATCTTAATTCGATCTTCCAATAACATTTCTACATGCAAACCTATCTCCAAAATTTATTAACAACTCCAGTTTCATGGGTTTTCAATTATCTCCCAATTAATTATGATAATTGGATAGTCTAAGCATGGAAGAAGCATTTACTGCATAAAAACGTAAATTAAACCACTAGCCTTGATTCAATCTCAGATTTTGATGACGATTTGATGAAGCTCTCTCTCTCTCTCTCCAAGCTTTTCTCCTCTATCTCTCTCTTTCCAAGCTTTCTTCTCCAATAGCTATGGTGGCTAGGGTTTGTTTTGGAAAAAAATTAGAAACCTAAATTCTAATAACCTACGTAGCCTATTGGGTTAACATGGGTTGGTTAGTGGTTTAGTGGGTCAAATCCACATCAGATATAATTTACTAATTTTCGTCACTTTTAATTCCCAAAAATACAAAATTACCAAAATACCCTTTATGTTGCCGATATGGCCTAAAAATACCCCGGGACCCAAACTAAACCCCCGGCTAGTGTTTTCTGACTATCTCGACCCTTCCGGACTCGTTGGCGCACTCAAAACGACCATACGGTTAATATAATTTAAATTCACTTTTATGATTAAAATAATTATATCTTGACGCGACTATCTCACGCGTCCCAATAAAATGTCCAAATTGCCGTATATCAATCTCACGACAAATTTCATAATTCAATATTCATATATCATCATATATACTCAATATAGTCAAATACCAACTCACATCTCGCTAGTATTTTTTTCGGATTAATTCCTAATTAATTCTCATTTAATTAATTAATCCCAAAAAATAAATATCGCCAAAAATACGGGGTATTACATACTTCCCCCCTAATAACAGAATTTTGTCCCGAAATTCAGAACTAGAAAGTACCTGATAAAAAAAACTCTGGATGACGTTCGCGCATCTCATCCTCGCGTTCCCATGTGGACTCCTCGACATTGTGATGTCGCCATTGAACACGCACTAACGAAACTATCTTTGACCGCAGCTTCCTCTCACTTCGGTCCAAAATAGCAATTGGCCCCTCCTCGTAGGAGCTATCAGGATGTAGATCAATCTCCTCCAAAGCGATGTGAGAATGAGACAAATCGTCCCTGAGATATTTCCTTAGCGAGGAAATATGAAACACATCGTGAATCCGGTGTAAATGCTCCGATAACTCGAGTCTATACGCAACTGGTCCAATCCGCTCAATAATAGGAAACAACCCCACATACCTCGGTGCCAACTTCCCCTTCTTCCCGAAACACATAATCCCCTTCATAGGAGATACTCTGAGCAAAACCTGGTCCCCCACTTGGAACACCCTGAAAGATCTCTTCGCATCAGCATAACTCTTCTGCCGGTCTTGAGCTACCTGAATGCGACTCCGAATCAACTCAATCCTTGCCGAAGTATCCTGAATCACTTCCGAACCAAGTAGTTTGTTGTCCCCCACCTCTAACCAACATGCTGGGGAACGACAAGGCCTACCGTACAACGCCTCAAATGGAGCCATGCCAATAGTGAACTGGTAGGAGTTATTATAAGAAAACTCTACCAGTGGAAGGTATTGCTCCCATTCACCTCCAAAGTCAATAATGCACATGCGTAGCATGTCCTCCAACATCTGATTTGTGCTCTCGGTACTCAACCGCAATTCCGTGCCCATGGCCTCCTGGAAACTCTCCCAAAACCGCGAAACAAATATCTTGTCTCTGTCAGACACGATATTTAGGGGCACACCGTGAAGTATCACAATCTCTGAAATGAAGAGCTGGGCATACTGTCCCGTAGTGTAGTCAGTCCTTATGGGTAAAAAGTGAGCGACTTTGGACAATCTGTCCACAATTACCCAAATGGAGTCGTGACCCCTCTGCGACGTAGGCAACCCCGTGATAAAGTCCATGGATATGCTCTCCCACATCCACCTCGGAACCTCCAACGGCTGTAGAAGTTATGTCGGTCTCTGATGATCCACTTTTACTAGCTGACAAGTGGTGCATTTCGAAACAAACACAGCGATATCTCTCTTCATACCGCTCCACCAATACTGGCGTCTCATGTCTTGGTACATTTTGTCCCCTCCGGGATGTACCGCGAACCGTGAGCCGTGCGACTCTGCCATCACCTCGTTTCGCAATTCCGCCCCTTCTGGAACCACCAATCTCCCATTGAAGCGTAATCCCCCGTCTGAGCTAACGGTATAGGACTCGGCTCCCTCTGCTAGTAATCGAACTATCTGCTCCTGACAGAACGAGTTATTAGCCTGTGCCCGTACTACCTTCGTGACAATCTGCGGTGTAACGGTCATCACAGACATGAAAGATCGGGCCACTACATCCTGGTGTCCCAACTCCTTCCACTTTGCCTTCCACACCCCTGCCATCTCATCTGCTGGCCTACGGCTCAACGCGTCTGCTACCACGTTAGCCTTACCCAGGTGATACTGGATATCGAACTGGTAGTCCTTCACAAACTCAAGCCACCTCCTTTGCCGCATGTTCAACTCCTTCTGCGTGAACAGGTACTGTAGGGACTTGTGGCCGTGAACAATTGGAACTTCTCCCCCAAAAGGTAGTGCCTCCAAATCCGTAGGGAAAATACCACTGCCGCCAACTCCAAATCATGCGTGGGGTAATTCTTCTCATGAGGCTTAAGCTTACGGGAAGCATAAGCTATGGCCTGTCTCTCCTGCTGCAATACACCTCCAAGTCCTTGCAAAGACGCATCGGTGTAAACCAAATACTCAACTCCCGGTCTTGGCAATGCTAACACAGGTGCTGAGGTTAATTTGTCCTTTAACTCATCAAATGCCAACTGACAGGCATCACTCCAAATGAATGGCACACCTTTACGAGTCAGATATGTCAAAGGACCTGCTATCTTCGAAAATCCCCAAATGAACCTCCTGTAGTATCCTGCTAGGCCCAAGAAACTACGAATCTTAGTCGGTATCGTGGGCTGTCCCCACTCCCTCACCGTGGATACCTTCCCCGAATCAACAGATATCCCCCGGTCGGAAATAATGTGTCCTAAAAACTGGACCTCCTTCAACCAAAACCCGCATTTCTCAAACTTTGCATACAGTTCGTTCTGACGCAGCGTCTGTAAAACCTGCCTCAAATGTTCGGCGTGCTCCTCCTCTGTCTGGGAGTAAACCAGAATATCATCGATGAAGACAATGACAAATTGATCTAGGAAATCCCTGAACACTCTGTTCATCAAGTCCATAAACACTGCTGGAGCGTTGGTCAAACCAAAAGTCATAACCCGAAACTCGTAAGAACCATATCTCGACAAGAACGCGGTCTTCGATACATCCTCCTCCCTGATACGCAACTGATGGTATCCCGATCTCAAATCAATCTTCGAGAAGAAAGAAGCTCCTCTCAACTGGTCGAATAAGTCATCGATTCGAGGCAACGGATACTTATTCCGTATCGTGACCTTATTCAACTCTCGGTAGTCCACACACAATCTCAGTGAATCATCTATCTTCTTCACAAACAAAACTGGAGCGCCTCAAGGTGAGGTACTCCTGCGAATAAAGCCCTGACCTAACAGCTGCTCTATCTGATCTCGTAGCTCTCGCATCTCTGCCGGAGCCATACGGTACGGTGCATGCGTTATAGGTCTCGTATCTGGCAATAGGTCTATAACAAAGTCTATCTCTTGACTGGGGGGTAGGCTTAGTATCTCCTAAAACACATCAGAATACTCCCTGACATCTGGGATCGAATCTAAAGGAATCAGAACCTCCTTAGAGGTATCCTCCTCTAGGTAATACAAATGAGCGGTCGAGCCTCCCTCTGGGCGAGGCATCGCCACTACAAACATCTCTTGCCCCGGAATGGCAAAAACAATGCGACCGCTGAAGCAATCAATCATGGCTCTATAATCAGTGAGCCAATCCATACCGATAATCACATCGTGAACATGTATATCTAATACCAACATATCTGCAGGTAATACCAGACTACCAATCTCTACCCCCCACTCCCCGGCATATAAAGAAAATAAGTGACCCATTCCCCAATAGTGAGTCGACACACGTCACTATGCTCTCCGCTGTGGCTAACAACCCTAAAGCCTTCGCGAAATGTGTAGCTATAAAACAATGTGTAGCCCTCGTATCAAACAATACCCGACCCATAGTGCCATGGATAGGAAACGTACCCTCAATCGCGGGCGGTGCCTGTGGAACTGCTGCCTGGTGGACGTTATAGACACGTCCATACTGTAGCTGCCCCTACTGAGATGGGACTGCTGGAATGGGTGGCAATGCTGCCATCTGTGGCGGTGCAGGGAGAGTGGTGGGAAACATAGGCCTCTGCGGCTCCTGGCGAGCATCCTGCTGCTGCTGCTGTGGGGCCCTGCCCCTATCAGGACAATCCTGTCGTTTATGGCCAGTCTTGCCACAAACATAACACTTCCCTGGGAAGTTCCCTCCTCTATGCCCCTGCGGTCCCCGGCCCGGGTGGCCTTTACCGTTCCTCCCTTGCCCTGCTGGCCCTACTGAAACTGCTGCCCATTCTGGCCCTGATGGCCGTTTGGACCCTGATGGCCCTGACGGAAACCTCCCTGTCTGTGCTTGTAATTCCCTGATCTGAACCTCTTCTGATCCCCCTGCTGAGAACCCTGCTCACCCTGTGTCTGCCCCTGAACAGATTGTGCCCCACCGGCACCATGTCCTCCAGTCCTGCCCTGATGGATAGACTCTCGCGATCTCTTGCCCTCAGCCATATGAAAGCGGTGATCCTGGCAGTGTAACAAAGCAGCGTTAACCAGATCAGAATAAGCGGCCAACGAAAGGTTCCCTAACAGATGCTGACGGATCCTCCATGTCAACCCGTCGGTGAATTTCTCAATCTTCTTCTTTTCTGTTGGTATCTCATCCGGAACGATATTCAACAGATTCGTGAACTCGACCTCATACTCGGCCACGGTCTTACCCTCTTGCTTCAGATTCATCAGTTTCCTCCTCATTTCCGTGTGAACAGCTGACGGAAAGTACTTGCGGTCGAACCGCACCCAAAAGTCCTGAATAGTGAGAGTATCCCTCTCCTCCACGGTGGTAATAGACTCCCACCACAGCAGTGCAGATCCAACTAGCTTGAAAGTAGCTAGCACCTGCTTCTGAACGTCCGTGCACTCATACATCCTCAAGTGCCTCTGCATATCCTTCCTCCACTGGCTCGAGACTACCACATCTGAGCTACCTACAAACTCTGGCGGATGCGCTTTCTGAAAAGCGTCACGTACACGTTCCCAGGCAGACTAGAATGCATTTGCCTGTACTGGTGCGGCAACCGGCGCCTGAGGTGGTGCCTGCTGAACTACGGCAATTGCGGCATTTACCGCTTGGGCTACAATGGCTGCAACCTCAGCGGCGTTCATCATGCCCTGAACTGGAGCGGGCTGGGGTTTGGGCGTTGCATCCCTGGGAACTCGTCGTGCACGTCGTGGAGGCATCTGAAATAAGAATAAAGTTTATAAGTTCACAGTTTATAAACTTAAAATAGCTGAAGAATGAAGTATACACAAAAGAGTACAACAGTCCTAAAATATAGGGCTCTATATCAAAGAAAACTTAGCGGAAACATAATAGCCGTACAGATCCTAAAGGACACTAGAACCTGATGCTCTGATACCACCTGTGACACCCCGACTAATTAAATACCGGGTAGCTACTCCTTTATTAAATTAAATCAAAATGCCAAGTTGGCTCAGTTAATAGCATCACTGTCGAAAACATTTTATTATTACTAACCACCTAGCATTTAAAAAGTAAGTTGTCAAATTTTAATTAAAGTCTGATTAACATGCAGTAACAGATTTAAAGCAAGAATACTATCACCATTCACCATAACAAAATAATAGAATAGCCATCACATGATATAAATAAATCCGGAGGAAAAAATCCTCACAACAGATCCCACAACTGAAATAAGTAACGAAATACTGAATACTGAATTAATACATGCCAAAGTCTGAAAAGCTGAAATGGAAATGTCTCTAATAGAATTTGGGCAACATGCCCTACAACTGAGTAATACTGAACATGGAATCCAAATGATAGAAGCGACTAAAAGCAATTCCCTGTAACTTCCACAAACAGCTACAGCTCGTCATCGGAATGAGAATCCTATGCGTGGTGTCCTTGTGGCTGGGCACCTAAAATGGTTTTACAAGAAAATAGATTTGAAAGCAAATGGGTCAGAGCCCGAATGTGGAGATATTTTAAAAACCTGCAAGTGCTTTAAAAACATTTAAAACATTAAATGCAAAGTACATGTTAGGACGTGCACTCACATTAAATTCTCACCTCTCGACTAAATGTGCACTCCTAACGTAAGTACCCATCTAAAATGACACTAATCCCTAGCTAAGTGACATCATATCTAGCTAGACTGTCATAGGTTCTACTCTTATTACTCGGTTCCCATTTACATTATAACGATCTCATTTAAATAGGGGCTTAACGTAAATTCAGTTTCTCCCATAAAAGCAACACAACTCATTATAGATTATCCCTTTTATATTTCCCAAATTTATACACACAATACCATATGAAAGTTCCTATAATAAAGTGTATATTTTCCACAACATAAATATACAATATAAGCACCCCGAGACTAAGCTGCGGTGCACACATACTCTGCTATCCATCCCTGTACATCATGTACATAAGGATCACATATTCCGAATCTCTCAGGAATAGTTCACAGATAACAACATGACAAATAATGGAGGCGAACACAGTCACATCACATGGGTCACGCACATACCTACGCTCCCACGATCAGCAGATTTATTAACATCCCAATAAGTCCTTCTCTGACCTATGTTCATCGAGGTAACCAGTCTAAATCCGGGCAACACAAGGATTAGAGGGCCCTAAGCGAACCCAAACCTCCCATGATAGCAAGTATGGTAGGTATGTCATACACAGAAAATCAATACATATATACTAAGTATGCACACGTCTTAGTAATCACCATAATATATTGGTACATATCTCTTCTCGTACTGACATATAATACTACACCATTTATATGTTCCCGGTTAATATAATTAATTAGGCCGTCAATATCTCACATCATAATAGACACTCACGTCCTACTTCACATTTTCCCCTAGGTTCAAACTACACTTCTAGGTTTGACTCCTCATAATATCCTAAACATCCCAAATATATCAATCACTCATCAAGGAAAGGCTATCTCTACCTATACACAAGGTTACTGGGCACTCGGGATCAAAACAGGCTGAAAAGCCTAAACTGTCAACTCGTTCGAAGTCTCGTTCGAACGAGGCTGTTCGAACGAGACTTCGTTCGAACGAACTGAGTCTTCTAACGAGATCTCGTTCGAACGAAGTGGGCTTTCTAATGAGATCTCGTTCGAACGATCTTATCGAACGAACTTCACCCTCGTTAGAAGTCAATGGTCAACTCGTTAGAAGCTCGTTCGAATGAGCTCGTTCGAACGACCTGGGTAGGTCTTCTAACGAGTGGCCAGATTCAAGCCCAGAATTTTCTACTCGTTTTTCACCAATTTCTACTCCTCAATTCTCCTCTAAAATTCGTCCCAACAATGTTTTAAGGTCTCTAATCAATCCTAAACATATCAAGGTCACATACTAACGTGTTTTAAGGGAATAATTCATCCTAAACATCACCAAATCACAAGTCCCATCACTTTTCCCCAATTTTTCAAGAACATAAACCCTAAGATTATAAATCATCAATTTCCAGAAATAAATCCGTTTTTATAACACATAAACTTATGATTATCTTAATTCGATCTTCCAATAACATTTCTACATGCAAACCTATCTCCAAAATTTATTAACAACTCCAGTTTCATGGGTTTTCAATTATCTCCCAATTAATTATGATTATTGGATAGTCTAAGCATGGAAGAAGCATTTACTGCATAAAAACGTAAATTAAACCACTAGCCTTGATTCAATCTCAGATTTTGATGACGATTTGATGAAGCTCTCTCTCTCTCTCTCCAAGCTTTTCTCCTCTATCTCTCTCTTTCCAAGCTTTCTTCTCCAATAGCTATGGTGGCTAGGGTTTGTTTTGGGAAAAAAATAGAAACCTAAATTCTAATAACCTACGTAGCCTATTGGGTTAACATGGGTTGGTTAGTGGGTCAAATCCACATCAGATATAATTTACTAATTTTCGTCACTTTTAATTCCCAAAAATACAAAATTACTAAAATACCCTTTATGTTGCTGATATGGCCTAAAAATACCCCGGGACCCAAACTAAACCCCCGGCTAGTGTTTTCTGACTATCTCGACCCTTCCGGACGCGTTGGCGCACTCAAAACGACCATACGGTTAATAGAATTTAAATTCACTTTTATGATTAAAATAATTATATCCTGACGCGACTGTCTCACGCGTCCAAATAAAATGTCCAAATTGCCGTATATCAATCTCATGACAAATTTCATAATTCAATATTCATATATCATCATATATACTCAATATAGTCAAATACCAAGTCACATCTCGCTAGTATTTTATCCGGATTAATTCCCAATTAATTCTCATTTAATTAATTAATCCCAAAAAATAAATATCGCCAAAAATACGGGGTATTACAGCTGGCAAGGGTAAGTTGGGTCAAGGCTATCCGGAGCTAGGGGAGGATTAGGTAGGTGATAAGGGTTTGAGAGCGGGTCCGATGGGTTAAGGTAGGTTAAAGGGGTTTGGGTGGATGGGTTAATAGGTTAATGGATTAATTAAAATGGGTTTTGGAGTTGATTCTTTGGATATGGAGGTAGAAGAGAGAGAACGTGGGTTAGATAAGATGGGTGTGGAGTTGTGTGTGATGTGGCGTATGGGTGTAGGGTGTGACTGGATTTAAAGTGTGTGTGTGTAAGTTGTAAAAAATAAAATAAAAATAAAACTAAGAGTCAAATAAAAAATTTAAAATTAATAATTCTAAAAAAATGAAAATCTAAAAATATAAATTCCTAACCTAATAATAAAAGACCCGAGTAAAATAAAATGATAATGATTAAACTAAACTAAACTAATAAATCAAATCAAATAAGAAAAACTTAAAGAAAATAAAATAAAATACCTAAAAAAAAATCAAATAAAACACACACATATATTTACATAAATATATATAAAAATACTCGACTCACAGACTAAAGACACTCGGACCCTAATGTTTACATCGATATGCTCACAAATAAAATATAAAATAAATCCTAAAAATTGTATATGACTCAAATAAAAATCTAAAATAAAATAAAACAAAATAAAATAAAATTACAAATTAAATACACCCGAAGCTCGGGACAAGATAGGGATGGTCTGGGTCGGTGTAGGATTAGGGTTGGTACTCAAATGGCTTTAGGGTGTCAGAACACATAAGGGTAAGCTCAAAAAGGGACTTATGTCCTTACGGATGCTTTGATTTTCTTCGTTGATCGCTTTTAACCGCTACTTTGTCACAATTACACCAAACTAGCACAATTTGATACCGCGACATCGTATTGACCTGAGAAATAAACAAATACGAACATAAGGTCATTTTTATTAAAAACAAGTGATTAAAATTCATCTATTCGGGGTATAAAATAGACACTTTTGGGTGCTTATCACCCACTGACTAATGAAACGACTTCTTAGAGAATGATGTCAGGGAGGAAAAACTAAAATGAGTGTTTAAGAAATGATCTTAATTGATTAAAAACAAGGTTGATCCCATAAACTCAGAGCAAAATCTCATGATGATATCAAGGGTGAATGGGCAGAACGGACCAAGTGGGCTCCAAAAGAAGGTAAAGAATCTAACCAGATCAACATGTACTTGCATGCACGACTGGGTAAACGGACCAATAAATTCCCAAAAAAATTGGCATAAGCTTTAGTGAGTTTGAATTCAGTTATCATATATATACACGTTATAATATTGCTATTGTTAAAATTGTATTCCTAAATATAATATTATGTTAAGAAAATGCTAGAGGGCATGTCCAGTAGTCAGTCTGAGTGCAACCCCAACGACATTCAATCAAATGCCCTAATGAAGGTGTTTGGAAGGGACCATAAGGGGAAGACAAGAGATGAGGGCTCATGTATGCCAAGTACTAGATTATATCTTAATGCACCTTTATTAAATGAGATATTTTCAATGAGTGGTGGGGTGGCGAGGGGGTTGAAAGAAGGTGCCAAGATGAAATGAGAGGTGTCTCAACTTTAAAAGGACAAGGCACTCCTAACGAGTGATATCCACAAGTCTTAAGTCAACAATAGGGTTACCCCATTCAGATGCCTAGAAAATACCCTTATCCTCCCGTGGAACATTTCCTTACCAAATGCCTCATCACGAACCATTCCCTTCTCAAATAATTACACCTAAAACATTTTGTGCATCATCGTCATCCACCCACGCTAACTTTGGTGAGGCATATTATATACAAAACTTGGACCGATACCAAGGTTATTGGCACATGCGCTCTCATTTCTTTAATTATCGAAATACATGTCCATAATCGGCCTTTGGTGATGGGTGAAGCTTAAATTTTGGTAGATAAAATATACTCTGGTTGTGGAGATGAGCATGCATACGTTGACCATGGCGAAAGTCCATTGTTCTCAAATTATGCAAATTATTTTAGTACTTGGCCAGTTACTTTATCGATCAAGCCTCCACATTGAACAATGTTTTCTTTTTGAAATATTTTATAATATTTTAATGAATTTCGTTTTTAATATATATTTCGTTTGAATGAATTTTCTTTGAATAAATTTTCTTGTAATATTTCTATTTGATCAAGTTAAATGGATTTACTTTGAATTTGTTTTGAATTTTGAACAATAGTGAATGGCTTTCCAACAATACAAGGAGTGGGCGAGAGAGAGTCATAAAGTATATGATAATCATGTGATGGGTGTTTGAGAATTTATTTAATATGAAAATAGAAATCTTAATAGCAATAACATTCCATGTTCGTGAAACTTTTGTATAAATGGGAAATTAAATCTTTGAAAGATGTTGAATTGCATTTACTACTGTGGCGTATGATGCAAAATAAAAGATATGGACATTCCATGGGAAAAAAGAATGTAACATATATTCTGGAAGATTTACCAGTACATAATTGCGTAACAAAATCCCATAATGTGAAAGTGATGAATGGTTATCTAGCACATCATCCTTTGATCGACCTAATTGATGATTCTTACGGAGTCCACCACCATCCTATGGATACAGATAATGTGCATTATGAACAAATCAATGAACAAGTTGATGATGAATTACTGAAAGATCGAGAATACATACAGTTAAAAGCCAATGCAGTTAGACCTTTCTATAAAAATTGCGAAGAGAAGGTTAACTACTACTACTAAGGCATTATTTCAAAATCAACCGTACAAAAACTGGATATGTACAGCTTCTCCTCCTCCCATTGGATATAATATAGGAAATGAAAGTCAGCTCGCCTTGCTTGACCCGCTTACCTATGATCGAAAAATTTTGAAATATTTGATCCCGTCTGATGAAATCGCTTACATTAGCAAGGGCCCATAAGACATCGCTGGAAGCCTTCTCTTATCATATTGAGCGTTATTGAGTAGTTGCACGAAGGGGCACTAGTAGGTTCTCCTCCCTTTACTGGATGAGCCTTGCCTTTGTTTCCATTTTTTATTGTCTACCCTTCTTTCGGCGATTAGTAGAGCTAAAGAAGCAAGACTAGAATGTCTTGCCTTTATAATCGGCTTCCCAGAATTGAAGCCCATAGGGAATCAGGTTCATTTACTAATTTCTAACCCATTCTCGCCATAATAGATTTGTTCATTAGCCCCATGCTTCTCAGACCTAACCATCACTTAAAGAGAAGCAAGTGGCTAAGAGTGAAGAGATAATAGCTAACAGTTAGCAGCACGACTAACTTGCCATCAATATTCTTTTGACTCTATGAGGTCCTCAGGTATGGAATGCTAGCTCTCTCTACTTTTACACTTCGTTCACTGCTGGCCCGGAGTAAGATATGCCACCTTAATGCACTAGCCAGTTCGAAAGATTTGAACTCTTACTGAACCGTCCTTCGAGATGAAAGGAATGAACGTAAGCAATATGAGTATTATACTCAATGATCAATTTGGATAATCTTAACAGTCAATTTGGTTTATCGAGCAACGACGTAACTGAAACTCCTAACTGGATTAAATACATTCTCCCAAAAGAGAACACGTTACTAGAAAATTATCCTAGCATGAAAAAGAGCTTGAAGGGTTTGTTTTTGAAGTATAAATATATTCATGCATGCATATATGATTGTACATTGTATAACAACGAGCACGAAGATAAGGACGAGTGTTTTGTATGCAGTGAGACTAGATATATACCTTATGAGAATCGAAAAGTCAAGTATGCAAAATATCGCAAGTGATTGTAAGTTCCACTAAAGTTTCTAAAGTATTTTCCCCTTAGGCTACGGTTAAAACATTTTTCCACTATACTGTGGATAGTAGAGGTCATGGCATGGCACGCTCAATGCAAGGTGGGTGGGAATCTGATGCGTCATCCCGTTGATTCAATTATATAGAAAATTTCAAATGCACGACATCGTGAATCTTAAAAGAAATCGCGCGATGTACATCTTGCATTATAAATCGATGGGTTTAATCCTTTCAAAAATTTGAGTACCAATCAGAGTTATTGCTCAGTTCTGATGGCGCCTTTAAGTATCCTACCACTACAGTGCATGAGAAATGATTTCACTTTATTATCTTTATTAATACCCTGGGCGAAGGATCCCGATGATGATATTGATATATTCTTAGCCCCATTAATCGAAGAACTTAAAGAGTTGTGGAATAAATGTGTGACGACATTTGACTTTCATAAGTGTGAAGAGATCACACTTAAAGCAATGGTGATATGGGCGATTCACGACCTTTTTGCTTATGGGACCTTATCCAGTTGCAATGTTCATGGTTATTATGGATATTCCATATATGGGGAGGAAACTGAAGCCAGTTGGTAACTCATAGTGGAAAGGTAATTTATATGGGTTGTTGATACCAAAATTAGTATGCTGATGTGGACGAATAATAAGAAGACACGTGTCGATCTACGTGGCACAATAGCAACGAGGAAGTTTCATTCCCCCGACCTAGTCATACTCACTCCGAGCAACAAGTGTACTCCGAGGAACACCAGTCCTCCGAGGAACTCCAGCGCTCCGAGGAACTCTTGAACGACGAGCATCTAAGGCGGTTCAAGCTGCATCTCGACCACAACATTAATTGCCAGATAATCAACAGTTCAACTATTCATTGAATGCTTATCATTTTGATGCACACGCTTGAAGAGCATTAAATTAGTTACCCTTTCATATGTATATCATTTAATGCATCACCCTTTCATGTACAGCCTAAGGGCTATAAATACCTTGTATGACCCTCATTCAAAGGGACCGGAATTTCTTGATAGCACTTGTAATCGAGAATTCCCAAACACTCAGCAATAACATAACAGTGGATGTAGGCCATTCAAATAAGGCTGAACCACTTTAAAATCTTTTGTCTCATTTATTTATCTGTGATTGAATAATTAGAGTAATCTAATTTTTTACATCAACAGATTGGTGCCTTTTGTGGGAAACGACTGTTGTTATCGTTTTTCACCAAGAATTATTCATCATCAATGGCAGACAATCCAGAATCTGGCAATCGAAACGCTGGAAATGCTATAAATCCTCCAAATCCCTCTGCACCTCCAGATCTGGCTGGAATTATGACGAATCGGGCTCAAGGACAAACCGCCATGCAAGAAACAATGCGTCAACTCATATAAACCCTTCATGGTGGTGCACCTGCGCATTCAGGACATCGAAGTGGTCAGAGACAAACCTATTTACTTTCTTCACGATCCAGGCGTACTGAGTCATATCGTAATGAGGAATCTAATGATTTCTCTTATCAACCTGGGCGAACTTTGTCAATATGGGCTACAGATACTAATCAACGTATCACTCTCTCTCCAGAAAGACCCAGCGCCTTGGAAAGACTGAGCAGAGCGTCTCCTTTCAGCCGATTAGGCCCTAGAAGGGATAGGAGTCCACCTAAGACCATGTCGAGGAGTTTTCGACAACCATCAGATCTAAGAGAAGGATCAGCACAATCACGACCAGTTGCTCGTCAAGATAGATCTCAGGAGGCTACTTCAATACAATCAATTGCTCGAACTAATAGGCCCGAGGAGGGAAATGATGCGTGGAAAGGTTCCATTCAGCGGTTGGGGGATAGATTGGGAGAAATGGCTAAGAAAAAGAATCCCCTACAAAGAACTTTTGTTCGAGGGACACCTTTTGTACATGCCATTGTAGATTTTCCTACACCGTCGAAATTTAAAGCGCCCGTGGTGACCCCCTAGTATGATGGAAAGACAGATCCTGTTCTACACATAGAGCAATATCAGGCTGCTGTCGACATCTATGTTGTCCCCGACGAGATGAGATGTAGAGCATTCTCTGGAACTCTTACTGGATCTGCCCAAATATGGTACAACAATCTTCCTCGGGGAAAGATTTCAACTTTCTTTCAGTTGGCCGAGTTGTTCATTGGCAATTTCTATTTTGGGGCAAAACCAGTAAAACGAGTAGCACACTTGTTAAGTGTTAGACAAAAATCTGGCGAAAGTACTAGAGATTACATAACTCGTTTCAATAACGAGAAGCTAGAAGTCATAGATTATGAAGAAAAGACAACAATCACCGCCTTGATGAGTGGGTTGTTGCCTAACAAGTTGTACTACACTTTAGCCAAAGATCCACCTACAACTATGTCAGAGTTGATGGTAAAAGCGGCCAAAATCATGAATGCCGAGGAGGCTATGGCTGCGAAAAAGAACATGGATAAAGAAACCAAGGTGGAAGTCGACAAATCTAAGAAGAAAGAGCATAAGGGCAATGGCGGTGACATGCATTCCAAGAGTAATAAAACATCATGGGAAGTCCTAAAGAAATTCGATAATTATACTCCTTTGAAAATGGGTATTAATCATGTCTTGGAAGAAATCAAGAATAGCGAGGAGGTAAAGTGGCCGAAGAAATTGAGGTCAGACCCTGATACGAGGAACAGGGATAAATATTGCGAGTTTCATAAGGATCATGGTCATATGACCAAAAATTGCATAGCTCTTCAGAACGAGATTGAAACATTCATTCGAAGAGGAAATCTAGCAAAGTATGTTGATCGGGGAGGGGAAAGAAGAAATAATGATCGAACTAGAGAGAGGTCTAGATCTCCTCATCGAACAGAGGAGAAAAAGAAGAGAAATCATGAAGATGATCCAGACGATGACCCCGATCTTCCCAAGAAACCGAGGCACCCAGAACGAGAGGTATTTTCCATACGTTTTGGTTCATTTGATTGTAATGTTATTACAGGAGGAGATGCAGGAGGAGGAGTCCTTACTGCAGAAAGAAAGGCTTACCTCGGAGAGGCCCAAGCTTGCTCGTACATTCAGCGAATAAATTTGGCCGAGGAGGATCGTCCGAGGAAGGTAAACAAAGAGAAGCTGGTCATTGGGTTTTCAAAAAACGACATGGCAGGTGTTCTTTACCCTCACGACGACCCTTTGGTGATCAAAATGAGGATGAAAGAAGTAGTGATTTCAAGGGTGCTGGTAGACAATGGTAGTTCGGCAGACATCATGTACTATTCATGCTTTGACAGTTTAAATTTGAAATTATCTCAATTGGAACCTTATCACAGACCTCTTCTGGGTTTTGCTGGCGAGAAAGTTTTTCCATTTGGGACGATCAAGTTGGATATATTCATTGGAACTTGGCCTGCTTTTCGAACAGAGAGAATACGCTTCTTTGTGATGGATAAGAATGTGCATTCAGCTTACAACATCATCATGGGAAGAGTTGGTTTGAAGAAGTTCGAAGCAGTCCCATCTACAGTACATCAGTGCTTAAAATTCCCTACAAATTTCGGAGTAGGAGTTGTGAAAGGTGATCAGAAAGTAGCTGGGGAATGCTATTATTCGTCTGCCGAGCAAGAGGATCTTGAAGAATCAAGGAAAAAGACTACTACCTACCAGGTGGATGAAGGTACAGAAATCGAAACACTCGATCCTAGAGATGAATCCCAACTTGTAAAAGGACAGGCGGTGAAATCTACAAAAAATGTTATTCTGGACGACGAACATCCTGAACGAGTAACCCAGATAGGTTCGTCGTTAGATGCTTCAATAAAACAGGAGTTGATAACTTTCTTGAGAAACAGGAAGAAAACTTTTGCATGGAGTCATGAAGACATGCCAGGAATAGATCCAAACTTCTTATGTCACGAGCTCAATGTGAATAAGGAGTTCAAGCCTGTAAAGCAAAGAAGAAGAGTATTTAGTCCCGAGAAGAATCAAGCTATAAAAGAATAGGTCGAGAAGCTCCAGAAAGCCCAATTCATTGAAGAAGTGAAGTATCCAGACTGGTTGGCAAATGTGGTGATGGTGAAGAAGAAAAACAATAAATGGAGAATGTGTGTTTATTTCACCGATCTCAACAAGGCATGCCCAAAGGATCATTTTCCATTGCCCAAAATTGATCAACTAGTGGATGCTACTTCGGGACATGAGCTACTCAGCTTCATGGATGCTTACTCTGGTTACAACCAGATCAAAATGAAACCTGAAGACAAGAAAAGTACTTCTTTCATTACCCCTAGGGGAACTTATTGTTGTAATGTTATGACTTTTGGTTTGAAAAATGCAGGAGAGACATACCAGCGGCTGATGAACAAGGTTTTTGTCGAACAAATCAGTTGCAATATGGAAGTCTATGTCGATGATATGCTAACAAAGAGCAAGAAAGCTGCTGATCATCTAATTGACTTAGGTCAGACCTTTGATCAACTGGATAAATATCAAATGAAACTCAATCCGATGAATTGCAGATTTGGAGTACGAGAAGGAATGTTCCTCGGGTACATCGTCAACCAGCGAGGCATTGAGGCAAATCCAGCAAAGATCAAATCTCTTTTAGGGTTGCGATCTCCAACGACGAAGAAAGAGGTGCAGAGTCTTACAGGACGAGTTGCAGCGCTCAACAGATTTGTATCCCGAGTAACTGATAGATGCCTCCCATTCTTCAAAACACTTCGAAAAACTTTCGAGTGGAATGATGAATGTGAAAAAGCCTTTCAAGACTTGAAGAAATATCTGGGAGCACCTCCACTGTTGTCCAGGCCAGTAATGGGAGAAAAATTATACTTGTACCTGGCAGTATCAGAGAATGTAGTCAGCTCGGCATTGATCATAATGGAGAATGGAATCCAGAAGCCAATTTATTACACAAGTAAGGCTTTCCGAGGTGCAGAGATCAGGTACCCGAAGCTGGAAAAATTGGCATTGGCATTAATTGAAGCAAGTAGAAGAATGAGGCCTTATTTCCAGGCCCATACCATCGTCGTGTATACCGACATGCCATTGAGATAGCCCTTCATAAGCCAGAAAAATCAGGGAGACTGATGTATTGGGCAATAGAGCTCGGTGAATATGATATTGTGTATGAACCCAGATCATCATTAAAAGGGCAGGCTGTAGCAGACTTTATAGCAGAATTTACATATCCTGATACCCCCGAGGAACAAAAGTTGCTCGTTGACCAACCTGTGGATGTTACAGGATCAACAGACATAAGTCCAGATCAACTCTGATCGGTAAAAGGGCTTGTGGATGTAGAAAGATCATCAAACTCAAACCCAGACCAACTCCGGTTGGTAAAAGGGCGAGAAAAGATGGTCGACGAAGAGCGAAAAATACCAGGGGGGATGAAAGGAAACAACAGATATTTCACCGAGGAACTCTGTCAGATAAGAAATTTGAAGACGAGTTACCTACATGGAGATTATATGTAGATGGGTCATCTTGTACAATAGGTTATGGGGAAGGAATTGTTTTGAAAACTCCAGACGAGATTGACATGGAATATGCCTTGCGATTCCAATTCAAAGCCTCCAATAATGAGGCTGAGCATGAAGCCTTGATAGCAGGTCTTAATTTAGCAAAGATTATGGAAGCGCAACAAGTGATGGTATTCAGTGATTCTCAATTAATTGTGAATCAGATGACGGGAACATACGCAGTTAAAGGAGAATTAATGGTCAAGTATCATACGAAGACTATGGAGTTGTTGGCAGAATTTGATGCCATTCAGTTGATCAGAATACCAAGAATGGAAAATGCACAAGCAAACGCATTGGCCCGACTAGCATCAGCTACTCGTACCGAGCTGCATAGAACGATACCAATTGAAGTATTAGAAAGTCGGAGCATAGATGAAGACCTGACGATGAATGTTATTACCCTTGATTTAGGACCATCTTGGATGGATCCCATCAGGGCATATATTGAGGAGGGAGAATTGTCGGAGGATAAGATCACTGCCAAGAAATTGAAGTTTAAAGCTGCTCGGTATGTACTAACTAATGGTGTTTTGTATAGACGAGGAATTATGGGGGGTTTGCAGAGATGTGTACATCCCTCCGAGGTGAAGGAATTGATTGAAGAGATCCATGAAGGATCTTGTGGAGCACATGTAGCAGGTCGGACACTTTTACAAAGAGTGATGACGCAGGGGTACTACTGGCCAACGATGAGGGTTGATTGTATAGCCTATGCCAAAATATGTGATAAATGCCAACGTTTTTCCTCCATTCGACGAACTCCACAAGAATTGTTGACACCCATAACTTCCCCTTGGCCGTTTGCCATGTGGGGAATTGATTTGGTTGGACCACTGCCAACGACCCGAGGAAGATTCAAGTACCTCGTCGTCGCAGTGGATTATTTTACTAAGTGGGTAGAAGCTGAGCCACTTATTGATATGACATACGAGAAGGTGTACCAGTTCGTTTGGAAGAACATCATCTGCCGATATGGTCTCCCTCATGCCTTCATCACAAACCATGGAACACAATTTGATAACGAGGAGTTTGTCGCCTATTGTCATCAGCCAGACATTTTGAAGGTTCATTCAGCACCAGGCCATCCTCAAAGCAATGGGCAGACTGAAGTGACGAACAGAACATTACTAAATGGTTTGAAGAAGAGGCTAAGTGAGGCTAAAGCTAATTGGATTAATGAGCTACAGTCAGTATTGTGGGCTTACCGAATAACTCCCCGAGCAGCAACTGGAGAATCACCATATATGCTGGCATTTGGAAATGAAGCTGTAATACCTGCAGAGTTGGGTCTTCCAACACATAGAGTGCTAAATTTCAATTCCCCAGTCAGCGACTTAATGAGAAGATTGGATTTGGATATGCTCGAGGAGGTTAGAGAAGAGGCAGCCATTAGGAATGCTGCTTACCAACAACGAACAGCTCTGTTCTACAACAATAGGGTGAAGAAATGCGACTTAAAAGAAGGAGACTATGTGCTAAAGAAGGTCATTCAGAAGCACAATAAATTGGAAGCAAACTGGCATGGACCTTACCGAGTTACAGAAGTTGTTCGACCAGGAACTTACCGCATAGCAACTCTAAAAGGAGAGGAGTTTAAGAATGCATGGAATGCTGAACACCTAGCAAGTATTATCAGTGATGTAAAATGTAAAGCAGTTCCATCAATATTAATAAAACGATGATGTTTCTCTATCTTCTCTCTTTTTATCGAAATTTTTTCGGGGAATACTAGTGTACAACACTACGCTGTTCAGCAACACTGATAGTTCAAACCCATGACCAACTCCGGTTGGTAAAAGGGCGAGAACAAACTATCTCCTTTGGTTAGGAGGCGTACACTAGCGTGACCAACTCAGGTTGGTAAAAGAATTAGTGGACACTATAGTTCAAACCCACGACCAACTCCGGTCGGTAAAAACTATACTCCTTTGGTTAGGAGGCGTACACTAGCGTGACCAACTCAGGTTGGTAAAAGAGCTAGTGAACATGATAGTTCGAACCCACGACCAACTCCGGTTGGTAAAAGGGCGAGAACAAACTATACTCCTTTGGTTAGGAGGCGTACACTAGCGTGACCAACTCAGGTTGGTAAAAGAGCTAGTGAACATGATAGTTCGAACCCACGACCAACTCCGGTTGGTAAAAGGGCGAGAACAAACTATACTCCTTTGGTTAGGAGGCGTACACTAGTGTGACCAACTCAGGTTGGTAAAAGAGCTAGTGGACATGATAGTTCGAACTCAGACCAACTCCGGTTGGTAAAAAAGCGAGAACACGAGACTCCTAAAAAGGCCAATCTCAGTTGGTTAGGAAACAAGATATGCTCTCAAATGCCAACTTATGTTGGTCGGGAAGTAAGTTTATTACATAAAAGTTCCTCGGAGAACAAATATTCCAAACTGAACCAAGTATAGTTGGTCGGGGATAAAAACCCACTAATTGTAGTTGGTCGACGAGGAAAAATCATCGACCTTGGTTGGTCGGGCACATTTTACGAAAAAGACAAAAATTTACCAAGTATAATTAGTCGGGGATAAAAACTCTCACTAACTATAATTGGTCGACGAGCGCAATTTAACAACCTTTGTTGGTTGGAATAATTTTCAACATTTTTATACTCATTACTTTATTATTAAGTGATCGAGCAATATTACTACTACTTGTAATTTTTTACTAAGTTGGTCGATGAACCACACAATATTGTTATGCAAGCACAAATATAAAGTGTTTGACAAGCACAAGACAATAGCAATACAGATTTTCAAACAGAAAATGAAAGTCTTTCATTAGAATTCAAAACGAATTACAAGTTACATATGTGTACTAACTATTACATTGAGATCCCTACTCTATTGGTTTCTTTCCCTCTGCTTTTGAAATAGGTTCCTCGCCAGCAGGCAGATCATCTAAAGTCTGAGGAGAGTTAATAAAGTTCAAGTCCTTCAACATCCTAACGTTCATCATAGAAGGTGTGTCCAGTAGATGCTCGGGACGAGATACCTCGATCTGAGAATGAAGATTGTAGTCACCAAGGTATTTTGAAATTAAGCTCTGAGGAATGGCACGAGCTGGGATCCATTCCATGCCCAATTTATAAGGCGGCACAGGCAAGTCTAGTAGCCCATGAGCATGATAATCCCATAAATAATGGCCTCGCTCTAGTTTTAATACACCCAGGACGTTCAACCATCCCTGTTTATAACCTTCATTATTAGTATTTTCAAGGCGAGCATCCAAGTGATAAAGGGCCTCATTGTAGCCTGCCATCCAGAACTCACGAGGTTGTTTATGGAATTGGAAAGTTATTCTCTCTAACTTCTCATGAAGGTTCCTGGCAAAAACATCCTTATTATTCAGAGCAGACTTTGTCGAAGCAAGTTGATCCTCCAGAGTTTGGATTTTCTTGGACATTTCAGACAAAGCCCGATCTTTTGCATTCAATTGGAACGCTTGAGTTTCCAATGTTGATTGAGTATGAGCTTCTTCAACAGAACGACGAAGACCTATTGGTCGTCCCCGAGCAGGTTGAATACTTTATTCCTCGTCAACATCCTGTGCAACTCTTCCTCGTCCATGAGAACCTCTTCCTCGTCCCCGAGTAGCAGTAGAAGGCCCAGCTCTTCTTAAGGTCTCTAATTCTTGCCTCAATTTGGCATTCCCAACCTCTAAAAATGAGAATTCTTCATCGGTGACCGGTACCAAGGCAGTGGAAGATGAAGCTGCAGATTTATACTGTGCCAACTCTTTCTGCAAATTGTTATTCTCTTGCTCCAGAAGCTCGGCGATCTTTCTGCATGCTTCGACTTCACCCTTTAGGGTTCTCTCTCTCACTTCATAGCCAGCAAGCATCTTGTCATAACCTGTTTCAGCACTAAGTTGTTTGAGTTTCTTCTCATAACCTTCGTGCAAAAGAACTGAAGACTATTTATATTGCTGCTGAAGTTCATCGAGAGTACCTTGCAAGTCTCCAATCATTTCGTAATAAGCCACATTGTTGGCTATAGCACGATCAAGAAGACATTTCAAGTATTGATATGCTTCCACTGCTTGATCTGAAGCATCATGACCAAGGATATCAGCTATTTCTGATGCACTCAGGTTAGTATGGCCAACTTTAAAATATTCATGGCATTGCTGCATCAATTTTGTATCATTAGCAGACAACAATTCCATTCTAGCCATAAACTAATAAAGAAGAGAAGGCAAGAGTTAATAAAAAAGTAGACAGAGCATCAACAATGTAGAGGAACAAAGAAGGTAATTTTATTACATCATCAAAAGGAGTACAGCGTTCAGAATACAGAGTACAAGTAAAATAAAAACAGAAAGAGAATACCGAACAACTTCACACCATTTCCTTGTCTCCCAAGACTTTCTCAGGAGGCTGGGACGAGGAGCTTGGTTGCTCGGTGGGAACAATGAGTTGATTGGCAGAAGTTGAGACTTGTTCAGGAGGAGCAGGCAAAGACGAGATCTCCTCTATGGCTGTCTGATTGGGTTGTGGAGCAAGGGATTAATCACCTACTATCATTGAAGACTCCTCGGACGCAGCTTCGTCTTCTTCCTCATCTTCAATTACAGGAAGGGGGCCAGGAAGATGTTGTTGAAATAGTTCAGAGTCATCGCTAACCTTCAGTTCCTGTAGGGAAGCAACCCAACCATCTCGGAAGTATTTCAAACTCCCATACTGCACCTGGGTCATCATTGCTGCTACCCCCCTATCCCATCCTTTGTCCCAACCAGTTCGAAATGATTTTTTCACATCCACCTTTCTTTTCATTTTCTCCGAGGAGAGCTTCTCGGATAGAAGATCCTCGGTGGTTTTTAACTTGGCCTCCACCTCCTCCTTCTGGCGATTTACTTCTCGCAGAAAGGTCAGCTCTTCCTCGGCCGATTTCAACTTATTTTCAAGCTCCCCAAAGCTTGTGAGCTTCTAAGCATATTTTTTATTCTCCCTCTCCAAGTCTCTCACCTTATTTCCCAATTGTACTTTCTCTGCTTCAGACGCAGCCAACTTCTTCTCCTATTCACCCATATCCTCGTCATATTTTTGACGGGATTCCTTCAAAGATTGGGCCAAGCCCTGGAAAGCATCCTCTACTCCAGACGAGGAACTGGAAGCCTTGATTGCTTCATCTTTCTTCACTATGGTGTTAAAGCAACTCACCAGCTGAAAAAGAAAATAATGATAAGTCAGTGTTGAGATACATATATTGACTAAAAGAAAGAAAAATTATGAATAAGAGAAACTTACTGAAGCAATGTGACGAGTAGCTAGGGATGTTAGCATATCCCTAGACATGTTTTCCTCGATTCCTTGGACTTCAGGAATGGTCCAAGTCTTTACCGAGCTCATTGCAGAACTCGGGGAAATAATGGTTGGAACACCAGCTCCACTAGCTTGGAGCTGGGGAATGGCTTCAGAAAAACTAACCGAGGAGGATTTCTTCAGTCTCCTCGGTGTCTTCTCAATAATCTCAACCAAAGAAGAACTTTTAGTTGGAGAGATGGTGATTACTTCCACAGGTGCATCCTTCTGCACATGAGCCACTGGGGGCTTCTCGGCAGCCTTCTAAGGAGCAAAAGAAGGAGCAGTATCCACTTTCTTTGTCCCCTTTGGGACATCAGCCTTGCTTCTTTTTCCATCTCCAGCAGAGGAAGCCTCCTCGAAGATAGCAGGAACTCTTATTTTTCCCATCTTCTGACTTAGAGGAATGTGAGAGTCTGGTGAAGAATCCTCAGAAGCTGATAATGGTTCACTAATGCTGACCACAGGACGAGCAGTAAAGGACGATGTATAGCTCCTGTATTGCAACAAGTATGATGCAGACCTGACGTGCTCGTCTGCAACTTTCTGATGCAAACTCCAGATATATTTCAAATGCTTTATATTAAATTTTGATTCTTTGGGAGTTTTTCTCTTGCTGTCAACTGCAAACAAAAACATATTGAAATGTCAATCATGCATTTATTCAAACATAATGAAATCATAATTTCAGAAATGAAATAAAATTAAAATAACCTATCCCATTGCCATATGGAGGGCATTTGGGACCCTCATATACTGCATCTCCAACCAAAGGGGCATGTTGCCAATTTTTTATAACTACCCCATGTTCAAAATAATCCCTATTTGCATCAGGGAGATTGACTACTAAAGCCCTATTAAAAAATCTAGTTTTTAGATAATAAACATTATCTAAAATAGCCCATCTATAACAGTACATAATCTCAGGAATTCCTATACGAGTTCCATGAGTTTGATTTAACCTATACACCCCATTAACTGTTCTCCATGTGTTGGGGGCTATTTTTGCAGGGACGACATCGAAATATTGACAGAACTCTAAGCACAGAGGGTTTGGTGGAAAAAAAAATCCACATTCAGCAATAAAGAGACTGGGGAACCAATGTCCCTCAGCCAAAGGAAAATAATCTAAAGGCTCAGAAAGATTTTCCAAGGTTACCCAAGATGGAATGGAAAAGTCAGAACGAAATTTCTCAAGAGATTCAATAATATAAACCATGGTGAATAAAAGAAATGAAGAAGAAGGAAGAAGATCTTACAGGAAAAAGGGAGATCTGTTGACAATGAACGAAAACAAGGATGAACGCACAAGAGAAAGAAAGGCTATGGAAAACTCGAAAGCAGAAAATTGGGAAAGGTAGAAGACGGTATGATTGCCTAAGAAGTTTAAATACTTTGCCTTGGGAAACGGCGAAAGAAATGATTACAAAAAAGAAACTATTACGCTACCGGTGGCTAAAAGGACAAAAAGTACACGAAGATCGAAGCGCTTATGCAAAAAGGCGAATTCTGCGAATTCGGAAGGAAATTCAAATAAGAAGAAAATGATCCTAAAACCCAGGAAGGTCATTTAATATTGCCATATACCGAGAAAGAATGTTCCATAATCCTCTAAGTTCGAAATATGAAACATTGGGGGCTTCTGTTGATACCAAAATTAGTATGCTGATGTGGACGAATAATAAGAAGACACGTGTCGATCTACGTGGCACAATAGCAACGAGGAAGTTTCATTCCCCCGACCTAGTCATACTCACTTCGAGCAACAGGTGTACTCCGAGGAACACCAGTCCTCCGAGGAACTCCAGCGCTCCGAGGAACTCTTGAACGACGAGCATCTAAGGCGGTTCGAGCTGCATCTCGACCACAACATTAATTGCCAGATAATCAACAGTTCAACTATTCATTAAATGCTTATCATCTTGACGCACACGCTTGAAGAGCATTAAATTAGTTACCCTTTCATATGTATATCATTTAATGTATCCCTTTCATGTACAGCCTAAGGGATATAAATACCTTGTATGACCCTCATTCAAAGGGACCGGAATTTCTTGATAGCACTTGTAATCGAGAATTCCCAAACACTCAGCAATAACATAACAGTGGATGTAGGACATTCAAATAAGGTTGAACCACTTTAAAATCTTTTGTCTCATTTATTTATCTGTGATTGAATAATTAGAGTAATCTAATTTTTTACATCAACATGGGTCATCATAGATTTTTCAACCAGTCACCCTTTTAGGAACGACAAGTCTAACTTCTTAACTATCAGTATTGGGCATAGGATGAAACTGAATCGGCTTTCTAGTCAGCAGATTGAGGAGAAGGCAAAGGCTGTGACTACAGGGAATACTTAGATAGGTAAACACCCTTAGTTTGTAAAAATGAAGTGTAAAGCCAGGGGGTCAATATCTAAAGAATACGTAGGTAATGAATACACGGTATGCCTTCACTGGATGTATCCTTTCGAGCATTTAATGAAAACCTTCAAAGATTACATAAATAATACATGGTATATTGGAGGTTTAATTGCCGAAGAATATGTAACTGTGGAATCATCCATACATGCTCGAGAACATATGCCAGAACAATTGCTTTGATGGTTCAATCCTCATGAAGAATGAGTGATCGAGGAAACTAATGAGTTTGAGGATGAATTGCCTTTTAGGAACCCTAAAGAGGTGAGACTCACTAATCTAAAATATGAGTAAGAAACTTATTATATCTTCAAATTGCAAGTTGAAATTGAATAATGGAGAGAGTAAGTAGTTAAATAAAATTGGATTTTATGTATGCTATATATTATGATCTAAACTCTACAATTTACCTTTAGGAAGTACAAGAACGAAATTGAATAAAATCAAAGTATTAGTTACACGATGAATGATTTTAGGTTGTGGATATCAAAAGAGGTAATTTCCTCCTCTTATGTGTTCGGTTATTTAATCATGTGTGGTAAAAATATATCCTAATATAAATTTATTAATAAATGTATCTTGTAAAAATAGGTGATGTCTCATCAAGGCTTGCATGCCTAGCATGAGAAAGAGTTAAAAAAATATTGCAACAATGTTTTGATTTTGTTGCGTATCCATTTGAGGAAAATCTTTTGACGCAAAATAATGGAATTTTAATTTTTTTCCTTGACTATCTATGTTTCTTGAAAAAACCATAATAATTTAAAAGATACGATGCTAGCATATTATAAGATTGTCCAATAAATCCCGATTCTCGATTATTTAAATTTCACATGAATCGTATTCTATTGTGACTGGGTGAAGGTGGGGGGAACTACGAATTCTTATAAAGTTGTTCCTGACTCCAAACTTATCGTGGTAGTTTTATCTAAGCTGAAGAGTAAAGATCGCATAGTTGATGATACTTTCATTTGTGCCTTTCATAACGTAAAGAGAGTATTCTACTCAAAGTGCATAAACGATGGCAAATGGTATATTGTTAAGCATACACCTAAGGCTATGACTGCTGAAGCAGACGTATTAAGGGCTCTTAGAACGTTCTAGTCTGCTCTTGATGGAAACCCTAATTTGAAGGATCTTTTAGCTGATTTAGATGAAGGTTGAATATCAAAATATTATTTAGCAATGGAAATCCTATTTGTATCTTATTATTATATTGGCCCTTATCAATTTGATTTGTATCCAAGTTGTATCCTATTAGTTTGATTTATTAATGTTTAGTTTTATTACGAATGTTTAATTTGATTTACTGATGTTTAGTTTAATTTTATGTATGTTGAATTTAAATTTCAAATGTTTAGTTTTATATTTATATTGAATTATGAGTGTTTAGTTTGAATTATGAATGTTTAGGGGCACATACCCGTCACAAGGGTTGCCTGATTTTATTTACGAATGTATTTATATTGAGTCCTATTTTATTGTACGAGGTACAATTGGTTGTCCATGTTAACATCTGTGAGTTTCTCTATAAGGTGTTCGACCTCTAGCTTGCACCTTTTAAAATCAACCTGTCTCTCCAACTTTTCCAGCACAATTTCCCTGTGTTTCTTTTCCATGGCGTCGTATTTGGTTTTCATTATTGATTATCGATTGATCACAATTTTTTTGACATTGTCGAATTCATACATGCAAAAAGATGATTGGATATTCACCTCGATGAGAAATATTCTAGAGCTCATTTATGCGGTTCAATCATCCTTTCTTATGTCCGAGTTCGACAATGGTGAAAATTATGATGAATCGAGAATCAATTATGAAAACCAAATACGATGACATGGAAAAGGAACACGTGGCAATTTTGTTGGAAAAGATCGCATTGGAAGTTTATATGAAAAGATGAGATTTAGAGGTCAAACAACTTAGAGAGCATCTCACTCACATTTACGAGGACTTTAAATTGTACCTCGTTTGAGAAAATGGGCTTAAGACAAATACAATAGGCTACTAGAGAAAACAAATTATGTGCAATTAAAGTGTGCAAAACTATCGTAGGAACCATGTACTCTTTACTTTAACTCACATTATTGTATACTTGATATGCATAATTGTTTAATGTTTTATTCCTATATAATGGTTAATTATGTGCTCATGTAGAAGTAAAACCAAGATAGTTAGAGAATACGACCAAAACTTACAAATAGTTAGACTTTGTCTTGAAAACATATTGTTGAAGGGTAAAAATACATAATAGCCCCCAAACATCCCCACAAGAGGCATGAACATCTCACACGGGACCAAGGTAACACGTAGCAATCGATCGCATAGTCACGGGACTCTTGGTTCGAGAATATGACCAAAACTTGCAAACAGTTAGAGTTATGTTTGAAACTATTCCGTTGAAGGATGAAAATGAAAAAAAAAACCCCAAACAATCCCACAAGAGGCTTGACCACCTCACATGGGACTATCATAACACATAACAAATGATTGTGTAGTCACTGGACTCCCGGTTTGAGAATATGACCAAAACTTGCAAATAAATAAACTTAGGCTTGAAAACATAATGTTAAAGGGTGAAAACATAAAATAACCAACAAATGGCCCTGTAAGAGGCAGAAACACCTCACAGGAGACCAACATAATATGTACCAATTGACCACATTGTCACAGCATTCCCGGTTTGAGAATATGACCAACACTTGAAAATAGATAGACTTAGGCTTGAAAACATGTCATTGAAGGTCGAAAATGTAAAATATCCCCTAAACGATTCTGCAAGAGGCATGAACACCTCACACGGGACAAATGTAACACATAGCAACTGATTGCATAGTCACTGGACTTGGGGTTAGAGTATGTGACCAAAACTCTCAAATAATTAGATTTAGGCTTGAAAATATTCCATTGAAAGGAAAAATGCAAAACAACCCCCAAACGGCTCTGATAGAGGCACAAACACCTTGCACGGGACTAATGTATCATGTAGCAAGTGATCGCGTAGTCACCAGACTCCGAGTTAAAGAATATGACCAAAACTTGAAAATAGTTAGACTTGGGATTGAAAACATGTCTTTGAAGGGTGAAAATATAAAACAAATACAAAACATCCCCCAAGAGGCATGATCACCTCGTACGGGACCAATGTAACATGTAGGAACTTAGTGCATAGTCACCAGACTTCCGATTTGAGAATATGACCAAAACTTGAAAATAGTTAGACTTGGGCTGAAAACATGTCATCAAATCAACCCCCAAACGGCCCCGCAAGAGGTACGGACACCTTTCATGGGACCAATGTAACACGCAGCAACTGACTGCATAGTCACAGGACTCCCAATTCAAGAATATGACCAAAACTTACAAATAGTTAGACTTAGGCTTGACATTGGAGGGAAAAAAACAAAACAACCCCCAAATCGCCCCGTAAAAGTCATGAACACCTCACACGGGACAAACTAAACATGTAGCAGCTGACCATGTAGCCATCAAACTCTCAGTTTGAGAACATGACCAAATCTTGCAAATACTTAGACTTAGGCTTAAAAATATGATCGCGTAGTCACGGGAAACTACACTTTTATTATCATATATGCATTCACATGTATTTTTGTTAATAAAAAACCAAAAAAAGGTGGGGCTACACCACAATTCCTAATTTAGAGTGTTCTTACAATTTTCTACACTTTCAACACATTTGACATATATTTTCACAAATCAAAAGAGACACCCTAGATTCGAATTATGGGCAGACCCAAACCTTGTTCATCTTACGAACTACGTGGACTTTGATACCATTTTTGGCTAAAAAGGCATTCCAAAGTTACTTTTGGAATTTAAGTCCTTTGTTACTTACCACTTCAGACATTTTGAAGTTTTGTTTGCATGCCTCATTGGAGAAGGAACATTTACAGCACATTCACGCAAGCATTCGTTGTATTTTTATTTTTGTTGTCCATATTCACGCAAACATGCATTGTATTTTTTTGCGTTACGCATATTCACGCAAGCATGCACTAGTTAGCTTAATTATGTATTGGCTAAGTATTTATTTTTTGAAATGTAAACAAGTTTAAAAAATGTACAGTTTTGTTAGGATGCAATTTTTTTATTATTTTTTATTTGTTCGTGGTCCAAAATCGTGACAAATAGATTTTTTGAAATTAAAAATAAATTATGGGTCAAAGTTTTGGATCGTGACCCCCATGATATGGTGGTCACATCTTTGGATCATGACCCACATTCTCCTCTCTCGGTCATGGTTTTAGACCATGACCCCCCGTAATATGGTGGTCATGGCTTTGGACCGTGACCCACATTCTCCCCTCTGGGTCACGAATTTGGACTGTGACCTCCTTGTGGTATGGCGGTCACGAGTTTGTACCGTGACTCCCAGTGTTTTCACACATAATATTGTGGCGCTTTGGACTGTGACCCACAGGGGTGGTCACAGGCTAAAACCGTGGCCATTGGTGATATTTAGTGTAGTGCAGTATAAGAAACATAGTGGATAAGGGTGAATCCCTTATTCTAAAATTAATTTTGATGTTTGTAATGGAGCCCTCGAGGAATGGGAGGCTTGGGTTAACTATTTCATGTATGTGTCCAGTTATCGTCAAACTGGTGAGAGGATTGCACTACGTAGAACTATAAAGAGTTTGAAGAATTTGACAATCAACAAGAGTACAAGCACGCTTAACTCCCTTTTCTCTTGGTAGACTGTGGATAATCATACTTTCGTCATTGGTTAGGTAGAGTTCAGTATAACTTTAGAGGATATTTGTGAACTTACTAGTTTGCCCATTTTGGGAAGTCATATCTTCACTGATTGTTATGAGGATGCTGAAGAGAAAACTTTATACGAGGAGTTAGAAAAATCTTTTGGTGTTTGCACACCTTACGTAGGACTCACTTCGACCTTTGCTAAATGGCACATATATTGGTTCCGGGATTTTAAACCTTTATCCAATAATGATATTAGAACAAAAAACTCCAAGGAGTTTAGATAGTCTAGACTTGAAAGATAGAGGTCATTTTTTCTCTTTCTTAGTTACTTTTCTACTAAGGTTTTTATTTCCAGGCAGGACCAATGATTTTACTCATAAGCTTGTATTCACCTAGTAATATTCATTTGCTTTCATTGACCTTGGGCTCTATGTATAGTTGGCTAGACCGATCACATGTTGATATGCGAAAATCCCATGGGACCTTATGATGTGTTCAATTTTATGAACTCACTCATTTTGATGGGATTTTAATTTAAGTGATTCAAAATTGGGCCCCAGAGTCTCACTTATTACTGAGTAGTACTATTTGCGTTGTCAAGTGACATAGTAAAACTCCCAAGTCTTCTCTCGACCCTTCTTTGGGTAACAATGACGAATTCTCTTTCTGCCCTTATACTCGTAGGTTGAGTGACATCTTTACCTAGGGTTTCTTTCCATCGTCGCCCAAGTGTTCGTTCCTCATGTGAATGTTGAAGTGGTGAATAGCACCCCGTTTGTTTATGCAATGATGGTTATATCGTTGTAATACCCTAAATTTTATTTTAACTTATGTTGAATTAACTATGTATCAAATTAACATTTTTAATGAAGTAGACATATAAAATAATAGTTTTTAATTACCAAATAGGCATTTTTAACATGGGTCAAATATTATATTTAAAGTAAATTTTATTTTAAATATGCCAAAATCCAAAACTAGTTTTGTTGTTCAAATTAAAAATAAAAATTATAGGGTATAAAGTATAAATTTCTAAAAATAAGTTTATGAGAAAAAAGTTGGAAAAAAAATCTCCAAATATCTTCTTCTCCTTTTTTTGTCCTATATGTTTCGAATTAAAAAAAAATTACTTAAACCTCCCATAGTTAAAAAAACAAAATTTATACCGCCTAAAACTAAATCGCCTCACAATAATTATAAACAACCCAAAAAAAACATCAAACAAAAACTAGGAGCATACCACGAAACAGGGGGAGAGAAAAAAACACTTCTCCCTTTTTAACCCACTTGAACAAGTATGTTACCTGTTTTTTCTCCTTCTCCTTCATTCCTTCAACTATATATATATATATATATATATATATATATATGTATATTCTCCCATAGATGCGTGCACACACATTAATATTCCCACAAAGTCTTTTATACATATTCACACACACACACACACACACACATCCCACAAAGTCTTTTATACATATTCACACACACACACACACACACACACACACATATATATATATATATATATATATATACAGTTATTCTAAATTATATTCTTTACTTTTTTTGGTGATCACATTCTCTTATAATTTGTGTTGAGATTAATTGTCACCAATATATATATATATATATATATATATATTGGTGACAATTAATCTCAACACAAATTATAAGAGAATGTGATCACCAAAAAAAGTAAAGAATATAATTTAGAATAACTGCAATCACACACGACACAAGATATACGTGATTCGGCAAATTGTCTACGTCCACGGTAGTGCTTTCTCTTTGTATTTCTCTTTTCCCTAGGGGAGTGTTTATAATTACATACCCTTTGCCCCGAGCCAGGGGTACAATATATACATGTGAAGTTCGGAGAGTGGAGGTGTTAGTCACCTCCACATTGTCCCATAATCCCTACAATATCTACTGGGAGATTTTAGGGGCTGAATGGGTCTCGACTGATTTAGTAATTTGTGAGACTTTGAAGTTTGGGCCAGACTCCCCCTATTCCTGATAGGGCTTAGTTAGGCTACTTTATGCTAAGACAAATGGATGAGGTACCCACAATTTTCCCTAAAAGTTTTGGGTCACAATTTTGAATCAATAATTTTAAATAATAGCTCTGGTGGAATTTTTGTGAATCGAAAGATGCTTTGGGGAGTGAAACGTCTTTCCCTAGTAGATTTAGGCGGTAGATTCACTTCGTTCTTCATGCATCATCAATGAGAGGGTTTAAATTTGTTTGAATTGGCCATTTCTGACATCGCTTAAAAAATCTTCGCACTCTCAACACTTCCAGGTCTCTCCTTTCATCCTCAAGATCTTTGTTGTAATTCCATCTTCCTTGCTTGTGGCCTTGGGTCGTCTCAAGCTAATTTTTACTTCGTAAGTTTTCCAAACTTCTTTTCTGTTGAAATTTTTTCTTTATCACTGCTAGGGTTTTTTCTTCCGATGGCAAGAATAGGTAATAGGTCAATAGTTCAGTTCACGGAGTTTTACAACATCCCTAACTGGGTGTACATTGAATGTGCCCCTAACCCTCACAATGTTCAAGACATTGAGGACGTGCATTGGATTCATGTTCGTCTGTTGTCTTAGGGGGGTCTGACCTTCCCCCAAATTGCTTATTTTTGCATTTGTTTAGTTATTTCTATATAGTTCCTACCCAATGTTCTCCAAATGTTTGGAAAATTATGAATGTCGTACATAGGATCAATAAACTCTATGGCACCAATTTAGATCTTGATGAAATTTTTTATTGCTATACCTTCTCTCGAACAAGTTTTGATCTCCTCTATCTGAAAGCTAGGAGTCCTGACAGGGTGTGGGTAGTCAATCTACCTGATTCCCATAAGGACTATTGGTAAGAAGGGTTTATTGCCAGGAATTGGTTGTTCCCTCCTCAAACTGAGAGAGCGAGGTACAAGGGACCTACGCTTTCCTTTTAGGGGGAAGAGTACATAGGTAGACATAGATCTTATTCTGCTTATTGATTTTCTGTTAGTGTACTATATTTCTTATGTTTTTTTTTTCCTTTTTTCGTGAAGGCAAAGAACTTAGAACCTTCACTCCATAAAATTTGAGCTGGTGAACTAATCAAAGCTTGGAAGATCAGGGAAAACTTAGCTGACGGTGAGCACTCGCGGTCAGCTGCATTCCTTTTAGAGTACAAGAACATTGGTTTCATCTTCATCGCCCGACTTGTTGATAGTATTCCTCACCTTGATATCATAGAAAAGGGTGCAACTGAGCCAATCCAGTTGGATGAAGAGGAGAGTAGCTCTGGTGAAGACAACGTGGGGACTGACAGAGGTGGAGTTGAAGGTGATTCTAGCAAAAAGAGTTCAAGTGGTGAAGGATCCTCTAGTTCGGAGGAGGGTTCAGAGAGTTCTAAGGATTTGTATAGCTCCAGTAAAGAGACTATGGCCCCTCCTAGGAAAAATTTAATCCAGGATGATGATGAGGATAATGTGTCACTTGCTCACAGGTTGAAGAAGTAGAAGTCTGGGAGTGGGGATACTGCCATAGGCTCCCAAACTATAGCTCATGAGAAGGAGAGGAATAAGAAAGAGGAAGTATTGGTGAGAGAGAGAGAGAGAGGAAGATGGAAGAATAGAGGAAGAAAGAGGGAGAGAGGAAGAAGAAGGGGAAGAGAGAGGAACGAAGGAGGAGAGAATACGTGAGGACTAAGATGGGGCAGTCTCTGGTGCTCGTGGCTGCCCTAGCTGAGGGGGATTCTGTTGATCTTTCCCCTCAGTTGGCTCCGACGGTGCTCAAAAGATAAGTCTTGCCAGTTGATCACCAGAGGTCATCAAGTATAGGGATCGACCAGTTAGCCCTAAAGGCAAGTCAGGGGCTAGCCCTGGTAAGTATTTTTTTTTACTTCTTTGCTCTTGAAATTTTCCTTTTAATACCTTCTTCGCTAATGTTCTTTTCTTTCTGCAGTTTGTGACTGATTTCACCATCCTCTATCGCAACCGCAACGAGCTGGCGAGGAAAAATTCTAAGTTTGAGGTGAGCCTAAGGACTGCTAGTGCTGCTCAGAAGTCCTCTTCCCTTGCCTTAGCTAAAGACAACAAAGCAAAAGTGGTGGCATCTAAGGAGCTGGAGGAGATAAGGAAGTCTTATGACTTGGTCTGCACGAGCAAGCTAGCAGTGGTGGAGGAGAACAAATGGCTCGCCGTGAAGACAAAAAAGATGGAGTCTGAGGCTACCACCATCAAAAGGATCTCTTATAATACTGGGTGGCTCATGGCATATTAGGACACCGAGGCTCAGATCGTCTATATCATCCGCTTCAACTTTAAGAAAGGTTGGTATAGGGCTTTACTTGCTGTTGAGGTGGACATTGATTCTCCTATCTTTGATTAACACTACCCTAGCCCAAAACTTATTGCAGAGGGCGTGCCTCCTCCTGATGCTAGTGAAGATGCTTCAGCTATGCCAACCACTACTACTGATGCTCCCCTTAATGAGGGAATCATGACTGCTCCATCTAAGGGAGGTCCACCTGAGGCTACCGCGGATAAGGGGAAGCAGCCAGCATCCTCAGAACAGACTGAGGTCGCCAGCTAGTCTTCTTAGGGAGCCTTTGTATTTTTGGTATCTCTGTTTCTCCTCATTAATGTACTCGAACTATTTTTGTTTTAATGAAATGAAGTTTTGTTCCTCTTTATATATTGATTTATTTATTCTTGATGCTCGTATTATTTGTATCTTATCAATATTGAGGAATATATTCCTGCTACCTCTCACCTAGGAAAAACTCTTGGTCCTGATGTCAGCAACTCAGTTCGTCATGCCTTTGTAAAAATCTATAAGTCTCTTAGATCGAGGAATCAAGACTATAAAGACCAGTCAGATCTTGTTGCCAAGCTAAAAGATAGGCTTGAGGAGATGGAGGTGGTCGACGCTTCTATTTAAGAAGAAATGGATGCTCTGAAGGCTAAGCTTCTGGATGCTTCTGAGATCAATCAAGTTGGAGAGGTCCTTCAACAGGAGAATGATGCTTTGAGTAGGTAAGTCTCCCGACTTAGGGAGAATGCACCGAGTATTGCCCCTCAAGTTTTACGTAGTTCCTCCTCATCGACCGGGCAAAGAGCTGGTACTGATGATAGTGGTTAAGCTAGGGAGGTTGCCTAACTGTGAGGTAACATTCGTAGGGTGTTATGATAGTCGTTGGTATTCAAAGAGATGCCACCTTACTGAGGCACCTGTTCAAGAAAGGTCATTGGGAGGTGTGGGATGATGGCTACGACTAGGGTTGGACTAATTCTCTAACCAAGTTTAAAGAGGTTGAGGACTTAGCTTTCATAAGACGGTGGTTGAGTGCCCTTAGGGAGTTACAAGTCCCTAGGAACTCTGTTCTCTGGTATCGGTATAAGATTTCTCCCTCAAGTTTGATGCCGAACCCATTCATAAGGGATGATTGATGGGTTACCATAAATGCTATCCCAAGACAGCTCATGGAACCAAATTCAGACGAAGTCAAGGAGGAATTAGCTCCTCACCCAGATGATGGCCGAAGAGCGCGAGTGGCTAACTACCTTGCTCAGTGACCTAGTTCTCATTAGGATTTGAATTACTCAGCATATATAACTCTTTATATATGTAATGATGTAATAAAATAGTTATGTTTTGGGAGATTTACCAACTAAACATGTGTTGTGTTATTTTTTACTTCATTGATCTCTTGTTCAGTTATCTTGGTCTCTTCTAGCTGACTAGATTTAATTTAGGCAGAGTTAGTTGCTGAGTGAGTATCCCCCCAGTCTAGTATGATTTTGGTGTACCATCCTGCCTTACTTTACCTTTTAGGTTGTGTCGTCACACTTCCTTAGGCACGAGTGAGGCAATGTTGAGGATACACCTGGTATTGGATGCTCAATTCGAGCAGGATTTTTGAGCCAAAGAATGTTGGCGACTAACCTGGGTTAGCCATGTTCCCTAAGGGTCCCCTTTAGGGCTTCATATATTGCCAGGGGTAACCTAAGAGGTCATTATGTTCGTTGACGAATGCCTAAGGAGGGTCATTACACACTGAGCCTGCTTTAATAAGTTTCTCATTATCTTAGTTTTGTATGTTAAGAGGGGAGTCTGTAACTTGGAAAGGGTGCATGAATTATAATATACTTGAAAAAAATAAAACACTCCATAAAATTCCACTACCAAACAAATCTCATTAATCAGAAATGAATTGAAAATTCAACACTGAGTTAAAAAAAAATAGAAAACTAGAAGTAAAATTTCTTCAAATTGGATGCAATCCAAGCTCTAGGTATCTCCCGGCCCTCCAGCGTTTCTAAGTTATAGGCTCCTTGTAGGTCATATTTTATCACCTTGAATGGCCCCTCCCAGTTTGGTCCTAGCTTGCCATCCGATGGTTTTACAGAACTTCCAAAAACTTTCCCCAGACATAGTTCCGAACCTAGAATGCTCTTGGATTGACCTTTTTATTACAGTGTTTTGCTAGCTGTTACTGATAGGCTGCTAGTTTCACTAGAGCCAACTCCCTTCGTTCTTTAGCTAGGTCAAGTTTAGCGAGTAATGCTGAATCGTTCTGGCCTTGTTCGACCAGAGTGGACCTCATGGTAGGGAGGCCATCTTCCAATGGGATAATTGTCTCCATTCCATACATCAGTGCCAATGGTGTCTCTCCAATTGCTCATCGTGGGGTGGTACGGTAAGCCCATAGGATATGGGGTAGTTTGTTTAACCATGCCCCCTGGATCACTCCAAATGCTTTTTTAATCCATCAATCACTATTTTATTGGAAGCCTCAGCCTGTCCGCTGCTCTGAGGGTATGCCATAGAGCTGAAGTAGTGCTTGATCTCGTGGATGCTGCAAAAACCCTGGAGGAGGACACTCTCAAACTGGGCTCCGTTGTCAATGATGATAGTCTTAGGGATCCCAAAATGATTAAAAATGTTCCTCCATATGAATTTTATCATGTCCGTGTCTCTAATATTTACTAGTGGCTCTGCTTCTATCCATTTAGTGAAGTTATCTGTTGTGACCAATAAATACTTACGATTACAGGCTATGGTAGGTAGATGGCGCACGATGTCCATACCCCATTGGGCAAAAGGCCATGGGATGGTAAGTGACTTCAGGTCGCTAGTCGGCTGGTGAACCATAGGTGTGTGAGTTGGCACTTTTTGCATTTTCTACCATAGATTCCAGCATCTTTCTGCATGTACGGCCACTAGTAGCCTTCTTTTATTGCTCAAAAAGCTAGCGACCTGCCCCAAATGTGACTCCCATAGATTCTCTCATGGAGTTCATGCAAGACTTGCTCGACGTCCTTTGGATGAACACATTGGAGGTAAGGGTCAGTGAAAGATCTCTTGTACATCTTGCCTTCAGAAGATAAGTGAAAACGATAAGTTTAACACTTATCTCATAAGCGGTCTTCTTATCGACTGGTAGCTTACCATCCTTCAAATAATCCCTTAAGGGGTCCATTTAATTAGGGGGTTGTCTCAATCTGTAGAACGAGTCCCACGCTCGGCAGCTCGTTGATCTGGTTAATACTTGGCTGAGTAAGGAAATCAAACTGAATTGTCCTCTTCAAGACTTGATCGTTGATTTTAAGGCTGTTAGGGCATCAGCATAGCCGTTCTATCCTGTGGGAAACTACTGGACACTGACTTGTTCAAAGTTGGCCATCAATTCTTTTGCAGTGGCAAGATATGCTGCCATCCTCTCATCTCTAGCATCAAAATCGCCACTTATCTGGTTGGAGGCCAACTGTGAGTCACTTTGCTACTAGCGTTCGTGCTTTTTGTAGGCCCATGATCAGTGCTTCATATTCTTCTTTGTTGTTGGAGGCTTCAAATCCAAGCCTGATTCCTTACTCGAGTATTGCATCTTTAGGGGTAATTATCACGGTGCCTACTCCTACCCCTTTTGAATTGGAGGCTTCATCAATAAATAGTCTTCAGACGCCTAACGCTGGGGGAACTTCATTTTGATGAATAGTTTAGGGTTGGTCATAAGGATGCTCTCCTATAAACTCTGCGATGAAATCAGCGAGGACCTTCCCTTTGATAGCACTCCTCAGTTGGAATCGAATGTCAAATTGCCCAAGCTCGATCGACGTCTTTGATAGTCATCCAGAAAGGTCTTCTTTTCTCAGGACTGCTTTAAGAGGGTGGGATGTAAGTACGATGATGGAGTGGGCTTCTAAGTAGTGTTTTAACTTCCTTGAGGCTACCAGTAGTGCAAAGGTGAGTTTTTCTAGTGGTAGGTATCATTGTTCGACGTCCAAAAGAGTCTTGCTCATGTAATCGACTGGGTGTTGGATCCCCGTTTTCTCGTATACTAGTGCAGAACTTACAGCATAACTGGAGACTATAAGGTAAAGGTATAGAGAATCATTCTCTTGAGGGATTACGAGTAAGGGCAATTAACTGAGGTAAGCTTTGATCCCCTCTAATGCCCTCGAGCAATCTTTGTTCCACTCCACATCTTTTTTCTAATTTAATAACTAGAAGAACGGCTGGCACCTTTCGGATGACTTTGAGATGAACCGATTTAGGGCGGTGAGCATACCCGTGAGATTTTTCACCTCTCTTATCATATGGGGGGCTGTATCCTATAAATGTTATCAATTTTATCTGGGTTGGCCTCAATACGTCTCTTGCTGACCAAGTACCCAAGGAATTTTCTAGACTGGAAACCAAAGGAACATTTACTTGCGTTGAGATTCATTCGATACTTTCTGAGGATTTTGAAGGTCCTTAATAGGTCATAGAGGTGGTCTTCTTTAATCCTGCTCTTGATGATCATGTCATCGATGTAGAGATCCATAGTGCTTCCCATCTGGTCTTTGAACATCTTGGTGACCAATCGATGGTAAGTTGATCCTGCAATTTTTAGCCCAAAGGGCATAACCTTGTATAAATATAACCCAACCGTGGTTACAAATGTTGTTTTATCTTGATCTAGCTCATACAGAAGGATCTGGTGATACCCGGAGTATGCATTTAGGAAGCTCATCCTTTCGTGTGCTGTAGTGGCATCCACCAGCTAATCAATCTTTGGAAGGGGGAAGTTATCTTTTGGGCATGCCTTGTTGAGATCGATGAAATTGATGTAGACCCTCCACTTTCTGTTGCTTTTAGGGACAACCACTAGGTTAGATATCGATTTAGGTAACTGGACTTCCCATATGGATCCTGCGTCCAGTAATTTTTTAACATCCTTATCCAATGCCTTGGCTTTTTTCGGAGCAGTTCGGTGAGCTTTCTGTGCTATTGGTTTGAAAGCTGGATTGGCGTGAAGTCGATGAAAAGTGATGTTTGGATCAATCTTGGGAATCTTGTAAGGCTCCCATGCAAAGACATCTAGGTTACTTCAGAGTGAGGTGACCAATTCCCTCTTTTCGTGGTCGGTGAGTGAGGTTCCAATTAAGAACTTTCTTTCACTTGAATTGTTGCTGGCTGTGACTTCCTCCAAGTCCTCGATGACTCTTTCATAGGGGAGGAGCCCGGTCTCCTCCACTCCTGGTCTCCTATATCTTGTTGCTATTTGGAGGGCATTAGCCTCTCCTGCGCTTAGTTCTTGCTTTTAACTTCCTCAACCTTCTTCTCTAGCTTGGGGTGGAGGGATACTATAAAGAACTTTCTTGTCATCGCCTGATCTCTGTGGATCTCCACAACTCCTAGTTCGGTCACATATTTGAGCTTCTGATGGTAGGTAGAGGGGACGGTCTTCATCGCGTGCAGCCATCCTCTGCGGAGTATCATTTGGTAGGGAGAATCAATATCGACCATGAGAAATTCGATCATTTTTTAGATGTTTCTTTGCCCTTACTGGCAAGACAATCTTTCCCAATGGGGTGATTATTTTTCCAGCAAAGCCAACTAGAGGATCATTTTTTAGATGTTCCTCTACTCGCTTACGCTTCCCTGCTTGCATTTTGGCTGGATCGATTTGAAAATATTACATTACTGCTGTAAGATTTTTGACTTCCATCTGAGTCGTGTTTCCTTGAATCTGTTTGAGGTCAGATGCTCCATGAATTACTATAAAATCATGGCCGATGTATTTCTCGAGAACGTTGTCGAGCCTTTGTTCTCCAATTGCAGCTACCTTCTATGCCTTTTTTTCCATAAATTCGGTCAAGTGTCCATCTTAAGCTAACTCTTTAAGGTGAGACTTGGGGTCTTTGCAGTGCTCGGTTTTGTGCCCAACCTCTTTGTGAAAAGCACATCTCAGTGCGTGGTTCCTCTTTAAAGGGTCTTCAACCATCTTCCTGGGCCACTTAATGAATGGTTCGTCCTTGATCTTTGCCAGAATCTTGTATATTGGTTCTCTAAAAACTATGTTTACTACTTGAAATGCCTTCGAGGCATCACTCTTATTCCCATTATTAAGGCCGCTTTTTCCCCCATTCTTACTCCCTTTCTTTTGACTCTCAGTTTTATCGCTTCCCTTACCGGTACACCTGGCACGACCATTTTCCCCTGCAATGGGATGAGTCACATCTTTAACTTTAGCATATTTTTCAATACTAGACATCAAGTCGTCGATAGTTGTGGCCTCCTTATTATTGAGGGACTGGGGTAAGAGGCAGGAACTGGATAAGCCAATCTTAAAGGATGCAACGACGACCTGACTCGAATAGTCTTCGACCTCATTGAACAACTCCCAATACCTCTTCGCGTAGTTTCTGAGGCTCTCATGGGGCTTTTTCTTCATAGTCAACAAAGCATCCATCCTTTTCGGATAGGAGCTACTAGTAATAAAGTGAGCTATGAAGAGCTCTTCCAGGGACTCAAAGTTCCTAATAGATCTATGAGGGAGTATCTTGAACCACTTTTAAGCCACGTCGTGCGCTCGACGGGAAAATTAAGCACATCAGTTCATCTTTGTGGATCCAAAGGGTCATGGTCTGTCTGTATTATCTGACATGGTCGATGGGGTCAGTCTTACCATCGTAGATCTTGAATCTAGGCTTGGCGAACTTTTTGGGGGCTTCTTTTTCCTCTATTTCCCTTGAAAAGGGGGATTTCATCTGGGTCCTGAGAGCTTGCCTGGCTATCTCTCTAGTCAATCTGGTACATCGATGTGCTGGGTGTTGGTCCATTTCTCTCTGAATCAAATTTTGTATGTCATCATTCCCTCGGGCTAGGCTCCGATAATGGCAAGCAAATTGATGTTGTTCGGACCAGTCGTTATCTGACCTATCTCCCTCAATTCTTTGAGATCCACATCTTGGGATCCTTCCCCGTCTGCGAGATCTGCTCGCCTAAGGGATAAGAGTTTGATAATGACATTGCCTTATTTTACGATAGAGTTCTATCTCCATTTTCTCCAGTCTCCTTTTGAGGTGAGCATTCTCGTCTTCCTACTTGCGAGTGTCTTCCTCCTACTCTTGCATCCTAGCCTTGTAGCCGTCGATTATCCTGGAGACTTGCATGGACCTAGCTGGTCCCTAGATTTCTTTCGAGGCTTGTCGTTCTGGGCGAGGCCTTGGGTTTAAGCATCGAACTTCAGATCTAACCCTACGAGGGATATGTAGCTCTTGAATATCCCCCGCTTGAGGGGCGTTGCTGCTATGAACAGACATTCTAGGTTCTTATTGGTGAAGGCTTTCTTAAAGGAAGAACAATAGCTTCCCCCAGATGGCGCCAATTGTGGTGACAATTAATCTCAGCATAAATCATAAACGAATGCGATCACCAAAAAAAGTAAAGAACATAATTTAGAATAAATGCAATCACACAAGATATATGTGGTTCAACAAATTGCCTACATCCACTATAGTGCTCTCTCTTTGTATTTCTCTTTTCTCAAGGGGAATTTTTATAATTACATACCCTTTTCCCCGGGTCAAGGGTACAACATATACATGTGAACTTTGGAGAGTGGGGGTATTGGGCACCTCCACGTTGGCCCATAATAACTAGAATATCTCCTAAGAGATTTTAGGGGTTGAATGGGTCGCTGTTGATTTAGTCATCTGTGAGACTTTGGAGTTTAGGCTGGACTCCCCCTATTCTTGATAGGTCAGGCTACTTCTCTGGGCCAAGACAAATGGACGAGGTACCCACATGAACTAGTCTATTCACAACTTTAGGATTAAGTATTTACTTACTTAAAATTCAGGTTTCATTATCTTTCCAATCTACTAATTTCACACAGTAGATTATATCATATCTACTAAATTTATATATATATATATATATATTCAGACTATATTATATATACAATACTACTCTAATATCATGTCCGAGTACATCTCACACTGTACAAGGGACTATTGGTTCGACATCTCTCACGAACCATAAATCTCACATCACATATATTGTAGGCTAGCATACACTCTAGCCAAATGGGTCACGCACATACCTACGCTCCCATTCAACCGTCGAAACTATCATTCTCACCGATAACACGTGTTCAAGGTCTTATGCTTAGGGTACGAATGTAAAATCCCCCCCCCCCAATGAGGTCATTAGGATAAGATCATCCACATGCGCAACCTCCACACCGATAGCTAGCAGCGTAGGTATGTCATACACATAATAAATCACAATATAGGTATACACTCAACCTATATGTATATATCAACAATAGGGCATACGCACATCCCATTATATATGTTTTGCACGTAGTATATTTTTATCTTGAATATCCCACGTATTAATGTATTTTATCCTCATTCATATTATAGGTATTTGCTCCACCTATATGTATATAGCAACAAATGGTTATAATCTCATCCCATAAATAAGTCCTATATGTAGCATATGTATATCCCGAATATCCTACGTATATATAGATTATGACTTTACTTCTTAAATTATATTCTCGAGCTTTCCTCACCACTCGAAGAATATTATTTAACCCTCATATAAATTTAGTAGGTACACATCTACACCCTAGTAGTCCATGCCATTCTAATCCTCGAGCTTCCGTAAATTAAATAAATCTCTAAATTAGGTTTATTCCTCAGTTATCCCTAATTCAATTTAAACTTTTATTCCATCTCATTGGACTAAGCACATACATTAACATGACCTACTGGTATACACATATACTCCCATTATTTTAAGAATTTAGTCCCATAATCAACTCCTAAAGATCCCACAAAAATAATAATAATAAAAAGGGGAAAGTTGGCCAAATCTCGGCAGCCGAATCAATTCCTTTCCGTAGAAAAATCATTACTAATTAAAAAAAATAGAAAAATACGAGGTCGGAGCCCACACGATCCTAACAAAAAAATCTGGAAATTTAGTTTTTTTTTTTACCAACAGCCGAATCGATTCGGATTTTGGCCGAATCGATTCGCCTCTACAGGTTTACGAAAATCGGTATATTCATGGTTACGGGTTTACATCATTTTTATCATCAAAACCAACTTCAATTGTTCCCCAACTCCTCAAAAATCATCCCAATTGATACATAATGATATATGAATGATTTCTAACCTTTAACCAAATAAATCATCATAGAATTTTAATCAACAAGGTGTTAATTCCACAAAAATTAGAAAACTCTTTGTTTATCATTCTTAATCTATAATTAATGTAAACTCCAAATTTCTTCACAATTGATATTCAGATTTTAGTGGAATAAATTCTATATTCAACAGTAGATCAATCCTATATAGGTTATCAAATCGAGGATTCAATTAAAAACCATTCAAATCTTATCATGATTTGTCTAACTTTTCTGAATTCTATTTCTAAATTAACATCGACACAATACATGACAAAGATTGAAATAATTACTCACTTTCCTATAACATATAGGTCTAAACCTTTGAGGGTGATAGCCTACTAGTGATTCTCCTATTTTCCAACCAACTTCCGACGGTGGTGGTGGTGACGGTGGATGACCTTGTCCCTTGGTTTCCTAGAGGTGGCCCTTCCCTTTCCAGAAAACTCTTACTCTCCTATAAATTTCTCACTCTAAAGTTTTGGTGAAGTGAACATGCATCCTTAAAATCCTTGACTTATAAATAATCATGCATTTTCGTGGCTACTATTCACCTCCCATGTAAAATGGTCAAAATACCCCTTTGGGGTGTCTATTTAGTTCCAAATTTCCCCGAGACCCAAAGTAATCCCCCAGGTAAACCTTTTCGACTATTTGAACCCTTCCGGACACTTTGGCGCAGTCAAAATGACCATTTATATGATATAAAAATGATTTACTTTTATTTTCATTTAATTATAGTCCCGACACGACTCACACGCGCGTCCCGACTTAATTATCATAATTGTCGTATTCGTCACTCGCGACAATTTATAAAATCATAATAATATGTAAAGTCATGATCATATATATTACTTTTAATCACTAGTTAATATTCAACATAAATCACATATTACTTTATTCTTGAGTAATATTTAAATCCGGATTAATTTTTAATTATCCCATAATTAAGTTTAATTAATCCCATTTTAAAAATCATTAAAAATACGAGGTGTTACATACTTCCCCCCTTACAACAGAATTTCATCCCGAAATTTGGAAAAATTATGCCAGATAAGAACAACTCTGGCTATATATTGTGCATCGCATCCTCTCCCTCACAAGTAAACTACTCTGTACCGCCCATACAGTACGCTATCAAATACCCTTAATAATGAACACCTCACATATGTTCGTTTTAAAACTCCAGGTTACCTTGCCACATAGGTTCTTGCCCAAGCCTTACCATTTACGTTTCACTACTAAAACATATTTTAGATATGCACTATCTAGTCTTCTACTCTTCACACATTAGTAGATTAATTGTTCTTTAGATACATATGATCTCGGCTCGCGACGATCGCACACAAGTAGGTTATTTGCGTAGTATATATTTTACACACATTATATACTATAATTATCAATTCATCTATGATATTTACAATAATACTTGGTCCCCCACATTTAAATAACAAGCAGGAGAACAATGAGGCTTACCGTCCCATGTCTTAACGGATATTATGCCCAAAAGTGAACGTGTATGAGTTATTACACACAAACTCAACTAGTGGAAGTTACTATTCCCTTCCTCCCCTAATATTCAAGGGTACACATATATGTTATTCTTCGACATCTGATTATTCCGCTTGTTCTGCCCATTCGTCTACGGATAATAGGCCGTACACAATCACAACTCGGTACCTATGGCCTCGTGAACACTCTTCCAAAATTGAAGAACAAAGATCTCATCCCAATTGGACACAACATTAAATAGTACCCCATGTAACCTCATTATCTCAGTTATAAAGATCTCGCATACTGTCCCATAGTATGATGAGTCCTAACTGCCAGAGTGTGAGCTACATTGGTCAATCGATCCACTATCGCCAGATAGGATTGTGACCCACTCTACAATAAAATCCTTGGGAATTCTCTCCCATTACTACTTAGTAATCCTTAATGGTTGAAGAAACCCCAATTGGTTTCAAATGGTCCACCCTTTACGAATAAATAAGTGGTCCATTACAAAACGAATTTAGCAATATCTCTTCATTAAATCCCATATCCACTATAATTTATAACATGATACATATTATATTATCTCAAATGTATCTCTGACTGTGATCCATGCGATTTTGCCTCACCGCATGTCACAAATCCTTCCCCTTGCTCTAAAAGTAGTTTCTTATGAAACGTAAGTCTTTGACAAATCATACGGAACAAGCTTTGACTTTCCCAACTAGATGCAGTCGAATTCATTGGTCAATCATAATCTACTTCCGGATAAAATACTTTCAATTACCTAGGGCGCCCATACACCCTATATCTCGTGCATTATTGCACAATCAATACTTGCTCATTCGGCATGCTTTTCTATACATGATGTAACCATTATGTACTAGTGTCCTTTTCAAAACTAGGCTACTCTACCAGCCTTAAGTCATATAATGGAATAATCAACTCTTAATCATGTTCTTGTAAATGTATAATGATCAAAGTACGAAACACATGTATTATCGACTAAAATTCTCTTCAACTCCCGACATTTGCTAGTTTCATGCGTGGGATGTCTCGCAAAGAGAAATCCAAACAAGGAACCCTCCGATACACTACTACCTAACATAGTCGATTATCAAGATCTGCATGGCCATCAGTCCATAATAAAGACCTTCCCATAATCTTCATATGTTGACATAAAAATATACGTATGTCCCTTAGAAATAACATGAAACATGTCCTCTCACTATCCCAAGTTCGCGGTGTTGTATATATAACGGTTTATATCCCTTTTCTCGATACAGAACACGATATATTCGAAGTCACATCAGTAAATAAATTCCTATGCACTGGGATGACATATAACTAGACAACTTACTCCTGACGTCGACGATATCATGGAATTTTCATATATTTACATATATATAGGCCCAACACTATTTTAGGTGGCTCCTCACCAAAATAATATTACTCACTCGGAGTATCCAGCACGATAGTCTTATCACTCAATCTACTATCATTCAAAAATTCGGTAATTGATCACTACACATTACCATAATAAGCTCTACATTGCTGGCTCAATGCAATGGTAAATTATAATGATAAAATATTCTTGTAGTGCTCACCTGGCTCGCTCATGAGTGACATCAAAAAGTTCCGATACTCATGATAAATATGTTTATAACCAGACTGTTAAAACTAACGTACCCACAAAACTCGACTCGCATTAGAACTTTAGTGATAACAATTCATGTATATTTATTGTGACACACCCATATCACTTGAATGAATCCTTTACTCACAAGGATGAAATAGAACTTCACTAGTCTTCACCTAATCGTGGGGTACCAGCATGTAGCTGCCAACACGACCCATGAGCATCTGCAATCGTTATACATCTAGGATTTCATCCAATAGTTGCCCCTTTCTCATAGTAGTTAAATTATGCTGCTCTGCGACTTACACTCTCATTATTGAAATGTTAGCCCAAGATTTCTAGGCCTCAATTCTCTGCCTAAACCCTCCACTCTCAGATTGTAAATTCATGGGCCCAATTCTCTTGACCCAATTTTTATGCTGGAAATCTCACCCCTCCAGTTATTATCCCTAACTGCCATGGTTTACCATTCTCAAACTTATCGGTGTCACTTCTCAACGTGGACACATTCAATACTGGTAGTCCTACTCTCTACACGTAGGGAAATTTTTTGAGTCATTTTCTTTTCACTGGTCCCACTGACCATTTTGGAATGTCCTTTACTCGAACTTGTTCGTCTTAGCTCCCAATTACTATTTTCGTCGTTCCATTGGTTCCACTGGTCCCATGGAACACGTTGTCGATGCCACAGGTCTTGGCTGAATTCATCTATGCTTAGTAAGGACTTAAATATGTTCCCATACTGGGTATACCTTTTGGTAGTGTTTCACTATCACCATTGAATTCGATCGTGTCCTTCAACTAGGTTTTCCCAACCCTCCAGGCTCCCCTTCTTTTGGAAGCGGTTACAAATTCCTTGACGAAATTGGCCCTAGTCGTCTTCGTCATATTTCTCACCCACACTTTAGTACTTATCTCATGAGTCCTTTCATAACAAGGAACTCTTATTATCTTCTACATACCCCTTAGTCTTTGGGAAAGGATTTCGTTAGCAAGTTGACTGCTCTCTCGCATTGTGCTTCCGTTCTTGCTCATATAAAATAAAGTTTGAAATTCCCTTCATACCCCGATCAAATGGAAAATTTCACAATTGAACCATACCCACATATCTCGTTTTAGTTTCTCACATGCTTCTTTATATAAGATGTTTGTCTCTCATCACTTTAGATTGCTCCTATGAGCAAAAACTTTACCCGACACTTTGAAGTCCTGGGTATTACTACACTTCACCTTACATAACTGCCTTTGGATTTTTTCTTTCACAAAAGTCCTTTCAACTCCCTCGCCCTTCATTGACAGTGTTGGGTGAGTTTGGAATGGCACAAACACCATTTTGAAACTACAGGTCCCGAACGTCTTCTTTATTGTCACTAACCTGAACAACAATTATGGTGGGTTCTATCTCAAACACCATTTTCTTAAACACTCTATATCTTCGACTGAGTTTTCCTCCTGCTATCCTTCTAACGACTCTCGCTAGTCATTGTTGCTCGACATAGCTCGTATAAGAATTACATCCCTTATATTTTCTGGAAGGAGCATGTAAGTCACAATACACGGAGGAATACAACATCCTAATAATAGGGATCTATATCAAAGAACGTTACGCTGAAACGTAAAAATCTGTACAAATCCTAAGGACGCTAGAACCTGATGCTCTGATACCACATGTGACACCCCGCCTAATTAAATACTGGGTGATCAGTCGTTTATTAAATTAAATCAGAATATCCAGTTGGTTCATTCTTAGCATAACTGTTGAAAAAAATAATTTCTTTATTAATTCACCTAATAAATAATTAAGCTAGTGTCAAAAACTTTTTCCATTTTTAATTTCATTTAAACCATTTCACAAAGTGTAGTAATAATAGACAACATCACATTACAACTGAACAAGACTAAATGTGATCGGAATAACTCTCCAGTTAAAATATTTCATTACCATTAAATAAAACTGAGATCAATAGTACTGACGTAAATGATTACAATCTCTGGAATAGAAATGAAATAACTAAAATCCTGGGCAACATGCCCTAAATGAAAGTAGACACTACAGATGTGTGAATCAGCAGAATGGAAGCATCTAAAAAAATCTTCCCCTCTAGTAACAACTTTAACCCGTCGAGATCTCCATTTTCTATGCCGGTATCCCTGATACTGGACACCTGATGTTCAAGATACAATAGAAAAGAGAATATGCAAGAGAACGGGTCAAAGCCCGATTGTAAAATATTGTAAAAATAACAAGGTCTTAATAAGTGCAATTAAGTAATTATTATGTACATATTAGATTTTCAAGCTCTCACTTGAGATTCTCACCTCTCATCTAGAGTGCACGCCTAACATACATCATAATACTCCTAGTTAAGGTTCACAATTAACTAGTTTGAAATAAGAGTCATTATGATTCTAACTCGTACCGTTTCCCCGTATTTCTCACGCAATACGTATGATAATAATATAAGTTAATTTCTCTTTAATATGAACTAGTCTATTTACAACTTTAGGATTAAGTATTTACTTACATAAAATTCAGATTTCATTATCTTTGCAATCTACTAATTTCATACCGTAGATTATATCATATCTACTAAATTTCACACAATAGATAATATCACATGTGTGTGTGTGTATATATATATATATATATATGTATGTATGTATTCACACTATATAATATATATAATATTTCACCCTCCCAGACTCAGCTGCGGTGCATGCATACTCTACTATCATGTACGGGTACATCTCACACTGTACAAGGGACTATTGGTTTGATATCTCTCACGAACCATAAATCTCACATCACACATATAGGAGGCACCAGCCAAATGGGTCACGCATAAACCTACGCTCCCATTCAACCGTCGAAACTATCATTCTCACCTATAGAGCGTGCCCAAGGTCCTATGCTCAGGGTACGTAGCTAAAATCCCCCTAATGGGATCATCAGGATAAGATCGCCCACATGCATAACCTCCATACTGATAGCAAGCAGCGTAGGATGTCATACACATAATAAATCACAATATAGGTATACACTCAACCTATATGTATATATCAACAATAGGGCATACGCACATCCCATATTATATGTTTTGTACATAGTATATTTTTATCTTGAATATCCCACGTATTAATGTATTTTATCATCATTAATATTATAGGTATTTGCTCCACCTATATGTATATAGCAACAAATGGTTATACTCTCATCCCATAAATAAGTCCCATACGTAGCATATATATCCTGAATATCCTACGTATATATAGATTATGACTTTACTTCTTAAAGTATATGTCACACCCCGTAAAATTCGACAGACGGGGTGGCCAGCCACCGCCACAGAACTATGCCGGGCGTGAACTAAACAAAATACCATTCTTAGCATGAGACATTATGAGACATAAATAATCAGTCCATAAGATAAATAATTGAATCAATCTCAAATAATCACAAATAACTAAGCGATAAAAGATCCATCACATGCTAACTCCAAAAAATCCAATCTCCAATAATGATTAAATAAAACCTGAATAATAAAGATCTGAATAATCCAATATAAATCCTTTAAAAAACTTTGGAACCGAATGGCCCAATAAAACTATAATGAAGTCTCATAATACGACTGGAAAAGAAAGTCTAACTAAACTATGCCATAAAGTAAATAACTCCAGCTGCACCTCCAATGATAACTCCAATAAACTTATGCAGCTTACCCAAATCAAATCCTGAAAAAGATTAGTCAACGCATGGGTCAGAGCCAAAGCCCTGAGCAAGAATACACACTACTCTCCTCAAATAGGATCCTTGAATCCAGATAGTAGCATTATACGCAATAAATATCACAATAGAATATTTTAAATTAAACGGGATAATTAAACGCGATAATTATAATCTACTAACTACCCTAAAAAATCCTCATTTATAAAGGCACACCAATATGATTTTAAATCTCAAGTCCCACGATGTTAATTTAATTAAATTAACCAGCTTTTATTATAGTTCTCACTTTTTATTAAAGTGTCACACTTCCCCTTGTCAATCGTCCTCTGACCCGTTTACTGTCGGCCCCGACACATGACAAGGTTCCCCTTGTCAATCGTCCTCTGACCCGTTTACTGTCGGCCCCGACACATGAAAAGGTTCCACACACGACACGACATAAATCGTCCTCTGACCCGTTTAAACTGTCGGCCCCGACACATTATGTCGCCACAAATTTTAATACCCGTTTTTATCTTAGGCATTAATTCTCAAGTTCTCAATTTATAATCACCCAACCCTTTTAATCGATGTGAGATCCTCAAAATACCCCTTAGTCCCATACCTAAGGGTCCCCAAGTTATCAATACGTCTTATCCTATGTATAGGAAGATTTTCTAATATAAATCTTAACTTAGTCTCGTACTTAGACTACCGTAACGACGATAAAGTATCAAAAATCATCCCACCCCCAAGATGATGAAAAAGCGATAATCTACCCTCACTAGTCCCATACCTAGAAGGCATAAATCATCAAAAGGCCTACCCACTAGTCCCATACCTAGAAGGCATCCTAAAATATAGGGATAGCAAAAATTACTCAACAACCCGTCGTCACAATGATATTTAATAATACCAACAAGTCACACCAACAAGAATAATTAATCAATGTATAAAACAACGCATGATAGTCCAATTCAATTAAATATTTAATTTAATTATCACATCGTCAACAATACCCAAATAATCTCATTTAATTATTTTAAATTAAATATACCAAGTTTTCATCATATATTCATCAAACCAAAATTTATTATCTCTACATGTATTACATGAATTGTACGCACCCAAAAATCATTTATTTTAAAACTAGAATTTTTCTACATGCAGCCTACACCAATAAAACCCAAAATCGCTCATCAATCCTACGTACCCAAAGGGTTATGAATATTATTCAGATTAAAAGATTTTATAAAAATAGCCCCATAATTAGTATCCACTTTTTCTAATTAAGTTACTAATTATTTTTAAGAAAACATGTAATTAAGTGTCTAGGCGACACTTAAAACGCATAATAATAAAGGAAAAGAATAGAGTATTCATTCCTGTAAAGATCGTGTTGAAAATATGATTAGAAATCTGGATTCCTCTCGAAAAATTAGCAAAAGAGTGTTCTTGAACGATCTTGATTAAACCCCAATTATGCCTTCAAAAACTTGTGCCAAAACTTGTGACAAAAACTTGATTTTGTTAAAGGTTGATGATTATGAGTGAGAGGAAAAATATTTGGAAGTGTTCTCTGGTGAAAAACTGGAGAAAAAGTGATTATGAGAAGTCCCCCTACGGATTAACAAGGTTATATAGTGATTAGGAGTCCTAATCCTACACAAACTCTTAAAAAACAGCTTACAACGCACGTTTTCTGGGAGGGTCGATTGATCTATCCCCCCCATCGATCGATTGATCACCCCGAAAAATTGACAGTTTACCCAAAAAAATGCCATATGGCAAAAATATTGTAAAATCAATATAAAATCCGTTTTAACTCCGATTTAATTCCGCTTGAAGTTTTGTTCTTCTAAAATCATAACCAACATACTTAGCCAATAAAAATTTTAAAATTCAAAAATTTATTTTTCTCAAAAATTCCAATTAATTAATTAAAATAATAAATAAAAATACGGGGTGTTACATACTTCCCCACTAGCAAAGAATTTCGTCCTCGAAATTAGACGAAGAATACACATCAATACATAAATCTCGCAAAAGAAAATAACGCTCACATATGCCTACCCGTAGAATGCCATAATTGAGCGCCCATACACCCAATCCTACGCGCACCTACCCCACGAACAACAAAATAATATATATATTTCCTATATGCATATGCATAACTATAAAAATAACGGCGTACCACACGCTCTCACAAATCTCCCACTCGATCCTATATCTGAAAGTCATCAAAATTCTAGCTTCCTCAAATTAAATCTCAACATAAAAAATCGATACATACGGTACCTAACATCTGTACCAAAATCTCCAAAATAATTATCGTCTCCAAAATCCATTCTAAGGATCCCCACATCAATCTTACTAATTCTAAACTCAATGTCTACAACGTCCTTAACTCAAAACTTCACATCTCCAAGAAACACATCTAACACGTATGCTAGAACATCTACCTTAAGAAGTACGAATCAACAAAGGGAATCAAAGATCGGCAACGCGGAAACTAAATGGACTCATAACCTACGAGACCTAAGACCATGCTCTGATAACATTTGTCACACCCCGCAAAATTCGACAGACGGGGTGGCCATCCAACGCCGCCGAACTATGCCGGGCGTGAACTAAATAAAATACCATTCTTAGCATGAGACATATATGAGACATAAATAATCAGTCCATTGAATCAATCTCAAATAATCACAAATAACTAAGCGATAAAAGATCCAACACATGCTAACTCCAAAAAATCCAATCTCCAATAATGATTAAATAAAACCTGAATAATAAAGATCTGAATAATCCAATATAAATCCTTTAAACAACTTTGGAACCGAATGGACCAATAAAACTCCAATGAAGTCTCATAATACGACTGTAAAACAAAGTCTAACTAAACTATGCCATAAAGTAAATAACTCCAGCTACACCTCCAATGATAACTCCGATAAACTTATGCAGCTTCCCCAAATCAAATCCTGAAAAAGATTAGTCAACACATGGGTCAGAGCCAAAGCCCTGAGCAAGAATACACACTACTCTCCTCAAATAGGATCCTTGAATCCAGACAGTAGCATTATACATAATGAATATCACAATAGAATATTTTAAATTAAACGGGATAATTAAACGCGATAATTATAATCTACTAACTACCCTCAAAAATCCCCATTTATAAAGGCACACCAATATGATTTTAAATTCTCAAGTCCCGCGATGTTAATTTAATTAAATTAACCAGCTTTTATTATAGTTCTCACTTTTTATTAAAGTGTCACACTTCCTCTTGTCAATCGTCCTCTGACCCGTTTACTGTCAGCCCCGACACATGACAAGGTTCCCCTTGTAAATCGTCCTCTGACTCGTTTACTGTTGGCCCCGACACATGACAAGGTTCCACACACGACACGACATAAATCGTCCTCTGACCCGTTTAAACTGTCGGCCCCGACACATTATGTCGCCACAAATTTTAATACCCATTTTTATCTTAGGCATTAATTCTCAAGTTTCAATTTATAATCACCCCACCCTTTTAATCGATGTGAGATCCTCAAAATACCCCTTAGTCCCATACCTAAGGGTCCCCAAGTTATCAATACGTCTTATCCTATGTATAGGAAGATTTTCTAACATAAATCTTAACTTAGTCTCGTACTTAGACTACCGTAACGATGATAAAGTATCAAAAATCATCCCACCCCCAAGATGATAAAAACGCGATAATCTACCCTCACTAGTCCCATACCTAGAAGGCATAAATCATCAAAAGGCCTACCCACTAGTCCCATACCTAGAAGGCATCCTAAAATATAGGGATATAAAAAATTACCCAACAACCCGTCATCACAATGATTGAAGAGTGTGTGCTCGCGTTCAAATGATCAAGTTATATATAAAACCCTTTTAACACAAACAAACCCTAAACATGCAGCAGTATGTGATTGAATAAATTGATAATCTACGCAGGAACATTCAAACACATGTAATTAAGGAAAATCCCCCTCAGGGGAAAAACCATTTATTTTCACTATAATTTGTAAGAAAACGGCTTACAATCGGATTATAATGAAAATACAAGATGACTAAGAATTACCCTCGGGTATCGGATTCCGTAGTCGCGGCTGGAACTATCCCTTTCCAGTAGGGCTGCAATGAAGAAGAAGAACGGTCTCCTCGACAAGGGTTGAACAAACCAAAGTTGTGTTCTTGGGTTGCTTAAAGGATTCACAAAGGTTTGGCAATGATATGTGAATCAAAACATGAGTCTTGGGACTCAAGAATATGAAGACTAGATGTATTTGGACTCTCAAATTCGTCTCCTAAAGTCTTGCAAAACAACTCTCCCGAAGTTGGTATTTATAGGGAAATACATGAAGAGACCCACGATCTTAAAATGCTGAAATTCTATCCAGCGTACAGGTACACCGAACCGGTTCGGGTACCCCTGCGAACCGGTTCGCCCCTCCGAACCGGTTTGGGTCTGGGTTCGGGAAAGTGTGCTGGGAATTGGTGCTTAAACACTTAGAAAATTTTCCAGACTTTTCAATGAACATATCTCCATTTTCAATGGGCCATAACTTGTTCACCGTAGCTCGGATTGAGGTACCGTTTCTTCCAGTATTTTTGTTGCAGCAAGATCTTCAACTTTCCAGTTGACCGATCCTCTAGACGGTGGCTGTAAAATTACCAATTTTCCCTTGAACATCCCTATCATGCCTTGTTTCACTGATTTGACTTCTCTTGCGTTCCACTTGCATTACGAGCCTAGAATCAAGGAACGTGAAGTCGTTGATGCAGATGAGGGACACATTAGTGGAGATAATGCATGCTTGATTCTCGGAATTCGGATAGAGGCTGTCATGTGAGATCGTGAGGTGACGTGCCAAATGTAGCGGCGTACGACATAATGAAATGAAACATTTCGGACATGAGAAAAATGTCCTTACAAATATCCCCCTATGTCTATGCCGGTACATACATAAAAAATCCGAATTATCAAATAAGAAATTGCCTATACAAGTCTACCCTCCCATGAACCCAAAACTGGAAAAGGTACAAATGAATAGTCTTCATCGTTTGTTCTTCATTTTTTTCAGGAATCACAGATCTTTTCTCATCAGGGTGTGCAATTCAAAAGTCATCAATGTAGTACCTACACACATGAGATAAAGCAAAATACCAAGTGACATATCGAGTTTGAAATGATGAGATAAACAAATATATATCAATTTATGAGCAAACTCAAATTTCAAAAAAAACTCCCCCATAATAAGATAATTCATTCTCCCCCTTTTTATAATGTCCCCAAATAGACAAATGAGAGAAATAAATCAAATAAGCAAGTGCGGGGTGTCACATGGATAAAATCACACCATGAATGAACACAAAGCAACCAAGTAAATGATAGCGTAAATGAAGTGGTGTGATCAAATTCGATAGGAAATGCATACAAACATGACATATGTGCACGATGAATATTGGATATTCCTAGCGAATGAACTCAAATTATTCCTTTGGTGTAAAAGAGTGACTGTATAAGATATTGACTCAATCAAATCAACAAATCAAAGCTCAAAATGATTTTCACACCAATAACGTCCAAAATGATTTTATGCTTTTTCAGGACTTTCAAGGAAGTGCAAACCCGCTTAAAGATTCTCCAACCAAACTCCCTCAGATATAATTTTGAATAGAGGCATTCTAAAGTCTCAAACTTTGGAGAATTGATGGTGAAACCTAAGTGGCCCATATTTGGCATGAATTGCTTTTTATTCCCTGTAAATTTTTTCGGCCTCTTTTAACCTCTTTGGACCTCGGATATTAAAATTCCTCCATTTTTTAGGTCCTTTTTAACGGTGGCTTTTGCGCAAAGGATAGATGATTACCTTTCGCAGCCCTTCCCCATTATACAAAAACACACAGTCTCACCAAAACGGTTTTTACATGCATTCCAATCTTGTCATGTTTTATCGCATATAGTACATTGTATAGACATGATTGAGATGAAAATACGCAAGCCAACATGAGATAGACAAGTGCAATAATCAAATATAGCCGTGCATGTGTGCAATAAGGGATATAGGAGTCAAACATGTAGGAAGATATCACTAATTACATCTCAAAGACTCCAATCAATGTAAAGCACATGGATGAAATGATGTAGCCTCTCAAATCTCTATCAAACAGTCACATGGATATATGGAATGAAGTTGTGACTTGGCTAACTTAAATGCTCATCCATAAAAGGTACTTAAAAGTACAAAAATCTTTTTGGTCTTTTTTTTTTCAAAAATTTTATCAAAATAAAATCTTTTTGTGCTTTTTCTCAAAATTTTTCTTAAAGGAAAATCTTTTTGTATTTTTTTTAAAAAAAAATGAAAAATTAACTAATGATACATGCTAGCAATAGGTAAAAAAAATATGATAAACAACCTATGCTAGTAATCAAGACTAGATCTCAACCGGGAGTAACGGTGGAGTTTTCTAAAGATGGTGACATCTTTTGAACCAACTCCACAAGATCATGTGTAGTCTTGATAAAAAACTTCACTTGCTCGCGAATATGTGCAAACTCTCTATCAAAATGAGCAGGCAAAGTATCATGAGTGGGTGCATGTGCATGAATGTGTGAAGTGGCATGATATGGCACAAAACCCAACTTAGAACAAAATTCCCTAAGATTTCCTCGCTTCTTGCAGTGGGAGCAAACATAAACCGGTCTAGGAAGTAATTTATCAACAATTTTAGGATGAACAATCCTAGACGGACACCCATGGGACTCACTCACAATGGTGGATATAGGCTCGGGTGAATTCTCTAATGTGACTTGAACCTCTTGTGCTTGTTTGAGGTCATCCTCTAGATGGGGTACACGTGTCATCAGACTAGACACCGTGTTGGCCAAGTCACCTTTTTCCCTTTTAAGCTCATCATTGTCTCCCTTCAACACACCAATCCGAAGACCTAGGATCCTATTAGTCCTTTTTATTTCCATGGTTTCGATAAACAACTTTCTAAAGGCATTTTGGATCAAACTATCATCACCATTATCATCCTCACTATCACTTAGAGAAGTGGGCATATCAACTTTCTTGCCCTCTCTCTTAAGTCTAGTGGGACACTCAAATTTCTTGTGCCCTGTCCCATCGCACTCAAAACATCTTATCTTCTGAAGTTTTTTATTTCTCTCATTCTCACCAAAACTCTCTCTTTCTCCAAGCAATCTTAAATCATTCTCTAAAGCGGTGATCCTAAGGGCTAAAACATTATTACGCTTCTTGGTTTCAAAAAACTCAGAATATAACTCGGCGTAAGCGCGTGGGAGATCACACTCGCTCTCACTTGCCTCATCCTCCCCTTCACTCTCATCGCTCTTACTTTCGAGGTGTCCTTGTGACGTAGCATCCTCATCGTCGTGAGAAGCATTGGGGGTATTCACATGACTAGCCATGAACGCGGTGAAGTTACGCTCATGCGGTGACTCATCTCCCGAGTCCACCGACTCGACCTCACTTTCTCCCTCACTTGAAGCGCTCAAACCATCACTATCACTTTCGTGTGCACTATTGTGGGACAAGGTGGGTGTGCTCACACGACTAGAAAAAACTACAAACTTCTCACCACTAGTCTCATCACCCTCACCTTCACTACTATCACTAAGTGTGGCGGGCATAGATATTTTCTTTCCTTTCTTTATAAGCCACGTCGGACATTCAAACGACTTATGTCCCTTACCCCCACATTCAAAACAAGTGACGTTCTCAAAATCTTCCTCGCACTCCTCATCGGATTTATTCTCTTTTTCCCTCTCACGACTTTCTTTGGCCTTTCCTTTCTTTTTATTTTTCTTTTCAAAAATATTTTTCTCAACATTCCTTTTATCATTGAAATTTCCACTTTTCTTGAATTTGAGAATTCTTTTGAAATTTTTTGCAAACAGGGCCAAGTCATCTAAGTCAAAATCACATTCAGACTTGGACTCAAAAACTTTTTCTTTCTTTTTCTGAAAATGAGTCTTTAAAGCAATCCCATTATCCTTAGCCTTAATGGTTTTGGGAAACATGTCAATCTCATAGGTTTGAAGATCTCCTACAAGTTCTTCCAACTTAAGTGATTTCAAATTTCCCAAAGAGTTCAAAATAGTGACTTTAGGAATAAAGCGTTTTGGGAGAGATCTCAAAATCTTTTTAACGACACGCGTGTTATCAATTACCTCACCCAAATTAAAACTAGTGTTAACAATGTCCGACAAGCGTGCAAAAAACTCATCAAAGCATTCGGACTCAGACATGGAGATAGTCTCAAATTGGGTGGCCAAATTTTGTAATTTAGACTCTTTAACAGCGTTCGTACTCTCATGGGTAAGTTGCCAAACATCCCATGCCTCCTTTGACGTGGTGCACGTCATTATGCGTTTGAACTCATCAGGTGTGACAGACCCAGAAATAGCACTAAGACCCTTAGAATTAAAATAAGACCATTTAAATTCTTCATCAGTCCAAGAAGTGTCAGGTTTCAAGTTGGTCACATTATCAACAGTCACGGTGGGAGGAGTCCACCCTCGTTCAACCAAAATCCAGACACGTTCATCAATAGCTTTTAAAGCCGACCTCATACGGGCTTTCCAATAAGCATAATTTGTCTCGTCAAAAACAGGCATTTTATAATATGACTTCTCCATTTGAACACGCACTTTTTCAAAAATAAATTTTTTCAGAAAATTGATATCTTAGAAAAATTTTGCGGAAAATAGGAATACGCGATAGATTAGCGTAACCTGCTCTGATACCAATTTGAAGAGTGTGTGCTCGCGTTCAAATGATCAAGTTATATATAAAACCCTTTTAACACAAACAAACCCTAAACATGCAGCAGTATGTGATTGAATAAATTGATAATCTACGCAGGAACATTCAAACACATGTAATTAAGGAAAAATCCCCCTCAGGGGCAAAACCATTTATTTTCACTATAATTTGTAAGAAAACGGCTTACAATCGGATTACAATGAAAATACAAGATGACTAAGAATTACCCTCGGGTATCGGATTCTGTAGTCGCGGCTGGAACTATCCCTTTCCAGTAGGGCTGCAATGAAGAAGAAGAATGATCTCCTCCACAAGGGTTGAACAAACCAAAGTTGTGTTCTTGGGTTGCTTAAAGGATTCACAAAGGTTTGGCAATGATATGTGAATCAAAACATGAGTCTTGGGACTCAAGAATATGAAGACTAGATGTATTTGGACTCTCAAATTCGTCTCCTAAAGTCTTGCAAAACAACTCTCCCGAAGTTGGTATTTATAGGGAAATACATGAAGAGACCCACGATCTTAAAATGCTGGAATTCTATCCAGCGTACAGGTACACCGAACCGGTTCGGGTACCCCTGCGAACCGGTTCGCCCCTCCGAACCGGTTTGGGTCTGGGTTCGGGAAAGTGTGCTGGGAATTGGTGCTTAAACACTTAGAAAATTTTCCCGACTTTTCAATGAACATATCTCCATTTTCAACGGGCCATAACTTGTTCACCGTAGCTCGGATTGAGGTACCGTTTCTTCCAGTATTTTTGTTGCGGCAAGATCTTCAACTTTCCAGTTGACCGATCCTCCGGACGGTGGCTGTAAAATTACCAATTTTCCCTTGAACATCCCTATCATGCCTTGTTTCACTGATTTGACTTCTCTTGCGTTCCACTTGCATTACGAGCCTAGAATCAAGGAACGTGAAGTCGTTGATGCAGATGAGGGACACATTAGTGGAGATAATGCATGCTTGATTCCCAGAATTCGGATAGAGGCTATCATGTGAGATCGTGAGGTGACGTGCCAAATGTAGCGGCGTACGACATAATTAAATGAAACATTTCGGACATGAGAAAAATGTCCTTACAATGATATTTAATAATACCAATAAGTCACACCAACAAGAATAATTAATCAATGTATAAAACAACGCATGATAGTCCAATTCAATTAAATATTTAATTTAATTATCACAACGTCAACAATACCCAAATAATCTCATTTAATTATTTTAAATTAAATATACCAAGTTTTCATCATATATTCATCAAACCAAATTTTATTATCTCTACATGTATTACATGAATTGTACGCACCCAAAAATCATTTATTTTAAAACTAGAATTTTTGTACATGCAACCTACACCAATAAAACCCAAAATCGCTCCTCAATCCTACGTACCCAAAGGGTTATGAATATTATTCAGATTAAAAGATTTTATAAAAACAGCCCCATAATTAGTATCCACTTTTTCTAATTAAGTTACTATTTATTTTTAAGAAAACATGTAATTAAGTGTCTAGGCGACACTTAAAACGCATAATAATAAAGGAAAAGAATAGAGTATTCATTCCTGTAAAGATCGTGTTGAAAATCTGATTAGAAATATGGATTCCTCTCGAAAAATTAGCAAAAGAGTGTTCTTGAACGATCTTGATTAAACCCCAATTAAGCCTTCAAAAACTTGTGCCAAAACTTGTGACAAAAACTTGATTTTGTTGAAGGTTGATGATTATGAGGGAGAGGAAAAATATTTGGAAGTGTTCTCTGGTGAAAAACTGGAGAAAAAGTGATTATGAGAAGTCCCCCTACGGATTAACAAGGTTATATAGTGATTAGGAGTCCTAATCCTACACAAACTCTTACAAAAACAGCTTACAGCGCACGTTTTCTGGGAGGGTCGATCGATCTACCCCCCGTCGATCGATCGATCACCCCGAAAAACTGACTGTTTACCCAAAAAAATGCCATAGGGTAAAAATATTGTAAAATCAATATAAAATCCGTTTTAACTCCGATTTTAATCCCGTTTGAAGTTTTGTTCTTCTAAAATCATAACCAACATACTTAGCCAATAAAAAATTTAAAATTTAAAAATTTATTTTTCTCGACAATTCCAATTAATTAATTAAAATATTAAATAAAAATACGGGGTGTTACAGTATATTCCCGGGCTTTCCTCACCACTTGAAGTATAGTATTTAGTCCTCATATAAATTCAGTAGTTACACATAGACACCCTACTGGTCCATGTCATTATAAACCCCAAATTTTCATAAATTAAATAAATCTTTAAATTAGGTTTATTCCTCGATTATCCCTAATTCAAGTTAACCCTTTATTCCATCTCATCGGACTAAGCCCATACATTAACATGTCCTACTGGTATACCCCTATACTCCCATTATTGTAAGAATTTAGTCCCATAATCAAATCCTAAAGATCCCATAAAATAATAATAAAAAGGGAAAAGTTGGCCAAATCTGGGCAGCCGAATCAATTCCCTTCCGTAGAAAAATCATTACTAATTAAAAAAATCATAAAAATACGAGGTTGGCGCCCAGGCGATTGTAACGAAAAAATGTAGAAATTTTAATTTTTGACCAACAGCCAAATTGATTCGCCTCTACAGGTCTGCGAAAATCTGCATATTCATGGTTACAGGTTTTACATCATTTTTATCATCAAAACCAACTTCATTTGAGTTCAAACTCCTCACAAATCATCCAAATTAATATATGATGATATGTGAATGATTTCTAACCTTTAACCACATAAATCATCATAGAATTTCAATCAACAAGGTGTTAATTCCATAAAATTTCAGAAAACTCGTTTATTTATCATTCTTAATCAAGAATTAATGTAAACTCCAAATTTCTTCGCAATTGATATTAAGATTTATGTGGAATAAATTCTATATTCAATAGTATATCAATCCTATATAGGTTTCATATCTAGGATTCAATTAAAAACCATTTAAATATCATCATGATTTGTCTAACTTTTCTGAATTCGATTTCTTAATTAACATAGACACAATATATGCTAAGGATTACAAGCATTACTCACTTCCTCTAATATGTAGGTCTAAACCTTTGAGGGTGATAGGATACTAGTGGTCCTCCTCTAAATTTCTCACTCTAAAGTTTTGGTGAAGTGAACATGCATCCTTACCAGCCTTAGACTTATAAATAATCATGCATTTTCCTGATTACTATTCACCTCCCATGTAAATGACCAAAATACCCCTCTGAGGTGTCTATTTGGTTGCAAATTGCTCCGAGACCTAAAGTAATCCCTTGGTAGACCTTTTCAACTATTTAAACCCTTTCAGATACTTTGGCGAAGTCAAAACGACCGTTTGGATGATATAAAAATAATTTACTTTTATTTCCATTTAATTATAGTCCTGACATGACTCACACGCGCATCCCGACTTAATTATCATAATTGTCGTATTCGTCACTCCCGACAATTTATAAAATCATAATCATATGTAAAGTCAGAATCATATATATTACTTTTAATCACCAGGTAATATTCAACATAAATCATATATTACTTTATTCTCGGGTAATATTTAAATCCAGATTAATTTTCAATTATCCCATAATTAAGTCTAAATAATCCCATTTTAAAAATCATTAAAAATAAGGGGTGTTACAATTTTTTTCTCCTTTGTTTGTGGATTCATAAAGAGCTGATCGATGTAAATATGAGTCTCTGGGTTGTGGTCCAGCGAAGTGGGTAAATGTTGGATGGGTTGCGAGTTTGGGGGTTTCAAATCGGGTTGAACTGGGCATAGCAGGTGGATTAAGTTTTCGGGTTATGGGTTTTGCTTCGGGTTTTAAGGGTTTTCGGGTTTTGGCTCATAAGGGTCAGAATTGGGTATGAACTCGAGTAGGCTGGATTTTGATGTGAAGTCGCCGCCTTTCAAGACTCGTTGGAGTGGTTCTCTTGCAGGATAGAAGGTGAGGGAGAGGTTGTAGCCTACAACTTGTAGGTGGTCTGCCCGGAGTGGTGGTCAGGTGTTATAAGGGTATGGGACGTCGAAAGGGGATGGGGGTGGGAGGGTAAGGTGTGTGTATTAAAAATAAGCATGTCCGTTGCTGCTAACGCGAACCCGTTACATTATTAGAATTATAATGAATGGGTTGCTAGGTGTTTATTTGTCATGGTTCATTAAAATGTTCATCTTTTAGGTTAATTTAATTAACCCCTGATATATACGGGTATTTTTTAATACACACACCCACACCTTACCACCCCACCCCCCATCTGCACCTCTCTCATTAACAGCTTTCACATTTTTTTCTCCTTTGTTTGTGGATTCATAAAGAGGTGATCGATGTAAACAGGAAAGGGTCTCTGGGTTGTAGTCCAACGAACTGGGTAAATGATGGATAGGTTGCGGGTTTTTGGGTTTCAAACCGGGTTGAACTGGGTATAACATGTGGATCAAGTTTTCGGGTCATGGGTTTTGGTTCGTGTTTATGGGGTTTTCGGGTTTGGGCTTATGTGGGTCAGAATTGGAGTGGTTCTCTTGCCAGATACAGGGTGAGGGATAGGTTATAAGTGGTCTGCCCGGAGTGTTGATCAGGTGGGATAAGGGTATGGGATGCCCGAAGGGGGTGGGGGTAGATTTGTGTATTAAAAATAAGTGTGTTCGTTACCGCTGGTGCAGATAAATTACATCATTATAATTCAAATGAATGGGTTGTTAGGTCTTTTTTGTTATGGTTCATTAAAATGTTCATCTTTTAGGTTCACTTCTGAACCTCTCTCTCTCTCTCTCTCTATATATATATATATATATATATATGTGGGGGGGGGGGGGGTTCATATACCTTTAGTGTATGCATGTGTATAAAATATTTTGTTTATATATAGGTATATATTGGTGTACACGCGTGTGTCACAACACCATAAATAAATCGAAACAAAAATAATGCATAATTTATCGAAACAACCTTAGTTATACGTATATGTTGTCAAAAAAATGAAACTAGTGTTATTTTAAAAGCAATGGTGACTTGACACGTTAAAATGCCACGTTTTTACATTTTGAAAACTCATATTATTTAAACCGTTGATCAGAAAAATACACGGAATGAATTGTTGAAATCGTGGTGTCGAGAAGAATTTTTTGATAAAAAATAATTTTTAATTCGGCACTATTTTACAACATCATATTTGGGACGTTGTCAATTAAAGGACCCAAATAAACGGTAAAATATTATATTAGGATCTTTTTCCTAAGAAAATTGTCCGAACATGTTATAATTATTGGCCAGAGATTTTTACTCGAACGATATACGAGTTATACATAAATACGAATTCGCTACCCGAATACTCACGACATTATAATTATGAAAAGCTGATTAGGCAGAAATTCTTCACATTTATCCCCTTAATTTCGGTATTTTTATGATCCTGTGCAGTGTAAATAGATTGAATTTATCTCATATTTATGCTACTAACCCTTTTTGGCAAGTATTTCATATTTTTTGTATTTCTTATGTGTTTTACAAATATTTCATGCAAGTTAGTGCCAAAGAGAACTCAAAATAGTGAAAGAAACCAATAATCAGGGAGTTAAAGGGCATTTTCGTAATTTTTCAGCCATAGTCTGAAGGTGGGGACACCCAGAGAATTGAAGATCTTTCAATTACAAGAACACTGGAAAAAATGGGACCTCAATCTGAGCTACGGTGAAGATGTTATGCCCATTTGAAGTTGAGAAGAAATCCAAGAAAAAAGCTGTCAGACCCAAACCGAACCGAAGCTGGGAAAAAAGAACCGGTTCGCCCATTTGTCACGCACCAGATCCGTTACGAAATTAGTCACGCTCCAGACGCGTTACGAAATTAGTCACGCTTTCTAAGTGTGACAAATTGGCGGATACGGGATTTTTATTTTGTGCTTATCTTTTAGCCAAAAGAGTTTTATGTTTTGGGGACTCTTCTAAACGACCTCTAGCCTATATATTTAGTAATTAGGACTCTTTTTATTCAGATTTCATTAATGTAAAAGCTCCATAACAAGTAGGAACATCTAGGAGAAAGATTCACATACTTTGCACCACTAATTCAAGATCTTTTCCAGTGTTTCTTCAATCTTTGATTTCTTCTTGCATGTTCTTGTTCTTCAATCGTGGTAACTTTAATTTCCAGCAATTTTATTATTATTCACCATGTTAGGCTAGACTTTTCAAGGTCGGGATGCATGAACCCAGCCTGATGTGTTAGTGCATGCGTATAAAATTAATTCGCTAAATTTAGTGATTGATTATGACCGTAATGCGTAGAAACACAACAATTGTAGAACTTTATATCTCATTTGCCTCTGGGTACTCGTGATGATTTAGACTGCAATTCGAGTGCTACTATCGCGATACTGATTTACTCATCCTCAGATTAAGTATGACAGGGGCTTGGACCTCATATACGTAATGCTTGGGAGTACTAAATTCCGGGTCAAATTAATCAGTTAAATTTACGATTAATTTTATACCATCAATACTCTAGGGTTGGGGGATTGTGTCTCTACCTTAATTTTTCCAATTAGTTTTAGTTAACTTCTTTATTTTTCCCTTTTTTCGTTCTCACTCAATCATCATCTTTTACACTTTATTTTTTGAAATAATAAATCAATTAAAATCTATCAAACATTCCATGTGGATTCGATACCCAGATTCACCACTATACTCCGCAAGAGTGTAGTTAAAGTTTAGCTTTTTTTGTATTGTGGTTGGAAGCCGACAACAACGACTAGCGTATTTACTCGAACGCTCAGTTTCCAACACGACAAAATGGCGCCGTTGCCGGGGATTGTTTCGTCATAGATTATAATTGATTTACTATTTCGTAAGATATTTTTTTCTTTCTTTTAATTTTTTTTTCAGGCTTGCACAATTGAGCGCCAAGAAACCTTGAATCCTCAGCCGCACACCTCTTTACGTGGATTGTCCGTTTATAAACTATTCGGTAATCATGTCTTTTTATAGTGAGTTCGGTAATTATAATGATTCATATGGGAATAGTTTTCAATCTTTTTATTTTCAAGAATCTCCTCCTCGACCTATTAAAATGGGTGAGTGGCTTTTAATTCATAAATATGAAAGGCTTGAAAACAAATATCGGGAAAAAATCGTTTTTGGGAGAAAGAGTTGGATGCATTATTCGAATCCAATAACGACTTTTCTTCCGAGGTTATAGAGCCAATGAATCCCACTTTGGAAGAAAGAATGCTTTTTCTAATCAAACAAGTACTCAATTTTCTTTCCACCCAAAGTGCAATGGATGTTCGTCTTGTTACGAAAATGCTCTCACTTTACGATGAGATGCGTTTGGATTTGGAAAACAAAGAGGAGGTTGAGACTTGTGTGTCACCTCAAATTTTTTAAGAACATCTCATTGAAAGTGAGTCTTGCTCCCTTGAAATTCAATCTCCAAGTGATGATGAATCACTTGAAATTGAGTTTATTTCATCACCATTTTCGTTCACCGTTATTGAACCATTAGAAGTACCGCTAGATTCCAATGAGTCGGTTGAAAATTCTGAGACGTTTACACCTTTTACCGACAAATTCATATTGTATTTTGGGTGGACCCTAAAATTTTTCGACTTCTAGTGTATAACTTATTATAATTTGAAAATCGTAGGTTGTACAATAGTTAGCTTATTTTTTTTAGTTTAGAGTTTTTGGTATTCTTTTTGCTATGCTTGGTTCTAACATGTTTTTTAGATTCAATGGACTCTGGGATCGCTCCATTTTGGGTAATATCTTTATTTTCCTCTCTTTATGTTGTGTTCTTGATTTGCATTGACGACAATGCAACATTTAAGTTAGGGGGTGTGGGATATTCTTACCGTTTATTATTTAGATTCATTGATTCGATCACATGTTCTATCCAAGTGTATATTTTTTAGAAAATTTTAAAAAAAATAATTAAAAAAAAGCCAACAAATTTTTTCTTCAAAATAAATAAAGATTGGAATTTAAAAGCTTCAAAAATGTCACAAATATTTTGTCTCAAGTTGTAAAAATCAAATGCACAAATCCAAAATTGACCAAAGATGGAAATTGAAAGAAAATTGACTACTTAACGAATAAGTGTGGCAATTAATCAACCCGGTGAGATTTCGAGCCTATTGATTTTTTTTTCGAGTTTTTAAATCAATCCGAGTTAATGATTAACTCAAAGTTCATTTCAGCGTTTTAAAAAGTCGTTGATGATCTCTATTTTATTGTTTTGATCGGTTATGGGAAATGGAATGTTGCCTCGAAAAGCGCTCTACAAATCTCTAAATTAAATTAATCTCAAGATGCATATGGTAAAGCAACTCTCATTTGGACAATGAAGTAGGCCATCGTTTGTTACCCAAAAATATTGGCCATAAAAAGTTGTGAAAAATCATCCCTTTTGTAACCTAAATTTGAGCATAGTAATTTTTTCTTTCGTTGGACAACCCGAAAAAACGCAAATAGCCCGGAATTCTGAAAAATGAAAAAAGTCAGAATTTAAGTTCGAAAAGTGCAACAAAAAGGGGAAAGAAAAAAATAGAAGAATGCTCAACAAAAAATAGCAAGAAAAGAAAACTGTAAAAAAAATAGAAAAAAAAAATAGAAAAAGAAGAGAGAATGAGCAATAGCCCGAAAAAGAACTAACAGACATCATAAGAAAATTTTCCAATTTCGAAGTTCCCAACCTTATCCATATTATCCAATACACCTTTAACCCGAAAAAGTCCTAACCGAGTCCAAATTGCGAAATTGGTTACCGCGTGGAGAGTTTAAATACAAAAAGATAATACAAGAGATTACATGGCGTGAAAAAGAGATGATGTTTCCCGTTTCCCTATGACCGTGTTTCGATGAAGAGATCTTTTCACCCAAAAATTTCCATCTTTCAATTTGTGTGCGTGACTTTGCGTCCATTATATTTACTCTTTTTGTCACGCATACCGAGAGAATAACCACAATCCGAGAGATTCATTTAAGAGAGCATCCCGTGAGTATTTGAATCAAAACGAATTTTTAAAAAGTAACGTAATGATCAGTCGGTGGAAGTTAGCGGTTCAATTTTTTCCATCGCACACACACTATGACTTGAGACTTGTAAATATGACTTTAAGGTGACTATTTTTTGGGAGTTTAAATTGTACATTTTTTAAATTTTTTGATTTTTTTTCTTTGAGTCAATAAAGAATTTTGTGGGTGCATTCACTGCAAACCCTCATGAGACACCACTCGTCCTACTAGGGTAACCTAGAGGTTTAAAGGCTTGTTGCATACGCTAAATGCAATCGCTTGCCCGTGAAAGAGGTATTATATCCCAATAAAGTTTTTGAAGGGTCTTCAACTCATACTCTTATTCTTTTACATTGCTCAGGATGCGCAAAGTTCTAAGTTAGGGGGGAGTTGGTTAGGCATAAATTCTTCACATTTATTCCCTTAATTTCGGTATTTTTATGATCCCGTGCGGTGTAAATAGATTGAATTTGTCTCATATTTATGCTAATAACCCTTTTTGGCAAGTATTTCATATTTTATGTATCTCTTATGTGTTTTACAGATATTTCATGCAAGTTAGTGCCAAAGAGAACTCAAAATAGTGAAAGAAACCAAGAATCGGGGAGTTAAAGGGCATTTTTGTAATTTTTCAGCCATAGTCTGGAAGTGGGGCCAACTATAAAGTTGAATAGATTTCAATTACAAGAACACTGGAAAAAACAAGACCTCAATCCGAGCTACCGTGAAGAAGTTATGCCCATTTGAAGTTGAGAAGAAATCCAAGAAAAAGGCTGTTAGACCCAAACCGAACCGAAGCTGAGAAAAAAGAACCGGTCCGCCCATTTGTCACGCACCAGATCCGTTACGAAATTAGTCATGCTCCAGACCCGTTACAAAATTAGTCACGCTTTCTAAGTGTGACAAATCGGTAGATACGGGATTTTTATTTTGTGCTTATCTTTTAGCCAAAAGAGTTTTATGTTTTTAGGACTCTTCTAAACGACCTCTAGCCTATATATTTAGTCATTAGGACTCTTCTTATTCAGATTTCATTGATGTAAAAGCTCCATAACAAGTAGGAACATCTAGGAGAAAGATTCACATACTTTGCACCATTAATTCAAGAGCTTTTCCAGTGTTTCTACAATCTTTGATTTCTTCTTGCATGTTCTTGTTCTTCAATCATGGTAACTTTAATTTCCAGCACTTTTATTATTATTCACCATGTTAGGCTAGGTTTTTAAAGGTTGGGATGCATGAACCCATCCTGATGTGTTAGTGCGTGCGTATAAAATTAATTCGCTGAATTTAGTGATTGATTATGATCGTATTGCGTAGTTACACAACAATTGTAGATCTTTATATCTCGTTTGCCTCTGAGTACTCGTGATGATTTACAGTGCAATTAGAGTGCTACTATCGCGATACTGATTTACTCATCCTCAGATTAAGTATGACGCGGTATTGAACCTCGTATACGTAATGCTTGGGAGTACTAAATTCCGGGTCAAATTAATCAGTTAAATTTTCGATTAGTTTTATACCATTAATATTCTAGGGTTGCGGGATTGTGTCTCTACCTTAATTTTTCCAATTAGTCTGGAGGTGGGGCCAACTTGAAAGTTGAAGAGCTTTCAATTACAAGAACACTGGAAAAAACGGGAACTCAATCCGAGCTACGGTGAAGAAGTTATGCCCATTTGAAGTTGAGAAGAAATCCAAGAAAAAAGCTGTCAGACCCAAACCGAACCGAAGCTGAGAAAATGAACCGGTCCACCCATTTGTCACGCACCAGATCCGTTACGAAATTAGTCACGCTCCACACCCGTTACGAAATTAGTCACGCTTTCTAAGTGTGACAAATTGGCAGATACGGGATTTTTATTTTGTGCTTATCTTTTAGCCAAAAGAGTTTTATGTTTTGGGGACTCTTCTAAAAGACCTCTAGCCTGTATATTTAGTCATTAGGACTCTTTTTATTTAGATTTCATTGATGTAAAAGCTCCATAACAAGTAGGAACATCTAGGAGAAATATTCATATACTTTGCACCACTAATTCAAGAGCTTTTCCAGTGTTTCTTCAATCTTTGATTTCTTCTTGCATGTTCTTGTTCTTCAATCGTGGTAACTTTAATTTCCAGCACTTTTATTATTATTCACCATGTTAGGCTAGGTTTTTAAAGGTTGGGATGCATGAACCCAGCCTGATGTGTTAGTGCGTGCGTATAAAATTAATCCGCTGAATTTAGTGATTGATTATGACCGTATTGCATAGTTACACAATAATTGTAGATCTTTATATCTCCTTTGCCTCTGGGTACTCGTGATAATTTAGAGTGCAATTCGAGTGCTACTATCGCGATACTGATTTACTCATCCTCAGATTAAGTATGACGCGGGTTTGAACCTCGTATACGTAATGCTTGGGAGTACTAAATTCCGGGTCAAATTAATCAGTTAAATTTACGATTAGTTTTATACCATCAATACTCTAGGGTTGGGGGATTGTGTCTCTACCTTAATTTTTCCAATTAGTTTTAGTTAACTTCTTTATTTTTCCCTTTTTACTTTCTCACTCAATCATCATCTTTTACACTTTATTTTTTGAAATAATAAATCAATTAAAATCTATCAAACTTTCCCTGTGGATTCGATACCCAGACTCGCCACTATACTCCATAAGAGTGTAGTTAAAGTTTTGGTTTTTTTTGTATTGTGGTTGAAAGCCGACAACAACGACTAGCGTATTTACTCGAACGCTCGGTTTCCAACACGACAAAAGCTATGGGTTGAGTGAATTATTTATTTTAGACTATTCGTAGTAATGCTTGCATTCAAAATTAAGTTAAATATGACAAAGCACAAGGAATTAGATAAGCTCTTTATACTTAATGCACTGGTAGGTCATTTTACCTCTTTCATATATATATATATATATATATATATATATATATATATATAAAGAGAGAGAGAGAGAGAGAGAGAGAGAGAGAGAGAGAGAGAGGTTCAGAAGTGAACCTAAAAGATGAACATTTTAATGAACCTTAACAAAAAAAACCTAAAAAACCATCAATTTTAATTCCTATGATGTAATTGGTCCGCACCAGCAACAACGAACACGCGTGTTTTTTAATTCACACACCCACACCTTACCATCCCACCCCCCATCTGCACGTTTTTTCTCCTTTGTTTGTGGATTCATAAAGAGCTGATCGATGTAAACAGGAGAGGGTCTTTGGGTTGTGGTTCAGCGAAATGGGTAAATGTTGGATGGGTTGTGGGTTTTTTGGTTTCAAACCTGGTTGAATTGGGTATAGTAGGCGGATCAAGTTTTCGGGTTATGGGTTTTAGTTGGTTTTATGGGGTTTTAGGTTTTTGTCTTATGTGGGTCAGAATTGGGTATGAATCGGAGCAGGCCTGTGTTTGGTGTGAAGTTGCTGGATTTCAAGCCTCGCTTGAGTGGTTCGCTTATTAGAAATAGGGTGAGGGAGAGGTTGGTGGTGGTCTTCCCAGAGTGGTGGTCAGGTGGGATAAGGGTATGGGGTGTCGAAAAGGGGTGGGGGTAAGGTTTGTGTATTAAAAATTAGCGTGTTCGTTTCCGTTGGCGCGAACCAATTACATCATTTGAATTCAAATGAATGGGTTGTTAGGTGTTTTTTATTATGGTTCATTAAAATGTTCATCTTTTAGGTTCAAATCTGAACCTCTATCTATCTATCTATCTATCTCTCTCTCTCTCTCTCTCTCTCTCTCTCTCTCTATATATATATATATATATATATATATATATATATATATATATATATATATATATATATATATGGTAGTGCGTGTTCCTTAAACCATGTCTGGGAGTGTAGGCAATGTGTGTTGGGTGTGTGCGTGTGTTATCAGGTATGTTTTTGTGTATGTGTGTGTTCCTTAAATCGCGTGTGGGAGTGTAGGCAATGTGTGTTGGATGTATGCGTGTGTGTTGTCAGGTATGTTTGTGTGTGTGTAATATATATATATATATATCAGTGTGTGTGTGTGTGTGTGTGTATGTGTGAGTTTGGGTGTTTATATACCTCTAATGTATGCATGTGTATAAAACATTTCCTTTGGGGGCATTTGTAAGGACACACATTTCCAATTGAGTCCTTTGTAGTTTTGGCTCAATTTCGAAAAAAAACGTTTGAGTCATAGGATAGAGTTATTGACCATCTTTCAAGCCTATGACATACTAAAGTTGAAGATGTAGCGGCCAAGAGTATATAGCTTCATCAAAATGCCGAGTTTATTGTGCCTCGTTTCTACGTCAACAACATTTGTTCCGTTTACTCCTAAGGTATGAATGCATTACATATTTATATAGGAGCTTGGAACAATATTTATATGGGTGCACATTGTTTTAAACTGTTGTTTATTTTAAGAAAGTTTCATTAAAACTTTAAAATAAAGTTACTGGTCTAAAACTAAATTTTTATACTTTCTGGAAGTTCATTCGATATTGTCGTTCGAACGAGTTTTTCATTGAACGAAGTTTTGCCAACGAGTTCCCTGATTGGCCACTAGAACATCGTTCGAATTGTCATTCAAACGAGAATGTTGTTCGAACGAGAATTCCAACGAGTTTTCTAATGACTTCATATTTTATACACTGGAACATCATTAGAAGGGTCGTTCAAACGAGACTTCGTTCGAACGAGATTTGGCGGGAACAGTTTATTTGACAGTTTTAAGTAGTTTTTCCCACTTTCCCACTTCTTTCCCCACTATCTTTTGCCAGATTTGATAAGGTGCGGGAACCAACTTTTAGAACCAACTTTTTCATAACCTTCCATCTCCAAGAGAGATTTTGAGAGAAAAATTCAAAAAAGAAAAAGTTCATGTTTGAGTGTTAGTTTTTCAAAGAAAAATCTTTAAATCACTCCTGTTTTACACCGTAGTTTGTTTATTCCAAGATTCAATATAAATATCTTGCTTGGAGTGTTTGGCACCGATTTATCTCTAGACCTTGAAGAAGAGATGTTTGGGTTTACTTCTACATCCCTCAAAGAAGAAGTCTCTTATTTTGTTGCGGCATTCTCACATGGTGAAAGGAACCATGTGTGGTTGATGGTGTACCTAAAGTCTCATTGGTGAATTCTAAGATTTCGGTGGAGCTCCGGTATTGTCGACTAGGCGGAGGTGGTTACAAGAAGATGCGTCAAGGCTTGAAAGGGGTCGAGTCGAGGAAGTAAATCATCTGTCTTGTAATCGTAAAATCATATTTAGTGGACTTAAGGCTAGGACCGTCCGAGGTTTTTTCCCGTTATGGGTTTTTCCTCGTATATCACAGCGTAGTGGTTCATTATTTATTTTATCTTTTGCAATTCACATAGAACGCATGCTTAGGTAAAAAGATAAAATTTGGTTTAAATCACTACTCATGTTTAATTTGGTGCTACATAATTATTTGGGTAAATGTGAATTTTATTCAAGTCATCATTTAATTTGTTAAAATTGGTTTGGCCTAAATTGGTAATATTAAAAATATGACTTAGGCAAATTTCTAGGACTTGGGTTAAATTGGTTTAAGTGAAATATCCATGTGTCGTTTAATCTAATTTCACTTTATTTAATTTTAATTTGGAAAGAACTTAAAATTAGTTGATTTGTTTAATTGAACCATCTCGCTTCCACATCTAAAAGGAAATTACTTTTTGTAGTAAGATTTTAAAAATTAGGGTCCTATCATTTTCAGCATGTGTGAGACATTTCTAAGTAAATGCACCAATTCATATTCATTTCTTTGTTCCAAGTAAAATTTTGTTCTTTTCTTTAACTTTTTATTTTTTTTGAATCTTAACTTGGGGGTTAAATTTACTAATTTTAACCACCTTCTCATACTCCCAATTTTAACTTGGTAGTTTGGGGGTAATGCTTTGGTTGGTGGAACATGTAGACTTTTTTAAGAGATACATTTGATTGGTAGACAAATTAGAAACATATGGCAACTTTTGAGTTGGTAGACAATTTTTTTACAATAGCCATATATTTTCCAATTTTTAAATCTTCCAAAATAGTGAATACCAAAACATTAGCTGTATGCATATATGCACAACAGCATATTTGTAGCAGTTGCATGTATATATGGTGCATCTATGCACAGAAACTTGGATTACTCTCAAATATATCTGATACATGTTGCATATATGCAAAGCATCTTGGATTACAAGGCCTTGATACTTGGATAAATATTTAGATAACTGATTTTTAAATTTACTTGGTGTAATAATCAACAAGGCCTTAATATAATATCGTTGAGACTTGATTGCTATCTCACTAACTCTCATTGGAGCTTATTTGTAATAAAACAAAGGTAAATCACTTATCTAGAACTAAAATACCCCATTATTTTTACAATCATTGAGAATGTTCTCAAACCATTTAAATTTTTGGCTAAATCATATAGATTTCTTGAAAGTTGTTGCAGATAATATCCCCCAATTGAAGGTTCTCTTCCGTGCATATAATTTTTTCTGAAAAAATAAATGAAATGGAAATTTATTTGAGAAAGTGAGATAAGTGAAATAAGATAAGCCATTTGATATTATCTGAGTACTATTTGAGGATGTTGTGGCTGGATCTGCCGCTGGTGTTGCTTCTGAAACGATTTTATACCCTATTGATACAATAAAAACTCGACTACAAGCAATTCATGGTGGGAGAGAAATTATTTTTAGGGGTATCTATTATGGATTGGTCGAAAATCTTGGGCGTGTCTTACCGGCATCAGCCATATTTGTTGGCGTATATAAACCTATAAAGAAAACAAATGCTGAAGAGATTTCCTAAAAACCTCAGTGCCTCGGCTCATTTGACTGGAGGTGTTGTATGGCATGATAACTTAAATGGATATATGAATGAAAAATATGGTTGTTATTTCTAGTTAGTTTATTTTCATATGTTTGTATACTAGGGAGTAATCTGAATATTCATTTAGTTTAATCATTTCGTTTGAATATGAATGTGGTAAATGTTGTTCTAACCACCTTTTTATTTTGAAGTATCTACTTCCATTAATACTTTTTGACACAAAATTAACTTTGTATACTTTCAACTGATTTTGGTTGTTTGTATTCGTTAATGTCTAAAATTGGTGGTGATTTCTATAATGCTAATTTTATAATCACGGATGAAAATGATTATAATAACTCAAATCACACACAGAAAAGACAAAGATTTTAAAGTGGTCCAGCTATAAGGAAAGCCTACATCCACTGTTATTTTATTCCAGGGATTTACAGTAGCACAATATGAATTGTTATGAATGATTGACTTATACTTGTCCTTTGAATTAAGGGAAGGTCTTGTATTTATAGTGACCTGGAGATCAAGAATTGGAATGCCTTTATATATTAAGCATTTACACCCATACATAAAGAATGTCACTTTTAATAGTATTGGGAAAGCGTATAATGACTTTTAGTTTCTTTCCACATGATGACAATTTATATATAGTGATGGTTTGTATTCTTCAAGTTGGTCGGCCTGTTGGACGATCAAATATCGTTTAAACTGACCAAGTGATTCGATGACTATGATTGTTGCTGCGTAAGGGGATAGGTGTCCATTTCTAATTGGTCCACATACACAGAGCATCAATAGAATCCCATAATGCTTTATTCTTGATATTTTGTTGAAAGGATGAAGTATGAGATATGTAGAGTTTCTCGGAAGTCTTTCATGGCTTTATTCGGCTACGTACTTATAGGACTTGTAAAAAATTTCCATCATTTTATCATATGATGGAAGTTTCGTGAATAATTTAAAATTTAGTGAACCGCCAAGGGGCATATCAGTATTTTTCTTATCTTTGGAGTTGGGCAACCATCATAATGTTATTCGTATATACAGTTAATCATTACCTGTACCATTTTCTAGGAAATCTACAAGAGATGAGAATTTTACTGGTTTTTGTACCATAAATTTTCAAACTTTTTGATCTATCATTTGTCTCCAAGATTTTCATCTTTAAGCTTTCTTTTTTCATCCATTTTTACTCTTGTTACTATCGTCGTTTTCTCTGTAAGCTTTCTTCTTCCATTTCATTTGATTTATTTCTTTACTGTAATCATGGTGTACACCGTTCATGGGGATTCTTTAGATGGATTTATCAGGAAAGAAATATACCTGATTAGGTAGAATTATATATGCTTGTTCCTCCAGTTGACATTTTATAATTGCCAGAGGGTCATTGGATCCCTTCGTTATTTATAGTTGAATGTTGTATTACATTTCCTTACAATCTCTTCTTTATAGAGTTATATCAATATTTTGACTTTGTCCCTGCTAGGGTAGCCCCCAATACATAGAGAATAGTAAATGGGATTCATAGGCTTAACCAGATATATAGAAACCATATTGGTATTCCTGAGTTAATGTTCTTCTACAAGTGAGTTACTAGTGACAACACTTAGTACTTGAAAACTAGGTTTGCCAATAGAGATTTAGTGATCAACTTACCAGATTCTAATAAGGATTACTTTGATTATGGGGTAATAGAGAAGAACTGGTAACATGCTCCTCTTCAAAGTGGAGAAGTGTATGGTGGGCCCAAGTATCCCCAGGAAAGAAGTGGCATATGTTGCAGAACTTGTTATTTTTCTCCAAAGGAAGGGGACATCAATCTTTAAGAGTTTAAATATCTGTGGAGAATTCATTAGAGAATTAGTGAGGAGCATCCCAGAGAAGCCTCCTACCTGTTACAATACAAAATCTCTTTTACTTCTTTTTTTGCTAGGACAACTGCTGCAGCGCCTTCAATCCCCATTAATTTGCAAGAAGAACCAATTCCTGCTTCTTCGACTGAGGAATCTACTAAAGTTGAGAAGGACCTTGTAACATCATCTTCGTTTGAATCTTTGGATATCTCTGCAGTGTCTACTTCACCACTAGTTGTCATGGGAATGAGAAAGCTTCTCAATTTGATGGTTGGGCCTTTGTCTCCCACCACCAAGACTCCCAAAGCTGCTGATACCCAGAAGTCCAAAGTGACTGAAAAAGGGTCTAAGGTTACTGAGAAGGTTTTTTCAATTTAGTAATACCATGGAGGGTGAGACTGGTCGGGGCCACTTGAAGAGAATGAAGAGAGGACTTCCTCATAAATTGACCAAGATAAATTCTGCCGACTAACATGAGTTGGGAAAAAATATCTTATCTGACCTGAAAGTTGTTTGGTCATATTCGGTGGTTGTTAATCCTAGTTTGGCCAATAATTGATCAAATCTAGAACTCTTCATGCTGATAGGGAAACTGCAGTTCCAATGTCCCATTATAGATTTACAGATAGAGCTTGCCAAACTTTGCCTTTGGTAACCATCGTTCATCCGTCGCTCACATTTATTGTCTTATTTATTTTTCCCTGACTTGCTACTTTTCATTTTGGCAAATTCTGATGGACTTTAATCAGATGATGTAGAAGGACGATCAACTATGTTCTTTATCTGGAAAAGTTGAAGAGCCTTTGACGGTGTAAAGAAATCCTTAGATGCTAGCCAATATGATTTGGAGACAAAGAAAAGTCTGGGAGGAATAACTATAGAAGGTTAACGAAAGGGCGACTACTACTGAGTAAAAATTGAAGACTACTAAGACCAGTCTAACAACTGCTGAGGACAGGGTCGAGGTGGTAAAAAATAAATAATTGGAGAATTATACTATTCTCTCATCTGTCGAGGAGAAGCTTAAATGTCTGACTACTGATCTTGCGATAGATAAAGCCACGAATAAAAGAATAAAAGACACTAATTTTGACAGAGGATGGGAAAAGGCACTAGTGGCTACTTCCACTCAGATTGAGTATGACAAAAAAATCCTTTAAGGATGGTTAGTCATAGGCACTCAAGTAAATTATTAGTGCTAGTAACTCTGAGTTATTCCAGAGATATGACCTAGGCACTCCTCCAAACATGGAGGAAGAGTTTGATGATGAACAAGGATCAAGGGATTCTTCCCTATAACTTGTTAAATCTACTGTGGAACAAGATGATAGAGTTGAGCCCTTTATTGAACAATATCCTGAAGTTAATGCTCAAGGTAAGTAGAAGGTCTAGCTCCTTATTGTTATTTTCTTTATCTGCAAGTGTCTTTTTGTTCTTGTACTAGGATCATCGTTTTGTAACACCCCTTTGATTATTAATGAAATACTTTACTTTGACCCAACTTGAGTGTTTTCCTTTTTATCTTGCTTGATTGTTGTCAAATTATATTTACTGAAAGATTTTACTTGATCATCATCTTTGTAGTCTTTGTATTCTTACCCTTGTGAATTTTAGTTTGATGCGAGGAAGAAGGTCATAGTTTCTGCTAAATCTGAACTACTCAGGCATAGAAGAAACCTTCTAGAGTTTGGCCATGTTCCCTTGTTTAAAGAACACTTAGTCGGGTTACTAGGCCTTGATGTATATGAGCAAGTCAAAGAGTCCTATACTCATTTTCATTATTTATGGGACAAGGTTGTAGCCAATAATGTTACTTATTACAAAATGATAGAGTAACTTCAGGATGATTATAATCAGTCCAAAGCTTTGATGCATGCTGATTATGAAGCTGAGTACAAAACTTTAAGCAAAGGATGGGTTTTGAGAAAAAAATGCAAGATATCACTTCTGCTTTTAACAAGAAGGAATTATATTTAAAGCAAGATATGGAGAATGCCTAAGGAATTTCCACTATGCTGGAGAGGAAGAATAATCCTTTAAGGAATGAGCTTGACATCTTGAAGAAATGGTCTATTATTGGTCCTGATGAGGGTGTTTCTTTACTGAAAACTGAAAATGCAAGGTTAGAGGAAGAACTTGAAGAATTACAGAAAACCATACCTGGGCAAACTTACAAACAAAAGGTGGTTGTCCTATTAATAGTTGATGAAGAAAGAACTAGGAAAACTTTTGCCAACCAAGCTGCCCAATTAAAAGTAAAGAATCGAGCCATTGCTAATCCGACTGTCCAACTGAAATCTAAGGATAAAGCTATTACCGACCAATCTGCCCAGTTGAAAGTCAAGAATGATGTTATGAAGAAATTACAATATCAAGTAGAGAGACTGACCTTTCAATTTCACAAGCAGACCAGGGAGATTTGGATGGAAGGTTACAATGAGGCCTTAAGCCATGTGGATGATCATGTTGCACATAGTCGTCGTGAGGGTTATAGTTGGGGATGGACCAATTTGTTTACCTTACTGAAATATGACAAAAAATGTGAGTTATATTATTGGAATGATATGGGTTTGTTGGATTGTGAAAAGACTCTATTCAAATTGTACACAAAATGGATCCCTCCTGATGCCATTCCTCAAAGTTTAATTATCTAATATCTGGGGGGCTGACCTTTATGATGTGCATGAGATACTTTTTTATCCTCACTTGATCAATAGGCTAAGCAATATAAATAGGCAAATTTTGAGAGATTTTAATTACATAAATTCCCCTTATACCCTGGATGATCCACTTGCTGGGATGGGGAGAGTACAACAGAATCTTCTGAAATGACCAAAGCATAAGGGAAACGTCCAGTTGAATAATTCTTCTATTTTTTGTACTTACTTGATGTTGAATGTAATACTTTTAGTATTTAAATAAAAGTATATATACTTGTTGTCAACTTATGATTAATTAATCAGTTGGTCGACTAAGTAATTTGTTTGACGATGAGTTATTAAATTATGATTGTAGGGCCTTAGATTCTACTAATGCACTTAGATAAAATTATAAATAGTTTTGTTGATCCTAGTTTTGGCATTAGTTATCAATGGCGACCAAGCGCATGAGGAATATATGTGTGCATCACTATGTTTAGGAATGTATACATGTATTCTTGTATTTAACCTAGTCAGGTAAAACTTATTATGTGTATACATGAAATTTTACAGGCTTCTTGTTCTTGACTTGTCAAAGACGAAGTCATACATAAAGTAATTATCATTGGCGACCAAGTGTGTTAGGAATATATATATGTATTCATGTGTTTAACTTGGTCAGGTAAAGATTCTTGTGTTAATACATGAAGCTTTACTGACTTCTTGTTTGTGACTTATTGATACGAAGCCATACATGAAGTAATAACTTGGTCGGGTAAAACTCAACTGCTTATTAAACTATTGGTGCATCTCGAATTTGATAAGTTCAACTTGGTTAAGTAGTTGATTTATGTAGTTGTTGTCTTTTTTTATTGACAAGGGATGAAGACTAAGAAATATGGGTTGAGTATTATTTTTGGGGATGTATATCGCCGTACTCTGAAAAAAAATCAAAAAAATTGTAAACTAGAATAAAGATATTTTATTGAACTTGAAATAAAGTTTTTTTGAACATAAAGAAAAAAGAAATACGAAACGCCTTTATTCACTGATAGTATTTTTGGAGGTGCTCGGCATTCCAAGGGTTCATGAATTCTTCCCCATTAAGTGGCTCTAGTAAAAAAGTTCCTGGTTGGATCACTGCTGAAATGCGATATGGACCATGCCAATTGTCCTCAAGCTTGATACCTTTCTGGATGAGTTTTTTGAGGACGTAGTCACCTTCTTTTAAGTTGGTCGGCTGAACCCTTTTGTTGTAAAAATTAGCAGTCCTTTATTGATAGGCACAAACTCTGAGGGCGATATTTTCTCGAATCTCATCCACCATGTCCAAGTCCAATCGTCTCATTAGATCATTTTTTGTATAATCAAAGTTTAACACTCTATGAGTTGGTAGACCTATCTAAGCTGGTAGTATGGCCTTTGTCCCAAATTAAAACATATAAGTTGTTTCTCCAGTGGTTGTTCTCTATGTGATTCTATAAGCCCAAAGAATAGAGTGCAATTTATTAATCTAGTAACCCTTGGTAGCATCAAGTCTCTTCTTTAGTCCATTAAGTAAGGCTTTGTTTATCATTTTTTTAAAAGTTTCTTTGTGGATGTCCTAGGGCAGAGTGAAGTTTTTTGATCTTGTATTGAACACAGTATGCTTCAAATTCATCATTATCGAACTGGGTGCCATGGTCAATAATGAAGGCATAAGACATGCCATACTTGCATATGATGTTCTTCCATATGAACTGAAATACTTTCTCATAGGCATCTCTATCAATGGCTCTACTTCCACCTATTTTGGGTTTTTAAACCTACCTTTGGTAGTCGACAATGGGCCGACCAAGTTAATTCCCTAAATGGCAAATGGTCAGGGAGAAGTGATTAGTGTGAAAGCAGCACCTGGTGCTCTATGAACTGCAGCGAATCTCTGGCACTTATCGCATTTTCTTGCTAAGGACATACAACCTTCCTTCGTAGTTGGCTAGTAATACCCTTGTGTGGTAATTCTCTGGACTAATGACGACCAGATAAATGAGATCCATAAGAGCCTTCATGTACCTTCTTGATTAAATCGGCCCCTTTCAATTGATGGGCACAACGTAGTAAGGAAATGATGTATCCTATTTTGTATAGGACTCTCCTTTCTAACACATATCTATCTACTTTGTATCGTAGCTTTTTTACTTCTTTTGGATCAGTTGGCAAGGTTCCTTCTTCTATGTAAGCTCTAATTGGATCCATCTAGGATGGTCCCAAATCTGCAGCAATGAAATTGATCATTGGATCCTCATCTATACTCCTGGATGCCAATATTTCTACCATAATCCTCCTCTTGAGTACTATTCTTATTGTTGAAGGTAGCTGATCAAGTGCATCAGCTCTAGCATTTTCTGTCCTTAGGATTTTACTTGTTTGTAAAATCGTAATTTTAGATATAACTTCCATTACCTTAGCTAAATATTTCACCATTAAATCCCCTTTGACTTCATATATATGAAGTATTTGGTTAACAATCAACTAGGGATCACTATGTGCTATAACTTACTCGGCGCCTAATGATTAGGATAACTCTAGTCCACTGATTAAAGCCTCGTACTCGGCTTCATTATTTGAAGCTCAAAATTAAAACCTGAGGGCATTTTCCAGATCAATATTTTTAGGAGTGTTAAGTATGATACCAGATCCACTACCAACTGCACATGAAGATCCATCCACAAACAAGTTCCATGATGGAATTTTATTTCTAAAGCATTTTGTAGACATAATTCCATGGAAAAATATCTTCTTACTTTATTCTGCATACTTCTAAACCATTTCTTAAGCAATGGACGATTTCGTTTGATTGGCTATGACTTTGGCTTGCTTTAGAGCTGAGCTCTCTTCCGGAAAAGTCAGGTCGGCAAGAATTTTTGGTCGGTAACTATAGAAAGTCGGTGTGTGATAATTGATTAAATTCATAAATTTCCAATTTAACCTTATTTAATTAGAGTCTATTTTAAACCAAATCAAATCAGCCCCTAAACATGCAACTACGTGTCAATACAAATAAGATATAGCATACGACATAATAATTCAGGAAAAATCCCCCATGGGAAAAATATTTTATTTCTAGAACTTTAATAAGTTTACAAGACCATTGACTTACATACAAGCTTGATATCTCCCACAAGAGTAATGCATGGTGTCTTCGTCAAACCTTCAAAGCATCGACTAGAAATCAGCAGTGGTTCACGCACAGCTATACCACAAGAATCGCAGTCCAGAAACTCCATAGAGACTCCCTCCACAATAGCACGCGGTCTCGATTGTAGAGATCTCCCCACAAAGGATAAACAAAATCAAAGTAGTGTTCTAGGGTTCTAAAAGATCCACAAAAGTAATTGCGATTTTGTGTTGATCAAACATGAGTTTTAGGACTCAAAAATTGAAGACTTGATGTATTTTGTCTCACAAAAACGTCTCTCTAAGTCTTGTAAAAATACACCACCAAAATAGGTTTTTATAGAAAAATAAAAGATTTGAGGCGGTGGACAAAATCTGCGAAGGGGATCAATCAGGTACCAAATCGATCTAAAAAGGGGACCAATCCGTTTTTTTTTTTAAAAGTATCGGTTCGGTTAGGAAATATTGGCAGAAAGATTTGTGAAGGTGATCGATCCGTTTTCTTTTTTAATAGGATCGATCCGATTCTGGAAAAAAAAATCTTTTATAAAAATGCCTCGGTTTATTAAAAACTTTTTAGAAAAATTTCCTAATACTAAAATGAAACTTTTAAAGAATTTAAAACTCAACTTTTACCAAAATAAATCCGGTAAAGGCTTTGTTGAAGATCCTTAATTATTCGTATCCGTCTTGACGTGAATGAGAGCTTGAACTTCAATGACGGTGTAGCTGTATATGACATACTAAACGGTAATGGACAAAAATGCCCTTACAAATCTCCCCCTATGTCTATGCTAATACAAAATAAAAATCTCCGAATTATCAATTCAAATATGACCTATACAAATATACCCTCCCACGAACTCATAAGAAAAAAGGTAAAATGTGTAAGTCTTCAAACTTTTCTTCAAAATCTTCAACATCAAATCTCAAGGCTTTTCTCATCAAGATGTGCCAAGTGATCCTCAACTTTGTACCTACACACAAGAGATAAAGCAAAATACCTTCATGACGCATTGAGTTTGAAATGAGATATAAGCATAGATAAATCAATACAAAAATCAAATCTCCCCCATAATGCAAAAACTCCCCCATAAAATCTTAATTCGTTCTCCCCCTTTTTATTATGTCCCCAAATAGACAGATAAGAAGAAACAAACTAAACATGGAGTGTCACGATAAAGCATAGCAAATATGGATCAAACTACGCATGAAAAGGAATAACTCAAGGTCTTCCAAATCATCCACAAACTATTTTTGATTTTTCAATTTTTCATACAAAAAAAATGTTACAAAAAAATCACACCATGAATTTTTTCTAGGACAACCAAATTGTGAATACGGAATGAATGGGTGTGATAAAATTCGATAGGTTAATCAACTCACTCAAGTATATGTGCACGATGCATACTTGTACCCCTAACAAATGAATATAAAAAAATAGTCTTTACGTATAAAAGAGTTGAATTTAGATGACATCGCCTTAATCATATCAACAAATCAAAGTCTAAATGATTTTCACACCAATAACGTCCAAAACTATTTAGAGCCGTTTCGAGAACTTTTAAAAGGACGTGCAAACCCATTGATACATATCCAACCAAAACTCCCTCATAAATAATATTTTTTTAATGAGGTTCTAAAATTCTCAACATAGAGAAAACCCTATTGGCCAAAATTTTGGCATATTTCATCTTTTTATTGCCTTAATTTTTTGTGCGGGCTATTTTCAAACGTTGGCTTTCACGACGGGTAAATTTTACACTCTTGAAGTGTTTTCCCGTGTTCACTCATCAATTTTTTCATCTTAAACAAATTCCTCACGGGCAATGGATATTACATGCACTACTTTTATTACTCTCGTATTATTGCACATGGTTCGTTTTAGGATATAATTGAGAAGAAAACACCCAACCAATATGTGATAAGACAAGCATAATATTCAAAAAAATCCGTGCACATGTGCAATAAAATACATAATGAGTCAAACATGTAGGAAGTAACACTAATTACATCTCAATGGCTCCAAACAATGTAAAGCACATGGATGACATGATATATTGTCTCAAAACACTATCAAAAAGTCATATGAAAATGGAATGATATTGTGACATGGTTATCCTAAGTGTTTATCCATAAAAGGAGTAAACAAAATACAAAACTCTTTTTGGATTTTTCAAAATTTTATCAAAACAAAATCTTTTTGGCTCTTTCAAAATTTTCAAAAAAGTAGAAAATATTTTTGTATTTTTTAAAAAGTTTTAAAAAATGGAAAACATACAAACATGGTACACACTAGCAATATGTATATAATATCATCATGTAAAACATCTTGTGATAGCAAACAAGTCAAACCTTAATCGTTAGGTGCAGGGGGGGTTTCCAAAGGTGGTGACAACTTACGAAAAACATCCATCAAGTCATGTGAAGTTTTGACTAAAAACTTAACTTTCTCACTAAGATGTGAAAACTCTCCCATGTACTCTTCAGGAGCATGTAAATTATCATGTGTGGGTGCATGTGTGGCAGAAACACGTGTAGTAGCAAAACGTGACACATTACCCAACTTAAAGCAAAACTCCCTAAGGTGTCCTCTCCTCTTGCAATGGGAATAAACATAAATATGTCTAGGAACACCTCTCTCAAAAACTCTAGGGCGTGCTCTCCTAACGGGAAACGGACGCCTAGGTGGGGTGTGGGTGAGACTCATGTGAATCTAACACTAAAGTGGGAACCGGCTCAGGTGCTACTTGGAATATTGACGCCCTATCATGACTTATTCCTAAACTATCACCACTACCTAAAATGGGATTGAGAACCATCTTTCCAGTCATCTTAGATGCGTTCTCTAAAGTGACTTTGACCTCTCGAGCACGTTTGAAATCACTCTCGAGCTGGGATACACGTGTCGTCAGACTAGACACCGTGTTGGCCAAATCACTCTTTTCTCTACCAAAAGCAATCAACTTCTCACTCAAACTCACTTTCACTTTCTCAAGTTGACTTTATTTGGACTCAAACTCACCTAAAACCTCAATCTCTCTCTCCAAATATCTCACCCTAAGACTTAATTATTTATTCAATTTTTTAGTCTTTAAAGTCTCAGCATACAAATTTCAAAAAGCTATTTGGAGCTCACTTTCATCTCCACTTTCGCACTCACCTTCAACCTCACTCGAAACACAGAAAGCATCCTCCTCGGGGGTCTCACAAGTACTAGTTCCCACACCGTTGTGCAAACTAGGTGTTCTAACCTGACTAACTAAAAATGCGAGACACATCCCATGTGATGATCCATCCCCCGAATCATTCACCTCCTCGTCGCTATCACTAAGTGTGGCAGGCATGACAACTTTCATTCCTTCTCTCCTAAGTCTAATGGCACACTCAAACGCCTAATGCCCTTTACCCTCACACTCAAAACACGCCAAATTTTCTAAATTTTCCTCACTCTCCTTTTCTTTTTCTTTCTCTTTCCCTTTTTCACCGCTTTCTTTGGCCTTTTTATTTTTCTCAAAAAAAAAATTTATTGGAAGAATTGTTTTTGTTCATTTTGAGAAACTTTTTTAAAAAAATCGTAAACAAGGCCATATCATTCAAATTAAAATCTCCCTCCGAATCTGACTCACAAACTTTTTCTTTCTGTTTCTTAAAATGAGTCTTTAAAGCAACACATTTATCCTTAGCCTTAATGATTTAGGAAAACATGTCAATCTCATAGGTTTGAAGATCTCCTACAAGTTCTTCCAAATTAAATTGATTTCAAATTTTCCAAAGAGTTCAAAACAGTGATTTTAGGAATAAAGTGCTTTGGCAGAGATCTCAAAATCTTTTTAACGACACGCATGTTATCAGCCGTCTCACCCAAGGTAAAACTAGTGTTGACAATATCCGACAAACGTGCATAAAACTCATCAAAGCATTCAGACTCAATCATGGTAATAGTCTCAAATTGGGTAGCCAAAATTTGTAATTTTGATTCTCTAACCGTGTTCGTACCCTCATGTGTCAATTTAAGGACATCCCAAGCCTCTTTAGACGTAGTGCACGTCATAATTCGACACAACTCGTCGGGAGTGACGGATCCAGAAATAGAACTAAGTCCACTGAAATTAAAATTAGACAATTTAAAATCATCCTCAGTCCAGTCTGACACGGGTTTTAAAAAGGTGATATTATTAGCAGTGACCGTGAGAGGATTCCACACGTTTTCACACAACAACCAAACATGCTTGTCAATATATCTTAATTATGATTTCATACGAGCTTTCCAATAGGCATAATTAGACCCGTCAAAAATAGACATACTATTATATGAGTGCTCCATTGGAAACATTGCGATTTTTCACAAAACTGATTTTTCAAAAAAAATCATTACCACACAATTTTGCGGAAAATAGGAATACGCAATAAATTAGCGTAACCTGCTCTCCTACCAATTTTTAGAAAGTCGGTGTGTGATAATTGATTAAATTCGCAAATTTCCAATTTAACCTTATTTATTTAGGGTCTATTTTAAACCAAATTAAATCAGCCCCTAAACATGCAACTACGTGTCAATACAAATAAGACAGCATGCGACACAATAATTCAGAAAAAATCCCCCAAGGGCAAAATCTTTTTATTTCTACAACTTTGACGAGTTTACAAGACCATTGACTTACATACAATCTTAATATCTCCTACAAGAGTAACGCACGGTGTCTTCATCAAACCTTTAAATCATCAGCTAAAAATCAACAATGGTTCACACGCAGCTATACCACAAGGACCGCAGCCCAGAAACACCGTAGAGACTCCATCCATAATAGCACACAGCTCTCTGCTGTAGAGATCTCCCCACAAAGGATGAACAAAAGCAAAGTAGTGTTCTAGGGTTCCAAAAGATTCACAAAAGTAATTGGTATTTTTGGTGTGAATCAAACATGAGTTTTAGGACTCAAAAGTATGAATACTTGATGTATTTTATCTCTCAAAAACGTCTCTAAAAGTCTTGTAAAAATACATCACCAAAATAGCTTTTTATAGAAAAATAAAAGATTTGAGGCGGTGGAAAAAATCTACGAAGGGGATCGATCCGGTACCAAATCGATCCGGAAAGGGGATCGATCCGTTTTCTTTTTTAAAAGGATCGGTCTGGTTAGGAAATTTTGGCATAAATATTTGCGAAGGGGATCGATCCGTTTTCTTTTTTAAAAGGATTGATTCGGTTATGAAAAAAAATTCTTTTATAAAAATGCCTCAATTTATCAAAAAAATTTAAGAAAAATTTCCCAATACTAAAATGAAACTTTTAAGGAATTTAAAACTCAAATTTTACCAAAATAAATCTCGTCGAGGCTTTATTGAAGATCCTTGATTATTTGGATCCATCCTGACATGAATGAGAGCTTGAACTTCAATAATGGTGTAGCGGTATACGACATACTAAATGGTAATGGATAAAAATGTCCTTGTAGTAACCTCTGGATATGTAAATTCTATAATAAAATATGCCAAAGCTTATTCTTTCAATGATGATCTTAGATCGTAGCTGATGCTATATTCTCCCTGATCTATTGCCCAATACATCAACCTCCTGAATTTTTAGGTTAGTAAAGTGCTTGCCTACGAGGTAAATCGGTGTATTCAATTCGTGTATGCTCTTCAAAATAAGGCTTCATTCGCCTGGAGTCTATAATGAGGACTAAAGCTAAGTTTTCTATCCCTGTATATCTAACCTCTGTACCTCTGAATGCCTTGTTGGTGTAGTGCACTAGTTTTTAAATCCCATTCTCCAGATGAACTAGTGCCAAGCTAACTGTGGATTTAGAAACCGCTAAATACAAGTATAATTTTCTCCCAACATTGGTCGGAACAATAATGGCGGAGACCCCAGATACTTCTTCAACTCTTGAAATTCTTCTTTGCATTCCTCATTCCACTCGAAAGTCTTTCTGAACACGTTAAAGAATGGTAGACACCTATCTGTTGCTTAAGAGATAAACCAGTTTAGGGTAACCACTCTACCAGTAAGTTTTTTAACATCTTTTTTGCAATTTGGACATTGCATTTAAATCAGGGCATTGATTTTGGCAGGATTATCTTTAATTCCTCTTTGGTTTATTATAAAGTCGAGGAACGATCCTTTTAGCACACTAAATACTCATTTTGTAGGATTCGGCTTCATTTGATGTTTTTTTAGTTGGTCAAAATTTGACTGAGGTCTTTGATATGATCAGAGGCATTTATGCTTTTAGTTAGCATGTCATTTACGTACACCTCCATATTCCTCCCAATTTGTTCTTCGAACACCTTATTGACCAATTTCTGCTACATTTCTCCATTATTTTGTAGCCCGAAAGGCATAACGTTGTAGCAATAGGTACCTCTATTAGTAATGAAATAAGTGCTTTCTTTGTACTCTAGTTTCATTTTTATCTGGTTATATCCAGAATAGGCATCCATGAAACTCAATAACTTGTTTCCTACTGTGGCATTTACTACCTGATCAATTCCGGGCAAAGGAAAATGGTCCTTTGGGAAATCTTTGTTAAGATTCGTAAAATCTACACATATGCACCAATTATAAATTTTATTTTTGTCCATCACAATATTTATCAACCATGCTGGATATTTGACATCTTCAATGAATTGAGCTTTTTGTAGTTTTTCTACCTCCTCTTGAATGGCTTCATTCTTCTCGGACTATGCATCTTGCGCCTCTGTTTGATCAGCCTGGCATCCTTGTTAATATTAATCTCATGATAGATGAAGTTGGAATCAATCCCAAATATATCTTCATGACTCCAAGAAAATACATTCTTTCTCTCTCTTAGGAAAGCAACGAGTTCTAGTTTCAGGAGTGGGGCCAATGTGGATCCAATTTGGGTGGTTATTTCTATTTTTTCATCATCCAAGATTATGCTTTCACTAGCTTGTACTATAAACCCTTTGATTATCTCTATTTTATCTCGAGGATCTATTTGACTAGCTCTATTTTATTTCAGGGATCTAACATATCAACTTTTGACTCACTATTGGGATCCATAGTGTCAACTTGGTAAGTGGTGATGTTTTTCTTCAAATCCACCAAATCTTCCTGCTCGACTGAAGAGTAATAGCATGTGACACCCCACCTAATAAAATACTGGGCGATCACTCCTATGTCAAATTAAAACAGGAGTCTCATATGGTTCAGTCTTAGCATCACTATTGAAAAATAATTTTATTACTAATATCCTATTAGGCTGGCGTCAAATTTTTAATAAACTAATCTTTTTAACCAAACCATTCAAATAAAACAATTACAGCAGTTTATATGCAGCAACTGAAATGAAATAAAATAAGATAACCGAACACTCGTTACAATAATACAACCAAATCGAATGCCGCACTAAAAGGCGATAAAATAATAAATGAGTACAGTTGGGCCATAAGCCTGAATGTTGCTACAATACCTCCTATCTAGATCTTAATGATAGATGAGTCTAATATAAACCTGCCTGCATCCACAGTTGCTGCAACAAACGTCTGACTCGAAAGAATCATCATCCAGGCATTCCTGTGTCTGGACACACACACACACACACACACACACACACACATATATATATATATATATATATATAGCAAAAGGGGAAAATAGAGAAAAGGGTCAGAGCCCCAGTTTTGAAAACATTTTAGCAAGTGCTTAAAATTCATATTTTAAAAATATGTTATTTCTCATATTTAAACTGGTATCGCTCTCACATGAGATACACATCACCCCTCTTCTAATAGTGCACAACTATCGCATACCTTTTTAAACAACCTAGTTAAGCTACCCTGCCTAACTAATGTAATTACCCATCTTCTAATAATCCTCATCAATTCGAGTACTAAGGACTAAAATTCTCCCCATTCCCAACTTTACGTTACGTTCATGCGTCGGGTGTCTCGCGAAGCGAAATCCAAACAAGGAACCCCCCCGATACACTACTACGTGACAATGTTGATCATCAAGATCCATTAAGCCTTAAGCACATATCACATTTATACCATCCCGCATTTATTAATAGTTCTCGTTAGAACCTATGATCCATATTCATATAAATTCGGATATAAATCCACCGAAAGGAGTATATCACTTTATTCATTCTTCACCTTTTTATACAGGGTTAGGTTATATGATATCTCATCTCATATATATACAATATACTATTCGCAATAAGTATATTAGCTATCCATATACGACATCAAACAAGATTTCAGTATACACACATTATTCTCTTTATGCATACACATCAATTTATATATCAATATATGGCACTATTGAACCCTGGTTAAGAAACCCCTTGTACCGTTATAAAGTTTTCGAACACTTATAATAAAGTTGAAGCATTTATTCCTTACTTGTCTACTTATATGCGTAATAGAAAGTTCCCATATAAGTATACGTATATATATTAGTTACACATATAATATATATACTAATGGCACCCCACATAAGATCTATGGTGTCGGCATACTCTGCTATCAAGTCCCCATATCACACAAACTAAGGAAAATACTAGTTCGGAATCACTCTCGAACTGTATTAACACAAAACACATACAAAAGGAGGCGAAACATAGTTCCAAGTCACTAAGATGTCAGCACATACCCTCACGTCTCTTAAGACCGTCTGACTATCGATCAGATAGTCTGTACCAAGAAGTCCTATGTTCTAGGGTACAAGTCAATATCCCCCATAAATGTCCCATCGAGATAAGACTGTCCCAGCGCGGTAACCTCCGTGATAACAAGTAGCGCGGGCATGATTTTTACACATATATAATATAAGGGCATACTCATAGCCCATATAATACATCCCATACGTAGTATATTTATATCTTAGATATCCTACGCATTTATCAATTTTACCAATCCCTAATATTTTATTTTCTGAGCTTTTCTCACAGCACAATGATTATATCAAGAACACCGATATATATTATTTATATCTCTTCTCAATATTTTATGGCTATAATCTCCAAACTCTTATAGCGATAGCCAATAGCCTCGAATATTCTCATTCGCAATAATTTAAGCCGTCACACAATGAAAATACCCCAATACGTATTCCCTTATTTAATATTCAAATCACACCTAAATATCTATTTAAGTATTATTCCTCACGAACACCCCTATTTGGGTAAATCTTGGATTTTACTTTCAACTAATCCAAAATATACTCCTTAATAAAAAAAAATATTTAGAAGTCCCCACACTATTTTTAGGAACCCCAAATATTTATCTCCAAACAATTTTAGCCCTTATTTTTCCAATTTTCGATTTGAATTCCGAGTTGATGATTTCAACCCCGGAACTGCTATCTTATAAAAATCATAACAAATCGAAGAAAAATTAGAAAAATACGCGATCGGTGCCCATAGGATCGTATCGAAAAGATTTAACTTTTGTGTTGTGATCGAGAGCTGAATCTGTTGTTTTCCTGTCCGAATTTACCCCGCAAGCTACGGAGTTACTATTCATCGTCTTCTCTAAAATCCCAAACCTCCATTAATACACCTCCAAGCTTTTTATCTCCTCTCTCATCATCATTCAACCTCAAACAACCATAAATACACACATAAAAAGGGTTCTAATCATCCCAGAACCCATAACCAACAATTTATTTCAATAAATTCCAAGTTTCTCAAATTGGGTATTAATCGAGTTATATCCATTTTAATCTTCCAAAAACCCGTTTGATCCAAGAAATTTCAACCCAAAAATCTTTAGTTTTATACCAACTACAATATGAGAAATTAACACACTGAATCATAAAGCAAGTTAAACACTTGCCTCGTGGATTAAATCCGACGACCTCGCGTCGAATCCCGCGAATTTTGGCCGGAAATCCCTTCTTTTCTTCTTTTTTCTTTCTTCTTCTTTCTTCTCTTCTTTCTCTCTTCTCTTCTCTCTCTCTCTCTCTCTCTCTCTCTCTCTCTCTCTTAGGGTTGATATTTGGGGGAAATGAGGGTTGCCACCTCTTTAAATCCGAAATTGGGTATATACCTAATTGTTAAATGACTCGTGTACTCATTTACGAGTCCCTACTAGTCCAAAAATGCCCGGAACCCAAATACTACCCACGGGTACTCTATTTTGACTATCTCGGCCATTCCGAACCCAATGGCGCAGTCGAAATCTCCATTCGAGTCACTTAACTAAAATTCACTATTTTGACTCAACACGTTCAATACGCGAATTTTTCTAATTTAAAATATTTCCTTTATCGCTTTACCCAACTTGCGACATGTAATTAAAAATACTCCACTCATATACTTAGTCTCGTAAGAAAATATAATCCATGTAAATATTAATCCGACACTCGAAAATTAATATTTACTATTCACTTTATAATATTGAATTTATTTAATTTCACTCATTAATCCCAGAATTACTATTCATAATAATTCCTCAAATTACCAAATTAAATCCACAGTGTAATTTAAATACCTTTAAAAGTACGGGGTATTACTTACTCCCCCCCTTACAACATAATTTCGTCCTCAAAATTCAGATATAGCCTGTCTCAGTACTCTAGGCTCGGTATATACACAATGTCCTAGCTTAACCAAATTTAGATATAGCTTAACACAATGGTCTCCCACTATATTCCACCCATCTCAAGACGTATGCTCATATATATATTCTCATCATTTCTATTCATATATATACTATTCCTGCACCCCAGGGTTAAGACCCATTAGCGCACTTAATAACACTATCACATAATAGGCATACACACATCCTATTAAGATTCACAAGTATTCTCCCAACCTATTTGCATACTTACGATACATATTTTTTTTTCTCATTGTTACGTAATGTATAAATATTCAGATTACTATCTCTCTCGTAATCTCCAAGGTACATTCCCTATACCGGATAATTAAAGTATTAATTCTCATATACTTTTTCGAAATTTGGTACTACATATACTCCGTCTTTCCTTAGAATATTCTACAATACAATCATGTGCAAGACACTCGTCAATACTCGTTCGAGTAAGACTCCTCTCTACTTTCTCACAATAATTTGGTATCCTTTTCATTAAGAGGTACCTTTTAAATGACTTTCCTTAGCCTTTCAACCCATCTCGAGTGGGCTAGCTCTCGTTGCACATAAATGCTTGAATTATCGTCATTCTCACACGACATTGAATTCATCATACCATTTTACCTTGTTTATAGCTGCCCCTCAGGTATATATTCTACACATTCATTTCCACGTCCTTATATCTCGGATATTTTTGGAGTTAACTAACCAGGGTACCCATACCCCTTATCATTCGTGCATATCTCCACAACCATTGTAAACGTCTGACACGTAACACTCTTCTCTAAATAATGGACCCCATTTTCTTGGCCTGGTAGTAACACCTGGGTTTTTCCTAACCCGAATAATTTGAAATTTAATTCTTCCAATACCTGGAAATCCAATCCTTCTTAAGGTTAACCCACTAATCTTCTTGTGGTTAACTCACAATAATTTTCCTATATCAGCGCCACTAGTCCAACTGGTCTTATTTTGTGGTAGTCTTAAGATCAAGGTGTTTCCCACACACGTAAAATGAGTACTATCCCAACTATATCCCTAGTGCCCAAGACCTCTCTCAATTTCCGACATTTGCTCGATTTCATGCGTGGGATGTCTCGCAAAGAGAAATCCAAATAAGGAACACTCCCGTTACACTACACCCTCACATCGTCGGTCATCGATATATAACAGTCTAAGGGACACCAACGGGACGTTCTAATTCCTATTCATTAACCTACTAATGTACTTTTACCACAAAATCCTTCCATCTTGTCCAAATGGAGAGTCCAACTAATTAGGGCACCTACTCTCTGCAAAAGCATTATGGACATCACACCCAAAACGTATTTCCTCTCAATTTGCCTTCTATTCAAAGCCTGGCTATAAGTCTCAAATCGAATTCCTTTACCATACCTCACCCACATACTTGCGGTAAGAGAATAATTTCAGTGCTTCTCTATATCACTTATATCTCTATATAATTATACAGTCATCAAACGGCTCTCACTCTATAGTGTTTCCTCTACACTAGGTGACTTATCGTCAAAACCAACATCCTTGCATTCTATAATATCTCTCCACTCCCGACCCGTTAAGGTTCATGCGTGGAGTGTCTCGCAAGCGAAATCTAAACAAGGAACCCCTCCTATACACTATTACTTAACTTTATCGGTCATGGAGGTCCACTAGTTCAAATATGCCACTCGGATAATCCCATCTCTCCTATCGACAAAAATGTGGTCAGAACTCTTAATTCTTTCCAGGAGACACACCACCAAGCGCTTTTACTAACACTAAGTCCTTAGCGCAAACAACAATGAGCTTAAACTCACAGCTCAACAATAAATCCTGCATACCTTAAATTATATCTACAAGGTCCCCATGCACTCAAATCATGGTAATGAAACGTCTCCTCATCGAAGTTCCATCTAAACATATAATCAAGGTGATCTCATCCAGAATTTATCTCGCATTCCATTCTTTAACATGTACGTATATATATGTTTCTCATATCATATCAATATATATATACATTATACTATACACATCAAGTATATCCATACTTATATATCACACACTATATAAGTATAATAACCATCCCTCAGAGCTATAACTCAATGGATGCAGTCTCTCAATGCTATCATCTTCTAGGGAATTACTTACACATCATCGTGGGTTCCAGCGGTCGGACTATCACACTGACTTAGTAAAAACCAAATCACAGTGAACGGGAAGCGATCATAGTTCCTCACCGAAAATGAGAAAGAAACATACCCACTACGTCTCACTCCTGATAAAAATAACATAATATAGAATGGACGCTATGACTTGGGGACTATATGCTCCCTGCTCCTCAAGCCAGGGGCCTCACCCAAAATGCATCACTTCCCATGATAGCACTAGAGGGGTATGTTTCATACAAATATACCAATCACATATAGATATATTTAAACATATCATATATACGTCTCAATATGCTCGTATATATATATACAATATAATCTGACTAATCGTGTATATCCCTCGTAACATTAGCCCGTATTTCCCGAATATACATATTCGATTTAATCCCATAAGTATTCACTTACTTATAATATAAATAAATATTAAGCTTATCACAACTAGCTTGTATCCCAATTACATCCGAAATTCCAATTCGAATCCCAAGAGTCTTTATCCCATTAAACTCTTAAAAATCACAAAGTCTCACAATTTTAATTTTTTTTATTATTGCAGATTTCACATCTTGCACTAAAACAACTATAACTCACTCTACATAAGTACAATTACTAGTGAGTATATCATTCCACTGGAAAAGGCTCTTCATCCATTGTACCTACCTTACTCTAGTACTAAGTTCACTTACCCATGTTACTCTTTATTCATCGTCGATCTCTGATCGATTCTTATGCGAGTAACCTAGAAACTCTATTCTCTTCATTCCTGATAAATCAAAGGAACTCGTGGTTAAAACCATCCGTGAGATTTATTTATGAGAAAAACACCATGCTCCCTCAAATGTGGTGACCACCGCTCCCACCATTTCAACATTGCTCCACTGAGTGAGAAACATTTCCTCAAATTTTCAAATCTGGGCATTCCATACCCTGCTCAAAGCCAAAGCTTACACTGCTTCCGAATAACTTAACTTCAACGTACGATCTTTATCAAGGATCTTTTCAAAAAAATTTCCCTATCTAACTTCACTGGGCAATTCAAGTTTAGCACCATTATCTACTATACAGGTGCATCGATAATTATAACTACTATTCTATAGGAGTCATTTTAGCAATCGAGGACAATGTCGCAAGGAAAATGACCTTTATCGCGGTCCTCATTTCCAACATTAGCTTACAGCTCTAACTAGGCCCCGCCTCCTTCTACCCTTACAATGGATTTCCATTGTCGCCCTTCGTCGATCAGCACACGAACTTCGAACAAGCGCACAAAATATTTACAATAATCTTACATAATGGCAGGAGAACGAAATCTCACAAGAGGATATCAACAATCCTAATCATAAGGCTCTATATCAAATCAAAAGCAACGATGAAAGCATAGTACATCCGCACAGATTCCTAAAGGACACTAGAACCTGATGCTCTGATACCACCTGTGACACCCCGCCAAAAAAAATACTGGGCGATCACTCCTATAACAAATTAAAACAGGAGTCTCATATGGTTCATTCTTAGCATCACTGTCGAAAAACAATTTTATTACTAATATCCTATTAGGCTGGCGTAAAATTTTTAATTAACTAATCTTTTTAACCAAACCATTCAAATAAAACAATTACAAGAGTTTATATGCAGCAACTGAAATGAAATAAAATAAAATAACCGAACACTCGATACAATAATACAACCAAATCGAATGCCGCACTAAAAGGCAATAAAAGAGTAAATGAGTACAGTTGGGACATAAGCCCGAATGTTGCTATAATACCTCCTATCTAGATCTCAATGATAGAAGCATCTAATATAAACCTGCCTGCATCCACAGTTGTTGCAGCAAACGTCTGACTCGAAAGAATCATCATCCAGGTATCCCTATGTCTGGACACCTATATATATATAGATATAGAAAAAGGGGAAAATAGAGAAACGAGTTAGAGCCCGAGTTTTGAAAACATTTTAGCAAGTGCTTAAAATCCATATTTTAAAAATATGTTATTTCTCATATTTAAACTGGTATCGCTCTCACATGAGATACACATCACCCCTCTTCTAATAGTGCACAACTATCGCATACCTTTTTAAACAACCTAGTTAAGCTACCCTGCCTAACTAATGTAATTACCCATCTTCTAATAATCCTCATCAATTCGAGTACTAAGGACTAAACTTCTCCCCATTCCCAACATTACATTACGTTCGTGCGTCGGGTGTCTCACGAAGCGAAATCCAAACAAGGAACCCCCCCGATACACTACTACGTGACAATATTGATCATCAGGATCCATTAAGCCTTAAGTACATACCACATATATACCATCCCGCATTTATTAATAGTTCTCGTTAGAACCTATGATCCATATTCATATAAATCAGGATACAAACCTACAGAACGGAGTATATCACTTTATTCATTCTTCTTCTTTTTATACAGTGTTAGGTTATATGATATCTCATCTCATATATATACAATATACTATTCGCAACAAGTATATTAGTTATCCATATAGGACACCAAATAAGATTTTGGTATACACACATTATTCTCTTTATGCATACACATCAATTTATATATCAATATATAGCACTACTGCACCCTGCTTAAGAAACCCCTCGTACCGTTATAAAGTTCCCGAACAGTTATAATAAAGTTTCAGCATTTATTCCTTACTTATCTACTTATACGCACAGTAAAAAGTTCCCATATAAATATACGTGTATATATTAGTCACACATATAATATATATACTAACGGCACCCCACATAAGATCTATAGTGCTGGCATACTCTGCTATCAAGTCCGCGTATCACACAAACTAAGGGAAATACTAGTTCGGAATCACTCTCGAACTGTATTAACACAAAACACATACAAATGGAGGCGAAACATAGTTCCAAGTCACTAAGAGGTCATCACATACCCTCATGTCTCTTAAGACCGTCTAACTATCAATCAGATAGCCTGTACCAAGAAGTCCTATGTTCTAGGGTACAAGTCAATATCCCCCATAAAAGTCCCATCGAGATAAGACTGTCCCGGCGCGATAACCTCCGTGATAGCAAGTAGCGTGGGCATGATTTTTACACATATATAATATAAGGGCATACTCATAGCCCATATAATACATCCCATACGTAGTATAATTATATCTTGGATATCCTACGCATTAATCAATTTTACCAATCCCTAATATTTTATTTTCTGAGCTTTTCTCACCACACAATGATTATATCAAGAACACCGTTATATATTATTTATATCTCTTCTCAATCCTTTATGGCTATAATCTCCGAACTCTTATAGCGATAACCAATAGCCTCAAATATTCTCATTCGCAATAATATAAGCCGTCACACAATGAAAATACCCCAATACGTATTCCCTTATTTAATATTCAAATCACTCCTAAATATCTCTTTAAGTATTATTCCTCACGAACACCCCTATTTGGGTAAATCTTGGATTTTACTTTCAACTAATCCAAAATGCATGCCTTAATAATAAAAATATTTAGAAGTCCCCACATTATTTTTAGGAACCCCAAATATTTATCTCCAAACAATTTTAGACCTTATTTTTCCAATTTCCGATTTGATTTCCGAGTTGATGATTTCAACCCCGGAACTGCTATCGTATAAAAATCATTACAAACCGAATAAAAATCAGAAAAATATGCGATCAGTACCCACACGATCGTATCGAAAGGATTTACAACTTTTGTGTTTTGATCGAGAGCTGAATCTCTACTTTTTCTATCCGAATTTATCCCGCAAGCTACGGAGTTACTATTCATCTTCTCCAAAATTCCAAACCTCCATTAATACATCTCCAAGCTTTTTATCTCCTCTCTCATCATCATTCAACCTCAAAAAACCATAAATACACACCTTAAAAGGGTTCTAATCATCCTAGAACCCATAACCAACAATTTATTTCAATAAATTCAAAGTTCTCAAATTGGGTATTAATCGAGTTATATCCGTTTTAATCTTCCGAAAACCCGTTTGATCCACGAAATTTCAACCCAAAAATCTTTAGTTTTATACCAACTACAATATGAGAAATTAACACACTAAATCATAAAGCAAGCTAAACAATTGCCTCGTGGATTAAATCCGACGACCCCAAGTTGAATCTCGCGAATTTTGGCCGGAAATCTCTTTTCTTCTCTTTTCTTTCTTCTCTTCTTTCTCTCTCTTTTAGGGCTGATATTTGGGGGAAATAAGGGTTGCCACCTCTTTAAATCCGAAATTGGGTATATACCCAATTGTTAAATGACTCGTGTACTCATTTACGAGTCACTACTAGTCCAAAAATGCCCGGAACCCAAATACTACCCCCGGGTACTCTATTTTGACTATCTCGGCCATTCTGAACCTAATGGCACAGTCGAAATCTCCATCCGAGTCACTTAAATAAAATTCACTATTTTGACTCAACACGTTCAATACGCGTATTTTTCCAATTTAAAATATTTTCTTTGTCGCTTTACCCAACTTGCGACGTGTAATTAAAAATAATCCACTCATTTACTTAGTCTCGTAAGAAAATATAATCCATGTAAATATTAATCCAACACTCGAAAATTAATATTTAATATTCACTTTATAATATTGAATTTATTTAATTTCACTCATTAATCCCAGAATTACTATTCATAATAATTCCTCAAATTACCAAATTAAATCCACAATGTAATTTAAATACCTTTAAAAGTACGGGGTATTACATAGCATTCTCTGGCCACTTTCGGATCACCCTTTACTATGCCGACCCCGAAGGGATTAGGGAACTTTAAACATTAGTGGATAGTGGATAGTATAGCTTCAAATTTCTTTAATCCTACCCTGTCGAGGATCACATTGTAAGCTAACTGAACATTTTTATCCATAAGAAATGCATCTTCTCAGTATGAATTTCTGGTCAAGTGCCGAATGATACTTCCAATTTGACAGTTCCAAGGGGTAAACCTTTTCTTCTCAAAAGCCAATCAAGGGTCTGTGGTATGGTTATAGTTCACTAAGCTTCAATCCCAAGCTCTAAAAACATGTATAGAACATTATATCATCCAAACTTCTATTGTCTCTTAATACTTTGGTAGTGACGACTTCCTGGATTCTAAACTTGACGACCAGTGGGTCGTCATGAGGATACAGTATTCCATAGAGATCATTTTTGAAAAAGACGATGACAAGTTTATCTTTGTTTACTTTTCTGGGCCGATCATCATCATTCATATGGATATGTTGTATGCAGGAGCAGGCTTGTGCTTCATTCATGTAATCTTTCCTTTCAGCAGTCTGGTCTCCTCCTCCTGCATCTCCACCTGTGATGACATGGAAATTAAAAGAACCAAAACTTATCATAGCTAACTCTATTTCTGGTAGCTTATACTTCTTTCGTAGGTCTGGATCGTCTCTATAACCATCCTTATAGCCTCGCTTCTTATCATCTCTAGGTTTATTGGGAGAATTTGTCCTTCCTTTTGTATCTCAGCTTTCATGTTGACCAACAAATTTGTTCAGCTTTCCTTGACAAATGAAGGATTTAATTTCATTCTTTAAAGCCATACAATTATCGATCATGTGTCCATGATCCTTGTGTAATTCACAATATTTTGATTCATTTCTCCTGTTGGGGGGGTTCCCTCAACTTCTTAGGCCAGTTTAAATCTTTGTTCTGCCTAATTTCCTCTAAGATAAGATGGATACTAACCGTCAATGGAGTGTATAATTCATACTTTTTGGGTTTATCCGCTTTCTTCTGTTTCTACTCCTTTTTTCAGGCTTGGTGGTAGGGCTTTGCTTTGCAGTCATTGCTTCCTCAACATTCATGATTTTTCCAGTCTTAGCCATGATCTCTATCATGGTTTTAGGAGGATATTTTGCCAATGCGTAATACAACTTTTCTGGAAGTAATCCACTCATCAAGGCAGTGATGGATATTTTTTCTTCATCATCAACCACTTCCAGTTTCTCGTTATTGAAACAAATGATGTATTCTCTAGTGGTCTCTCCTGCTCGTTGTCTAACACTTAGAAGATGAGCTACTCTCTTAACTGGATTGGTCCCAAAATAGAATTTACTGATGAATGACTCAGCCAGTTGATTAAAACTAAAAATTTATCCTCGGGGAAAATTATTGTACCATATCTGGGTTGGACCAATTATGGTGCTTGAAAAAGCTCTACATATGATTTCATTAGCTGCCTAATACTTCTCAATGTGAAAAATAGGATTAGTCTTACCATCATATTTAGGGGTAACCACTAGTGTCTTAAACTTAGATGGGGTAGGAAAATCAACAATCACTTGGATGAGAGGATATCATTTGACAAATTTACGCTGTAAAGGATTCTTCGCCTTAGATATCTCCCATAACTGATATTTTAATCGTTGAATTGACCCCTTTCATGAAGGATTTTCATCATTAGACCCATTAAAAGAAATTCGGCCATCCCTTCCATGTGTTTGTGCTAAGCTCTCTTCTTGAGAACTCTACTCAGCACGCACGAATCCTCGAGCAACGTTATCTTAATCATAATGGTTCTTGATAATGTCATCTATTTACTCGAGGACCCAAATGATCAAAGGCTGATGCTCTACTTAATCATTCCAAGGCACTTGGTCATTCAAGAGTAAAAGAGAAACCATCATAGTAAACCGTTGACCTGATTGAAGAACTGGCCCTTGGGTGATAGGACCTATAACGTGAGGATCTAGAATAACTATTTTGATTCCCCCTAGGATGAGGAGGGGGAATTTCCCTTTTTTAAAGACAAATCATTAGTATGTTGAGATGGAACAATTGGTCTAGCTTGCAAGGATTGAGCCAATAGTCTCATAGTTTTTTGCATTGCATTTTTCCCTTTGGCAAGGTTAATCCGGACTTCATTTAGATACATCATGCTAGGAGGGGCATTGCCTTCAGCAACGTGACTGCTTTCAGGAATGTCATTCATTATACAAAATCTTTCAAAATCGAATGAATGTTTTTTGGTGGAGAATTATGATAGATAAAAAGTTCCCACAGACGAGGCAAATCTGTTGATGTCTAAAATTAGTGGTGATTTCTATAATGCCAATTTTGTAATCATAGATGAAAATAATGAAAACAACTCAAATCACACACACAAAAGACAAAGCTTTTAAAGCGGTTCGGCTATAAGTAAATCCTACGTCCATTATTATTTTATTCTAGGGTTTACAGTAGCATAATATGAATTGTTATGAATAATTGAGTTATACTTGTCCCTTGAATTGAGGAAAGAACTTATATTATAGTGACCTAGAGATCGAGGGTTGGAATGCCTTTATATATTTAAGGATTTACACCCATAAATAATAAATGTGACTATTGATAGTATCGGGCAAGTGTATAATGACTCTTAGTTACTTTCCACGTGATAAATGTTTATCTATAGTGATGGTTTTTATTCTTCAGCTTGGTCGGCCTATTGGATGATCAACTATCTTCTAAATCGACCAAGTAATTTCTAATTGGTCTACGTAGATAGATAATTTATGGCATCAACAGTAGCTATAGGTTTTCAGTAAGTCAATTTAGTTTTTGGCAAAGTTTACATTGTGTATTGTAGGTTACTTTTAAACGAGGTTCTTGATTTTACTTTAATCAAAGGCAGGATTAAAGAGGGAAAATTTTTTAGTAGCCACCAAACCTATTGCTGCAAACCCATGACTTACGTCCCCTGTCTACCACAGCCACCTTTATCATAATGCTGATAAGTATCACTCCCCACTGCTTTGTTCCACATCCTCATATCCCTCGGGGTCTCGATTTTCACAGTTCAAGAACGAGAAAAAAGGTCGCTGAAATGAAGCCCATGAACCTCGATTTGATGTTTAGTCTAAAACCCTCACTATCGCACGCTTAGTTATTTCGAGTATGATGTTGTTTTCTTCCAATCTTTTTAGATGGCGAACACTGGAGAGTTGAAGATAGAATAGAGGGTTTAATTTCTTGCACCACTAGTCAAGAGAGGTCGAGGGAGTTTGTGTTGGATGCCAATAGGTTAGCAGTTATTGTGCGTGAGACCATGGTGGTCGGTATCGAAGTAGGGAGACAGAGGTAGGTGACTTTAGAGGCTCAGCGGCAGGATACACCCGCTTCAACTTGGGATAGGGTGAAGGGCCAGTTTCCATAAGCGTAATCCTCCCACCTTAACATGGGGATCTGACCCAATGGTTACTTACTAATAAATAAGAGACATGGGAAGACGCTTGAGGATGGTGGACTGTAATGGTGTGCAAAAGTATATGCTTTCCAAGTTCAAGCTGACATGAGATGCAATATAGTGCTTGAAGAGTGTCACCACATCGGAGGACTGGGATCGCTTGAACTATGGAGATTTTCTGATAAAATTTTCTGATAAGTTTTCCCATATGCGATAAGGAGATCGAAGAAGAGGGAGTTTTTGGACTTAGAGTAGGGTTCGAAATCAGTTATTGAATATGATTAGGAATTTATGAATTTATCAATGTTTATATCGGAGGAGGTAAATACTGAGGCGAAGAAGATGGAGTGTTTCATTAAGGGTTTGTTTTGGTCTATTCGGTAGACGGTGTTGGGGAATCTGTCATATACTACGTACACTCAGGTAGTGGACGTCGCAATGTTACTGTGGCAAGAGAAGGTAAATTACCAAAAGAAATTGGGGAAAGGACAAGACTCAAAAGGTCAAGGAGGAGAGAACAAGGGTCGCAATGACCAGGCATGGAAGAGACATAGGACAAGCTAGGAGCAACGTGGCAATAGTGTCTGACAGGGACCTTAGGGGCAGGGGCAAGGACAGTCAAGTGAGCGAGCGTCAAACAGACAGTACGGACCTTTTAGGAGCACATGTTTCAGTTGTGGAGAAATAGGGCACCAAGATTCTAGGTGTCCAAAGGAGCAAGACCATCAGGGTCAGAGTGCACAGGACCAACAGCACCAGGTGTCCAGGGAGAGCCAACCACACCAAAAGTGACCGCAGTGGTTAGGTGCTATATGCTTCCAACTCGGTAACTTTAGGTAGGGCAGACGCCACAGGAGCAAAGACGTGGCTAGTGGAGTAGAACGGTATGTATCATTTTCTTAGATACATATATATTAGTGGTATATATATTTTATTTTTATAGAGGGGTATGTGCAGCCAGGATTGGGTGTATGGGTACCTAATCATGGCATTCTATGGGTAGGCATATGCGAGCCTTATTTTATTTTGCGTGTTTACGCTTCGTCAAATTTTGAGAAAGAAATTACTATGCTAGTGGGGAAGTATGTAACACCCCGTGGTTTTAAACCGTTAATAAATTTTTTAATTGGAAATTCAAAAAAATAAATTTTTGGATTTAATTAGTTTTAGTAATTAAATATGTTTGTTTTCATTTATGAAAAGTAGGATTTTAAACGTAATTGAAATTGGGGGAGAAATCGGAATTTTATTTAACTTATATAAAAAGAATGGGGTGAATTGTCAACCTGATTCATACCGAATCGATTCAACCTGGAGGGTGAATCGATCCGGAATGGTTAGGCTTGGCACTGTTCTGGTTTAAGTAGAATTCTAATCACAATCAAACTCCTAATCTTTTTCCATATTAAAATAACCCAGGGTTAGACTTTTCTAAAAAAAATTTCATCAACTTTTGAACAAAAAGCCTTCCACATCTTTACCATCTTTCATCTACAGACCCTCATCCCAAACTTAATTAAGATTCAACTCAAGTTTTGATGGCTTAATAGGTATTTTCTCAAGTTTGTGCAAGAACAAGCCTTTCTTAATTTTTCTAGAGGAACACAACCATCTAATCAGAATTTTCAACCGACTTTTTAGAACGCATGAATACTTTTATTCTCTCTCTTTAGTATTATGTGAATTAAATATCACCTAAACATTAATTTATATTTTTTTCTTAAAATAAATTATCAGCCTTAATTAGGGAAAGTGAAATCTAATTTGGGATTATTTTTCTGAAAATTCTTAATCTGAATTAAGACTCATAACCCTTGTGTACTTAGGGTAGAGATTTGGTTTTGTTGTTATTTGGGTAGGTTTGCATGTAGAAAATCATATATGTACTATTTAAATGAAAAGGCACATGTGTAATCATGTGAAATTCATGTAAGTAGGTTATTGTGGTGTGTTATTTAAATTTGCATGATGTTGAAATTATAATTGTTAGATAAAATAAATTATGTTAATTACAACGATGGACTGAACAAATTAAATTGAGTTTAACTGTGATTATAAGAGAAATTGTATATTTATTTATAAATTGAATTGTGAGACTTATTGTGTTAATTATATTCATCACCGCGGGGACGACGGGATTTAGAGTAGTCTGCTCTCACCATAATTTTAAGAATACTTGCTAGGTATGGGACTAGCGGGTATGCCTTAGTTGCGGTTAACACTTTCTAGGTATGGGACTAGTTAGTGTATATTTTTTTACGGATGGGTTATTCCAGGGTGGGGTTGATTTTGGTGTCCCTCTGTTGATTTAGATAGACTAGGCGCGAGACTAGGAAGAAATAAATGATAGAAATTCCTCCTACAAAATAGGATAGGACGTGCTTGTGTTTTAGAGACCTCTAGATATGGGACTAAGGGTAGACTTGAGGTGTTATGCTCTATAATAGGGTGGGGCTAATATAAGATAATGACAAAATAAGATAATGAGAAACTAAGAAATTGAGAATTAATGCCTAAGATAATAAACGGGCATTAAAATGGATTGCGGCGCGAGTATGTGTATGGCTGACAGTTAAATGGGCCGACTGGCTACAGCGACGAGGGTGTGTGTTGGCATCACGAGTATGTGCAGGCTAACAATTAAACGAGAAAACGGGGTATAGTGATGTGTCATGCGTGGAACCTCACGAGTATTTGCAAAACTGACAAAATACTGGTTAAGTGGCTATAGTGAGGTAATTTTCATTCACCTATCTATTTGATGTTACTTTAATATAATTTTACTTATGCCTTTCTATCTTCACAGAGAAATTTAGCGAGTAAACCCCTTACCTTTAGGGGAATTAATCTGCCAACTGGGGTGAATCTTCCCGGGATGTCCCCTTCAGGAAAAATGTCTATCCTAAGAGTAAAACTACCTATGGACAATAGGCCTCTGGTTCAAGCCATCTCCACTTAACCAATTTTATATGTGGCATCAAGTGGACCCGCATTACCTTTATCTTCCTTAAAGCATGTAATATTAATACTCTAGTCTATATCTTTGAGGAGTTTTTCAAAATAGTCTTTATGACAATTTATTTTTATAAACATTCGACACATTCTTAATGTTTGATTTGATTAGGTCGGTACAAGTGACCCATCTTTTCTTATTACTCAACCTACTGAGATTCAAGTTAATTTTATGGCTGGTCCGAGTACTCTTATTCCTGTAGAGACTCAGGCATAATCTTTTGCAATTTTTCATTTGCTTGCTCAAAATTGCAATTACTATGTAGTATGTGGTCAACCAGTTTCTCTATTTTTAGATTGAGACTGTAATCTCTTTAAGTATCCCCATATTTGAAAGAAGTCGGGAATTTAACCTTATTACTCTTTTTATGTTCATTTTCTGATACTTCACAAATTTTTGTATTATGTGATCAACCTATTTCTTTGTTTTCTGTCTACAAATATATTGCGTTCGAGTGCTCCTGCGCTTTTGGAGGCTCGTGTATTGAACATTCATATCTTTGTCTTCTTTTTCTTATACTATACAATTACTTTCTTAGATGTTCTTTATTTTCATCAAACACCCCTAGCTCTCCTATATCTGTGGAGCATCATGTATTTAATTTTTATAACTTTTTTACTCTTTTGCTTATACTTTGCAAATACTTGCTAGGATTCTCAACCTCTTTCTTTATTTTCAGATGAACACCATGAGCGCTCCCTTAACTTTTATACCTTTTTTTAGTTATTTTTGCTTATACTTTACAAATACTTGCTCGATTGCTATACCAGTTTCTTTGTTTTTAGGTAAAAAACACGAGCACTCTTATATCTGTGGAGCCTCAAGTGCTTTACCTTCGTATATTTTTTAATTCTCTTTCTTATACTTTGCAAACACTTGATCAGATGCTCAACCTGTTTCTTTATTTTCAAGTGAACAACAGGAGTGCTCCTATATCTGTGGAGTCTAAGTACATGAACTTTGTATATTTTTTTGTTCTTTTACTTATACTTTGGAAACACTTGCTCGGCTGGTCAACCTGTTTCTTTATTTTTAGGTGAACTTGAGGAGCGCTTCTATATATGTGGAGCCTCATGTATTCAACTTTTGTAACTTTTATTCTTTTCCTTATACTTTGTAAATACTTGCTCAGTTGCCCAATCTATTTCTTTATTTTTAGGTAAACACTGTGAGCGCTCCTATATCTATGGATCCTACGCTAATTAACTTTTGTAGATTTTTATTCTCTTCTTTTGTTCATACTTCACGAGTAGACATTTTTCATGTGTATTGCCATCTTAATTTTATTATACTTGGTTCGTCAAATCGATCAGTGGGGTGATAATCTACCTGTCTCTTCTATAGATCCTTATCCTAATCAACAAGTGAGTTATTCACTTTTCTTCATCACATTCTTCCTTTTGATTGACTTGAGTGTTGTTTTTTAATATATTCAACTATTTTCTTGTAGGTGAGGGAATATCGTAGGATTTCGAGTCGTATGCTTACTCCGATAAGCATGCCAGGAAGTTTCATTTCCTTAAACCACTGATCCTTTTATATTTTATTTGGTGTATTTACCACTCTTAAACACGATAGGAATGCCTTAAGCACGAGGATCCTTTTATATTTTATTTTGAGTAGAGCTTATGCCAGGAAGAAGAAGGAAACGAGGAAGTTGATCAAAACTCAAAGGCTACCCACTCATAGAGAGCTAAGGACGAGCAGGGTGGTGAAGAGTCCGATGCTTGTTATGGCATAAGCTCTATGGAAACTGACTTTGACGTGATATAATTGGATATCTATAGTTTGAGTGTCTTGTCAACCATGTTCATGATAGGACATGATTATCTTATATCTGATTTATGAGCGCCATTCGAAGACTTTGACAAGTTGATTTGTTAGTAATATTAAGGGCCTCCTATTTACCAATTTGAAGGCATTAGCTAATCTAGTACATATCTTTACTTCCATTTCCCTGAGTAATATTACTCCGACATACATGTTGATGTAAAAAATTAGATTACTCTAATTATTCAATCATAGATAAATAAATGAGACAAAAGATTTTAAAGTGGTTCAGCCTTATTTGAATGGCCTACATCCACTGTTATGTTATTGCTGAGTGTTTGGGAATTCTCGATTACAAGTGCTATCAAGAAGTTTCGGTCCCTTTGAATGAGGGTGATACAAGGTATTTATAGCCCTTAGGCTGTACATCAAAGGGTGATACATTAAATGATATACATATGAAAGGGTAACTCATTTAATGCTCTTCAAGCGTGTGCGTCAAGATGATAAGCATTCAATGAATAGTTGAACTGTTGATTATCTGGCAATCAATGCTGTGGTCGAGATGCAGCTCGAACCGCCTTAGTTGCTCATCATCCAAGAGTTCCTTGGAGCACTGGAGTTCCTTGGAGGACAAGAGTTCCTCGGAGGGCTGGTGATCCTCGGAAGACTGGTGTTCCTCGGAGTACACCTGTTGCTCGGAGTGAGTATGTTGGTCGGGGGAATGATCTTCCTCGTTGCTATTGTGCCACATAGATTGACACGTGTCTTCTTATTATTCATCCACATCAGCATACTAATTTTGGTATCAACAATACATGTGCCATATCCTTGCTGAAGACTTGGAGGATTGTTATCATTTCAAGCTATATTGATTGAATGTTGTCATTCACAACATCATTCACCCCACTATGATGAAGCTGATAAAATGAAATCTTCTGAGGATGCTAAGGCTGAGGTGCATCTTCAATGAGTAACTGCAATGAGGGATCAAATAGATCCCTTGAAATTGAGTTGAGAAAAGTATTATATGGTAGAAAAGAAGGCCTTGATTCCATATATAAGGCGAAAAAGGATGTAAAATAAGTGGCGAGTTGTTTGGGAGAGTTTTTATAAGAGAGAAAACCTCTACTTTATTGTAATGTGTGGTTATCTTTTTAGGATTTTTTATTTTGTTTTGCAAGTATTTTTTTTCAATATTTGTAATATCTTTTCTTACTCTCCGAGTCGGCCACTTTTGTGAAATGAAATATCAGTTGTCATTACTTGTCTTATGCATTTACTTTGCATTTTTTTTCATTTCTTCCAAGAAAATGATTCAATTTATTAGATCTTTTGTTGTATTTAATTTATACTTTAAGATATCTTAATCGCTATATTTTATGTTTCTTTATAAAATATTAGTGATTAAGTAAACATTTGGTAAAATAAAACACTTTCCCTTACATTTTGGGAACTATTGCGATTCTCGCTGCATTTTTTGCATTCAACCTTGCAGTCATAACTACATAAATATATCCCCTCAAAATGTTACGAGCAGATGTATTAATTTAATAAAAACATAAGATATGTTTTCTTAATCTTTAGGAATTCTTGGGCTTCCTTGATCGCTGTCTTTTTTTGCAATTGGATATTAACTTAAAATATATCCCTTCAAAATATGGCGAGCAATGCAATGGATTTTTTCAAAAGAATAAGTTCCCTCATACTTTGGGAACTTGTGGACCGTTATGTCTGTTGTATTTTGTTATTTAAGTAGTATGGTCCTAACTTTGAAACAAATCCCCACACAATATTATGAGCACACACATAAAAATATAACTTTGGCAATAATACAATTGTAAAAACAATTTTTCTGATATTGTTCATAGTATAGGCCTTTTTATATTTCAGGCTAGTTTGGCATATCATGTTACAAACTGTCACGCACTGTTATGACTAACCAATCTCAAGAATCTCCAAATTTGAAGATTTCCTACCTCTCAACAAGGTATAAAGCTTTAGGAGTTTATAACTTTTCATAAAGTTATTTGGGATGTTGTTTTTATGAAAAAATCGAGACTGGAATTTTTTAAAGTTTAAAATAAAATTTTGAATTTTTTTCACCTTGTTAGAAGTCTTCAAATGAAAAGGCTTTTTCATTCGAACAAGCATCTAAAGATCATCTAATGAGGCAACACTATTTTACGTCAATTAAAGGTTGTTTGAAGTTGGTTCAAACGAGATAGACTTCTCGTTAGAACAACTTGGAATTTCATTCTAATGATATGTTTTTATCGATCGAACGAGTTTCATTTTCATTCAAACGAGACCCCGCCTTGAAATTTATGTCGAGTCTATAAAAACCTGTTTCGACTCCAAATTTTGTAAGAGTTTTGAAAGAACGCTTTCTGAATGTCTGGTCCAAAATTTTTCAAGGTTTTATGTTGATAAAACACTTTTGATTCATAACACACATGCCCAAAATAGTTTTTTTAATCGGTTTAAACCCTATAAATATTTGTATTCTTACATACACCTTGTGGAGTGGCACTCCATGGATGACCTATGAACTCGGAGGGATCACGACTGAAGAAGAAGGCTGAGACTGACCGATCAATATCGAGAGCGAATCTGTCACTTGTGGACTGCTTAGAGACAAGTGGTATTCTTTATAGATTTGCGAAGGCTAGCGCGTTATACTTGTAGGGGTTATCAAGTAGTATTGTAAGTTCACTGTCTTGTAATATTTCTAAAGTGCTAAATAAAGGTTTTGCCTCAAGGGATATTCCCCCAATCATTGTATCTTGAATGCACAACATATTCATATTGTTTTGAACACATATTTTCCTTCATAACTAATTTAATCAAAGATTAGAATTTGCTTAAATTGGTTTTGTATGCTTGGGAATTAAATTGATAAAAATACAAAACAGAGAATTTTTTTTTATGACCATCCTTGCTAAGCACATTTATTTTCGCATTCTCATATTAGTATTAGAGCATTCAACTATTTTTCCCTTACAAGTGGTATGACAGCGGGTTGTACTAATTTACCGTGTAGGTCATTATTTGGTGATTTTAGGTTGTTTTTTAATCTCTCTTGATTTATTTGTTTTTATCTCGATGGATTCCCACGCTGATAACGACTTAAATCTTTTGAATTTGAAATTTTCCAAAGGAATTGAAATTCTTGAAAAAGAAAATTCATGTTTTAAATTTGCTATGGAACTTTTGTAAACTGTTCAATCTCAAAGTTATTTCTTTCGTGAGAAACTTGTGAACATGGACAAGAATTATAAAAATTTAGAACTGTCCAAAAAAGAGAGTGATGATAGAGTTTGGGTTGTCAAAATAAATTAGAAGACTCTAAAACTTCTAGGGTTAGTGTATGTGCTATTGAGGATAATGATAAATTGAATTTATATTTAAGGTCACGTGAGAATACTCTTAGGGATAAGTTTGTTTGAATTTAGAGGGAGAGAGACAACCTTCTAGGAGTGATTGAAAATTTGAAGAAAGATTCCCTAAAATTGGAAAAGTCTAATTTTTTACTTGAGTCCAAAATTTTGAAGTTAAAATGTGATTTAGAAGACTTTAGTAGTGTTAGTAGTAATGGTACTGGTTCCCATGTTTTTAATGCTTCTAGTGTCAAAGCCAAGGTCATTGTGTATTTTAGAGAGTCAACTAAACCCAAGGACATCAAAAAAGGTCAACCCATAGGTAACATTCCACACGTCTACACATGTTCTCATAGTGGTAGGAAAGGTCACCTCAGGCATTTTTACTATGATCTTTGAAAAGGTCCTAGGAAGTTGAAGTTCAGTGTTCCCTTGGTTCCCAAAAATCGATGCGTAAGGTATACATCTAATTAGGTTAGGAAATTTGTTTTGGAGGAGCTAAATGTTAGACCTGTTGATTCTCACATGTTTGCACATGATGCTTCACATACTATATCTTATGGATAATTGCTTATGATTTTGTTTGTCATACTCTAGTTGTGCTTTATCATATATGCTCACTAGTGTTATGACATGTGTATCTTTTATATTATATTCTTCTTTCTTGAGTCTTACTGGAAAAATACAAAAAAATTTATTTTAATGAATTTTTTTGAAAAATACAAAAAAAGTGGTTTTTTTGTATTTTAGTTTTACATATTTAGTGTGGCATATTGGTGTGTTTGAATCCAATTCATTTCGTACTTTCCATGTGTCTAAGACATTTTGTTATGACTTTATATACTTAGATTGATTTTAACCATGTTTATGGAGTTGTTTCGAACTTGATTTGCAATATGGATTGACTTTGTATATGCCTCTGCACATACATGCACGAGCTTGTAAAAGTTTTAACTCACATGTATATTTGACTTTTGTCAGATTTTTTCCCATCAATTTTGTCATCTACATGTTTATGTGCCTATGGGGGATTTCTACATGTAAGAATCATAGCCCGTGAGAGACTTTGTTTAGTATTCAAAAAATATGAGTGAGTATGGAAAAAGGGTTATGAAATATAAGTCAACTTTGCGCAAAAGTCACCGTTTAAAAGAGCCCAAGAAAAAATAAAGGCAATAAAACAGAAAAATTCAAAAACTTGCAGTCAATTAGAGCCCAAGAAAAATTGCAAAAAAAAAAGGAAATAATGCTTAGTTTCATAAAGTTTTGCAGTCAATTAGAATTTCTTAAACATATTTGAGTGTTTGGGCCATAATTCATTTGTATCTAGTATACGCCCATTCATTCCATCTCACACATTTTGACACATCTATATTATGCTAGTGTGTAAGGCTTATGGGTTTTGTGGTCGTTTATACCTATAAACGTGTGTCGATATTTTATTGGTATATTTTCCATATATTATATATGGTACCGTGTTGTATTTGTAAAATTTCTTTTTTTGAAAAAAACAAAACTTTTCAAAAATAGTTGGTTGTGTTTGCCTTTGAGATTTCCTTACTTGTGCGTTACTTACATATCTTTGTGATGATATCTTACTTCTTATACATGATGATTTGCTTCCGTGATTATGTTTACTTCTTTGTCTATTTCGGATAAAAACATAAGAGGAGAGCAAATGAAAAATTGAGATTTGATGAATTTGATTTTGAGGGAGAATTTAATTAAAGTTTTTATTTCAAACTCAATGCGCCACGAGGTATATTTATCTGTCTGATGTGTGTAGGTACTTAAAACGAAAACCAAGACACAACGGATGAAGAAAAAGCTAAGGGAGGAATAAGTGGAGATTGGAAGACAATGTCACATGCCATTCCATTCCTAGGGTTTGAGAGGGTAGTAGGATTTTTCTCATTAGTTTTCTTTTTTAATTTTAATTTGATGTTTGGTTATGTTTGGTTATTTTGTACAGGAATTGCCAAAATGGGAGGTTTGTAAGAACAATTTTTCTAATATTGTTCATAGTATAAGCCTTTTCATATTTTAGGCTAGTTTGGCATATCCCGTTACAAACTATTACGCACCGTCATGGCGAATCGAACTCAGGCATCTCCATATTTTAAGACTTCCCTACATCTCAATAAGGTATAAATCTTTTAGGAGTTCAAAAATTTTTCATAAAGTTATTTGGGATGTTATTTTTATGAAAAAATCGAGGCCGAAATTTTTTAAAGTTTAAAATAAAAATCAAAATTTTTTAAACCTCGTTAAAAGTCTTCAAACAAAAAGGCTTTTTTATTCGAACAAGCATCTAACGAGGCAGCATTGTTTTAAATCTTTTAAAGGTCATTTGAAGTTGGATCAAAAGAGTTGCCTTCTTGTTCGAACGACTTGGAATTTCACTCTAACGAGATGTTTTTCTCGTTCGAACGAGTTTCATTTTGGTTCAAACGAGACTCCGCCTCGAAATTTGTGTCGAGTCTATAAATACCTATTTTGACTCCAAATTTCGTAAGATATTTGAAAAATGTTTTTTGAATATCTGATCCAAAAGTTTTCAAAGTTTTGTGTTGATAAAATACTTTTTATTCACAACACACATCCTCAAAATAGATTTTGTGAACCAGTTTAAACCCTAGAAATATTTGTATCCTTGCATACACCTTGTGGAGAGGTACTCCATGGATGACTTATGAACCCGGAGATCACGACTGAAGGAGAAGGCTGAGATTGATCAGTAGATACTGAGAGCAAATCTGTCTCTTGTGGACTACTTGGAGACAAGTAATATTTCTTTAGAAATTTACGAAGACTATCATGTTATACTTGTGGTGGTTATCAAGTAGTACTATAAGTTGACTGTCTTGTAATATTTCTGAAGTGTTGAATAAATGTTTTTCTCGCAAGGAATTTTTCCTCAATCATTGTGTTCTTGAATAAAAAGCATATTCATATTGTTTTGAACACATATTTGACTTCATAACTAATTTAATCAAAGATTAAAATTTATTTAAATTTGGTTTTATATACTTGGGAATTAAATTAATAAAAATACAAAAATAGAATTTTTGTTTGTGACCTTCCTTACCGAGGACATTTATTTCCACATTCTCATATTGCAATCAGAGGATTCAACTCTTTTTTCCTTTACAAAAATATATCTTAGTAGTCTAATCTTTGTAAAATTGCAAGGAAAGCTTGTTATAACCAAATATGTTCATCTGTATTCATTCAATCAAAAACTTGATATTTTTTAGATATTGGTCATAGAGATATAGAGATTTTCTTTCCATACATGAAAACTTTAATTTTCATAAATAAGATGAAAAATTATCTTTTGAGGTACCTTATGCATAATACTTCTTCAACCATTTGCAATTGATAGATTGGATACAATCACTCTCCGGGACTGAGACTAGCTATTGATACCAAATTTAGTATGCTGACATGGCTCAATTGAGTGAAGACACGTGGCAATCTGCGTGGCAATAACAAACACTTCCGAACAACACCTTGACTTCGAGGAACTCAACTTCCCCGACCCACTCAGATACTCCGAGCAATAGATGCTCTCCGAGGAACCATACTGCAACGAGGAACTCTGCTTCCCCGATCAACTCAGACGCTCCGACCAATAAGAGTTCTCCGAGGAACTTTAATACACCGAGAAACTTATGAGTACCGAGCTACTTAGGCGGTCCGAGCAGCTTAGGCGGTCCGACATGCACCTCGAATAGAGCATTAATAGTAGGATAACCAACAGATTGACTGCGCATTAAATGCTTATTATTATCATATAGATGTATACGCCTAATGGACAGCTATGTATTACCCTTTCACATGTACAGCCTGAGGGATATAAATAGATTGTATCATCCTCATTATAAGGGGACGGGGAATTTCTTGACTAAATTGGTAATCAAGAATTCCCAAACAGTCAGCAATAATAGAAACAATGGACGTAGGCCATTCTTATAAGGCTGAACCACTTTAAAATTTCTTTGTCTCATTTTATTTTATCTGTGATTAAATAATTAGATATACTCTAATTTTTTACATCAACAGATTGGTGCCACCTGTGGGAAACGACGGGTAATATTGTTTTTCATTAAAAACAATTCATTACAAATGGCTGATAACCCAACAATCTAAACGCTGGAAACCCTCCAAATCCATCTGCTCCCCCAAACGTTCTAGATCTGGCTGGAATAATGACAAATCTGGCCCAGGGCCAGACAGCCATGCAAGAAACTATGTGACAACTCATACAAACCCTTCACGTTGGAGTACCGACCCATTCAGGACATCGAAGTGTTCAAAGAAATACCCGTTTATTTTCTTCGCGTACTAGGCGTACCGATTCATATCGTACTGAGGAGTCTGAATATTTTTCTTATCAACCTGGATGAACTTCGTCAGTACGAGCCACAGATACTGAACAACGTGTCACTCTTTCTCTAGAAAGGACTAGTGAGCTAGAAAGGTTAAGCAGGGTATCTACTTTTGATTGATTAGGTCCTAGGAGGAACAAAAGTCCTCCTAAAGCTGCTTCGAGGAGCTTTAGACGATCATCAGACTTAAGGGAAGGATCTGCCCAGTCGCGACCAACTGCTCATCAAGATAAATCACAGGAAGCCACCTCAACACGATCAGTTGCTCGAACCAACAGGCCCGAGGAAGGAAATGATGCGTGGAAAGGCTCTATTCAGAGGCTGGAAGACAGACTAGGGGAAATATCTAAGGCCAAGAACCCCCTACAACGAACTTTTGTTCAAGGGACACCCTTTGTCCAGGCCATTGTGGATTTTCCCACACCGTCAAAGTTCAAAGCACCTGTTGTGACTCCCAAATATGATGGAAAGACCGACCCTGTTCTTTATGTAGAACAATACCAACCTGCAGCCGACATCTACGCTGTTCCAGATGAGATGAGATGTAGAGCATTCTCAAGAACTCTTACCGGATCTGCTCAAATATGGTACAATAATCTTTCTCGCAGTAAGATCTCAACTTTCATTCAACTAGGCGAGTTATTCATTGGAAATTTCTGTTTTGGGGCAAAGCCAGTTAAACGAGTAGCGCATTTGTTAAGTGTTAGACAGAAAGCTGGTGAGAGTACCAAAGATTATATAACTCGTTTTAATAACGAAAAACTCGAAGTCATTGATTATGAAGAAAAGACAGCGATTACCGCCTTGATGAGTGGGCTGCTGCCCAACAAGTTGTACTACACTTTGACCAAAGATCCACCCAGAACCATGTCAGAACTGATGGCAAAAGCGGCCAAGATCATGAATGCCGAGGAGTCTATGGCTGCGAAGAAGAATATGGACGCCAAAGAAACCAAGGTGGAAGGTGATAAAGTTAAGAAAAAAGAGCATAAGAACAATGGTGGTGACAAACAATCAAAAACAAGGTCGTCATGGGAGGTATTGAAGAAATTTTATAATTACACTCCTTTGAAGATAGACATCAACCATGTTCTAGAAGAAATCAAGAACAGCGAGGAATTAAACTGGCCAGAGAAAATGAAGACAGACCCTGACAGGAGGAATAAGGCAAAATATTGCGATTTTCGCAAAGATCATGGCCATATGACCAAAAATTGCATAGCTCTTCAGAATGAGATTGAAACACTTATTAGACGAGGAAAATTGTCAAAGTATGTTGATCGTAGAAATGAAAGAAGAAATAGCGACCGAACAAGAGAGAGGTCTAGATCTCCTCGTCGAGGAGAGGAGAACAAGAAAAGAGACCATGAAGTTGATCCAGAAGATGACACTGATCTTCCCAAGAGACCAAGGCAGCCAGAACGTGAGGTATTTTCAATACGCTTTGGGTCATTTGATTGTAATGTTATTAGAGGTGGAGATGCAGGAGGAGGAGACCTTACTGCAGAGAGAAAATCTTACCTCTGTGAGGCTCAAGCTTGCTCATACATTCAACAAATAAATCGAGCTGAGGAGGATCGCCCAAGAAAGGTAAACAAAGAGAAATTGGTCATTGGTTTCTCAAAGAATGACCTCGCAGGTGTTCAATATCCTCATGATGACCCATTGGTGATCAAAATGAGGATGAAGGAAGTAATGATTTCAAGAGTACTGGTAGACAATGGTAGCTCGGCAGACATCATGTTCTACTCATGCTTCGATAATTTAAATCTAATGCTATCTCAACTGGAGCCTTATCATAGACCCCTCCTCGGTTTTGCTGGCGAGAAAGTTTTCCCACTTGGGACGATCAAATTGGATATATTCATTGGTACATGGCCTGCTTGTCGAACAGAAAGAATACGCTTCTTCGTGATGGATAAAAATATTCAATCAGCCTACAATATCATCATGGGAAGGGTAGGATTGAAGAAGTTCGAGGCAGTGCCATCTACGGTACATCAATGCCTAAAATTTCTAATAAATTTTGGAGTAGGAGTTATGAAGGGTGATCAAAAAGTAGCTCGGAAATGCTACTATTCATCTACCGAGCAAGAGGAACTGGAGGAATCAAGGAAAAATACTACTACCTATCAAGTGGAGGAAGGTGCAAAAATTGAAACATTGGATCCTAGAGATGAGTCCCAACTCGTGAAAGTCCAGGTGGTGGAAGCTACTGAAAATATCATTCTGGACGACGAGCACCCTGAACGAACAACTCAAATAGGTTCTTCGTTGGAGGCCTCACTAAAACAGAAATTGATAACTTTCCTAAGAAGCAGAAAGCAAAATTTTGCATGGAGTCATGAGGATATGCCCGGAATAAACCCAAATTTCTTATATCACGAACTCAACGTGAATAAGGAGATCAAGCCAGTAAAGAAGAAAAGAAGAGTATTCAGTCCCGAGAAGAATCAAGCTATACAGGAAGAGGTCGAGAAGCTCCAGAAAGCTTGCTTTATTGAAGATGTTAAATATCCAGACTGGTTAGCAAATGTGGTGATGGTAAAGAAAAAGAACAACAAATGGAGGATGTCTGTAGATTTCACCGACCTCAACAAAGCATGCCCAAAGGACCACTTTCCCTTGCCCCGAATTGATCAATTAGTAGATGCTACCTCGGGACACGAGTTGTTGAGCTTCATAGACGCTTATTCTGGATACAACCAGATTAAGATGAAACCTGAAGACAGGGAGAGTACTTCTTTCATTACCCCTAGGGGAACTTACTGTTATAATGTTATGCCTTTTGGTTTGAAAAATGCAGGTGCAACATATCAGTGGCTGATGAACAAGGTGTTTGCAGAACAAATCAGTTGCAATATGGAAGTCTATGTTGATGATATGCTGACAAAGAGCAAGAAAGCTGCTGATCATCTAGTTGACTTAGGCCAGACCTTTGATCAACTAGATAAATATCAAATGAAGTTGAACCCGACGAAGTGCATATTTGGAGTACGAGAAGGCATGTTTCTTGGGTACATTGTCAATCAACGAGGCATTGAAGCAAACCCTAAAAAGATCAAAGCTATGTTAGAGCTGTGATCTCCAACGACGAAGAAAGAAGTGCAAAGTCTTACAGGACGAGTAGCAGCACTCAACAGATTTGTATCGCGAGCAACTGATAGATGTCTCCCATTCTTCAAAATGCTCTGAAAGACTTTTGAGTGGAATGATGAATGTGAGAAGGCTTTTTAAGACTTGAAGAAATATCTGGGAGCACCTCCACTATTGTCCAGGACAGTGAAGGGAGAAAAATTGTACTTGTATCTGGCAGTGTCAGAGAATACAGTTAGCTCGGCATTAATAAGAGTGGAGAATGGAGTGCAAAAACCGATTTATTACACTTGCAAAGCCTTCCGAGGAGCAGAGATCAGATATCCAAAGTTGAAAAAATTGGCACTAGCATTGATCGAGGCAAGTAGAAGAATGAAGCCATACTTCCAGGCTCATACTATAGTCGTATATACCGATATGCCATTGAGGCAAGATCTTCATAAACCAGAAAAATCAGGAAGATTGATGTATTGGGCAATAGGGCTCGGTGAATATGACATAATTTATGAACCCAGATCATCGCTTAAAGGACAAGCAGTAGCAGAGTTCACCTATCCTGATACCCCCAAGGAGCAAAAGCTGCTCACCAATCAACCTGTGGATGTTACAGAATCATCAAACCCAAGCCCAAACCAACTTAGGTTGGTAAAAGGGCAAGTAGATGTTACAGAATCATCAAACTCAAGCCCAGACCAACTTAGGTTGGTAAAAGGGCAAGAAGTGATGATCGACGAACAGCAAGAAATATTAGGAGAGGGTGAAAAGAAGCAACAAATTTTCCATCGAGGAACTCTGTTAGATCAGAAATTTGAAGACGAGTTACCTATATGGAGTTTATATGTGGATGGCTCATCTTGCACAACAGGCTGTGGGGCAGGGATTGTTCTTAATAGTCTAGACGAGGTTGACATGGAATATGCCCTACGCTTCCAATTCTAAGCTTCGAATAACGAGGTTGAATATGAAGCCGTGATTGCAGGTCTTAGTTTGGCAAAAACCATGGGGGCAGAGCAGGTTATTGTCTTTAGTGACTCGCAATTGATCATAAATCAAATGATGGGAGTATATGCAGCCAAAGGATAATTAATGATCAGGTATCATGCAAAGGCAATGGAATTGGTATCAGAATTTTCTACTATTCAGCTGGTCAGAATACCAAGAATGGAGAATGCGAGGGCAGACGCCTTAGCTCGATTAGCATCAGCTACTCGTACCGAGCTACGAAGAACAATCCCAATTGAAGTTTTAGCTGGTCGGAGTATAGATGAAGATTTAACGATGAATTTTATTACCCTTAATTTAGGACCATCTTGGATGGATTCCATCAGGGCATATATTGAGGAGGGGGAATTACCAACTGACAAACTTGCAGCCAAAAAACTAAAGTTTAAAGCTGCTCGTTATGTACTGAATAATGGTATTCTGTATAGACGAGGAATTATAGTAGGTTTGCAAAGATGTGTGCATCACACCGAGGTGAAAGACTTGATTGAAGAGATCCATGAAGGGTCCTGTGGAGCCCATGTAGCAGGTCGGACGCTTTTGCAAAGGGTTATGACGTAAGGATACTACTGGACAACGATGAGGGCTGATTGTATAGCCTATACTAAGAAATGTGACAAGTGTCAGCGCTTCTCCTCCATTCGAAGAAATCCCCAAGCGTTGTTGACACCCATTAATTCCCCTTGGCCATTTGCTATGTGGGGAATTGACTTGGTCGGACCACTTCCAACGACCAGAGGAAGATTTAAATATCTCATCGTCGCAGTGGATTATTTTACTAAGTGGGTAGAAGCTGAGCCTCTTGTCGACATAACGTACGAGAACGTGTATCAATTTATTTGGAAAAATATCATCTATAGATATGGTCTTCCCCATGCATTCATTACCGACCATGGAACACAATTTGACAACGAGGAGTTCACTGCCTATTGTCATCAGTCAAATATCCTAAAGATCCACTCGGCACCAGGCCATCCCCAAAGCAATGGACAAACTGAAGTAACAAACAGAACGCTACTGAATGGCTTGAAGAAAAGACTGAATGACGCGAAAGCAAATTGGATCAACGAGCTACAATCAGTACTATGGGCTTACCGAACTACTCCCCGAGCAGCAACAGGGGAATCTCCATATATGCTGGCATTTGGAAGTGAAGCCGTTATACCTGTCGAGTTGGGTCTCCCGACACATAGAGTACTGAATTTTAATTGCCCTGTCAGCGACTTAATGAGAAGATTAGATTTAGACATGCTCGAGGAAGTTAGAGAAGAAGCAGCCATCAGGAATGCTACTTACCAACAACGAACAGCTTTGTTCTACAACAAGAGAGTAAAGAAGTGCGACCTGAAAGAAGGAGACTATATGCTAAAGAAAGTGATTCAAAAGCACAAAAAATTGGAAGAAAACTGGCATGGACCTTACCGAGTTACAGAAGTTGTTCGACCAGGAACCTACAGAATAGCAACTTTAGAAGGGCATGAGTTTAAGAATGCATGAAATGCAGAACACTTGCGCAAGTATTATCAGTGATGTAAACTCTCATGTAATACATTTTCGTTAGTATGAATAAAGTGACAATGTTTTGTCCAGTTCTCTCCTTTTGTTGGAAATTTTTTGCGGAATACTAGTGCTATACACTACTCAGCAAAACTCGGATTACTCAAAACTATTCCTAAAAATGCCAACTAAGATTGGTTAGGAAGTAAAGCTATTCCTAAAAATGCCAACTAAGGTTGGTTAGGAAGAAAAACTATTCCTAAAAATGCCAACTAAGGTTGGTTAGGAAGAAAAACTATTCCTAAAAATGCCAAAGTTGGTCGGTAAGAAAAAATCCACTAACTATGGTTGATCGGGAATAAAAACCCACTAACTGTAATTGGTCAAGAAGGAAAATTTACCGACCTTGGTTGGTCGGAAACATTTTATGAGTACGAGAAAGTGATCGAGAAAAATTTTTGATACTCGTAACTTTTTAAACTACTACCAAGTTCGTCGAGAAACAATTACCACAAATTCAAACTAGTCGACAATAAGTTTTAATCAACTCTAAGTTGATCGAAAAATAACACAATGTTGTTATCTTTTTAACAGATATACATATATAAAGTGTTTTATAACCATAAGGCAATGGCAATCAAGATTGCGAACAAAAATAAAAGTCTTTCATTAAATCCAAAAACATAATACATTGAGAATGAAATACAAATTAATTATTACATCAAGATTCCTATTCTATTGGTTTCTTCCCCTCTGCTTTTGAAACAGGTTCCTCGCCAACAGGAGGATCATCTAAAGCATAAGGGGAGTTTATGAAATTAAGATCTTTAAGCATCCTGATGTTCATCACAGATGGTCGATCGAGTAGGTGCTCGGGGCGAGATATTTCAGCATTAGAATGTAGACTATAATCGCCAAGGTATTTGGAAATCAAACACTGAGGGATTGTCCGGGCAGGGATCCAGCTCATGTCAAGTTTGAAGGGTGGCACTAGCAAGTCGAGCAACCCAGGATTATGATAATCCCACAAGTAGTGACCTTGTTCCAGTTGCAGTACACCCAGGGCATTAAACTACCCTTGTTTGTAACCTTTATTATTCGCATTTTGGATCCGATCATCCCAATGGTAAAGAGCCTCATTGTAGCCAGCCATCCAAAATTCTCTGGGGTGCTTGTAGAACTGATAAGTCAACCTTTCCAACTGCTCGTGAAGACTTTTTATAAAGATTTCTTTATTCTCCAAGGCAGACTTCTGTGAAGATAGCTGCTCATCCAGATTCCTGATCTTCTTAGACATCTCAGCCAATGCCTAGTTCTTTACCATCAGTTGGAAGGCCTGGTTCTCCAGAGAAGATTGAGTTCTCCGTTCCTCGATAGTAATCCGAGCAACTCTTGCTCGTCCCCGAGGAGCTCTTTCTCGTCCCCGAGTAGATGTAGAAGGGCCAGCTCTCTTCAAGGTTTCTAATTCATCCATTACACTAAAAACAGGAATCTGGCACGGTTTAAAACTGTGCCAGATCAAATCTGGCACGGTTTAAAACTGTGCCAGATCAAATCTGGCATGGTTTTGAACTGTGCCAGAATCAGGTGTTCCAAAATCGCCATTTTTTCTGACACGGCTCCAAAGTGTGCCAGATTTGACCAAGCAGGAACACTTCTGGCACACTTTTAAACCGTGCCAGAATTTGATATTTCTGGCACACTTTTAAACCGTGCCAGAACTGTGCCAGATTCAACATAGTTTAAAAAAATTTGGCACAGCTCAGAACCGTGCCAAAATATGATACACTTTTGCCACGGTTTTGAACTGTGCCAAATTTTTTTATAAAAAGAAAAAAATAATTATTTGAAAGCACAAAATTCACAAATTAAAAATATTGCACGTTGCTGATAAACTAATGTACATACAAACTTCAAAATATTACAAGTATTTAATAGTTCACAGGCCAAAAAAAAATTGGGCATAGTTTCCTCTATTTTCAAGACATTCCAAAATCTGCTAATACAAAACCTGCCTAAAATAAAGCCCGCACGGCCACAAAATATAGCAATTAACTTACAAAAGCCCGCACGACCATCAAAGTTAACAATAAAACTACAAAAGCCCGCACGGTCATAACACAAAAAAATTGAATCATGAATAAACCCCTTGTTGTAAACCGTTGAGTTCTCTGTGTGTTCCACGTGAATAAATACCAACGATAAACTGTTATTCTGCAAAAAAAATAGGATACAAAAAGGATACGATATTAGTAAACCAATAATTTACAAAAAAAAATTTACTCATACTAAAAAATTACATATAGGAGTGAAAATTATCATCATATTCTCAAATCGGGAGACCCGGGACTACGCGGTCAGTTCCTAAAAGTTACATTGGTTCCGTGCGAGGTGTTCGTACCTCTTACGGGATCGTTTGGGGGCTGGTTTGGGTTTTCACCCTTTAACGGATTATTTTTAAGTCTAAGTGTTGATTTTTGCAAATTATCGTCATATTCACAAACCGGGAGACCCGAGACTACGCGGTTAGTTCCTACAAGTTACATTGGTCCCGTGCGAGGTGTTCGTGCCTCTTACGGGGTCGTTTGCGGGCTGGTTTGGGTTTTCACCCTTTAACGGTTTGTTTTAACTCTAAGTGTTGATTTTTGCAAATTATCGTCATATTCACAAATCGGGAGACCCGAGACTACGCGATCAGTTCCTACAAGTTACATTGGTCTCGTGCTAGGTGTTCGTACCTCCTACGGGGTCGTTTGGGGGCTGATTTGGGTTTTCACCCTTTAACGGCTTATTTTTAAGTTTAAGTGTTGATTTTTGTAAATTATCGTCATATTCTCAAATCGAGATACTCGGGACTACGCGGTCAGTTCCTACAAGTTACATTGGTCCCGTGCGAGGTGTTCGTGCTTCTTACGGGGTCGTTTGGGGGCTGGTTTGGATTTTCACCCTTTAACGGCTTGCTTTTAAGTCTAAGTGTTATTTTTGCAAATTATCTTCATATTCTTAAATCGGGAGACCCAGGACTACGCGGTCAGTTCCTACAAGTTACATCGGTCCCGTGTGAGGTGTTCGTGCCTCCTACGGGGTCGTTTGGGGACTGGTTTGGGTTTTCACCCTTTAACGGATTATTTTTAAGTCTAAGTGTTGATTTTTACAAATTATCATCATATTCACAAACCGGGAGACCCGAGATTACGCGGTTAGTTCCTACAAGTTACATTGGTCCCGTGCGAGGTGTCCGTGCCTCTTACGGGGTCATTTGCGGGCTGGTTTGGGTTTTCACCCTTTAACGGTTTGTTTTAACTCTAAGTGTTGATTTTTGCAAATTATCGTCATATTCACAAATTGGGAGACCCGAGACTACGCGATCAGTTCCTACAAGTTACATTGGTCTCGTGCGAGGTGTTCGTACCTCCTACGGGGTCGTTTGGGGGCTGATTTGGGTTTTCACCCTTTAACGGCTTATTTTTAAGTTTAAGTGTTGATTTTTGTAAATTATCGTCATATTCTCAAACCGAGAGACTCGGGACTACGCGGTCAGTTCCTACAAGTTACATTGGTCCCGTGCGAGGTGTTCGTGCTTCTTACGGGGTCGTTTGGGGGTTGGTTTGGATTTTCACCCTTTAACGGCTTGTTTTTAAGTCTAAGTGTTATTTTTGCAAATTATCATCATATTCTCAAACCGAAAGACCCGGGACTACACGGTCAGTTCCTACAAGTTACATTGGTCCCGTGCGAGGTGTTCATGCCTCCTACGGGGTCGTTTGGGGGCTGGTTTGGGTTTTCACCCTTTAACGGCTTGTTTTTAAGTCTAAGTGTTGATTTTTGCAAATTATCGTCATATTCACAAACCGGGAGATCTGGGACTACACGATCAGTTCCTACAAGTTACATTGGTCCCGTGCGAGGTGTTCGTGCCTCTTACGGGGTCATTTGGGGGTTGGTTTGAGTTTTCACCCTTTAACGGCTTATTTTTAAGTCTACGTGTTGATTTTTGCAAATTATCGTCATATTCACAAATCGGGAGACCCGAGACTACGCGATTAGTTCCTACAAGTTACATTGGTCCCGTGCGAGATGTTCGTGCCTCTTACGGGGTCGTTTGGGGGTTGGTTTGGGTTTTCACCCTTTAACGGCTTATTTTTAAGTTTAAGTGTTGATTTTTGTAAATTATCGTCATATTCTTAAACCGAGAGACTCGGGACTATCATCATATTCTCACACCGAGAATATGAATTTTCACCCTTTAACGGCTTGTTTTTAAGTCTAAGTGTTATTTTTGCAAATTATCATCATATTCTCAAACCGAGAGACCCGGGACTACGCGATCAGTTCCTACAAGTTACATTGGTCCCGTGCGAGGTGTTCGTGCCTCCTACGGGATCGTTTGGGGGCTGGTTTGGGTTTTCACCCTTTAACGGCTTATTTTTAAGTTTAAGTGTTGTTTTTTACAAATTATCGACATATTCACAAACCAGGAGATCCGGGACTACACGGTCAGTTCCTACAAGTTACATTGGTCCCGTGCGAGGTGTTCGTGCCTCGTACGGGGTCGTTTGGGGGCTGGTTTGGGTTTTCACCCTTTAACGGCTTATTTTTAAGTCTAAGTGTTGATTTTTGCAAATTATCGTCATATTCACAAATCGGGAGACCCAAGACAACACGATTAGTTCCTACAAGTTACATTGGTCCCGTGCGAGGTGTTCGTGCCTCCTACGGGGTCGTTTGGGGGCTGGTTTGGGTTTTCACCCTTTAAAGGCTTGTTTTTAAGTTTAAGTGTTGATTTTTGTAAATTATCGTCATATTCTCAAATCGGGAGACCCGGGACTACGCGGTCTGTTCCTACAAGTTACATTGGTCCCGTACGAGGTGTTCGTGCCTCCTACGGGGTCGTTTTGGGGGCTGGTTTGAGTTTTCAGCCTTTAACGGCTTGGTTTCAAACCTAATCTATATGTTTTGAAATTATTGTAATCTTCAACGACTTTTATCACCTATGTAATCTCTAAATTTTTTAAGGATGTGGCCTACTCATTCAACGAGGATTAGGAAGAAGAAAATAGCCGACTAGAGACATTGAAATTAATATTATTAAAGAAAGATGAAGATGTGTAAAAGTATGATGGGATTTTTCGAGGACTGAATAGGAGATTGAACACAAATCTATAGGAATAGCAGTAGTTGTATGCATATATGCAGTAGCATATATGCACGCAGCAGCATATATGCAACATATATGCATACAATTGCTTATATGCAGTAGCATATATGCACGCAGCAACATATATGTTGCCTATATGCTCACAATAGCATATTTGTTGCATATATACAACATATTGAATGGGAGAACAATTGCTTAAATACCTGAGTTTCTGCTTCCCAATCTTGGGCCCTTATCTCGATGCGCTAAGAAGAGGCGGATTATAAACGTAATTTCTCTGATCATCATAAAGAAGAACCGACCTTGATGAAGATCAAAAACCATGTTTACAACAAAACCTGTTGAAAACAAAGATAAAAAACATGTCACCAATGTTAATCATAAAGATATATACATACACACAAATATTAATTGATGAATATTAATTAGTAAAGCTGAAATTGAAAGAGAGGTATGTAATAATATTTTAGAGAAAAATCAACAACGGCATCATAGGACAAACACATGTACTCATATTAGTAGCTTCAAAGAATATGTCAATAAATGATGGGTTTACAAAAGCACGATTGATCTCAATCATGAAAGCAACTTTTACCTGACGGACTAACTCCTCTGGAAATCAACTCAAGCAAGTATTTCTTCTCACACTTTCTCCTTTCTTTTATATGCACTTGTGTGCCTTCAAATTTCCAACAGAGGTTAGATATGAGCAGGAAGTAGAATATGAAAAACTTCAAACTAAATGCTCACATTACGAAATTTTAAGACATTTGGTTATTAACTATAAAGTGGTTAGAATAATTCAATTGGATGGAGTTGACATGAAGAAACAAACACATCCACAAGATAAATAAAATACTTCAAGAATATCAAGAACTAAGACTAGAGGTAGATCTTAAGTCAAGTAAGTTTATGTTCCTAAATCCGTTAATCATTCAAATTTGGAAGGCATTTCTGGTACTAAACATGTAGTTAAATGGAGTAAATACATAAGAAGCAGTCCAACCTGAAGAGGTAAAACATATTGCTATTATCCCAATCCTTAATGATGAACCACCTCCTGCATTAGTAGATATGCAACTGAATCTCAATATTTTTAAAAACAGCCCTTGGGCATCATTTATGGAAGAAGAGGAGAATTATAAATTTGCTAATGAAGAATATAGTAAAGGAAGGTTTGTGGATTATGAACTGGAGAAAGAAATGCAATCTGCATATTTATTGTTGAACTAATTATTCTGTCACACACAAAACACAGTCCAAAGTAGAACAGTTAGATTGCTCATAAATAAGTTAGACTTCACTGGGAGATTTATGAAGAGAAAATATGTTTTGAAATTTCATTCTATCTTCTAGTAAATATAAGCATGATAAACGTGTCTTATTGGTTTCAAAAAATGATATTGCATTGGGGGGGGGGGGGGGCAAGTATAAAATTATTTTACTGAAATTAAATCAAATTACCAATAAATCATTAGTATGTCTTTCCATCCTTGAAACCAAAAACAACCTCGTTCATACCAAAACAAAAAAGGCATCAATTCGTTAATCAATAATATATAAGAAAGGAACAACGAAAAAGAAAAAATGAAGCAAATGAATATGCGAAACTATCTCAGAAAGACATCCCTAAAGAAGAAGAGATAATTGACCTTCTTCTAGAAATTCATCCAGGAAATAGGATGTGAGTTCTTCCCAATGACCATAACCCCGTATCCCTCACTGTTTCCTGGAAGAAAAACTGATGGGAAAAAAATAATTAGCAAGAGACCCATAAATATCAATATACACTGATACACTCATGTTATTGATGTTTTGTGAGTTTTTGGGCTTCCTTAAAATTTCAGACTCCCCCATTACGATATCAATTATACTAGAACCAAATGACACTTGATGACTTCACTTACCGATGCTTTGACGGGTGGAAAGACATTCCAGAATCGCAGTGTCTCGTCCCCTGCTCCAGTTACTACTGTCTGCAAAAACAAAGTTCAGTTGAACAATTAATCTTCCAACTGAGTAATAAACATATTATAAACATATGCTTAAACTATGAAAGCTTACCTGACCATCAGGATACATGGCAAGAGGGGGTCTCAATAACATGATAGCGACCAATGAGGGGGTCTCAATAATTTGGATTCTACAACTGCCAAATGTCAGAGTAAACTTTAATATAAAATGAACTCTCACAGGAATGGAATATCCATAACTAGAGTAATTATTGCAAGAATTTTGATAAGGACATGAATGGAAGGTCTGGTTGTGTCTTTAAATGGGTCTCTAACAGTATCGTCTGTAATAGCTGCTTTGTGACACTCCCTTTTCCACAAAGAACCTATCTCTATATACTTCCTGGCATTATCCCACGCACTACCTATAGTATTCAAGAATAGAGCCATTAGAATACCAAAAACTGTTGCAAACATCTACATGGAAGCCACCACTTTAGCACCCAATAGAGGATGCACTTTATAGTATCCCAATATTCGGAACACGAGACCAACAGCTATAGGTGATACAATATCTAATAGTCAATGTTTCATTTTATTTAGTGCTTTCATTCTATTTAGTGCTTAAAGAAAGGAACAGATCAATATTAAGTAATTTTGAGTCTAATTATTATCTTCATCAATTCCTAACTACCTATCCTTAATCTGGGCTTCCAATTCTAGATATATGTATATGAATATATAGTAGTACAGGCTATAGAAGGATTGGGAAGACCAAAATTGCTGATCACCCTGTCAATTCTGAACACGTCCACTCCTAGATTTATTAAAATCTATTTGGTGTATGGAAAGAAGGTTCGATTGACGGAAAATTCAATGCAGTTTCCAACTACAGCAGGGACTTTCTTCATGGCTTTCCCAACTGCCAAAATATCAATACAATAGTATTGCGAAATAATTGCACATTCACGGTCATATTGCAATTGTCAACAGATCAAAAGTTCAACGCAGAGATGATATGGTAATAATTACAGAACTCTTTCTCTTCCTTTTGTTAACCAATTCATTCTTTGTGTGTGTGTATGGGGAGGGGGAAGCAGAGATGATATGGTATTTGCAGTTCCCATTTTAGCATGAGAATTGTCTTAAATATTATTTATTATCATGGTGAAAAGAAAAAAGGAAAAAATAATTTCATCTAATTCGACCACAATATTTTATTAAAATAATCCTATAAGTATTATACCTCGTACATTAGTTAAAGATACTTTTCATTGTTTTAACCATTTTACCCTAAAACAAAAATGGACTTATAATGATATTTTACTAACATTACTATCAACAACTATGGAGGAATGACCACTAACTTGAAAGCCTTATTTGATGGTATCAATCTGCGTAATAGGTTCAAAAGTAAGAGGGTTCCATCTCTTTTGATCCCAAAGTAAAGTATTGATGTAGCTAAACCCTGACATTTTGATATGCAATCTACGTAATCTTTTTTCCACGTCATCGGTGTGCCATCTAATAACTCGAGTCCCGTTACAAATTGGACCCTCCAGCGTCATTTGACTTTAGCTCTGCATTAGCTTGGTCACTATCCAGGTTCCAAAATGACTGCCGAACAAAAAATTGGAAATCGAAGAAAAGCTCACTTTATTGGAAAAATGGTTAGACATTTTTAAGGGCGTAAAGAGATCCATTCAAAGTATATTTCCATTGCAATGCAATCAAGTATACAAAGTTGAAAACAAATGATCCATAACACACATTCCTAAAAGGAAAAGCTTCTGAATAATCTTCAGAGAGTAACAATAACTTATATCACCAATACTTGTACTAAGGAATGGAGAGTTAAGCCAACACTAAAAACAACACAAAGAATAAATGAGCATAGGATTTATATCCTCTCTAATACCACCCTCATAATATAATAAAATTGCACATATATGAGATAAGGGAAAATAATGAGGGGAAACACCTACAACAAATAATATAAATTACAATTTTATAGTACCACACCTCACCCATTTATTTATTAATCATGTCGGTATTAACTTAGTCTTGTATTAACTTATCGTACCAAAACATTGCATAATGCCCATAATATTTTTATTATATTAAATTTGTTGTGAACGACCTTACTGCCATAGGGAAACCATGTATTATTACAAATCTATCTATGTAGAAAATTCAACATTTTTTGTCGATAAATGAGTTGTACTACCTTTTAAAAAAAAACTTAGTCCCCCCTAAAATTTGGCAAAACTTAGTCCCCCCTAAAATCTCAATTCTCTCTTGGAAATATATTCATAGTAGTCTTCCCATTGATGATTAGCTCAAAATATGTGGCATTCCATCTGTTTCAACCTGCTTATTATGTAATCAAGTTGAGGAAACTATAAATAATTTATTTTTACAGTGAGACTTTGCAAAACGATTATGGATTTGTATGTTCAATATAAATTTCCTAACTTCCCCAGTGTTGCAGAGTTTAAACATTTTATCATTAAACAAGTTTTTGGTCCTCAACTCACTAATACTTAGAAGGCGGCAATCCTCTATGGAATGTACATGATTTGGATTGTCATAAATAGGATGATGTTTGATAATATTAGACCTAACTTCACAAGGATGTGAAATAGCAAGCCTGGATTCAAGAAGTTGAGAGTTAAGTCATAACTGATATGCACTATAATTTTTGTAGAGTAAACATCATTTAACATAAGAATTTATTAATTGATGGCTTTAATATGGAATGATAACTTTCTAAAATACACACATGCTTAAAGAGCGTGTAATGACTCACTATTTATGTCCACAAATGGACAACCTAAGATACCTACTTGATGTTTAATTCAACTTGTATGTGTGATATTAAGTGAATAATAAACAAACCCCATACATAAAACTATAATAAATTTCATATTGCTAGTAATGTACCATTGCTCTTAATAGATGCAAAAATTAGACTTAAATGTAGAAGCCAATAGAGTACCTTTGTTCTTAATCACAGTAGTGACTTTGATAATGATTGTACAAGCCAATCAGTGTATTTTTCTCTGGAGTTGAGCCTTACAAAATTAAAGGGAAATCTCACAACACATTTTAGTAGTCTCTAACGCTATGTCCTACCATAGTGAATTATTTTATTTTCTTACCATAAACAAACCCAAAATAACAGAAGCTTGGTTGACTTCATGCACTGCTCCAAAAAATATTCCTATATAATCATAGGATCAAGAGATAATACAAAATGTTAGATAAATAGGTTGTGTGATATCAAAGAATTAATGCTCCACTAAGGCCCTAATAGGATTAAACTAAATTCATTCATGCAAGTAGTAATGGATACAAGAAGGCATGAGTATTTTTATTCAGCCATATCTCTTAACCAAATTCAAACGGCACAGCCACATGTCAATCCAAGCTAACCCCATTTACAACACAAATTCACAATTTGTAGTAAACAAGGGGCACATTCTTTTGACACATATGTAATTGGTTTGGATTTGGTTCTACTTTTTGGTACGAGTAGAATTATTCATAAGGCATATGTGTAAAGTAATAAATCATAGCACACTCAAATTACTTTTTTTAATCTCAAACTCCACCGGCACCCAAACAAACCTCAAATCAATCTGACTATAAACCCTAATTGACCCAATTTGAAACCATAAATAATCATGATAGAAACCCTAATTTAAACCCAAATTGACCCCAAGTCGAAACCCTCATTGCAACCCCCTCAAATATTCTATATTGCAATCACATAAACAAAGATTAACCCTTCGATTCACACACCCTTCAAATCATGAACATCTTAAACCTTAAATCATGAACCTCATACAAAACGTCAACAAAAATTTACCTGAAACCCATATTCAGATCAAATATACATACATACATACATACATACATATACACACACACACACACACACACACATATATATATATATATATATATATATATATATATATATATAGAGAGAGAGAGAGAGCACCTAGGTGCGCAACGTGCTGGAGAAGATGCGACAAAAAATGGCCGATGAGAGAGAGTGATGGTAAGAGATAGGGCAAACACGATAGTGAGGGGGGAAGAGAGGGAACGCACGAGAGGGGGTTTGAGCGGGTATGGTCATGGGTCTCTAAACAATTTGGAGGAATAGTATTTTTTAGGGTATTTATATCTTAGTTAAGTGTGCTCAATTTTGGCACACTTTTAAATAGTGCCAGATTTTGTCACGGTTTTAAAGTGTGCTAGATTGTTATTAAACCGTGCCAAAATTTGGCACGATTTTAATCTGTGCCAAAATTTTAATATCAAGGTGTGCCAAATTGTTGTTTTTGGTGTAGTGATCACTCAGGTTGGCGTTTTCGACCTCCAAGAAAGAGAATCCCTCGTCAGTCACAGGGACCAAAGCGTTTGAGGTGGAAGCTGCAGACTTCAACTGAGACACCTATATTTGCAGGTTATTATTTTCCTGCTCTAACAACTCAGCTATCTGTCTGTTCTCTTTGACCTCATCCTTCAAAGTTCTCTCCCTCACATCGTAAGGAGAAAATAGTTTATTGTATCCCTTATCAGCACTGAGTTGCTGATACTTCTTCTCGTATCCTTCGTGCAAAAGGGCTGTAGATTCCTTATATTGTTGTTGAACCTCTTCAAGAGTTCCTTGGAGATCTTCAATCATTTAATAATATGCTACATTGTTAGCCACTGCACGGTCAAGAAGGCACTTCGAATACTGGTAGGCTAAAATTTCTTGCTCTGAAGCACCTTGATCGAGGATGTCAACGATTTGTGCTGCACTCATATCTGTATGACCAGCTTTGAAGTACTCATTGCATTGCCTCAACAATTTTGTATCATGAGCAGATAATAACTCCATCCTGGCCATAAACTATTAAAGGAAGAGAAAGCAAGAATCAATAAGAGTTCAAACAGAGCATGAAGAAGAGAAACAACAGTATGAATAGGAAAAACTTCAAATTTTATTACATCATAAAGGAGAAGTACAAAATTCAGAGTTACATTTGATAAAGAAAAATAAATAGAGAGAAAAATCCGAACAACTCTACACCTTTTCCTTGTCTCCCAAAACTTTCTCGGGAGGCTGGGACGAGGAGGTAGGTTGCTCGAATGGTACAGATGGTTGCTCGGGGAGTGCTGGAAGTTGCTCGTTTGAAACAATGGATGGTTGAAGTTGCTCGTTGGTGGACTGGATAGCTGGGGAATGAGGAATTTGATCTCCCATCACCATAGAGGATTCCTCAGAGGCGGCTTCGTCCTCTTCTTCTTCTTCAGGAGTTGGAGGGGGGCCCGGGATGTGTCGCTGAAACGGGTCAGAATTTTCATCGACCTTCATCTCTTGAAAAGCAGCGACACAGCCATCCCTAAAGTATTTGTGGCTACCATATTCCACCTGTGACATCATGGTAGCCATACCTTTATTCCACCCCTTATCCCAGCTAGTGCTGAAAGACTTTTTTATAGCCAACTTCCTTTTCGCTTTCTCCAAAGAAAGCTTCTCGGAAAGAAGATCCTCGACAGCCTTCAGCTTATTCTCTATTTCTTCCTTTTGACGACCTACTTCACGAAGTCGGTCCAACTTTTCTTTAGCATTTTTTAGCTTACTTTGAAGCTCCCTAGCATTTTTGAGCACCTCATCGAGCTCTTTATTCTTCTCTTCCAAGTTTTTTATTTTCTTCTCCAAACCTTTGGAGACTTCAACAGCTTGGTTTCTCTCCTGCTCGGTGGAATCAAGTTTTACCTCCCAAGCAGCCTTATCATCATCATACTTCTGACGAGAATCTTTCAAAGACTGCGTCAGGCCCACCGAATCTTCCTCTACACCAGACGAGGAGCTTTAAGCTTTAATAGCTTCATCTTTCTTTAAAATGGTATTAAAACAGGTCACCACTGGGAAAATAAAATGATATCAAGTCAGTACATAGATGTAACAAGGGAAAAATGAAAGTTGAGGACAATGATACTTACAGAAACTATATGACGAGCAGCTAATGAGGTAACCATATCCCGAAAAAGATTTTCTTCCATACCTTGGATCTCGGGAATGATCCAAGACTTCACCGAGCTCATGGCAGAGCTCGGGGTAACAAAAGTGGGAGCACCACTTCCAGTAATCGGGGTCTGAGAGATGGATTCAACCAACTTTACCGAGGAGCTCTTCTTCAGCTTCCTCAGGGGAACATGAATGGTATCGACTAACGATGTAGTCTTAGTCAGAGAGATAACAATCACCTCGCTTGGAACAGCAGCCTTGCTCGGAGCCACTGGGGGCTTCTCGGTAACCTTCACAGTAGTAGCCGTAGGGGGTGCATCAATATTCTTTGTCCCCTCTTCTGGAACATCATGTTTACTTCTCTTTGCCTCTCCAGCAACAGAGGCGGATTTCTCGAAGATGGAAGGAGCTCTTCTTTTCTTAATTCTTTCACTCAGAGGGATATGAGACTCAGGTGAAGAACTTACAGAAGCAGGTACTGGTTCTACCTCACTTAACACCGGACGAGCAGTAAAAGATGAGGTGTAACTCTTATACTGCAACAAATATGAAGATGACTTGATATGCTCTTCAGCAACAGTCTGATGCAAACCCTCGATAAGTTTTAGATGTTTTAAATTAACTCCTGTCTCTTTTGGAGACCTTCTTTTACTGTCAACTGCAAATAAATGAAAATTAAAATATCAGTGTCACATTTTATCAAACAAAAAGGAAGCATAATTTCAAAAATAAAATAAAATAAAAACAACCTATCCCATTGCCATAGGGAGCACATCTAGAACCCTGGTACACATCATTTCCAGTCAGTGGAGGGTGTTACCAATTTTTCATAACAACCCCGTGCTCGAAGTAGTCCCTATTGGCATCTGGGAGATTGACCACTAAAGCCCTATTCAAAAATCTAGTTTTTAAATAAAAAGTATTCTCACCAACAGACCATCTATAACAGAACATAATTTCTAGAATTTCTATACGAGTTCCATGAATTTGATTTAATCTATAAAATCTGTTAACTATTCTCCACGTATTGGGGGCTATTCTTGCATGAACCACGTCAAAATATTGACAGAATTCCAGGCATAAATGGTCTGGGGGAAAAGAAAAGTCACATTCAGCGACAACGAGACTGGGGAACCAATGTCCCTCAGCCAAACGAAAATAATCTGAAGGCTCAGAAAGTTCCTCCAAAATAACCCATGAAGGAATAGAGAAATCAGAACGAAACTTATCAAGCGACTCTACAGGGTAAACCATGATGAGTAAAGGAAATCAAAGAGAAAGAAGAATATCTTACAGGAAAAAGGATGAGTCTGTTAACAACGAATGATGAAAGGGATGAATGCACAGGAGAGAGAGACAATGGAAAATTCAAAGAGATAAATTTGAAAAAGTAGAAGACGAGGGAATTTTCTGCAACGCTTAAATATCCTGTCTTGGGAATGGGTAAAGATAATGATTACAAAAAGAGACAGTTACGTTACCAGCGAATAAAAAGAAAAAAAGGGCGCGAGAATCGAAGGTTATAAAAATTTAAAAAGTTCGATTCTACGAATTTGGAAGGAGAAATAAATACAAAAGAGAATACTCCTAAATTTCAGGATGGCCATTTAAAATCTCCATATTTCGAGAAAGAATGTTCCACACTCCTCAAATTTTGAACTGTGAAACATTGGGGGGCTTCTGTTGATACCAAATTTAGTCTGCTGACATGGCTCAATTGAGTGAAGACAAGTGGCAATCTGCGTGACAATAACAAACACTTCTAAAAAACACCTTGACTTCGAGGAACTCAACTTCCCCGACCCACTCAGATACTCCGAGCAATAGATGCTCTCCGAGGAACCATACTACAACGAGGAACTCTACTTCCCCGATCAACTCAGACGCTCCGACCAATAAGAGTTCTCCGAGGAACTTTAATACACCGAGCAACTTATGAGTACCGAGCTACTTAGGCGGTCCGAGCTGTACCTCGAATGGAGCATTAATAGCAGGATAACCAACAGATTGACTTGGCATTAAATGCTTATTATTATCATACAGATGTATACGCCTAATGGACATCTATGTATTACCCTTTCCCATGTACAGCCTGAGGGCTATAAATACATTGTATCATCCTCATTGTAAGGGGACGGGGAATTTCTTGATTAAACTGGTAATTAAGAATTCCCAAACAGTCAGCAATAATAGAAACAGTGGACGCAGGCCATTCTTATAAGGCTGAACCACTTTAAAATTTCTTTGTCTCATTTTATTTTATCTGTGATTAAATAATTAGATATAATCTAATTTTTTACATCAACACTAGCAATACCCTGACTTGACAACTCCTCTAACCACAAATGGTCTATCCCAATTGGGCTTATAATTTGAGTCTAATATGCTTCTCAAATGATGAGTGGATTCTCGAAGAACTAAATTCCAAACTTGAAATTCCCTTGGCTTGACTAAGTTCTCATAAGCTCGTAAAAGTTTCTTAGTATAAATCTTAAAGTACTCCTTATTGTTGTCCCTATGTTTGTCAAAGTACTATAATTGCACATGCCTTGGGTCTGGTAGTAAATCGTTGTTCAAACACATTTTTGCAGAGGGTGCCACTAGTTTCACGAGTAGGACAACTTATGTTCCATAGACAAGTGGAAAATGGTTGAACTTAGTTGGTTTCCTCTTCGAAGTTTTATAATCCCAAAAAAACTTCGAAAACTTATCATTCCAAGTCCCTGGAATATCTTTTAGCATCTTTTTTAGAGTATTGATCAAGGTTTTTTTGGTTGCTTTAGCTTTTCCATTCCCCTTTAGATAAGATATAGTAAAGCTGTTATAGATGATCTTGTACATGTTTATCAATAATCCCATCTCCTTCCACACGGAATATTTTCCATTATCTGTGAGAATGATCTTTGGTATGATCAACCTACATAAAATGTACTCGCAAATGAATTAAATGACCACTTGAGCGGTTATCCTCCGTAGAGGGATTTCTTCTTCCCATTTGGTGTAAAGCTCTATAACAATTAGGATGAAATCTTTTCCACTAGAAATTGGGTGATATTTCCCACCGAATCAAATGCCCAAGTGTGAAAGGGGTAAAAAGAATCTAAACTCTATAAGATCACTGATGGGTCATGTAAAATATTCTCATGCACTTGAAATTATTTGCACTATTTTAAAAATTAATATAGTCAACTTCCATTATGGGCTAATAATACCCTAAAGTCATTAATTGATCATACAACTTTGCTATACTCATGTGAGAGGGTTTATGACCCTCCTTTAATACTCTCGCTAAATATTTCTTGGCAACACACCTTAAGGCCTTCTCGTTATATCCTTTCCTGTACAATTATCTTTTAACTAGGTAAAAATGAGCGACCCCTTTCTTCCTGTAAATTTTATATCATCGTTAAACAAGAAACTCTTGGGTAGGTAAGGGATATAACTCAGCGATAGAGTGTCACCTTGATGTGGTAGAAGTCATCAGTTCGAGCCGAATTATTCGTAAACCCATTTTGGGTTTTTATATTTCCCCCTCCATGATTTAATGATAATGGATAAGAGGCTTGTGGGATTTACTAAGCAATGTATGGATTCCTCCAATCGTCTAACTCTTCCAATAAGTAAACATCTACTGAATGAGCGAATAGAGTTTGGAGAAACTATATGTAACTCAACAACATCTTTGCCCATACTGGGCCAGTAATAGCCTCATCATTGCAGATGCCTATAAAGGGGAATAAATGAGTCACCACAATGTGTTTCATGAATATCTCATGATATCTCATGAGCTTCCACTTTTCATACACACTTTACCAAATATCCTCCAAGACTCTTAAAGTAAAGAGTACCTTGTAGCATATAGAAGTTCTCCATCTATGATAATTTCATATTTCCTCTATGCATTTCCAATTTTTTGGCTATTAAATCCCTCTAGTCTTTGGGATCCTCATTTGGAAATAAGGAATTCACTATGGTAGGCACTATTCTCCTCTAAATGGTAATCAATGTCACTAGTTCATGCATTTCCAACTTCTGAAAATTGTGTACAAAACATATGGATGCCTGTTCATAGCTCGCGGATGCATTTCTACCTTTACAGACATAAATTACTGCAACAAACACTGGATGATTTCTCGGTATGGAGAAAGGTTAGCATGTTTAAGAGAAAATTCCCCATTGACTTGCTTAACCATAAGGTTAGAATCCCCTCGTATAAATAAGACTATATCTCCTCTTCTTAAAGCTTTTAATATCCCAAGTATTAATGCTTGGTAACCTGCTTCAATGTTCGAGAATTTGAAGTTTAGCTTGTAGGAAGGAGTGATCTTTTCTTTAGTATTAAAGAGTATGATTCCATCTCCTCTAGTGCCTTATGCAGACGAACCATCAAATTACATCTTTCACTCTTCTATTTTTTACACAAAGAATCTTGAAAGTTATCCCCTAGTAAGTATGCGCCCAAAGATTCAAAGAGAGCTCTTGGGATGTTGGCTAGGAGATCAACCGAAGCTTAAGGGTGCAAGCCATTTCAAATCATATTATGAGAATATGATAAATCACCTTGCTTCTCGCCCAACTAAAATAGTTCTCATGATAAAGTACTTTATAGGATCGCATTTGGTAATGATATGAATTGTAAACGTGATTAAACAGTGCCTAACTTCTATGCCACAAACACTATGGCTAAGAAATATCTTTCCACACTTGTGTACCTAAGCTCAGTCCCAGCTATCACCCTAGCTAAAAAAAATACGTGGTATTCTCTTATCTTTCTTTATTCTGAGTGAGAAAATCTCTAATAGATCTTTCCAGAGAAGTAAATACAAGAGTAATGGTTTACCTGCTGATAGGAGAACCATCATTAAAGGATAGGTCAAAATATCTTTAATCCTCTCGAATTCTTTTTGTTACTCATTCCTTCACTCCCATTTTTCACATTGTCTTTATTAAGTAGCGGGAAAGAATGGGTGACTTCTACCAAAGAGGATATAAAAATCCTCAAGTAAGAAACTTTGCCTAAATAATATTTGAGATTCCCTTGGCTCCTCAGTGGTGGCATCATCTGAATTACCTTTTTATTATATGCATGCATCTACACTCCTTATCTGTTGACAACAATCCAAGAAAGTTGTATGTTATGACTCCAAAGGCTCGAGGGGTTCATCTGCATCTTATAGTTCCGGCAACGTTTAAAAACTCTTCTTAAATTTTTGATGTACTTGATATATGTTTTGACCTTACCCACTAGGTCATTCACGTAGAACTTTAATATGTCATGAAATAAATAATAATATATGGCTATCATTGTTCGCTAATAAGTTGCCTCTAAAGTTTTCAATCCGAACGGTGTGACTATATAGTAAAAGTTTCTATGAGGAGTTTAAAAAATTATCTTTTACGCATCCGCGGGATCCATTTTGATATGATTATATCCAATATACCCATCCATGAAATTATACATTCCATGCCCAGCAATTTCATCCATCAAACTGCCAATACTTGGCAATGGAAATTCATCCTTTGGACTTGCACGGTTCAACTCTCTCAAGTCCACACATATCCTGATTTGGTTCTTATCCTTCTTGGCAATGGTAAAAATACTTAAGATATAAATAGGGTGTTGGATGGGATTAATGAAGACTATTGCAAGAAGTTTCTCAACCTCTACTTTTATCTTCAATTCTAATTCAGTCTTGTAAGTGCGAGTATCCTATCTTAAAAGAAAAGCAGTAGGAAAATTATTCAACTTGTGAGAGCTTACCTCGGGGTCTATGCCCAACATCTCTATATATTTCTATATGAACACATCTGTGAAATCCTTGAGCAATTTGATGCTTTTTTTTCTTTGCTTTGGGTTTAAACCTTTGGATATGAAGATGGGTCTCTCATTTCCACCCTCTTCCCCCAAGTTCAACACCTTTAGTTCTTGTAGTTTCTCCCTTGTCCCATATTTCATGCACTATGGAGCTTCTTCTGGTTCTTCAAGATGCTCTACTATATGAGAATCGTTGATTACAAAGCATTTTGGTACCGGACAAATGCTCTTATCCCAGAATGTCGCTCGCTCACACCGTTACAAATGATAAATCACTTTTCCATTAGGTAAAACTACATTCTTGAAACTTCAATCCGGCCTAGCTTGCTTTTCCATTTTTTTCCCTTTATATTTCACCTCATCAGGTGTCACTCGTGGACCTAATCGTCCGAAAGTGGATTTATTTGACTACCCCCTTTACAAACTTCTCGAGGCTCCAAGACTCCTTTAATTAATATGACCTTTATTTCTTCAGTAAGATCAGTGTAAAATGTTGGATAAACCAAATGAGATTCTGCAGACAAAAAGGCATGTCAGTTACCTTTATCACCATTTATGTTCCACGAATATTGTCTTTCGCACATCGATAAAATATGGAAGGCACAATGACATGGTTATACATCCAAACCCATCCTATCAGCAATTGGTAACTCCTACTGGAATAAATAACAAGAAATTTTTTATGGGAGGTAAATTTTTCCAACTTTATCCCAACATTCACATATCCGACATATTTTACTCCTGCACTATCAAAGCCCATCATTGGTACTGGTACAATCTTCTCTTCTAAATCCCCATCTCATAAAATGTGCTTATTGGCATAATATTAATTGTCCCTCCATTTAGGAATACTCATAAGAAACTAATCCCATTTATTAAGGCAATTAAATATAAAGGTCTATTTTGAAATAATGGTACTTGCATGTCTGATACTAAAAACACCATCAATGATGTGTAACTTTTGATGAGCCTCCCAATCAGCCCATGCCAATTGATAGAAGGATCTCCTTTATCTTGTACTGCTTCAAGAATCTTCTTGGTAATAACTAACTTGGTCTTAGATTTAACTCCAATCTGATTGAGAAACCATTGGAACTTTCAAATTTTTACAATCACCGTGTACTCAAAGTCTATTTTCGCCATTTATGTTTGCGTATTACAGATGATAACTTTGCTTTTTGTATGTCGTTGTTTAAAGTCAAGTTAGTCAAAATACTCAAATACCTACAAATATATAACAACTCGAGTGTAGAGGTTAGTAAGGGTATCAATCCACATCAAGGGGGTAAAGCAAAGGGAACACAATTGTAATTCAATTTTTATTTTCTTTTTGTGCTCTTTCACTTTTCTACTTTTTTATTTTGGCTTTTTCAAATATTAAAACAATTGGGTCAGGTAATGATTTAAACTAAACTCAACAAAATGTGATATGATAACAACTAACTAGAAAGTTACCAAAATGAAAAATAAAGTCTAAACTAAAATAAGAGATAAAGTGAGGTAAATAATTGTGAGAACAATCAAGGAGTGGGATTACACCACAAATTTTAGCTATTCTAACTAATTAATTTAATTAATTGAATTCTCCCAAATTAATATCAAAATTACAAATCAACTCTCGTTGCAAATCTAATTTTAATAGTAACCTTTTAGAAAATTAAGTTTAACACCCCACAACTCTAGAAAATAGATCCACACTCCTTTTAATTAATCACCCGCTAGGATCGATCAATTAAAATTTATGTCAATCTTAGAAAATAAATTTAGAGTTGAAATTCAAGTTATAATACCCCACATAAGAAACCCATATCTGTAGTTCGAATCTAAAATGGGTATTATAACTAGAATTTTGATTTTCTCAGGAAAATCATTTACCCTCTCTCGAGGCGTAAATTTAAGGGTGAGGAATCAAAAATAACATTCAAAGGGAATTTTCAAGTAATAAAACTAATTAAATTAAAATAACATCAAATAAGGGTTTTTTCCCACCCCTTGAAAGGGGATTTAGCCTAACATGTTATTAAACATGATGAACAAATAATCAAAGGCATATATAATAAAAGAGTAGAGAAAGAGAACAAATCTTCAACAAGTCTCCTTGAAATTGACAATTAGAACTCTATCATCTTCCATACAATTCAATTACTCACAATTAAATCTCATCAAATCTCTAAAAAAATAAAAGCAAAAACTATTTACAAAATGGTATTTATCTCTCTACAATTCTCTCTCTAAAAATTCCTATCTAAAAAGCTTTTTTTTCAAATGGGGTCTTCATCTTCATTTATAGTAGATGCATGGAGCATGAGAGGTAAAAATGGGAGGACAAGAGTGTATGGAATATGGAAGGTATATGTGAGGGTTAATTTAGGAATTAATGGAGGGTGCATGTGGTTTGGGTGTGAGGTCATGATAGTGGGGAGAATGGGGTAATTTTGGAATTGGGGTTAAGTTGGTTAGTTGGGGGTTATAACGGAAAAGGGGTATAAGTTAGGCACATGGGGCTTTGCTTTAATTTTGGTTTAGTGTTGGCTTTTTGGCAGGTCACGTTTTTGGCTTTGAAAATGGGTAATGGGTCTTTGTTGAAGAAGGGTTTGGGTTTGAATGGATTCAAGGATAGGCATGATGTTTGATTGGATGAAATTAAACTCAGGTAAGAGTGGGTTTGCCATGGGTTTCGGGTTGGTGGGCGTCGATGATTGAACAGGTCCGGCACCGGAAGTTGGAGGTGGGTTCTGGCAGTGGGTTTGCATTGGACGAAGGTTTTTCCGGAGGGAGGAGGGGTTGCGAGTTAGGGACGGACAAGGGTTGACGCAAGAGGGCTAGAGGTCGGAGTGAGGTTGGATGTGGGTTGACACCGGAGGGGTACTAGTGGCGAGATCGACGCTAGCGGAGGGGGCTGACGATTTGGGGCAGAGTTTCTTGAGAGATGAGAGGTTTGGTGTTGTGGTTTGGTGATGGAGTAGGAGATAGAGGGTGTTGGGTTGTTTGGTAATGGAGTAGGAGAGAGAGAGAGAGGTGGGTGAGAGGTGAGGAAGATGATGGAAGGGGTAATTGTGTGAGTGAGGGTATATGGGAATATGGTGGGTGGGAGGTGGTATATGTGTGTATGTGTTGTGTATAGAAGTAGGGTGTGTGTGTGTGTGTAATTTGTACTCAATTAAAATAAAATAAAAAATAAAAATAGCTAAAATCCTAAGTCAATAAAATTAGTAAAAACTAAAAATAAAACTTCTAATCAATAATGTAAAACTAAAATAAAAGAAATAAACTAAAAACCTAATAAAAATATAAAAACTAAAGATCTAAAAAAAACTAATATAAAACTAAAATTAAACTCCTAAAAATAAATATTAATAAAATAAGATAAAATAAAAACTAAAACTAAAACTAATAAAAACAAAATCAAAATAAAATTATACTAAATAAAAAAGAAATAGAAAATAAATCCTGGAAATTCTAAATAAATCTAAAACAAATCCTAAAAATAAAAATGACTCAAAACTAAAAATCTAAAAAAATAATAAAAGGGCACAAACTAACACACACGGGCTTCGGGGTAGGTTAGGATACGGGACAAGGGTAATTAACTCCATAATCTGCACAATTGCCTTGAAATACGCGTTTGAACACCGCAACGTGCATTCGGCCTACAAAATAAGCATTTAAGCACATAAGACCCATATTGTCGAATATTAGCAACTAAAGTACGTCTATTCGGGGTATAAATTGTACAGTTTTGGGTGTTTATCACACCACCCCCAAACAGAGCGTTGCAAGTCCTCGAGCAATAAGATAGAGAGAAAGAGAAAGATAAGTAACCAAAAGTGTACCACTTTCGCGGGCACTTGTGATTGCACTTAGCATGTGCAACAAGCCTTTAAACCTATTGGTTGCCCTACAGGACGAGTTGTGCCTCGTAAGGGTTTGCAGGGAATATACCCACAAAATTCTTATTTGCAAAAATTTATTGAAAGGCAGTCAATATCTTATTAGAGATAGAATGATTGCACAATCTATCATATGAGAATATTTTCAGAAATACAAGCTAGAAGCGTAAAAAGTTTAGCTAAGTAAATTCCCAAGGCACATCCTTCCTAGAACTCAACGTGTGTAGTGTGAATCATTCAAAACGGGTCGAGTATCACTAGAGTAATTCCTAGATTGCCTTTTCGGAATCAATGCTTTAACTTCAAATCTCACTGGATACAACTCTCTCAAAAGAACTCTCGAGATTATGGTAAGTGTATCGCTCTTGTGTGTGAGGAGGTGAGTAAATGTAAGCAAGTTCAAACGTCTCACACACACATAAGAAAGAACGAACAGTAAGAAAGAAAAGTGATCTCATGAAAGAATGCTAATCACTATAGTGATAATGTCTAGTTATTCACCACGTAGACTTTCATTTACCCGAACACCTAGGGAAAAATATGGATTATAATGTGTGAGGGGGAAATGAAATGAGGAAGGATGATATGATGTAAGTGGGATAGGATGGGATGAGGTAGGTAGGATAGTGATATGATGGATAATGGATGAGGGATGAGTGATGGATGCGATAAGATTGAGAAGAGTGTATACACTTTAGGCACAAATGTCTTTATTACTAACTACAAGCTCTCTTTCTTTTCTTTTCTCTTTTTTTTTTCTTTTTTTTTCTCCGTTTTCTTCTATTTTTGCTATTTTTATGTTTTTCTCTTTTTTTTTTCTCTCAGTTTTTAAACCAACTATGAAGACATTTAACATTTTTAATCAACACTCTTTTATTTGAAATGATGGAAGATGATATGGAGATGATAGGTGATGGTGTGGGAAATATGTGGGAATATGGAAGAGCATGGGAATATAATGGGTGAAGTGAATGGTAAATGGTATATGGAAAAGTGGTAAGTGTATGGATGAAAATCTAGTATTCGGGACAAATTTCAAGACACGCGTTTCTTACAACTCGAAAAAATGTCATTCTCAGTGATCAAGCCAAAAATGAAGAATAATGAGATCATACAACTGTTAAAGTGCAGACCCAAACGAAGTTGAATCAACTTGTGACTCGGAGATTGCGTAAAACTCTCTGAAAGGATGAAAGGCACAAATCTCACAAGCTAAACTCTCTACTAGTTATCCTTGAGGTTCTCTTGAGAATTATAGTACTCTTTAACTCTAAACCGTAGTGACATGATAAGTGCGCAAATTTTATTGAGTCTAGAAATTCATGGTGCAACGTGCCTTGGGACATATTACATAAGCTATTTAGAAAAAATATTATCTAGCTTGATTCCCAGAATTTGAAAAGATGGATGATTGAAAATTCACATCAGTGATTGAGATGAAAGAACTGCACGAAATTTTAAAAATTAGGTTTAAAAAATCAAAATTTTTCAAAAGAGGTACGATTTTGATAAAATTCCTTACCCCCAAATAAAAAGGAACATCGTCCTCGATGTTAGATAAAATAATTTTGAAAATTGAAAGCATAAGGTATGAAAGAGATTACCAGAATGAACCGCTAATGAAGTGGACAGATATCGCCAAAATGAAACCTGAATAAGTGATAAGCAAGAAAAAAAGCATACAAGTCTATAACATGGAAAGCATTGGGTGATATGAAACAACACCCCCAAACAGGATCAGACTAGTACAAGAAACGCGGGCTGCCTTCCAGTAACGCTAGGTTTAACGTCTTCAGCCAGACCGAACCATTCTCACCCTAAAGATAGGAACTAGGAAAGCTCGGGGTGGCAGAAGATTGGGTGATGAGAATCACCCCCAAACAAGACTGAAGCATCAGTTTTGTTGGATAGAGGTTAAAATGGGTCAATGCACTTATATGGAAAAGTGCATCACACGATGCAAAGCATCGGTGGACCATGGGCGTGTGGGGATCAGGGTAAAAGTGAGAAAGGCATGGGTGATGAAGCATCGATCACGGGCCTTGTTGAGCCGAAGTGTGAGGGTAACTAAGGCCCTATAAGAATGGTGCTCAAGTTGGATGGGAAGGCAAAAGGGTTTGCTAAGTTGAATCGAATGGGCATTAGAAAAATCACACGACCATTCTATAAATGGGCGATGGAAATGGTCGCGTCGTAACACGCCAGGGAGCTATCGAGAAGAAAAATCAAAACCACAAGGAAGTGGTGTGCATGGGGTAACAAGCTCGATGTCACGGTGGAGAGTAGCACCATAAAAACTCTCAAGGATGGGTGATGGTTTTAGGTGAGGATCTAAAAATGTTGATGGAAACTTAAAATGTCTAAAGTCAAGACCCAAACCAGGTGGTGGGGTGGAATGGACAATGGGTGGGTCGGGTGGGATAAATGGTCGAGGAAGATGATCCAACTCAAGCGTGGGAGACACACTCTCATTGGGAGGAGTAAAGGAATACTCACAAGGGAGTGTGGTTTCTAAAGATGGAGTTGTCAACTTCTCCATAAGAGTAGCATCGAGAAATGGGGTGGTTGGTGCAAATGAGGCACCAAGATCGGAGATAGAGGAATCTCTAGAAATATTGGGCTCAAAGGGAGCCATGCATGGTGGTACATCATCCATATCCGGATAGTTAGGAACTATCACGGATTCTATCTCGAGAAAATGGTGAACACTCGTAGCCGGAGCTAACCTAAAAGATATGACCATGTCAGAGACATATGCAATTGAGGCATAAGGTAAAAGCTCGAGCATATTTTTGGATTCTATGGGAAAGTGAGTGGGAACCTCAAAGTGGGGTTCAGGATGACATGGTGGGATTGGATTAAGCTCACTATCGAAAGGTAAGTCAACACAATTGTTGACTTGGGACCTGGACCATGGAATAGTCTCAACTTCGAGATTCTCGGGGTGATAGGGTTGGTCACACTCAAAATTCATGTCACAGGAGGACACAACATCATCACACTCGAGTGCAACAATGGGTGGATCCATGGGAATATCCGACTCTTTTCCACACTCTAATTCATTTCAACGTTGTTCAAGCCTTTGGAGAGCTTCATTTTGAAGTTGAGTGGCTTGCTCTTGCCCAAGTATGAACTTTTGCAAGAGGCTTTCGAGAGCGGAGGTGGATGATGGTGGTTGTTGAGGTGGACACAACGCTCTACTATCATGAATGTATGGAGAATACTCAAATGAAGTGTGTGGAGTGGGGTCAAGTTCATCATACAAGAAAGGATCGCTTTCGTGGTGGACACATGGTTGATACTCATGGGGTGCGTAGTGAGGGAACTGATCATGAACGGGTGCACAAGGTTTTCATGACGACTATGGGAACGTGTGAGAATCCACAACATCGGGTTAGGATTCGTATTGCGTGGAAGGGTGATCAGGCCTCCACGAATAACTGGGGTACTCACACAACTCGAAATTGGATATATCATGACAATGGGCCGAGGTGGGTTTCGAAACAGTATCATATGGATACACATGCTCCATGGTGGGTTAGGATGGATATGGAATGTAAGGGCACTCATGGGACATGTGATCGGCATAATAACACTGGGTGCACAACAAAGGATGAGACACGTCGACACTTGACACCGAGGGTAATGGAATAGGAGGTGCGTGCATGGATGGGTCAAGAATGTCAACGGGACACGTGAGAGAGGTGAAACCATTAAAAATATTATAAAGAGACGGCTCGGGATCACTCTCACACGTGTCGTGCGGTAATGAGAAATGACCAAAATAATCCCATAAAGGACGATCTTCGGCCATGAGGAGAGAAGTATTTTTTTGATTTTTTAATTTTTTTGTTCAAAAGGAAAGAAAATATTTTTGGATTTTTCTAAAAAGGAAAGAAAGAAAATATTTTTAGATTTTTTATAAAAATAAATAAAGAAAATATTTTTGGATTTTTTTATAAAAATAATAGAAGAAAATATTTTTGGATTTTTTTTAAAGAAAAGGTGGGGAAAAATATGGACTCTTGATTTGGACGGACCAACTAAAATCGACTACCGAAAAATGAATTAGACACACACACAAGTTAAGGAGAAATCCTAACTAGCACATAGCCAATTTTATCTTTAAAATTTAGTGAAAGGGGTACTCAAATTATAATTAAGTCCGCGGGCGATAAAAAAATTCACGGAAATATTTGTGATCGTCTTTTCAAAAATATTCTTCTAGTGGGCTACCTAGTTGATTGATTTTAAATTTAGCGATGGCTAGGGTAGCACACAATGGTAAGCGAGTGAGTCGGGTGATGAAATCCCTTCTCGTGAGTGACCGGGTATTGGTCTTAATCAATTAATTCATCACACCATTCAAAAATAAATACGAGAATAAAATCAAATAAGAGCACACAAGTATAAACAAGAATTGACTCGCTAACAGGAGAGGCGCGAGGGCCTAGAAATGTACCTCCCACGTTTTTTAAGTCGTGGGGTGTTGAAAACTTTGAGTCGACCGGGGGAGATCACGCCTATCTCAGTCGGCCCCGGGAGTCCTCCCGACCCAAGGTAGAGAGGCTTCTAAATCCTCGCCATTGGACGCCCTCTCTCTACCTTGTCCGGTTTCCCTATCATGCTTGTCTTCGATTATTACAAATTTAAAATGAAAAATATGGTGTCTCTATGCACCGCAATACAAGCCTTCTAATAAAATGCAATAATGGTACTAAAAATAACAAAGTGCAAAAAACAAATGAACTGCAAGTTGAAATCCGCTCCAAGTGCTTCACGCTCCCAAGAATGGAAACGGCACCATTTGATAACTTTGTTTTTTGTATGTCGTTATTGAAAGTCAAATTAGTCAAAATCCTCAAATACCTACTCATATATAACAACTCAAGTGTAGAGGTAAGTAAGGGTATCAATCCACATCAAGGGGATAAAGCAAAGGGAACACAATTGTAATTCACTTTTTTTTTTCTTTTTGTATTTTTTCACATTTCTACTTTTTTTTTAGCTTTTTCAAATATTAAAACAATTGGGTGAGGTAATGATTTAAACTAAACTAAACTAAATGTGATATGATAACAACTAACTAGAAAGTTACCAAAATGAAAAATAAAGTCTAAACTAAAATAAGAGATATAGTGAGGTAAATAATTGTGAGAACAATCAAGGAGTGAGATTACACCACAAATTTTAGCAATTCTAACTAATAAATTTAATTAATTGAATTTTTCCAAATTAATATCAAAATTACAAATCAACTCTCGTTGCCAATGTAATTTTAATAGTAATTTTTTAAAAAATTAAGTTTATCACCCCACAACTCTAGAAAATATATCCACACTCCTTTTAATTAACCACCCGCTAGGATTGATCAATTAAAATTTATGTCAATCTTAGAAAATAAATTTAGAGTTGAAATTCAAGTTATAATACCCCACTCAAGAAACCTCTATCTCTAGTTCGAATCTAAAATGGGTATTATAACTAGAATTTCGATTTTCTCTCAAAAATTATTCACCATCTCTCGAGGCGTAAATTTATGGGTAAGGATTCAAAGGGAATTTTCAAGTAATAAAACTAATTAAACTAAAATAACATCAAATAAGGGTTTTTCTCCACCCCTTGAAAGGGGATTTAGCCTAACATGATATTAAACATGATGAACAAATAATCAAAGGCATATATAATAAAAGAGTAGAGAAAGAGAACAAATCTTCAACAAGTCTCCTTGAAATTGCCAATTAGAACTCTACCATCTTCCATACAATTCAATTACTCACAATTAAATCTCACCAAATCTCTAAAAAAATAAAAACAAAAACTATTTACAAAATGGTATTTATCTCTCCACAATTCTCTCTCTAAAAATTCCTATCTAAAAAGTTTTTTTTTTCAAATGGGGTCTTCATCTTCATTTATAGTAGATGCATGGAGCATGAGGGGTAAAAATGGGAGGACAAGAGTGTATGGAATATGGAAGGTATGGGTGAGGGTTAATTTAGGAATTAATGGAGGGTGCATGTGATTTGGGTGTGAGGTCATGATAGTGGGGGAATGAGGGTAATTTTGGAATTGGGGTTAAGTTGGTTAGTTGGGGGGTAATAAGGGAAAAGGGGTATAAGTTAGGCACATGGGGCTTTTTTGTTTAATTTTGGTTTAGTGTTGGCATTTTGGCAGGTCACGTTTTTTGCTTTGAAAATGGGTAATGGGTCTTTGTTGAAGAAGGGTTTGGGTTTGAATGGATTCAAGGATAGGCATGATGTTTGATTGGATGAAATTAAACTCAGGTAAGAGTGGGTTTTCCATGGGTTTCGAGTTGGTGGGCGCCGATGATTAAACAGGTCCGGCACCGGAAGTTGGAGGTGGGTTCTGGCAGTGGGTTTGCATTGGACGAAGGTTTCGCCGGAGGCAGGAGGGGTTACGAGTTAGGGACGGACAAGGGTTGACGCAAGAGGGCTGGAGGTCGGAGTGAGGTTGGATGTGGGTTGACGCCGGAGGGGTACTAGTGACGAGATCGGCGCCAGCGGAGGGGGCTGACGGTTTGGGGCAGAGTTGCTTGAGAGATGGGAGGTTTGGTGTTGTGGTTTGGTGATGGATTAGGAGATAGAGGGTGTTGGGTTGTTTGGTAATGGAGTAGGAGAGAGGGAGAGGTGGGTGAGAGGTGAGGAAGATGATGGAAGGGGTAATTGTGTGAGTGAGGGTATATGGGAATGTGGTGGGTGAGAGGTGGTATATGTGTGTATGTGTTGTTTATAGAAGTAGGGTGTGTGTGTGTGTGTAATTTGTACTCAATTAAAATAAAATAAAAAATAAAAATAAATAAAATCCTAAGTAAATAAAATTAGTAAAAACTAAAAATAAAACTTATAATCAATAATGTAAAACTAAAATAAAAGAAATAAACTAAAAACCTAATAAAAATATAAAAACTAAATATCTAAAAAAAAGTAATATAAAACTAAAATTAAACTCCTAAAAATAAATCTTAATAAAATAAGATAAAATAAAAACTAAAACTAAAACTAATAAAATCAAAATAAAATTATACTAAATAAAAAGAAATAGAAAATAAATCCTAGAAATTCTAAATAAATCTAAAATAAATCCTAAAAATAAAAATGACTCAAAACTAAAAATCTAAAAAATAATAAAAGGCACAAACTAACACACACGGGCTTCAGGGTAGGTTAGGATACGGGACAAGGGTAATTAACTCCATAATCTGCACAATTTCCTTGAAATAAGAGTTTGAACACCGCAACGTGCATTCGGCCTACAAAATAAACATTTAAGCACATCAGACCCGTATTGTCGGGAATTAGCAACTAAAGTACATCTATTCGGGGTATAAATTGTACAGATTTGGGTGCTTATCAACAGACATATTCCATCTCTGAGGTTCCACCTTCATCTAGAGCGACCGCCACACTGATGTTTCCCGCTTCAATCTACAACTCGTATATGATCCAATAGTGATGATAACCTCCCCTAATGGAGTAACTATCATTGTTTAAAGGATGAATACACTATTGTCATTTGTATGATACAAGTAATTTACTATTAAGTTTTATTTGACAAAAGTTGCTAAATTATATATAATAATATTTATAAGGATTTTTGTATATAATTTAAGATTAATAAAATAAGATGCGAATAAGGAATATTATATTAGGCTATTGTAAAATTCTTCAAATTGGTAGTTGAGGGAGACAAAATTAATTGAAAATATTTGCAAACTCGCGCGATGAGCGGATCATACATTATAGTAAGCGAAATAAAAAAAGTCAATCGAAATATGAGGAAACAAAAAAATAAACTCCCCAATAGAATAAAAATCCATATTCACGAAAACAAAGAATTAATTTGAAATAGAAATAAACATTGTCATGGATCAACATAGAAACAAATATTAATGTAGAAATATATGATAGTAGCAGAAAGTGACAGTTGACGATGAGCTAACAAGCAAAAATTTCAATCTAAATCACATTTTTTTCGTTTCATCCATGTTCCTACTAAGTGAAAATATATGTTAGTAAGAGTAATAAAAAAAATATAAACTCACTAATTTACATTTTTTTTTGTAAAAGGTGTCTTTAGCTACACCTGTTTTTTAATATATTTAAAGCTTAAAAGTTGAATAACTAAAGCCTTTTTTTATTTTTTTCACAATTTGTAGAACTATAAACTAAAAATAAAACCGTTGCGGACCTTGATTCAATGCACATAAAATGAAGAAAAAATATTTTAAAAAATGGTTAAAATGAACGTCTTCCTCAAATATGGGTTTGAACCTTTAAGCAGGGTTGGTCCCGAGATGTTAGGGACCCGAGGCGAACTCTTGAATTGAGGGCCTCATATTTAATAAGATGTTTATTTTTCTAATTTATAAATTATAAAAAATATTTACTACTTAAAATAAAAATATTTTTTATTATTATCAAGCACAAAGGTCTTCAAATTACACTCATATTTAATAAGATAAAGTTGAACAGTAGAACTTGATTGGCAAATTATATAACATTCCAAGAACGAAATATCCAAATTAATCAGATCCTCCCAAAAAATTTATTTCATAATAAACCTGTGTCAAATAGTAAAATATATCAATCAATTCGAATAAAAAATAAAATTTCTAAAAGATAAAACAAATGCAAAGTATGTTTATAAAATTACTACAACATATGAGGGTTTAAAAAATATACAGTATTTTATTTGAAAACAACACATGGTATTTTTTTTATAAGGTAATATATTAAAAAAGGCCTAAGCCCAATTGAGGAAACAGACTCGATCTATAAAACTGGAACAAACCCGCTAGGAACTCCAAAGGCACAACAAACTGTAGAGCCCACTAAAACAAAAACCAACCCAAACTAGCACTAAACTAGCACTAAACAAACCCACCCGGCCCATAACTCAGACCCGACAACTAAACTACACAACTCACGAATATTCTAGACAACAACCACGCATCAAATCTCGAGAAAAAACAGACTGTCAAAACAAAGCCAAAACATGGAATCTCAAAACCATGAGCTATCTAGAAACTACATACACAAAACAATCAAAAACGAAAACAACTCTAAAAAAACAGACACCATCAGGCGATAATCTTTCCCAACCTCCAAACGAAAATAGTTAGACAAGCTTCCAATGCCAACCAACAACTCCAAAAAAGGGTAACCACCAAAGCCATAACGATGAGCTCAACTGGTCCAAGGCAACACCAAACACCATCAAGAAGCAACCAAAAAACTCAAAAATACATATACCCCCCAAAAAATAACTTTCCAAGATATTTAGATGTAATTGCGCTAAGAAAGAAGAAGACCCATAGCTTCAAACAACCAAACAATCAACTCACCATCCCAAACTTCCAAAAACACGCAGGCTGGAGACACCAAACACTAACAAAACACATGGTAATTGGATATAGAATATTAGAATATATAAAAGCAAGGATGGAGAACCTCTGAATCTAGTGACTCACACTGGAAATGGGTTTTCTGCCTAATTTCGGTGGTGATTTATTTATTGTAGATCAGAGATGCTCGGATAGGCTTTTATATCGATTGTTTCAACTAATATATTGCAGATGGGGTTTGAAGGGAGGGCAGGGAGGACGGATTGCTTTTCTTTACCAATTTGTGTATTGTACTGCTTGTGTATTAAAATCAGGGTGGGTAATGGGTTTATATATTATACGATTTCAACCAATTTGTGTGGGATTGGAGTATTTAAAGAGTTCTTTTCTTTGTGCGCGTGGATTGGTGTTTTTGAGTTATTTTATGTGTGTCGACACACACACACACACATAAAATTTGGAGATGAAGGGGGCCCTTTTTATTGCTACATATTTGGGAGATAAATGGGTGTTTGCATTTGTATCGAATGGATGGAGTTTATAGATGAAGGGGCATTGGAAGTATGGTAGCTCACGTGGAGTGGTGAAGAGGACAGATGATGCGGACAACATCTTAGTTTAGGACATTAATATACACAATTTGGGACGTAAACGGCGTCGTCCGCCTAAACAGTTTGCTACTATTCTTTAAGCGGAACAATATGTTTCGCCTAACACTTTACCTATTAACCTTTGCGCCCCAACCCTAAGTTCTACTAATTACACAAATCCCCCTTATTTAATGTTTTACCAACCTAATTACCCACCACCAAACCTATTAAATTTTTTACTCCTATAAAAAATAAAAAATAGCTATTGAAAAAATTAAATAGCCATTGCAATAAAAATAAAATAGCCGTTGTAATAATACTATAAATCAGTGGCAAACTTTGGGGCACAAACTGGAAATAGCGAAACTTTGGTCATATGCCTAGGCGGAACATGATGTTCCGCTTAAGGCTTTATTACTATTATTTTTTAATTCTTGCGCGGAACAACGTTTTCCGCTTTAGGTGGGTCCCACAAAAAACCAAACTATCTCAATTCTATATTTGTTATTTTTTACACTAGCAACCTCTATATATACATTTTTACCCTATCCGTAGCATACCTGTGTATACCAAATATACCATTTTACCCTATGCATAAGGGTTGCTCTAAGGCGCTTTATAGTAGTATAAAGATTAAAAAGTTTGAATCCCACAAATTGATTCAATTCTATTATAATTTCTCATTTTTATGCATAACTACTATTTAAGAGAATGAATGAACTGTACCAAATCATATATCATTGAATGATATTTGGATATTATCTTAGTTTTAGAGGAATTTAAGTTTAACATAAATTAGCTCTACCTTAACGATCCCTGCGATGGTGCATCCGATGAGGATGCTCAAGCATAATGTAAGTGGAAAAGGATGATAAGATGGACAATTGTTGCATATTAAGTACTTTATCAATATATTGGAACTACATCATCATCATCATATGTCCATGACTTACGACATGATGTTGAATCTCAAAGATAAGATTGAAGATTAAAATTGTGTTGCAAGGATGATCATCGTGTAAGAGCTGGTGAATACCAATAAGGCTGAAGTTAATCTAATGTGGGATAATGTTTAGAAGATTATGTCAATCCTAAACAAAATATAATAACATGGAATGCAAAAATGATGGGGAAATCCAAATTAATTACATGCTCCAATCGCTCCACTAATCCTTTAGATAGTTCTAAATGCTTTGTTCTTCGAACATGACCCATTATCGATTAGACTCCGTTTGTTAGCACAAAAATTTTATGGCAAATTCCCAAAAGTTGGAAAATTCTGGTATTTTTCAGCTTTGAAGCTGTTTGATAGCCTTAATTTGCCTGGAATTTGTTTTCTATGTACAACACCCCTTAAGCACAATTTGTCACCCTAGGGTGGAATTCAATTCTTTGGAGGGGGGGGGGGGGGGGGGGGCAGGTTTTTGTTTGCCACTTTTGGGTGGCAAATCACTTAAAACCAATTTTTTTTATAACTCTATATATTTCATAAATATATAAATATATAATGTTAATAATTATATAAATATATATATTTCTTATATTTTAATATATATTCGTATATTTTATATATTTTAGCACATGTATGTATATTGCGTATATTTCATATATTTATATAATATATATAATTCATATATTTTAATATATATTTATATTTCGTAAATTTTGTATATTTCATATATTCCTTATATTTGTATATTTTGTATATTTCATATGTTTAATATATTCCTTATATTTAATATATATTATTTACAAAATATATAGATATATATAATATGTATTCCATATATATGTATATTATATACATATGTATATATAATATATACATATATGTATATTATATTCTGTATATATACATATATATAATATACAGAATATATATACATTATTCTGTATATTATATATATATATATATATATATAATATGTATTATATGTATATATACATATAATATTATATATTATATACATATATATATATTATATATTATATAATATATAATATTATATGTATATATACATATAATACATATTATATATATGTATATATAATATGTATATATACATATATATATATATTATATAATATAATATATAATATTATATGTATATATACATATAATATATAATATATAATATTATATGTATATATACATATAATATATATATATATATATATATATATATATATATATATATATATATATATATATATATATATATATATATATTATGTATATATATAATGTATATTATATTCTATATATTCTGTATATATACATATACAGAATAATGTATATTATATATATGTATATATTCATAAATACATAATATATATGTATATATTCATATATACATATATATTATTTACATAATATATACATATATATGTAAATATATATTCTGTAAATAATATATATTTAGTATATTCAGTATATAATATATATTATATTCATATATTCCGTAAATAATATAAATATATAATATATATTATATTATTTCCGAAATATATATATTCCACAAATAATATAATATATATTCATATATTCATATATTTTGTATATTTATATATATATATATATATATATATATATATATATATATATATATATATATATATATATATATATATATATATATATATATATTCCGTAAACAAATTTTCCACATTTATATCTATTTTTCAGCTTTTGCGTTTGATAGAAAATGTGGAAAATTGATAATTTTCCAACATGTATCAAATAGACACAAGTTGGAAAATATTCATTTGCCTTGGAATTGTTTGCCCTGGAATCAAATGTCCTGGTATCATTTGCATTTTCCCAGTTTTCTATCAAATGGATCCTTAGAGTAGCTTATTAAGAAACTACGTGTGGCTAGGGGTTTCATTAGGAAGTCAGCCTTGTGCGTATAATTGTGAAACCTCTTCTATTACCCTTGAATAAGAAATAGAATTCTTACAAGTGAGGTGCGGTTATGAAGGCATCATGTAGGCCTTCGAAAATAATGGAATATCCAAAAGACAAGTGTTTTCACTATGACATTGAAATAATCAATATCTGATTTTTATCATTAAGTAGCATAATGGAAAAGGTAATCATTTCTCCTTTACAATTTAAATATGTTATGTGATCCGAACTACAAAGATGTGGTTTGCAGATACATAAGGGACTAAAAATATTCACATTACATGGGGTTTCATGTAACTAGACAACTGCATGATAGGGAGATACACATGTTCATGGCGAAGAATCAACGAGAACAATAATAGTAAAAAATCTAGTTTGGAGTTTGGTAGCGACAAAATGATTTTTATTCGAAAGTTCTTTTTATGTAACTTTTTTTAGGAGAGATGTAATTTATGTTTTAAAATCAGATTTTACTAGACATTCGATTATTTGTAATAAAAATCTTTTTATTAAAATTTTAAACTCATTTATCAATTCCTATATATTGGAAAATGACTTATATATATATATATATATATATTATCAAACATGTCTCACCTACAATTCTAATATGTTAATTGAGTAGCACAAATGAAATTAACATAAATAAAAAAGAACCTTCATAGATGAGATAACAATTCCTATAGCACTTATACCTATACCTTTGTCATGTTAATTTAAAAATGATATAAAGAATGGTGTTGTCTTAAATGGGAAATTAAGCTCATTGAAAATGGAGGCACTTCTAGTTCTTAGAGGATAAGATAACGAAGAGTTCATTCTCACTCAAGGGTTATAGGTCCAAATATGTGTTGAAGTTAGATCACTATAATTTGTGTTGACCTATAACCATCCACGAAAAGGGATTTTTAGTACTTAATCACTTTTTATACGATTACTCGATGTTTGTATACATTTACCCACTTATCCACAAGTCTGAGGCATTTGAGAATTTCAAATAAAACAAATAAGAGGTAATATGCGACATGTTAAACTTATCAAGACATTACGATTTGACTATAATGTTGAGTCTATCCTAGGAGAGTTTAGGAATCACTTAATTACTTATCAATTGTTTGAAACTGGTATACCTCAACAAAACTACATAAAAATAGAATGCATATGACTTTTTTGTATATATATTGATCCATAATGAGTTATTCAAACATGTCTGGTTCATTTTGGAGTTATGCATAGGGGAAAAACTACATATAATCGAGCTTGGTACCATCTAAATTAGTTTTCACAACTCCCACGGAACTAGGTGAAAGCCTAGTCTTTCATATTTACAAATTTGGAGGTTCCTAACACATATGTTGAGAAAGGATCCCAACAAGCTTGAAATGAGCAAATAAGAACGCCTCTTTATTATATATCCCAAATGTTATAAATATCTTTTGTTCTACAATCCTAATGACAATAAGGCCATTTTTAGCACCAATGCTTCAATGTTGGAAACGAAATATATAATGAACCATAAGACCCAAAGTAAGACTATCTTATAGGAGTTGAGAGGTGAAAACTAACAACTAAAACTTTCGGAGCACCATTACATGATAGAAAAATAAATTGTTTTGATACTTCATTTCCTCATTACAGTAATAGGATTATAAATTACTAAACACATATTGAACCAATTGGACACGCAACATTCAAGGTACATATAAATGGGTCCTAAAGTAACTTGAAATAATTAGATAAATAAGGTTACTTTGTTTACATGTTAGACTAGGGGATTCATTGGTTGAGAAAGCAAGGCAACCAGTTGGCCTACCCAAGAAGCACTTGGTATTCTAGAGGATTCTGTTTTCAAGATTGAGAACTAAGAGTTGTACGGGAACCTAAACCTCTTACTCTTCAATAATAATGATATTAAGAGAAAATTTACCTATGAGGGATGTCAAGTCCCTTGTTGGAACCAGTTGCATATCATAGTCAATGAGGAACAAATTAGGTCCCTCAAATATGAGTTGTAATAGAAAACCTACACGAAAAACTAACCGCCTCAAAGACACTAATTACACACTGTATAACTTACACTGACAAAGAGGGACCAACCTATTCCCATGCACATGAAATACATTAAAAATTGTACAATAAGTTTCATATGAGCATCATGATATGTGAACATATAATTTTGGAACAAAATCACGTAACACAACTTGCATAGAGCGTGTCAATGGGTAACAAGTGGACAATATTCCATTTCTATCACTTTCACAATAGATATTTACCAACTCACTCTGGCAGTAATATTGCGATAACAAGTTGAGGTACAAAGTATTCCAAGGTATTTAGTGCACCTGATACATTTTACATTGTATTTAATGCACCATAGGGCAAAACCACCTCAAGAAATGTGCCTATAAACAATGGACTTCATGAGCATATTCATCCCATGAAACATAACCCAAGAGTTGTTGTATTGCACAATCAAACAACCGGATAATAGTTAAATCATTCGTCACACTACCATTTAGGGGTGGCCGTGGGCCGGGCCTGGGCAGGCCCGGTCGGGCTCGGGCCGGGCTTGAAAAATTAAGTGTTATCCCAAGCCCGCTCGGGCCTAGATCGGGCCTTATTATGTAATCCCAAGCCCGCCCAGATTTGAAAGCTCTTTACCCAGGCCCGTCCGATCGGGCCCTATTATGTTAATTAAAAGATTTTAAAAAAAAATTAAAATACCTATTTTTTTATTTAAAGACCAATTTTTTTAATTAAAAATCTGTTTTAAACTCCATATATTACAAAATCCATATATAAAGTTTATCACTTTACATGAAAAGACTTGGTATACGTTTTTATATTTATAGAAGTCCCCCCCCCCACGTATATATATATATATATATATATATAGGGCCTCAGGCCGGGCCTCATCGGGTTTAAGGACTCATGCCCAAGCCCGCCCGAAAAAAAATCGGGCCTATAAAATTTTGCCAAGCCCGCTTTGCGGGCCTATGTACCTTACCCAAGCTCTATTTTTTTATTGGGCGGGCTTGACGGGCCTCGGGCCTATGGCCACCCCTACTACCATTAATGCAATAATAATTACAGTGCTCTCATCCTACTTCTATCTCATTATTGATGTTCTTACTTTTCAGCTTTCCAACCAAAAATCTTAGATCCTCCCAGTGTTATAATTACTGTAAAGGAGAAATTATTGTTAAAATTTATAGTCATTGTAAGAAGTTAATGGTCATGAGTATCAGTTTTAGTTCATTTATCGTAGAATTTATTTCTCTAATTTTGAGTTGATCTTTCCATTATCATGGGTTATGACTCAAATTTTCTAGAGAATTGATAAGCCTGCTCTGATTACCCTTTTACATTTGACGAATCTATTAGGGAGGCATTCTCATATAAAATGTTTAAAAAAAGTCATAACATATCTAATAAGCATATGTTCAAAGATACACCAAAAATACTAAGAAAGTATTGGAAGTATCTCAAATAATTAAGTAGAGATAATTAGCGCTCGGGAGACTGGCTTGTGAATGGACAAACGAGTAAAGTTACAACAATAATGACCCCCTCTTTAATGGGGATGAACATCATGGGATTGTTTTTTGAGTTCCTTAAGCATTGCAATGTTGATATAAAAACATTAGGGAAAGATAGCATATCATCTTTAGCTAGTCCAACCATGGGAGTTACCACCCAAAGGAGGTATAGCAACATACTCTGTAAGCAACTCACTTCTCAGTACCCTCTCCAGTAGACAATACTCAACCATCAAAATCTCCTTCTAATATGGTTACTCTAAAGGAGGTTAAGAATCTTATTTCATTAAAAGAAAGAAAATTCTTCCTTATTGTACGATAAGTTGGATAAACTTTTACATGGTATTCATGAGTTCCTTATCCAAATAGGTATATCCCTCAAAAGTGTCTCAAATATACTGACAAGGGATAAAATGCAAAAGAACATGTGAAATGGTAAGTGTAGTACAAGTGGCATCCATTGCACTACTAAGAACCTAAGCTTGAGAGATTTCTCAAAATCTTTGACAAGAAAAACGTATTCCCTGTAGCACCCAATTACATAAAATTTGGGAAGAAATGCACCTAAAATCCCTCTTGAAATAATTCCTCGCCAAACATAATTTAACACTCAGTAATTTGGCCCAATAGACTCAAAATCTAGGATATGATATAATAAAATGGATAAATTCCTTTCGATATGGATCTTTGGATGTTCATGAAGAGGCAACCGAAGCAAGGTTTTTATATATCTATGTTGAAGGACTCCTGAAAGTGTACAAAGCGAACCTCGTTAATAAAACATTAGAATGAACTTTTAAATATTTTAAAAGCTATAAGGGACATCTCCATGTTTATAAAACCTAATTCAGAAAGTCGATGACCTCAAGTTGTGCTTTAACAAGAAGAGTACCAAGATCCTTGAACATAAGATAACTACATTGAGAGTTATATAAAGGGAAGAAAAGGTGCTGGATGGGGAACCCCATAAGGTGGATGTAAAAGGAAGTTTAAACACAAAATGCTTCCTCCATTGCCATACACTGTGGAGGAATGTATGGAATATTATAGAACTTTGGTGAGAGAAGGCATAACTGTGCCACCTACTGAATTAGAGAAACCACCTAATATTGATGGAATAAGGATCTCTCCAAATTCCTCTAGCGAGTAACGTGAATCAAAATCCTCTATCAACACATCAATATTTTTGTTCAATAAATATGGTAATGGATCATGACCACCTAAAAGAAAAGTTTGATCCAATGGAAACTTTGATTTGAGTTTGGTATGTTCTAAGTCTAAGAATTTGTCCAAAGTGTTTCGTGGAATTTAATGCACCAGATACAAAGTACATTGAATTTAATGCAAAATTGAACAATACGAACTAATTGAATTTTCCAATAAAATGTATATTACACGCACAAATTCATCCATAAAAAATAACCTCAGGGTCATTATGCTAAAAAAGTTAACACTTATATAATAGTTGAATCATTCATCACACTACCATCAATACTGTAATACCCCGCCCTAATATTTCATTTAAATTATATATAAATTATGATGAGGTAGGGATTGATGATAATTGTTGAGAAATGTGGGTAAAATTGGAATTCGGAGGGTTCGAATGAAAGAAGTATCGTTCGAACGAGATTTAGGTCTCATTGAAAGCAGACAATGAAATAAGCTTTGAACGAGACCCAACAGTAGAACTTTCAAGGGTCGTTTGAAGGTCGTTAGAAGTCATGGATCGAATGAGATGCCCTTATCATTCTAATGATCCTAAATGTCATTCGAACGACGCATTTTGAGATTTTGTGTATCATATTTCCCTTGTGCATTGTCACAATATGGACCCTTAATTTGATGAGCTATCGAGCTCTAGTGAGCCCGGATTGGGCCAAATGGGAATTTTAGGCTTTGAAGGGTTTTAAAAAGGGTTTGTTTGGATCATTTAGGGCATTTTAAAGAGAGAAGAAGATGAAAGAGGGAGAGAGAGGGTGGAGTACTCTTCCACAATTTTTGTCTTCTCTCCACTCTCCTACCACCACTTTACCACCATAAAGCATCCCATTTAAGCCTACAACACCCATTTCCACCATTGTTAAGTGAAGCTACAAATTTTTAGAGTGAACCTACAATGATAAAAGTATGGAAAATGAAATCTTATCGGATTTGGGGACTTTTATGTGGAATATGTTTGGTGTCCTTAGGAGACTAGTTAAGTCCGATGTGAAGGAGCATTAGCATCCTTATAGTTATTTTGTTGAGGGTCAGGTGATGATCGTAGATTGATGGTCAAGATTTAAAAGAGTCATATAGTGTGCGTGCTAAGTGTGACTTCCTGAATCGGCACAGATAGGTGGTGTAATCCCTAAGGTAAGTCGAAAGCTTGTGTCGTTATGGGGTATCATGTTCGAGTGTCCTGGAATGACTAGTACTGGAAGTGTGACACTTGATTGTGAGGAATAGTAGGATATGTATTTGAGAATTAGGTTGATGATGCCATGTGGACGCTTAAAAGCGGCAACCAAAGAGGGTCGATGTCGAAGCATGATTATAATATTGGTATGTATCGACGGTATATGCTAGGATATCCTTAGCAAGGTAAGGACTAGTTCTTGGTATGTCCTGCCCTGTTGGTATGGATTAAAAGATTTAGCCTTGTGTGATACTAACTACCCTTAGAATGATAATGGTGGCTGGTGTAGTGGCCACATAAATTTAGTTTGGGTAGATCTCAGAAGTAATGCTAATTTCTAACTTTGGGTAAATCCCCAACGGCTGATAAAAATTAGCAATGCTTTCTAACTTTGGGGATTTATTAAATTTAATGTGAGATATTAATTTAATATAAACCCGGAAATTAATTATTTTTATAATTACTAATGTGACGAGAGTTAGTAATCATTGGAAATTTGTTGAATATTACTAATGAGTAAATTAATATATGATATTGGTTCTATTAAATGTCACGAGTGAATAAAATAATAATTTTGGAAATTTAAGTCGGGACGCGCTCGTGTCGTGTCGGGACTAAACGTTGATTAATAAAAGTGAATAAATTATAAGTCACCCGTATGGTCATTTCAAGTTCGCCAAAGTGTCTGGAAGGGTCGAGATAGTCAAAATAATGTACCCGGGAGTTTAGTTTGGATCTCGGGGTGTTTTTAGGCCTAATTAACACCCCGAGAGGGTGTTTTGGTCATTTTATATTTTTAAGCCTGAAATGCACGAAAATTGTAAGGTTATATCAGATGCTTAGGGTTGCCTTCTAGGGTTAACTCAACCAAAAATAAGAGACGGTCATTGGAGAAGGAAGGAGAGAGCTTGCCCAAGAGTTCTAGGCCGAAAACTCCTCTGTTTGAACCGCCGTCACCGCCAAACGCTAGATCACGTCACAAGGATCACAACCACAATGATTTCAGCAGCAAATCAGAAACAAAAATTCCCAGGCAAGTATTTATCTTGCTTAATTTCGTTACTTCTTCATGCATGTTAGTTTAGGGTTGATTAGGATGAGTTTCTACAAAAGAAAACCCATGTTGGAGATTAGAAATTGCATGTTGTAGTGATATAAATGATAGTCTGGAAATCCCCTTCACATGTAGAGGTTGAACCACGGATTTATGATGGATTAGAAGTAGAAATTCTGGAAAAAAGAATGATTTGAATTAAGTTAAAGAAATTTTTAGGGTTCATGAGAATTGTATAAATTTTGGCACTTTAATCCATGATTCTTGATGAAAACTCACATGCCTTACGTTGAATATTGTCCATTTGAGTTTAGAACTTTTGTGGTATAAATTTCTGGGAGTTTGGGAGTTAAAAATCTGGATTTGGATGATGTTGGATAATAGAACCCGTAACTGGTATTCTGCAGATTTTGCCATACCTGCTTGATCGATCGATCGAGCCAAGAGCTTCGATCGATAGAAGGTTCGATCGATCGACCCCTTTCTATTGATCGATGACCCCTCCTAGGAAAAACTAGATTTTTCCTTTCGTTGGCTTAATCCGATTAAATGCATAATAAATCTTGACTAATGTTTGTAGGACATAATGAAACCTAAAAAGGATCAGTAGGGTCAAGGTAAACCCCGTTTAGTGGAACTTTAATGAAATGGGAAAATGAAGGGTAAACGGGAAAGATTCATACCTACGAAGTTTAATATGTGTAGACCTAATAATCGAAATGTCTAGGAGTTAGATTAGATGTTAAAAGAGGGCCTACTCAAATTGCACTTAGGTAAAGAGAATACTTCGAGAGATGAGAAGTGAGTTGGAATAACTTAAATATCGAAAATAAAAATGTATAAATTCGGTATAAGAAATAATCGAATAAAAATATACTAAGAATGGAATAATAAAATGTTGGGCCGTGGGCGTACCTAACTTATGAATGTGAATAGTTATATATCTATATGACTCTATGATTGATCATATATTTTATTTGTGTGTATAAATCATGCCCACGCTACTTGTTATCCCTAAGGTTACCGCGCTGGGACAGTCTTATCTCGAATGGACCTTTATAGGGGATATTGACTCGTACCCTAGAAGATAGGAATCCTAGGTACAGGCTATCGGATCAATAGTCAGACGGTCCTAAGAGACGTGAGGGTATTTGTTGATCTCTTGGACTTAGAAACTATGCTTCGCCTCAACATTGTTTGTGTTTTGTTCAATACAGTTCGAGAGTGATTCCGAACTTGTATTTCCCTTAGTACGAGTGATACGGGGACTGGATAGCAGAGTATGCCCGCGCCATAATTATTATGTGGGATGTTGTTAGAATGAATATATATATATATATATATATATATATATATATATATATATATATATATATATATATTATATGAGTATTTAATATATATATTTAAATCTGAAATTTGGGAACTACCCGTTGTGTCTATGGTAAGTAAGAATGGAATAACTATTTCAATTTGGGAATAAGTGTTTGAAAAGTATAATGTGTTACTGAGAAACTTTATTAGTAAATAAGGTTTAAATGAGAACTTTATTGTTAAATGAAATTAACCTCTTAAACAATTGAATTTGTCAGTTTAAATCTTACGAGCAACCTAAGATAAGATAACTTAAACCGTTGGGAAGGTTAATGCGATAGGCGTGCACATTAGTAGAGAGGTGATAATTTCTCAAGGGAGTGCCGCACTAATATGTTGTTGCATTGGCCAGTAACAATTTAAATACTTGCTAAACAAATTTTAAATCGTTTTTACAATCGGGCTCTGACCCATTTCCATTTTTTTCTCTCTCTTGTATATATATGTATATATTACAAGTGCCCAGCCACAGGGGCGTCTTGCATAGGATCCTTTGAAAAGAACGTGCTGCAGCTTAGGTGGGAGTTGCAGGCCTTTTGTTTAGACGACCTCATTTGTTGATTTCACTTCTAGTACTATTTATTCAGTTGGGCATGTGTCGCCCTTTTCCATTATTCAGTTGATTTATTGGATTTTGTGATTCGTTTATTTCCAGTATTTACATTTTGGGATTTATTACTGTTAGGATGTTTTTCTTTAAGTTTTAATGTTGGAATTACTTAGTTGGATGTTTAATTATTTGGATTGTTTGTTCCAGTATATTTGTTGGATGATTCTTAAATTATGAATTATGTAAAGAGTTAAATGTTGGATTATAAAATAAAATTTGGAAAGTAATGTCTATAATGGTTTTGACACTTAGCTTAATTATTTAGGGTGTTTAAATTGGAAAAGTTATTTTTTTACGACAGTGATGCTAAGAATGAACCAACCGTTCACCTTGATTATAATTTAATAAAGGACTGATCACCCGGTATTTAATTAGGCGGGGTGTCACAGTAAACCCATCGAATTTGAAAAATGGATGGATAGAGAATTTCGAGGACAAAATTCCCTAAGGAGGGAAGTTTGTAATACCTCGCCCTAACATTTCATTTAAATTCTATATAAATTGTGTTGAAGTAGGATTTTATGATATTTGTGGACAAAATTAGAATTTAGAGGGTTCGAATGAAAGAAGGATCGTTCGCTCGAGATTTAGGTCTCATTAGAAGCAGGTGATCGAACGAGACCACACTCTATCACTTTCAAGGGTTGTTTGAAGGTCGTTAGAAGCCATGGATTGAACGAGATTCCATTATCATTCGAATAAGGCTCAATGTTGTTTGAACGATGCATTTTAAAATTTTGTGTCAGATTTCCCTTGTGCCCTGTCGCATTCTGGACCCTCTATTTGATGAGTTATTGAGATCTGGTGAGCCTAGATTGGGAAAAATGGGAATTTTAGGCTTTGAAGGGTTTTTATAAGAGTTTGTTTGGCTCATTTTGGGCATTTTGAAGAGAAAAGAAGATGGAAGAGAGAGAGAGAGAGAGAGAGAGAGAGAGGGAATAGTAGCCTTCCACCATTGTTTTCTTCTCTCCACCATCCCACCGCCATTTCACCATCATAAATCACCACATTCAAGCTTAGAACACCCATTTCCACCATTATTGAGTGGAGTTATGCATTTTGGGGTTATATTGGGGGTTCCTTGAAGATAGAGAAGGAAGATTCCATGGAGTTTGAAGAGAGTTCTATTAAGGCTTTGCTTGGAAACTTAAATGGAGCAGACAAGGAGGATGCATTTGGTAACCCATTGAGCCCACCTTAGGTTTACTCCTCTTACACTAACTTCTCTACCATAATTTGACGTCTTTGAGGTGAAAAAATCTATCCTTAGTGTTTAAGACTCTATTTTCATTTCTAGAAATCTTGTTGTGAGATTACATGAGTAGAATGCACATGAATAAATGATGGTTTCTAGTAGATTAATATTAAATATTTTTATGGAATAAAAATGTTGGTAAAAAAATTATTTTGTTGGAAATAAAGGATGAGTAATTATTTCAATGTTTTGAAATATTAAAATTAGTATTTTATGAAAATGGTGTATTTTCTAAAAAATTTAAGTTAAACATTTTATGAAATAAAATGTTGGAAAAATGATGTTGATCTTGCTATAATGTTTTTGAAATAAAGTTCCAAAGTTTCTTGCAAAATGGAGATTTCCTGAAAATGGACATTTGTTGAGTTTGAAGAAATTGAAAATGTCTCTACGTCGTTAAAAGCATAATTTTGCAAGTATTGAGAATTTTTAGAATGAAATGTATATTTAACTCATTTGATAGGATTTTAGGATTGAAATCCATATTCTCATGCATATGAACTTGTAGTATTTTGATTTGGACATCTAAATAAGTTTAAAGAAAGTTTTGTTGGGTTTAAAAATGAAATAAGAAAAGTAGAAATTCTAGTCTTCAAAGTGTATGAAAAAATGGATTATAGGTGATAAGTGTGAGGTTTTAAAGGTACATGTGTTAATAAAAGAAAATGGTGTTTTTTCTTATAAGGTATTTAATAAAGGAAAGTGTGGCCAAAGCATATGGTGGCGTTGCCGGTGGTGTGGAGCCCATTAAACTAAGCGATGATTGAAAGATTCTGAGATAAAGATAAAGGAATAAGGAACATGTTCAGAAACTAGTTGTGTAGTGAAAAAGTGTTAAGACAACCTAACTTGAATGAATTAATAAATGTTCTGATAAAGGTTAAAATGGACAAGTAAATGTGAAATTGATTAATGTCCATAAGATAAAGAAAAAGATAAAGTAAGTGGGTAAATGGGTATTTAATCAACCTAAGTGGTTCAACCCATAATTAACACAAGGGTATGTTATGAATGGTTTTCAAAGGCAAAATAAGTATTTTCTAACACGGTGTTCGCATGTGTTGAAAAGGTGATTTTCAATGAAAATACTATTATGCAATGGTTAAATTGAAAGGGATAATTTCGATAAAGAAATGGCTTTCGGTCATACTAAGTGTAATTATTTTAAGTTTTTAACCATGCGAGTTGAATAGAGGGATAAATGTCAAAATGAGAAAAATAAAGTCTTTTACAAGATTAAGGTGAATTAATCTGGATAAATAAAGTTTTCGAAAGAAAAATGGTTTCATGCATTAAGCATGTGTATATGTATGTTTATATATGTATACAAGGTAGTTGCATGTGCACGTAGGCATAACATGTTAGAGTCTTCTTTCTGTCGTTCGATTCTATACTGCATTTTATATATTTTCCACTGGGCATTCAGCTCATTCCTTCGTTTTGTTACGGTATGTTGGGTGCGATTTCATATTTTGAGAGCGTTATACAGGTAAGTACTCTTTTTTTATGTCAGTAGATCTGTATGCTCGAACTCCATGGGTCCCTCACGTAGTTTGATTTGAAATCGGAATCGCATGTTAAGTAAGTGAAATGATAATTAAATTAAAACTGGATTAACAAAATTATATAGGTTGTTTCATTGAACTTCACACCTAACGCTCGGGTTGAACTGGATTGACTACGGGTAACTCATAAATTTGGGCCGCGGCGTTACAAATACATTAACAGTTACAGTGCTCTCACGTTGATTCTCTCTCATTATTAAGTTCTCACTTATTCACCCTCTAAGCCACAACTCTTGATTTTGATAAGTGTTATAATTACTAAAAATGATAAGTTATTGTTATCATTTATAGTTAATATAATAAATTATATCTCATGTATGTTGTATTCAAATTATATAACCTATAAACATTCTTAGTTAATTCATTATATAATTTATTTCTCTTGTTTTATTTTGTTCATTCTATTATCACGGTTCATGCCTCAAAGTTTTCATAGCATTGATAGACCCCCTCTGAATACCTTCCGATAATAAATAATAATTAAAGCATGTCATTAATACATTATCATAGATTGTTCCACTTCATAATGGGAGGATGATGAGAGTGATAAGCTTATTTGCGTGCGTGAACTTCATTGAGATCCCATCATAACATATAACAAAAGCCAGATATATTCTTATTTGACATGGTATATTTTGGATCAACTAGATGGGATAAATCCCATAGGATTCTAATGTGTCAACAAGATGGAGATAAGGGCATATGAGAATGTAGAGACCTTAAAGGTGAGGCTTTTTAAGAGGGGATTTACTCGATTATAAGGGATTAACTATAAGGAAATATTCCCTCATGTATCCATTCCAAATTTATCTATATTCTCTTATTAATTATTTCTCATTATGGATATGAGATTTGATCGATGGATGTTGAGATTACATTCCTTAACAACAATATTAACAAATGCATTTATATAATTCAACCATGCATGTTTGTAGTGGATGACCAAAAGAGAAAGTTATGCACGCTTAAAAGGTCGATTTATGGACTTAAGAAAGAATCAAAATATTTAAACATTTAATTTAATCAAACGATCAAATCTTTTGGTTTGGACTAATATGTGGATGAAGAATTTATGGTATAAGAACGATGAAAGAATATAGTGGAATTCTTAGTACTTTATGCTGATGATATTCTTCTATAAAGTTTGATGTGGGGGAATTTACTTTAAACGAGTGATTATCCAACTAGTCTGATATGAATACCTTAGGAAAAACCAATCGCAAATTTAAAAATAATTTTTTACGAGATTGTAAGTGTAGGATGTTAAACTTATCATAGAAAATGCTTATCAAAAACTTTCTCGCCAGATTTATCATGTGGGATTTTAATAAAAGGATTATCCATTTTATGCATTAAAACACTCTATTTAAGGATAAATGTCCCAAGACACTTAATGAGGCCAAGATGATAAACGCATTACTTATGCTTTGATAGTAGGAAGCCCTATGAATGTTATGCTTTGTGATACCCCATAAATTCCAAATATAAGGTGATCAATCCTAAAAACCTAATTTATGAGAGTCAAATAATTAATAATATTAAAAACATAAAAATATGTTATTAATAAAAAAAACCTAAATATCCACATCTGTACAACATAAGACTAAATCAGATTGATAATATAACTCTAAAATCTCTTTGAATACAGACAAAATAACTAAATAATTGAAGAAAAGTCCTACCACTGGATAACTGAAATAGGAGAATACTACACTACCTAACTCCGTAACTCCAATCCCTGTTAAGGACAAAACAACACTAAGCACATCATTCATCCTATAACCGAACCTAAAATAGTAGTAGATGAAAGAGGGTCAAAACCTCCAGTGCAAGAAATATTATACTTAACCCAACAATGATACGAATATATCATATTAAAAAATGCAATCCTCAATATAAAGGATAAATATCCAAATTCCTAAATAGTAGATAATATTTCAAAGGATACTATATATAAAGTATCACAATTCTAAATAATTATTCTCATTACAATGATAATCTATGACCCTAAGTCATATAATAAATACGAGATACTCCTCACCATAAGGATCCATACTTCGATCCAAGTTATTATTATTATTATAGTCTAACACATATACAAAATTCTAACCACTAAATCTCCAAGAAACTAACTCGTTCAACTAGTATTAATAACCATACTTGATTTAAACATCACAGCTTCACATCATCTCCCAATATCCAACTAGCATTAGACTCCGTGAGTGGGATGTATTATAATGAAATCCAAATAAAGAACCCCTCAGATACAATTTTGTGTAGATTAGTTAGTTGATGAGAGTTAATGGTCGTTGAAACTCGATTGTTATCCTAAATCACTACACTGAAAGTAGCTCCCTAATCACAACTACTTATCTCAAAAAACACAATGAATGTCTCAAGTTTCATTTGTCTCCCAACTGAACTAAATTCCATATGTGGGTTGTCTAAAAAATGAAACACAAACAAGGACCTCTCGATACACTTTTATCTCGCCCATATGTGCATCACAATTTGATGGTATGAGACCCTCTAAGCATATACTCATAATCAAAATTCCATTGTCAAATGTACTATCATAAAAGATAACTAAACCAAACTCATACACTAATCAATTACAATATCTAGTACTTATATTAATCTTACTGAACCATACGTTGTTTCATTAAAATATTCGATTTAATTATGATGTTATCCTAAGGTCATAGTGCTAACTCTAGTTATCATATCCACAGATCTATTACAAACATGTGAAGCACATAACATGTCCACACAAAATATCACATGGGCACTCTTGACCCATCATAAGAATCATAGGGCATCCTTACAGCCTGCACATAGATTATCTTATGAAAGCCTACAACTATGACTTAGGGGGATCTCTCATGCCTATACTAGTCTCTAACTATTAGGGGGTCCCATATTCTAAAGTGTCCAAATACACAACATGGGGAAATCAATATTCCATCATACAAACCATATAACCATATACCAAGGTCTATATGGAAGGATATGGTCCCATTATCCCAACTCGAGAGATGGTGACCTCAGCATGTAGGATTGGGATTTTGGACATATAATCAACTATCGTCAACAACATGTGGTCATAAACATAATCCCATGCCAGTGCTATCAAATCCTCAACTAGTAGCTTCACCACAAGCCTAAATACCCATACGTGATATGTTCATGCGATATACACATCACAAAAATCTAATAAATTACACTCAGTCGGCACAATACATCTAATAAATTTCATATCAAATATTGATCGTAAGTTAATCCCCAAAATATATCCCATCACTGCAAAGGGTTCCAATGTATTCTCTAACTAAGTTATTGATGCGAGGGAAACCGAGTGTTCGTGTAGGGACACTATCGTTGATTTTGGCTCCCGCTCGACATGCAAAAGAATAAACCTAAGCTACAGCTACACTTGACAAGCAAGTAAAACGGTAAGTCGGGTGTCGAGAATCCACAGGGAGTTATTAAATTTTAGATGTTAATTGTTTAATTACTTCAAGAATAAAAGTGTAAAAGGTGATGTGTGGTTATGGTGACAAAAGAAAAGAGAAGTTAACGCTAAATTAAAGGAAAGCGAGAATCGGAATCGCATTCTACCAAACGGATCGAAACAACTACTAACTAGAGTTAAGGCTCGAAAGCAATCTAATCGAGCATTTTCAATTAAGCATAAACATCACGCAAGAAGGAATTTAACCCAAAGTTGCGAGATAAAACATTTAACTGAAAAATGATCACACGCGGATTAAATTCGGATTGTCGCTATAAACTCTAACGTTGCGTGACAAAGAAAGATAAATGCTTAGCAATCCAACTTTGATACGCGCGGTTTCAATTAAACGCGATTTTGCACTAAACCTAGTTTTCGGAGCTCGGGGCCTGAAAATGGCGGAAATGAAATCCCGACCCTATTTATCTAAGGGTGCATGGTGAGTTAAACTAAATTATGCTAATTAGACTAAGAAAGCAAGAATTAAAACATGTAAACTAGTTAGAAAGCATTGAAACTAAATTACAAGGCAAGAGAAGAAGAAGAACAAACTAGATTAATGGAGAGGAAGTGAATAGTTCAATCTTACAAACCCATGGGTTGTCAATCCAAGAAGAAGAAGAAAGGAAATATCCACACCAAACCCTAACTAAACTATCTAATTCAGAATATCTCTAAGTATATGTGGTCTCTAACAACAAAAACCAACTTATATAGTAAGTTGTAATAAAAGAAAAGAAGAAAGAAATAAAGGAAAATATCTGCAGGGGAAAACAGGGGATCGATCGATCGACCCCTTTGGTCGATCGATCGACCGTTGTAATCGTGGCAAAAATAAGAAGGGTCGATCGATCGACCCTTATGGTCGATCGATCGATCAAGCAGGCAGTATGCAGAATCCCCTGTTTTGGCATACAATCCAACGTCGCTCAAATCGACGTAACTTTGTCGTTATGCATCGGAATCGCGCACCGTTCACGGCCACGAGAAGCTAGTGAGGAGGGCTACAACTTCCGCGTAGATGTCAGGCCACGTGCCCAAGCTGTCAAAAGACTAAAATGCCCTTGCGCGTGCGGTTGTGTACGGAAATCGAGCGAAACGCATCCGAAGTTCACACTAAGCATCCAAATACCTACAAAAGCTCAATTAACCCCTGCAAAACATGTTAACATAGAAATCCGAGGGTTTTCTGGTTAACGAGCATAAATATAGGGAATAAGATACCCGAGGGGGCTAATAACGCGTAGGTTAATGTGTGAAATACGCAATATTTCCGCCGTATCACACCCCCTAACTTACACATTGCTAGTCCCTAGCAATGAAATAAGATGCAACAAGAAGAACAAGTAAACCAACACAGGAGAGAGTACAAAAGTATGATATAAAAGAAATAAAAAGATAAGGCCACTTTCGCGGGCGATTCGATTGCATTTAGCGTATGCAATAAGCCGTTAAACCCCTAGGTTACCCTAGTGGACGAGTGTCGTCTCGTGAGGGTTTTCAGGGATGAAACCCACAAACATCATAAAGTTTCCTCAAAATATGCCCAATCAAGTAAGACAAACTCATCAGTGCGAACAAGATTTCAACATGTTATTAGCATAGCAAACGAATTCGCATGAGAAGTCCGTAGTTATTAACATTATCGAATGCACCTCAATGAATCGAAACTCTAGCATGTGGAAGGGGAGTGAGCATATGCAAGGTATGATTTGGCGAAAAACTTAAATAATTCGGATACTAAACATCAAAGCATGCATACATTCAATCCTCACGAGCATTACGCTCAACAAATGAATTCACTATGAAAAGGGAGGTAATACACGGGACATGCGGGCATAAAGAGTAAATGGAAATGGAAACTAGGCCGCGCACATGTCACAAAAGAAGAACGCTATATAGGAAATAAAAATTGCAATCTCAGTGAAAGGATACCGCACACTAAAAGAGGCGAAATGCATTTTCACAGATTATCAACACTATTTAAACATTTGAATTACATCTACTTAAGATCACATAGGACTTGTAATAGGGTTGTAATGTATGGCTAGGTTAAGGTACGAAATGAAAGGGATGTATATATAGATTCAAAGTGTTTGGGGATGAAACTCAGAATAATGTGAAAAAGTGGGCAATATCAAAAGTTGGACAAAGATGTCCAAACGAGCATAGGTATAACAATTGAGAGAGTAATCAAAGCTTATTGAAACACTACAAACAATATTTACAACTTTCTCTTTCTTTTTCTTTTCATCCTTTTTCTCACTTTTTCTCTTTTGTTTTCTTTTGTTTTCAAATTTCTCTTTTTCAACTCTTTTTCTTTCTTTTTCTTTTTATACTTTTTACTCATTTCATGCTCAAATTGCAACCACAATACAATAATAACATTCAATTCCAAGCAACAATCCAAACAAGGGTATGTAAAGTAATATATATGGTATAAAACTCCAATTTGGAGTTGGATATGGGATTTTTGGGTAATGAAAAGAAAGGCTAGTATATAGGCTCAAGTGGGTTGACTAGGGAACATATAAAGGTGAGGTCAAGGTCATATGGGTGATATATCAAAGAGGGCCTATGATCAGTTCACAAAGTATACGCAATTCGCGAGTCAAAACAACATATGAAAATCATGCTCAAGTAACACATTTCAATGATGAACTCAATTAATGAACGGTCAATGAAAGAATAAAGAGATTACCAATGACTGTAACGTTTTCAATGAGAAAAGAATAGTGTATACACTCACAAATGAAGATAAGTCTCTAATCTCACTCGGTGTAAGTATATACAATGCAGCAAAAGCATACCGAGTTATAAAAATCTTAAGCCAATTCAATATAATAAGAATGGTGCATATGTTCACGGATAAAGTGTAATTCATGAAGTTATTCATAATATTAATGATTTAGGGACTAGAATCTACTAACTTCTAAAATCGAGAACATGCATAGTTGAATTGTCTATTTGATCGGGCAATTATTAAAATTTATCATCGGAAACAAGGGCAAAATGCCCAACAAAGGAGAAAAAAGAAAGAAAATATTTTTGAAAATTTTCAAATTTTAACAAAAACATGCTTTGTAACTAAATTGTAATCCAATCCAAGGACTAAACAGCAAAATGGATAGACTACCCTACACCCCCTAACTTAAATGTTGCATTGTCCCCAATGCGTCCATTAAAGAACACAACACAAAGCTAGGAAAAGAATGATATTACCCACACGTGGAGCGATATCCATAAGTACAAGTCCAAATGAAGCTGCAAAACAAGTTAGTACAAAGCATATGAAGAATATGTACCGATGTATCAAGTGAAGAGAATCTATGTCAGAAGTCACAATAATATAGAGGGGCTGAAGTGCAAATACTAGATAAATTGATGGTGAACTTTTTGATTTTATAAAATGGAAGGTCACACACATCAAAATCCAATAAACAACCACAAACTACATTTTCATTTCTCATTTCTCATTTCATAAGTTCAATACAAAATAACTTAATACATTACAACTTCTGAAATAAAAGAAATACAAATAAAAATAAAAAGAAAAATAAAAATAAAAAAAATACAACATACTATCCGATCCCAAAATAAAAAAATGAAACCCAGCACAACAACAGCCTAGTGGCCAGAACCACTAGGATCGGAGGGGTCCTGAAAATGAGGAGGCACTGGTGCGTCGGAATCACTGCGCTGCAGATAAAGATCTCTCATCATCCGCTGCATCATCTGGTACTCCTGTCTGCTCTGTGCCCCGGCCTGCCTCTGCACTGACCACTCCTGCCGCTGCTCGGCCTGAAACTGCTCCTGATGAGCCTGCTGCTGTAACCAATGCTGCCGCTGCTCGGCCTGCAACTGGTCCAGGCGCGACTCCCAAGTCGCCCACCTGAGCTGGGTCTCCTCCCAGCGCTGGTCCTGCACAGCCTGAAATGCCGCAAAGCGGGCATCATCCTCTGTGTGTGGCATGCCAGAACCCTCACCAGTCTCCATCTCTCTGATCTCATCCTCCTCGGCCATATCGTCAGCAACCTCTGCCCTCTGCCTCTTCGTCGCCGGTTGCCCCCACTCGTGCTTGAGCATCTTAGTAATGTTGGCCTTTGTTAGAAGCCCGAGTGGATCGTGTTTGCGGTCGGCGTTGAACTCTGGGCAACCGTGTGATAAGCATATCTTCGTGATGAGGGCAGGAAAAGGGAGGGAAAATGTCTTGGCTCTCTCCTTGGCCGTTGCGCACATCATATCCAGAAATATGTTGGGCAAACTGATATTGCCCAAATTATTAATCAGCGTGTAGATAAATGCGGCGTGCTTGTGACGCACCTCAGATCGGTTGCTCGTCACCATAAAGGAGTGGACATTGATGTAGTGAAGTAGCCTCGGTAGGTCCTCCATTGAAGCCGAACGAAAAGCCATTCTTTTCCATTCTTCACCCGGTGCAAGGCTCTCTATCAATGTCGTTAACCCCAAAACATCCCCATCGGTAAAACTGACAGCATTCTCGGGGTTCGGTACATTCATGAAGGCGGCCAAATCGGATAAGCGAAAAGGTACCCTCACCCATCGAACCATGGCCTCGTAAGTGATCGGCCCGTCACCTTTCACCAGTACTAGTGTCGCATAAAAGATTCTGACCAATTCTTCATTGATGCGCCCATTAATGGTGAGAAAAGGCTCCCATCCCTGGCGCCTCAAAATAACACGCGCCTCTCCCGGCAAATCCTCAAGCTTCCAGGCAAGATTGTAGGCCAACGGCCTCTGAGCAGTCTCAAAATAAGCCTGAAACCATTCCCGTTCCTTCTTGCAACGGAAACCCTCAAAACCCAGGGTGGGCACGCACACAGTGGAATCATATTTCTTCGATTGTGCCATTTCAACCTACAAAACAAGAATTAAACAATACAAAAAATTGTAAGCGCAATTAATGGTTAGTTTAGTGTACGAGTTGAAATGGGGTGCGAGTGCGCAAAACCGAGGTAACAAAGTGCAACATTGCGATAAAATATGTCGGAATACGACAACGAGTAAAAATCACCCAAGTGTGCGCCAAAAAATGCATTGAAAACTATTTTGGGAATTTTGGCGAACACTTGGCGTGCGCAATGTGCGTCAAGGGTGCGAAATGTGCCAATGAACCAACAAAAAGCCCCACTCATGAACAAAACAACAATGCAGCAATTTACATGTGTTCATGAGTGGATATATAACACTAATCACAGCAAAAATCAGTTGGAATAAGGGAAAAAACCATACACATTCAACATGTGTCAATAAAGGGTTTAAACATGTAAATTGTGACAAAAATCAACCCTAATCTACTAAAACATAAGTAAGTGGGAAGAATTATACCTTTAAAATGTAGAGAATGGAAGAAAAATGATGAAATGTGATGTAGGGAAAACTAGGGCACGAAATCGTATAGAGAGGAGAAGAGAGAAATAAGAAGAAAGGGGAAAATAAAGAGGCAGATTCGGTTTTACTGGTCGATCGATCGATCGACTCCCAAGGGTCGATCGATCGACCAAACAGGAAAACCTCACTGCATAGCTGTTTGGAAATGGGGGGGGGGGGGATTGAATTAGGGGCAATATGGGGGGCTTTAATGTAATATAAATATATATAGAGTATATATAAGTATATATATATAAAAATAGGAAATAAAAATATAAAAATAAAAATAAAAATAAAATTATATAGATATAGGCTAAAATATACACATACATAGGCCTACGCTAACCAAAAAAAATGTTTTTGTGATTTTCGTAAATTTTCTTAATAAAAGTGCGTGCCGGGGCGCGTAATCTCTGCAAATTCAAGTCCGTTGAACCTACAAAAGAGTTAGAACCAAGCATGCAAAAAGAAATAAAAAGAGATTAAGTAATTACACTATGCTAAAATCAAGAAAAACAAAAATAAAGAAGTTAGTATATACAACCTACGCTTAGAATGTGCACTTAACTATATACCAAAAGTCGAAATTTTTGAGGGTCCATCCAAAACACGATTTGACTTTGGAGGATCAACGGTGGACCCTCCCGAGCATGCATGCCTCCCGGAAAATAGGAATTCCGTTTGAACAACGAAAGGCATGTGGGCGGTGAAAGAAATGAACCATCGCCAATTTGAAATTCTAGGCGGACGATGGGGGATTTGGATAACAAGGGGGAAAAGTACACTTGAGGTCCAAGAAAAATCGATTCATCTCCCAAAGGTTTTTCAAAGGGAATGGGAGATGGTGCACACATCGGGATAACATCCATCGAAAACAAGTCCGGTAAAGAGTCCTCGTCGGCAAGAAGTGTAGAAATTTTAAAAGTTTCTACCGACTAATAGGAATCGACCGGTAATTCTAATGGTTCGATCACGGAAAACGAATATGGTGATGAAACAAATTCAATCTCAATCGACTCATCGTCGGAAGGAGATCGAATTTCGAGGGAGAAAGATTCACATTCGATGAGAAATTCTTTGAAAAATTGAGGTGAAACACAAGTTTCCACCTCCTCGTTGTTTTGTGCATAAGAATTCATCTCATCGCAAAGTGAACCAAGTCTCATTCCAGCATCATTTAAGCATTCCAGACCTTGGGAGTAAAGAAGTAAAGTTTCTTCCAAAGTAGGCTTCCTCGGCTCAAGAGCCTCGGACTCCTCATTTGTTTGAAACTCGTCTTCGAAAGTAATGAGATGAAGATCGTCATTGGATTCGAATAATGAATCCAACTCAAGCTCCCAATAACGATTTTCATTCCGATAAATGTTTTCAAGTCTTTCATTTTCAAGAAAATCTTCAAAATGGAAAACTTGAAAACTATCCCCAAAGTAAGAATCATTAGAATAACCGTAATAACTATAAAAGAAAGACATGGCTACCTCGTTGTTGAAAGATGGACAATCCAAGAAATAAAGTGAGCAACCGCGAATAGAAGTTTCTTAGCGCTCAAAGTATGAAAATCCTGCAAGAAAGGTTAAAAGAAAGAATACAAATAGAAGAGAAAAAAAAATACGACGAAATCAGAAAACAATTACTATCTAAAACAATAATTCCCCGGCAACGGCGCCATTTTCATGCGAGGGAAACCGAGTGTTCGTGTAGGGACACTATCATTGATTTCGGCTCCCACTCGACATGCAAAAGAATAAACCTAAGCAACAGCTACACTTGACAAGCAAGTAAAGCGGTAAGTCGGGTGTCGAGAATCCACAGGGAGTTATTAAATTTTAGATGTTAATTGTTTAATTACTTCAAGAATAAAAGTGTAAAAGGTGATGTGTGGTTATGGTGACAAAAGAAAAGAGAAGTTAACGCTAAATTAAAGGAAAGCGAGAATCGAGATCGCATTCTACCAAACGGATCGAAACAACTACTAACTAGAGTTAAGGCTCGAAAGCAATCTAATCGAGCATTTTCAATTAAGCATAAACGTCACGCAAGAAGGAATTTAACCCAAAGTTGCGAGATAAAACATTTAACTGAAAAATGATCACACGCGGATTAAATTCGGATTGTCGCTATAAACTCTAACGTTGCGTGACAAAGAAAGATAAACGCTTAGCAATCCAACTTTGATACGCGCGGTTTCAATTAAACGCGATTTTGCACTAAACCTAGTTTTCGGAGCTCGGGGCCCGAAAATGGCGGAAATGAAATCCCGACCCTATTTATCTAAGGGTGCATGGTGAGTTAAACTAAATTATGCTAATTAGACTAAGAAAGCAAGAATTAAAACATGTAAACTAGTTAGAAAGCATTGAAACTAAATTACAAGGCAAGAGAAGAAGAAGAAGAACAAACTAGATTAATGGAGAGGAAGTGAATAGTTCAATCTTACAAACCCATGGGTTGTCAATCCAAGAAGAAGAAGAAAGGAAATCTCCACACCAAACCCTAACTAAACTATCTAATTCAGAATATCTCTAAGTATATGTGGTCTCTAGCAACAAAAACCAACTTATATTGTAAGTTGTAATAAAAGAAAAGAAGAAAGAAATAAAGGAAAATATCTGCAGGGGAAAACAGGGGATCGATCAATCGAGCCCTTTGGTCGATCGATCGACCGTTGTAATCGTGGCAAAAATAAGAAGGGTCGATCGATCGACCCTTATGGTCGATCGATCGATCAAGCAGGCAGTATGCAGAATCCCCTATTTTGGCATACAATCCAGCGTCACTCAAATCGACGTAACTTTGTCGTTATGCATCGGAATCGCGCACCGTTCGCGGCCACGCGAATCTAGCGAGGAGGGCTACAACTTCCGTGTAGATGTCGGGCCACGTGCCCAAGCTGTTAAAAGACTAAAATGCCCTTGCGCATGCGGTTGTGTATGGAAATCGAGCGAAACGCATCCGAAGTTCACACTAAGCATCCAAATACCTACAAAAGCTCAATTAACCCCTGTAAAACATGTTAACATAGAAATCCGAGGGTTGTCTGGTTAACGAGCATAAATATAGGGAATAAGATACCCGAGGGCGCTAATAATGCGTAGGTTAACGGGTGAAATAATATTTCCGCCGTATCAGTTATCCTACCTACTGATCCTAATTATACTTATACATGATCCTAAGTTCAATACGCCAAATGGACACATGCACATTAGTAAAAATTCCATCATAGTTCTCACTATACTAGTTAATCCATCTTATAATGAGCTCTTTAACCGTTAAAAACCACCGTAGTGGTCTAATAATCCAATTAAAATATCTATAAGAAGACTTTAGAACCATTTTTTGTGAGAATGATTTATATTTATGCTTTTAAATATATTGTTCTATATATGTTGGACAACCATGATTTGTAAAAATTCCACTGAGTTAGGTTCGACTTGATCATAGGATGTCAGAATTGAATAGTTCACAACCTAAATAAGGATTTGACATCCTATTGGAACAGTTACAATACATTCCTAGTGGTTTATCTCAAAGTATGGAAAAATGTCTGATTGTTCGAGAAGTTGTGTGATAATTTGAAAGAGGATTGTGATCGGTATATCCAGGAATGGCAAAGGGTGCATATATTCTTATTCCTGAGAATTATGACAATTGTAATGCTTGTGAAAATGTTGTTTTGATAGCTATAGGTGCGATATGATTTTATATATGGTCAACACAACCCCTCATATTAGGTAATAATTGTGTGAATAGGTCTGAGATCATAGCTTGGAGGAATCTATATCCTAGGGATACCTTGGATTGCGATACCCCTTGATAAACTTATAAGATTTATTTCCACTATTTAAACCTGATCAGTGGATTACTTTGTAATATGGTGGAATAGAATAATAAATTAAGTATGAGAATCAAACAATTGATTAAAAGTTAGTTAAAGTCAATTAGAGAAAAATTATTTTGGCTAAGTGGGTATCGAAAGCTTAATGCAGAGAATCACATTATGCACCATAATCACCTTTGCAAACAAAACTTCATTATATCCGAGGGATTTTTTAGATAATCAAATTAGAGTGCAGTTATAATTATTTAGTGCAATTAATTATGATTAAATAAAGAAGGAAAATAAATTATAAGGTTTATGATTTGGGATTTTTGAGTATTTATTTGTAAGACAATTTAATTATTTGTCTTGGGTCCTTATTATAGTCCCCATATCCAAGGAGTTAGGCCCATATTCTCAAGAAATTCAGTTTGGCCCAATTTCACCACTTAAACTACTATATATTAGTTTAAGTTGGGGGTTTAATCTGCATTATTCATTAATAGTGTTTGAGAAAGGGAAGAGAAAACACTATTCACAATTTTGTGAAGAGGCCCAGATAGAGAGCAATACAACTCACTCAAAAATAAGAGTTTACTTCTTAAAAGGTGCAAACACACCTACTAGCTTTTGGAGGATCATATACAAGAAGATTTGAGCATTTCAGAGCATTCTAGAAGCTTTTGAAGATCCAAAAGAAGACAACACCTCATCTTCATCAAAAACCTTTCTCCATATCCGATTGCAATCGAATCCACAAAGGTATTGCACTCTGAATCCTAGGTTTTCTTTTCCAACCTAGTTTATGGGTGTTGTTCTTCTTATTGCATAATTATTCCAAGATTCTAGGGCAGAAATATTTCTTTCGCTTATGTCGATCCTCAACAACATACAAACCCATTATATGCAAATATATATATATATATATATATTAAATGAGTGTTTACAACATTCCAAATCCAATGGGGAGACTGTCGCAGACATGAGAGAGAGAGAGAGAGAGAGAGAGAGAGAGAGATCCCAAACGCCCATTAATTCTGAAAGTGAAAGAAGGAAGATGTCTTTTTGTTCAGATTCGAAGGTGAGGAGAGAGGATGAAAGGTTGTGACGGGTGAATAAAGAGGATAGTAGGAAATCGGAGGTGAGTCATGTAATGGAGAGAGACGAACTTGAAGAGAATTGGCTATGGGAGGGAACTTCCAAACTAAAACAAAAACAGTAAGAGAATATAAAAAATGGTCATAGTTTAATGGATTTTCCTTACGATTTTTATGCATCTAATAGTTTAAATATAAATATACATATATGTATATGTATAAAAATTTATTTCCCTGTTGAGACCCAACACATAGTCCAAACCCAAAAATACTTGGGGATTAAAATTAATCCAATTATCCAACTCTGACCCTGACCCCGAAAATTAATCCACGCCCTTACCACATTACGATCATATCCCCATGGGTACTCGAACCCGAGGGGAAAAATTCCATCCCTAATGTAAATCTAACATAACTAAAGTCTAACATGTGTATAAATCATAACAAGCATATATAATTCCATAATTGACAGGTCCCTCTTACTTATAAACCCTAAATATCTAAATCATTATTTAAATCCTTTGAATTCTAATCAGTTAAAACTAAAATAACAACATACATAATGAGTCTAACATAGTATCATTCCATACACATAGAAATTAATTAATAACATTTAAGACTTTCCGTAAATCCCAATTTAACATACAACCTTAGTTTATACAATCCATAGACTATTATCATAAGTCAAGACACATTTCCCGGGTCCATGTGAATTCGTAATTTATTCATAGATTGTAGCATATATTAGTTCTCGAAACCAATGTTCTATCAATTTTACTGCAATTAAAAATCCTAATTACCAATTTCAGATTTTTAATTAACTTCCATTTGTTGAATACATATAAATAAAAGACATGTAAATAAACATGCAAAAATCTAATATAAGGGCTAAATATATGATATCTTGTCTTTGCGATTGCGGTTAGAGGTGTTCCACAACATTTCCCTCCATGTGCATCGCATCAGTTACATGCCTTACACGATGATCTTTCAAAGATAGCAAGTCAAAAAATATTGATTGTCTGGACCATCCCTTCATTTTAATAAGGTCATTTGGATCCTCCATAGCATTACGCTTCAGGTTTACAAACTTAGGGTGTTTTTTTACGTACATATTCTCTGCGTTCGCAGCCTTAACCTTCTCCTCGATCATATTGACCAGAATTCTGAGCAATTTTCATCTTACGCTCTTGACCGACAGAAAATAAGTTAGACTTGTCATTCTTAAAGGGTGGTTGGTCGATAAAAATCTACGATGATCCTTATAACTCATCTTACCATTATGATGTAATCAAGTGGATTTAGTTTCGTCCGCACATATGGGACATCCATTATAACCATAACCATTGGAATCGAAAAAGGTCCTATAAGAAGGAAGGTCGTGGATCACCCACATAACCATTGCTTTTAAGTGTGAACTCTTCACCCTTGTAAGAGTCAAAAGCCCTCAAGCATTTATCCCACAACTCTTCAAGTTCTTCGATTAATGGGGCTAAGAAAATATCAATATCATCGCGAGCAGCCTTTGGACCGGGTATCAATAACGACAATACTGTGAAATTATTTCTCATACACAATATTATTAGGAGACTTAAATGTTCCATGAGAACTAGACAATGACTTTGATTAGTTCTTAAATTACAAAAAGGGTTAAACCCATTGGTTGATCTTCATCGTAATCTTTATAACGGTTTAGCCATATCAACTTTTAACCTTATGTATTGCTGATCTTCCAGTTTCTCATCATCAACTTGTTCATTGCCTTGACTATGATGCACATTATTTGTATCCATAGATTAATGGTTTTGATGATGGCAGACATCGTAAGCATCATCAATTTGGACAATCAAAGAACGATGTGTTGGTGAATCATGTACCACTTCCACTCAGTGGGGTTTTGTTACGCATTCAGGTACCAGTAATTCTTTTAGAATATAAGGTACATTCTTTACATTTTGGTACGTCCAACTTGACGTCTTTTAAATACTTAAATTTTTCGTTCATATAATGATTCACAGATACGGAATCTTACCACTTTTAAGATTTTTATATGCATATTTAACAAATTCTTGAACACCCTTTACATGATTATAAGATATTCGGTTATTCTCCTCCATCCACTCTTTATATTGTGGGATATTCATTAAATAATTTTTAAAATTTAATTCACTTATATTAATAGGTTGAAACAAAGGTCATGTTGCATATAAGAACACATAATTCATAATTCATTCAAACCATTCAACGTAACTTAAACTCAAATTAAATAACTTAAACTCAAATTAAATAGCTTAAACTTAAGTTCATCTTTCATACACTAAAATTCTCAATAAATGATCCACAAGCTTAAAATAACTTCAATAAACAAAATATTACAATTTTTCCTCAAATAAAACACTGTACATCGCCTAATCTTGACCAAAAAATAAACAGGCTAAGTGATAAAACAATTCTGATTTTTAATAAGGGCCCTTTTCTTCTATCAACGAGCACAGTCTCTTTTTCAAAATCGCTGTATATGTTATCAACCAGTATCTAAGCCTTACCCGTCTGCAAAGGGATATTATGAACATGAGTTCCAACATTCAAGGAAATAAGTGTGCACATTACAATAATCGTTGTTTGGTCAAGTCCCTTATATAGTACTGCTCGCCATTGTCCCTCTAAGTGGATGAAGATGATCCATAAATTGTGGTAGGAGGCCTTTGGGAATAAAATGTGGAAGGAGGAAGGACTAGGGAGGGGAATGTTGAAAGAGGCGGCATGGGGGAGGTAAACCTTGAGAGGGAGGATAGAAGAAACCTTGAGAAGGAGGGTAGGGGTAAACATAAGAAGGAGGGTAGGGGTAACCCTGACACAAGTCGCTCGATTTCATCCTCCAACACTCCTAGGTTACACTTCATCTCTTGCACACCCCCACTTTTCTTGGACTAACTTGACTATTGGCTTGAGATGCAATTTTTTACCAAAGAGATATCATCCACGAGAGGTGTAGTGTGTTTTAATTTGGTTTTTGGTATATGTTTTCCGACACCTCTCTTCCCCCATCTTTTGTCATTTCCAAAGGTCAGGGTCAAGTATCATCTCCAATAAATCATAAGGGCTCGAAGCAGACTAACTTCTAATGGCATAAATCTATTCCCGTAGCATGAAATTATATTTAATCATATGATTTTAACATTATTTTATATAATGTGTATACATATATAAATAAATAATTGGTCATACTCACTAGAGAAGGAGATAAGTGTGGTGGGAATTTATTATCTTTGTCTCGTTGGTCATGAATGTACAAGTTGCCCCGATTTGTTTTTTACCAGCACAAAGACTGTTATTTGTCTTTTCTGACCATTAAATCCTCAAATCTTCATATAATTTAGACCCTAACTCCTGGACATCAACTTGTTTTATTTTGTTTTGTTAATTTTTCTCCCTCTGAACCATCTTTTTTGCATCACCTCATTTTCCAAAAAGTTATTCTATTGATCGAATGACATTTTAACATTTGGAGGGACTCTGTCTTTCATAGTCAAAATGTCCGAGATTGATGCTCCCTTCGAGAAATGTCTCTCCTTAAGGTTCCTCTGACATGTTCTCATTTGTTCAGAAACTTGGGAAATAACCTTTTTCTTTGAATGGTTTGGGAATGAAAAATTGTTATAAAGTTGTTCAAAAATGTCATCCTTAATGGCTTAATCAATTGCATTCCAGTTATCTGTTGCCCTGACTCCCACCTTCATTTTCCTAAGTGACAAACACTAGGATTTAAATATTTGGATATTATTTTTGTTGCCAATATTTTTGAGAAAGGAGAACCTAGTGGGCTTCTTCTCATTTGCTCGGTAGGTATCGGTTGCAGGGGTTGTGGGTGTTGGATTAACAGGAATTTTTTTATGACTGGTAGATGGAGTGGTAGAGTGAACTGTTGGAGGACAAGAGTATTATTCACCCAGTGGTAATGAGCATCCAAGTTGGGGTGCAGGAGAAGAGAATCCATGAGGTGTCTCGTCATCATTTGGTATGCTATCTCCATTATCGTTCGACATAATCTACAATAAGAAAATAAGCGACGAATTTATTGTACAAACATGATTACGACTAACTAATCATGTTTACGACTATATATATATATATATATAGATTATGTCGAACGATAATGTAGATACGATACCTATCAGACACATTGTAGATTATGTCGAACGATAATGGAGATAGCATACCAAATGATGACGAGACACCTCATGGATTCTCTTCTCCTAATAAGACGTTAAAGTATGTTCAATGTGTCTGATATCTATCCATTCGATATTACTTTTTAAATATCTATGGATTGTTGCACTTGCCCAACTAACAGGAAGCATACCTATGATTGATGTATAGATGTACGTAGCATGAACTTGGAATCCTTTCTTCTTCAACTTATTGGCAAGATTCAATTTAACATGCATATGTCATGAGTCATTATAGTCTTATTCGATGCTCTCTTTTTGTAATCGTATCTACAATGGGTGAATATTTTTTTGACTTCTCTAATAATGTAAGTAACGCCAGGGCTACGTTGGGATTATGTAGGAAAAATATATTTTCTGCTGCCTCATCCCATCTTTCTGGAAAGAAAACATAATATGATTGAACGGGTAATCTCGTGAGAGATGAACTCCACGATTTGCAAGGTAGTTAACTTGTTCAATTTTCTTATGCCCATACTTGTCAATTGGATTAACCTCTTTATGGAATGCACTAATAAAATATTTATAAGAGAGGTCGAACTGCAACCTCTCACTAGACCAAAACTGGCGAAATGTCAAGGTAATAAACCTTGACAAGTTGTACTTGTCACGGTAAAAAACCAGGACATGTTTAGGGGTGACAACTTTTTTATCACTAACTTATCACGGTCAAAGTCCGTGACATGTTTTTCCTTATCACGGTCGTGTCACTAACTTTGACCGTGACAAGTTCAGGACAAAGGATTTCTTGTCAGGGACTTTGACCGTGACAGGATTGTAACAAAGCATTTCCTCACAACCCTACACGTGTACAATTACAATATTTGGTGTGTTGGTTACCTTATTTTGGGTTTAGAAGATTGTGGGACTTTGGGTTTCTTAGATAATACTTCTTTGGTCCTCTTGTTTGAATTTTATTTTTAAGCATTTTTCCTATATATTTTTGGTTTTAATATATTAAATTTACCAACAAAAACTGTTTCAAGTTAGACAATGCTGAAGTAGTTTGTTTGATGTTTTCATTTCCATGTTTAGTATATACGAGTTCTTCAAGTATAGGTTTATTTTTATTTTTCTTTATGAAAGCGCTCGAGCATATATATATATATTCCAATGGTATACATAATGGTCACACATCATTCTCCATGGTTGATGTTGATTTTAGGGCTATATGTCGATTATATGGTGATACAATAATACAGTGGGAAACAATCATATACGCCCCAAAAGTATATACTTTTTAAATGAATAATGTTACACACACAAGAGTTAGAATCGTATTTATTGTATCATGCCGGTAAAATCTAATTTATTGTAAATTTGAATCATCAAATAATGCATGTTTCCGACGTTACCGTCAATTACCATATAAAATCTATAGTGTTGATTTTAATTGATGTTTTAAAATTTATATTGTCTGCCACATTTTATTTATATTTCCATAGTAAGTATGTTTCATTTTTTTCTTATTTATATTCCCATAGTAAGTATGTTTCATTTATGTCTTATTTATTATTCCATGTCTAAATATGTGCCTAGGGCCAACCCACATCATATGTCACTATTCGGCAGAATCACAACCATAAATGTTAGAAAGGCCTAGGGCCAACCAACTCAATTGCCACCTAAATGTTCAGATTCACCAGTTAGCAACAATTCAAGAGACCCAAACAACAATATGATCACTATTTGGTAAAATCACAACCAAACAATAAGAAAATTACATTATATATATATATATATATATATATATATATATATATATATATATATATATATATATAAATTTCACCAAATAAAAATTACCAAACAAGTAATTCAGACCTTAATCCATAACCATGATCCATCAAACAATTTTATAATATATTAAAAGAAAAAAAAAAAAAAAAGAACTTACAGTGTCCTGAGATCCTGAGACTCAGGAGAAAAACCTGTTGTGCTAAGATGATTCCATCGAAATCAAGGTAATTCCACTGAAATCAGAATATAAGCCAAATCAAAAAAATAATTCACCAAATCAAAACAAAGCTAAGTTGAATCCAACTAATCCACAAAACAAAAGACAATATAATTTTAAATTTCATAAAAACTTGTTAATTAACAAATTTCAGCAATAACAAATTTCAATGAGGGGTTTATGAATCATGTGAGGTAATGAGGGCTTCCACACAAATTTGAGCAACAACAAATTACAGCAACAAATTTCGAAAAACAATCCAAAAAAAATTACCTATAAAAATATCATACAAATTTGGCTATAGGTGGGTTTGGGGTATTGGGTATTAGGGGGGCTATGGGGTTTTGGGTATTGGGGGTGTATTGGGTACTGGGGGGGGGGGTTATGGATTTGGATTTTTAGAGAGAGAGGGGGAGAGATGTTATACGAGGCATAGAGAAAGAGAGTGTTAGCTGAGAAGAGAAAGAGAAAGATTGGTGAAAGAAAGAACCGGTTGAGAAGAAGTTATGGTATAACTTATGTATGTTGTCACTAGGGGTGCACATGGTTCAGTTTGGATCGGTTTTGGTACTAATCCGAGAACCGAACCGACCTGGGTCGGTTCCAAATTTTTGGAACCGGAACCGAACCGACATTTATACAAAATCGAACCAATCCGAACCAGCGGTTCCAGGATCGGATCGGATCGATTTTTGGTTCCAAAATCATATTTCATAACTATTTTTTTTAAGATTAATGCGTTTCATAACTAATTTTTTTAAGGTCAAAATTAATTTTGACCTCAATAACTTAAGTTAGAAACTCAAATAATCACAAAAATATAAATTACAAGTGTTAAATATATTAAAATATATATATATATATATGTAATTATAAATCGGTTCGGTCCCGGATTGGTTCGAATCGGATTGGGTTTTTTTTACCTTGGAACCAAGAACCGAACCGATGTATCGTTTTTTTTTTCTTCAAACCGGAACCGAACCATTGAGCAAAAAACCCGATCCAAACCGAACCAATGTAGTCGGTTTGGTTCGGTTTATCGGATTTCCGGTTTCGTTGTGCACCCCTAGTTGTCACGGTCGTTGACCATGATAATGTACCTGTCACGGTCTTTAACCATGACACGACCGTGATAAGTTGTGATAACATTTTCCCAGTGAAAAGTGAGAAAAACCCTTTGTTGGTGTAGTGTCTCGTAATCTTATTGCTAGTGATTATCGTCGTGCCTCATTCTTCATGAGAAAAATTTACGAAGATGTGAATATGAGTCCTACAAGTAATGGATCTAATTAATCATTAACTAGTTATAGTTTTTCAATAGATCTAATTTAAATTTATCTTATTTTATTTCATTCCATTTTTGTATGCCTCCTATTGCCTATTTGCGTTCACCCTACCTATACCAGCAAGTCCAAATTAAGTTTATATTATTTAAATTTATCCTAAAATTAATATATGTCCACAAAATGTGTAACCCCTTCAACCAATTTGCATTCACCTAAATGACAACCACTTAAGGAGAGGGGGCACACGACCTCGACAGTCAACCAAACAGTGTTATCTAGATTATTCACCCACACAAATTTCTATATGTCTACCAAATTTGCTCATTATGACAGTCAACCAAAGGTATGTACAAATTGAATTATACACATTATACACGTATACGTAGTTATAACAGTCAAATAAAAAGTTATAAGACTATGTTACGAAAAAGAAAGATAAGTAAAGTTATCGGAATAAAGGAAACACCTATAATTAGTTGAACTTAAGTTATTGTTCTCCACTTGCATGTGCACATGAAACGAGGAGAAAACATACGTAAGTATATATGTATGCGTGCGTATGTGTTATACATGTGCTTGTGTTTGTGTTTGTATGTGTTGTACATGTGCGTGTCTTCATATATGTTATACAGGTGTAATTATATATAAGTCCAGGGGCACATCAAATCGTCTATTTACTCATTATAATCAATCAATTACGTATGTGTCTCTTTCTCAAACACCTTCTACTCAGTCATTTTATCACATACACTAGTTCACACACACACACACATAATAATTCACATGCGTGTGTGCGCGCACACACACATGCACACATATATAATAATTCACAAAATACAAATTATATGGGTTTTTTGGCATAAAAATAGATGGAAACAAAAATGGTGTGATTGAAAAATTCAATTCCAAAATTGAAGTTAGAGTTCACAAACACACCCAAAAGGTCACATAACCATAATATAAAAGGTCTCAAACCCTAAATCCTAAATCAATCAAGTCCAATCACCCACACTGTTTTGATTATTGACAAAAAAAATACCACTGAGATACTTTAAATGACTAATTTTAGCAAACTACTAAATGATTATTTTAAAGGTGATGTCACAATTTTACTAAACAAACAATAAATTTATCTTAGGTAAGAATGAATGGGCAGTGTAGGCAAGAATGAGGTTAGATTTAATTTTACTAAACTTACTATAATTTTTTGTTATTTAAGTGTTTTTTCTCTTAAATAGAAATTTATTTGTGCATCATGTTTGGGTATTTTTTTTTAAGTTTGTGTTTCATGATCATACGTAATTAGAAAATATAACTTAATGGTCCTAGTCCTGGGGGTGTTTATATGTACTGACGTTTGGTCCCAGTCCTAGACCGTAACTCTATGCCGTGAACATTTAATATTTTACACATCACCAACAAAAATGACTAAAACAAAGTTTACTCGAGACCTCAAACAAAAATTGACTTATTAAGTAAAAAATTGTGTAAGATTTATCCAATTGACGAAAACCATACATACACATACACATACACATACACATACACATACACATACACATACACATACACATACACATTTTAGTCACTCACACACACATTTTAATTTCATGTGTACACATACACATACACATACACATACACATACACATACACATACAAACAAATATACAGATATACAACAATTAAACAGTTCAACCAAACACAAACATACACACACGTACGAATTCGTGATGAACCTGGTCACATCATTACTAGGGTGGTGACATTTAAAAAAATAAATGTTCATGTCCTGGGGTCATGGCCTAGGACCATGGCCAACTCCTATGAAAACTTCAAAATAGTTACTGCCCATGATCGTGACCCATCTCAATTGATACCCTATCCCTTGTCATGTGTGTGGTCACGGTCTGGGGTTGTGACCTACTTTGGTAGGATTTTTTGCACCCGTTTGGTCATGGGTGTGGTCATGGACCAAGTCCGTGACCTTAGTGGTCACGGTTTATGTCCACAATCACAATCATTTAATGTCACCCTTTCACATAGTCACAACTTTTATCACGTGCTTTTGGCTCTAGTTACGTCCATGGGTTGTGAACCACTTTCCATGGCCATTCTCTATTTATGGTGTAGTGTTTCCAATATTTTAGACCATCTACTATTTCACCTTCACAAAATAGGAAAGAGAAGAAGGAATTTCCCAAAATATCATACATGTAATCAAACACTTCAGTTTAGTAGACTTATGGCATTCCATTTGAGGAATACGTAACTCAACTTATTTCTCTAAAGTGTAACTCTAGCATGTATAATTTTTTTATTTTTATTTTTGTGTGAGAGAGGAATTAAAGGGAAATTAATTTTAGGTAAAAAAGAAAAAGAACACGTCAAGTGGAAAAATCACTTGTCTGATGGTGTTCCCCACAGAATTACATCCAAGGCCTTTTTTAGTTTTTTATGGGGCCTTTAGTTATCTACTTTATAAGAACTGCTTAAGATGATGTATATTAGATTTGATACCAAATCTTATTGTGACCTTAAATTCACACTCCTTCCTATATGTATAGAAACCATGTGTAGTTTGTAACTATAAAAGAGTAATCTTTAAACAACTACAAAAGAGTAATGTAAAATTTATGTTATTCTTGTATGTATAGGCATCATGACGTCTAGTTGCCTACCATTGACAACTAGTTTGATTCAAAAGCTAATAGACCCAGACTGTTGAAAATGCACCAATTTTGAAAATCCATGTAAATTAGCAGTTGGCATTCAAACTAGCAAAAGTTAGCGTGGACAAACATTTTGAGAAGAATATTTAGAAATTACTTGGAAAAATATGCAAAATTCCATCAATATAACACATTGTATCAATATACCATTTTGAAAATCAATATTGTTGTTTACGCAAACTTAAGATTAGAACCAAATATAACACTTTGTATCAATTATGGGCAATTGACAGAAGCATAAAAGAATTAGCTTTTGGAATCAAGAACATATCTATATGGAATTGTGAATAAAGAAAATGTTGCAATTCCTAATTCACAATTAAAAGTTCTTTCATATTTCAAGAATATAACTTTTTAGACTAACGATGGGTGTAATGTATGACTAGAAATACCAACCTAAGGTATGTTCTAAAAAGCGCAACGATCTCCTCACACAGAGTGAATCCAATATTTATTCGTCATAGTGTTTACATTATTTTTTTGGTGGTTCCCCTGGCTTGCATATAAACCAAAAACTCAAAAATTGGCAAAGGTCCACACAGTCTATAAAAGGTTAGGAGTCCATAACTTACAAATAAAGAGACAAATAAGAACATATGGAGTGTTCATTAAGAACTAAAGTCAAACAAGGATTGTGAAGATGCAATTTTGGGCAGTCATAAGCAACGAAAAAAAATGAAAGAATGCCATAGTTACTCAAAGTCTCCAATGTAATTTCATTTTCTAAAACAATTAATGGGGCTTTAGGTTCTATTCAAACCCAATTGACTCAACCTCAATTGTTCATTGAGCAAGAGTCTAGTTTAGGTATTTGTTTGACCACTGAATAACGTTAAGCGACTTCTATAGTAATGTATTATTTATCTATCATTTTTATGTCTACACAAACATATGTATGGAGACTACTGACCCCATTCTTATTCTTGGAGTGGATAAGAATGAATGCGATGATTTTGTTTGTTTTAGGAGCATATGGTATCATTATAAGATATATAAATGGATAATATTTCAAGACCCTGAACAACAATTTAGTAAGTAGCATGCAATGTCTCTTGATGCTAAAATTATATCCAACTTATAGCTCGTTTGCTAGAAAGGATGGTGTGGCTATCCCAAGATTAAAACGGGGAAAAAGACGATTTGGGTTCACCCCAAAGGAAAATTTCACAAGATCATGGAGAATGGGGTCAAGGAAGAGAACTTATCTTTTCACCACTCGCACGGTATTCACGGGATCCCATGGACATAAATCTACTGTCGTCGAGGGGTAAGAATATAAAGGATGGAGTCGCCAACCTATTTTTCTTAAAAATAGGCAAAAGATATATTCGTTCTCGAAAGAACGACATCATAAGATAAAATAATGCATATGGAACCAAGACGATCATAGGTCTGGTGACTAAGTTATGGAATGAGAAGATGTTTGGAACCTATTCCTCCCTTTTGGTCTCTTATGTGCTACAAAAATATTCTCCTTTATAACCTAAATGGGGTTTAAAGGGATTAGTGTGATAGAGTGCATATGAATACATATATGTATGTACATAAGGAGTGGTATCATCTTATTCGCATCATGGGGAGGATGGGAAAGAATCAATAGAAGGAGTGTGCACAAATTACATAAAAATATGGATAAAGATATGAGCGATGTGCTAGATTAGACTCATTATGAACAAGTATGCACATATGTGGATGGCATCATTGATCTACATAAATCTGGTCTGGTCATAGACTAGACTCGGCTCAGCTCAATAACCCTTGCTCAGTATCCCTCAGATTCATGTGACCATGGGCCGATAGAACAGAGGCACACTTCAAGTGGTCTTGACCTGAGAGACCTCATCCACATAGAATTCACAATCACACTGTAGGGTTCTCTCTCTAGTCTAAACTGCCTCCCATGTCTCAACCCTGCCATGTGTTATCCTCGTACCACATCGACAGGCTGAGACTACCTTCGCCATCCCGAGACTATCTTTATAGCCTCATAGTCGTCTACTTGGAAGACTATCCCTCAGTCTCGTCTCGGCCAGGACTATCGGGGTTGACCTCAATACCTCATGTGGAACACACGAATAGTGCATCATCAGGTGACGTGGACTATCCGTTACAACCGATCTTCAGCCCACGTGAGGAAATATTTCATCATGATGTGAATGTGTAGGGGACAAATGGAATTCTCCTAATGAATCGCTCACCTCATGCACACCAGGTGCATGATTGGAGGATACACTGCACATCCCCAAGCCTATATATATCAGCTTCATCTTCTTCATTAAGGATCGAATTATTATTTAGCTAACTAAAACTCTGCCCATTTGTAAACTGAGAGAGAGAAAGCTTAAGTGAGTGTAATTCAAGGCTTTTAGGGCCTTTTAATAATAAAACACTCATACCCTCTTGCACAGTAGAGTAGACTCTGGCTGAACCACTTATATTTCTATGTTCTCTATCTCTCTCATATCCTTCTGAGCATCTTTTCATTGATGTGATTATATCTCCATTAATGACTTAGCTAAAGTTTGAGCTGCTAACATATTCGAGTGGTGACTTTCTACGTTATCATTTTGGCACCATTTGTGGGAATAGATTTTATTCTTTCGCTCCATTTTTCAGCTTCGACTCTTACTTTTGCCTATAGTAGTGGTCCAAATTTTCCATTGTTAGACCAGCACCACCATTAAAATAGCTTAGGTGGGTGTTCGTTAATCTTCCTGTGCACTTACAACTCATATAGTTTTTTGCTACTTCTTCTCAATGGAGATATGGAATCTGACTTGCCTCCAAGATTTGGCCCAATCTTTAGTCAACCACCACCTCAATCAGAAATGGATAATATAGCGAAAGTGCCGTAATCCTTGGTGGCTAGCCAATAGAAGATGTAGGAGAAATTCACGGCGTTCAGCCAAAGCATTTTGGGAAGAGCTACAAGTGATCCAACAATGGAGATCATTACTCTGGATACCAGGGAGATGGTGGATCTGGTGTTAAGAGGACCACCTATGGCCCTATAAAAGGAAGTTTAGTGCCATCAATGGCGGAGAGATATTGTTGATCCTAGGTGACTCAGCTTGGGAAAATAAGTCTAGTACTATCCAGACGACCAAATCTATGACGAAGAGGAGTCTTGGAAGCCGTATAAGATTTCTAATGACATATTTGCTTAGGACCAACCTACCTACTAATAGATGACCAAGAACCTCAACTTTTTACAGACTCATCAGGGGGTCGTCCTTCGACCGTCTTGGCAAAAGAGGATATTAGTGTGATCATCTCTCCAACTCTCACAGCAATGTTGTATCCAGAGGAAATAGTATACACTATGATGATCGGCCCAAGTAAATTCGAGACAGTGAGGAACAAAGATAAGTTAACGGTCGATAGAGGGTTGTGGTGCAAGATCCAACACTAGTTGAAGTTGTGCCGAAAGGAGGTGATGATAATGTTGTTATCGAAGATAATCCTTGGAATAACTCCTTTTAGAGACTACAAGTCAGCACTATGTTTAAGGGTCGAGACCTCAACCGTTGAGGCTACATGAAGGGGTCTCCTTTCATTGTGAGGATTATTCGTTATCCTACTCTAATAAAGTTTAATCCTACTATTATGATCTCAAAGTATGATGGGAGTTCAAAACGAGTACATCACGCAAATATGTACTAATTAGCGACATATATCTACTCCACTCCTGATTAGATAAGGTGCAAGGAATTTTTTAGTACTCTTACAAGTTGTGCTCATATGTGGTATACAACCTTGCCTAAAAACTCCATTCAAAATTTTAAGTAGTTAGCCGAGAAGTTTATACATTATTTCTGCATCGGCATAAAGCTGCAGAAGAACGTAACTAACTTATTGAATGTGAAGCAAGGAAAGAATGAGACTCGGAGGGATTACATTTCTCGATTCAATAAGGAAAATTGGAGGTGGAAGGCTATGAGGAGAGCATCGCTTTAACATCCCTTATTTGTGGGTTATAACCGAGAAAACTCCTTTGAAAACTCATTGAAGATCCTCCAAAGATCGTGAATAAAATCTTGGCCTCGGTCGGGAGGATCATGAATGAAAAGGAGGTCATAGTGGACAACAGTGGAGGCACAAAGGACTTCGATGGAAATAAGTCCAATCAGTCAAAAGATATGGAGGAAAGAAGAGGTTAGTTAAAGATAAATTTTCCAAGTACATTCCTCTGACGGTGATCCCTAACATGATTCTCAATGATGACAAGGAAGACATAGCACTTCGAAGGCCAGAAAAGATTAAGTCCCCTACTCATAAGAGAGATAAGAGAAAATGGTGCAAGTTCCACCAGGATTATGGGCATACAAAAGGACAAATGCTTTGCCTTGAAGCACGTGATAGAGAAATTACTGAAACAGAGTACACTCTGAAAACATATAGATAAGAGTGGTCATAAAGATGATTCCCAAAAAAAGCACAATAGGATAAAAGATGATAAGCCAAGACGAGAGGCCCTATCTAATAAGAAGGATGATGAGTCTGATAGTAAGGTATATGACCCCGACCTCCCAGCAAAGATCCTTGATGAAAATGGTCATATTCATATGATCTCCTTTGATGTAAAGATGATCTGTGACAGCTTGGCGGGTGGAAGTATAGAGTCGGTCGATCGAAAAGCACATGTGGTTGAGGACAAAATAGCACCGCAATGGATGGATGTTAATTCATTCCAGACCGAGCCAAAACCACTGAAGCTAAAGAAAGGGGATATGGACTCTCTTATTAACACCTTTCCAGACTTGATTTTAAGGGAATCCATGATAACCCTTTAGTCATCAGTATGAGAGTACATGGGTATGATGTATCACAAATCCTATTTGATAGTGGGAGTTCAGCCGATGTGATGTTCTGGAATTATTTAAAAGAATTAAAGTTGAGCAAGAAAAGGCTAGTCCTTTATCACTAACCATTTATCAGCTTTAGCGGAGATAAAGTTCACCCTTAGGGTAATTTGAGATGGATGTTTTCATGTGCACCTGCCTAATGCGCCTCACCAATAAAATTAGCTTTTTTATCATGGACGAACACGTCTTCTTAGCTTAAAATATAATTTTGTAAAGGGAAACCCTCAAGGAGTTTAAGGACGTGACTTTTATGGTTCACCAGATGATTAATTTCTTGACTCTCTATGGAGTAGGGGAAGTACAAGGTGACTAAGTGGAGGCTTACGAATGCTACTTTGCCTCGACCAAGGAGAAGGAGGCCCATAAGAGAGCCACAACCTCGTATAACATTAATACTCTCGACCCGCGAGACAAGAAAAATCAAAAAATTAGTGAATCGGTCGAAGAGGTAGAATCCATCGTGCTCAACAAGGACGACTTAAAAAAACATTCAGGTCAGTTCATCCCTAAAACATGAAATCAAGGAAAAGTTACGGAAGTTGTGAAGGGGGAAGATGGAGTATTTTTACCTAGAGTCATGAAGATATGAGGGTTTAGACCCTGGCATTATCCGTCATCGACTGAATATTAATGATAAAGTGAAATCTATCAAGCAAAGAAGAAGAATTTATACGAGGGATCGATATAAGATAATTTAAGATGAAGTCAAGAAGATCCAAAGAATCGATTTCATTCGAGAAGTTCAATATCCAGACTGGTTTTCCAACATTGTTATAGTGCCGAAGGCTAATTGTTAATAGAGGATGTGTGTTGACTTCACTGACCTAAATAAATCTTGTCCCAAAGGTAACTTCCCCCTGTCCCAAATTGATGAGATGGTTGATCTTATGACAGGACATGAATTGATAAGTTTCATGGATGCGTATTTGGGTTATAATTAGATTTTTATGCATGAGGCCGATGCCGAGAAAACCCACTTTATCATGGATAAAGGAACATTATGCTATAAGGAAATGTCATTCAGCCTAAAGAACGCAGGGCAAGCTATGAAAGGTCGGTAAACAAGATGTTTGAAGACCAAATTAGAAGAAAATGGAAGTCTACGAGGATGACATATTAACCAAGAGTCTTAAGCTCAAGGATCATGTGGCCTATCTTAAGCGCACTTTGACATAATGGATAATTTTGAAATGAAGTTGAACCATGGTAAATGCATTTTTGGTGTTGTAGCTGGAAAGTTTCTAGGCTTCATTGTGAATCAAAGGGGATAGAGGCGAACCCCAGAAAGATCAAAGCGTTAATTGATATGAAGATGATAAAGAGCATCAAAGACGTTCATAGACTAACGGGACAAGTCGTAGCGCTCAACTGTTTTGTCATTCGAGCAACGAATAAGTGTCTGCTATTTTTCAAAATTTTGAGGAAAGCCTTCATTTGGGATGAAGAGTGCGTGAAATATTTTCAAGAGCTAAAAACCTATCTGGGGTCGCCCATGATGCTATCTTGGCCCATTCAAGGGGATAAGTTATTTTTGTACTTAGCTGTGTCATAATTTGTTATCAGAGCGACCATTATCCGCAAAAATGAGGATGTTCAAAAGTCAGTGTATTTTAATAGTTAGGATATACAAGGGGCCGAGCTCAAGTATCTAAGAATCGAAAAAAGTCTTACGCACTGATAATGATTCAAGAAAGATTTTCAATCCCATACAATGGTGGTGCTTACTGACAATCCTTTGAGCCAGGTCATTCATAAACCTAAACAATCGGGTAGGCTAATGGCCTGGTTAATTAAGTTAGGTGAATTTGACATCATTAACCAGCGAAGGAATGCAATAAAAGGGAAACCTTTGGTAGACTTTGTAGTCAAGTTTGTATGGGCTGATATAGAGAAAAAAGCTGAAAAAACATAAGTATCGAAGGTTGTACCGAAAGAGGTTACTATAGAAGTTGCCCTGACCGACACTGCAAAAGACGATTCCACCAAAAACTATTTCTTGTTCAAAGAGGGAATATTTTCTAAGGGTCCTTTCTCGAAGGAATGTCCGATCTAGAGACAATTTATCAACGGCTCTTTTTATGAAAATGGATGTTACTCCAGGCTGAAACTCTCGATCCTGGATGGAACTAACATTGAGTGTGCCTTGAGGTTCAATTTTAACGCATCTAATAACAAAATAGAGTATGAGGTCGTGTTGGCAGGCCTCTCCTTTGCTAAGGCACTAATCGTCGGCCAGGTGATTGTCCATAGTAACTCATAATTGGTCGTAAACTAAATATTGGGAATCTATGAGGCCAATGACTAAAAAATGGTCAAGTACTCAGATAGGATTAAGAAAATAATGGAGAACTTCAAGGAGGTAAATATTAAGAGGATTCCTGAGCTTAAAAATAATCGAGTTGATGTTCTACCTAGGTTGGCATCGCCCACAAGAATTGAAATTAGACGAACTGTTTCTATTATGATTTTGCACAGGCCCGACATCAAATAGGACGATAATGGGCTTGTATTTTGCTTGAATCTAAATCTAGGGGAGTCGTGGATGGATCTGTTGATCAAATACATTTGAGATGGTGATCTCCAAGATTCCAAGACTGAGAAAAAGAAACTCAAATATCGAGCTGCAAAGTTCATCATCATTGGTGATGTACTATATTAAAAGGCTTTTTGCTACAAGTGCTCAGATGTGTTCACCCTATAGAGGTATATTACATCCTACGGGACATCCACAAAGGTTCATCCATAAGTCATATCGATGGATGATCTATTTCTAAAAGGATCATTACCTAAGCTTATTGGTGGCCGATAATCGCCAAAGATGCAACTGAGTATGTAAAAAGGTATGATAAGTGTCACAGTTTCACTTGTATACCTCACCAGGCTCATCAACCAATTTCGTCAGTCACTGCGCCATGGTCATTTATAATTTAGGGTATTGACTTAGTGGGTCCTCTTCCTAAGACAATATGCAACTACCAATATCTGATAGTGGCTGTCTACTATATTTTAAAATGGGTAGAAGTCAAAGCTATAATTTCCATAACCGAAGTTAAAACCTTCAAGTTCATCTGGAGGAATATCATATGCTGATACATCTTGACCCATACTTTGATATTGGATAATGGTAAATAATTCAATAGCCATTCATTGTAAGCCTACTACAAGAAGGTTAACATCAAGCAGTTTTACGCAGCACCAGGCCACAGACTAATGGTCAGTTTGAGGACAACCGAATGATACTTTATGGAATAAAAAAGAAGTTAGAAGATTCTAAAGGTCTATGGATAAAATAACTACATGGGGATCTATGTTCTTATAGGATGAATGAAAAGACGTTGACGGGTGAAACACCGTTCATGATTGCATATTGGTTCGAGGCAGTCATCCCTACCGAGCTCGGGCTTCCCAGTCACATTGTTTATAACTATGACCTGGTGAACATAGTTAAAGAAAGGAGATTGGATCTAAATTTAATTGAAAAGAGACGAGAGGATGTAGAAGTATAATAATCATCTTACCAATATAGAGCTTCCAAATTTTACAATAAGTGAGTGAAGGCCACCCTGATAGTTGTGTGTGATCTAGTTTCAAAGAGGGTTTGGCAGAATCCGAACAAACTCCATCCTAATTATCACGAGTTGTACAGGGTAACTGAGGAGGTCATACTAGGCACCTATAGATTGGAAAACCCAGAGGGAGAGTCCTTCTTTAACCCTTGGAATGCGACCATCTAAAAAGATATTATCAGTAGTCTCTCAATCGTACAAATGTAATCTCTTTGATCAACGAATTTTAGTGTATTAATTTATTTGTACGATAAGTGATATTAATGAATGAAAAATCAAAGTGTTGGTTCATATTTATCCTTCTTATTGTGGTCAATTTCTGCATGGTTTGAATTATATCAAACTAAGGAACATCATTTTTTGGTGAATCAGTTTAACACTCACCCTCAGTGATACAAGATTGCGTGGAAAATATCGTCTCATCCATACAGTCCCGATAATTCTAGGGGGTTAATGTTATAAGATGACAGTAGACACCACATTCTAGGACCTCCTAAGTCTCTCTTTCGATTCCTAGAACCTACCCATTTCACTATAAACCCTTGGTCGCACTCCGAGTAACGATCTAGAGGCCATCAGGCGCTCCCGGGCCCCATTTGACTCTGGTCAACTCTATCGTCAGAGCGAAAGCTCTTTGAATATTTGAAGGTATCCAAATCCCCTTTCTAATGGTCTTCCCCGTGCGCAAATTGACATAACAATTTGGACGAACGAACCATTTTACCATCGAAAATCAATTCGGATGCCATTGGGCGCTCCTGGGCCCCAATTTGACCCCAATCAACTTCACTGCCAGAGTAAAAGCTCTTTGAATATTCAAAGAGAACTAAAATGCCTTTTAAATGGTCTTCTCTAAATGTAACATGACATAACCCTTCAGACGAACGATTAGTTTCCCCCCGAAAATCAATCCAAAGGCCACCGGGCGATCCCGGGCTCCATTTGGCCAAGGTTAACCCTTCATCTTGAACGAGACTAAATGAATCTTCGAATGGCACTAAATACCCTTTTTAACGGTTCACCCCGTGCACGATTCTAACCTGCAGTACGGACGAATGATCTATTTTACTCCGAGAGGTCACCGGGCACTTTCGATCCTCGATTGACCAAGGTCAACTTTTTAAACTAAGAAAAACAATTTGCAATGTTAAAGGACATCTCCTAAACTTTACAACAGTTCGCTCGATGCAAAATTATGACTTACCATGCGGATGAACGATCCGTTTCTGCCCAGCAAGCTCCCATCCAAAGGACCGACGTGCGCTTCCGAACCATATTTTATCCAAAGTCAACTCCTGGACCCGGGAGTGGCCCAAAGGAATCTTGAAGGTCTTTGAAGTAGCTTTCCAATAGTATGACCTGTGCGTGATCCATATCAATGGATTATGTTCTAAGACCATTTTTTCAGGAAAATATGCACGAGACTGTCAGTTGCTAGGTCCAGATCCCTGCCTATCAATAGTGCGTCTAGGTTCACCTGCCGATAGGTAGGATAAGGGCCATGACGATTGGTAACCCCCTAACCCTATATAAGGAGGGTATGGCCTCACTACTAAGGACACCAAGACTAGAGATCCATCATCATCATCAGTGCTCTTAGCAACATTCTCTCAAAATCAGTGAAGTTCCCCATGTAAAGTTCCATTCAAGATTACATCCCCATCATACCCAGTTTGTCCAAATCATATTCTCTCTAATCCAACACTCATCTCACATTCAAGGGAGTTCATCCAAGATCAAAGATCAAGCTTCAAAGAAGGTCCAATTTCTTCCCCTTCTCCTTAAATTCCTTATTTTTGCATAGATTTCATTAGATTCATAATCTAGTTCCTACTTTAGTTCATAAATATTAATATCTACATTTTTATTAGTATATTGCACATACTTTATTTTCTATAAAAAAAAACGAGGGTTACGCCTATAAAATTCTGAACGAAATCATCCATCACACTTTTTCAAAACCAAAAACACATTTTCTACGCAAACATCTATAACAAAATCTCGTTCAGATCTATGGGATAAACCCCACCCCCATGCTGCATTCGAAGTACGTGAACTTTGACGCCTTTGTAGGCTACGTAGGCATTTCAGACTAAAGCCCGAGACTCGAGTCCAATTTTCCAATTTACCTCTTTTCAACTTCCCAAATTCTAATTTTCTAATTTTCTCAATTTCACAAATTCACAAATTTTCCTAAATATTCCATTTCAACATTTATCATATTCTTGCATTATATAGTATTCTTGTTTGCATTTCATCCAACATGTATTATCATTTCATAGTAACGATAAACGTGCAAATCATATATATATATATATATATATATATATATATATATATATATATATATATATATATATATATTATTTTGGAAACATTCCTATAGATTACCTCACGCTACCTCTCCTATAATATGAGTTGAACGAGTTTGATCTCCATTATATATACACACGCACACACTTCACGGAGAAATAAAGGAAAACTATAACACTATCCCATGAGAGACCGAAAGGGCGGGATGGGTGCCTAGCACCTTCCCATTCCGTAATTTAGCCCCGAACCTTCGATCTATTGGTTTCGTATGCATCAGGTTGTCCTTGTTGCTGTTCTCTCAAAATGGCAACATGTTCTTTTGCATGTTTTGTGCAAAATTGGTTGGCGACTAGATCTCTTTATATTTACCCACACAGACGACGTCCGAAGCCCCCCCAAAGAAGGGCGTGATACCACTATCTTTCGAGGGATCCTCCACCCCCTTCCCTTCGAAGATTTCTCGGGATGGACACAGTGGCGACACCGCTGAGGAATTTTTTCATAAGTAGGCTAGACTCTGTTACATGGGTGTTTTTGTTTTCTTGTGTGCGTAGACCCCCATTTGTATGTTCCCCTTTTCTCTCCTTATTTCTTGTATATACACACCTCATGTTTATGCCACTACTCACACACTTGTAGAAGGTCTCCATGTACCCTTCACACCACGTGCACCTAGGTGTGACACCCAGCTTAATTAAATACCAGGCGATTAGTCATTTATTAAATTAAATGAGAATATCCAGTTGGTTCATTCTTAGCATCACTGTCGAAAAAAAAATCTTATTAATTCACCTAATAATTAATTAAGCTAAGTCTCAAAACTTTTCCAATTTTAATTTAATTAAATCCATTCCACCATAAGTAATATTCTATCACAACCGAATTAAAAGTCAACAAGAATAAATGTAACTGGAATAAACTCTTCATTTGAAATATCTTAATATCACCATCCAAAACAAAATGATAATAACACTACCAATATAAAAACAATACAATATCCAAAACAATATCGGCTCTCACTTGAGAATCTCACCTCTCATCTAGTGTGCATGCCTAACGCACCTTATTAACCACCTAAATAAGGTTCTCAATTATTATTATATCTCTTCTCATTATACCGTATTTCCCACATAATACTTATATTAGTTAAACGTGTTCATTTCTCTTTAAGATGAACTAGGCCTTCAAGGATTAATTATTCACTTACATATTTCAATTCATATTTTATTATTTATTTTTATCTATTAATTCACGCGATAGATCACATCATAGTATATATATTCATCACACTATTATATATACTAATACGGAACCTCCCAGACACAACTGTCGTGCATGCATACTCTGCTATCATGTCCAGTTATATCTCTCACTATAAAAAGGACTATTGGCTCAGCGTCTCTCCCGAACCATAAATAACATAACACGCATATTTCGAGGCGAGCATACTCCCCAACCAAATGGGTCAAGCACATGCCTACGCTCCCATTCAACCATGGAAACTATCATTCACATCGATAGAACGTGTCTAAGGTACTATGCTCAAGGATCGAATCTAAAATCCCCTCAAATGGGCTCATCGGGATACTATTGACCATAACGCGAAACCTCCACCCTGACAGCAAGCAGCGTAGGTATGTCATACGCAATACAAATTATAATATAGGTATTCATCCCACCTATATAGTATCTTACAAGATACTTGCACAACCCATATCAAAATTCCATATGTAGTATATGTTGCTCACTAATATCGTACGTAGTATATATTTCCCGAGGTTTCCCATCACTCGAAAGTTATCCATTATTCCTCAAATAAATTTAGTAGGTAATTATCTACACCCTACTACTCCATGTCATCCCAAATCACAAATTTTCACATATTCATACCATCCTCAAATGGGATTATTCTTCGATAAACTCAAATAAACTTTTAATCCATTATTTTATTTTCAAGGATTAAGTCCACACATGAATAATTTCTGGGTCTCAATTGCCACCCTACTGACCTTCCCTGTATCCCATTATGCTATATTCAATTTACACTAAGCATCCTTGGAAGTGGGGAAATTAATTAAACCTTAAAGAAAATCCAAGCACATATTCTGGGATTGTCGATTGATCGATGGTTTGGATTGATCGATCGACCTGTTCGATCGATCATTATTCAAGGGTCAATCGAGCGACTGAACAAATATAAGCCTATTATTTCTGCGTATTTGGACTATGGTTTTAACCATTTTTCATCCTCCGATCCTCTACTTTAAGATCCCAAACTCCTTATAATTTATTCCACATGATATAACAATACATATATATGATCTCCATTAATTACACAACCTAAAATCATCAAGAAGTTTGGATTAACGCATATTATTTCCCATAATTTCTAGAAAACTCATATTTATCATATCTTCAAGAACAACCTATAAACTAAAATTTTCTTCATCAAAAGATTCCAAATTCATGGATTAACATCTGTTATCAAAAGAATATTAATCCTACATATTTATCATATCCAGAAATCAATTAAAATCAACAAATTTTATCTTTGAATCATGCAACTTTTCAGAATTCTACAACAATTCTAACATGGACATTATACATGCTAATTTTTCAAGGGTTAAATCAATTGCCTTTAAATTGTAAGTCTGAACCTTTGGGGGTGATAGTCTATTGGTGTCCCTCCCCCTTTTTCGGCTAACTTCCGGTGGCGGTGGTGGTGTAGGATGTCCTTTGGCCTCTTGGCTTCCTAGGGGTGTCTCTTCCTTTCTTAGAAAAGCCTTTCCTCTCCTTAAAGACTTGCCTCTTGATTTTTGGTGAATGAATCCCACTTTTATAAACTCTACACTTATATAAGAGGACTCCAAATTTCATAGGTACTGTTCACATACCTTGGCAATTGACCAAAATACCCCTACGGGGTGTCTATTCTGTTCCAAAGTGCCCGGGGACCCAAATGAAACACCCAAATAGATTTTTTTTGACAATCTAAACCCTTTCGGACACTATGTCGTAGTCAAAACGATCATTTGGATGACATAAAAATATTTTACTTTTATTTCCTTTAAATTTAGTCCCGACACGACTCACACGCACGTCCCGACTTAATTCCAGTAATTGTCGTATTAATCACAAGCGACGATTTTATTAAATCATAATCATATGTAAACTCATAATCATATATTACTTTTAATCACTAAGTAATATTATCATAAATCACATATTACTTTATTCCCGAGTAATATTGAAATTCAGATTAATTTTAATTTAACCCACTATTAATCCAAATTACTCCCATTTTTAAAAATCATTAAAATTACGGGGTATTACATACTTCCCCCCTATAAAGAAATTTCATCTTGAAATTCAAAAAATGGCATACCTAGAAAAAATAACTTCGGGTATTGATCGCACATATCATCCTCATGCTCCCAAGTAGACTCCTCCACATTATGGTGTGGCCACTGAACATGCACAAGCGATACTATTTTCGATCTCAAACGTTTCTCACTACGGACTAAGTGGTCTCTCCTCGTAAGAACTATCTGGCTGAAAATTAACTTCCTCAAATGTAATATGAGTGTGATCCAACTCATCTCGTAAATATCACCTTAGCGAAGTAATATGGAACACATCGTGTATACGATGAAAGTTCTCCGACAGCCCAAGTCTGTATGCTACTGGTCCTCTCAATAATAGGAAATGGTCCCACATATCTCGGTGCTAATTTACCTTTCTTCCAAAATCTCACTATCCCCTTCGTAGGTGATACTCTCAATAACACTTGGTCCCCCACGTTGAACTCCCTGAAGAATCGTTCGGCTTCGGCGTGTCTTTTCTATCTATCTTGGGCAACCTGAATGCGACTCCTGATCAATTTAATTCTGGAAGACGTATCCTAAATTACTTTCGGACCAAGTAGCTTGTTGTCCCCCACCTCTAACCAACATGCAAGAGAGCGACAAGTTCTACCAACATGCAAGAGAGCATTATATCCATTATTCCTCAAAATAGGTGTCTCTATAAACATCTCCTAGCCTGGGATTGCGAATATAATGCTCCTACTAAAATAATCAATCATGTCTCTATAAGCAACTAGCCAATCCATCCCAATAATAGTATCATATTCGTACATGTCTAACATAAGCATATCAATTGGTAAAATCAGACTCCCGATCTATATACTTACACTCTGGCATATAAAGAAAATAGGTGTCCTACTACCCATCGGTGAGTCTACATAAGTAACAGTACTGCTGGCCATGTCTAATAATCTTGTGGCACGTGCAAATATGGTGGCTATAAAAGAATATGAGGATCCTGTATCAAAGAAAATACGTTCCATAGCCCCAAAAATAGAAAACATACCCTCAACTGCAGGTGGTGCTGCTGAACTACTACCTGCTGGACGTTGTACACACACCCATACTGTGACTGCCCCTGCTGTGGTGGGGCTGCGAGAGTATATGCAAGTAAAGCTGGCATCTGTGCCGGTGTTGGAAGGGTAGCTGGAAACATAGGTCTCTGCGGCTCCTGATACGCACCCTGTTACTAAGGTATCTTGCCCTTATCTGGGCAATCCTGCTTCCTGTGGCCAATTTTACCACAAGTGAACCATCTTCATGCAAACTGTCCCCTATTTTGACCCTACTAACCACGTCCCTGATGCCTATTACCTCCTTTTCCTTAGCCCTAATGGCCATGCCGATTTTACTTCTGGACCTAGTTTCCCTATTTATTACCACCCTTTCTAAAGCAAAATCCTCTCGGTCTCAGTCGCTTAGCATAATCCCCCTGCTGTGAGTTCTGATCAATTTACCTCTGTTGCCCCTGAACTGATGATGATTCACTACCACTATTTCCCCCAGTTTGACCTTATTGACTGGACTCAGACCCCCTTACTTCCCTTATGAAGACGGTAGCCCTTGAAATGAAGTAATGTCGCATTCAAGACATTTGTATAAGTCTGTAGAGACGAATTGACCAAAAGATTCTTATGAATCCTCCATATAAGACCATCTCGAACATTTGTGTCTTCTTGTCTTCGGTAGGTACCTCAGGAGGCACCAAATTAGTCAGCATATTAAACTTATCTTCATACTCGGCGACTGACTTCCCCTTTTGGGTGAGTTCCAAAAGTTTCCTCCTCATTTCGGTCTGAACAGCTGAAGGAAAGTATTTGCGATCAAACCTCACCTAAAATTCCTAAATAACCATCGCATCCCACTCCTCTACTGTAGTAGTGGACTCCCACCACTGAAAAGCGATTCTAACCAGCTTAAAAGTCGCTAAGATTTGCTTCTAAACCTCCGTGCATTCATACATATACAGATGTTGTTGGATGTCATTCTTCTATTGCCTAGCAGTCACGACATCGAAACCCCCTTGGAATTCTGGTGGCTGTGACTTTTGGAAGGAATCCCTGACATGCTCCCAAGCAGTGGGAAATGCCTATGCTAGTGTTGGTGTCACTCCCTGTGCCGGTGGTGGTGCTTGCTGGACAACCGCTACGGCTGCATTAACGGCTTGAGCAACAATGGCAGAAACTTCTCTTTTATTCATAGTGCCCTGAGCTAGAGCAGACTGTGGGGATGGATGTGCCACATCGGGAGCTCGTCATGCACGTCAGGGAGGCATCTTAAACGAGGGAGAGATATTTTTTTTAGCTCTTAAAATGTCACTAAATAGCTGAAGTCGTAAATTCGCAAATATAAATACAACAATCCTAATGATAGAGCTCTATATCAAAAGACGCTAAGAAGAAAGCATAATAAGCCGTACAGATCCTCAGGACGCTACAAGCAGATGCTCTGATACCACCTCTGACACCCCGCTTAATTAAATACCGGGTCATCGATCCTTTAATAAATTAAATCAGAATATCCCGTTGGTTCATTTTTAGCATCACTGTCGAAAAACAATTTCTTATTAATTCACATAATAACTAATTAAGCTAAGTGTAAAAAAAATTCCAATTTTAATTTAATTAAATCAATTCCACCATAAGTAACATTCCATCACAACTGAATTAGAAGTCAACATGAATAAAGGTAACAGGAATAAACTCTTCATTTGAAATATCTCAATATCACCATCCAAAACAAAATGATAATAACAGTACCAACATAAAAATAATACAATATCTGAAATAGAAATGGAACTACTAGAATCTTGGGCTACATGCCCTAAATGAGCCAAGTACTACAAATATAGGAATCAATGTAATGAAAGTGTCTAATCCAATGTTGCATCTCCAGGAAAACATCAAAATATACATCCTCTAAGTCGGGCATCCCTCAAGCTGGGCACCTGGTGTAATAGATATAGTAGCGAAGAAAATATGCAAGTAAACGGTTCAGAGACCGATTCTAAAAGACTTTTAAAAATAGCAAGTGCTTAATAAGTGCAATTAAGCAGGTATTATGTACATGTTAGTTCTCGGCTCTCACTTGAGAATCTCACCTCTCATCTAGTGTGCATTCCTAACGCACCTTATTAACCCCCTAAATAAGGTTCTCAATTATTATTATATCTCTTCTCATTATCCCGTATTTTCCACACAATACTTATATTAATTAAACGTGTTCATTTCTCTTTAAGATGAACTAGGGCTTCAAGGATTAAGTATTCACTTACTTAATTCAATTCATATTTTATTATTAATTTTTATCTACTAATTCACATGGTAGATCACATCATTGTATATATACTCATCACACTATTATATATATTAATACGACACCTCCCAGACACAGCTGCCATGCATGCATACTCTGTTATCATGTCCAGTTACATCTCTCGCTGTAAAAAGGACAATTGGCTCAGCGTCTCTCCCGAACCATAAATAACATAACACACATATTTAGAGGCGAGAATACTCCCCATCTGAACGGGTCACACACATACCTACGCTCCCATTCAGCAGTCGAAACTATCATTCACACCGATAGAACATGTCCAAGGTCCAATGCTCAAGGATTGAATCTAAAATCCCCCCAAATGGTCTCATCGGGATAAGATCGACCATAACGCGAAACCTCCACCCCGATAGCAAGAAACGTAGGTATGTCATACACAATACAAATTATAATATAGGTATTCATCCCACCTATATAATATCACACAAGGTAATCGCACAACCCATATGATAATTCCATATGTAGTATATTTTCCTCACTAATATCATACGTAGTTTATATTTACTAAGGTTTCCCATCACTCGAAAGTTATCTATTATTACTCAAATAAATTTAGTAGGTAATTATCTACACCCTACTGGTCCATGTCATCCAAAATCCCATATTTTCGCATATTCGTATCATACTCAAATGGGTTTATTCTTTGATAAACTCTTATTAAGTTTTAATCCGTTATTTTATTTTCAAGGATTAAGTCCACACATGAATAATTTTTGGATCTCAATTGCCACCCTACTGACCTTCCTAAATCCCATTATGATATATTCAATTTACACTAAGCATCCTTTAAACTGGGGAAATTAATCAAATCTTAAACAAAATCAAAGCACATATTCTGGGATTGCCGATTGATCGATGGTTTGGATTGATCGATCGACCTGCTCGATTGATCGACCAAACAAATATAAGACTATGGTTTCAGCATATTTGGCCTACGGGTTTAACCATTTTTCATACTCAAATCCTCTACAGGATCATCTGGATGACATAAAAATATTTTACTTTTATTTCCTTTAAATTTAGTCCCGACACGACTCACACGCGCATCCCGACTTAATTCTCGTAATTGTCGTATTAATCACAAGAGACAATTTTATTAAATCATAATCATATGTAAAGTCATAATCATATATTACTTTTAATCATTAAGTATTATTCACATAAATCACAGATTACTTTATTCCCGAGTAATATTGAAATTTGGATTAATTTTAATTTAAGCCATTATTAATCCAAATTACTCCCATTTTAAAAATCATTAAAATTACGGGGTAGTACATACTTCCCCCCTATAACGGAATTTCATCCCGAAATTCAAAAAAAGGCATACCTGGTAAAAAAAACTTCAAGTATCAGTCGCGCATATCATCCTCGCGCTCCCAAGTAGATTCCTCCACAATATGGTGTGCCCACTGAACACGCACAAGCGGTACTACTTTCGATCTCAAACGTTTCTCATTGCGGACTAAGATCGCCATTGGTCGCTCCTCGTAAGAACTATTTGGCTGCAAATCAACTTCCTCCAAGGCAATATGAGTGTGAGGCAACTCATCTCGTAGATATCGGCTCAGCAAAGAAACATGGAATACATCATGTATACGATGCAAGAGCTCCAGCATCCCAAGTTTGTATGCTATTGGTCCAACCCTCTCAATAATAGTAAATGGTCACACATATCTCGGTGTTAATTTCTCTTTCATCCCGAATCTCATTATCCCCTTCATAGGAGATACTCGCAATAACATTTGTTCCCCCACATTAAACTCCCTGAAGAACCGTTCGGCTTCGGCGAAGCTTTTCTGTCTATCCTGGGCTACCCCGAATATGACTCATGATCAATTCAATTCTTGCAGACATGTCCTAAATTAATTCCAACCCAAGTAGCTTGTTGTCCCCCACCTCTAACCAATATACAAGAGAGCGACAAGGTCTACCATATAATGCCTTAAATAGGTCCTTTACCAATGGTGAATTTATAGGAATTATTATACGTAAATTCCACCAGTGGAAGGTACTGCTCCCAACTCCCTCCAAAATCCAGAATACACATGCGTAACATATCCTTTAACATCTGGTTAGTATGCTCTGTCTGTCCATCTGTATGTGGATGATAGGTCGTACTCAATTGCACCTCAGTACCTATAGCCTCGTGAAAACCCTCCCAAAATCTGGAGATAAAAATCTTATCCCGATCGGACACAATATCAAGAAGTACCCCATATAACCTCGCTATCTCGGCTATAAAGAACTGTGCATACTGACCCGTCGTATAATCAGTCTGAACGGGTAAGAAATTAAATACCTTATTCAATCTATCCACAATCACCCTTATGGAACCGTGACCCCTCCGAGTAGTTAGCAACCTAGTGATAAAATCCATGGAAATGCTCTCTCATTTCCGCATCGAAATCTCTAGCGGCTGAAGAAACTAGATTGTCTTCGGTGATCCTCCTTCACTGACTGACAGGTAGCACACTTAAAGATGAACTCAGCAATGTCTCTCTTCATCCCACTCCACAAATATTGTCATCGCATATCCTGGTACATATTATCCCCATCGAGATGTACTACAAATTGGTATCCATGCGACTCTGACGTCACTACGTGTCGCAATTCTTCCCCCTTTGGAACAATAATTCTACCCTTGAAGTACGAGCCTATCGCTCAACTCATTGAATTAGACTCTTCTCCCTCGGCCAAAAATTGTTGATTTTTTTCCTGAAAGAACGAATCCGTTGCCCGAGCCTGTACTGGCCGCGTCTCAATCTGAGGAGTAACGGTCATAACTGACATAAATGTCCTAGGAACAGCATCCTGAGGGCCCAGTTCCTTCCATTTATCCTTTCACACCGCGGCTACTTCACCCTCAGGACTACAACTCAATGCGTATGCTACCACATTAACCTTCCCTGGGTGATAATGTATCTCAAATTGATAATCCTTCATGAATGTAGGCCACCAGCGTTGTCATATATTCAACTCTCTCTGAGTGAATAAATATCGTATTGACTTGTGATCCGTAAATAGGCAAAACTTTTCCCCCACCAAATAATGTCTCCATATCCGAAGGGTAAATATGACTGCTACAAGATCCAAGTCATGGGTAGGGTAGTTCTTCTCACGAGGCTTGAGCTTTATAGAGTCATATGCTATAGCTTGCTCTTCCTACTGTAACACCCCACCAAGTCCATGTAACGATGCATCAGTGTACACTAGGTACTCCACTCCTAGTCTGGGTAGTGCTAGTATGGGTGCTGAAAACTCCAACTGACATTCATCATTCCAAATAAACGGTACGCCCTTACGGGTTAGATTGGTCATTGGACCCGCAATCTTTGAAAATCCCCTGTAAGAACCAAATTTCCAATTGAGTCTTAATGTAGTTTTAACTTATTCACGAAACAAAACAGGTTTGAGTCATAGATAGTTTCTTATTGTCTGATCCCACAAGTCTAGGCTATATTGAAGATTTATTGAAGATGTTGTGGAAAGCTACAAAGATTCAATCATGCTAAAGTTTAATTGGTGAAATTTCACATCTTCAAGGTTTAATTGCATTCCATGATCACACAGATATGAATGCATAATGTTAAAGAAACTCGAAATTCATTTTATAAAAATAAGGATGTTATTTTCTTCAAAGAAAATGTTTTTAAATGAGGTTTAATTGTTTACACTTCGTTTATGTCAGATAAGGACGGGTGAGAATTGGATAAGAGTTGGTTTTAATCAAAACTCTGTTTAAATTAAAAACTCTATCTGACGACGTCGTTCAAACGACATTTGATGTCATTTGAACGAGATCAACTGTCGTTCAAACGATGTGGCATCTCGTTCGAACGAGATTTTGACAATGCCTCAATTTTATTATAAACAGAGTTGTCTAGTTTTCTCGAAGCGTGTGCATTCTGGAAAAATAGTTTTTACGATTTAGAAACCTGTTTGCACATGTTTTCTAAGGTTTCAATGGCTTAAACACATCCTTAGAGTTTGAGAAGATCCGATCTTTCATTAGAATAATGTTTATATGATCCTATTTGCACCAAGTTGAGTTTGTTCATCATTGAACACTTGTGATTGAGGGTTTTGCGGTGAAGAAGCGACGGACATCGTGTCCAACATTGTAGACGTATCAAGTCATCTCGGTGGACACCGAGACATTCGTGGAGTCGAGTGTTGTGGATGAGTATCGTGGAAGATGGAGTTTCTTCATGGGCACTATTGGAGAATGGTAGGAGATCAGAAGGAGCGTCAAGAGCCATGAGGATCAAGTCATTTAGTAAGGCTAATCTGTCTTTGTAAAACCATTGTTTATAGTGATTGTCTGGGATGGGTCGTCCAAGGTTTTTTCCCATTTTGGGTTTTTCCTCGTATATACAGTGTTGTGAGTATCTTTACATTATTTTACTTGCTTTAATCACTAGATGCATGTTTAGGATTAATCAAGATAAAATTTGGTTAAGTTAATTTGTGTCAGAACTAGGTTTGATAAAATTAAAAAAGAGTTTTCAAAAAGAGAAAGTTTGTTTGCATTCATCCTTAACTTATTTCCGCTCAAGAAAAAAGTTTTTTGTTGCAAGTTATATTTTTGGGGACCTACAAATTGGTATCAGAGCTAGAAATACATTTTTATTGTGTTTGATCGCTTTTGCTAGTAAGGATGAATCTTGGAAATTATGATAGTTTTCACAATCCTATTTTTTATGGTACTAACTATGCTTCCTAAAAAATGCGAATGAAAAATGATTTAAAATCTATTGATGAGCGTGTCTTGTTAGCAGTTGAAAAAGGTTGGACACCACCTATCACGCGAGAGGGTGAGGTCACTAGTTTTAAACCCGTTGAGTCATGGACTGAGATTGAACATAGGCTTGCACTGTAAAGGTCTGCACGTTATTTCCTCACATGTCACACCTGAAGAGTATAATCGTATCATGACTTGTAAAACTTCAAAAGAAGCTTGGGATACACTTGCACTCACTCACGGGGGCACGAGCACGGTTAGGGCGTCTAAGTTGTAAAATATCACTACACAGTTTGAGATAATTAAAATGTTAGAAAGTGAGACGTTTGATGAGTTTTACACTAGGTTGTCCACTATTGTTAATTAGGAGTTTAACCTAGGCGAGAAAATTCCCGATAGCCATGTGATTAAGAAAATTTTGTGATCATTGCCGAGTAGGTTTGATGCTAAAGTGACTGCTATGAATTCCCTTGGTATGCTTAACTCGTCGAAACTAGAAGAGGTCGTCGGTGACTTACAAACCTATGAACTCAATATGTTACCTCCAAGAAAGTGCCAAAGAAAGAAAAGGGCATTGCTTTGAAAGCCCTGAAGGAGGAAACTAAAGTTTCGAATGACGAATTCGATTCCGACTTTGAGGATGTCGTCTTGTTGGTAAGAAAGTTCAAGAAATTTCTTCAAATTCATAAGCAATCGAAAGATGCCAAAAATTTTGAGAAATTTAAGAACAAGGGAGACTCCACCCCTAAGGATAGTTGTCAGAAACCTAAGAGAGATGAGTCTGATAGGTGTTTTGGGTGTGAGGGTTATGGTCACAATGTTAAGGAGTGTCCCACTAGACTTAATAAAGATGGAAAGCAACCAATTTCATATAATGCCACCTTAAGTGATAGTGAACTGAAAGAGGGAGAGGATTCCCCCACTGATCGTAACTTTGTTGCATTTATGGCATGTCATGTGAGCGACAACGATATATCTTCCCATGAGGATACTCATGTGCATGACACTTCCGAGGCAGTTGAGAATGCTTCCCGAGAGGGTGAGGGTGATGAGAGAGAGGATGTGGAGATCGACGTAGGAGAGTTACAAGTTGCATTTCAAGAGTTGTTTGAGGATACGGTGAAGGTGAAAAAGGCTAACTCAAAATTGCAAGCTAAGTTGAAAGAATGTGCTGTAGAAAATAATAATTCCTTGATTGAGGATCATAGGGCACGGGAGAAGAAGGTTAGGGAGAATCTAGAGCACGTCGAGAAAGAGAGACACCCTTGGAGGTTTGATGGAGGCTTTGAAAAAGGAGGTGCTAGAGTTTGAGGAGTCTAGGCGTCTACTTGAGTCTAGGTTTAAGGAGTTAGAGGAGAGTTTGATATACTCGTCTAGAGTTAAGATTAATTTGGAGGCTAGAAGTGAGAAGTTGGATAGGATGCTAGGCACCGTCCAAATTAAAAGAGATAAGGGAGGTATTGGTTTTGATGATCTTGGTGTTCCCATCCCCCCCGCACGTGTGAGAGAGCCACATAGGAGCGTTAGAAAAGGTTCACATGTAGGTAACTTTCAATACCATCGCTAGACTTGCACGTTTTGTGGTAGGAAAGGTCACCTTAGAAAAATTTTCTATGACCTTAGGAATTCTCCTCGAAAGTTTAGGAAGTTTAGGAATAAAGTTGCCCTGATTCCCCCCCCACCCCTATACGTCGTTACACACCTACTTGGGTTAGGAAGTTGGATTTACTCGCTTTAGGACTAAAACTTCATGGTTCTCATTTGGTTTCACTTGATTCTTCCCATTCCAAATCTAAAGGTTGATGTGTTACCATGTTTATCTTTTGTATTATACTTTTTTTTTCATCTTATCTGAAAAATACAAAAAGAATTTTGGTTTTGAAAAATTTAGAGAAAAACTCGAAAAGATTTTGATTTTATTTGAGTCAAAATATTTTGAAAAAGCCAAAAATATTTTCGATTTTATTTTTCTGTGATGAGTTATCATGTTTGATATGACATATTGATGTGCTTGGACCCCCTTCCTTACATTATCCATGTGGCTAGGACATTTGGTCATTATTATCGATGCTTAGAATGATCTTAACCATTGTATTATGGGTTTTTTTGAAGTTGATATGCGTTTTGATTCGACTTTGTAGATATGCCATCTTTGCACACATGCACGAGTTTTTATGGATGTTTGACTACTCTTGCATATTTGAGTTTGTTGAGGCGTTCTTATCTCAATTTTGTCATCTATGCGTAAGTAGAGATATGGAGAAAGTGTGCATGTAAAAACCGTTTACCGTGATGATTTAATTGAATTTATGATGAGTGTACGGAAAAGGGCTGCGATAGTGTAAAATTTACTTGTCTTTAAAGCCACCGTTTAAAAGAGACCAAAGAAAAATCACAAGGCAATAAAAATAATCATATGCCAAAAATGGGCCAAATTAGTTTAGGTCATTCAAAGGATAATATAATACATATTTGAGGGAGTTTGGATGGATTAACAATTTGAACGGGTTTGCACAAAGAATCCTAATGTTGAAAATTCTTGTCATGGTGCTGTTGTTTGTAGAATCGTCAAAAATTATGGATTAGTCTGAATGATGTTTATTTAGTTCATTAAGCTCATTCTTTAATTGTCACATATGGCTATAATAAAGTTTGATGATAGGTTGCTATTGATTAGAGCTTCTTGATCGTTTCGATGGGTTGGAATTGTGATTCATTTGTTTTAGTTCACGCCCATACATTCCATGTTCTTGTTTAGGCACATCGGATCTATGTTAGCATGGTACTCATATTTTTTTGTTTTTGTGTTTTCTTAATTTGATAATGTTTGATACTGTTTCAAAGTTTGATCCCCTTCTAGTTTGAATTTTCCTGATATTTTTTTATTGGACAACTGTGTTTATTTTTCTGGGGAAATCTGTGAAAATTTGACCGACGTACTGTTTCGTTCGAGCGATGTTCATTCTCGTTCGAACGACATCCCTGGCTCGTTCGAACGATAGCCTAGTTGACCTATTTTGACTTTTTCATGTTGATTTCTATTTCAATACCCTACTGCATATTGATTCATATTTTGGTACTGAATTTTTGTTTTTGCAATTCAATTTGTTCAATGATATATTTTGTTGCACTTAGTTCGTTTAATCACACCTATTTAGATTGATATATTCTTTGTGTGATTCTTTATTTGCTAGCTACTGAGTTTACATTGAATGATCATAATTAGATAGTTGTTTGATGTCTATCTAGCATATTATGAGTTCATATAATCAAATTGGTATTTTCACATGCTACATTTGTTTAATCTTTTCACCGGATTGTCTATTTGGGACAAAAAGGGGGATAGATGGTTGTGATGTAGGGGGAGTTTTGTGAGAGTCAAGTTTTTATGTTTACACATATTGGTATCATGTTTTTATGTCTACATAAATATGTATCATGTTTTCTCTCACATAAGTTTCATATTTATTTATATCATCTGTTCCTCGATACTTCACTTGGTATTTGTCTGTTTCATGTGTGTAGTTATGCTTAAAGAGATTCGAGATTTCAAGTCTACATCACATTCAGACATTCAGAGACAGTTTCATGCTTGTCGGTCCATTGTTGAAGAATATTATCCTGTACTGTTGATGTAATTTTACTATTGGGTTTTATGGGATGGGATTTAGACGTCATACAGCTTGACGATCCGGCTTAGGCATTTTACTGTTGGTTTTATCCAGGAATAGTCGAAGGGGAAAATTTGTAAGGACGAAATTTCCAATTAAGTCTTAATGTAGTTTTGACTTATTCACGAAACAAAATAGGTTTAAGTCATAAATAGTTTTTAATTGTTTAATCCCACGAGTCTATGACGTATTGAAGATTTATTGAAGATGTTGCCGCAAAGCTACAAAGATTCAATCATGTCAAAGTTCAATTGGTGAAATTTCTCATCTTCAAGGTTTAACTGCATTCCAAGATCACATAGGTATGAATGCATAATGTTAGAGAAACTCAGAATTCATTTTATAAAAATAAGGATGTTATTTTCTTCAAAGAAAATGTTTTTAAAAGAGGTTTAATTGTTTACACTTCATTTATCTTGGATAAGGACGGATGGGAATTGGATAAGAATTGGTTTTAATTAACAATCTGTTTAAATTTAAAACTATATCTGATGACGTCGTTCAAACGACATTTGATGTCATTCGAACGAGATCCACTATCGTTCGAATGACGTGGCATCTCATTCGAATAAGATTCTGAGACCGCCTCAATTTTATTATAAATATAGGTGTATAGTTTCCTCGAAGCGTGTGCATTCTGGAAAATAGTTTTTACGATCCAAAAATCTATTTGCACATGTTTTCTAAGGTTTCAATGGCTTATACACATCCTTAGAGTTTGCAAAGATTCGAGATTTCATTAGAATAATGTTTATGTGAACCTTGCTGCACCAAGTTGAGTTTGCTCATCATTGAACACTTGTGATTGCTGGTTTTGCAGTGGATAAGCGACGGACATCGTGTTCAACATCGTAGACGTATCAATCCGTATCGGTGGACGCCGAGATATTCGTGGTGTCGAGTGTTATGGACGAGCATCGTGGAAGACAGAATTTATGAGTGGGAACTATTGAAGAATAATAGAAGATCATTAGGAGCATTAAGACCCATGAGGATCGAGTCATTAGTAAGGCTAATATGTCTTTGTAAAACCATTGTTCATAGTGATTGTCTGGGTTGGGCCGTCCAAGGTTTTTTCCCGTTTTGGATTTTTCCTCGTTCATCCGGCGTTGTATCTTTACTTTATTTTACTTGCTTTAATCACTAGGTGGGTGCTTAGGATTAATCAAGATAATATCTGGTTACGTTAATTTGTGTCACAACTTGGTTTGATAAAATTAAAAAAGAGTTTTCAAAAAGAGAAAGTTGATTTGCGTTCATCCTTAACTTAATTCCGCTCAAGAAAAAAGTGTTTTGTTGAAAGTTATAGTTTTGGGGACCTGCAGCCCGGATAAACCTTCTGTAATAACCAGTTAGTCCCAAGAAACTACAGACCTCTGTCAATGTCGTGGGTTATCCCCATTCCCTCACCGCTAATATTTTGTTTGGATCCCCTGCTATACCCCTTTCTGACATTATATGCCTCGAAAACTGCACCTCCCGAAGCCAAAACTCACATTTTTTATATTTTTCATACAAATGATGCTACGTAGTGTTTGTAGGACCCTTCGCAAATGCTCGACATGTTCCTCTTTGGTATGAGAATAAACCAGGATGTCATTTATGAAAATAATGATAAATTGATCCATGAACTCTTTGAACACCCTATTCAATAAGTCCATAAATACAGCTGGTGAGTTGGTTAACCGAAATGGCATAACTAAAAACTCATAAGATCCATATCTTGTCAGAAAAGTAGTCTTCGACACATCCTGCTCCCCGATCCACGGATGGTGATACCCGGACCGCAAGTCAATCTTTGAGAAGTACGCTGCTCCTCTCAACTGATCAAACAATTCATCGATGCAGGGTAATGGATACTTATTCAGGATCATGACTTTATTAAGTTCCCTATAATCCACACATAATTATAGGAATTCATTCTTCTTCACAAACAGAACTGGGGAACCCCAAGGTGAGGTACTCCGACAGATGAAACCCTGTCCCAGCAACTGTTCAATCTGATCTACCATCTCCCTCATCTCTGTAGGAGCCATACGATAGGGGGCATGGTCTATTTGTCGAGTGCCCGGTGCTAAATCAATCACAAACTCGATTTCCCTACTCGATGTAACCCTGGTATGTCCTGAAACACATCTATGAATATCCTAACAAACGGAATCCAATTAAGGGAAATCACAACTCTCGTAAAGGTATCCTCCTCTATGTAATACAAATGAGTGGACGATCCTCCCTCGGGGTGAGGCATCACCACTAAAAACATCTCCTGACCTAGTATAGCGAATATAATGCTCCTACTAAAGAAATCAATCGGGGATCTATAAAAACTAGCCAATCCATCCTAATAATAGCGTCATATTCGGACATCTCTAACACAATCTTATCAACTTGTAAAATCAAACTCCCAATCTCTATACTCACACTCTGACATATAAAGAAAAAAGGGGTCCCATACCCATAAGTGAGTCTACATAAGTAATAGTACTGCTGGCCATGTTTAATAATCTTATGGCCCGTGCAAATCTGGTGGCTATAAAAGAATGTGAGGCCTCTGTATCAAACAAAATACATCCCATAGCCCCAGAAATAGAAAACATACCCTCAACTACGGGTGGTGGCTGCTGAACTTCTACCTGCTAGACGTTGTACACACACTCATACTGTGACTACCCCTGCTGTAGTGGGGCTACAAGAACATAGGCAAGTAAAGCTGGCATCTGTACCGGTGCTGGAAGGGTGGATGGAAACATAGGTCTCTGCGACTCCTGATACTCACCCTGTGGATGAGGTATCTTTCCCTTATTTGGGCAATCCTGCTTCCTGTGGCCAATTGTACCACAAGTGAAGCATCTTTCTGCAAACTGTCCACCATTTCTACCCTACTAGCCACGACTCTGATGCCTATTGTCGCCTTTTCCTTAGCCCTGATGGCCATGTTGATTTTGCTTCTGGCCCTGGTGGCCCTATTTATTACCACCCTTCCCAAAGCAAAATCCTCCCGATCTCAGTCGCTTAGCATAATCCCCCTGCTGTGAGTTCTGATCACTTTGGCAATGTTGCCCCTGAACTGATGATGATTCACTACCACTATTTCCCCCAGTTCGACCTTGCTGACTGAACTCAGACCCCCCTTGCTTCCCTTATGAAGATGGTGGTCCTGGTAATGAAGTAATGTCGCGTTCAAGACATCTGTATAAGTCTGTAGAGAAGGATTTCCCAAAAGTTACTTATGAATCCTCCATGTAAGGCCGTCTCGAACATTTGTATCTTCTTGTCTTCCGTAGGTACCTCAGGTGGAACCAAATTAGTCAGCAAATTAAACTTCTCTTCATACTTGGCGACTAACTTCCCCTCTTAGGTGAGGTCCAAAAGTTTCCTCCTCATTTCGGTCTGAACAGCTGAAGGAAAGTATTTGCGGTCAAACCACACCCAGAAATCCTGAATAACCATCGCATCCATCTCCTCAGCTATAGTACCGAAATCCCACCACTAAGGAGCTTCACTAACCAGCTTAAAAGTTACTAAGATCTTCTTTTGAACCTCCGTGCATTCATACATATGTAGATGCCGTTGGATGTCATTCTTTCATTGGCTAGTAGTCACAACATCGAAACCCCCCTGGAATTCTGGTGGCTGTGACTTTTGGAAGGAATCCCTGACACGCTCCCAAACAGTGGGAGATGCCTGTGCTAGTTCTAGTGTCACTACCTGTGCCGGTGGTGATGCTTGCTGGACAACCGCTAAGGTTTCATTAACGGCTTGAGCAATAATGGTAGCACTTTCTACTGTATTCATAGTGCCCTGAGATGGAGCGGGTTGTGGGGATGGTTGTACCGCACTGGGAGCTCATCGTGCACGTCAGGGAGGCATCTGAAATGAGGGAGAGATATTTTTATCAGCATTTCCAATGTCGGTAAATAGCTGAAGTCATAAATTCGCAAATATGAATACAACAATCCTAATGACAGGGCTCTATATCAAAGGATGTTAAGTAGAAAGCATAATAAGTCGTACAAATCCTTAGGACGCTAGAAGAAGATGCTCTGATACCACCTCTGACGCCCCTCTTAATTAAATACGGGGTGATCAGTCCTTTATTAAATTAAATCAGAATTTCCAGTTAGTTCATTCTTAGCATCACTGTCGAAAAATAATTTCTTATTAATTCACCTAATAATTAACTAAGCTAAGTGTCAAAACCTTTCCAATTTTAATTTAATTAAATTCATTCCACCATAAGTAACATTCCATCGCAACTGAATTAAAAGTCAACATGAATAAATGTAACAGGGATAAACTCTCCAGTTGAAATATCTCAATATCACATCCAAAACAAAATGATAATATCAGTACCAACATAAAACCAATACAATATCCGAAATATAAACGAAACTTCTAGGATCTTGGGCTACATGTCCTAAATGAGTCAAGTACTACAAAGATAGGAATCAATGGAATGAAAGCGTCTAATCCAAAGTTGCTTCTCTAGAAACACATCAAAATATCCATCCTCTAAGTCGGGCATCCCTCAAGCTGGACACCTGGTGTAATAGATATTCTAGAGAAGAGAATATACAAGTAAACGGGTCAGAGCCCGATTCTAAAAGATTTTTAAAAATAGCAAGTGCTTAATAAGTGCAATTAAGCAGGTATTATGTACATGTTAGTTCTCGGATCTCACTTGAGAATCTCACCTCTCCTCTAGTGTGAACGCCTAATGCACCTTATTATCCCCCTAAATAAGGTTCTCAATTATTATTATATCTCTTCTCATTATCCCGTATTTCCCACACAAAACTTATATTAATGAAACGTGTTCATTTCTCTTTAAGATGAACTAGGCCTGCAAGGATTAAGTATTCACTTACTTAATTCAATTCATATTTTATTATTCATTTTTATCTACTAATTCACACGGTAGATCACATCATAGTATATATATTCATCACACTATTATATATACTAATACGGCACCTCCCAGACACAGTTGTCGTGCATGCATACTCTCCTATTATGTTCAGTTACATCTCTCGCTGTAAAAAGGACTATTGACTCAGTGCCTCTCCCGAACCATAAATAACATAACACACATATTTAGAGGCGAACATACTCCCCATCCGAACGGGTCACGCACATATCATTCACACCGATAGAACGTGTCCAAGGTCCAATGCTCAAGGCACTAATCTAAAATCTCTCCAAATGGGCTCATCAGGATAAGATCGACCATAACGCGAAACCTCCACCCCGATAGCAAGAAACGTAGGTATGTTGTACACAATACAAATTATAATATAGGTATTCATCCCACCTATATAATATCACATAAGGTAATGGCACTACCCATATGATAATTCCATACGTAGTATATTTTCCTCACTAATATCATATGTAGTTTATATTTCCTGAGGTTTCCCACTACTCGAAAGTTATCTAGTATTCCTTAAATAAATTTAGTAGGTAATTATCTACACCCTACTGGTCCATGTCATCCCAAATCCCAAATTTTCACAGATTTATATCATCCTCAAATGGGTTTATTCTTCGATAAACTCTAATTAACTTTTAATCCATTATTTTATTTTCAAGGATTAAGTCCACACATGAATAATTTTCGGGTCTCAATTGCCACCCTACTGACCTTCCCTAAATACCATTATGCTATATTCAATTTACACTAAGCATCCTTTGAAATGGGGAAATTAATCAAACCTTTAACAAAATCAAAGCACATATTCTGGGATTGTCGATTGATTAATGGTTTGGATTGATCGATCGACCTGTTCGATCGATCGACATTCAAGAGCCGATCGATCGACCGAACAAATATAAGCCTATTGTTTCTACGTATTTGGCCTATGGGTTTAACCATTTTTCATCCTCAAATCCTCTACTTTAAGATCCCAAACTCCTTATAATTCATTCCTCCTGATATAAAAATACATATAAATGATCTCTAATAATTACACAACCTAAAATCGTCAAGAAGTTCGGATTAAAGCATATTATTTCCCATAATTTCTAGAAAACTCATACTTATCACATCTTCAAGAACAACCTATAAAACTCAAATTTTCTTCATCCAATGATTCGAAATTCGTGGATTAACATCTATTATCAAAATAATATAAATTCTACATATTTCTCATTTTCAGAAGTCAATTAAAATCAACAAATTTTATCTTTGAATCATGAAACTTTTCAGAATTCTACAACAATCCTAACATGGGAATTATACATGCTAATTTTCCAAGGGTTAAATCACTTTCCTTTAAACTGTAGGTCTGGCCCTTTGGGGATGATAGTCTATTGGTGGTCCTCCCCTTTTTTTGGCTAACTTCCGATGGCGGTGGTGGTGTAGGATGTCCTTTGGCCTCTTGGTTTCCTAGGGGTGTCTCTTCCTTTCTTAAAAAAGCCTCTCTTCTCCTCACAGACTTGTCTCTTGATTTTTGGTGAATGAACCTCACTTTTGTAAACTCTACACTTAAATAATATGTCTCCAAATTTCATAGGTACTGTTCACATACATTGGCAATTGACCAAAATACCACTTTGGGGTGTCTGTTCGATTCCAAAGTGCCCCGTGACCCAAATCAAACACCCAAATAGACTTTTTTTTACTATCGAAACCCTTCCGAATACTATGGCGTTGTCACAACTACCATTTGGATGACATAAAAATATTTTACTTTTATTTCCTTTAAATTTAGTCCCAACACGACTGACACGCGCATCCCAACTTAATTTCTGTAATTGTCGTATTAATCACTAGCGATAATTTTATTGAATCATAATCATATGTAAAGTCATAATCTTATATTACTTTTAATCACTAAGTAATATTCACATAAATCACATATTACTTTATTCCCGAGTAATATTGAAATTCGGATTAATTTTAATTTAACCCACAATTAATCTTCATTACTCCCATTTTTAAAAATCATTAAAATTACGGGTATTACACTAGGGTCACATACACCATTTAGAAATCCATGCTTAGGTGTCACTAACACACACCTCGACTTATCACACTTGTATATATCCATCCTCACTTACACTTATCACAAACCACTCACTCTCATATATCCATGCTTAGTATTGATTTATTTCTTGTACATCACTCCCCTGCTTAGCGTGATGCTCATAAATAAAGATACACTCTCCATAGGATACTAATCTTGAATCATGCATGATACACACAACATCACCAAAGAGTATCGCTATTGACCAAATTTTATCCTGTAACTAGGGGGTCACTTCGTGATTGGATCTAGTCCGGCAGGTCGCAGTTAGCCTAAGCAATATGACTCTTACCTTCCATTGACCAAGTTCCTTCAACGTATATCGAACGATTCCCCCGCATCGTACCACTTTACCAAAGTCATGATGGGAGGTATATCGTAGGAAACTCTTTCACGTACGTCGAGTATATTGAATTCCCTCTCACACGTACTGTCCCTATGAGGTATTTAATGAGGCAATTCACATGCTCTTAGGTATATCAAATGGCTTGTCCACACGTACCGATTTCCCTCAAAAGCAAGACGTATTTCGTGGAAGTCATGTCAAAGGGGGGAACCCTTCCAATTAACCCAAAAACTGCATACCCGCATACAAGTGTCAAACCTAGGACACGCATATTTAGTTTGTGGGTTTCAATCAGAAACTCTGCCGAAATTCCGGGTTAGCATGCCACCTGAATTTTTGCGATTTTTTTTAAATGGGACCCTACCCATGAGCTTAGTAACAAGTCCAACCATAATTTTTACATATTCTTCAAACCCATTTTTTTCCAGGCTCGGGTCCCATCCATCATTTCTATTTTTGTATTTAGGTAAATCTAATAAGTGAGAACCTAATAAACGTAATAATAATCATGCTGAGGCACATCTCTCGCTTTTCCTTCTTTATTTTTTGAAAAATTGTCCAAAAGCATTTTTCCTCTTTTACCAAAAATATTTCCTTCGCTTTACAAAAAAAATTTCCTTATCTCTTCAAAAAAAATGTCAAAAATATTCTTTCCTCTTTTCCAAAAATAAATCTCAAATCTTTCTCCTTTTCAGGTCGATCGCACACCCTTGGACTAGCTCCCTATTGGCTTCGGTCTTTAGTCGAACCGCCCAGAAGCTCCATCAGTCCTCTTACTTCCTTTGAGTCCGATATTTATTCCCTTTCCATGGAGAACACAGATCAAGTACCGAATGTGAAGATGGATTTGTTAATAGTTCTAGCTTAACATAGTGCCAAGATTGACAACCTTCAATCTAAGTTCATGAGATGCAACGAAATCGAGTCCCTATTCCCAAAGAGCCTGAGGTCTTCTTCCCTACCATTATGGGTCCGCATTCACCTGAGCCTATTGGGTTCCCGAGGAATACCACCATGCTCCATGTACTCCTCCTACTAATGGTTCATCGCCAGCCCAGCTCCCTATGTCGAATCTTACCCAGCCAGGGGCTAACTTACCCATGACCATCGATCTGAAGGAGGAATAATTAAACAAAGTCAAGAAATACATCAAAATGTTGACTAAGAAATTTTACCAAGTCAGACTCTCTGGGAATTACAAGGACTACACCCACATATCTCCATATCCAAAAGTCAGGTTGCCAAAAAAGTTCAAGATGCCCAACATCGAGAAATTCGGGGTAGTGGACATCCAAATGTTCATCTATGTAGTTATCACTAAGCCATGACTCTCCTAGGGGATTTCGAGGAAATAATAGCCTAAATGTTCCAACAGACCTTGAAGGATAGCGCTCTATGTTGTTTCTTATCTCTCAAAAAGTCCAGAATTCGTAGTTAGGAAGATGTTGACTACGAGTTCATATCAAAGTACAACTACAATGAGTAGTGAGATATTACCCGCCGTGATTTAGAGTTGCTCCAACAAAATCCTGGGGAGTCAATTAGTAACTTCATAGAAAGGTGGAGGGAAAAAGAAGCCATCGTGAGCAATCGGCCTTTCGAAGAGGAACAGGTTAGTATCGTGAAAAAGAACTTCTTACCCCATGTCATAGCAACGTTGTAAGGAAAGTATTACCCTCATATTTTAGACCTTCGAGAAGCAAAAGAGTGAAAATTGAAGAGGTTCTGGCCAAGAAAGACGTCGAACTAAAGAAATCATCTGGATAGTTCATTCCTAGAAAGTTTGAAAAACCTGTCAATACCGTAGTTACCACCATCAATAACCTCTCTCAACCTACCACTTCATGGGCACTAGAAAGCCTCTCTAACCCAATGCGAAAGGAATACACCGTACTTCACGCTCCCCTCTCTAAAGTTTACCAGGCTCTCTTGAGCCAAAATATTATCAAGCCCTTGGACCCTCGTCCATTACCAAACCAATTTCCAAGAAATTTCAAGTCGGATGCCCATTGTGACTTCCATAAAACCACTAGCCATACCACCGACCAATGTTTTCACCTTCAAAATTTGATCCCATGCTTGATTAACCGGGTAATCATCGCCCCACCAGCCAATCCTAAACCAAACACTACCCATAATCCCCTCTCGAATCATACAAATGCCATATTCTTAGAAGAAAACCCATAATTTGAGCCATCTACCCAGATCATACCAAGTAAATCACTAATCAGACCCATATACTCTCCCACACCTATCCAAACATGCCCATACTTTATATTACACCCTACTAGTTTTGTCGATCAGGGCTTATCACTCCTTACCAGGGCATACATCGTTGACCGCACCCGTTCTGTAGGTAAAGACATGGAACTTTCAAAAGTGTTGAACGAACTCCTAGAGTTTGGGCTGAAATCCCCCCCAGATGACCGTTGACTATTAGAGATTCAGTATGTTGTTCTTAGAAGCTCGAAAATGGTCTCGAGAGTTAGAAAATTGGGTGGTACCGATCGATGAAGTCAATTTTTTATATGATATAGTCTAGATGATGGTGAATTTATTCCAACATATAGGTGATATTCGCAGTATATCCGGGCGGCTCGATGCTTTGAAACTACAAGGGCGTCTACTCCTTTCACTCTTACATCTCCTCGTTGAATGGGAAGACTTGTATGAAGAGTCCGTTGAAGTTGTGGAATGTATCAACTTTTTATGGAAAAATAATATTATTGCCACCAGGTGGGGGGACGAGTTCGATGATTCATATGAAGAGCAGAGTTCAGAAAAGACTAATCTGATAGTCAAGGTGTGTGGGATATATCATTTGAGGAGTTACTAGTAGAGATCAACAGGGTGGATGAACAACCCGATATCGATGAAGAAATGGGATTTCTATTTTTCCCTCCTTCTGTGAACCACATGACCAGGTCAGGAAGACATTACCAAAACCCAAGCCTACAACCATCAGCGAGCGATAAAGGGAAGGGTGTCGAGAATCTTCCTATTCCAGAAATGATCCTCGAGGAAAGCAAGATCCTCGATCAGATAAAGAAAACCCAAGCCAATATCACTCTATGGGGACTTTTTATGTCCTCCCAGTTGTACCAAAACTGTCTCGAGAGATTCCCTAAATGGAAGATTCATTAGAGAGTGTGAATATTTCCCCTTTTTTGGCTTCCCCGGACTATGGTATGACCATGCAGATAAAATGACAAAAATAGGAATGGAGATCTTCTTTTAAGACAACTACCCATGGGTCGAGAGTTCCCATCACCGTGTACAACCGCTCACTAAGGATACCAGAGATTCCGAGCTAAATGACTCTGAGGATTCATTCAATTTGGGACACTGGGGTTAACACACTACGTGATCCACTCAGGATCTACCTTATCGGATCCATATGATCAAAGCTTCTTATGCACCTCTCCTCAACTGGCCTGCTATACTAGTGCTAGCTGCTGATATTCAACCTAACCCTGATGTTTATCCCATTTCCCCTTCTTTAGTTGTTCCTCCTAACTCTAATGTAATCAAAACCTCCTTTGATGAGGTTCTCACTGTTGTTTTTCCTATCAATCAAATAAACGAAGATTTTGAGTATCTTGTTATGCCTTACATTAATTATCTGGATTCAAATCAAACTCTTGCTGATAATGATTTTGTAAATGAACAATTCTTAATTGATCTAAATAAGTTTAATAATAAACAACATAATCATGTTCAAGTTAATGAAGATGAAACTGTTATTATTAATATCAGTTCTAGTATCTAACTGCATGAGATTAGGATAGGGGCCACCCTTAATGAGCATGAATGCATGAAACTCGAGGAATTACTAAAGGAATTTGTGGATGTCTTCACATGGCCCTATGACGACGTGCTCGATATCGACCCTAAGACAACTCAGCACAAGATTCCAACCCTCCTCGAATGCAAACCGATCAAATAGAAACTTTGAAAGCTCCGAATCGAATGGTCACTCAAAGTTAAAGAAGAAGTAGTTAAATAACTGAACACGGGCTTCACTCATGTGATCGAATATCCCATATGGCTAGCCAATATCGTACCTACACCAAAGTCAGGAGGGAAGGTTCGCATGTGTGTTGACTACCGAGACTTGAACAAGGCCTCTCTAAAGGATGATTACCCGCTACCCAATGTCGACATGATTGTGGAAAATACGAAAAGTCAAGCTCTCAACTCATTCTTTGATGGGTTTGACGGATATAACCAGATCAAGATGCACCTCTACCACCAAGAGAAAATCACATTCATCACCCCTTGGGGAACCTTTTGCTACACTGTCATGCCATTTGGTTTAAAATGTAGGGACTACCTACCAAAGGGCTTCCATAACCAATTTTCATCATCTAATACACAAGGAAGTCGAGGTCTCTGTAGAAGATATGATTATCAAGTCCAAGACTAGGGAGGGTCATGCTCCCCCTCGCCATAAGTTCTTCGAGCAACTGTGATAGTACCAGATATGACTTAACCCACAGAAATATATCTTCGGCGTTACCAAAGGAAAACTCTTGGGATTCATGGTTAGTGAGAAAAGGATAGAAGCAGATCTTGTCAATCTAAAAGCCATACTCGAGATGCCACCACCCCGAACAGAGAAGGAAGTCTGGTGTATCAGCGAGTTAACTTCCATCTGTCAGCCCATATTCAAACTCCTTCGAAAGGATTCAACCAAGGTCTGGAATGAAGCTTGCCAAGAAGCCTTTGACCGAATCAAGAAATACCTAACCCAAACTCCGGAACTCATGCCACATCAGCCTGGTCTTCCCTTACTCCTATATCTAACCATAACCGATACTTCAGATGGGACTTTACTAGCCCAATACCTTGAAGAAATCCTCAAATAAAGATCCATTTACTATACTAGTTGCAAGTTGGATGGTTACTAAATTAACTATACCACCTTGGAGAAAGCATGCGTCGCTCTTGTCTGGGTTACCCAAACATTACGGCACTACATGCTCGCCTTCCCCATAAAACTTATATCCCTACCTATCCAGTCGAATGGCCTATTGGTTGATGCTTCTAGATGAATTTGATATTACCAATATCACACAAAAATCCATTAAAGGAAGATACATCTCTGACTACCTTGCTGACTACCCTATAAAACAGACGGATGTCTAGATCTTTAAGTTCCCAAATGAGAATATCCATTGTACCTCCCAAGAAGACCTTCGATGGAAAATGTTCTTCGATGGCGCTACCAATAAGAAAAGGTATGGAATTGGGATACTCCTAATTTCCCATGATGACTCTCACACTCCCATTACCATCAAGCTAGATTTTCCTTGCACCAACAACATGACTGAATATGAGTCATGCATAGTAGGTCTCAAAGTTTCCCTCAAGAAAGGAATTCAATACCTCGATGTCTACGGGGATTCATCCCTCATCATTGATCAAGTACTCATAAAATGGAAAGTCAAGGATAAGAAACTCTTACCCTTCCATTCCCATATTGAAGAGATAGCTTCCCAATTCAAAGAAATCACCTTCCATTGCCTAACCCGAGCAAAGAATAACCTATACGTTGTACTTGATACCTTAGCCTCCATGATTGACATGCCCAAAGGAATAACCATATCCCCTTTCCTTATCCAAAAGTAAGATAAACCAACCCATTACTACCACATTGAGCTCATCTCAAAGGAAGATACCGAGATAACCAACTTCTAGTACTATGATATTTGGCACCTCATCAAGCATGGTAGGTAACCCCAAGGTTCTGACAAGAAAGACCGAACAACCCTCTGTAGACTGGTTGCCCAGTACATTGTCTGTAATAAAGCATTGTTTAAGAGAAACTTCAATAGAACCCATTTACACTGCATCTTAGGGATGTAGAAAATCCACAGTGGGGAATGAGGACCCCACATAAATGGCCATATGCTCGCTCAGAAGATCATCCGACAAGGATACTACTGGACCACCATGGTTTAGGATTATACCGCCTACGTTCAAAGATTCCTTAAATGCCAGTAGTTTTCCAACCTACAACACTTGCCTCCATGGGAATTATACAACATGACCACTCCCTGGCTGTTCTCCACATGGGGTATTGACATCATAGGGAAAGTTACACCAAAAGTGTCCAACGGGCATGAGTTTATCCTAGTTTCCATTGACTACTTCAGTAAATCGGTTGAAGTCGAGTCATACGCAGTCCTGAATGCCAAGAAAGTGGCCAAGTTCATCAAGAAACATCATTTGCTGATATGGGGTCCCGCACGAGCTGGTATCAGACAACGGGTTACACTTCGAGGTAGAAGTTACAGAGGTGGTGGACAAGATGGAATTTAGAGACACAAATCTTCTCCATAATGACCCAAACCAATAGAGCAGTCAAAAGAGCCAATAAGAACCTCAAAGCCATCATTAGCAAAATGATCGAGTGTTATCGAGATTGGGCCAACAGGGTCCTTTACTCCCTCTGGGGCTACCGCACTTTAGTTCAAACCTTTATTGGGTCTACCCCTTACTCTCTAGTCTATGGTATGGAAGTAGTCCTACCTGTGGAGCTCAAAATCCCTTCGTTCACGTCATTCTTGAAAGCAAAATCAATGAGGAAGACTGGCACCAAAGTCGTCTCGATGAGCTGTCCCTCTTGGACAAAAGGAGGCTGAAGGCTCTATATCATATACAAGGGTACCATCTCCATATAGCGTGATCATTCAACAAGAGAGTCAACGACCGCGGTGTCCGAGAAGGATATTTATCCCTCCAAGAAATAATAAAGCCCATCTGGGACCCCTGATGAAAATTCAAACCTAACTGGAGCGGCCCCAACATTGTGAAGAAGATCATGTTTAGCGGCACCGCTATGCTCACCGACCTTGATGTAAAGGAAATGGCGCATCCGGTCAACCTGGACTATCTTAAGAGATTCTACCCCTAGTCCAAAATCTCGGGACGCTATGACTCTTCTCACCTCCCTTATATTATTAAAAAATAAAATAAAAGGTCTTCATTTACCTGCACTCAGAACTAGGTGGGGCCCGATCCTCTAAAAACCTTTTTGCTTTCAAAAATGAATTTCAGAATTTTTTTAAAACCCTCAGAGCCCCCTTCTTTTTTCATAAAATGCTATTCTTTTCTTATCCCCGAGAGCGATAGTTCATTTTAACATATATATGAACAAAAGGATTATGTATGCCATAGTGATCGGTATAGATAATTCAAAATGCAAAACTCATCAAGAGGCACAACTAGATGATGAAAAACTTCTTTATTTCATTATTCAAAATTTTGGTACGATTACATTAGCATAGGGAGTCAAATGACTTACCTTGTCAAGCCTACTCCTACCTTCCTAAAACCAAAATAAAAACAAGCCCCATTACTTCCAAAATAACCCTCAAATTATTTCCAAACACAAAACCACACCGATTACAAAAGCTTCACAAAATTCTACACGCTGATGCCAGAGGAACCAACCCCATCATCACCCACATCGTGGGGTCCCCAAACTTCTCCTGCCTGAATGGAGTGTCGCAGAGGCTCCATAGAGAAATAAGCTTGTACTAGCTTGGAAAAAACCAAAACGCCTCCCTCCATGGTGTCAGATATGGCAAACCACCTTTGTCCAGTCTCTACAGCCAGCATCTTGGCACTACCTTCTTCCACAATCATATCATGTAGTCCCCTGAGACATGCCAGACTCTAGCAACAAATTGGGAGGGACGGATCAGCGGAGGATGATTCTCCGACAAAGAACCAAGTCTCATGCGCATACGCTCTGTCAGGTTCTCCATAGGAAATAAGTTCAGTTTTCACAGTGGCACAATTTTTTCCCAACCAAATTAGCGCAGAAGTGGCTAGGGAAAGTAAAAAGAGGTATGCCTGAGGCCTAATAATCAGACATATTAGTACTCCCTGAGTTCTAGAATGAGCAGCAGCTCCCCCACCAAGGCACTGACTAGCACAAGCCTCGAGCTCCGTGCTCCAAAAACCAGTTTTCCCATCTTTCGATGTTCAGGCCCACACTGATGAAATAGCGTGAAAAGAAGTTTTGTACCGCCAACAAAGGATACTCAGATGGGATTGCCATACGAAACCTCTCTGAGAGGCACATGAATAGCATTACAGGGCTACCCATCAAAAAGTAGGAATGACCCTCCCGCTAGGCACCCGGACCATTCAAAATCTCCGTCAGTACTACCGTAGCAAGATTATGAACGTACGACACCCCAGATATAATACCTACAAGTTGAGGGTCCGCTAGTACAAAAATTTTGAAACCAGTCCCATAATGATGGCCCAAGCATGACCAACATCACCGACATCTCGCAAATGCACAGAATGCAGCACCACAAGAAGAGAAATCATTCCTTCTGTGACCAATAACCTGGCTGCCGAAGGTGAAATATGGAGAAGTCCCACCAATAACTCCCTAGGGGATCGGGAAAACTCAAGCATAGCCGCTGCAATGTTGGGATTTATCCCCAACATGGCAGAAAACTCTTCATAGTTCGGACATATTTCTTCCAACCCGAAGCGAAAGACATGGTCTTCAGGGTACCAAAATTCCATGGCTGCCATCAGCATATTCCACTTTATGGGTCAGTTTTTCCACAAAGAGACTCACCTCATGTTGAAAGCGTCATAGTCAATGTTATAGAAACACAATGCTTCCAAAGTTTCGAGGTAGTTCACAAACTCAACATTACCAGGGAGAGACATATCACAAAAGAAGAAGAAAGTGAGCAAAAAAGGATGTAAAGGAAAAAGAATGTGGAGGTGTGAAGAAAATCTCTATCCACACTCTTATTATACCTGAAAACTCTCAAGCAAAGATAAGACACCCTGTATAACTCGGAGGAAAATGTATCCCGCCAAGTACCAAGTAATTGAAGAAAGCGCAATCAAGCCTCGGGTTAATTGGACTGGACTAATATGCCGATAGGCAGGGCAGGGGTCATGCCGATCGGCAACCCCTTATTTTGGGACAATTCCCTTTTTCCTCTTTTTTCAAAATAAAAAAAAATCAATAAAAATAATTTTTATTATAAGGGAATTCCAAATTTCCTTTTTTTACTCGTCCCATTTTAAAATAAAATCCTTCTCAACTCATTTTTTTACGGTCTCAGCAACAAAGTAAAAAGAGCATGTGCATTAATCACTCAAAAACAAATTAATTAACAAAATGAAATTAACAAAAACTTCATTGCATATATTTTTGTTGTAATACATTGGTTTTTATAGGAAAAACAAAATAATAAGTACAACGGGACTCAGCCCGAGCCCAATACTCTCTCTCTCTCTCTCTCTCTCTTCTCCTAAAAACTCTATCTCCCTCACTCTTCTTTCTCTCTCTTATCTCTCTCTAAGAGCCTCCCTCCCAACGACGCGCCCTCTTCCCTCTGATGCGAGATGATCTGCCACCACTCCCAGAGCCCGACCCTTCCTCAGACGAAGCAGATGGCACCAGACAAGAAGGAATCGAAATCACATCCTTAATGTGGGCAGTCGCCGAAGATATCCAATCCCTTATTTCCCTCAGCCAAGTGGTGGAGACCCGGATGAGCTGCAAAAGAAAATAAAAAAGAGCAAATCAGTCAGTCTGAGGCAAAGGAATAAATCAGAAAATCAAAACATAAAGAGATAAAACGTATAACTCAGGTCGAAGGACCTCCTCTGTCAAGCCCAACTCCTTCGGGTCCATTGCATTAAGATGGTGCAGCATACGCACCCACCCTCCATCTGCCCACCGAATGTTGTAACTATATGAGAACAGCCGTACAAAGGGAGCCTTCGAAGCCATCGCCATCGCTGATATCGTTGCACTGCCTGCACTGTGGGAGGACCCCACCTTTCAACTCGAGCCCGCGTGAGGAATAGGCATCACGTCATATACGATGGGTGGAATTAACCATCTTGACACAAAGTTCATATAATCATACGTCACCGCCATGTTGATATATGACGAGTAAGGCTCACCCATCTTTGCCACCACCCGCGCATCGTCTGACATCTCCCCCATCCGCCTCATAAACACTGAAGGCTTCATCGGGGGCACCGCGACCTCATCCTCCATAATATGTCTAACTACTCTCTCCCCGAGGTACTAATCATAGCAAAACTCAGGTGCCCACATACGCCCCATATGCGCATGTTCCCCAGTCACCCCCGTATGCTGGATGGCCGTCCCTCATGGATAAAAGGTCAACTACAAATTCCCCAACAAGAGAAAAAAATATCAATACCAATAAAAGGTCATCAAGGGAAATACAGTATCAATAAAAAGGGGGACTTGCTCGCTCACTCGTTAGGCCATTCAAGACCTGACGCACCGTCTCCAGAGAGAGGAATTTCTTCAATTGTTGATTGGACTTTTGCCATCGATACATCCGGCAGAAGTCCCTAATAGACTCATCCTTCAAAGCTATCAATTGGGTGTTTAAGTCAATTACCTCATAAAACCATATCTTCAAAGGACAAAGGGTGAACATTTATGAAATCAAGAATAAAACGCATGAAGGAAAATGCGAATGCATAAAGGAAAATGTGAAAAATTAAGAATACCTCAAGAAGAATGTGGCTCTAGTAAAAGTTTGTCGGCAGCACCGGCTAAATACGTTAAGAGAATAATAAAAGGTCGTCAATGACAGGCTCCCCCAGTCATAAAGACGAATGTTTTAAAACACCCTCAAAAATGGAAAAAACCACAAGTGCATGACGTCGCCACTAGAAAACCTCCTAGCACCAGCAAAATGAACAGACGATCCATCTACTGCACCTATCGCCCATCGCTCTCATCAATCCTCCTCCTCAACAACAACTCTCTCGAAAGAGACAAACGAAAAGAATACCCAGAGACCACCCTCTACACATCACCCAACGCCGTCGTCACGCCTCCGGCGTCACCCATAGTGTCCTGTCCACCTCAATCTACGTACCCTCACAATCCATCCCTAGCCACTATTGCACGTCTATAGAAGTCACCGTCATCTCCCCAAAGCCAAAATGAAAGGTTTGGGTGGTGTCCCACCACCTTTCCCTTATAGCACAAAGAACATCCGTAGAACGAGTCGTCTCATCTAGAATAGACGCCAGTCTCCCAAAATCGGCTGAAGACAGTAAGCACCCACGATGCGCAAGAAGACAATGTGCAGAAGTAAACGATTGCCAATTAAACGCAAATTTCCTACGAGTTTTACCGGTTATTCTAGGAGGGACCAATTCAAACTTTCTTGAATTGTTAACTTTATAAAAACAGTTTTAGTTTTCAAAGTCAATTAAAAGTCCTAATTATTATCTTTGTTAAATCTAGGATATTTACAAAATAATAACTTATTCAGTTTTTAGGCGAGTTTCTATTTATTTAAACCTACTTTTTTGTGTGAGGTGATATGCGAAAAACGTAAAGCACGCAGTATTTATTTAACATCGCAAAAACCCTTCCCTAGGAAAAATGACGGACCCTCTACGGTCAACCTAGTCTAATTTAACTAAAACCAAACGAAATAGGAACGATTATACAAACATGCAACAAGACTCAAAGCAAGATAAATCAGAACAAGCTATTACCTATCTCGACCAAGCTTCTCTCCGCTCTAGTTGCTCTTCCGCAATTATCATCACAATGCAACTCTTGTTCACTTTGCTTTCTTCACTTCTCAGCCTCCCCTCTAGCTTCTTTAGCTCAATTTGGCTCAGTGACTATTGTCCTAGTTCTTATTGAAGTATTTGTGTGCGGTGTTCTATCCTAGATGAAACACCCACACTTAAATGGTACAACCAAATGTAATACAACAATATATCTTTTTCCTAGATATCACCTACAACTCTTATGTTATGTTCTCTTGTTTAAATCAATCGTTCTTGATTTAACACAATGTTCTCAAATTTTACTTTTCTCTTTGCTCAAAAATTGAACAATCAGAGTTGATCTAATAAGTACACATCAAAAAGTGTTTATGTGAATAAATGTTGTGTAGTGAGTGATTTCTAAGTAACATGCACATGAATAATCCTGAAATCACTTCAAAGACCAAGCAATCATATTCACAGAATAATGACTTTAAATATATTCAATAAAATCAGCAAGTCAAATATTAACAATCTTATTTTTCAGAAAATAAATATTAGATTAAATCAGGTTTTAATCTAAAAACTTATCAAGACTATTTTTACAAATATTTCAGATTAGTCCAAAACTGTCTTACACACTCAAGAAAATGATATTCAGTCCAGATATGAAACTTCACAAATTAGTTCTCACAAAAATTTAGGTCTAACTTTATAAACCACAAACAATATATATGTGAATATTATCAAAATATTTTTCTGAAAATCTGTTTTAAAACAAAATGTTTAAAAACATTCAAGATATTACAAACAAGAATATTCACACACACGAATTAATTTCGTGAATCAAGTGTGTGTTGTGTACAAAAATTAGAACTAAAGACTCATTTAAATAAAATGCACAAAGATGAGAGAAATTACTTACAAAAATTATATATCCTTGAAAAATCGAAAGTGCAGATTTAGAATGAGAAATGTCCAATATTCATTTTAGTTTTGAATAGAAATCAACTCTTGAAGATGACAAAAATAATTTTGGTTTATTAACTCTCTCTCTCTCTCACTAAAAATTTTGACAGAGTTTGATCACAAAAATAATTTTATCAGCATCTTAAAAATGAGACCCAAATAGTGATATTTATAAAGTGCACAAATGTGTGCTTATTGATGTAAAATAGATTCACATGGATTACAAATAAAATACACACAGTCATTAATAATATATGATTTAAGGGCTGTAAAAGAAACACAAAGTATTATGTTAAGAATCAGGCACGTGTATAAACAGTTGAAACATACTAACAAATCTCGAAGCGTTTATATTATCGTTTATAGAAAATGTATGCCAGCTGTACTGCATAAAAATATTCCCGTTGTGACAAATATATAATGCGATGTGATTTTGAAAAACACAAAACCAGATTCGATTTTTTAAAAACTAAAACCATTTTTGGTTTAAAAAAAAAAGGTATGCGACATCATTGAAAAGAAGAAAAATCGTGGACGGTATACTAACATACAAATAATGCCAATAACTATACAAAAACGTGCCATGCATGTAAAATAAGATAGGCCACGACTATTTCGAAATTACAATCGGCCAGTCATTTGTCAAATCAACCAACAATTAACAAAGCTAAGGACAGCATATATTATATTTATAAGGTCAATTCGGTAACAGTATAATGGCAAAAGGTTAGAAAATAATAAAGGGTCAATTATTAAATAGTCCCTACTATAAATATATATTTTTTAAAAAGGACACATATTTTTAGTTTAACCCATTTAGTCCCTCAAGCACTCAATATCCTCTTATTTTTAGAGGTCCGCGCCAGCGGCACTCCCTCTCCAAAATATGTGGCAAAGGACTTTTTGAGGCAAAATTAAAAAGTTTGGACTAAATGGGTATTAAAAAATGTCCGAGGGACTATTTGGTATATGTCCCAATAATAAAGTCACTTGCTACATCACATGCTAGGATCAGTCAAGACTTTAACTACTGTAACACGCCAAAAACCTAAGGCAATGACCTAATAAAGGTCCAATCACACAAAGCTATCAAGGGAGCATGTCAACAGCGAAATGATTATCAACATATATATAATATATAATATATATGAAATCATGGGTACACGCAAATAGCTAAGAGCATCTGTAATGGTGTGATACGACGAAAGGTAGGCGTGAGACGCGTGTGTGTGATTTACATTTCGTCCAAATGAGCAACAAACAGCGGGGGAGTTCCTACGAACATCTATAGTTCGTAGTAACTTCTTACGAACATCTAAAGTCCGTAAGAAGTTCTTACGAGGTATAGAAGTTCGTAAGAACCTAACGGTCTAATTTAAACGGTAATATTCCTCCGTTTATATATTGAGAAGCTTCTTCTTCATTCTTCATTCATCTTCAGTATTCTTTCATTCTTATCCTTTCTTCTGAATCAGTATATTTAACCTCTTGATCTTCTTTCTTTCCTTCTTCATCTTCATTTTTTTTCTACCTCTCCATTTTCATACGAAACAGTCTAGTATTCATAATTCAGTCCAATTTTTTTATAAAAAATCAGTTCCAATTTAGTCCAAATCAGTCCCAATCTAGATATAGAAAATCCTCCAAATCAGATCTTGTCAACATGACGGAATTAGGTAAAAAATGGAAGAAATATATTAATATCGGGAAATCGAAAAAACACGAGTCGACTTCAACGACAATTCCCGATTCTTTCGTGCCGACTCAACCGTCGAATCCCGCAATTGACAACTATACCCGTATTTACGACGGAGTATCACACGCGTCGGACGACGAAACTCCGATAATAAACGGAAACAAATTCGAATTTCGGGGGAATTGGGCGAGCCCAATGAAATTGTACAAATTGATTCAAGAGAGAAAGCCTGATATCAAAACAATTATCGACAGTGTCGGTTTTATGTCGAATTTCTTTTCTATGGTGATGCCCAATTCCGATCAATGTATTGTGACGGCGATGATCGAACGTTGGTGGGACACGACACATACCTTCCAGCTACCATATGTCGAGCTTGCGTTCACTCCTCTGGACTTCACAATGCTTTCCGGTAATAACTTATGGCTTATTTCGTTCTACTTATATTCATAATTGTTTAAAAATGTGAAAATAATATGTTGCACTTAAATTCATAATTAAATGTTTGAAATATATTTTTAGGTAATTATATTCATAATTATTTCAATATACGACAAATAAATTGAAAAATGTACCCGCATTCCGATTATGTCAATATATGAAAATAATTATTCATATTCACTTAATGTTTCAATATGTGAAAATAAATAGTTGTACTTAAATTCATAAATGATTGTTTGAAATATATATTATGGTTTTCATATTCATAGTTATTTAAATATATGACAAAATTTTAACCTTCGTGTACCGGCATCATAATCGTTTAAAAATGTGAAAATAATATGTTGTACTTAAAGTCATAATTAAATGTTTGAAATATATTTTTAGGTAATTATATTCATAATTCTTTCAATATACGACAAATAAATTGAAAAAAGTACCCGCATTCCGATTATGTCAATATATGAAAATAATTATTCATATTCACTTAATGTTTCAATATGTGAAAATAAATAGTTGTACTTAAATTCATAAATGATTGTTTGAAATATATATTATGGTTTTCATATTCATAGTTATTTAAATATATGACAAAATTTTAACCTTCGTGTACCGGCATCATAATCGTTTCAAAATGTGAAAATAATATGTTGTACTTAAAGTCATAATTAAATGTTTGAAATATATTTTTAGGTAATTATATTCATAATTATTTCAATATACGACAAAAAAATGATGAAAATGTTCCCGCATTCCGATTGTGTCAATATATGAAAATAATTATTCATATTCACTTAATGTTTCAATATGTGAAAATAAATAGTTGTACTTAAATTCATAAATGATTGTTTGAAATATTTATTATGATTTTCATATTCATAGTTATTTAAATATATGACAAAATTTTAACCTTCGTGCAGGCATTCCAATTGGACAAGGACGACGGATTGAAAATCTACGAATTGAACAATATACAAATTTTGTTAATACCATAAATGAATTTTTTCCAGAAATTCATATACAGAGATTTACTGGTGCGGGAATTCCAGTTTTTGACCTAAAAAAATACATAGAAAATTTTGTCAAGGTTGAACCGTTACCAGATTATATGTCCCCAATCATAACTCGGGCATTTTGGTTTTATGTATTGGGGAGTGTATTTTTTCCAAATGCTCACTCCACTGCCGACCTCGGTTATTTACATTATCTTGAGGATATTCATGCCATAGGCACATACGACTGGGGTTCGGCTATTTATGCCCGTATTTTATGGTCTTTGGACAAAGCCAGTCGACGATCGTTGACTAGCGTTGAATGCATGCGGCAAATACTCGAGGTATATTATCGTTTCATCTTATTTATTAAAATTTATGTTTCATTACAATATACGTCAACTTATTCTAACGAATTAAATTTATTGAAATTTTTTGCAGTATTTACATCACGAGTACATGGCCACGACATGTCCTATTCTCGTTGATCCGTCTATTGATGTGTGGCCCCGCATTTTTCGTTGGTCAAGGGGGAATAGAAAGAAAGTAAAGGGAGCACATCGATTTAACATCTCAAGCAGTCAATCGGTATACAACGAGTATTTTTTCCGAAGGAGATTCAGGATGCGGTATAGTGTTTTCAATCGCATCCTTGAATCTGTTTGCCATTATGATAACTACTTTGTTCAGAAGAATGATGCTTGCGGTCGTCAAGGTTTGAGCTCTCATCAGAAAGTGTTGGGGGCAATTCGACTGTTAGCTAATGGGGGTTCCCATGACGTGTGGTCTGAGCAGTACGCTATGAGTGAAACCACTCTATTAGAAACTGTTATTAGATTTACAGAGGCAATTGTACGAATTTTCGGTCCCCAGTACGGCAGAAATCCGACACAAGGCGACGTTACAAGGTTACTCGAACAAAATGCAAATAGAGGTTTCCCAGGAATGCTAGGGAGCATAGATTGCATGCATTGGCGTTGGAAAAATTGTCCAACAGCATGGCACGCTCAATATAGTGGTCGTAAAGAGTCACCAACTATAATCCTTAAAGCGGTTGCCTCCTACGATCTTTGGATTTGGAAATCATTCTTTGGGGTGCCTGGTTCTTGCAATGATTTGAATGTCTTGCACCGATCTAATGTCTTTCAATAATTACGCAATGGGATGGCAGGTCCCGTTAATTACAATGTTAACGAAAATTCTTACGACATGGGCTACTACCTTGGAGATGGCATTTACCCTCCGTACGCTTCAATAGTAAAAACATTTAGGAACCAAAATGGTATTACACAAAAACAGAAATTTTTTTGCAAGTACCAGGAAGCGTGCAGAAAAGATGTAGAACGTGCGTTTGGTGTATTACAAGCTCGATTCGCTTTTGTTCGGGAACCTTGTAAATTATGGAATAGGGCGTCACTATCAACCATTATGAAATCATGCATTATAATGCATAATATGATTATTGACGATGAACGTAGAGATTGTCCAAGGCAAAATGAGTACGAACAGAATGATGAAACACCTGTAATTATGAGGGGCCAAACTAATTTCTACGACTACCTCATACGGGATGCTAAGATAAGAGACGTAACTAAACATCAAAAGTTACGGAATGATTTGGTAGAGCACATTTGGAACACCCACGGTGATGAAATGGTCGGTTGATGAATTTATTGTATTTTTTATTTTAACCGTGGTTAAATGTTATGTTTGTTCCATTTTCAGTTTATATTTTTAGGATTGTCGTAGTGATCATATACCTATTATTTTATATAAAATAATGGTTTAACCGACAATATTATATAAGCGTAAAATTATTAAACAATACTCACATTTCATCTATTTAAGGGTGGCATTTCATTTATTAAGATGGATAGTGAATCACTCTCTATATACCGAAAAAAAATGAATTATAATCATGAGGGTTCAACACATCATTTAAAAACACTACTAATCATTAATTGAACCGCTTGGACCAGACGACCCGGCGGAGTTCGATTGTAACTCAGATATCGCAGCTTCGGTCGCAACAACCATCGTTGTTAGGTCATTGAACCTTTTAAAATGAAACTGCTTTTGTATTTCATTCATATGGGTCATATCCAGCTCCATGATGTACGATTGCTCTCGACCTAGGCGCACGAGTTGATCCTGATTTTTGGTCAGTTGATCAGCTCGCTTCATCTGAATGAACGCATCCATTTGAGAGTCAAATTTAAGGGCACGATTATTCTTCCACTCTTGCTTGCTTTTAAACATTTCTTTGAAGTCTTCGCAATGTTTGAGTACTGCCGTGTTGCAATCCAAGCTGTCAGAACGCGCTCGTTGCCGTGCACGTTGTTTCTCACCCTTCCTACCTGGGGGTCTATCCGGTACGTCTCGTACCCCCGGAGTATCATCTTCGCGAACAGGTGTAGGGTTGTCGTTGTTCCCCGATGTATTTTCCAAGTCAAATTTTGGCAAATCTTTTAAAATTTGATAGCAGTTATCGAACGTAAAATGTTTGTTGGTTTCGGCGCGGTACGCGTCGCGTGCATTAGTAACCGCTTGGAATTCGTTCGTCCCGCTTCCCATATTATTCATTTGGTGAGAAAGCTTTGCAATATATAGCATTATTTGATGCGATATATGATTATAACCTGTTGATAGCATGGATCTCGTACGAGTAATTGTAATTCCATGCGTGACGTTATACTCATCTTTCACAGTGTCCTAAAATGTGCCCGATGATATTGAGTTTCCTTCAATACTTCGAGCTGTATATTTTGCATAAATAGTACATAATATTTCATCCTCAAAAGGAGTCATATTAGGTTGTCGAGATGTACCAGAAATAATTGGTTGAGAAGAAGACATATTTTTTATAAAAATATAATATATTTATAATGAAAATAACAAAATGGAAGAAGGATATAGGGGTGTGATAAAGAAATGGAAGAAGAAGTGTGCTATTTATAAAGAAATCCCTCTCAAACGGTGTTACTTTTTACTTGTGGTAAAAAGGGTTTCCTACGAACTTCAGAAGTTCGTAAGAAGGTTTTACAGATTCAGTAGCCAACCGGTAAATTTACAAATCCCTTACCATTCCTCTCTCCTGTTTTGGCACTTACCAATCCCCATTGCACGCCTACAAATTTGTAACTTTACCATTTTTTTTGTCCAAACCTTCCACCATTGTGGATTCTCTAAGGGCAGCTACATGGTCAATTCGACCAACGGTATGGGTATAACTGCAAAGGCTAGTGTACGCTAATACAGGCTATTCGTATGCCTAAGACTTGGCCAGCTAAGGAACGTACTAAGGGGTCAATTTGAATGAACTTCATGCTATAGTCCAATCAGGGACAAGTGGCTAGATGAGACCAATACACCAAACAGTTCTAAAAAATTATTAAAGTATCCAACCAGAATAAAGTCAGAAGCAAACAACCATATACGGATATATAAAAATATTTTTAACTTTGAAATTCTATTATGAAAGTTTACTTATTTTTTCGAAAATAACTAATCCATAAATTTCAAATTGATTTCACAAAGTTCCAATCAAATATTTTTAACTTCAAAAAATAATTCTGCAACTTTTATTCTTAAAAATATTTAGTATCAAAAATTTATTTTCACAAAAATATTTATTCTTATAAAAACTTCAATTTCAAAATTTTAAACTCAAAAAAAAATTATAATTACTAAACTCAGTACTATCATAAGATATGATAAACAAAATGCAAATGCAATATGGTGTCGTGTCCTACGTGACATAATAAATCCTATGAGCCAAAGAGTGTGGAAATTACATTTTCTGAAATGCCGGACCGATTTGAGAGCTCATTTGATGTAGACGAACAAGGAGAGTTTGGCGTCGATAGAAGAGATGCAATTCTAATTATAAAAATATTTTGTCAAAATTCACGTCCAACTAGATGAAGGTCTATATAGATAAAGCACAAAAAGCAAACCCTAGGTGTGCTCTATATAGGTACCTTCAATGACACCATCCAACGCACCACATATGGAAGGTGCTCTCAAACATCTTTAAGCCATGTGGTACCTCGGGCAAGCATAGTCGACATAGAAACATCAGACTGTTAAAAGCAAAAAGTAAACGAAAAACCTTTGTCAAGCTCAAGAAATAAGGAAATCTCGCCAAGAAAAAAAGGGAAGAGAATACCAAAAGTCATCAATACTTACATAGTTGCCAGGGTTCACTACCTTAGAAGATCAATGATGCAAAGGCTCGCACAAGAGAGCCCGATCATTCTCCACTGGTTCGAATGAGTCAAAAGAAATTTTGCTTCCTAAAGTAAGGGGCACCCTAGCCCTCCATTCCAAGCCTGTCTAGTCGTCAGCGTTAAGCCGCGCCATATGTATTACGCTACTTAAGAACTCAGCCTCCTCTTGACTTTGGAACATTGGAATGATTTGCAGAAGAAGGGAAGTTGAAAAGTTGTGAAAAATAAGGAGAAGTCGACCCCTTTTTATAGGAGGCTAAGGGGCATGTCGATCGCCATCTCTCTGCCACCCACCGATCGACAGTGTCCCTCCACCAGCTGGAGGTACCCTCAAAGACCATGCCACTACCATTTGGCTCGCCTCTATCTATGTCGGTCGGCACCCCCTTTGAAATTTTGTACAAAAAGCCAAAAAATGTTAGAAAATTTCAAAAAATCCACATAAAATTCCCAAATGTATTTGAGAACCTTATCCACCAAGAAAAACATTTTTACCACATTCATTTCCCCGAAATAACCCTTACCTCCCCCAACGGAATTCCCAAAATCAATTTCATGTCTCCCCAGCAACGTCTCCAAAGGACACCACAAAATTCAGAAATTCCCTAGCTGAGAAACGTCTGACCCTCGGATCTTTCCCTCTTCCCCAGCGGAATCTAAAATCAAATGTTTCCCCAAATCCCTAGTTGAAATACAAGATACATTTCCCCAAGTTGAGTCTCCTAATTTCCTCAAGAAAACTTAAGCTCGCAGAATTGGCTTCGACTCGTAGAATTGGTCGTTTCTACTTAAACCCATATAATTGTCTTCGACCCACAGAATTGGTCTCTTCTACTTAAGCCCGTAGAATTGTCTTCGACCCGCAGAATCAATCTCTTCTACTTAAGCCCGCAGAATTGGTCGCTTTTACTCAAGCCCATAAAATTGGTCGCTTCTACTTAAGCTCGCAGAATTTGCTTCAACCCGCAGAATTGGTCCCTTCTACTTATGCCTGCAGAATTGGTCGCTTCTACTTAAACTCGTAGAATTGGCTTTGACCGGAAGAATTGGTCACCCCTATCTTAAGCCCTCAGAATTAGCTTTGACCCGCAGAATTGGTCGCTTCTACTTAAGCCCTCATAATTGACTTTGACCCGCTGAATTGGTCATCCCTATCTTAAGCCCTCAGAATTAGTTTTGACCAGCAGAATTGGTCACCCCTACTTAAGTCCTCGGAATTTGCTTTGACCTGCATAATTGGTCACACCTACTTAAGCCCATAGAATTGGCTTCGACCCACAAAATTGGTCGCTATGACTTAGGTCCTCAGAATTGACCTAAACTCACAAAATTGATTACTCCCCACCTTTAACCTCAGTCATCACCCCTCTTAGGTCCTCGGGATAGGACATCCCCAGAATCCCATTAGGTCCTCAGAATTGACCTCAACCCTCTGAATCGGTCATCCTCGTCTCTTAGGTCTGCAGAACCGACCTCTATCATGTGATGTCTATTCGGAAGATTTCTCTTGTTCCAAGATCACCCGTCGAGGGGCTCTATTGATACCACATTCTAGGACCTCCTAAATCTCTCCTTAGATTCCTAGCACCTACCTATTTCACTATAAACCCTAGGCCGCACTCCGAGTACCGATCTAGAGGCCAGAAGGCGCTCTCGGGACCCATTTGACTCCGATCAACTCTATCGTTAGAGAAAAAGCTCTTTGAATCTTTGAAGGATTCTGAATTTCCTTTCCAACGGTCCACCCCGTGCACAAATTGACATAACAGTTCGAATGAACGGACCATATTACCATCAAAAATCAATTCGAAGGACACAAGGCCCTCCCGAGCCTCGATTTGGCCCCAATCAACTTCAGCTTAGAGCAAAATCTCTTTGAATCTTCGAATGGCACTGAAATCCCTTTTCAACGGTCCACTCCGTGCACAAAATGGCATAACCATTTGTACGAACGATAATTTTTCTCCTAAAAGTCAATCCGGAGGTAATCGGGCGCTCCCAGGCTCTATTTGACTAAGGTCAACCCTTCACCTCGAATGATACGGAATGAAACTTTGAAGGTTACTAAATACCCTTTTTAACAATCCACCCCATCTGCGATTTTAACCTACAGTACGAACGAATAATCCGTTTTACTCTGAGAGGTCACCGGGCGCTTCTGAGCCCAGTTTACCAAGGTCAACTTTCGAAACCAAGCAAAACTCTTTGGAATTTCTAAGTACATCTCCTAACCTTTCCAACAGTCTTCCCCTTGCACGATTCTGACTTACCATGCGGATGAACGATTCGTTTCTGTCCGATAATCTCCCGTCCAAAGGATCGACGTGCACTTCCGAGCCATATTTTACCCAAAGTAAACTCCCAAACCCGGGAGAGGCCTAAAGGACTCTTAAAGTACATTTCTTACGGTATAACCCATGCATGATTCAGATCAACGGATTATGTTCTATGACCATTTTTCTAAAAAAATCTACACGAGACTACCAATTGGTAAATCCAAATCCCTGCCTATCGGTAGTGTGTCTAGGGTCACCTGCGGATAGGCAGGACAAAGGCTGTGTCGATCGGCAAACCCCTGACCCTATAAAAGGAGGGCATGACCTCACTACCAAGGACACCGAGACTAGAGATCCATCAGCATTAGTGATCTCAGCAATATTCTCTCAAAATCAGTGAAGTTCCCCATGTGAAGTTTCATTCAAGCTTACATTCCCATCATACCCAATTTGGCAAAATCATATTCTTTCTCATCCAACACTTATATCACATTAATGGGAGTTCATCCAAGATCAAAGATCAAGCTTCAAAGAAGGTCTAATTTCTTCCCTCTCTCTTTAAATTCCTCATTTTTTCATAGATTTCATTAGATTCATAATCTAGTTCCTGATTTAGTTCATACACATTAATATCTACATTTTTATTAGTATATTGCACATACTTTATTTTCTATAAAAAAAATTAAAATAAAAAGAGGTTTACAAACCATAAAATTCCGAACAGAATTATCCATCACACTTTTTTAAAACCAAAAACACATTTTCTACACACACACATCTATAATAAAATTTCGTTCGGATATATTGGATAAACCCAACCCTGACGCCACATTCGAACTACGTGCATGTTGATGTAAAAAACTAGATTTGATCTAATTATTTTAATCACAGATAAAACTAATTAACTGAAATAAGACAATTAATTTTTAAAGTGGTTCAGCCTTGGGAAAATGGCCTACGTCCACTGTTTTTGTATTGACGATTGTTTGCCCAGAATTCTTGATGATGGATTTACCAAGAAATTCCGAGTTCCCTTCTAATGAGGAGGTTACAATGTATTTATAGACTTAAGGCTCTCCAAATGAAAGGACAAAGCGCTGTTATCTAGTAGATATGTACATATGTATAATAATAATGAGCATTTAATGCGCAGTTGTCTCCTTGATTCTCTTAATTGGATGCGCTGTACGCTATGTAGCTCGAACCGCTTAAGCTGATCGGACCGCCTAAGCTGCTCGACACACTTGAGTTGCTCGGGGCCCCTGAGTTTCTTGGGGCCCCTGAGTTGCTCGGGGCTCCTTAGTTGCTCGGTGAACTTGAGTTATTCGGGGATGAGCAAGAACTGCTCGGGGCGTTTGAGTAGTTCGATGATAGTGAGTAGCTCGGCAGAAGTATGAGTAATTGCTACGTCGGCAGACACGCGTCTGTAATTGAATGGGTCCACGTCAGCAGATTAAATTTGGTATCAACAGAAGGCCCCAATGTTTCATAGTTTGATGTTGAAGAGAAGTATGGAACATTCTTCTTGAAAAATGCATGGATTATTGGTTTGTATGGTTTTTAGGAAAACATTCGTTGTATACAACTTCTTTTTGAGTGGACACTATCAGGCCTCATAAATATTTTGAATTTTCATGACCGCTTCAATATTCGTGCTCTTTTTCTTCTTTTGGCCGCCAGATACTCAAACGTCCGCCTTGGTAATCATTGCTTTTTTCTATTCCCGAGGTAAAGTATTTAAACGCGGTAGAAATCCTATCGTCCTTCACTTTTCAAATCCGTGTCTTCGAACTTTTCATTTCTTCTCTATCTTGTGCGTTCATTTCTTCTATTGTTCGTTGTCAACTGGTTCACTCTTCTCCTGTAAGATCTTCTTCTTTCTCTTTTACTTATTTTGTTCATCATGGTTTACCCTGTTGAATCTCTTGACAAATTTCATTCTGAATTTTCAATTCCTTCATGGGTCATATTAGAAGAACTTTCTGAACCTTCTGACTATTTTTCTTTGGTTGAGGGACATTGGTTACCAAGTCTCTTTGTGGCCGAATGTGGCTTTTCTTTTCCTCTAAATCCTTTAAGTTTGGAGTTCTGTTAATATTTTGATGTTGTACCTGCAAAAATAGCGCTAAATACCTGGAGAATAGTTAATGGAGTTCATAGGTTGAACCAACTTCATAGAACCCGTTTAGGGATTCCAGAGATTATGTTCTGTTATAGATGGGTTGTCAGTGATAGTACTTTTTTTTAAAAAACTAGATTTTTGAATAGGGCATTAGTTGTCAATCTTCCTGATGCCAACAGGGATTATTTTGAACATGGAGTGGTAATGAAAAATTGGCAACACCCTCCATTAAATGGAGATGATGTATACCAAGGTCCTAGATGTTCTCCTTATGGCAATGGGATAGGTTGTTTTTATTTTTTGAAATCTTATTTTCTTTGTGTTTAATAAAATGTATCACTGACGTTTAATTTTTGATTATTTGCAATTGACAGCAAAAGAAAATCTCCCAAAGAAACTGATGTTAATTTAAGGCATTTGAAACTTATCTGGAGTTTGCACCAATCCGTTGCCGAAGAACATATTAGACCAGCCTCTTATTTGTTGCAGTACAAGAGCTATACTTCCTCTTTTACTGCTCGTCCAGTGGTGGTTAGTCTTGACCAAATACCAGCTGTTGATACTAGTGTGGAAGGTTCTTCTTCAGAGTCCAACATTCCCATCACTGATCTAATGAATAAGAGAAGATATCTTGCCTTCTTTGATAAATCAGCCTCTACTAATGTGGAGGCGAAGAAAAGTAAACAGGATGTTCCAGAGGAAGGGACGAGAAATATTGATGCACCCCCTCCTGCTGCTGCCAAGAAAGTCGTTGAGAAGCCCCCTGTGGCTCCGAGCAAGGCTGTGGTTATTTCTCCTCCTAGTGAGGTTATTGTCATTTCACCAACCAAGACAACTTCATTGGTTGAAAATATTCCTGCTCCTCCGAGGAGGTTAAAGAAAAATTCTTCTGAGAAACTTGTTGAACCAGTCTCTCAATCATCAACTATTGAAGGTGGTGTTTCAACTTTTATTCCCTCGAGCTCCGCTGTGGGCTTAGTAAAAACTTGGACTATCCCAGAGGTCCCTGACATTGAAAATTCTCTCACTCGTGAGAGAGTTACTACTCTAGCAGCTCAACATATTGCCTCAGTAAGTATTATTGATCTGAGCCTTTTATTTTTTAATGCTATGTCCATACATTAACTTAGAGTTATTTCTTTTCTCAGTTGGTAACGTGCTTCAACAGCATTGTAAAAAGGGATGAAGCCATCAGGGCCTCTAGTTCCTCAGATGGAGTAAAAAAGGCTTTTAGTGGATTAACCCAGTCTTTGAAAGGCTCTCATCAGAAGTATGAGGAAAATAAAGTTGCTTGGGAGAAGCAGGTTAAGTACGTTGAGAAAGAGAGAGATCGAGCTGTGGAAACCTCCAAGGAATTGGAGAAGAAATTGAGAGAGTTTGAGAATAATAATAAAGAGCTTGAGGAGAAGCTCAAGAATGCTGAAGAGCTTGAGAATAAGCTCAAAACCGCTGAAGAGGAAGTTGGTAGACTTCATGATGCTGATCGTCAGAAACAGGAGGTGGAAGGAAAATTTAAGGCTACCGAGGAACTTCTTATTGAGAGGACTTCCTCGGAGAAGGCAAAAAGAAAAAGTGTTGTTAAAAAGTCCTTCAACGCAGGTTGGGAAAAAGGTTGGAACAAAGGCCTGGCTGCCACATCCTCTCAAATGGAGTTTTTCAGCCTTAAATATTTCAGGGATGGATGGGTTGTAGCTCTGCAGGAGCTAAAAATCACTGAGAATTCTGAACTGTTCCAGCGACACACTCATGGCCCTCCTCCCTCTCCTGGAGAAGAAGAAGAGAACGAAGCTGCCTCAGAAGAATCTTCCATGATAATTGGGGACCAGGTCCCTGCTGTTGAACCTTGCTCCGAGTAGCCCCTACCAGTAAACACTTCTGCCGAGCATCTTTCATTGCCTTCGAGCAACCAACCTCTTCATCCAAGCCTTTTGAGGAAGTCTTAGGAAGCAAGGAGAAGGTGTAGAGTTGTTCGGATTTTTCTTTTGCTTTTTTGATGAATGTAATTTTGGACTATGTACTTCTTTTTGTGATGAAATAAAATTTGAACTTTGGTTGTTTAGCTTGATTTTTCTCTTATCCTTGCTCTGCTTGTATCATCATTGATTTTTTTTATCTCTTCTCTTTGCTAGTTTATGGCCAGGATGGAGCTCTTATCAGCTCATAACACAGATCTGATAAAAAAATGCAATGATTACTTCAAGGCTGGTCGTGCAGATCTGAATGAGACTCAAATCATTAATATCCTGGGTTCAGATGCTTCTGAGCGAGCAGTTGAATCTTACCAATATCTTAAATGTCTGCTAGATCGTGCAGTAGCCAATAATGTGGCCTACTATGAGATGATTGAGGACCTCCAAGGAATAATAGAGGAACTCCAGCTGCAGTACAGGGAGTCATCCACACTTTTTCACAAGGGGTACGAGAAGAAATATCAACAGCTAAGTGCTGATAGAGAATATGATAAATTTATATCCGCTTATGAGTAGAGAGAAAGTGTTCTGAATCTTGAAGTCGAGGAGCATAGGCACATCGCCAAATTACTGGAATAGGAAAATATTGCCTTACAAGAAGAAAATAAACAACTGAAATCTGTTGCATCTTCCTCGGGAGCCTTGGTTCCTGTTAACGATGAAGGTTTCTCTTTTTTGGAGGTAGAAAATGCCAACCTGAGAGATGAGTTGGAAACTCTGAAAAAAGCTGGACCTTCCACCTCTACTCGTGGACGAGGAAGGTCTTCTTCTCGGGTATGAGCTAGGGCTGGTCAGGTCACCGTTGAAGAAGCTAGAATGCATTCAGCTTTGGAAAATCAGGCGATTCAGTTGAAGGAGAAGAATCAAGCCTTAGCAGAGATGTCCAAGAAGATTCTGAACTTCAGCGAGCAACTTTCTACCCATAATTCTTCTTTGGATAATAAGAAAATTTTAGTGAAGAATCTCCACGAGCAACTGGAGAGGTTGACCTACCAATTCCACAAATACCCCAGAGAGTTTTGGATGGCTGGATATAATGAATCCCTTTATCATCTCGATGATCGGATCCGGCAGTCAAATAATGAGGGTTTAAAGCAAGGATGGTTGAATGCACTGGGGGTGCTAAAGTTGGAGCAGGGCCACTATCTATGGGATTATTATGACCCTAAATTGCTCAAGTTGCCCGTGCCACCTTTTAAACTTGATATGAGTTGGATTCCTGCCCGGGCAATTCCTTAGTGCTTAATATTCAAGTATCTCGGTGACTACGGCCTTTATTCTAATTTCGAGATATCTCGCCCGGAGCACTTTCTTGATCGGCCATCTATAATGAATGTCAGGAGACTTCGAGATGTAAATTTTATAAATTCTCCTTATGCCTTGGATGATCCTCCTGCTGGAGTAGAACCTGTTTCAAAGGCAGAAGGGAAAAACCAATAGAATAGGATTTTTGTGTAATGACTTGCATTTTTCACATCACATGTAATTATTTTTTATTTGAATGGAGAATTTTTAGTTTTCTGCTATTCTATATTCTTCTAAATAATTTGCAGAATGTTTTTTTTATTATAATAACCTATCGCTCTTTGATTCTAAGCAATGAAACAACTTACATCCCATGATTTTGCTTAGTTTAACCAACCGGAGTTGATTGTAAATTGATTTGTCGACCAACCGGAGTTGGTGGAGATTGATTCTCGACCAACCCGAGTTGGAAGAGATTTATTTTCCGGCCAACCGGAGTTGGACGTAATTGGTTCCATACCAACCAGAGTTGGAGGAGATTTATTTTCCGACCAACCGGAGTTGGACGTAATTGGTTCCCGACCAACCGAAGTTGGAGGAGATTTATTTATCGACCAACCGGAGTTGGACGTAATTGGTTCCCGACCAATCGGAGTTGGAGGAGATTTATTTTTCGACCAACCAGAGTTGGTGGAGATTAGTTCCCGACCAACCGGAGTTGGAAGAGATTGATTCTCGACCAACCGGAGTTGGAATAGATTTATTTACCGGCCAACCAGAGTTGGACGTAATTGGTTCCTGACTAATCGAAGTTGGAGGAGATTTATTTGCCGACCAACTGGAGTTGGACGTAATTGGTTCCCGACCAACCGGAGTTGGAGGAGATTTATTTTCCGACCAACCGGAGTTGGTGGAGATTGGTTCCCGACCAACCGGAGTTGGAAGAGATCTATTTGTCGACCAATCGGAGTTGGAAGTAATTGGTTCCCGACCAACCGGAGTTGGAGGAGATTTATTTTCTGACCAACCGGAGTTGGTGGAGATTGGTTCCCGACCAACCGGAGTTGGAAGAGATTTATTCTGTTGACTTGATGCATAGTGTATAGCACTAATACTCCGAAAAAATTTCAACAAAAAAAGAGAAACTGGGTAAATCATTCAACACTTTATTCATACTGAAGAGAACTGCGTTACATAGGAATTCCAACTACTGATAATACTTGCGTAGATGCTCTGCATTCCATGCATTCTTAAATTCTTCTCCCTCCAAGGTTTCAATTCTGTATGTCCCTGGTCGAATAATTTCTGTTACTCTGTAGGGTCCATGCCAGTTGGCTTCCAATTTGTTATTCTTTTGTATTACATTCTTCAGTACATAATCCCCTTCCTTCAAATCACATTTCTTTACCCTCTTCTTATAGAACAGAGTTGTTCGTTGTTGGTATACATCATTCCTGATTGTTGCTTCTTCTCTAACTTCTTCGAGTGTGTCTAGATCTAATCGCCTCATCAAATAACTGATAGGAGAATTGAAATTAAGTACTCTGTGTGTAGGTAGACCCAATTCAGGAGGTATAATAGCTTCACTTCCAAATGCCAACATGTATGGAGATTCTCCTGTTGCTGCTCGCAGTGTAGTACGATAATCCCACAACACAGAATGTAGCTCGTTAATCCAATTTCCCTTTGCAGCATCTATTCATTTCTTTAAACCATTCAGCAGCATTCTGTTTGTTACCTCAGTTTGCCCATTGCTTTGGGGATGGCCTGGTGCAGAGTGGATCTTCAATATGTTAGATTGATGATAATATACAGCAAACTGCTCGTTGTCAAATTGGGATCCATGATCAGTAATGAATGCATGGGGAAGACCATATCTACAAATGATATTCTTCCAAATGAATTGATAGACTTTGTTGTATGTCATATCAATAAGGGGCTTAGCTTCTACCCATATTGTAAAATAATCCACAGCAACCACAAGGTACTTGAACCTTCCTCTAGTCGTTGGGAGTGGCCCGACCAAGTCTATCCCCCACATGGCAAATGGCCAAGGGGATGTTATGGGTGTTAACAATGCCTGAGGAGTTCTTTGGATGGACGAGAAGCATTGACATTTATCACACTTCTTTGCATAAGATGTACAATCAGCTCTCATCGTCGGCCAATAATACCCCTGTGTTGTTATTCTTCGCAAAAGCGTCCGACCTGCCACATGGGCTCCATAAGACCCTTCATGGATTTGTTCGATCAAAGTTTTCACCTCAGAGGGGTGGACACATCTTTGTAACCCTGCTATAATTCCTCGTCTATATAAAATGCCATTGGTCAATACATAACGAGAAGCTTTAAACTTCAATTTTTTGGCTGCGAGTTTATCAGTTGGCAGAGCCCCCTCTTCAAAGTAGGCCCTGATGGGATCCATCCAAGATGGTCCTAAATCAAGGGTAGTAAAATTTATCATTAGATCCTCATTTATGCTCCGATCAGCTAGGATTTCCATTGGGATTGTTCTTCTTAGCTCGGTGCGTGTGGCTGATGCTAACCGAGCTAGTGAATCTGCTCTTGCGTTCTTCGATCTCGGTATTTTAATCAATTATACGACATTAAAACTTGATATAACCTCCATTGCCTTCGCTTGATACTTGATCATTAATTCTCCTTTTGCTGCATATACCTCCAGCATTTAATTTACGATCAACTGTGAGTCACTGAATATAATGACCTGCTCTGCCTTCATGGTTTTTGCCAAATTGAGACCTACAATCATAGCTTCATATTCAGCTTCATTATTAAAAGCCTTAAATTGAAAGGGCAGAGCATACTCAACATCAATTTCATCCGGGCTGTTTAAAATAACCCCTGCTCCACTCCCTGTGGAACAAAATGAGCAATCCACATATAGATTTCATATAGGTACTTCCTCATCAAATTTTTGATCGGATAGAGTTCCTTGGTGGAATATTTGTTTCTTCTTTATGTCCTCCTCTAGCACTTCTTACTGCTCGTCAACCATCTTTTCTTGCTCGTTTACCGACTTAAGTTGGTCGGGGTTTAAATTTGATGATCTTGTAACATCCACAGGCTGGTCGGTATTCAATTTCTGCTCTTCAAAGGTGTCAGGATAGGTGAACTCTGCGATAAAATATGTCACTGCCTGCCCTTTGAGCGACGATCTAGGCTCATAAATTATATCATATTCGTCCAATTCTACTGCCCAGTACATCAATCTTCCTGATTTTTCTGGTTTATGAAGAGCTTGCCTTAACGACATATCAGTATACATGACTATGATATGAACTTGGAAGTATGGCCTCATCCTTCTACTCGCTTCGATCAATGCTAGCGCTAACTTTTCCAATCTTGGATATATGATCTCTGCTCCTCGAAAGGCCTTGCTAGTGTAATAGATTGATTTTTGCACTCCATCTTTCACTCTTATCAACGCCGAGCTCACTGTGTTTTCTGAAACTGCCAGATACAAGTATAGTCTTTCTCCTATCACTGGTCTGGACAACAATGGAGGTGTTCCCAATTTTAATTCTTGGAAGGCCTTCTCGCATTCATCATTCCACTCAAAAGTCTTTCGGAGTGTTTTGAAGAATGGGGGGGATCTATCAGTTGCTCGTGACACAAACCTGTTAAGTGCTGCAACTCTCCCTATGAGGCTTTGCACTTCCTTCTTCGTCGTTGGAGATCGTAGCCCCAATAGAGCCTTGATCTTTTCAGGGTTCGCTTCAATACCTCATTGGTTAACAATATACTCGAGAAACATGACTTCTCGTACTCCGAATATGCATTTGGTAGGATTGATCTTCATTTGATATTTTTCTAGTTGATCAAAGGTCTTACCTAAGTCAATTAGATGATCAGCAGCTTTCTTGCTCTTTGTCAGCATGTCGTCAACATAAACCTCCATGTTATGACTGGTTTGCTCTGCAAATACCTTGTTCATCAGCCGCTGATAGGTAGCACATTCATTTTTAAGTCCAAAAGGCATAACATTATAGCAATAAGTTCCCCTTGGGGTGATAAAAGAGGTACTCTCCCTGTCCTCAGGTTTCATTTTAATCTGGTTGTAACCAGAATAAGCATCCATAAAACTCAGCAATTCGTGCCCTGAGGTAGAATCCACCAGTTGATCGATTCGGGGCAAAGAAAAATGATCTTTTGGGCACGCCTTATTAAGATCAGTGAAGTCTACACACATCCTCCACTTGTTGTTTTTCTGCTTCACCATCACCACATTTGCTAGCCAATCAGGATATTTGGCATCCTCGATAAAAAAGGCTTTTTGTAGCTTCTTTACTTCTTCCTGTATGGCTTGGTTCTTCTCAGGACTGAACACTCTTCTTCGCTGCTTCACTGGATTAATTTCCTTGTCTACATTTAGCTCGTGACACAAGAAATTCGGATCTATTCCTGGCATGTCTTCATGACTCCATGCAAAAGTTTTCTTTCTTCGCCTTAGGAATGCTATCAATTCCTATTTTATCGATACATCCAAGGATGCACCAATTTGAGTTGTTCGTTCGGGATGCTCGTCGTCCAGAATGATATTCTCAGTATCCTCCATAACCTGTCCCTTCACGAGTTGAGACTCGTCTCTAGGATCTAATGTTTCAATCTCTGCATCTCCTATCTCATCCACTTGATAGGTGATAGTTTTCTGCCTAGATTTTTTATGTTCCTCCAGTTCAGCAGATGAATAGTAGCATTCTCGAGCTACTCTCTGGTCGCCTTTCACAACTCCCACCCCAAAATTAGTTGGGAATTTTAAACATTGGTGCACAGTAGATGGTACTGGTTCGAATTTCTTCAGGCCTACCCTTGCCATGATGACGTTGTAGGATGATTGGACGTTTTTATCCATGAAAAAAAACCGTACTCTTTCTGTTCAACAAGCAGGCCATGTACCGATAAGCATATCTAACTTGATCATCCCAAGGGGAAAAACCTTCTCGCCAGTAAAACCAAGGAGGGGCCTATGATATGGATCCAACTGGGCTAGCTTCAGATTTAAACTGTCAAAGCACGGATAGAACATGATATCTACCGAGCTATCATTATCCACCAGTACACATGAAATCACCACTTCTTTCATTCTCATTTTTATTACCAATAGGTCATCATGAGGGTATAGTACACCTGCCAAGTTATTCTTAGAAAAACCAATTACCAGTTTGTCTTTATTCACCTTCCTCGGGCAATCATCTTCAGCCAAATTTATTCACTGAATGTACGAGCAAGCTTGAGCCTCATTGAGGTAAGCTTTTCTCTCTGCAGTCATATCTCCACCACCTGCATCTCCACCTGTAATAACATTACATTCAAATGATCCAAAATGGATTGAAAATACCTCGCGCTCTGGTTGTTTTGGTCTTTTGGGGATATTGGGTCATTTTGATCATCTTTTGGGTCTTCTTTATGACTCCTCTTCTTGTCCTCTTTTGCTCGTCGAGGAGATCTAGACCTCTGCCTTACTTGATCGTTTTTTTTTTCACCATTTCGGCGATCAACATATTTGGCCAGCTTTCCTCGTTTGATGAGTGCTTCAATTTCATTCTGGAGTGCTATGCAATTTTTGGTCGTGTGACCATGGTCTTTATGGAACTCGTAATATTTGGATTTATTCCTCTTGTTAGGTTCTGCCTTCATTTTTCTGGCTAATATAGCTCCTCGTTGTTCTTGATTTCCTCTAGAATGTGGTTTATATCTACCTTCAAAGGAGTATAATTTTCAAACTTCTTCAATTATTCTAAAGCTTATTTTGCCTTTAACTTCTTATTGCCACCATTATTCTTCTGTTTCTTCTTTCAACCTTATCGGCCTCAACTTTGGTCTCCTTAGTATCCATATTCTTCTTCGCAGCCATAGCTTCCTCGGCGTTCATAATCTTGGCTGCCTTTGCCATTAGTTCTGCCATGGTTCTAGGCGGATCCCTGGCTAGAGTGTAGTATAATTTATTTGGAAACAGTCCACTCATCAGCGCAGTAATTGCTATCTTTTCCTCGTAATCAATAACTTCGAGCTTCTCATTATTGAAACGAGTAATATAATCCCTGGTGCTCTCACCTGCTTTTTATCTAACACTTAGCAAATGTGCTACTCGTTTGACTGGTTTTGCTCCAAAACATTCCCAATAAAGAGCTCGGCTCGTTGAAAGAAAGTTGTAATCTTCCCCCGAGGAAGATTATTGTACGATATTTGAGCAGATCCGGTAAGAGTTCCCGAAAATGCCCTGTATCTCATCTCATCTGGCACGGCATAGATATCGGCAACATCTTGGTATTGTTCTATATGAAGGACAGGGTTAGTTTTTTCATCATATTTAGGCGTCACAATTGGAGCTTTGAATTTTGATGGTGTGGGAAAGTCCACAATCGCTTGTACAAAGGGTGTCCCTTGAACAAAAGTTCTTTGTAAAGGATTCTTGGCCTTAGACATTTCCCCTAACCTGTCTTCCAACCTCTGAATAGAGCCCTTCCATGCATCATTTCCCTCCTCGGGCTTATTTGTTCGAGCAAATGATCGCGAATTTATCTCTTGGGATCTTTCTTTACGAGCAGTTGTTCGTGATTGGGCAGAGCCTTCCCTTAGATCGGATGGTCGTTAAGAATTCCTTGACACAATCCTAGGAGGACTTCTATTCCTCCTAGGGCCCAAATGATCAAAAGGAGAGACTCTACTTAAACTTTTAAGAGCACTGGTCCTTTCTGTAGATAAAGTGACGTTTTATTGAGTGTCTGTGGCTCGTACCGATGCAGTTCTACCAAGTTGATAAGAAAGAACGTTAGATCTCTCAGTACGATATAAATCGATGCATCTGGATCGAGATTCCTCTGGGAATAATGTTCGCCTAGTTCGTAAAGAAGGTAATCGGATATTTCTCTGAATGCTTCATTGTCCTGACTGGGCTGGTGCTCCACCCTGGATAGTTTTCATGAGTTGTCGCATGGTTTCTTGCATAGCCGTCTGGTCCTGGGCCAAATTAGCCATTATACCAGCCAGATCTTGGACATTTGGGGGAGTAGATGGATTTGGAGGGACTCCAGCATTTCGATTGCTAGATTTTAGATTATCAGCCATTGATAATGAATTATTTTAATGAAAAACGATAAGTACAGTCGTTTTCCACAGACGACGCCAATCTGTTGATGTAAAAAACTAGATTTGATCTAATTATTTTAATCACAGATAAAAATAAATAACTGAAATAAGACAATCAATTTTTAAAGTGGTTCAGCCTTGGGGAAATGGCCTACGTCCACTGTCTTTGTATTGACGATTGTTTGCCCAGAATTCTTGATGATGGATTTACCAAGAAATTCCGAGTCCCCTTCTGATGAGGAGGTTACAATGTATTTATAGCCTTGAGGCTCTCCAAATGAAGGGACAAAGTGCTGTTATCTAGTAGATATGTACATCTATATAATAATAATGAGCATTTAATGCGCATTTGTCTCCTTGATTCTCTTGATTGGATGCGTTGTACGCTATGTAGCTTGGACCGCTTAAGCTGATCGGACCGCCTAAGCTGTTCGACACGCTTGAGTTGCTCGGGGCTCCTTAGTTGCTCTATGAACTTGAGTTGTTCGGGGATGAGCAAGAACTGCTCGGGGCGCTTGAGTAGTTCGATGATAATGAGTAGCTCGGCAGAAGTATGAGTAATTGCCACGTCGACAAACACGCGTCTGTAAGTGAATGGGTCCACGTCAGCAGATTAAATTTGGTATCAACACTTCACTTTAATGCCTTTATAAGATACGTATGCATTTCGGTCTAAAGCCCGAGACTCGAGTCCAGTTTTCCAATTTTCCAACATCCCAAATTCTAATTTTTAAATTTTCTCAATTTCACAAATTCCCTAATTTTCCTAAAATCTCCCTTTTCCACATTTATCTTATTCTTGCATTACATAATATGCTTGTTTGTGTTTCATCCAACACATATTATCATTTCATAATAACGATAAATATCGCGATAAATGCGCAAATCGTATTTTTTTTATACATATATTATTTTGGGAACATTCCTATGGATGACCTCACTCTACCTTTCCCATGGTATGAGTTGAACGATTCCGATCGCCATTATATATACACACGCACACACTTCACGGAGAGATAAAGGAAAACAATAACATAAAGGAAAAAAATAACACTATCCCATTAGAGATCGAAAGGGCGGGATGGGTTCATAACACCATCCCATTTCGTAACTTAGCCCCGAACCTTCGATTTATTGATTTCGTATGCATTAGTTTGTCCTTGATGCCGTACTATCGAAGCGGATACATGTTCTTTTGCCTGTTTTGTGCAAAATAGGCTGGAGACTCAATCTCTTTATATTTACCCCACACCGGCGATGGCCGAAGTGCCTCGAAAAAGGGCGCGAGATCGCTATCCTTCGAGGGATCCTCTACCCCCTTCCCCTCGAATATTTCCAGGGATGGCCACAATCACTTAGGTGGTGAAACACACAAATTAAAAAATCATTTTTATATAGTTTCTTAAACATCAGACTGTGATGAATTAAAGGTAATAACCCTCTCGGCAATATGAAAGCAGACGAAAGTCTCGTCTCGTCCATACACTCCCAACAACGTCGAAAGAGGGGGGCCAATGTGATAACATCACTTAAATTGTGAAAAACATAACTTAAAAAATTGATTTATATGGTTACTTAAACATTAGACTATGTTGAATTAAAGGTCATAACTCCCTCGGCGATATGAGAGTGTATGGGTGTCTCGTCTCATCCATACACTCCCAATGACGCTGAGAGGGGGGATCAGTATGATAACTGCACTTAAGATATAACTTAAAAATCATTTTTCATGGTGGCTTAAACATCCTTATTATAATGAATGTAATGTATAAAAACTGTGTAATTACAAGCATCATATTTAGAACACCATTTAATTGTGATGAGATAATAACTTGCAGGCACTACACTTGGTTAATAAATAATCATCATATCTAAACATCTTTGATCATCATATCATAACATTAGAATATCGTCAGCAGACATTGTTAAGTATTACAGACCATTGTTTTAAGTAAGAAGAAGAGACGAGGAAAAGGTTACATCAAATAAGGGTGTTAGGCAAAACGTGGCCACCCTATAAAAGACAAAAGCCTAGACTTCTTTTTGCTTATCGGCCTCCTCACGGAGGATGTCATCAGCAATTGCTCTCGTCTGCACTTCCCCCTACATGATTCCACCATCAACCACCTTAGGGTCATCTTAGGTTGTATTCTTGACCATTGTGGTCTCAGCATCTAGAGCGTCAGTGTCAACCTCACCAAGTGCGATGACAGCTATCGAGTCAGCAAAATTAAAAGCCTTCAAGTCTTCCGCCAGCTAGGGGTCGGCCTTGTCGAGGTCTGGATATTTATTTAAGGCTCAGTGGCAAGCCTTCTTCGTTCCCCTCTAAAGGTACTAGAAGGCATACCCATTAAATTCTTTAGACATTTAAAAGGATTTGATAGCTTTCCTTGTCACTTCCTCGATCTCGGCATGGTGATTGGCTTGCAGGGCTTTGGTCTCGACATCCTGTTCCTTCTTCAGGCTCTCCAAATCATCCGACCACTTCTTCTCTATCCCTTTAACTACCTGCTAATGGCTCATATCCTTATCTTTTGTCTCTTTCCTCAATAATGTTTTGGCCTTATTTCCCTCACTAGTCTGCTGAACCCCAAGAAGATTTTCTTGAACCCATAGGTTCAACTGGAACAAAGCAAGCAAAGACTACAAAGCAAAAGACAGAAGTTAGTAAAATACGAGACAACACTTAGAGTAAAAATGAAAAGAAATTTAGTGTATAGTTACCCAGGTAGGCTTAGGGAAAGTAAAGCCTCCAATCCAAGACGGGTCCATAGCTTGTAAGAACTTCCTGTCAGAGTCGGCCAATATGGATTCGACGGCCTTTTTATCTCTCTTATTATCACCAATCAAAGAATTGAAAGAAATGGTCAATTGGAAAAACATCCAGCCAGGGTCGCATCATTGGAGATCGAAATGGCTTGGTTAGTGGCCTCCTTTGATGAGTTGTCCTTTTTTTTTCTTGGATGGAGGGTAACTGGGGCTGACACTCTCAGCATGATCCTTCCTCTTCTTGCCTCCCCCAAACTATTTGGTCTTACCCGTTATTTATTTTTTAATCGGGGTGTGAGGGTAGGCTTCTTGTTGGTAATTTTGTTCAACATATTTGCTAGTCTTGGGGCTGCCATTTTCCAAAGTTCCTCAGACGTGTTGGCCGGATGACCTGAAAAAAATATGATGATTAATTTCAGTATATAAATAAGATACGACACTACAATTGTAAAGGTTTGTAACTTACACATATCGAATAGGGGATAAACCCCCATACCCATCTTTTTTTTTTTAAAAAGGAATCATAAATTGCTCACATTAGACCAAGTCGACCTCCTTTCCTTGAGACTAAATGTGATCAATCTTTTCTCGATCATCAATACTTAAACCGGGGTCAAGTTTAACCAACATTGATGTATTTGCCCTTTTTTGGGGAACCCTTGTTTTGGAGGAACTACAAGGAGTGTCAGTATCAAACTAACAATCTCCCTACATAAAAAAGTATTAAGGCTTCCAATGGTGGTTGGAGGTCTGCTTCATAATCAACACCTTCTTAGTAGACTTCTTAGCTACGAGGTGGAAGTAGCCGGGATGAGATTTAGTGGTGGAGACAGTATAATATGCTCAGAAGATACTAGTAGGAAGGTCCGTATCATAGATAAATTTCCATAATTGCATAAAGTCGATTATGATCCTTCATGCGTTTGGGAAAAGTTGGGCCGAGGAAAGCCCCGTGCTGGCAAGGATTGTTCTGATGGTAGGTTAGACTGGAGGCCTGAAGTCGACCTAAAATATTTGTTCATATACGGCCACCTAACCTTCTCGTCCATCGTATGCTCTCTCGTCGTCATTCGGGACTCTCATAGTAATGGAGGATTTGATTCCATAAAGGTGCCTCCACATCAAAAGGTCTATATCTCAGACAGTGTTGCAAAAGGTTACAACGTATGATATGTCAAGTGGCTCCTCGTCCGAATCATCATCCTCATTCTGAAGATTAGCATCAGGGGCATCACTTTTGAATCTTGAGGAGTACTCGGATGCAATCATATAAGACAAAGGAGTAGCCATTGGGGGATGTGAATAAATATCATCCCCTCTTGGATCGTCTTTATTTGAGGCCTTTTGAGGGTTCCCTCTATTATTGGACTTGTTAGAACTAGAATCTTTAAGATGAGATGAGGGGACTCGCATGGTCTCGTTGAAGGAATCTACCTTCTGAGATCCCTTAGAAGCAGAATGGCTGTAACTAGAGGATGAGAACTCAATTTATGACCCCTGTGAAGAGGTATCAGACATAGTGTCCCTATTTATGACAATAACACTAGTCTCAACTGGTGATGGATACATAACTGGTAATGGATATGTGAGAAGTGGGGGAGGATAAGCTACAAATATTAGTGTTAGATTGATTGGAAGTGTAGTTTCGGCCTTGGCTCTGCATTTAGCCTCAGCCCCAGCCTTCCAAATTTCCATAAGTATCCTTTCTCTTAAGTCTGGATACTATTCACCTAACTCATAAAGCCTCTTATACATCTAAACATTTATGGGTTTGACATAGTTTAACTTAAAGATCTAAATGGGAAACTAGATCATTTTCAAAGAAATTTTGCTAAGAACAATAATGAAGAAGCTCACCGATGAAGATGATCGGAAGTCACCTTAAACCCTAATCAGTAACGAAAAGTAAACTTAACCTTGAAAACCACCTGACTAAACTCTCTACAACCTTAAAACTCCAACACAATGATAGTTAAATCCTTAGAACCACCAAAAACTCTTCGAAAACTCAAAGAACCCACCAAAAAATCAAAAAATAGAGAAAATGCAAAATAAAGCATGAGTAAAGGAAAAAAGAGAGTTGAGGTTACCTGAGCAAGAGGAGAACTTGAGAATGGAAAGAAATCTCTAAAACACTCCGAAAGTGAACTGGTTCGAAGAGAGAGAAAAAAGAGAGAATGGAAGTTGCAGAATGCTTAGAAGCGAGAGTTAGCTTTGGAGAAAAAAGAGAAAATAACTCTAAATTTTGGTATTTAAATCTTTTAATGATTGCGAACATTTTTTTAAAGGGGCATCATTAGGCCACGAGGCCCTAGGCAAGCCTGTAACCGCCTCTTCTTAGCTAATATGCCAATCTACATATCGGGTGGCTTATGTCCAACAAGGGACACTTAATTGACATTTCAATCTGGGACACTTAAAAAAGATGATCCTGATATTAGTCATACTGGTACACATCCTCATAGCAACCTTTGACACTGGAGGGGTCCCATGTTCATAACGGGTCAGGCGATTATACCCCTAAGCCTTCCATTCACATTGAATACTAAGGGCGAGGGGTGATTGATATACATATATTTGGTCTTGTCCTAGACTATACTCAGCCCAGCTCAAAAGCCCTTGCTCAGCATCTGTCAAATTTATCTGCCCATAAGTTGATAGAACAGAGGCCCACCTCCAATGGTCTTGACCTTAGAGACCTCATCCATGTAGCATTCACGATCACACGGTAGGGTTCACTTTCCAGTCCAAATTGCCTCCTATGTATCGACCCTACCATATGTCGATCTCATACCGCACTGATGGGTCGAGACCACCTTGACCATCCCAAGACGATCTTCACAGCCTCATAGTCATCTACTTGGTAGAACATCCCTCAGTCTTGGCTCGATCAGGACCATCGGGGTCTACCTCAATACCTCATATGGAACACGTGACTTGTTCATTATCAGACCACTAGACCATACCGTTACAATAGATCTCAAGCCCACATGAAGGAATATTTTATCACAATGATGTCCTTGTGTAGTAGACAGATAGCATTCTCCTTGGGGATAGCTCACCTCATACACACTAGGTGCATGCTGGAGGTGTACACTGTGCACCCCCAAACCTATATATAACCTTCATCTTCTTCATCAAGGATCACATTACTATTTACCTAAATAAAGCTCTGCCCATTTATAAACCTCGAGAGAGAAAGCTGAAGTGACTGTAATTCATGGCTTTTAGGGCCTTTCAATAATAAAACACCCATACCCTCTTGCACAACAGAGTAGGCTCTAGTCAAACCACTTATATTTTTGTGTTATATATCTCTCTCATCTCCTTCTTGGCATATTTTCATTTATGTGACTATATCTCCATTAATAACTTAGGTAAAGCTTAAGCTTCTAAGATATTCGAGTTGTGATTGTCTACATCATCAATCACTAATGAGTTAAAATATAATATTTAATAGTTGATAATTGTGAATGATGCGTCGAATTGAACACATTATGAAAAAAAAGAGCATACATGTCAATGGGATCACTAAACCTGAAAAAATAGATAAAGTACTATATATATATATATATATATATATATATGTGTGTGTGTGTGTGTGTGTGTGTGTGTGTGTAAAAAGATACGAAAATAGGTGAAATATAGAAAGAGCACTTGAGTCCCGAGTTGAACTCGTAACAAAAATTAGTATCAAAGTCCACGTAGTTTGGTAACACACAAGGGTGGAATTGAAACCATGAATCCAAACTAGAATTTTTCTTATTTTTAGTTTGTTGAAAAATATGCACAGGTGGATAAAGTGAATGAAAAGGGAGGAAAATAACAATTTTGGGTTTGAGGATTAATCCTTTTATTATTTCATTATTTTTTAAGATTTGTGAAGCTATGTTTTGTGTATATAAGTTAATTATCAAGGTTGGTAAAGTAAAACTAAAGCAAAAGACATCATAAGAATAGTAAAGTGCAATACATGGCGCTTGTTGAATGAAATAGAGTATGATAGAATTATACCTTCGGTGAAGCTTTGCTCCTAATTTTTGAAGTGATGTAGGTTGATTTTTTGTGGTTGTGAAGTGGTGGTGAAATGGATGGAAAAGGTGAGTGAAAGTGATGTGAGTAAATATGGAGAGAATTCTTGGAAAATGATGCTTTTGGAAGGCAGTGCACTGATTTCGAGGCAAAACCTCTCTAGATTTCGAGATGGGGTCCCTTGAGAATGAGGTCATGGCCTCCTTAAAACGGGAAAGGTTTAGGGTTAGGAGGTCTGCCAATAGAAATAGGACTAGTCCTACCTATACTTCTTGGCTTGTGGTATAAGTAGAGTGTCACTATGCCGATAGGCAGAGAGCTAGAAGTGCCTATAGGCAGTTCAAAATGGAATTTTTTAAAAAAATGGGCATAAACTGCAAACAGTAAGTCCGAGTGATGCACGTACGGGACCGTTGGAAAGATTATTTATAAACCTATGAAATTGAAAGAGTTGAACAAAGTCAAATGGATCTCAAAACTTCCCAGTGGCCTTTAGGTCACGATTTGGAGTAAAAAGGAAAGTACAGGCAAACTGTAAGCCCGCTTCGTGCACAGTATCAACCGTTAGAAAGGAATTAATAAACCTATGAAATTTCATTGAGATACTCTGGTTATAAGATTTGACCAAAGATAAACGGAGCTCAAAAGCGCCTGATAGCCTTTAGGTTGGGCTTTGAGTAAAAAGGCAAGCACACACGAACCGTAAGGCCAATTCGCACACGGTATGGATTATTGGAAAGGGTATACAGAGCCTTATGAAAGTGATTTGAGATAGTATTGAGTGTGAGATTTGATTAAATTCAAACGGATCTTAAAATCTCCTGGTGGCCTCTAGATCAGGGTTTGGAGTAGGACTTAGGGGTCCGAGGGTGAAAGGGTAGGTGTTAAGGACCTAAGGAGGTGTTTGAAGGGTACCAGAATGGGGTGTCTACAGATGGAAAAGTAAATGGAAAGAAAACTAGAAGGGAAGAAAAAATAGGGGGATACAATTTCCATGATTGTATACAACGGTGAAAGATAGGGAAATTATAGTAATTAAATACACATTTTACTAATTTTATCCTTAGCTCAGAAGACTTCTTATATGATAGTTACTAAGGCAACACACACAAATTTTGTACTTTTTACACCAAAATTATTATACATTTTAATTAAGATAACTTGTATAAGGGTGTTAAGCATACTAGTAATTAAGTTATCTTCCATTTGATTAAAAGAGTATAATAGTAATTAAACAACATCCTACTCTATTCTTTATTTTTTTCTCTCAATCATTCAATCGCCATTTTTAGCTGATACAATTTTAAGGACTAGCGACAAAGTATACTTATTATCCTCTACACATTTTATTCTTCCCATTCTATCTTCCACTTTCCCATCAAACGAAAGAATAAACTTAATCTGTTGGAGCCAATTGCAATAACCCTCCACATTATAACTATATTGATAAGACTAGGTTTGTGGAAAACCTAGTCCTGTGTATTGGTTATCCTGGAGACCACTAAGGCTAAGAACACTCCACACTAGGCTAAATGGGTCATGAAAAAGCCAAATACAGGCTATCCCAATTGCCTAGGCCATCACTGTCTTTATAACCCCTACAGACAACAATAACAAATTGAAACCTACTGCAACCAACTGAGGAAACCTTATCATTGTAACCAAATGAAAATCAATAACAAAGTAACTCAACCGCCTTATAATTAACCAGATAAGAGGAATATAGAAAGCATAGAGAATTGATATAATAACAACTTAAAATTAACAAAATATGTAAGTACATAAAGGATAAGCAATAGTAGTTAACTTCTTTTAGTACCATCTGGAGTTTGCCCCCACCAATTAACTGAGTTAAATTGAAATCCCAACCACTCAACCATTGACCTAATATAGGATCTTTAAAAGTGTTGTTCATACTCCTAGTAATCATTTTGCTAACATTTATACGACAACCATTGATATAAGTGATGCGGTGATTTCTAGAGGGGTTTTTCCTTGAAAATGGCCTATTTTCCTTCCCTCCATGTAGTATCCAATACTCCCATCACAATAGCAAGTAGGAGGAATTTCATTTAAGGGAAATTTAAAACACATTATGAACCCAGTTGAGCAGTCTCGTTACAAAGGTTTAACCATTGAACAAATGATGAGTACAGTTAGTGGCTTGTTTATAAAGAGAAAAAACTCTAGATGTAATAAATATGTCTTTCGACTACGGAGCATCAATCATTATCATATTATCATCTAAAAGTCTCCACATAAAGGTGGATACCCTAGGAGGTATAACCTTTTTCCAAATATGATGAAACCATGAAAGTTAAGGATTATTTAATTATTATGATATTATAAATTTTGAAGATTTGAAGAGAGCCTTAATTCCTTATCTTTTTTGTGTGAGTGTGAGTGTGTAAATTCCCTCCGCGTGTACTTTAGATAATCTCTCATAAAATTATAAATATGCATTCATATTTCCACATTTTACTTAAATACAATACGTACTTTTTAGGGAACATTGAGTTATTCTTCCTATTTTAACAAGTACATTAGGACTAATAGAATAGAGGATTTTAGTACAAGGAGGTCTGATTATTTTTGTATCAGTTTTGCATTTACTAGGGCTGAAAATCAGAGCCACACATACTAAACTTGTAATAACCCACGTTTTTTATTGAATTGAAATTAGAAAAAAAAAACTATGCTAGTATATATATTCGAAATGTTTGGAAATGAAACTATGCCAGTATATATATTCGAAATGTTTGGAAATGAAAAGTTAAAATGAATTCATTGAGATACGAATGTGACACTTAAATATTAGAAGTGAATTAACGCGTAAAAGGATCGAGAGGGTTAAATTTGGGGCAATGGCATTTTTATAAATAAACTAACCCTAGCTATAAATAGAAAAAAAGAGGAGAATTCTTCATTTTCTCATTTCACAAAAGTGGGCTAGGGTTTGGTAGAGAGAGAGAGATTAAGAAGAGAAGAAAACTAAGAGGATTTCAAGAGGATTTAACTTCTCCATACAATCCAAGGCAAGTTAATAACCTATATGTGTATAATAGGTATCTATAATGAAATTTCACATGAACATGCATTTGGATCCCTAAATTAATATGAAATTGATGTTAAAAATGATATGAAATGTATTAAGATCACCTTCTATGTAGATTCAAATGCAATAACATCGTTATAGGGATTGAGTTGTAGAACAACTTCTTGAATTTGAGAAATCTATGAAATTGAGGAAATCATCATATTGAAAACTATTTTGAGCTATTTTTCTTTCGAAAATGGATGTTTCGTTCACGAATCCTTGTAGAAAATCATGTTCTGAACAACTTTGTAGTTTTAAGTTTTTTCAAAAATGGATCAAAAAAATTTCGAATATGCGTTTTATAGTTCTGCGCAGAAAGTTATCGTGAACAGGGGCGAACTGTATATGTTAGTTTCGGGTTTGTTTAAGTAGGCTTTGGTAACGTGCGCGCGAGCCCTTGTATAAAATCATGTTTCGAACAACTTTATAGTTTTAAGATTTTCCAAAAACGGATCGAAAAAGCCTCAAATCGGCGTTTTATATATCTGCGCAACAAGTTATCGTAAACAAGGGTGAGCTATATATGTTAGTTTCGGGTTTGTTTTAAGCAGTCTATGCTAGCGTGATCGAGTTTCATTGTATAAAATCACATTCCGAACAACTTTATTGTTTTAAGTTTTTTTAGAAATGGATCGGAAAAGCCTCAAATCGGCGTTTTACAATTCTGGACAACATGTTGTTGAAACAAGAGCGCTAAGGGTGTTCATGTTTTTAGAAATATTATTGTGGTATTGTGACTAATATCCTAACTTGATCACACACTTATGGTTATTAAGGATATATACCCTTGAAATGATTTGATGTTGAATTAGTAAATTAATGGTGTAAATTATGTTATATTGTAAATAATGACTATTGTATAACTCGAGTAAGAGACTTGACACGATTGTATATATACATATGCGTGAAATTGTTTTACATGTATATTATCGAGTATACACTAAACTAGTCCTCCGGTCGACGTAGGCACATGTTGAATGCAATTTTTTGTGATTGATCCGGTTAGGTTCCGCTCGAGTGTCGTGTCGAAGATAAACCACCGGAACCGGACACATGATTGTAATGCGGGTCGGATAGAAAGACCTTGGAACGCTATGTGATTTAGGACTTAGTATGATTGCCCTTGACACATAATATTGGGGAATATTCATGTGTAGGACTAGTGTTACGACTTGTTCCCATGGGTAATAATAGTGACCCGATATGACTTGTTGTGTGAGATATTATACTTGTGTCTTAAAGTAATATCCCGAATCGATGCATTTGATATTATACTTGAAGGAAATATTTTGATACGTTAAATACTTAAATGATATTAATAATAATTAATCATGATACAATATGAGGCTACATGTTACTCGAGTTTGGGTTGGATAGTCACGACATAGGAGCATTGGTTGGGTAATTAAACAACTTAATTACTGGAGACGAGTAATGACTAATGTGCTTTCATTATAAGTACATCTTATAATCTTATAGCTTGTTTTCTTGCTTTGACGTTCATCTATCTTGCTTCTTTCTCCTCCCCTATATATATAATATATGACAGGTCCCCGTCCCGATGGACAATAGACTATGGAGCTTGATGAGATCATATCAATCTTAGGATTCCTGTAGCCGTGGAGTTATTCTATTTTATTTTATGTCGTTTATTTCCCTTTTCTTGAGGATGGTATCGGATATTAATATCACTTTATTTTACTTGGTATTTGAGAGAATTTTTGTATTACTCTTTCCCGTTTTGTGTTGGGCCGCATGTATTGACATTTTATATTTTCAGTTTGAGATTACTGATGGATTATTGCAGTTAATAGTTATGAGTTGGTTTCACTTGTTATGGTTGTTATTATATTATTTGGTTACACGTATGAGAGTGTACATGTATACTTTACTTCATTTATTTAAATTTTGTTTCTAATGCTAACATATTGACGCTCCGCTTTAATTTAATTTGGCGTAGCTAACCGAATTAGATATAAAAAGCAGGGTTGTCACAAAACTACACAACAATGACTATACTAACCTATATAATCTCTCTCACCCTTATTAAATCATAATATTCTAAACTGATTACAAAAATATCCAATGATCTTATTTATATAAAGATCCAATGGCTTGATTATGAAATGAGACAACACTCTAATTTATATGAATGACCTAAAAAAGGAGCCAACGTTGTTCACTAGAATGTATAAGCCAGAGAATACATTATGCTTGGGGCTGGGTGGGTGTTCAGTTGTGACCCTATCTGATTAATCTATGTTTTCTCTTTTGCTACTCCAGTTTTTCTTAATGTAAAACTAGTAAAGTTTGCGTACTGTAGAACTAGTACAGATGTGGATCAATTTGAATTGTACATAGCTTTCTTTCCTTAATGGAAACTTCCTGGCTATGTAGTCATGAAGTCAATCAATATTAATGACACATTTAATATCTACCTATTATAATTAGTGAAATCACCTTTGTGAAATAAAAGAGTAAAGAACTATTTATACCATATATTTTGAATTTAACCCTCAAGCAAAGTACGTAATGCTGAGGTGAAACCATAATATTGAAGTTGATGAAGTAAATATGTATAATTTTGTCAAAGTAGTTTATTACAATTCATTGCAACTACTCAAAACAGAATTTCATTACAAAGTTTGAGAAACTACTAGTAAGTGCAATTAATCACAATAAATGGATTCCATAAAGCAAGTAATGAAAGAATATAAAATGCCCACTCAACACAAAGATATACGTGGTTGGCAATTGCCTATGTCCACGAAAAGGTTTTTGAGGTTTTATTAATGTATCTCAAAGTTCGAGAATTACATCCCCTTTCACCCTAGGGTGAGGGTTATATTTATAGTGGTGTAAAGTGGTTGCGTTATTTAAGGAACTCTCCCAGCTTGTTATTGACTCGTGTGATGACTCTTAATTATCTCGTCTGAGATTGTTAGTAACCAACTAAGCCTATTGATATTTAAATAATAAGTGTTTTTATTTATCGTCATGCTAAATGTTTGTGTTAATCTTTTCATTGTTGGACTGGACTATGATAGTGTGGAGATCTTATTGGGCCTGGTCGGACGAATCAAAATTGGCCTTTTATGGTTTGGACCCCATAATTGCCCCTAAAATTCTTAGCCAAAATTGGGCCAAAGAATTTTAAATCCTTTGTAAGCCCAAAAAAATGATCCAAATATCATTAAAGACTATTGGTCGAGCATTTTCATAAAGAGTTGAAATTCGACGAGGCTGCTGGTCATTTTGAGAAATGTAAATAGCAAAAAAATCCACTCTCGAGCCTTATTCCATATGATTGTTTCGTATGAAATTCAATGTCACTTGTTTCAAACTCTTTACCCGTCACTTTGCTTCTTCTTCCTTGCTAAAAAAGACTCCAAAGTTACTGTTTACTATCACTTGCCCTATAAGTTTTTCCTGCTCCTTCTTGTATCTTGTTCTTCATAATTCTCTTCTGTTAGCTTCTGTTTCATTATTCTATTTCCAAAAAACAAAGAACGCTCTTTATGGGAAAAACTTAGAAGATTTTAGGAAAACATACTCCATTCCTCCTTGGGTTACGATTGAATGTGCCCCCATACCTAGAAATACTATTGCGGTAGATGGGGGCACGGGATTCGGACTTTGGTTTTAGTTTAGAAAGAATTTACCTTTCCCCTAAACCCACTTTTTTGGAATTTTGGCAATATTTTTGGGTGGTACTAACTCAGTGTACCCCTAATACTTAGTGTATTGTCAATGGGGTGCAAAAGTCAATGAGTTATATGGGACTAAACTTGGTATTCAAGAGATCAAGTACCATTACTCTTGGTCTCAAACCACTGATGGCCTTGCGTACCTGAAGACAAAAAAGTCCTACAAGGTCCTGGTAGTGTACCTTTCAAATTCCAATAAAGGATATTGGGACCAGGATTTCATTGCTCAAAATTGACAACATACACTTGTCCCCGAGGGCGAAGAATACGCTGGGTTTTTGTGCCCATCTTAGGGGATGATATAGGTTTAAACTTGTTCTTTGGGCACTCCTTTTTTAATTTTCAAGTTCTGAATTGTTCTTTACTGATGAATTCTTGGACCTTAGACAACTCGCTCAAAGAATAAAGAACCCTTTCTTACCAACATTAATCGGGTAGAGTTACTAAAGTCTTGGAAAGTGAGGGAGATGCTTATTGATGCAGATTCACCTTGCTCAGCTTCCTTTATCTTGGAGTATAAATAAACTAGTGGTGATTTCACTTCTCGCCCAGTAAACGATATTCCTGACCTCCTCTCCATCGGATGAAGATGCATCTATTTCCAATTATTTTGAGTCCCTTAATGTCGAGTCTATTCTTTTCAATGAAGAAATTCCATGGCACCTAGGAATAGGGTCTTAATGATAGATGATTTTGACATGGAGTTTGGAGCTTCCTCCCCCTAGAAGTCATTGAAGAGGAGTGAGACTGAAGGCCCCAAGGCTAGTTACCTGGATTTAACCATTAGGGAGAAGAAGGAAAAAACTCATTTGGTCCCCCAGCTCTCCAAAAAGGGTGATCTCCTCTTCCTTCCAGGTCTTCACAATCACATCTATGGACACGAATCCCTCATTAGGTTATGGCTTTTTGAGGGTGTTTGTGGTCGCAGCTGATCGTGAGTTGCTCTCCCTCGATCATCTCACAACCCATGCTTATAAAACTTTGTCACTACTAAGGAAATTTCCTTTAATCATTTACTTTTTTTACTGCTATTTTGAGGTAGACTCAGCTAATACTTGCCTTGTTTTTTTCTTTGTAGCTTATGTTAGAGTTTTTCCAATTATTGGATAGTTTCCTGAACTAGCCCAAGGATAATGATGAGCTCACTGAGGCTCTAAAGAAATCATAGGGGGCCATGTATAATGCCCAAACGGTCTATGAAAGTGAGAAAAATTTCACCAATGCTTCCATAAATGCACTGAAGATCGAGAATGAGAAGCCCAAGGTTTAGAACTCCCAACTAAAGGCTGAGAAATCTCGATTGGCCAAGGAGGTGGATGAATTTATTAGCGACCAAGGAGGTCAATTTTGACAAGGTCTTTACTAAAGCTTTTGAGGACACCAAACTGACTCCGACCTTTTCAACGAGCATAACCTATTTTCTCCACTAAGGATTGAAGAGAAGGCTACTACCACATTCCTAGTCGACTGGACCAAGGATGTGGTGACCCAAAGCAAGGCTACTAAAGTTGAGGAGAAAGTGAAAGAATAAGTGAACTTTAGATTATGACTTATACTCCTTATACTTTTCCCTCTTTTTCTATTTGTAAGGTCCTTCCCATTTTATAGTATATTGATGAAGGAAAATTTCCCCTAATTGTTACATTGTTTGGATGTCTTTGCTAAAAAAATTTCTTTGTGTTTTTCTATTTCTATAGTCTATTATCGAGGATATTCCCTCCTTTATTGGCAACCGGGATGACTTGCTTAGTCAGGATGCAGGTGATCGACCTTGCTGAGCATTTGTATCCATCCATAAGACCCATAAAAATGATTAAGACTTGTAAGATCTAGTCAGTTTTGGTGGCCAAGTTGAAGGATGGCCTAAAAGATTTTAGAGATATGGGCTTCTTGATGCACGATGAGATAAATGGCTTGAAGGCCAAATTGTTGAGGCCTCGAGGAAGGCAGTCAAGAACTCATGCCATGGTGATGGGCCTTAATTGTGATGTGAAAAAGCTTCACTACTTATTTATAATGGGTCCTTAAGTGACCTGGACAACAGGCTACGATGGGGTTGGGCAGACGCTCTAATAAACCTGGAGGAGGCCAAAAGTGTGGCCTACAAGTATGGTTAGCTGAACACCCTGAAGGTTATGAAAGATCCCCAAGACTCTAATCTTTGTTACAAATACTAAGTTGACTGCCCAGTGTATAGGCGCACTTAATTTGGTTGCGATGAGAAGTGGGCTCCTTTAGATGATATACCTCTTTAGATCACTGAGAGTTACCTAGAGTCTTATGATAATGTTGATGATACCGATCGGATCCCAATGACAATGGAAGGAGGTTGATGTTGGTATTTCTTGCTCACTGACTATAGACAGTTGTAATTTGTGTTGTTTGTAATGATATTTTATGGTTGGCACTTTTTGTAACTTATAACTAAATATTATAATATTTTTAACTTAATACCAATTCTCTCACATTTTTCCATTACTTTATGCCATTCATAAGTTATATTTACCTTAAGTTACCTTTTAGATTATGTCGTCACGCTACCTTAGGCCTAGAACAGACTATGGAAAAAATGCACCTGCTACAAGGGCAGTCCACCCGTTTAGGATTTTATCCTATCAAATGGAGTTAGTTTAATACCTTGGGATCCCCAATAAGGATTTTTCTTTCCTGAGAAATTCATGAGGTCGTTTGTGTTTATAATGACAAGGACCTGAAGACCTTAAGTTTAATTATAATAAGCGAAATTTCCATTGTAATGTTGGTAAAGTCTGATCGACTTTTGAAAATTAATGCGAACTATGAGTCTATTACTTAGGAACAATGTAAAGCAATTAATAGCTAAGTAAATGAGCAACTAACTAGGGGATTTATTAATAACTTGAATATGACCTGCGAGCAATATAAGTTTTGAAATGAAAATTTGAAAAAACTAAATATGCTCGAAATAAAACTAATAATAAAACTTCTTGAGGTTGGATGCATTCCATGCTCGGGTATCTTTTTGCTCTCCATTATTTTTAAGTTATAGGCTCCATGCAAATCGTCCTGGATCACTTTGAACGAAACTTCCCAGTTGGACCCTAGCTTACCGTCTGACGAACTTTTGGCGTTGCCGAGGACTTTTCTAAAGACGTAGTCCTTGGCTTGAAATTTTCTCGGATTGACACCTCTGTTGTATTGTTCTGCCAACTGTTACTGGTAGGAAGCCAACTTGATTATGGCTTGTTCCCTTATCTCTTCTACTAAGTCAAGTTCAATGCGAAGGGTTCATTATTTAGTTCTTTCTCGATAACACTTATCTTCATAGTCGGGAGACCATCTTTGAGTGGAATCATGGCTTCCATTCCATAGGTAAGGGAGCAGGGCATTTCCACTGTAGGTCTTCTTGGCATAGTTAGATACGCCCAGAGGACATAAGGGAGCTCATCAACCTAATCTCCCTTTGCTCTTTATAGTCATTTTTTCCAACCATCGAGCATTATATTATTGGACATATCTGCTTGGCCAATACTTTGGGGGTATGCCACAGAATTAAAGTGGTGTTCGATTCCATGCTTGTCATAAAAACCTTGAAAAGGCACAGTCTCAAATTATGTGCCATTATCCGTTATGGCTGTCCCGGGCACCCCAAAGCGAGTTGTAATATTTATCCAATTGAACTTGATCATGTCGGTATCTCTAATATTTGCTAGTTGTTCTGGCTCAATTCACTGAGTGAATTTATCTGTGCCGGCCAACAAGTACTTATGATTTCCTGGCATAGTAAGAAGTGACCTTACGATATTCAATCCCCATTGTGCAAACGGATATAGACTGGTCAAAGGCCTCAGGTCACTGGCCAGTTGATGGAGCATAGGGGATAGTTTTTAGCATTTTTCACATTTCTGAGAATATATACTTGCATCTTTCTGCATATATGGCCACCAGTAGCCTTCTTTGATTGCTCGGAATGCCAAAAACCTTCAACCTGCCTGACTTCCATAAATTTCATTATGAAGTTTATATAGAACTTGGTCGACATCTTTTGGGTGTATCCAAAAGAGGTAGGAGCCTGTGAAAGATCTTTTATAAAGTTTTTCCCAGGTCCTAGGTAGAAGCGGGAAAATTTCACCCTAACTTGATAAATCAAATTTTTGTCAATTAGTAGTGCATCATTCTGTAGGTAGGTGATGACTGGATCCAGCCAACTTGGACCTTTTTCAATTGAAAAAACATGCTAGGGAGCGCTTCTTTTTCAATGCTAGACTTATAAAGGAATTCCACTTCAATTGTTCTCTATGGATTGGAGTCTATTGTTGAGCTTAAGGCTGCTAAAGCATCTGCATAAATGTTTTGCCTCCAGAAAATTATTGGGCATGGATTTCTTCAAACTTTGATATTAGCTCGTGCACTACTTATAGTTATGTTGTCGTCCTCTCATCTTTAGCATTAAAATCTCCACTAAATTAGTTGGACACCAACTTGGAGTCACGATACACTTCGAGTTGATTTTCCCACAGTAAATGAGCCTTTCACAATCCAGTTATAAGTGCTTCGTGCTCTGCTTCATTATTAGAGGCTTCAAATCCTAATCTGATCCCCTGCTCGATGGTGGAATTTTTTGATTTTACAAGTGCAATACCCATTCCTTCCCCCTTAGAATTATAGGATCCATACACATACATCGTCAAGCTCTCGGATTGATTCTGCTTGTGGTCTCTTAACTGCTCGTCTATCTATTTATTCGATAGGAGCATCTCCTATGAATTATGCTATGAAGTCGGTCGATATCTTCCCTTGACTGCTGTCCTATGTTAAAAGCGAATGTCAGATCTCGCAAGTTCTCTTGACCATTTAAACATGCGTTTGGATAGGTCGACCTTGCGAAGAACAACTTTAAGGGGGAAAGAGGTGATGCCAATGATAGAAAGGGACTCAAAGTAGTGTTTTAGCTTTCAGGAAGCTATTACCAATGCATAGGCCAACTTTTCCAATGTTAAGTAACGTTGATCGGCATCTAGGAGACTTTTGTTGGCATAGCACACGGGGAACTTCTTTGCTTCTTTTTCACAGACCAAGGCCGAGCTAATCTTGTGGCTTGAGACTACAAGGTAGATGTAGAGAGAGTCCACTTGATAGATAATTTCCAATAGTGGGGGTTCACTCAAGTAGGATTTGATCTCCTTAAGAGTCTGTGGACATTCATCATTCCAAGTGAGGCCCTTTTCCTTCTTAAGCAGTTAAAAGAACGGTTTGTAATGTAGTTTTCTTTAATGCAAAGCCTTAAGAAAAAACCTACTAAAAACAGGCATCTATAGGCGGACACAAAAATTGAGGCAGCGAAACCTCGTTCGAACGGGACCCTTACCTATTTTAAGGACATGCTTATTTGTCCGAACGACATAGAGTTCTCCTCTAACGAGATGTAAAAATCCAATACAGTAAGCCCTCATTTGATAAATGCTTTAAACGACCCTCTAACTAGATCCAGGTCATTCTAACGAGATGGAAATCTCATTTGAATGAAACTGTCTGAAAAATAAAAATATTTTTAAGTTAAAAAACTATTCAAAAAACTGTTTGAAAACTGCCTCGTTTTGTAAAAATGCGATTTATAAAAATCTCCCAATACTTTGGAAAAAAATCCACAAAACCAAAACAACAACCATACCAACATTGCGTGTCATCGTGGAGCTTGTTGAAGTTTCTTTATAATCGGATCCATCTTTTTGAATGTGTGAACGTGAAGGGCCATGACATAAGTAAAGGTATATGACATACTCGATGTAATCTAGATTCTAGGAACAAGTCTTAGATTCTAGGGGCAATGAAAAAAAATTTGCCCTTACAAATCTCCCTTTATGGCTATTCCGGTACAAAATAAAAAATTCTAAGTATCCAACAAATCCTATACAAATCTAATACCCTCCCCAAAACCCATAAATGGAAAGATACTAACACGTCCAAAATCTTCCAAATCTTAAAATTTTCAAATCTTCAATTCTCTTGCTTTCTCTTGATCTTCTTCTTTGGAGCTTTGTCAAATGTGTACTTTTTATATGCTCATCCAATTGTACCTACACAAAATAGAAAAATAAATATACCTCGTGACACATCCAGTTTGAAAAAAAATAAAACTAATAAATCAAATCAATTCTCCCCCATAAATAAAACTCTCACTCCCCCATAATTCGTTCTTCCCCTTTTTATTTGTCCGAAATAGATAAGGAAAAGAAACTCAAAATAATAATCGAAGTGTTTCACAACAATCATAGAATATAATCATAAATATAATGAAATAAGAATCAAGTAGTGACAAACTAAGCAAAACCAACTATTTTTATTTTTAAATTCTTTTAATAAAAAACAATTTACATAAAAATCACACCAGGAACTAACACTAAGATAACCAAATCATGAATGCGTAATGAATTGGTGTGAATAAATTCGATAGGAAAATCAACTCAAACAATCATAACGTATGGTCACGATGAATTTTGGATACTCCTAACGAATGAACTCAAAGTCGTCCTTAGGTGTAAAATTGTTGAACTCATATGATACCGACTCAATCTAATCAACAAATCAAAGTCCAAAATGATTTTCACACCAATAATGCCCAAAACTAAGTAATGCTTTTACGAGACATTTTCAGGACGTGCAAACCCATTGATCTTCGACTAAACTCCCTCAAAACTGGCATATAGAATATTTCTCTTGACTCTTTTGTTTTGAAGAAATCAATGCTCATATTTATCGGAGCATCAATTTTCTTTGAATTTGGCCGGACACTTTGTATTTTTTCTTTTATGTGCTTTTAGTCTTTTAGGCTCTTTTATTTTTGCAAAAGGTGGTTATTCAAGTAAAGATGTATTTACTTTCACAACCTGATTCCATTGCTTTTAAGTCAACACATTTACCAGAGATATAGTTTTCAATTTTTCCAATCCGGGCAATGTTTCTTATAAGAACTACTTTCGTTATCTTATTTTATCGCATTTGGTTCATTTTTAAAGCAGGATTGAGATGGAAACATTTTGACCAACATGTGACAGACAAGTGCAAAACTCAAGTAAATCCGTGCATGTGTGCACTAAATGAGACAATGAGTCAAACATGTAGAAAGTAATCACTAATCACATCTCAATTACTCCAACACATCATAAATCACATGGATGAAATGATGTTGTCTCAAAACACTATCAAAAAGTCATGTGCATAATGGAATGATATTGTAACTTGGCAATCCTAAGTGTCCATCCATATGAGTTGCAAACAAACTATAAAAATCTTTTTATGTTTTTTAAAATTTATCAAAAATAAATCTTTTTGTCTTTAAGAAACCGAAAATATTTTTGTATTTTTGCAAACTTTTTCAAGAAAAACAAAGATTTTTCAAAAAATGTATCAAAATGTAAAAATAAATACAATGGTAGCATGTCGAGTAACATGTGTGGAAGTGCGTGTGGGAACACGTGTAGTAGCATATCGTGGAAGATACCTATGAGACACACTCCCAACTTAAAAAAATCCTTAAGGTTCCCTTTTTGCTTGCGATGGGAACAAACATACACGGGCTTAGGAACACCTCTCTGAAAATGTCTAGGATGCGCTATCCTATGAGGAAATGGATGTCTAGATGGGTTATGTTGATAACCATATGGATTTCATCACAAACTTATGAATCGGCTTGGGTGCAACATGGTAAGTGGACACACCGTCATAACCTATTCCTAGCCTCTCCCCATTACCCAAAGTGGTACCGAGGAGAATCTTTCTAACCTTCTTAAATGTGTCCTCTAAAGTGACTTTGAGCTACCAAGCATGTTCGAGATCTCTCTTGAGTTGGATATACGGGCTTCAAGTTTCTCACGAAACTCCAATGAAGATTGAAGATCTCCTGTAAAACTAGACATGGTGTTGGTCAATTCACTCTTTTCCTGGACTAAGACGATTAACATCTCACACAAAGAAACCTTAACCTTCTTGAGTTAACTCAACGACGCCTCACACACCCTCAAAAATTTCACTTCTTTCTCCAAATCTTACACCTTAAGACTCAAATCTGTATTCAACTTTTTAATTTTCAATGTCTCGGTGTATAAATCACTAAAAGCCTTTTGGAGATCCCCTTCTCCCTTACTATCAATCTCATCCTCACACTTACTGTATCCCAAATGACTTAAAACTTCATCTAGGCCCTCATATTTACAAGTGTCTTCATCGTCGTGGAACAAACTAGATGTGCTCAAGTGACTAGCCATGAAAGCAACACACTTTTCATGTGGTAATTCTCCCCCGAAATCAACCAACTCGATGTCCCTATCGCTAAGAGTGGATTTATTAGCAATCTTTTTTTCCCTTTGTCTTTAACCTAATGGGACACTCAAACGGCTTGTGAACTTTACCCTCGTTCAAAACATCTTATCACTTCCTCTTTCTCACCGTTATCCTTGACCTCATCCTTCTTTTTATTTTTCTCAAAAATCTTCTTATTGGAAGAATTATTTTTGGAAAATTTGAGAAACTTGTTAAAACACTTCGCAAATAAGGCCAAATCATCAACCTCAAGCTCTTCCTCAGATTCACTCTCATAAATTTTCTTCTTTTTCTTTTTCTTAATTTAAGTCTTTAAAGCTACCCCTTTATTCTTATGCTTAACAGTTTTGCGAAACATGTTGATCTCATAAGTTTGATGGTCTCCTATGAGTTCTTTTAATCTAAGAATGTCTAAGACCCCTAAAGAGTTCAACATAGTGACCTTAGGAATAAATCATGAAGGGAGTGACCTCAAAATATTTTTCACAACTCTTGACTCCTCAATTTTCTCACCCAAATTAAAACTAGTGTTAACAATGTCCAACAACTTAACATAAAATTCATCGAAACTCCCGAACTCTAACATAGTGATGGTCTCAAACTAGGTGGTTAAAATTTGAAGCTTAGATGCCTTGACAGCGTTGGTACCCTCATGTGTCAACTAGAGGATATACCATGCTTCCCTAAACGTGGCGAACATCATGATGCGATGGAACTTGAGGAGGTAAAAACAAGCTCTGATACCAATTTGAGAAAGCAGGATATGATATCAATGTGAGAGTTCACAATATTTCAATGGATTAAACGTATTTAACTAGATATCAATCACAAACAAATTCAAGTTTTAATTAAACCCTAAGCATGAATCTGTGTGATTGAATACATAAAGCAACAAACTATGCAATCAAATAATTTCAGGAAAAATCCATGCAGGGCAAAACCTTTATTTCACTAAAGTTTGAAAATCGCAACTAAATACACTTTAGAGAAATACTACACTGAATTCCTGTAAGAACCCACAAAGATCGCAACCTTGAACCAGTAATGGATCCCTCGAGAATCATAAGAATCGCATTTCCTCCTTCAGCAGTGAATACCCTTGAGTATCCCCAAGATCAGCCGTAGAGACAGCGCCCCATAAGAAAAACTTCGTTATGAAAAAGTTTGGGTTCCAAAGGTGATTCACAAAAGTAATTGGGATTGATTTGTGTGAATAAAAAATAAGTTTTGCCTTAAATAATGAAGACTATTTTTGCAGTTATTCTGCAATTTGCATAAAGTAAAAGTCTTAATCAAAAAGCTTCACAAAATAGATTTTATAGGCAAACAAAAACTTAAGGAGCCAAAATCTCGTTAGAAACAAATTCTAAGGACGTTTGAACGACATGGTGATGTCGTTTGATGTGGCTTCGAATGACCAATCAAAGGACCCTTAAAAAACAAAACAATACTCTTTTTTTTAGCCATATGAGGTCCTGGACATCAAACGGCCATCTAAAGAGATTATAAAACGATTTCTTAAAGTCCGCTCATAGGTATCTCAGATTACATTTTAAGTTTAAAATATGCCTCATTTTGAAACAGATTTTTATAGAAAAGTATCCCAATACTTAGTAAAAAATCTAAGTAACACAAAACTAAATCCATACCAAAATTATGTCTCTTCGAGGAACTTTGTTGTAGATGCTCGATATTCAAATCCGTTATCTTAAACGTGTGAATGAAAATGCCTTGACGGTTGGAACAGGATATGCCATACACGATGTAAACTAGGAACTAGGGACAAGATGGAAAATATGTCCTTACAAATCTCCGCTTATGGATATTCCGGTACATAGTAAAAATATCCGAATTATCAACAAATGTCCTATACAAATCTAATTCCCTCTCAAGAACCCAAAAGTGAAAACATACTAAATATGTAAGTCTTCAAAAATCTTCAACTTTCAAATCTTCAAATCTATTTGATTTTGATCTTCTTTTATGTGTTTTTCAATTGCTCATCAAAGTGTACCTCCACACAATAGACAAAGAAATTACCTTCGTGACGTATTGAGTTTGAATTGAAAGAATAAATCGTAAATCAAATCAAATCAATTTAATTCAATTCTCCCCCGTAAATCAAACTCTCACTCCCCATAATTCATAATTCGTTCTCCCCCTTTATTATTTGTCCGAAATAGACAAGGAAAAGAATAAAACATAATAAATCGGAGTGGGTTACAAAAAGCATAGCAAATCATCACAAACATATATCAAATAAGCTCATGCAAGGATAAACTTAAAAGGTTCCATAAACTATTTTTGATTTTTCAAATATTTTTCAAGAAAAGATAATTTACAAAAAAAAACACCACGAATCAACACTAAGATAAACAAATTGTGGAAACGGAATGAATGGATGTGAAAAAATTTGATAGAAAAACCAACTCAAGCAATCATAACATCTGTGCATGATGAATTTCAGATACTCCTAATGAATGAACTCCAAATCGTCCTTAGGTGTAAAATTGGTGAATTTATATGAAATTGACTTATTCTAATCGACACATCAAAGTCTAAAATGATTTCCACACCAATAATGTTGAAAACTATGTAACGATTTTTGTAAGACTTTTTCAGGATGTGCAAACCCATTGATTTCAAACCAAACTCCCTCAAAAGATAAATATGATCTTATTTTCTATATTTTGTTTTTAAAGATCAATCAAACTAAACTATTTGGCCACTTTTCGGCATATTTTTCCTTTTATTGCCTTAATTTTTCTTGGGCACTTTTCAAACGGTGTCTTTCACGACGAGTTCACTTTCCTCTCGCAATCCTTTTTAGTGTACACTCATATTTTTTTCAATAATAAAATAACTCTTATAGGCAACGGTTCTTACATGCACTACTTTCATTGACTCATTTTATCGCATTTGATTTGTTTTAGAGACAAGATTAAGTTAAAAACACTTTGACCAAAAAGTGATAGACAAGTAAAAAAATCAAATAAATTTATGCACATGTGCATTAAATGAGACTATGCGCCAAACATGTAGAGAGTAATCACTAATTACATCTCAATGATTCCAAAAATTATAAAGTACAAATATGAAATGATGTTGCATATCTAAACACTATCAAAAACTCGTGTGGATAATGGAATGATGTTATAACTTGGTTATCCTAAATGTCCATCCATAAATGGTGCAAAAAGAAATACAAAAAATCTTGTGTTTTTCCAAAATTTTATCAAAACAAAAATCTTCTTAGCTTTTTCACTTTTTCTAAAAAAATACAAAATCTTTTTGTATTTTTTCAAGAAAAACAAAACTCTTTTTGGATTTTTCAAAAAATACATCAAAATGGAAAAAGCTAAAATACAATGGTAGTCCACACTACCAATAGACATAAAGATATGAACATAAAAATCATCCTATGATAGCAAACAAGTATAAACCTCAATCCTTAGGTCCAGAGGAGTTTTCCAAAGGTAGTGACATACTATGAAAAACATCTATCAAATCATGCGAAGTCTTGGCTAAATACTCAACTTTCTCTAAAAATACTCAAAATCTCTCATGTGATGTGTAGGAACATGTAAAGTAATAGATGTGTGAGTGCGTGTGGGAACACGTGTAGTAGCATAACGTGATGAAAACCTATGAGACACACTGCCCAACTTGATGAAAAATTCCCTAAGGTGTCCTCGTTTCTTGCAATAGGACCAAATATATATGGGCCTAGGAACACCTCTCTCAAAATGTATAGGAAGTGCTCTCGTATGGGGAAGAAAAAGCCTAGGTGGGTTAGGTTGAGAGCCATATGGATCTATCATAAACTCGAGAATCGGCTAGGGCGCCATGTGGGAAGTGAACGCACTGTCATAACCCATTCCTAGTCTCTCAACTTTATCCAAAACGGGACCGAGGATCATCTTTTAAATCTTCTTATATGTGTCCTCTATAGTGACCTTAACCTCCCGGGAACGTTCGAGATCTTTCTCGAGTTGGAATATATGGACTTCAAGTTTCTCACGAATCTCCAATGAAGATTAAATATCTCACGTAAGACTAGCCACGGTGTTGGTCAATTCACTCTTTTCCTGGACTAAGATGATCAACTGCTTACATGAAGAAACTCTAACCTTATCGACTTGACTTGCTTAAGCCTCGCACACCCTCAAAACTTATATCTCTTTCCTTAAATCTAACACCTTAAGACCTAACACTTTATTTAACTTTTTCGTGTTCAATGTCTTTCTATAAAAATCTCTAAACTCCTTTTGCACATCCCATTCTCCCTCACTTGAGGTCTCATCCTCACACTCACTATCTCCCAAATGGCTCGAAACATCATCGAGGCTCTCACGTTTACAAGTGTCCTCATCGTCGTGGGACAAACTTGATGTGCTCACGTGACTAGCCATTAAATCAATGCAATTTTCATGTGGATATTCATTCCCGAAATCATCCAATCCAACTCGATGTCACTATCGCTAAGAGTGGCCGTGTTAGCAAACTTCTTGTTCTGTTTAGCATAGTGAGACACTCAAATTCCTTGTGCCATTTACCCGCGCACTCACAAAATCTCACCTCTTCCTCATTCTCACCGCTATCCTTTACCTCATCTTTCTTTTTATTTTTCTCAAAAACCTTTTTGTTGGAGGAATTTTCTTTGGAAATTTTGAGAAACTTTTTAAAAAAAATCACAAACAAGGAAAAGTCATCGATATCTACCTCACCCTCAAAATCAGATTCACAAACTCTCTCTTTTTTCTTTTTCTTAACTTGAGTCTTTAAAGTTATCCCTCTATCCTTAATCTTAATGGTTTTGGAAAACATGTCGATCTCATAAGTTTGAAGGTCTCTTACGAGCTCTTCTAATCTAAGTGAATCTAATACACCCAAAGAGTTCAAAACAGTGACTTTAGGAATAAATCAGGATGGGAGTGACCTTAAAATATTTTTCACAACTCTCGAATCATCAATTTTCTCACCCAAATTAAAACTCGTGTTAACTATGTCAGGCAACCTAGCATAAAAATAATTGAAACACTCGAACGCTAATATAGTGATAGCCTCAAATTGGGTGGTAAAATTTTGCAATTTAAAAGCCTTAACCATGTCGGTACCCTCATGTGTCAATTGGAGGATATCCTATTCCTTTTTTGACGTGGTGCACGTTATAATATGTCAGAATTCGTCAGGGGTTATGGCTCCATAAATAGTGCTAAGGCCTCGAGAGTTGTAGGTACTCCACTTAAACTCATCATCAGTCCAATCATACACAGGTTTGGGATTTATGACATTATTAATGGAGATAGTGGGAGGAGTCCACCCTCTTTCACATAAGAGCCATACACTTTCATCAATAGCTTTTAAATAAGATCTCATGAGGGCTTTCCAAAAGGCATAATTTGTGCCATCAAAGACGATCGTCCGATTATATATGTAATCCATCAGAAAAATTGCAATTTTTCAAACCCAATTTTTCAAAATGATTGATATCACAAAAATTTGGCTGAAAAAAAGATCTCAAGTTAATTTGGTGAAAAATACTCTGATACCAATTTGAGAAGGTAAAAACGAACTAAAAGCTATGATAACAATTTGAGAAGCGGGATGTGATATCAATTTGAGAGTTCGCAATATTTTAATGGATTAAAATTATTTAACTAGATATCAATCACAGATAAATTCTAGTTTTAATCAAACACCAAGCATGCATCTATGTGATTGAATAAATAAAGTAGCAAAGCATGCAATCAAAAAAATTCAAGAAAAAACCCCCCAGGGCAAAACCTTTTTTTCATTAAAGTTTGAAAATCGCAACTTACAACACTTTAGAGAAATGGTACAATGAAATCCCGCAAGAACTCACAAAGACCGTAACCTTGAACCAGTAATGGCTCCCTCGATAATCATAAGAACCGCATTTCCTCCTTCAGCGATGAATACCCTCGAGTATCCCCAAGATCAGCAGTAGAGACAGCACCCCATAAGAATAACATCGTTACAAAAGTGTTTGGGTTCCAAAGATGATTCACAAAAGTAATTGGGATTGATTCGTGTGAATCAAAAACAAGTTTTGTCCTAAAAAGTGAATACTATTTTGCAGTAATTCTACAGATTACGTAAAGTAAAATTTTTAATAAAAAATCTTCACGAAACAAGTTTTTATAGGCAAACAAAAAAGTTGAGGCATCAGAATATCATTAGATTGAAATCCCAAGGTTATTTGAACAGCATGGTGATGTCATTTAAAGTGGCTTTAAATGACCTATTAAATAACCCATAAAAAATAAAACAATATGCTCTCGTTTGAGCCATATGAGATCCTGGGCATCAAACGACCTATCTAATGAGATGCAAATGTCGTTTGAACGACATAGCAATGTCGTTTGAACGACATAAATGATTTTTTAAAGCCCTCGTATAGGTATCTCAGAAAATATTTTAAGTTTGAAAAAGCCTCATTTGTAATAAAACATTTTAGAAAAGTATACCAATACTTTATAAAAAAATCTAGGTAACACAAAACTAAATCCATACCAAAATTACGCCTCGTCGAGGAACGTTGTTAAAGGTGCTCAATATTCATATCGTTGTCTTGAACGTGTGAATGATAATGCCTTGACGGTTGGAACGGTATACGCTATACATGATTTAAAATTGGAAATAGGGACAAGATGGAAAATATGTCCTTACAGAACTTGTCAGAGGTGATGGCTCCAAAAATTGCAGTAAGGTTGTGGCAGTCATAGGTACTCCACTTAATTTCATTATAAGTATAAGAAGAAACAGATTTAGGATTCATGACATTATCAACAGTGATAGTGGGAGGAGTCCACCCTTTTTCACAAAGAAGCCATACTCTTTCATCAATAGCCTTTGAAGTAGATCTCATACGGGCTTTTCAATAGGCATAATTTGATCCGTAAAAAATTGGCATCCTATTATAAAAGTTCTCCATCAAAAAATTTGCGATTTTTCAAAATTAATTCTTTCATAACAATTAATCTAGGAATGTTTTTGCGTAAAAAGGATTTCACGACAATTTGGTAAAACTAGCTTTGATACCAATTTGAGAGTGCGCAGTTATCTAATGGCTTAAACTTATTTAATTAAATGTCAACTCATGCCAGTTTTAAATCCTTTAAACCTTAGAATATGCAACTATGTGATTCAAATCAAGCATGTAAAGAAATCAAAATTTTAGGAAAAATCCCTAAAGTGGCAAAACCTTTTATTTCACTCTAGTTTGCAAATCGCAACTTATAAATACAATAGATAAATACATCCCTATGAATCTCCCACAATTGACTCTCGTCTTCGTCAATAATGGTTCCCAAAAGAAACACAAATATCAAAAATCTTCCTTCAATAATGATTCTCGCAGGAATCACAAGAGCAACAATAGAGACTCCTCCTTTACAAGGTCAGCACTGAAGACTCCTTCTTCACAAGAGTAACTTCAATATAAAAAGGTTTTGGGTTCAAATATGATTCACAAACGTATATAGGAAATATTATATGAATCAAAAAAGTATTTTGCACTTTTAAAAGTGAAGACTTAAAGCAGTTATTCTGGAATTTTTATAAATGCAAAGCCTTAATAAAAAAATCTATCAAAAATAGGTATTTATAGGCGGACACAAAAGTCGCGGTGGCACAACCTCGCTCAAACGAGACCCTAACCTAGTTTTAATGACATGCTTATATCGTTCGTACAACATAGAGTTTTCTTCTAACAAGATGTAAAAATCCAAGACAGTAAACCCACATTTGAACCTTGTTTGATAAATGCTTCAAACGATATTCTAATAAGATCCAAGGTCCTTCAACAAAATGGAAATCTTATTTGAATGAAACTATCTGAAAATAAAAATATTTTTAAGTTAAAAAATTATTCGAAATCTTCCTCGTTTTGTGAAAAATCGGTTTACAAAATCTCCTAATACTTTGTAAAAAATCCATAAAAAACAAAACAACAACTATACCAAGATTACGTGTCATCGCGGAGCTTGTTGAAATTACTTAATAATCGGATCCATCTTCTTGAACGTGTGAACGTGAAGTGACATGATGAAAGTAACGGTATATTCCATACTCAACGTAATCTAGATTCTATGGACAAGTCCTAGATGCTAGGGGTAATGATAAAAATTTGCCCTTACATGCTGCTTGAACATCTTTGTGACTAATCTCTAGTACATGGCTCCAACATTGTTAAGGCTGAAAGGCATGACCTTATAGCAGTAAAAACCCATCGGTGTTATGAACAGAGTTTTGTCTTGGTCGGGCCGAATAGAGGAATCTGGTGATACCCAGGGTAAGTATCTAGGAAACTCATTCATTCGTGGCATACAGTGGCGTTGACCAGTTGGTCTATCTTTTTAGGGGAAACTATCCTTGGGTTAAGCCCCATTGAGATTGATAAAGTCTATATAGACTCTCTAATTGTCATTACTTTTATGGACCACTACTGGATTTGAGAGCCACTTTGAGAACTAAACTTCTATGATGGACCTTGCCCCCATAAGTTTCCCTACCTCCTTTTACACCTCACATTCCTTCTTAGAGGTAGTGCAGCGAGCTTTTTATATGATCCACTTAAAAGCCGAATCTATATGAAGATGGTGATAACTGACTACGGGATCAATCCATGGCATATCGTATGGCTCCCATACAAAGACGTCGAAGTTCTGCTTCAGGAAGGTGATCAACTCCTTTCTCTTGTGATCGAACAATGTTGTACCTATCATAAACTTCCCCTTTGGTCGGATTTATAAAAAAATTACCTCTTCCATCATTTCTATTACTCCATCACCGGGATGGATCCTAGTCTCCTCCACTTATAGTTAGTCGTGACTTAGTTTCTATTTCGAAGGAGTAGTCCCATCCAGGGAAAATTATGGAAGGACCTCTTCATCTTTCTTCTTCTCTTGCTTAGGTTTTATGGTGGAAATGTAGCATTATCTAACAATGTCTTGGTTGCCTCTGATCTCTAGTATGCCCTGATCTATGATGCATTTGAGTTTTTAATGATAAGTTGAATGGACAACTCTTATAGCGTGAAGCCATCCTTTGTCGAGAATGGTGTGGTAAGGAATATCGATGTAAACCACCAGAAACTCAATGAGCTTCAAAAAATTCTCTGCCCTCACTGGTAGGACTACCTTCCCTAATAGCATGATCATTTTCCTTCGAAGCGGACCAAAGGGACAATGTGTTCCTTCATGTTTGACATCTTCTGTTTGAGCTTGTGATAGAGCTCAAGGTACATCACCTCTGAGGAATTCCCATGATCCACCAATAATTTGTTCGTATCCTAGTTGGCAATCCTGAGAGTGATTACTAGTGCCCTATGGTGTGGGGTTCTCACCTCAACTAAATCTTCCTCTGTAAACAGTACGTGTTTATCATAATCCACATCCTTTGATCGCATCCGCTTTCCAACTTCGCTCTTGGCGGTATATATCTGGAAGTCTTGCATCACGACTATGACCTTCTTGAGTACCATTTGAATTACATTTAACGTAATTTTCTTGAGGTAGGACTCCCCATATATTACGACGAACTCATGTCCTACCTCATCATCTAAGATGTTGTCTGGTTTTTGGTCGCCATTGGTGACGACCTGATTGGACTTCTTCTATATGTACTCGTTTAAGTTACCTACCTATGCCAACTCCTTTAGGTGAGATTTTAGTGCCCTGCATTTCTCTATCTTGTGTCCATTTTATTTGTGGAACGCACATCAGAGTGTGTTATTCCTCTTGGTTAGATCCCCTCCCATCTTTTTTGGCCACTTGAGAAACTAATGGTCCTTGATCTTTTGCAAAATCTTGTTAATTGGTTCCTTAAAAATTATGTTTTTGACTTGAAAAACTTTGGACAAGTCAACATTGCCCCCTCATTTGGTCCCGTTTTGCTTCTTGTTACCACTTTTAGGGATGTTCTTCCTTTGTTCACCTTAGCGCGACCAATTTTGGCTTGGCCATTGTAGACTACGTCTGCCACTTTAGCGTACTTCTCAATTTAGCATGACTAATTTCTTCTTGTCCATTATAGACTACGTCCTCCACTTTGAAGTACTTCACAATTTATAACATAAGGTCTTCGATGATGTCTTTTTCTTTCTTAGTAAGGGACTGGTGCAACATAGAGGTAGAGGCAAGTCGATCTTGAAAGATGCAATGGTAACCTACTTTGATTAGTCTTCCACCTTATTAAAAGTCTCCCATTAATGCTTGGCATACTCGCGTAGGGTCTCCTATGGATTTTTCCTCAACGGGAGCAAAAAATCCATCCTCTTTAGATGTGAGCTTTTTGTTATGAAGCGAGCAGTGAAGGCCTCAGCGAGAGCTTTTAAACTCTTAACCGACCTATGAGGCAGCCACTCAAACCACTTTTGGGCAACGTCCCTTAGGCTAGAGGGGAATTTTTGACACATAAGAGCATGGTTATGATTCCATAACGTCATGTCTTGCCTATACCGGTGAACATGGTCTATGGGATCCGTTTTGCCATCATAAATCTTAAACCGTGGGCCTATGAACTTCTTTGATGGATCCTCCTCCTTAATAGATCTTGAGAAAGAGGATTTAATTTGTATAATTAAGGCTCTTCTCGATAACTCCTCGGTGGGCCTGACCCCTCGATGTGATAGGTGTTGGTCCATGCGACACCCCGACTAATTAAATACCGGGTAGCTACTCCTTTATTAAATTAATTCAAAATGCCAAGTTGGTCCAGTTAATAGCATCACTGTCGAAACATTTTAATGATTACTAACCACCTAGTATTTAAAAAGTAAGCTGCCAAATTTTAATTTAAGTTTGATTAAAATCCAACAAGTGTAATGAAGAATAATAAAACCATTCACCATACTGAAGTAAAAAAGAATAACCATCACATAATGTAAATAAAGTCTGGAGGAAAACTCCTCACCACAATTCCCACAACTGAAATAAATAAAGGAATACTGAATCAATACATGACAATGTCTGAAAACTGAAATGAAAAGATGTCTCTAATAGAAATGGGCAACATGCCCTACAACTGATAGAATACTGAATATGGAATCCAAATGATAGAAGCGTCTAAAAGAAATTCCCTGTAGCTTCCACAAACAGCTACAGCTCGTCACCTGAATGAGTATCCTATGCATGGTGTCCCTGTGGCTGGGCACCTAAAATGGTTTTACAAGAAAATAGATTTGAAAGAAAACGGGTCAGAGCCCGAATGTGGAGATATTTTAAAAACCTGCAAGTGCTTTAAAAACATTTAAAACATTAAATGCAAAGTACATGTTAGGACCTGCACTCACATGATATTCTCACCTCTCGTCTAACTATGCACTCCTAACGTAAGTACCCAACTACAACGACACAAACCACTAGCTAAGTGACATCATATCTAGCTAGACTGTCATAGGTGCTACCCTTATTACTCGGTTCTATTAACATTATAACGCTCGTAATTAAATAGGGGTTTAACGTAAACTCAGATGTTCAATATGCAATATATTTCACTATCAGCTAACCCGTTATGTTTTTCTCGAAACAATACCGTAATTAGATTCACCACATTAACATGAAGGTTCCCATTAATTAAGTGTATATTATTCACATCATAAATATACAATACAAGCACCCCGAGAACTAAGCTGCGGTGCACACATACTCTGCTATCCATCCCGGTACATCACGTACATAAGGATCACATATTGCGAATCTCTCAGGAATAGTTCACAGATAACAACATCACAAATAATGGAGGCGAACACAGTCACATCACATGGGTCACGCACATACCTACGCTCCCACGATCAGCGGACTTATTAATATCCCAATAAGTCTTTCTCTGACCTATGTTCATCAAGGTAACCAGTCTAAATCCGGGCAACACAAGGATTAGAGGGCCCTAAGCGAACGCAAACCTCCCGTGATAGCAAGTGTGGTAGGTATGTCATACACACAATTCATATACCAATACTATGTAAACACACATCTTAGTAATCCCGTAGTTTAATTGTAGTACTATTCACATTCTAGTACCAATATATAATTTACACACTTTATACGATTCCGGTTTATAATCATACGCGCCATAATTTATTCTCACGTCGTAGTAGACACTCACGTCTCAACCCAACTATCCCTTTAATTTAAATCGCTCATATATAATTTACTCCTCAAAAGTAACACAAACGTCCCAAACCTATCAATACATCAACAAAGGAAGGTTACCTACATCCTCGAACAAGATCACGGGACTCCCAAAATCAAAACAGGCCAAAAAGGCCTAAACTGCCAGCTCGTTTGAAGTCTCGTTCGAACGAGGCTGTTCAAACGAGATTACAGTTCGTTCGAACGAACTGTACCTTCTAACGACATCTCGTTCGAACGAATGTATCGAACGAAATACAGTTCGTTCGAACGAAGTCTCCCCTCATTAGAAGCGACTGGTCAACTCGTTAGAAGCTCGTTCGAACGAGCTCGTTCGAACGACCTGGGAAGGTCTTCTAACGAGGGGCCAGTTTCGGCCCAGAATTTCTTAGTTATGAATTTCATCAATTTTTACTTCTCAAATCTCCTCTAAACTTCGTCCCAACAATGTTTAAAGGTCTCTAATCACTCCTAAACATAACAAGGTTATAAACTAACGTATTTTACTGAGTTAATTCATCCCAATCATCATTAAATCATCAAGTCTCATCACTTTCCCCCAATTATTCAAGAACACAAACCCTAAAATTTTAATTCATGAATTAACCCAATAAAAATCCGTTTTAATTTCACCCAATCACTAATATTCTCAGTACAATCATCTACCTATCATTCTACATGCAATTCTCCTCAAGATTTCAAGTTCTAAGTTCCAAAATACATGGGTTTTCATATTACACCAAGAACAAATCAATTTTATTAAATTCCTATACATGGAAAGAGCATTCTCTGAAATTAAATGATATTAAACCACTTGCCTCGATTGTCTCTGAATTTGGTGTTGATTTGTAAAGGTTTTCTGCAGAATTCCTTCTCCTTCTCTCCCTCTCTAAGCTTTCTTCTCCAAAGGTGGCTATGGTGGCTAGGGTTTTCTTTGGGAAAGTTGGAAACCTAAATGATAACCTCCGTAGCTTATTGGGTCATTAAGGGTTGGTTAGTGGGTTTAGTGGGTCTATTCCCAATCAGATTTACTTCTCTAATTTTCGTCATTTTTAATTCCTAAAAATACGAAATTACCAAAATACCCTTTATATTGCCGGTATGGCCTAAAAATACCCCGGAACCCAAACTACACCCCCGGCTAGTGTTTTCTGACTATCTCGACCCTTCCGGACGCGTTGGCGCACTCAAAACGACCATACGGTTTATAAAATTTAAATTCACTTTTATAAATAAAATAATTACATCCTGACGCGACTGTCACACGTGTTCCAATAAAATGACCAAATTGTCGTATATCAATCTCACGATAAATTTCATTATTCAATATTTATATAACATCATATATACTCAATATAGTCAAATACCAACTCACAACTCGCCAGTATTTTACCCGGATTAATTTCCAAATAATTCACATTTAATTAATTAATCCCAAAAATAAAAATAGCCAAAAGTACGGGGTATTACATACTTCCCCCCTAATAACTGAATTTCGTCCCGAAATTCGAAACTAGAAAGTACCTGCTAAAAATAACTCTGGATAACGTTCGCGCATCTCATCCTCGCGCTCCCATGTGGACTCCTCGACATTGTGATGTCGCCACTGAACACGCACTAACGGGACTATCTTTGACCACAGTTTCCTCTCGCTTCGGTCCAAAATAGCAATCGGCCCCTCCTCGTAGGAGCTATCCGGATGGAGATAGATGTCCTCCACAGCAATGTGAGAATGAGCCAAATTATCTCTAAGGTATTTCCTCAGCGAGGAAATATGGAACACATCGTGAATCCGATGCAAATGCTCCGGTAACCCAAGTCTATACGCAACCGGTCTGATCCGCTCAATAATAGGAAACAGCCCCACATACCTTGGTGCCAACTTACCCTTTTTCCCGAAACGCATAATCCCCTTCATAGGAGATACTCTGAGCAAAACCTGGTCCCCTCCTTGGAACTCCCTGAAAAACCTCTTCGCATCAGCATAACTCTTCTGCCTGTCTTGAGCTACCCGAATGCGACTCCGAATCAACTCAATTCTTTTCGAAGTATCCTGAATCACTTCCGGCCCAAGTAGTTTGTTGTCCCCCACCTCCAACCAACATGCTGGGGAACAAAAAGGCCTACCGTACAATGCTTCAAACGGAGCCATGCTAATAGTGAACTGATAGGAGTTGTTGTAAGCAAACTCCACCAGTGGAAGGTACTGCTCCCATCCACCCCCAAAGTCAATAATGCACATGCGTAGCATGTCCTCCAACATCTGATTTGTGCGCTCGGTCTGCCCATCGGTCTGCGGATGATAAGCCGTACTCAATCGCAATTCCGTGCCCATGGCCTCCTGGAAGCTCTCCCAAAACCGCGAAACAAATATCTTGTCTCCGTCAGACACGATATTTAGGGGCACACCGTGAAGTCTCACAACCTCTGAAATGAAGAGCTAGGCATACTGTCCCGTAGTGTAGTCGGTCCTTACGGGTAAAAAGTGAGCGACTTTGGACAACCTGTCCATAATTACCCAAACGGAGTCGTGACCCCTCTGCGACGTAGTCAACCCCGTGATAAAGTCCATGGATATGCTCTCCCACATCCACACCGGGACCTCCAACGGCTGTAGCAGTCCTGCCGGTCTCTGATGATCCACTTTTACAAGCTGACAAGTGGCGCATTTCGAAACAAACTCAGCGATATCTCTCTTCATACCGCTCCACCAATATTGGCGTCTCATGTCTTGGTACATTTTATCCCCTCCGGGATGTACCGCGAACCGTGAGCCGTGCGACTCTGCCATCACCTCGTGTCGCAATTCCTCCCCTTCCGGAACCACCAATCTCCCATTGAATCGTAATCCCCCGTTTGAGCTAACGGTATAGGACTCGGCTCCCTCTGCTAGTAATCGAACTATCTGCTCCTGACAGAACGATTCATTAGCCTGTGCTCGTACTACCTTCGTGACAATCTGCGGTGTAACAGTCATCACAGACATGAAAGATCAGGCCACTGCATCCTGGTGTCCCAATTCCTTCCACTTTCGCTTCCACACCTCTGCCACCTCATCTGCTGGCCTACGGATCAACGCGTCTGCTACCACGTTAGCCTTGCCTGGGTGATATTGGATATTGAACTGGTAGTCTTTCACAAACTCAAGCCACCTACGCTGCCGCATATTCAACTCCTTCTGCGTGAACAGGTACTGTAGGGACTTGTGGTCCGTGAACAGTTGGAACTTCTCCCCCAAAAGATAGTGCCTCCAAATCCGTAGGGCAAATACCACTGCCGCCAACTCCAAATCATGCGTGGGGTAATTCTTCTCATGAGTCTTAAGCTTACAGGAAACATAAGCTATAGCCTGTTTTTCCTGCTGCAATACACCTCCAAGTCCTTGCAAAGACGCGTCGGTGTAAACCAAATACTCAACTCCCGGTCTCGGCAATGCTAACACTGGTGCTGAGGTCAATTTATCCTTCAATTCGTCAAATGCCAACTGGCAGGCATCACTCCAGATGAATGGCACACCCTTACGAGTCAGATGTGTCAAAGGACCCGCTATCTTCGAAAATCCCCGAATGAACCTCCTGTAGTATCCTGCTAGGCCCAAGAAACTACGAATTTCAGTCGGTGTCGTGGGTTGTCCCCACTCCCTCACCGCGGATACTTTCCCCGAATCAACAGATATCCCCCGGTCGGAAATAATGTGTCCCAAAAACTGGACCTCCTTCAGCCAAAAACCGCATTTCTCATATTTTGCATACAACTCGTTCTGACGAAGTGTCTGCAAAACCTGCCTCAAATGCTCGGCATGCTCCTCCTCTATCTGGGAGTAAACCAGTATATCATCGATGAAGACAATAACAAACTAATCTAGGAAATCCCTGAACACTCTGTTCATCAAGTCCATAAACACTGCTGGAGCGTTGGTCAAACCAAAAGGCATAACTCGAAACTCGTAAGAACCATATCTCGATAAGAACGCAGTCTTCGAGACATCCTCCTCCCTGATACGCAACTGATGGTATCCCGATCTCAAATCAATCTTCGAGAAGAAAGAAGCTCCCCTCAACTGGTCAAATAGGTCATCGATTCGAGGCAACGGATACTTATTCCGTATCGTGACCTTATTCAACTCTCGGTAGTCCACACACAATCTTAGTGAACCGTCCCTCTTCTTCACAAACAAAACTGGAGCGCCCCAAGGTGAGGTACTCTTGCGAATAAAGCCCTGACCTAACAGATGCTCTATCTGATCTAGTAGCTCTCGTATCTCTGCCGGAGCCATACGGTACGGTGCACGTGCTATAGGCCTCGTATATGGCAATAGGTCTATAACAAAATCTATCTCTCGACTGGGGGGTAGGCCTGGTATCTCCTGAAACACATCCGAATACTCCCTGACTACTGGGATAGAATCTAAAGGAATCACTACCTCCTTAGAGGTATCCTCCTCAATGTAATACAGATGAGCGGTCGATCCTCCCTCTGGGCGAGGCATCACCACTACAAACATCTCTTGCCCCGGAATGGCAAAAACAATGCTCCCGCTGAAGCAATCAATCATGGCCCTATAAGCTACGAGCCAATCCATATCGATAATCACATCGTGAACATGCATATCTAATACCAACATGTCTGCAGGTAATACCAAACCACCAATCTCTACCCCCACTCCCCGGCATATAAAGAATATAAGTGACCCACTCCCCAATGGTGAGTCGACACACGTCACTGTGCTCTCTGCCGTAGCTAACAATCCTAAAGCTTTCGCGAAGTGTGTAGCTATAAAACAATGTGTAGCCCCCGTATCAAATAATACCCGACCCATATTGCCATGGATAGGAAACGTACCCTCAATCGTGGGCGGTGCCTGTGGAACTGCAGCCTGGTCGACGTTATAGACACGTCCATACTGTAGCTGCCCCAGCTGAGCTGGGACTGCTGGAATGGGTGGCAATGCTGCCATCTGTGGCGGTGCGGGGAGAGCGGCGGGAAACATAGGCCTGTGTGGCTCCTGGCGAGCACCCTGCTGCTACTGCTGTGGGGCCCTGGCCCTATCAGGAAAATCCTGTCGTTTATGGCCAGTCTTGCCACAAACAAAACACTTCCCTGGGAAGTTCCCTCCTCTCTGCCCCCGGCCCTGGTGGCCGTTACCGTTCCTCCCTTGGCCCTGCTGGCCCTGGTGAAACTGCTGCCCATTCTGCCCCTGTTGGCCCTAATGGTCGTTTGGACCCTGATGGCCCTGACGAAAACCTCCTTGTCCCTGTCTGTAGTTCCCTGATTGGAACCTCTTCTGATCCCCCTGCTGCGAACCGTGCTCACCCTGTCTCTGCCCCTGAACAGATTGTGCCCCACCGGCACCATGTCCTCCAGTCCTGTCCTGATGGCTAGACTCTCCCGACCTCTTGCCCTCAGTCACATGAAAGCGGTGGTCCTGGCAGTGTAACAAAGCAGCGTTAACCACATCAGAATACGTGGCCAACAAAAGGTTCCCTAACAGATGCTGACGGATCCTCCATGTCAACCCGTCCGTGAACTTCTCAATCTTCTTCTTCTCTGTTGGTATCTCATCTGGGATGATATTCAACAGATTCGTGAACTCGGCCTCATACTCGGCCACGGTCTTACCCTCTTGCCTCAAATTCATCAGTTTCCTCCTCATTTCCGTGTGAACAGCCGACGGAAAGTACTTGCGGTCAAATCGCACCCAGAAGTCCTGAATAGTGAGAGTATCCCTCTCCTCCACGGTGGTAATAGACTCCCACCACTGCAGTGTAGATCCAACTAGCTTGAAAGTAGCTAGCACCTGCTTCTGAACGTCCGTGCACTCATACATCCTCAAGTGCCTCTGCATATCCTTCCTCCATTGGCTCGAGACTACCACATCTGAGCTACCTGCAAACTCTGGCGGATGCGCTTTCTGAAAAGCGTCACGTACACGCTCCCAAGCAGACGGGAATGCATTTGCCTGTACTGGCGCGACAACCGGTGCCTGAGGTGGTGCCTGCAGAACAATGGAAATTGCGGCATTTACCGCTTGGGCTACTATAGCTGCAACCTCAGCGGCGTTCATCATGCCCTGAACTGGAGCGGGCTGGGGTTCGGGCGTTGCATCCCTGGGAACTCGTCGTGCACGTCGTGGAGGCATCTGAAATAAGAATGAAGTTTATAAGTTCGCAGTTATAAACTTAAAATAGCTGAAGAACGAAGCATACACAAAAGAGTACAACAGTCCTAAAATATAGGGCTCTATATCAAAGAAAGCTTAGCGGAAACATAATAAGTCGTCAGATCCTAAAGGACACTAGAACCTGATGCTCTGATACCACCTGCGACACCCCGACTAATTAAATACCGGGTAGCTACTCCTTTATTAAATTAATTCAAAATGCCAAGTTGGTCCAGTTAATAGCATCACTGTCGAAACATTTTAATGATTACTAACCACCTAGTATTTAAAAAGTAAGTTGCCAAATTTTTATTTAAGTCTGATTAACATGCAACAAGTGTAATGAAGAATAATAACACCATTCACCATACTGAAGTAAAAAGAATAACCATCACATAATGTAAATAAAGTCTGGAGGAAAACTCCTCACTACAATTCCTACAACTGAAATAAATAAAGGAATACTGAATCAATATATGACAAAGTCTGAAAACTGAAATGAAAAGATGTCTCTAATAGAAATGGGCAACATGCCCTGCAACTGATAGAATACTGAATACGGAATCCAAATGATAGAAGCGTCTAAAAGCAATTCCCTGTAGCTTCCACAAACAGATACAACTCGTCACCTGAATGAGTATCCTATGCATGGTGTCCCTGTGGCTGGGCACCTAAAATGGTTTTACAAGAAAATAGATTTGAAAGCAAACGGGTCAGAGCAAGAATGTGGAGATATTTTAAAAACCTGCAAGTGCTTTAAAAACATTTAAAACATTAAATGCAAAGTACATGTTAGGACGTGCACTCACATGATATTCTCACCTCTCGTCTAACTATGCACTCCTAACGTAAGTACCCATCTACAACGACACAAACCACTAGCTAAGTGACATCATATCTAGCTAGACAGTCATAGGTCCTACCCTTATTACTCGGTTCTATTAACATTATAACGCTTGTAATTAAATAGGGGTTTAACGTAAACTCAGATGTTCAATATGCAATATATTTCACTATCAGCTAACCCGTTATGTTTTTCTCGAAACAATACCGTAATTATATTCACCACATTAACATGAAGGTTCCCATTAATTAAGTGTATATTATTCACATCATAAATATACAATACAAGCACCCCGAGAACTAAGCTGCGGTGCACACATACTCTGCTATCCATCCTGGTACATCACGTATATAAGGATCACATATTCCTAATCTCTCAGGAATAGCGCACAGATAACAACATCACAAATAATGGAGGTGAACACAGTCTCATCACATGGGTCACGCATATACCTACGCTCCCACGATCAGCGGACTTATTAATATCCCAATAAGTCTTTCTCTGACCTATGTTCATCAAGGTAACCAGTCTAAATCCGGGCAACACAAGGATTAGAGGGCCCTAAGCGAACGCAAACCTCCCGTGATAGCAAGTGTGGTAGGTATGTCATACACACAATTCATATACCAATACTAAGTAAACACACATCTTAGTAATCCCGTAGTTTAATTGTAGTACTATTCTCATTCTAGTACCAATATATAATTTACACACTTTATACAATTCCGGTTTATAATCATACGCGCCATAATTTATTCTCACGGCGTAGTAGACACTCACGTCTCAACCCAACTATCCCTTTAATTTAAATCGCTCATATATAATTTACTCCTCAAAATAACACAAACGTCCCAAACCTATCAATACATCAACAAAGGAAGGTTACCTACATCCTCGAACAAGATCACGGGACTCCCAAAATCAAAACAGGCCAAAAAGGCCTAAACTGCCAGCTCGTTAGAAGTCTCGTTCGAACGAGGCTGTTCGAACGAGATTCCAGTTCGTTCGAACGAACTGTACCTTCTAACGACATCTCGTTCGAACGAATGTATCGAACGAAATACAGTTCGTTCGAACGAAGGTATCGAACGAAGTCTCCCCTCATTAGAAGCGACTGGTCAACTCGTTAGAAGCTCGTTCGAACGACCTGGGAAGGTCTTCTAACGAGGGGCCAGTTTCGGCCCAGAATTTCTTAGTTACGAATTTCATCAATTTTTACTTCTCAAATCTCCTCTAAACTTCGTCCCAACAATGTTTAAAGGTCTCTAATCACTCCTAAACATAACAAGGTTATAAACTAACGTATTTTACTGAGTTAATTCATCCCAATCATCATTAAATCATCAAGTCTCATCACTTTCCCCCAATTATTCAAGAACACAAACCCTAAAATTTTAATTCATGAATTAACCCAATAAAAATCCGTTTTAATTTCACCCAATCACTAATATTCTCAGTATAATCATCTACCTATCATTCTACATGCAATTCTCCTCAAGATTTCAAGTTCTAAGTTCCAAAATACATGGGTTTTCATATTACACCAAGAACAAATCAATTTTATTAAATTCCTATACATGGAAAGAGCATTCTCTGAAATTAAATGATATTAAACCACTTGCCTCGATTGTCTCTAAATTTGGTGTTGATTTGTAAAGGTTTTCTGCAGAATTCCTTCTCCTTCTCTCCCTCTCTAAGCTTTCTTCTCCAAAGGTGGCTATGGTGGCTAGGGTTTTCTTTGGGAAAGTTGGAAACCTAAATGATAACCTCCGTAGCTTATTGGGTCATTAAGGGTTGGTTAGTGGGTTTAGTGGGTCTATTCCCAATCAGATTTACTTCTCTAATTTTCGTCATTTTTAATTCCTAAAAATACGACATTACCAAAATACCCTTTATATTGCCGGTATGGCCTAAAAATACCCCGAAACTCAAACTACACCCCCGGCTAGTGTTTTCTGACTATCTCGACCCTTTCGGACGCGCTGGCGCACTCAAAACGACCATACGGTTTATAGAATTTAAATTCACTTTTATAAATAAAATAATTACATCCTGACGCGACTGTCACACGCGTTCCAATAAAATGACCAAATTGCCGTATATCAATCTCACGACAAATTTCATAATTAAATATTCATATAACATCATATATACTCAATATAGTCAAATACCAACTCACAACTCGCCAGTATTTTACCCGGATTAATTTCCAAATAATTCACATTTAATTAATTAATCCCAAAAATAAAAATAGCCAAAAGTACGGGGTATTACAGTCCACTTCTCTCGGGACCAAGCTCCTTATATCATTCCTATTGTGCTATTCATCTCGGTTCCTTCTCACTAAGTGACTTCCATGTTCTGAATGCTCATGTTCATAGCCAGTGCTCCTACCTCAGTTATGAGTTTTGCTCACCCGAGGTCTAGGAGTCCAACCACGGCATTTTAAGTTCTCCCGATGGTGTTTTCTCTCCATCTTATCCAATCATCGTTAAAGGCGTGAATTCACCTTAATTTAGAGGTGAGTTGCCTCCTCCTTTCACTGAAGTTGTGCTTCATATGCATCGACCAACCGCGAGATATGGGTTAATCTAGGTTGCTCATGGCAATCGCCAAGAAGCTGATCCTCTGAACGAAATCTTGGATTCCCATCTTGGCGAACTTCAAATCTGACCCTAAGTGAAGCTAGGTCAGCTCAGAGGTCAACAGGGTGGGGTGAACTATTTGGGAGGTGATACTTTTCGGGATATTCCTTCGTGTAGGTTTCTTTTATAAAAAAATGGTTTCCACAGACGGTGCCAATTATAAAAGCAATTAATAACAATAAATGAATTCCAAAAATTAATTAATGCAAGAATATAAAAATGCCCACACAACACAAAGATATATGTGGTTCGATAATTACCTACGTCTACAAAGAGATTTATGAGGTTTTATTAATGTCTCTCAAAGTTCTAGAATTACATCCCCCTGGACGCTAGGGTGAGGGTTATATTTATAGTCGTTTAAAGTGGTTGAGTTGTTTATGGAACTCTTCCAGCTTGTTATTAGTTTGTGTGGTGAATTCTGATTATCTCATATGAGATTGTTGGTAACCAACTAAGCCTATTGATATTTAAATAATAAGTGTTTGTATTTATCCTCGTGATAAATTTTTGTGTTAATCTCTTCATTACTGGATCGGACTATGGTGGCGTGGTGATCCTATTGGGCCTTCTCAGACCAACCAAAATTGGGCTTTTATGGTTTGGACCCCACACTACTCAAATTGGAATTTCATTGTTGAGAACGTATCATATGGTTTAGAATTTTTGATTTAGAGGTTAGCAGTAATTTAATGTTAAGGTTTTTATACGCAATTTTATTTTTATATTACTTTTTTGTGTTTACTAAATTTTTGTTTAATCTAAAATTTTAACTAATGCTTTTGTCTTTTTCTTTATTGCTTTCGACTATCAACTCATATGTTGGAATTTGTGTAATATTTAGCATTTGATATGGTATTGTATAACAATGGCGATTTATTCACCGATGATTCATATTTGAATTAATTAGGTCCTTCACATATATGACAAAATTAAACCATAATCAAATAGTAAACCAAATTAATGGAATAAACTCCTTGCAAGGGACATGAATTAGATGATAAATTATAAACAAACATAGAACTAATTCTTACTAAAATTCATACAAACTAGTATACAAATATTCTCATAAATTAATCTTACAACTATAGTACAATAACCAATTGACAAATTCAAGTTTTCAATTGGCTCACCCTCAACCTCCTATACCCACTACAAATCAATCAAGTACAAAAACTAATGATATTAATTAATAACCACGAATTAAAGTTACCTTTTGTCTGTATCAATTCGACGATATTATAACTTGAATGCCTGAGATTGAATCAAATATTTAAACGTCAATGAAATTTTGTTACGCAATATGTAATCCGTTTATCAAATACTCATAAATAAAAAAACATATCACTGCTATTTAAAAATCATAATTACGATCTAAGGTAAAAAAAATTATTATCCTCTGATTATGAGTAGTTTCTACGATAATAAAAACTCCAACTATCCCAATAATCAATTAATTACATCAACGAACATTGAATTACTTTTTCATTATCTTTTCCTTCATTTTATCTGCAACCAAACAAGGAAATTGACAATCAATAGATAATAAAAAATAATTTAATGTCTTCACCCATAAAACCCCAATTTCATAATTTCATATTACACAAACCCTAATTTTTAAAACCTTCCGTAACTAGCCACCTAAACCACCATAATTCCACCACAACTAAATAAAAAGGGAACATGACTTACCAATGGTGAGGACAATGTAGAGGGTTAGGGCAAATGACACAAACGAGAATGGGGTGGGTGATATTTTTGTCCGGGTTAAGAAATGATTTTCTTAGTTTTTTCTTCGTTTTTTTGTTTTTGTTTTTTTTGTGTAGAAATGTAGTATAGTATTTAAGAAGCGAGAGTTAATATTGTGAAGGTAGAAACCCAAATTTTAAGTCATATCATAAGATGTATTATTTGGGACAACTATTAATATGCATTCCCATTATTATTAATTTATATGACGAGTAATATTAGGGGGTTTTAATACTGTTAGTTTTTAAGACTGTTGCTTTTACCCGTCCCAAAAAGTCTTCTTTAAAACTAAAATTTTAGTAGTGTCAAAAGTTTTACTCCCCAAAACTACTTTTTTTAATGATATGATATATATACATACATAACAAAAATTTGTGTGTATATGTATACATAAATGTATAAATACATACATATGTATATGTTATGATATTGCATGTACACTACACAATAAAATTATATGCATACATGAAATGATAACATTATTTAATACATATGTACTACATGTATATTTTATATTATTACGCACATGTATAATACTATACGTAAGTATCACATATGTCTTGATAATATATATATATATATACATATATATATATACATATATATATATACATATATATATATATATATATATATATATATATATATATATATAAAATTTAATAATACATACATATATTTAATTTTGTGTACATCTACATATATAATTTTTATTTATTATAATTACACACCTATTAATGTATTGTATATTATATTATATTTTAAGGTATAAATGCATAAAAATATAGACAATGGATGGTTTTAAGTTGAAAAATAGAAAAGGGAATTTAGAAAACAACCTTTTGTTGTTTTTGAAAAATAGGATTATAACACAAAAATATTATAATTCAAAATTTGAAACAATGTATGCCAAACAAATATTCTTACCAGAATTGGATTAATACACATAAATCATAACTATAAATTATAACCAAACATACCCTAAAATGTATAAACGACAATAAATTTGAGTGGCTACCAACTGCAATAACTAGGTGCAATGTTGATGATTTGTGTTCAAGGTTTTCAAGAAAAATGTAAGCAATTAATGAGTCATATATGTGCACCTTTTTAAGACAATGCATACTTCAAATGATTTATCTTTGAAGTTTCGCATGAACAAATTTTCTCAGCCTATATTGAAATTTTCAAGAAAAGAACATATACGATGGATATGGATTTGGGTATTAGGATTTTTCGAGATCTGTGGGTTTGGGGTGAGAAAAAATGTGGGGAAGAAAATGGGTATGGTTTATTTACGAGTAATTTTGAGTTACTATAAAAAAAAATGGCATGTGACAATCACATACGTAATGTTTAATAGGCAGATAACAGAAAAAGAATGATAAAGTTTAAAAGAAAACAAAATGGTGGGTAAAGCTAAAATCAAAATACCATAAAAGATAATAGTTTAACCAGTCAACTAATGGTTTCCATCTAATTTTAATATCTAAGAGCATCCACAACAGGGGAGGGCCACGAAAGGTTTATTTACCTCCCCAATTCCCCATTTACCTTTCGTCGGGGGGAAGGCTCACAATGGTGGAGGGTTCCTACGAACTAATGAAGTTCGTAGGAACCTAAACAACTCTCTAATGGCCACAATTCTGCCTGTTTACTCAAATGACAGTATCCCCTATCTTCCCCTATATTCTCCAATCTTCTTCCTCCTCAACCTTTCCTTCTGCCCAAATACAACCATAAAAACTTCTCCTACTACCTCACTTCTTCTATTATTTATACCAATAATTCAGTCTTTGTAATCCTATAATGCACATTATATATCAACTTCATTTACTCCTTGGATGAAAAAAGTGGAAGAAATATTTGAATATAAAAAAATTCAAAAAACACGGTTCAACCTCAACGTCGATACCTACACAAGCCACGCTGAGTGAAGAAATTAATCTCGTATACATGTATTACACCAGTATTTTCAAACCAAAACCACAAGCATTCAACGGGGAGACCTCGATTATAAATGGACATAAGTTCGAGTTTCGGGGTAATTAAGCAGGCCCAATGAAATTGTACAAATTAATTGGGGAAAATAAACCGTTGATAAAACGAATTATCGACCATGCCCATTATATGTTAGAACTATTTTCAAAGGTGATTCCAAACTCGTATCAATGCATTGTAACAACGATGATCGAATGTTGATGGGACACGACGCATACCTTCCAACTTCCATATATTGAAATTGGATTCACACCGTTCGACTTCACAGTGCTTTCTGGTAATTGTTTCTTCTTAAATGCTTAACTAAACATTATTTTTTATTTATATTAATAAACTAAATGTATTACAATAAAAAAAATTATTTGTATATATGACAATTTGTTATAATTTATATATTACAGTCATCCCCATTGGGCAAGGGTTGCCCGTTCAAAACTTTCCAAATGATACATACACAAATTTTGCAAACACTCTAAATGAATTTTTTTCCAAAAATTCATATAAAAAGATTTACAGGTACGAGAATTCCTGTTTCTGACCTTAAAAAATACGTCAAAAAATTTGTGAAGGAAGATAATATACCCGAATACATGTGCCCAATCATCGCTTGTGCATTTTGGTTCTACGTTATTGGTTGTTTATTATTTCCAAATGCTAAATCCATTTTCGACCTTGGGTTTTTTCATTTTTGGAGGACATAATAAGGATTGAGGCTTACGATTGGAGTTCGGCTATTTGTTCCCATATTATCCGTTCTATGGATAAAGCTAGTCGTCGATCGTTAACCAGTGTTGAATGCATGTGGCAATTAATTTAGGTAAAATTTATAAATCACTTATTCAAATGTTTACGAATTTTATGCTTCCTTAAAATAATAGTTAACATCTTCTAATTAATTTAATATATTTACATATTTTGCTGTACTTACATTACAAGAATATGGTGACGTCATGTCCTATTCTTGATGATTCATCCGTAGATTTGTGGCCCCGGATATTTCGTTGGTCAAAGTCGAATAGAAAGCGGGCAAAGGGCATTCAACAGGTTAATATCTCAAGCAGCCAACACCAGCTTGAGATGCGGTCACTCGAATCTATCATTTGGCAGCCGTATAAGACTTCTGCGTACCGTCACAATGATATCATCGAATATGCTAATGTAGATTTGGTTAATGTAGATTCGGTTGGAGTTTGGTCTATAGCACCATCAACATTATGTACCCCACGAGCACCGACACCTACTAATGAGCCATTCGAGTATTAAACACAATTTTCGTTGGGTGATCCTACACAGATACAGCCTCCTAGGCAGGATTGGATGTCAGACGTAGGAATCCCCCAAGGGGAATCATATTCACGAAGTGTGAAACAATCCAATTTCCCCACGAATGTTCCTCCAGCTCAGTCATTTTCACACTTAGAATGGCGTGAGAAATACATCGACGCATCAGATAATATATGTGGTATTGCCATTCACTATTAAGTGAGATCGGGAGAGTGAGGATATGATCAAAGCACGTGATGATTGAATTGAGGAGTTGGAGCGATAACTTGCAGAATTCAATGTGTGTGGTGTTGGATCTGATCAGGGTGGGCCGAGTTATAGCCGTGAAAACGTTTACATACCACAACAAGTCACACCATCTGACCCATACGTGACATATCAATCATAACATAGTTAGGGTACTCCGTTTGGGGGACCCGATGATGGGAACACATATGGATTTGGATGCGAATTTTGAGTTTGGCCCGATGTAGCAGTGATGTTTATTGTACCGCAGAAAAATGTTCTCAATTTAATTATACATTGTATATTGATATTAATACATATTTTTTTCAGTTTGTTTTCAAATTAATATTGTGCGGTGAATGAGAAGGCAAAAATTATTAGATGTGGAATGAGAACTACCAAATTATTACACATGGAATAAGAACTCACAATCTATTAAATTATAAATCGTATTACACACATTTAAAAAAGCCTATGTCTTACAAGTGCCAAAGTTGATAGCTCCACTTCTCCTACAATCATATTAATGAGATTAACATTTTTTATGGCTAAAATACACTTGTTTAGATTAGGATTGTACAATCTGGTATCAGTGAGAATAACGACACTTCCTATCTTTATTTTTGTGCAAGTGTACTATTTATGAATGCTTTGTTCTTAAGGTCGCCTTATTTATACCCATAGGATCCTCCAACAGCAAAGACGTATTTTCTAGAGGAATGATTGCACATTCCTTCACTACACCAACCACTTGTATATAATAAAATAACATTTTGTGAATAAAATGCATCTGCTTATATGAAAAATACAATTAACAAGAAATAGTTAAAGTTAACCAATGTGTTGGGTGTGGTTAGCCTAGTAGTGTTAATATAATTAATTATTGAATGCAACCCCATATCTAGATACCCATTGTGCATTACGGAATACCATAATTGTAATGAATAATTCATGCCAATATAATATCGATTGATACGTTGTCAAATTTATATGCATAACTTAAAGGAGTAGGATACGCAGTGGCACACCAATTAACAAATTATTTGTGGCACACTATTTTACGAAAGGTCTGCAATTGAAACTGTTCATAAGAACATCCTAAAAGTGAAAAATCTCTGTGGCACACTATTTTACAAATGGTGAAATAATTCCAAAAGGTTATTGTCATTATTTGCAGTGGCACAATATTTTAAGTTGGTAATCATTCTGTGCAGAAATCATAAAAGTGAAAAAGCTCTGTGGAATAGGTTGGTAAAAAGAATACACTGGCATAAAGGCACAAAATTTAGTAACATAATTTTAATGGAGATAAATCCACTGGCACACTGCCATACTGTTTGTAGATTCGGTGACACATTAGTTTATAACTGAAATGATAATCAAACAGTGGCACACTATTTTTATCAATTCACCATTTGCACGATACCAGCACAAAATTTTATAACTAAAATGATAAGTTTATAAATACTAACTTAGTAATTGGCTCTTGAATAACTTTAACTTTAATTATAGTTATTGAAAAAAATTAAAGTATGGACTACTCCAATTCTAGCGATGAGGGGCGAAATCTTATGCTTCAGTATGCTCAATTTAACTAGGGCGCGTCATTTGATGGTTCGGATGAGGACATGATAACATACATGGAGATAACACCTAGATTGTTTGAAAAAATATAATTCGAGATGGTAAAAAACTTGAAACAAGTCGTCGACTCAATCGAAGAAGAGAAAGGGGCATGCAACACTCTAGAAAGATTACTTTGGTGAAGATAATGTCTACAACGAATATAACTTCCAAAAAAGATTTAGTATGCGATATAATGTCAATCGCATCCTTGAATCTATTTGTCAATATGATAACTAATTTTTCAAAAGAAGGATACGTGTGGTCATCAAGGTTGAAGCTATCATTAGAAAGTACTAGGAGTTATTTGGCTCCTCACTAACGGAGGTTATCATGAGGTATGGTCTGAGCATTATGCAATGAGTGAGACCACTTTATTAGTAATAATTATCAGATTCACTAAGGCTATTGTGGACATTTTTTTGCCAAGTATACCAAAAACCTGACAACAAGCAACGTCACCAGGTCACTTGAACCAAATGAAAATCGAGATTTTCGAGGATTGCTAGGCAGTATAGATCGCATGCATTGGCACTAGAAAAACTGCCCAACGGCCTGGAATGCTAAATATAGTGGACATAAAGAATCACCGACTATAATCCTCGAAGTGGTTGCCTCGTATAACCTATAGATTTGAAAATCGTTCTTTGGGGTGCCTAGCTCTTGCAATGATTTAAATATCTTGCACTGGTCTAACATATTTTAAGAATTGCACAATGGGACCATAGCTCCCATTAATTACATTATTAATGGAAATTTATATGATATGGGGTACTACCTTGCTGATGGTATAGAACCTCCAACGCTTCAATCGCTAAAACCTATAAGAAGCAATAAGGGATTTTAAAAAAATAAAAATCATTTTGCAAGTACCAAAAAGCATGAAGAAAAGATGTTAAACTTGTATTTGGTGTACTACAAGCACGATTCACTTTTGTTCGTGAACTTTGTAAACTATGGAATAGGGCATCGTTATCAACCATAATGAAATATTGCATTATAATACACAATATAATTATTGACGATGAACGTAAAGATTGTCCATGGCAAAATGAATACGAATAGAGTGATGACCCATTTGAAATACTGAGAGGTCATACTAATTTATACGACTACCTCACGCGGGATGTTAAGATGAGAGGCGTATCTAAATATCAACAACTATGAGATTATTTGGTGGAGCACATTTGGAACATCAGCGATGATGGAATGGTGCGTTAATGAATTAAGAGTTTTTGTGTTTTTAATTGTGTCTAATGACTTTCTTAATTCCCTTTTTATTTTGTTCTTCCACAATTACCACGATGATAATATATGATTTCTTAATTATAATTAGTTTGAATCGACTGCTTGATTTTAACATAAAATAGTAAACAAAAGTTGCACCGTTCAATTAATCAAGTAGACATTACATTAATTTTAAGCAAATAATGGATAATTAAAATGATCAAATATTAAGAATATAACATCCTAGTCATCAGTGATTGAACCATATGGACCTGACTCAGGGTTTGATGACCAGGTAGTGTTTAACTACAACGCAAAAATTTTAGCTTCGGTCACAACAACCATCGCTTCGAGGTCGTTAAACCTTTTAAGATAAAACTGTTGTGTATTACATTCATTTTTATTATATCTAACTCTATGATGTATGAATGATCTCGACTTAGATGCAAGAGCTAATTTTATTTTCTTATAAGTTGGTCATCTCTCTTCATTTCAATGAACACATCCATTTGAAAATTAACTTTCACGGCACGACTGCTTGCTTTTAAACATTTTATTCAATTCTTCGCAATGTTTGAGTACCGTGATGTTACAAGCCAAGCTCTCAGAATGCGCACGTTGATGAGCATTTTTTTCTCCCCCTTCTACCTAGGGGTCTTTACGGCACATCCCATAAACCTGGATTGTCCTCTGAGTCTAGAGGCGTAGGGTTATCGTTGTTATCCGCTGTGTTTTGCAAGTCAAGTTTTGGCAAGTCTTTCAAAATTTGGTAGAAATTATCGAACATGAATTGTTTGTTGGTTTCAAAATGGTACGCCTGGCGGGCTTATTAAACCGCATTGTACTATTGCGTGCCACTTCCTTGATTATTGAGTTGGTGAGATAGCTTTGCAACATCTAACATTAAACGTTGCGCTATATGACTATAATGTGCTGAAAGCATGGTTCTCGTATGTTGAATAATAATTCCAGATGTGTTGTTCTATTCATTCATAACGATATCCCAAAATATTCTATGTGATATTGAGTTGCCTTTAATACTTCGACTCGTATATTTTGTATAAATACTATATAAAATCTCGTATTCTTTGGGAGTCATGTCAGGTTGACATGAACTACCCATGTTAGTTGGTTGAGAAGAAGACATTATACTATAGAATTGCAATATAAAAAAAGCTAGAAGGATGATTGGAATATAGGAAAACGATACAAATGAGAGAAAATTGGGTGAGATTGCTAATGGCATGTACTTCTATTAATAGTAAAAGGCCATTAGTTTTTCACAGTCCAGTAATTAGTTCCTGCAAATTTCATTTGTTCGTAAGAGTTCCAACGAACTTCAAAAATTCGTAGGAATATCTACGAAAAATGAAGTTCATAGGAATCCATTACAAACTCTCTAGTCATTACCCACATTTGGAAAATGCCTACAAATTTATCTACAGAATTCTTCAACTTCAACCCACCAGTGCAGTTCTCAAAATTTGTAAACCTACAATTTCCCTTGAATTCTAGCATTCCCGTTATGAATGCTCTAAAGAAAGATGAAATGTTGTGTTAAGTCTAATTATCAAAACTAAATTGGTGATAGAATCAAAATACTTCAAAAAATAAGATAAAATGATGAGTAAAAATTTAATTATTAAAATTAAATTGGTGATAAAATCAAAATATTCAAAAGAAATTATTCATCAATATTTTCTTATTTTAAACAATAATCTCTACTACCCAAAAAGAAGGGAACTCCATTTTAATCATGTTTTAATCAATTTGTCTGTGACACCCCGCCTAATTAAATACCGGGTGATCAGTCCTTTATTAATTAAATCCAGAATGTCCAGTTGGTTCAGATAATGCATCACTGTCAAAAATCAACAATTTTATTTAATTAAAACTAACCACCTAATATTTAAAAAGTTGATGTCAAAATTTTATCTTAACCATCATCAAGTAAGGAAATAATTGACCAATACTATTCATCCCAAAAGCATAAGGAAAGAACTAGCTGAAATAAAATAAAGAATTAGAGTGAACACTTCCACTCAAAATCCCATACAATAATCCAAAGCCATGGAATAAAACTCTACTAATAGAATAAAACATCTAAATCTCTGGATAGAAGATAGGAAGGGACGACATGTCCAACTGAAGTAAATAACTGAAAGATAAAGAAGAATAGACTATGAAGCGTATACTAGCAATGTCCTGTAGCTTCCAGAGCAGCTACAACTCGACAACTGAATGGAATCTCCTACGCTTCGTGTCCCTGTGGCTTAGCACCTAAAATAAAGGAATAAGAAAAGAGTTTTGCAAAAAAATAGGTTAGAGACCAGGTAGAAAATAGTTTAAATATAACAAGTGCTTAAATTGGTTAATTAGCATAAATATTATTCATGTTAACTAAGCGTACTCACTTGAGATGCTCGCCTCTCATCTAATGTGCACGCCTAACAAGACTAATTACCCATACTAGTCATGATACTCTGTGTGACTATACATAGTATAACCACTAAGCCGGATAAAATATCTAAATAACTCGAAGACAATATATTGATATTATTAGGGAATAGGTTTAAAGATGCTTTAACTCATTCTCATAATATTATTAATTCTCAACTGGTGACCCAATAAGTATATACTATAATAAAGCGGCCAATATAAAACACAGGATAGGAACTCCGTATACATATATAAAATCTCAATATGTATACAGATAAATATATATATCAATACTGCACCCATGGTTAAGAAACCTTTGGTGCTAGGCATACTCGGCTATCTAGCCCCATTGCAAAGGCTCACGTATGAACGACAACAGGTGAAATTTCTCAAGAACCAATAAAATATATACACATATTGGAGGCGAACATAGTTCCAAGCCGATGGGATACGTACATACCTACGCACCCATACGACCGTTAACACTATCATTCTCAGAGATAGACCGTACCTAGGTTTCATGCTCTAGTGATACGACTCAAAATCCCCCAAAGGCACACAAGATATGGTCGTCCACAACGCGCTAATCTCCATAGTAGCCAGTATCTAGGTATGTCATACACTTAATATTTCAAGTAATAAGCATGCCCACAACTTATATAACTCAATAGGAATTCACACAACCTGATTTCCAGAGTACGTAGTAGTATTATTAATTCTACCACTCACCGTGATTCGATCATATATTTCCTCTTACGAACCTACATTCCCTCCTAGGTTCTAGAAACTTCCCATATCTCGAGAAATATTACAATCCCAACACCCTAATAATTTGGAATTTAAGTCACCCGTTACTCACGTAGGTCGTTACTCTCACTTTGATAACCCGAGGACGGTTTTTAACTCAAATGGACCCTAAAAGCCATTCTAAAATCTCATTAGAAGTCAAGGGAATCTCGTTCGAACGAGGTCGTTCGAACGAAGTTTTCACTTCAAAAAAACTCCATTATTTCATTAGAAGGGTCATTGGAATTCTCATTGGAAGTCTCGTTCGAACGAGGTCATTCGAACGACCTGGGCAAACTTCGAACGAGAAATCCGGCCAGACCCCTGTTCTTCTCCACATTCGATTTTTCCAACTTTCAATCTTCAATATCAATCCAAAACTTAGCCCAACTCTAATTTCCTGATCCTAAACTATTCCAAATCACCCTAAGATACTTTCTAATACAAATTAAAGGTCATATGCTTATATACTCAAATCGAATTCAACAATTTCTTCAATTCTTAAATAATCTCTTAAATACGAACCCATAATTTTTTTAAACTTTCAAAACTCCTAATTAATTTTGTGATTTCCAACATATAATGACCAAATTTAATAGGTCTAACACGAGACGATCCTCTACATGTAAACCCATCTCCAATTCATAAGGTTTCTTTAGAAATTAGTCTAATTAAACCTAAGTTTTCATTGTAACAAGTTTATATCATCTAATCTAAATCAACAGGAACAATAGTTGTTAAAAGAGGAGCAAGATAAACACTTGCCTTGGGATAGATTTCTGATTTTCTGATTGAATTTGGTATATGGTTGATCCTGTCATCGTTATCTACACTTTGATGTAATTCTTAGTGGGAAATCATGAGTTCTTGGCTTAGTTATCCTATGGAGTCTTCTTCCTACTTGGTTCTCTCTCTCTCTCTTTATGTCACGTAGGTTACAATTAACAGATCACTAACCCTCGATGTTCCTATTTTAATCCTATTTTCGTCCATTTAATTACTCAAAAATTCCAAAAGACTAAAATACCCCTCTGGGGTGTCATTTTGGGATGAAATGCCCTGGACTCCAAATATAACACCCGAGTAGTGTTTTCTGACTATTTCGACCCTTCCGGACATGCTGGCACACTCAAAATAGTCATTCGAGTTATATAAAAATAATTTACCTCTTTAACCCCCAAATATGTAGTAGTGACGCGACTCATACGCGCGTTCCAAATAATTATATTTTAACTACCGTTTATCTCATCCTCGGCCATATTCTTATTTTCGAAATAATATTACGTTACTCACTACGTAATGTTCAGCATAATTATAATTTGACATAATTACTTTCGATAACTACCAACTCTCGTCACGTTAGTAATTATTACCCTTAAAATCGAATTAATTATAAATTAAATTTTCTCCCTTTAAATTAATTAATCCAAATTTCCATAATTACACAATAAAATAAGTAAGCGTAAAAATATGGGGTATTACATACTTTCCCCCTTATAACAGAATTTCATCCTGAAATACGGAAATGAAAATATACATGGCAAGAATAACTCTGAATAATGTTCACGCATGCCATCCTCGCACTCCCAGGTACATTCCTCAATATTATGGTGCCACCACTAAACACGGACTACCAGTACTATCTTCGATCTCAACTTCCTCTCGCTACGGTATAGGATAGCAATCGACCCCACCTCGTAGGAGCTATCAGTCTATAAGTCAATATTCTCCAACGCGATGTGAGTATGGGCCAAATCATCTCGAAGATATCTCCTTAGCAAAGAGATATGGAACACATCATGGACTCTATGTAAGTGCTCCAATAACCCAAGTCTATAAGCAACTAGCCCAATCCTCTCGATAATAGGGAATGGCCCTACATACCTAGGCGCCAACTTTCCCTTCTTCCCAAAATGCATAACTCCCTTCATAGGAAACACCCGAAGTAACACCTAGTACCCCATATTGAACTCCCAAAAATACCGCTTGGCGTCGGCGTAGCACTTTCGTCGATCCTGAGCAACTCGAATACAGTTTCGTATCAACTCTACCCTCGTCGAAGTATCCTGAATCACCTACGGAACAAGTATCTTGTTGTCCCCACCTCTAACCAACATGTTGGGGAATGACAAGGCCTGCCGTATAGTGCCTCGAATGGAGCCATAGCGATAATAAACTGGTAGGAGTTGTTATAGACAAACTCCACCAGTGGAAGATACTGCTCCCAGCCTCCGCCAAAATCAATGATGCACATATGCAACATGTCCTCTAACATATGATTTGTTCGCTCGGTCTGTCCATTCGTCTGCGGGTCATAGGTTATGCTCAGTCGCAACTTCATGTTCTCTAACATCGAGACACAAACACTTTATCTCTATCTGACACAATGTTGAAAGGCAACTCATGGAGTCTCACTATCTCTGCTATGAATATCTAGGCATACTATCCCAGGGTGTAATCCATCCGAGTTGGTAAAAAGTGGGCTACCTTTGTCATCCGATCCACTATCACCCATATTGAATCGTGACCCCTCTGCGATGTAGGTAATCCCGTGATGAAGTCCATGGAAATTCTCTCAAATTTCCACAAAGGAGCCTCTAATGGATGTAGAAGTCCCATCGGTATTTGATGTTCCACCTTTACTAGCTGATAAGTGGCACATTTCGAGATAAACTAGGTAATATACTTTTTTATCCTGCTCCACCAGTACTATCTCCGCATATCCTAGTACATCTTATCCCCAATGGGGTGTATAGTAAATTATGAACCGTGTGACTCTGTCATCACCTCATGTTGTAAGTCTTCTCCCTCAGGAAAAACAAATCTTCCATTAAAACGTAGACCTCCATCTGAACCCACGGTATAAGACTCGTCCCCCTCTACTAGAAGCTGCACTATCTGGCCTTGGCAGAACGAGTTAGCTGCCTGAGCCTGTATTACTCTCGTAATAATTTAGGGCATAACTGTCATCACAGACATGAACGATCGAGCCACCGTATCCTAGTGTCCTAACTCCTTCCATTTCACTTTCCATACCTTGACCACCTCCCCTATTAGCCTATGGCTCAACGCATTTGTTACCATGATAGCCTTCCCCGAGTGGTATTGGATATCAAAGTGATAATCCTTAACAAACTCAAGCCACCAATACTGACGCATATTCATCTCCTTCTTTGTGAATAGGTACTGTAATGACTTTTGATCTGTGAACAAGAAAAATTTCTCCCCCAAGAGGTAATATCTTTAAATCCAAAGTGCAAATATAACAGGCTCCAACTCCAAGTCGTGGGTGGGTTAATTCCTCTTGCGAGACTCAAGCTTACGGGAGGCATATGCTATAGCCTGATCCTCCTGCTGGAGTACACCCCTAAGTCCTAATAGGGATGCATCAATGAAGACTAGATACTCCACTCCAGGCCTCAGAAATGCTAGCACTGGTGCTGAGGTTAACTTTTCTTTCAACTCATCAAAGGCCAACTGACAGGCGTCACTCAAGATAAACGGCACCCCTTTACGAGTCAAATATGTCAACGAACCCTCTATCTTAAAAAATCCTCGAATAAACCTCCTGTAGTACCTGGCTAGGACCAAAAACTACGTATCTCGATCGGTGTCGTGGGTTGTCCCCACTCCCTCACTCCTGACACTTTCCATGGATCCATGGATATCCCTCTATCAGAGATATGTCCCAAAAACTGGACCTCCTTCCATTAAAACCCATATTTCTCGTATTTTACATATAACTCATGCTGGCACAGTGTATGCAAAACCTACCTCAAGTGCTCGGTATGCTCCTCCTCGATCAGCAAGTAAACCAGAGTGTCATCTATGAAGACGATGGTGAACTGGTCTAGAAACTTTCTGAACACCCTATTCATCAAGTCCATAAACACGACTGGGGCATTGGTTAGCCCGAAAGGCATAACTCTGAACTCATAGGAACCATATCTTATTAAAAAGGCCATCTTCGACACATCTTGCTCCCTGATACGCAACTGATGGTATCACGATCTCAAGTCAATCTTTGAGAAGAAGGTAGCTTCTCTCAACTGGTCGAATAAGTCATCGATTCGAGGCAATGTATATTTATTCCGTATCGTGACTTTATTCAACTCTCGGTAATCAACACATAATCTTAACGATCCATCCCTCTTCTTAACGAACAGTATGGGAGCACCCCACAGCGAAGTACTCCTAAGGATAAACCCCTGCCCCAATAACTGTTCAATCTGATCACATAACTCCCTCATATCTACTGGAGCCATACGATTAGGTGCGTGGGCTATCGATCAAGTGATCGACGCTAAATCAATGTCAAAGTCTATATCTCTACTCGATGGTAACCCCTGAATCTCCTGAAACACATCGATAAACTCTCGAACAGCAGGAATCGAGTCAAGTGGTACCACCACCTCCCTATAGGTCTCCTCCTCTATGTAATATAAATGTGTGGACGATCCTCCCTCAGGGCGAGGCATCGCCACAAGGAACATTTCCTGATCGGGTATGGCAAAAACTATACTTCTACTAAAACAATCGATCATAGTCCTATACCTGACAAGCCAATCCATACCTATAATCGCATCATACTCGGACATATCCAATACGAGCATGTCAGTGGGTAAGATAAACCTCCCAATAATTATACCCACTCTTCAAAAAATAAAATAAATTACGGACCCTTTACTCAATGGAGAATCCACATAAGTAACAGTACTCTCTGCTGTATCAAATAATCCCATAGTACGTGCAAACCCCATGGAAATAAAATAGTGTTTGGCCCCCATGTCAAATAAAATGCGCCCCAAAGTCCCCTAGATAGAAAACATACCCTCAATCGCGAAAGAGTCCTGTAGGAGTGTGGCCTGGTGGAGATTATAGACTCGTCCATACTTAAGTTTCTCCTACTAAATTAGGATGGCTGGAATGGGTGGCAGTGCTGGTATTTGTAGGGGTGTTGGGAGAGCTACGAGAAATAACGGTCGCTGGGGCTCCTAGCGAGCACCCTGCTGCTGCTGGCCTCTACCCTTCTAACGGCGGTCCTGATGCTTGTGGCTAGTGTTTCCAGAAGTAAAACATCTCCCTAGAAAGGGTCCTCCCCTCTGTCCCTACTTTCCCTGGCCCTGATGGTCGTTTTTGCCCCTCCATTGTCCATACTGACCCTATTAAACCAGATGCTAGCCCTGATGGTCCTGATAGCCGTGCTGACCCTGTTGGCCATGTCTAAAGCCTTCCTGCCCATTTCTAAAACCTCCTGACTTGAATCTCTTAGTATTCCCCTACTGGGAACCCTAATCACTGTGTCTATGCTGACCTTGAACTACCTGTGCCCCACTGGCACCATTTCTTCCTGTCCTGCCCTGCTGGCTGGACTTTCCTACTCGCTTAACCTCTGTTAGATAAAAATGGTGGTCCTGGCAGTTGAGTAGTATTGCATTAACAACGTCCGAATAGGTGGCCAAAGAGAGATTTCCTATGAAATGATGACAGATCCTCCATGTCAACCCATCTATAAAATGTTGAATCTTCCTTTCCTCGGTCGGGATCTCATCTGGTACAATGTTAAGAAGGTTGATAAACTCTGCCTCATATTCCTCCACGGTCTATTCCTCCTACTTCAAGTTCACCAACTTCTATATCATCTCTATCTGGACGGCTGAGGGGAAATATTTGCGGTCAAACCGTACCTAAAAGTCTCAAATCGTGAGTGTGTCTTTCTCATCAGCGGTGGTAATAGACTCCCACCACTACAGTGTTGCTCCCACTAACTTGAACGTGGCCAGTATCTAACTCTGCACCTCCATGCACTCATACATCCTCAAATGCCTCTGGATGTCTTTCTTCCACTGGCTCGCTACCACTACATCGAAGCTCCCTGTAAACTCTGGAGGATGCCACTTCTGAAAGGAATCCCTAAAACGTTCCCAAGCAGATGAGAAGGTATGGTCCTCAACTGGAGACACCATCGGTGCCTGGGGTGGTTCCTGCTATATTACTGTTAATGCCTCATTTACCGCAGAGCTACAATGGCGGCAACTTCAGTGGCATTCATCATACCCTGAACTGTTGCAGGCTGAGGCTCATTCTGAACATCCTTGGGAACTCTCTGTGCACATTGAGGAGTTATCTGCAAGGAGAGAAAGGTTTCATAAGTCTACAATTATTATCTCAAAATAGCTGAAGAATGTAAAATGCATAAAGAGTACAACAATTCAAAAATATAGGGCTCTATATCAAAGGACGCTATGCGGAAACATAATAAGCCGTACAGATCCTAATGACACTAGACCTAATGCTCTGATACCACCTGTGACACCCCACCTAATTAAATACTGGGTGATCAGTCCTTTATTAATTAAATCCAGAATATCTAATTGGTTTAGATAATGCATCACTGTCGAAAATCATCAATTTTATTTATTAAAACTAACCACCTAATATTTAAAAAGTTGTTGTCAAAATTTTATCTTGTTATTAACCATCATCAAGTAAGGAAATAATTAACCAATACTATTCATCCTAAAAGCATAAGGAAGGAACTAGGTGAAATAAAATAAAGAACTGGATTAAACACTTCCACTCAAAATCCCATACAATAATCCAAAGCCATGGAATAAAAGTGCACTGAGAGAATAAAACATCTAAATCTCTGAATAGAAGATAGGAAGGGACGACATGTCCAACTGAAGTAAATAACTGATAGATAAAGAAGAATAGACTATGAAGCATCTACTAGCAATGTCCTGTAGCTTCCACAGCAGCTACATCTTGGCAACTGAATGGAATCTCTTATGCTTGGTGTCCTTGTGGCTGAGCACCTAAAATAAAGGAACAAGAAACGAGTTTTGCAGAAAAATGGGTCAGAGCCCGAGTAGAAAATATTTTAAATATAGCAAGTGCTTAAATTGGTCAATTAGCACAAATATTATTCATGTTAACTTAGCGTACTCACTTGAGATGCTCACCTCTCATCTAATGTGCATGCCTAACGAGCCTAACTACCCATACTAGTCATGATACTTTGTCTGACTATACGTAGTATAACCACTAAGCCGGATAAAATATCTAAATAAACCGAAGACAATATATTGATATTTTTTAGGAATAGGTTTAAAGATGCTTTAACTCATTCTCATAACATTATTAATTCTCAACTGGTGACCCAATAAGTATATACTATAATAAAGTGGCCAATATGAAACACAGGATAGGAACTCCGTATACGTATATAAAATCTCAATATGTATACATAAAAATATATATATATATATATCAATACTGTACCCATGGTTAAGAAACCCCTAGTGCTAGGCATACTCGACTATCTAGTCCCATTGCAACACTCATGCATGAAGGACAACAAGTTCAATCTCTCAGGAACCAATAAAATATATACACATATTGGAGGAGAACATAGTTCCAAGGCGATGGGCTACGTACATACCTACGCACCCATACGACCGTCAACACTATCGTTCTCAGAGATATCCCTTACCTAGGTTCCATGCTCTAGTGATACGACTCAAAATCCCCCGAAGGCACACAGGATATGGTCGTCCACAACGCGCTAACCTCCGTTAGATAGCCAGTAGCTAGGTATGTCTTACACATAATATCTCAAGTAATAAGCATGCACACAACTTATATAACTCATTAGGCATTCACGCAACCTAATTTCTAGAGTACGTAGTAGTATTACTAATTCTAGCACTCACCGTGATTTGATCATATATTTCCTCTCTCGAACCTACATTCCCTCCTAGGTTCTATAAACTTCCTATATCCCGAGAAATATTACAATACCAACACCCTAATAATTCAAAATTTAAGTCACCCGTTACTCACGTAGGTCATTACTCTCACTTGGATAACCCGAGGATGATTTTTAACTCGAACGGACCCTAAAAAACCATTCTGAAATATCGTTAGAAGTCAAGGGAATCTCGTTCGAACGAGGTCGTTTAAACGAGTTCATTTGAACGAAGTTCTCACTTCAAACGAACTCCATTATTTTGTTAGAATGGTTATTGGAATTCTCGTTGGAAGTCTCGTTCGAACGAGGACATTTGAAGGACCTGTGCAAACTTTGAACAAGAAATTCGGTCAGACCCCTAATCTTCTCCAAATTTGATTTTTCCAACTTTCAATCTTCAATATCAATCTAAAACTCAACCCAACTCTAATTTAATGATCGTAAACTATTCCAAATCACCCTAAGATACTTTCTAATACAAGTTAAAGGTCAAATCCTTATATACTCAAATAGAATTCAACAATTTCTTCAATTCTTAAATAATCTCTTAAATATGAACCCATAATTTTTTTAAACTTTCAAAACTCCCAATTAATTTCATGATTTCCAACATATAATGACCAAATTTAACAGGTCTAAGATGAGAAGATCCTCTACATGCAAACCCATCTCTAATTCATAAGGTTTCTTTACAAATTAGTCTAATTAAACCTAAGTTTTCATTGCAACAAGTTTATATCATCTAATCTAAATTAATGGGAACAATATTTTCTAAAAGAAGAGCAAGATAAACACTTGCCTTGGGATGGATTTTTTATTTTCTGATTGAATTTCGTATGTGGTTGACCCTCTCGTCGCGATCTACACTTTGGTGTAATTCTTGGTGGGAAATCTTGAGTTCTTGGCTTAGTTCTCCTATGGAGTCTTCTTCTTCCTTGGTTCTCTCTCTCTCTCTCTCTCTTTCACTTAGGTTGTAACTGACAAATCACTAACCCTCGATGTTCCTATTTTAATCCTATTTTCTTCCATCTAATTACTCAAAAATCTCAAAAGACTAAAATACCCCTCCGGGATGTCATTTTGGGCTAAAATGCCCCGGACTCCAAATATAACACCCGAGTTGTGTTTTCTAACTATTTCGGCCCTTCCAGGCACGCTAGCACACTCAAATAGTCATTCAAGTTATATAAAAATAATGTACCTTTTTAACCCCCAAATATATAGTAGTGACGTGACTCATACGCTCGTCCCAAATAATTATATTTTAACTGTCGTGTATCTCATCCCTGACTATATTCTTATTTTTGAAACAATATTACGTTACTCACTACATAATGTTCAACATAATTATAATTTGATATAGTTATTTTCGATTACTACCAACTCTCGTCACGCTAGTAATTATTACCTTTAAAATCGGATTAATTATAAATTAAATTTTCTCCCTTTAAATTAATTAGTCCAAATTTCCATAATTTCACAATAAAATAAGTATGTGTAAAAATATGGGGTATTACGTTGCCCTCATACACTCAACAAACCACGTAATACTCTTCATTTCTAATCTCACATAAGAAACCGAGTTCCTCTGCACTTTATCCCATCAACTCCCCTCAACATTTACATCATCTAACTATTGCAATGGAAGTTGAAACACCAGGAGATCATTTTACATAAATGGCAGCTGAAATAACATTAGGTCAATTTACACCGTAAGTTTTATCCTCGTTTCGAGTATTTATTTGAAAGTCCATTGTATATTGTGTTCGTATAGTTTCTTCTCCAAAAATCCACGTTCATAACACTCTATTCTTGCCTAATTTGTAGTTTGTATTTTCAATTTCATACATCAAGTTTAATTCCAATGAATATTTTTCTCATTTTTACGTTCAACCAATGGATGGATATGGACTTATTTTTCATCTACAATAGTATTGTATTTGAAACAATGTATTTTCCATTATTACATGTTGTTTTCCCCATTATTACATGTTTCTATTGATGTTTTATTTTAGGAACAAACAAGTGTTATTCGTTTATTTTATTCCCAAGTCATTCAATAATATATAATTGTGGGCCAATGGCTTGATAGATATTTGTGGAGGAGTACACTTGAATATTATAGAAAATGTAATTATGGGGCATTGGCTTGAAAAAAATTATTGGATGGGTAATGAGAAATTTTGTTGGGTTTTGAATTCATGTTTCTATTGATGTTTTATTTTAGCAAAAAAAACATTGTTAATTCCAATCCAAATATGTACCATTTGTAAGTTCACGAAATTGAATGCAAATGTCATGTTTCTTGATTTCATGGATGAAGCTCTTTGTTTTAATAGTTTTAAGGAATGCCATTTATTTTACTTTAGTCGTATATGCACACCATGTGTTTGATCAAATGTTGACTTCTAGTTTGAAATCATTTTATTTATTTTCATGTATTATTACCAACTTATGCACTTAATTAAGTAAATCAAGGATTTTAGTCATGTATTCCCAATATGAAGTTTTTAAAGATATATAATATAGTGTTATTTCATATAGGAAATATGTATGAAGTCCATTGATTGTTACATGTAACTGTGTAGGATATTATTGCAATTTGTGCACGAAAAGTGGTATTTTGTTCGGAGATTGAACGAATTGCGAGTTACGAGGTAAATTAAATTTAATTGTGTAATATGAATGTTATCTAAATTGGACCAATAATTCCAATTCCACACCCCATGTCATTGCCCTGTGTCTTTAATGCGTTCAAACTTTTTATACGTTTGTTCTCCTTTAATGTCAGGCGAGGTGCCTTATGTTGTGTTTGATAAGGTTTTAAATTTCTAACAATTGATAGTCCTTCAAGAAAACCAACATAATCTCATAATCTACTTACCCATACACACTAGATTTTCAAAGATATTACAATTCAAAGAACCAACATGCCCTAAAAAATGAATTAATAAATATGTAATGTAGAATGTCTGATGTGATAAGTATGAAACCAATAACTGTTTTGATATACCAGACAAGAATGACATATTTCAGGTACTACCTTTTGTTCATGATCAGAGTAAATGGTCATAACAAGGGTATCACTAAAACAGGCCTTCTATATATAATATGTCAGATTCCCTACCCAAGAGATAATTGAAATATAAAATGACCACTGGTTGAAAATTAGATAGTTGAGGATTCTCAATGGATGAATAAGGTAGAATTTTCCCGGTGGCTTCCACCTCAATGGAGTGGGACACTAACTACATAAAGATTATCAAAAGCATGAAGTGTTGGTTAATAGTACACCTACATAAAAACACATATACAATATAATCAATCTATACAACATCAAAACACATAAAGAAAAGGACAAGTGAACACAGATCTAGGAAATCCTATAAATTCTTTGCCCAATATGCCTTTGATTCCCGAAGGGGGATCATAACAACAATTTTGACTAATCTGTTTCAGTCCAATGTCTTCCATCCTATCAATAATCCATTTATTATGTCTATATATATCGGTAATTTGAAAGTTCATGTGTTAAATATGATAGTTACAAGCCTTTCATTCCATTTTTTGCCGCCACAGAAAACAAAAATGATTTTTAATAGGCAAGGTTACCATTAAAAGCACCTAAAAATAGGATATTATTATCTTTAGACACTCCATGATAAGTATTCCTGTTTCTCAGAAAGTGCACTACACTAAAAAGCTCTTTTAGTAACAGACTAATTATATAATTAGTAACACTATTATACCATTGCTATTGCTTACCATAAAATATCGTTACTAATATAATATAAGTGTTACTAATTCTATTTCGATATTTTAAAAGTGAAAATAAAAAACCTAAACTAAATTTTTCCTCCCAAACCAAAACATCTCTCCCCGACTCCGCACACCCAAACGAAAGCCCCATACAGATGCGTTCTTCTCAGAGCTCTCAGTGTTCTTTTAGATTTTTGCACACTTAGGGTTTGTTTTAATTGTGGACTCTTCTTGAATTCCATCGATGTCTCAAACACCATGGAGGCAAGCCTCCTCTCGAATTCTGAGCTAACCTAGGGTTTGTCAGACTCACCTAGGGTTTCATGAGTTGGGTATTTTAAGGTAATCCTCCTCTTCAATTCAAAGCTAAAGAATGTTAAATCTAACCCTATTTTATAATTTTGTTCCTAAATATATTGTTCATAAGCTTTCCCTTTGATTTGAACAGTAAATGAAATCAGGTATAAGTTTTTGAGTTCAATTTCTATTTTGTTCGAGTTGTTTGTGTTTATTGAGAAATATCCAACAATAGTGAATGTTTGGTGTGTGTTTTATGTCCAGATCTTTATGTATTGGAAAATAAGGAGTAGAAGATATGGGTTCATGGGTAATGTAGTGGTTGGAACCGTATATTCACTCAGAGTTTGAATCGCCTCTCAAGGTAATCAAATCTACATTTACATGAAATAGCTTGCACCTCCAATAGAGATTATTTTTTAATCACAGTAATACATTAATTTTATATTCTAATATGCATGTGATACGAGGATTATACATCATTCATTTGTCAATTTGTTTTAAATGTCTTCTAATGATTGTTGGTGCTTAATGCAAGGGACATGGATTTTGAGTTTTGTATTGAGGATGTAAGGGATGAAATATGGTACATGGTGAAGCCATCAGACCCTCTAAGAATTAGCCTGGCTGATTTATTATCTTGCAAATAGGGTGGTACTATTGCCAGTAGACCTTCTTCACGGGAAAGTTAATAATTACAAATGAAGGATAATGTGATATGTTGCCTCTATGTAGTATTTTTAAGTTCCCGTTTGAGCCTTTCAGTGTTACTTAGCAATCTTCAATTGTTGAATAACTAATATATTTAGAGGCCTGATATTCTGTCAAAGTTGTCTACCATACCCTCTTTTATTGCTTTTTCTTCCATATTCATAATGGGGTTCCCAAACACACTTTAATTCCTTATTTATTTCAGATCTTTTGGTTTTTGAGAATTGCAAATTGTTAATTAACATATAAAATCACATAACTCATGCTTGTAGTTTAAATCACTTAATGTCAATTTATTTCTCATGCTAACATTTTTCGCATGGATTCACGTCATAAAGAACTCTTTGAGTAGAAACGAGTACAAGGGGGAATTACCCATATGAAAAGCCCCACCCATAACATTACCTTCTTCCCTTTTTGCTCACGGTACTATCGAGCTCTAGAACTAATTTTTGGTGCCAAAAAATATACAACTTCAATTGATATATGGCCAGTTGGTTGCCTTCTTCACTAATGAATTCTCTATTATTATTGTTTAAAGTCCCACGTCGAAAAAATAAAATATGTTATTAAGGTTTATAGCGGTGTATTATAACGTCAAATGATTTCGTGTGGTTAGTGTACTGTGTAGTTCTTTTATTTGGGGAGTTTTATGGCTTAATATATGCCGAGGATAGTGTTAGGTTCTCATTGTCAAAGTTGTGGAGTCCATTTTAGTGTTGTCTATGCATTATTGGATAAAACTAAGCTCATATCTTAATTTTTCATATTTGAGGAAATTTTTCTGTTTAGGGATGGAAGGGTACAAGGTGAAGAAATACACACATAACTAACTATTATATATTATATATTTATATTTTGGGCTTTTCTTCTCCTAACTATTTTTTCCATTTGATTTCAGCATTCTTTCGATTTTCTTTCAATGAAAATTTCTTCTTTGTTTCTCCAAACTATCTATATTTCATTTATGCCAATGGTCTGGATAAGAGCATTTTACATAACATCATTTGACTAGTATTTAAAGAACTTGAGTCTCAAATTGAGAGCACTTATATTTTTGGTGTATATTTCTTTACCACGGATGAGTTTCATCGTGCAATCAATATTTTTTTGAGAAATATTAAGTAGGTTGAGGTTCAATTATTTTTGAAAGACGAGGGTGAAGGAGTTACCCTAAATTCAACTATTTTTGGGAGATGTAGGTGAAGGATCTGCCCTAAATTCATTTTGTTTAATGTTGTGGAGCTGCTGTTATACTCAAAACACTCCTGACTTTCTGCCAATAGGTGAAAACTTCAAGGCAAACTAGAATAAGTGACAATATCAGGACAAACTAGATAAGAAGTACTGATAAATAAATTTGGACAAAGGAAAAATAACATGTAGTGTTATGAGTTAAATGATAATATGGATAAAACACTATAAGAAAAATGAGTATTAGGAAAAGTAAACAACTGTCCCTAAAAGTAACAAAACCGTCCCTAAAGAGTATTAGGGACGGTTTTTGCAACGGTAAAAATCCATCCCTTATACTAGGCGTCCTAAATATTTAGGGACGGATTTTACCGTCCTAAATGTTAACTCATGAACACTCTACATTTGGCATTAGGGACGGATTTTTCCGTCCCAAATGGTGTTCCCGCGAAAAAATTCTCGCTCCCGCCAATAGTATTAGAGGGACGGTTTATCCGTCCCTAATACTACTGAGATTCTGGCAACCCAATTAGGGATGGTAAAAACCGTCCCTAAAGGTAATTTCAATTGATGTAGAAATGGGTATTAGGGACGGTAAAAACCGTCCTAAAAGGTATTCTCAATTAATACAAATAAGTATTAGGGACGGTTTATAACCGTCCCAATTGATAAATAAAAAATTATCATAAATAGTTATATTATTATATGTTTTATGTTGCAATAATAATTGACGTCTAATTGACATTATAAATCAAATCATCCGATAAAAAACGCAATATATCAAGCACATTCATTGAAGCATGTATCCAATAACAATTTCTTCCATTGAACTACATTCAAGTCGAAATATTTAAGTGAGTACAAAATCATACTAATTAATAAGATATACAATTGTAAAAAAAAATATCATCCCTAAATTAAGATGATAAATATGGTTGTCACGTTTTGAAAACTTCTCTTAGTAAAATATGTATCTTCAACTTCATGTATCTTCAACTTCTTGTACACAACCTGCAATCAATCAATAATCATTTTATCAAAATAATATTATAGTAAAATAAAATATCCAAATATATTAGTTAATCGTATCAACAACTTTTTACAATTTTTAAAAAAATTTGACAGTCTCCTTTGTTTATACATGAAAACCAACCTGTTGAATCAATACAAAAACCGCACGGATATAAGAATCTTGCATATCAACAATTCTTTACAATTTTTTAAAAAAATCGACAGAGTCTCCTTTGTCTGTACATGAAAACCAACCAGTTTAATCAACACAAAAGCCTCCCCGGCCATAAAAAATTGAAAAATCTCCATATCAACAATTCTTTATAATTTTTTAAAATATTCGACAGAGTCTCCTTTGTTTATACATGAAAACCAACATATTTAATTAACACAAAAGCCCACACGGTCAGTAAAAAAAATTAAAACAACAATCTCGCATATCAACAATAATAAATAAACAATCTACCTGTCACAAACCATTGCTTTGTTCATGTGTTCCATGCGAATAAAATATAACCCTAAAATGTTATCCTGCAAAAAAATATAAGAAACAAAACAAAAAAGATATCAATAATCAAATAATGTTTAAACCTACGAGTTACATTGGTCCCGTGCGAGGTGATCGTGCCTCACTAGACCGTTTTGTGACTATTTTACGTTTTCATCCCTTGACCATTTTAGCAACACAAGCTATTATATATATATATATATATATATATATATGATCATATGATATGCATATATATATATAACAATATATATATATATAATTACTCATATATATTTTAACAACAAGATAAATAGACAATCAATTACAAATAATAAAAACACATCATAATAAATTAAATTTATTCGCTACCGTTTTTTAAGTACTTCTCCATCATAATATACTCATGTGAGAATAAATGGAATTTTCAACGAGTGTTCGTGAAATTTAACGGACATAACGGCCTAAAAATAGCTTCGCTAAAAATGGTATATGTGTATATCTGTGTATATATAACTGGGGCCTGTTATATACACATATGTATATGTGTATATAATAGCAGCAGATGTTATATACACATATACATATGTGTATATAACAGGGGACTATTATATACACATATGTATATGTGTATATAATAGTAGCAGATGTCATATACACATATACATATGTGTATATAACAAGGGACTATTATATACACATATGTATATGTGTATATAACAGAAGCAACTGTTATATACACATTTACATATGTGTATATAACAGGGGACTATTATATACACATATGTATATGTGCATATAACAGCAACAGCTGTTATATACACATATGCGTATGTGTATATAACAAGTATATACCTGTTATGTACACATATATGTGTACATAACAGCATATGCTGTTATATATACATATGCATATGTATATATAACAGTGTATACATACTATATATTACATATTTATATATATATTTATGTAATATGTATATATAAATATGTATGTATAAACAGTATAACAGTAGTATATATTACATATATATACATACATATACACTTATATGCATATGTATATATATATATATATATATATATATATATATATATATATATATATATATATATATATATATATATATATGTGTGTGTATGTATGTATAACCAGAATAACAGTAGTATATATTACATATATGTACATACATATATACTTATATGCATATGTATATGTATATATATATATATGTATATGCATATGAATATATATATTACATATATATATACATATAATCTTATATGCATATGTGTGTGTGTATATATATATATATATATATATATATATATATATATATATATATGTATAAACAGTATAACAGTAGCATATATATATATATATATATATATATATATATATATATATATATATATATATATATATATATATATGCTACTGTTATACTGTTTATACATACATATATATACATAAATATTGTTTATACATACGTATATGCTACTGTTATATTGTTTATACATACATATATATACATACATACTGTTACTGTTTATACATACATATATATACACTTATATGCATATGTTTTTATACATACATACTGTTTATATATATATATATATATATATATATATATATACATATATATATACACACTTCGATGGCATGTTTTTATGCTTAAGTCTATTTATTTGTAAATTTACATCGTGCACTCAAACCGGGAGCCTCGTGACTACGCGGTCGGTTCCTACGAGTCACATTGGTCCCGTGCGAGGTGTTCGTGACTCTTACGGGACCGTTTGGTGGCTATTTTACGTTTTCACCCTTCGATGGCATGTTTTTATGCTTAAGTCTAACTTTTTGCAAATTTGTGTCGTATACTAAAACCGGGAGTCCCGTGACTACGCGGTTGGTTCCAACGAGTCACATTGATCCCGTGCGAGGTGTTCGTGACTCTTACGGGACCGTTTTGTGATTGTTTTACGTATTCACCCTTCCATGGCATGTTTTCATGCATAAGACTATTTTATTACGAATTTACGTCATACACTCAAACTGGGAGCCCCGTGACTATGCAATCGGTTCCTACGAGTCACATTGGTCCCGTACGAGGTATTTGTGACTCTTACGTTACCGTTTTGTGGCTGCTGTACGTTTTCACCCTTCGAAGGCATGTTTTTATGCTTAAGTCTAATTTTTTTACAAATTCGCGTCGTATACTCAAATCGGGAGCCCCGTGACTACGCGGCAGGTTTCTACGAGTCACATTGGTCCCGTGCAAGGTGTTCGTGACTCTTACGGGACCATTTTGTGGTTGTTTTACGTATTCACCCTTCGATGGCATGTTTTTATGCTTAAGTCTATTTTTTTGTAAATTTTCTTCGTACACTCAAACCGGGATCCCCGTGACTACGCGACCGATTTCCACGAGTCACATTGGTTCCGTGCGAGGTGTTCGTGACTCTTACGGAACCATTTTGTGGCTGTTTTTTATTTTCACCCTTCGATGGCATGTTTTAATGCTTAAGTCTAACTTTTTACAAATTTACATCGTATACTCAAACCGGGAGCACCGTGACTACGCAGTCAGTTCCTACGACTCACATTGTTCCCGTGCGAGGTGTTCGTGACTCTTACGGGACCGTTTTGCGACTGCTTTACGTTTTCACCCATCGATGGCATATTTTTATGCTTAAGTCTATTTTTTGACAAATTTACGTCGTACACTCAAATCGGGAGCCCCGTGACTACGCAGCGGGTTCCCACGAGTCACATTGGTCCCTTGCGAGGTGTTCGTGACTCTTACGGGACCGTTTTGTGGCTGTTTTATGTTTTCACCCTTCGATGGCATGTTTTAAATCTTAAGTCTAACTTTTTACAAATTTACGTCGTATACTCAAATCGGGAGCCCCGTGACTACGCGGTCGGTTTCTACGAGTTAATTGGTCTCGTGCGAGATGTTCGTGACTCGTACGGGACCGTTTTGTGTCTGTTTTACATTTTCATCCTTCGATGGCATGTTTTTATGCTCAAGTCTATTTTCTTGCAAATTTACGGCGTACACTCAAACCGGGAGCCCCGTGACTACGCGACTGATTTCTACGAGTCACATTGTCCCATGTGAGGTGTTCGTGACTCTTACGGGACCGTTTTGTTGCTGTTTTATGTATTCACCCTTCGATGGCATGTTTTTATGCTTAAGTCTATTTTTTTGCAAATTTACGTCATACACTCAAACCGGGAGCCCCGTGACTACGCGGCCAATTCCTACGAGTCACATTGGTCCCGTGCGAGGTGTTCGTGACTATTACGGGACCGTTTTGTTGCTGCTTTACATTTTCACCCTTCGATGACATGTTTTATGCTTAAGTCTAATTTTTTACAAATTCGCATCGTATACTAAAATCGGGAGCCCCGTGACTACGCGGCCGGTCCTTATGGGTCACATTGGTCCCGTGCGAGGTGTTCGTGACTCTTACGGGACCATTTTGTGGCTATTTTACGTATTCACCCTTCGATGGCATCTTTTTATGCTTAAGTCTATTTTTTTGCAAATTTACTTCGTACACTCAAACCGGGAGTCCCGTGACTACGCGGTCGATTCCCACGAGTCACATTGGTCCCGTGCGAGGTGTTCATGACTCTTACGGGACCGTTTTGTGGCTGTTTTTTATTTTCACCCTTCGATGGCATGTTTTAATGCTTAAGTCTAACTTTTTACAAATTTACGTTGTATACTCAAATCGGGAGCCCTTTGACTATGCGATCGGTTCCTACGACTCACATTGGTCCCCTGCGAGGTGTTCGTGACTCTTACGGGACCGTTTTATGGATATTTTACATTTTCACCCTTTGATGGCATATTTTTATGCTTAAGTCTATTTTTTTGCAAATTTACGTCGTACACTCAAATCGGGAGCCCCGTGACTACACAATCGGTTCTCACGAGTCACATTGGTCCCGTGCGAGGTCTTCGTGACTCTTATGGGACCGTTTTGTGGCTGGTTTATATTTTCACCCTTCGATGGCACGTTTTAATGCTTAAGTCTAACTTTTTTCAAATTTACGTCGTATACTCAAATCGGGAGCCCCGTGACTACGTGGTCAGTTTCTATGAGTCACATTGGTCCCGTGCGAGGTGTTCATGACTCTTACGGGACCGTTTTGTGGCTGTTTTATGTTTTCACCCTTCGATGGCATTTTTTTTGCTCAAGTCTATTTTTTTACAAATTTACTTTGTACACTCAAACCGGGAGCCCCATGACTACGCGGCTGGTTCCTACGAGTCACATTGGTCCCGTGCGAGGTGTTCGTGACTCTTACGGGACCGTTTTATTGCTATTTTATGTATTCACCCTTCGATGGCATATTTTTATGCTTAAGTCTATTTTTTTTGCAAATTTACGTTTTACACTCAAACCGGGAGCCCCATGACTATGCGGCCGATTCCTACGAGTCACATTGGTCCCGTGCGAGGTGTTCGTGACTCTTATGGGACCATTTTGTGGATTCTTCATGTTTTCACCCTTCGATGGCATATTTTTATGCTTAAGTCTAATTTTTTGCAAATTCGCATCGTATACTCAAATCGGGAGCCCCGTGACTACGCGACCGGTTCCTACGAGTCACATTGGTCCTATGCGAGGTGTTCATGACTCTTATGGTACCGTTTTGTGGCTATTTTATGTATTCACCCTTCGATGACATATTTTTATGCTTAAGTCTATTTTTTTTTGTAAATTTACGTCGTACACTCAAACCGGGAGCCCCGTGACAACGCGATCAGTTCCCACGAGTCACATTGGTCCCGTACGACTCTTACGGGACCGTTTTGTGTCTGTTTTATGTTTTCACCCTTCGATGGCATGTTTTAATGCTTAAGTCTAACTTTTTACAAATTTACGTCGTATGCTCAAATCGGGAGCCCCTTGACTACGCGGTCGGTTTCTATGAGTCACATTGGTCCTGTGCAAGGTGTTCGTGACTCTTACGGGACCGTTTTGTCGCTGTTTTACATTTTCACCATTCGATGTCATGTTTTTATGCTTAAGTCTATTTTTTTGCAAATTTACGTTGTACACTCAAACCGGGAGCCCCATGACTATGCGGCCGGTTCCCACGAGTCACATTAGTCCCGTGCGAGGTGTTCGTGACTCTTACGGAACCGTTTTGTGGCTGTTTTATGTTTTCACCCTTCGATGGCATGTTTTAATGCTTAAGTCTAACTTTTTACAAATTTACATCGTATACTCAAACCGGGAGCCCCGTGACTACGCAGTCGATTTCAACGAGTCACATTGGTCCCGTGCGAGGTGTTCGTGACTCTTACGGGACCGTTTTGTGGCTGTTTTACGTTTTCACCCTTCGATGTCATGTTTTTATGCTCAAGTCTATTTGTTTACAAATTTACTCCGTACACTCAAATCGGGAGCCCCATTATTACGCGGTCGGTTCCTACGAGTCACATTGGTCCCGTGCGAGATGTTCATGACTCTTACGGGACCGTTTTGTTGCTATTTTACGTATTCACACTTCGATAGCATATTTTTATTCTTAAGTCTATTGTTTTGTAAATTTGCGTCGTACACTCAAACCGGGAGTCCCGTGACTACGCGACCGATTCCTATGAGTCACATTGGTCCCGTGCGAGGTGTTCGTGACTCTTACGGGACCGTTTTGTGGTTGTTTTACGTTTTCACCCTTCAATGGCATGTTTTTATGCTTAAGTCTAATTTTTTGCAAATTCGCATCGTATACTAAAATCGGGATCCCCGTGACTACGCGGCCGGTTCCTACGAGTCACATTGGTCCCGTACGAGGTGTTCATGACTCTTACGGGACCATTTTGTTGCTGTTTTACGTTTTCACCCTTCGATGGCATGTTTTTATGCTTAAGTCTATTTTTTTGCAAATTTACTTCGTACACTCAAACCGGGAGCCCCATGACTACGCGGTTGGTTACCAAATGGTTACCAATTAGTTTAATGTGGACCATTATAGAGAAATTGACACGCCTTAAACCTAGAAAGTGGCAATCCATTGGATAATGCCTTCTTTTTCTAGTGTTCACCCTAACTATTCTTTGTTCAAAAGTTATGTACTGTCCCCCCGCCCCCATACACAGGAAGTGACAAGAAACAAATGCGCCAACTGTCTTTATTTAATTCATAAGCCGGTCTTGCTTTGCTTTGTGATTTCTGAGACATAATTGTACAATTTAGTATTCCTATCCAAAATAATTTCTTTTTGATAATTGGATAACGATGAGAAATGGGGATACCAGTTCCCTACAGCTGAAAATTGGAAGTACTCGGGGAATCATCTGGTGGTATTGGGAATCCAACATTTTGTATCATACGAAACATTTAGTTGGTGGTCTCTTTTAACTCTTGAATCTCTTCACGATGATGAGTCTCTCCCTACTCATTCCACTTTTGTAACCTTTCAATCTCGCTCTCGTAAAAGTGAGAAGGCATGGACCTTACATATGGTGGTCAAATACCAACTCCCCTACATAATGCACGTCCATGTCCGTCACGGCAATGACATCCTCAAAGATTTGATCTCTCACGTTTGGGTCATTCTGTTGTTCTTCTTCTATCACATTCAACTGTCTTTGTATACTTTCCTACAAATTAAGAAAAGAGTTTTAAACAGTGTGCAATACCATAAAACATTTATTGCAATATTTTTTACATTAGGTAACAAGGATTGACATTAAAATATAATACCTCTATACTAGCCGCTCCATCCTCCATATTATACATCTTATCCTTCAACATTCGAGTCTCTCTATACGCACGAAGCTTGTCGATAGGCAAGTCGGCTTTTTTCATCTATTATTTTTTAAGTAAGATAAGAAAAAAAACATATTACGTTCATAATAGTAATGATGAAATTCAACATTATCGTCCTCAAACTAAAAGCATAAAATAATATGTAAGGAATATAAAATATGATGTTAACCTTTTCTACAACTCGAGGAATTGACATCCTCCCAATCCTAGGGTGGGCACAAAGGTTTGCCCTATTTTCGGCGTTTTTGGCCGCCACTTTCTATATAAAGAATTTTTAATGTTACAATTTTGATACATATAAACAATCAACATAAATAAATAGAAAGTAATTCTACATATGTCATACCACCGTTTCTTTTTCACCCCAATAAGACACTAATTTAGGCCATATATCTGGATCAACTTGGAGAGGTACATTTTCAAGTCGATCTGTGTCATTGTCATACGACTCATAATAGTCCTTTTTTATACGATACTTAAAGCGCCTCCAAGCATTGTCCAGCATTTGAAAACAAATTGGCTTAAATCCTTCAGGGGCATTTGTATTGCGCTACGAACAAAAGAATATAAATAAATTATAAATAGATCATTTGATTGACGTACTAACAGAGCATTTTAAAATATTCAAATTTATATTCGCAATGATAGACAAGTACCTTCACACTATCCCAAACTATATCGAGATTTTTCTTCAATACTCTTCTCCAATCGTCCACTCCAAAGGAAATAACGATCCTTATTTAGCAAAATATCCCAACTGACTCGCAAGCTTCTTCCCGTTGGGTTCGATTGGATAACACTCGTTATTCCACCCAATTATCAACTTTTGACCACTATACAATTATTTCCATGGTTTCGAAAGCCCTCTATGTTTCACACTAGTAGCGGGACCATTTTGAATTGGTAATGGTGTACCCTCAGCACTACCTGATCAAAATTCAAAAGAAAATATGACATGAATAATTATAAAAGTAAAATATTTGTAGCAGAATTTTACAATTATCTACTATATAGGTAGACACATACCTCCACCCATATTATCTGAGGGTTGGCATATCATTGACTGAGATGACTCTGGTTGAGACCGATGTGATCCTATAGACGTCCGAGCACATGGGGGGTCATGTCTTCTTGAGAATTCGATGACCCTCCTACTACTATGGAATGACAAGGGCGTTTAGTTGGCATGATAGATCTGTATAAAAAACATATATGTCAAAACAAATATGAATAAACGTTATACATGAAACACAAAATGAAAACTTATAATACATCGTATTTCCTTTGATAGTATGCATTTTCAATACCTTTCTATTTCTTCCAAAAAATCTGCCAACTCCCTTATATTGAGCCAACCACAGTTTATCCTTTTAATAATAAATGAAATTGGCCACGTCGGTGGAAGCGTAATCACAATCGCATGCACGAGAACAATTATGTTAGGACAAAAACCTCTCCTCTTTAAAATGTTGTATAATCTTTCTTTGTTATGCATATGATCTCGCACATTTAAATTTGGGCTCATTTTATGTTGCTCAAATTCTATCCATAAAGGATGAAACTCTCGTTCTTCCTCCTCTAGTAGCTCTACTAATTTCTCTCCACATGTTGGGTTATGTTTTTGAAATATCTTTTCTTTTGCTTGATCCCAACATGGTGGTAGCGTCTGGACTATTTTTTCAAACAAATATTGTTCAGATGTTTGTTTCCCACATTTTTGTAAGGAACGACATAATTCAATTTTACGGAATCCATACAAAGTAATTGGAGTGCCCTCTTTAAAAGATGAATGTTCAAATTCTTCTAATGCATTCTTAATATTATCATTAAAATTTACAGAAAACCGCATTGTTTCCTGTCACAATATCAAAAAACATTTAAGCACAACATTTATAAGATAACCGTTAATATTAAAAAATAAAAGGAAACACGTTAATGCGAGAACAAAGATTTAATACAACATCCATTTCAATCATCAATTTGTAATTCTGATATGTTCTCACTAACGTAATACAGAGGTAAAAAAGTTCAAGCATTTCAACCACCATCCCTTCATTCCTCAATAACTTCATCCCTTTCTTCCTCCATGCCATCATCATCATCAAGACCGGTTGTGTCAATTATGGAGCCATTTATCCCTTGCCTCGTCCAAGATACATTTTGATCTTGATCTAGTTATTGCATGCTAAATGGCTTAACTTCATGGACATCTAAGTCTTCATTGGCTAAATATCCATCAAATTTGTCTCTTGGTGTCATTGAAACAACAACATGCCAGTCTGATTCTAACGGGCCTTCCACATACCAAACTTTTTCTGCTTAAGATGCTAGGATAAAAGGTTCATCACCAACTTGGTTATCTTTGTATAACAAATAGTTGAAGTTAACGAGCGTCAAGTTAAATTCATCTAATTTTTTACCTATACGGTTATCGATCCAATCGCATTTGAATAAGACAAATTTCATGCCGTTAAGGTAACGAATCTCAATGATGTTTGTAACTTGTCCATAGAAAGTAACATCCCCTAAAAGAGGATTTTTGTCTCTACGGCTAGAATAACTCATCTGTGCATCTTTTATAACCACCCCACTATTTTGAGTTTTTCTACGTTGATCAACTGCCTTTGTCCGAAATTGAAAACCACGAACAATATAAGAGTGGAATCTAAAAGCATCCTTTAGAGGGCCTACACACAAACTCCTAATTTCGTCGGGTAGTTGGGCGTTATTTGCCAAACTGCGCACCTCATATTTGCCCAATAGAAAAGGTAATCAAAATTTTATATAGAAAATATACTAGAGCACTATTAAGATTAACAAGGAATAAACCGACTTACATGATTCTTAAATCATGTGCTGAATTTTTCGTTATGAAGGCGTTGAATATGGTGCTGTGAAAGTTGAGGATACTCTTTTGAAAGTTCCACAAGATGTTTTCTATAAAAATGCACACGTCAATTTCGTAATGAATGTATCAAAACCTACAAGTAACAAAGTTGTGCACGTTGTTAAGGCAAAAACCTAACTTACTCGATGAACGGTGCCACTGAATCCGTGTTGAAAAGCACATAACGATGAGCTTGAACCAATTTTTCTTCATCAAGCTGAATTTGAACTTTTTTCCCAACAGCGCGACCAGAGTCATTACGAAATTGACGTCATGCAATTTTCTAAAAGGATAAAATTAGCAATTGAGGCCTCGGGATGAGCACGATTTCGCACATAGAGTTTCAATGTGTGCAGATACCTTTACATTGGATACATCCAACGATAAAGGACTGACCCAACAATTAATATTTCATCAGTCAAATGTATGGAAAATGTTCCATCACATCAAAAAATCTTGGAGAGAATATCTTCTCTAGACTGCATAAAGTAAGAGCCATACGGTCTTCAAATTTCTCCAAGTCGGCTAAAGTATTTACACTTGAGCATAGTATCGCAAAGCAATTACTTAATTCAATTAAAGCTTTGACAACATGCTTTGGAAATACCCTACGTACAACCATCAGGAGTAGTTATTGCATTAGAATGTGATTGTCATGACTCTTAAGTCCCCAAATGCTTCTCTCTTGAGGGTACACACATCGTGAAATACTCGAAGAATAACCATCTGGAACTTTGATATTCAGCAACACTTTCAAGAATATATCTTTCTCTTTGTTGCTCATCGTAAACTCTGCTGGGGCCACATACTGTTGATTTTCTCCTCGCGGCTGAGGATGTAGCACGTGCCTAATACTCATCTCTTTGAGGTATTTACGAGCATTTAAATTATCCTTTGTTTTCCCTTTGATGCCCAACAATGTAAAAAGAATATTGTTATAAAAATTCTTCTCAATATGCATGAAATCAAGATTATGGCGAATCAAATTATGCTCCCAATATTGCAATTCAAAAAAGATACTTTCCTTCTTCCAATTCAGTCTTTTTTCTGGAATATTACCTTTAGTCTTTTTTGCAAGCTCAATTTCCTTTTGGTCTCTTATCATTCTTTTCAGCACGTCGTCTTTCTTATATTCAGTTACAACATCAAGGTCATTTAATTATTGCAGAACTTGTGATCCCATTAGTTTCAATGGTGATGGCCTCATATCAACCTTGCCATTAAATGTAACTTTTTCTTTCCAAAATTTATGTCGCATTGGTAAGAATCGACGATGACCCCAATAACAGTACTTACGACCATTATTCAATCGTATAGCTTGATGGTCCTTATTGCAACAAGGACAAGCAAATTCACCTTTTGTGCTCCATCCTGATAACATGGCATAACCAGGAAAATCACTAATTGTCCATAACAACGCCGCATGTAACTGAAAAAATTGTTTCACTGATTCATCATAAGTACGTACCCCATTAGCCCATAACTCTTTCAACTCATCAATTAGTGGTTGTAAATATACATTAGTTTTATCACCGGGCCCTTTTGGTCCGTCAATTAGAACAGACAAAATTAAGTGGGGTTATTTCATACACAACCATGGGGGCAAGTTTAATATCATTAGCCCAATAGGCCAAGTACTGTGAGCAATGCTCATATTACCAAACGGATTGAATCCATCAGTTGATAGCGCAAGTCTAACATTGCGACAATCACTCGCAAAAGATGGATTTCACTCATCAAATGTCTTCCATGCAAGGGAGTCTGCATGATGCCTCAACACGCCATCATCGATCCGTTCATCAGCATGCCATTTCATTAGTGGAGCAGTATGCGATGACCAATACAATCGTTGTAATCTCGATTTCAAAGGAAAATACCTTACCTTTTATGCTGCTACTTTTGTACCCTCACCACTATCAAATTCATTTTTTAACCTAGATTCCCCACAAATTTTGCATTTTTCAAGATTCTCGCTCTCATTTCGAAACAATATACAACTCTTAGGACATGCATCCCACGTTTCATACTTAAATCCTAAATCTTTTGTCAATTTATTAGCTTGATAGAAGGATTTTGGAATCTTGGCTTTCGGGAACACCTTCTGCAAGAATAACATCAACATCGTAAAAGAACGATTTGTCCATCCATTTAGTTTTTCAAGTGCAATAATTCAACAACAAATGACAACTCGGTAATGTCCTTAGTAAAATTCTCATACAACTCACTTTCTGCCTCTTTTAAAAGTCTAAAATATTCTGGGAGGTCTGCGTCGGGCACGTCATGATCTTCAATGTTAGGTTCTTCATCATTGCCCATATTTTCCTCTCTACATGGAATCCCCCTTCCTTCTTGAACCATTGCAATCATGCTTGCCCCCGAGTTCAAATCGGCTAATACATCATCAACAACCATACCATCACTTCAACTTTTTACGTTGATATTAAAATCACCCAATGATTCCCCATGATAAATCCAATTCTTATAACTCTTTTCAAAACCATACATCTTTATGTGATTCCTCACAATTTGTGAGTTATAGTAGACACGATTAACACAAGTACTACATGGGCATTTGATGCTAGAAGTAAGAATATCCTTATTTCTATATGCAAAATCAATAAAGATTTGAACTCCATCGGTGTATGCCTTTGTGGTCCTATCTCCTCCGATCCAACTCTTATCCATATTGATCTTATTGAACCCTATGGGTACCCGAAAATTAGTATTATAGGCCTGGACGAGTAGCCCAGCCCTAGCGGCCCAAAGTCCATGCCCCTCATCTTTTGTATTGATCCGATTTCCCCACGACCCCATGAAGGGAAGTTATAGGGGAGCACGATCCCATGGAGGGAAGTTATAGGGAAGATGGCTAATAAGGAGGAACCCATCATCTCCACTAACTAACATACACATATATAAATTAAACCCTAGGTACGGGGCAAAGGACAAGTTGTATTCTCTGTACTCATTCTCCAGAATATTGAGAAATAATACTGACTGCACCACCGTGGACGTAGGCACATCTTTGCTGAACCACGTACATCCGTTGTTGTGTGATTGGCGTTTTATTTTCTTTGTTCTTTCTTGGTCATTACTTCTCTCATATTTATTTGTGTTGCACAATCATTGTCTCCACAATTGGCGCCGTCTGTAGGAAACGTTCCTCTTTCCCTGAAAAGATCCCATGCCAAAAAAAGAATCTAAGATGTCTGGTCACAGCAGCAATGCTCCTCAAGTAGGAGATATTCAAGAGCCACCTGCTCCTCGTAGGATTAGGTCTGAAGTCCGACGTTCAGATCGTGGGGCTCGCTTTGAAAGGCCAGCCTCAAAAGAAGGTCAAGGACCAGCAAGGTCCACGCAGATATCCATATTGATTGATGCATATGAGGCAAGGCTCCACGAGCAGAGGGAGTCTTCTCGTAGATACGAGGCTGAGACTGCTCGCTTGAAAAGAAGACTGGAAAGACTAGAGAAGGAACGACGTCCTGATACCAAGAGACACCCCTATCGCACTCCTAGCCCTCAGGCGAGTAAATCTCACAACCGAGGAAGGAGCCCTAGGCGGGAATATCAAGGGGTCGAAGGTGGCGACTCAGACGACGACCTCCGCGAACAACTAAGAAGAGCTCGCCGCTACCAGAGCCCTGCTCGCAGGGACGAAAACATACGGAACCTGGTCCGCAGAGAAATGGACTAACATCCAGCTCACCGCGGCACCAGGTCGACCAGAGAACTCGCCAGGAGAGCCCTCAAGACCCAGATGAAGTCACCCTTCACGAGGGAAATTGAAGAGGAAGAGGCTCCCAAGAAATTTGCCATTACAAGGTTCAAGATTTACGACGGGAAGACTGATCCCATTGATCATGTCAGGCAGTAACGGCAGGCCATGACCCTCTAGAATCACCGGGATGCACTAATGTGCCGTATTTTCCCCTCGAGCCTCCATGACGTGGCCCAGAAATGGTTCGAAAAACTGCCTCACCGATCCATAAGAAATTTCAAATCCCTGGCCGAGCTCTTTACGGCCCGGTTCATCACCAGCAGCTCCCATCCCAAAAGGATGGATGCTCTATTAACAATGAAGAAAACACCTCAAGAAACACTCCGAGACTATGCGAAGAGGTACTGGTTGTTATTCAACGAGATCGAGGACTGCGCGGAAGAGGTGGCAGTGGCTTCCTTCAAAATTGGGCTACCTAGATCTTCCCTCCTTTACCAGTCCTTGACGAAGAAGGAAGCTATGACCATTGACGACCTGATGGCCCGAATTGAGAAATACGCAAAGGTGGAAGATATCGCCCGCCTTAATGTAGGAGAAAACGGTCGAGCCAAGCTCACTACCAAGGGAAGTGAGAAAGTTGAGAACCAGAAAAAAGGTGGAAAGAGTGGGGGCAAGAATGGCTCCAAAAACGGAGGGAACCCTGACGTAAAAAAATCGTTCCAGGCGGTCAACACCATTTTCAAAGAGCCAATTTACAAAATTCGCGCGAAGATCAAGGATGAGCCGTTCATTGAATGGCCCCGGAAAATAGGAGGAGACCCCTCGAAAAGAAACAATGCATTAAGATGTGCTTTCCACAAAGAGGGAGGGCATAAGACTGAGCACTGCAAGGCTCTTAAGTCCCACCTCGAGGAGTTGGCCCAGTTTGGACATTTGAATGACTTTGTGGAAAAGAAGGTAGAGAAAGTGGCTGCCCACAGAGAGGCGAAACCCGACAACGTGCTGGAGGATGATGCCGGACATGAATTCGCAGTAATCCACAGAGTATCTGACGTCAAGAAAATACAAGGGAACTCAGCTCGAATGGAGGTAAAGAAACTGACAGCGGTAATGCAAGCTTTTCAGATTGATCCAGTAAAATCACAGTCAGGAAAACGTCGGCGAGCAGAGGACATCAAATACAACAAGCATATTATTTTCACGGATGAAGGCCTACTGGGAGTAAGGACCCCACATCATGATGCCTTGGTCATTACACTCAGGATAGCCAACTTTGACATCGACAGGCTGCTCGTCGATCAAGGAAGCTCATCCGAAGTAATGTATATCGACCTGTTCAGGAAATTGAAGTTGAGCGTCGCCGACCTAAAGGGAGCTACTGTCCCTCTGGTCGGCTTCGCTGGAAAAATGACCATGCCCCTGGGCAAAATAGTACTGCCAGTGCGCGCTGGAAATGTTTCCAAGATGATCGAGTTTTTGGTGGTTGACATTGATTCACCGTATCAGGCCATCCTCGGCAGGGGATGGCTTCATGCGATGAAGGCAGTCTCCTCGACCTACCATCAGAAGCTCAAGTATGTTGCCTAGTGAGGAGTAATGGAGATACACGGTGACCAGGCGATGGTAAGGAAGTGCTTCATAGCGGCCATCCGACCGAAGCTAGAGAAAAAAGCTGATCAACCCAGTGAGAAAGTGGAGGAAGGTGCAATTCCTTCCAAATAGCAATTAAAATACGGAAGGCCTGGAGTAGAAGAGACCAGGCTCCTCCCATTCGAGCGTGTCATCGAGGACCTGGTAGAAGTGGCGGCTAGGGAAGGCGATAATAGCAGAGTCTTCCTGATCGGAGCGTCACTCACCGACCAAGAGCAAAAGGAGTTGTCAACCTTACTCAGAATCAACATAGATGTTTTCGCTTGGGAACCTTATGAGCTGCCAGGAATCGATCTTAATATGGTCTGCCACCAGTTGCACGTCGATTCCATATTCAAGACGATAACGCAGAAGGCACGTCGAACTGCTCCCTAGAAGGCCAGAGCAATAGAAAAAGAAGTCGAAAAACTGCTGGATGCAGGATCCATACGGGAAGTACAATTCCCCAAATGGTTATCCAACCCAGTGGCAGTTCCGAAAAGCAACGGAAAGTGGAGAGTTTGCATAGACTTCACTGACCTCAATAAAGCCTGCCCCAAGGATAGCTTCCCTCTTCCAAAAATAGACCAACTATTAGACGCCACCGCAGCTCACGAACGAATGAGTTTCCTGGACGCGTACTCAGGGTATCACCAAATTCCCTTGTATGCCCTAGATCAGGACAAAATGGCGTTTATCACGACGATTGGTTTATATTGTTACAAGGTCATGCCTTTTGGGCTCAAAAATTCAGGGCCAACCTATCAGCGGCTAGTTACTAAAATGTTCAAGAATCAAATGGGAGACACAATGGAGGTCTACATCGACGACATGCTCGTCAAGAGCAAGGAGAAGGAGAATCACCTCTCGGACCTGTCAAGTACCTTCGAAATCCTCAGGAAGTACCGAATGAAACTTAATGCGAGCAAGTGTTCCTTCGGTGTCCAGTCAGGGAAGTTTCTTGGGTATTTGGTCAACAAGCGAGGCATAGAGGCTAATCCGGACCAGATTGATGCAATCAACAGAGTGCAACCTCCTCGCACAATCCGGGATGTACAGAAGCTCACTGGAATGCTCGCTGCTCTAAATCGTTTCATTTCTAAATCCTCCGAGAGATGCAAGCCTTTCTTCCAACTCTTAAAGGGCAGCAAAACAGTAGAGTGGAGCCCAGATTGCTCGCGAGCATTGGACGAGCTCAAGTCCTACCTAAGCACTCAACCACTACTTGTCATACCACAGCAAATGGACTCTTTGTACCTCTACCTCTCTGTATCCAGTCATACTGTCAGCTCGGCGCTAATGTGCGATGTTACAGGAATCCAACATCACGTCTATTACGCGATCAAAACCTTATTAAATGCCGAGCAGTGCTACCTACCATTGGAAAAGCTCGCATTCGCTCTAGTAATAGCCTTGAGAAAGCTGAAGCATTACTTCGAAGCTCATACGATCATCGTCCTTACATCACACCCCCTCAAGGCTGTCCTAAGCAAGGCGAATTTGTCAGGCAGACTGTCTAAATGGTCAGTCGAGCTCGGCCGGTTTGACATCCAATTTCAACCAAGGACAGCTATCAATGGTCAAATCCTCGCTGATTTCATAGCTGAATTCATAGGCGAAGAACCCTCCGACCAGCCTAAGCCAATAAAGCAAAACAACCAAGCTACAGTGGAAAGCTGGAAACTATTCGTTGATGGAGCCTCCAACTCAAAGGGGGCAGGGGTAGGAATTGTTCTCATCACTCCAGAAAACACAGTCCTTGAGCAAGAAATCAGGCTGGGATTTGCAGCCTCTAATAACGAAGCAGAATACGAAGCCCTAATAGAAGGTCTCCAAAAAGCGCAAACTCTAGGAGCAAAGCGTTTGCAGGTATTCGACGATTCCCAACTAGTTTCCAACCAGATAAGTGGAGACTATAACGCAAAGGATGAAAGAATGGCAGCCTACCTCTCCTTGGTGAAAAACTTAATGACGAGCTTTGAAGAGATCAACATCCAGCAGTTTCCCAAGGGGCAAAACAGCCACGCTGATGCATTAGCAGCCCTGAGTTCGGCAGTTGATTCTAGCCTTAAAAGGGTTATCCCTATCGATTTCCTCAGTTTCCCAAGCACTTACCCCAACTACGAGCTGCCAAACGCGGAACCAATACTCCAATTGGAATCAACCCCCAACTGGATGGATCCCTTGAAGGACTATTTAAAGGACGGAACGCTTCCAGAGGATAAGAGAACTGCCCACCAAATAAGGGTTAAAGCTGCTCGCTTTCACTTATCCATAGGAGGCGACTTGCATAAAAGATCTTTCTCCGGTCCCTACCTTAGATGCGTCCACCCAGGCGATGTCAAGGCGGTGCTTCACGAGCTTCACGAAGGAATTTGTGGAAGTCATGTCGGAGGAAGGTCTCTAGCCTTCCGAGCAATGAAGGAAGGCTATTGGTGGCCATACATGCAAAAGGACTCGGCAGTATATGTCCGCAAATGCCTGAAATGCCAACTTCACGCTCCTATGGTCCACCAGCCCGCCAGCGAATTAAAATCCCTGACCAGCCCCTGGCCTTTCGCCTAATGGGGAATGAACATCGTGGGACCACTGCCCACCACTGCCGGCAATCGCAAATACCTGTTGGTTACAACTGACTACTTTACCAAGTGGATTGAGGCAGAACCACTGGCGAACATCCGAGATGCTGACATGATAAGGTTCGTATGGAGGAATATAATCACTCGATTCGGAATCCCCAGAACCATCATCACTGACAATGGAACACAGTTCGAGATGGCCCTTTTCAGGACTTCTGCAACAAACAAGGGATCAGGCACCACTTCAGCTCGGTGGCCTACCCTCAAAGCAATGGACAAGCTGAAGCTTCCAAAAAAACAGTGATCGCTGGATTGAAGAAGCGTTTAGAGCGAGCCAAAGGCGCATGGGCAACCGAGCTACCGCATATCCTATGGGCATACAGAACGACTCCTAGGCGAGCAACAGGATAAACTCCATTGTCACTAACATATGGTATGGAGGCAATCATCCCACTAGAAGCGGGATTGCCAACAATGAGATCCGACCTTGTGGAACAAGGCCAGAACGATGAGGCTTTTCTCGTTGAACTCGACCTGTCCGACGAGCGCAGGGAACTTGCCCTAGTGAAACTAGCGAGCTATCAGCAACAGCTCGCGAAGCACTACAGCAAAAGGGTCAACCCAAGGAGATTCAAAGTTGGGGACTATGTTCTAAGAAAGGTCCTGGGCAACACAGTGAATCCATGAGATGGTAAGCTGGGCCCAAACTGGGAAGGACCTTATAAGATAATTAGGGACGACCTGCAAGGTGCCTATCATTTGGAAACGATGGAGGGCAGGGAGATACCACGAGCATGGAACGCAGCTAATCTCAAGAAATTCTATTTTTAGGAATTCTATTATTAAATATTTTATTGTATTCGTTATGTGAAAGGACAGTTCATTTCCCATTTCACTAATGAAAATCTCTCAGTTGATCACTCCCTAATTAGTAACAGTTATATTTTATTACACATCCCTTACAAATCACAGGCATAATGGTCGACATAGCAGGGGAACACCCCTCCTCAGGTCATCGTCATGAAGCACGACAGACCTCTTAGAATTGCCCCTGGCAATATATGAAGCCCTACAGAGTATTCTTAGGAATCAAACCTACTTTGGTTAAACAAAATCCTGATCGGATGAAGACATCCAATACCAGGTGTGTCCTCGCCAATTGCCCTACTTAGGCCTAAGGGAGTGTGACGACACAACCTAAAAGGTAAAGTGAGGGCACAATGGTATTCTTGCATTATACTGGACTGGGGGGACACTCGCATGACAAAATAAAAAGGATTATGAATCAGCGAAAATATAAAAAGATTGGATGAACACGTTTAGTCGGCAAAATTGCCCAAAACGCGAACTTTTCGTTAATCCTTTATATTTGCAAACAATGATAATACATGTTTAGTCGGCGAAGCTCGCCCAAAGCATTTACATTATCAAAAAGAAAAAGAATAACAAAATCTCAATGAGGTGGAAGCCTCCGAGCAAGATAATCAGCAACTTTAGCTCTCCTTCCATCATCAGGAGCGGGGGCTAGCTCTTCCATGACCTCATTTGCGTCCAACTCCAATAGTTGCCGGGGAATAGCATCAATGGGGATCCATCGATCATCCCTCCTGAATGGATTGGGCATCAGAGTGGAGGAAGACATCTCGTGTCGATACCATAACACCGAGTTCCTCGGGACCTGCAACTCTCTCAGGGCACTCAACCACCCTCTGATGAAAGAAATTTCTTCGAACTCTGATAGTCTCGTGGGAGCATCCAGCCAGCCCTGATCGTAGCCATCAGACCATACTTGGCGAGGGCCCTTCTTGAATAGATGCCGCAGTCGGGAAACATCCCTCTGGAGCCCAGCAGCAATTACATAAGCTCGCCAAACATCATCGCGCAGCTCCCCAATCTCCCGTTGTTTGACGGCTTCCCTGTTCCTACCCCTGGCACTCCTGCCAGCACGCGGGAGGGGAGGCCGAGCAGCTCGCGATGAAGAAGAGCCTTGCAGGACTATTGGAACGGTGCTCGGTGAATGCTCCTTAAACATTGAGACCTCCCGCCTCAGGTCTTCATTCTCGTGCTGCAAGAACTCCCCAACTTGGTTAATCTCGGTGGCCTCCAGTAACTTTTCTCTCAGTGCATTAACTACTTCTTGTACTGAGGCATCGATTTCTTCCATTTCCTGGAGCCTATCCTTCAGCTTAGCCACCAGCTCGGATTGCTCCTTATATTACTGATTCCTTGACCTAAGTGACTTACAAAGTCTAACAAAGGCCGGGCGAACAGCAGGGCTTGCATTAGGACCAAGAGTCCTACCCAGTTGGGGGGTAGCAGGAATATAGTCATCAACATCAACCAACTACAAGTAAAAGAAAGAGAAGAGAAAGAGATCTGCATAAACAAAAATGAAGTCTTTTCATTAATAAGGAACGAGGTTACATCAGATCGAAAAAGAAAAAATTACAAAGCAGCCCTATCAATTAGCAACCTCGGGTGGCCCAGAGGTGGATGGTCCCTTGTCCTTATCAGCATCAGTAGGGGCATTACCCTCTGCAGGGGTATCCTCTATCCTCTCAACCAAAGGAGCGTCAGCAGGAGTCACCTGAGAGATAGGATCAGTGCCTTCAGCAGTTGGGGCAGGGTCCTCATCTACGACTGGCCTCAGCCCTGGATCGTGCTCGTCAAAGAGTGGGGATGCAACGTCCACCCCAGCAGCCACGAGAGCCTTATTCCACCCTTTCTTGAAGTTCAGACGACTGATATAGCCTATCTGAACTTCAGCGTCCTCATACGCAGCAGCCCAGCCAGAGTTGTACGAGTCCTCCTTAAGGGTGACTGCCTGGGCTTTCTTCGCCTCCAGTTGCTCGGCCAGAACCATGTTCTTCTCTGCAAGGTCCAGCTTGCTCGTGCACACCAGATTATAAGCCTTCCTCAGCTCGCCCATCTCCCTGACCGAATCATCTCTCTCGCGAGCAAAATTGACAAGGGCCAGGTCAGATGAAACTCGAGCTGCATCAGCAGCCTTCAGGTCGGCCTCCAGCTGAGAGCCCCTGGCTTCCAAAACAGATTATTAAGGGGAAAAGTAAGTCCCCCCTGGGAAATCAACAAAGCATGAATCCAGTGGGCATCCTCTATATCCCTAACGTTCCTAGGAGACGAGGCACAACACTCAATCTCCACCCACTCAGGAATGTTGTAGAATTTTCTAAATTCCGAGATTGACCTATTTCCAATCTTCGCCATTGGAAAATACAAGAAAAACTACAAACCAAAGAGAAAATGCAAAGGGCACGAGAGACTTACAAGACAGAAGATCAGGTCAAATGACGAAGAAGCAACGAGAATGGAGATCAAAAGTAGAAGGTACAAAGCGCAAGAGTTCTCAGAAGATAGAAGAGTGTTGGAAAAGCTGAAACGACGAAAAGAAATGAGCCTTATTCCAACAAATCTTCAAAATCTAATCATATCGCACAGTAAGCGAAGCGGCTGCCGCCAGAAATTGACTCTACAGCTCCCGAGGAATTGCAACACGGCTATTATGGCTAATCATTTAAATCTGTTGGGCCCACATGCATGGCACAACAAATTTAGGGGCAATTGTGGGTACCCGAAAATTAGTATTATAGGCCTGGACGAGTAGCCCAGCCCTAGCGGCCCAAAGTCCAGGCCCCTCATCTTTTGTATTGATCCGATTTCCCCACGACCCCATGAAGGGAAGTTATAGGGGAGCACGATCCCATGGAGGGAAGTTATAGGGAAGATGGCTAATAAGGAGGAAGCCATCATCTCCACTAACTAACATACACATATATAAATTAAACCCTAGGTCCGGGGCAAAGGACAAGTTGTATTCTCTGTACTCATTCTCCAGAATATTGAGAAATAATACTGACTGCACCACCGTGAACGTAGGCACATCTTTACTGAACCACGTACATCCGTTGTTGTGTGATTGGCGTTTTATTTTCTTTGTTCTTTCTTGGTTATTACTTCTCTCATATTTATTTGTGTTGCACAATCATTGTCTCCACAAACCCCTATTACAAATTGAAAAAAAGATATATAAATATATACAAAATTGCATTTGAATATCATTTGTTCGTGTCAATGTTCTAAAAGTGTCTGTATCAATTTTACAAACATGAATTCCTAATTAAGCATGGATGGAGTACAAAGCAACAATAAACTAGAAAAAAAATGAAATACTTCGTTCTCATTTGGCTCATTGGATTTAAAAAATTATAAAAACCCACAAATTTTGTAGCTAGAATCCGTTTGACATTTTAGGATTCGGACGAGATCCGATAGTCAGAGACGGATCAGTACATTGGCAATCGAATCCAAATTTGTTAACAATTCGGTAGTCCGATCCGGTAATCCAATTTGATTTTTGTTTTTTATTTTTTAAATCTGGTTTGCTATAAATATTTAAAAATCCTTTACACTTAGTGATGTTAAATACATACAAATCCCTAACTAGTATGTTAAAAGATGTAAACAGATCACTAAAAAAAATTGTAAAAAATGCCTAAACTACTATGATAACAATCTAAGCAAATCCCTAACAAATGTCTAAACAAATCAATACAGATAGCGTATGTGTGTGTGTGTGTGTGTATATATATATATATATATATATATATATATATATTGCAGGAGGGATATAAAAGTTGTGCGTAGGGGAGAGGCGGAGGCAAAGGGGGAGAGGAGGAGGCGGAGGGGGTACTTCTCTGTAGGGGAGAGGCGGAGGCTCATGATCTGAGAAGGGGGGAGAGGCGGAGGGGTAGGGCTGCGCATCATAGGGGTAGGGTTACGCAGCGCGGAGGCGAAGGGGGTAGGGAGCAGCGACGGCGGAGGGGGCTGGGCAGAGGAGCAGAGCGAGCGAGAGAGAGCGCGAGAGCACAGTGAGAGAGAGCGGGAGTCCAAACATAGAATTAGGCCAATTTTTGGAATAAGTGGGGGAAAAATTAGGGAAAACATTAAAAGGGTCGGATGTAACCGTCCCTTATGCTATTTTAACTGGGACGGATTTTTTTACCATGTTATTTGGTATATTAAAAGGGACGGTTTCAAAAATCCGTCCCAAATACTCATTTGGAAAAAATAAAAAATCAATTTATAATAAATGGGATGGAATTTAAAACCGTCCCTTTTGCTATATCAAAAGGGATGGATTGTCAAATACGTCCCTTTTGATATAGAAAAAGGGAAGGTTTTAAATTTCGTCCCTTAAATTAACCCGAGAAAAATTAGCGCTAAAAATTCGTATATGCTTTAAGGGACGGTTTTAATTACCGTCCTTTTTGAGAAATACCAAAAGGGACTGTTTTTTAAAAACCGTCCCTTTTGTTACTATAAAAAAGGACGGTAATTAAAATCGTACCTTTTGGTATAGTATAAGGGACAAAATGACATGGCCGTCCCTAATACTCCCGTCCCTAATATTCATTTTTCTTGTAGTGAAATATTATCATTTTGTCTTATGCAAAAAGTATTTGAGTAGATTATGTTAAATATTGGTACTGACACCAATCAACTATTTGATCATAACTTTTTATTCAATAGTGGTACTGACACTAATCAACTATTTTTATTCAATTTGTAAAGTTATTATTATCAATGCTTTCTAGTTTTAATTCTGCTTTGTTTGATTTGATAGGTTGTGGTAAAGAGGAAGAGATCCAACGGTTACAAAGGTTTCTGATGATTTAATATCAATTGGGGATAAAAGATTTAACTTTGACTCGGTTCTCAATTCAAATTCTAATCAGGTTCAAAAATTATACATTTTCCTTTGATTAATTGTTTTAAAGTTAGTACCCTGTTTTGTTTATGCGTGATTTAAGTTGTCTTGGATTTACCAAATTTTGAAGAAAATTAAATTTTTTTTTGAGGATATTGTTTTGTCCTTTTACAATTAATGGAACAATGTGGCAATTATATGCTTGTTTGCATTTTTATTAGGAGGATACATTTCAGTTATTTCGTGTCCCATTGGTTACGAGCGCATTAGTCGGTTACAACTCATCCATCTTGGCATATGGATAAGTAATAGAGTGATAAAACAAATTTTTATCATGTGTTAGCAATCTTTTTAGAGGTATGAACCGAAGTTCGAAAGGTGTGAGAACCCAAGTCAAATTGAAACTAAGTTCTAGCTTGCAATTTGCGAAGCTCCGGTTACATCGGTTGTGAATTTTGTTGTGAAGCTCCATTGAAAATTGACAAAAATTGGAGCAAACAATTCAAAGGTGCGAAGGTGTTGCTCGCACATGCGAACAAGTTCACAGCCTACCTGTAACCTTTGCACGGTGCACATAGGCTGCAAAGCTTCATGAAAAGTTGACAAAAGGTGTCAGCATCTTGCTCGCATATGCAAATAAGTTTGCAGCCTGCTCGCACAGCGTTCGAAGGTGTCAACTTTAGTTTCGTTTAGTCTTTTAAAATAAGGGAAACACACACATATAGTCACATCTAATGTACATAAAATTTACTTTGATTAATTAATCTATATTGCATATGTTGTTAATGCACTTAATCCACAAACTAATGATTCTGAAAAAAGAGTCCATCAATATTAGTCAAGTTAAATTCAAAAATACTAAGCATATAATCATATTTAGCTTTCATCGTGTAAAGGGTTTGATCATGGTAGTGAAAAGATGAAGTCCATGAAATCTTGACATCTTTCAGAGCAACCATAGAAGTAAATTGACCGAATTAGGACAACCAAATGTATTTAGAGTTTGAATTGGGCAAGTTAATAACGGATATACACAAGACAAGATCATTTTTAAATTTAAGAATAAAGGATTCCACATCTATCATGGTAATGCTATGGTAAAGGGATATAAACTTTAAACTATATTATAATGCCATTAAAGTATTCCTCATTAAGTCAGTATCTTTACAATTTTCTTCACAGTAGGAGATGAAGAATTTTCAATCAGAGGACTATTGCTGTTAATTTCTAGAATTTATGCTTACTGCAGACTAGGAGGGACTGATATCAAGTTTTGGAGCTGTTGTAATACTTGATCCCCTAGGTTTGAGATGGATGAAGTTTGGATCTAGTAACAATTATGTGGGCAAACGGAATCAAATATTATGTACTCACCATAATGCTGGATATATGTCCTCTAAGAGAAAGATTGTTTGAATGAATAATTTTTTATAAGTAACTCCCCTTATCATTCATTTTTGGGTTATCCCGCTGAGTGAAATTACCTATGATAAACATTGAGAATTAATTGGTTGGACTGGGGGTATCTTGTACTGCAGAGTGAGAGGCTTAGTAGTTCTGATCAAAGTCTGGCTAAACTTCTTCGAGACAAGATTTGAGGGGAAATTGGCTTGGGCTAAGGCTGATTGGATTTGAGGTTTAGTTGTATTCGTATTGGACAGTGTGATTTTTGTATCATTAGGACTATCATTTCTACAAGGATATCAATACCCCTAAAATTTTGGTTGTACTCGAGCACTATTTTGTCATTTCATTGATTAGAAACAATCTCTTTGTCAATATTAGCCACACCTATTTTAGGAACCCACACTTCATTATTTCTAATCTCCCTGTTCTTTTCATTAGTGATGGAATTATTTTTGTGTTTCAGTCTGCATATTGTAAAGTCATGGCCAAGTTTGAAACAAGTAGTGCAATATTGTGGGATATTAACATCCCCTAATCATAGTCTATCGGGGAAAATTTTAAGAAGATCTATAGTAACGCAAAAGCGAGCAACACCTAAGCAAGATTAATTAGTCATGGCTGCATCAATTTTCAATGGGGAACCCAGGACATTGCCTATCGATAACATTCTTACATTGGATAAAAAATATAACGACGATAGTGGGAGATCTACCCAAATTGGAACTGTAGATGGCTCTTTATCAAATCTAAAAATAGGGGACCATTGTGAGGTTCTCATTGGGAACTTACCAATATACCAAAGTTCTTTGAGACATAATCTGTGGTAGTCTTCTTCATGGTTTAGAAGAATAATTATATGTTTTATGTCAATGACTCCTAGTTGCACTAATGCCTTGAGGCCCAAAGTGAGAAACAATTTGCAGTTCATCCACTAAGGTTCGCCTATGAGAAAAAAGAAGAAACTTATATGATAGCAAGGGTGGTCCGACGACCTTATTATAGGGTCCTTTTCTTCGTACATTTATCGATGACCAACAAGGGTGGTTCGATGACCTTCCTCTAGGTTCCTCAATCAATTCATGATAAGCCAGTGAAGCCAGATGTATTATATACGTCTCGTTTCTCACAATAAATTGATGGTTTATGGCCTAATTTGTAAGGCCATGTTGAGTTATTCTTGAATGATAGCTTACTGTTATGAACACAAGAATTCTTTTTATGAAGTCCATCCAAGTTTTCCAACTAATATGGATATCGCAATTAATCCGAATTAGTGCTCCAAGTAATCCAGTGTACTGCATTTAAGATGGACATTGCAGCCCTATTTTTATTTTCTTCTCACTTATTCCCATTTTAGAATTTAACAAAAGTTTACTTTAAGCTGGGAATGTTTCCTTCAATCTAAATCTCAATAGTTAAATGATTAATCTGATGGTTTGGAATGCTAAAGGGGTATCAAGTTAAATCTAAAGCTCAATAGTTACCGATATTTTCCTAGATAAGAGATTGGTCGTCGATTTGCTTGTTTTTGGATTGTTTCTCTAAATTTCAATCAACATTTTCTTCCATCTTCTTCAGTGAAGAAATTTCACAACATTGTGCAACTCTTTTTTTGACGATTCTATCTTTGGAGGCTTTCTTGAGTAGATGATTTTTTTACTAATTATTATTCTTAAATGATGGTTGTCGTTATAGGTCGCACTCACTTGTGGAACGGTGGTAGTAGCAGCAGTCACCATGTTTCGTCGAAGGAATAACTCTAATAATGACGAGGAGGAGAATAATGGGCTGCAAACTGAGTCTAAGGTAATAAAATTCATTGTTTTACTTCGCCGCAATCAAGCTAGTAAACGCCCCATTCTTCTTCGCCTTAATAAGCAACTCATTAATTGCTTGCTTTTGAGAGTTTTTTAATAACTGCAAGTGATTTTGGGGAATTCTCATCAGTCTCCCCCCCCCCTCCATCGGGAGGGGTTTAACCACGTCAAATATGTATTCGCTGCAGATCTCAAGTTGAAGTGGAGTGTACGGTGTGGGCCTAATAGTGTGATTACTTTTCCAGGCGTATCATGGTTAAAACCATGGTATTGGTGGTCATGGCATGTCCTGTCACTGGGCCTCCAATGGCATGAATACCGACTCCAAACTATAGGGTACGACACCATTCATATATCCATACATTGCCTAAAATTCTAGCATAGATAAAAGTTCTAGACTGTCATATGGACATGTTAATTCCAACTTTATTTTTATTTTTCATACTAAAAATAACTCCAACTTTTTTTTGAACCTACGGGTCACAAAAATAAAGATGCATTGACAGGAATCCAACTTTTAGACCCCTGCTTCCAAGGGGCTGATATTTTGTTTTTTCAGGTCATTTTACTTCTTAAATGAAATGGAATTAATATTTCTTTTAGAATGGTGTTAAGCTAGTTCTTAAATAAAATGAAATTAATACTTCTTAAATGAAATGAAATGAAATTAATTGAATAGAAGATAACAGTCCCTTGTAGTTAAGCTAGTTTTTTCTAATAATCTGAAAAAAAATTCATTCCCTGCAGGAAATATTTCCTACCATGCAAGTTCCTATATTGGTTCTAACGCAACATGATGAGCGAGGTCGCTTTTGTTATGTGGCACATTGATGTTGCCCATTGGCTTAAGCAAGCAGAGGCTTTATTTTGAATCCACAAAATACTGATTTCAGAGATATGGAGGGGTTTGGAACTTTTTATCTTTGCCCTTCAATATTGTCAGTTAATTATTTGTAATCTGATTTAATAATACTAAGTTAGTTATCTTTTTTCCATGGTACCTATGATTTGGATCGAGATAGGTTTCACGAGATCTTGAGAACTTCGAGGATGTTTCGCGAGATGGGAGGTAATTTTTTTTTTCTTTTTGATCAGAAATAAATTTTATTTAAATGAAAAAATACTAAGTTGTGGGTGTAAGGAGCTCACCTATAAAAACAATAGTAATATATCCAATGTCCCATCATATTAATGAAGCTCTTTCCTTTATTGGTCAATTATGCATTCGTCTGGTCTACCGTATGCAGGTGGACTTCCTGGATGGTCATTACCAGGAGAAACATATATGTTAGGTCCTCACTCACAAGATCCCTAATCCTATGTGCCAATCGTCCTTTCTCCCTCTCAAGTCATGGTACCTATCCGAGGCTGGAATACATATAACAATATGTTTATTTGGTGTTGAGGTGCCTTCAGTTGCTATCTTAATGGCATGTGTTTACTTAAAAATAGTATTTTTTTTCCTTTGGGCTTCAAATATTGATAAACACGCCTACAGTGATCATGGGCTTGTATAATGGGGCTTGAGGTTCATTTTTGTATAGTTTAGGCTTGAATGATGTAGGATGTTTGGGAATATAACTTTTCTGTATGTAGCGCGTTGTTTGAATGAAGTCCTCATTTTCCCTTTCCTTGTCTTACGAATCAATATAAAATGATTATTTACATATGTGTTGCTCTTTTTTACATTTTCCTTTTCCTCGTCTTATGATTCAATATACAAGGATTATCTACATTTGTGATATTGGTTTTTATTTTTTTATTTTCCTTGTCTTACGAATAATTTCATTTTTTTTAATCTCGAATGCTTAATATCTCCTTTATATATATTAGGTGTGTCGGGCATGTGCCATAAATGTGCAACCTTGCAAGTTAGGAAATATTGTAGAGGACTTCTTATATAACTCCACATGAATGTGTCATGCAGTTTCATTTGAGAGGAAGTGTTACAATAATGTGTCATATTTATCATTTTCTTGGAAATGAGGACTTGTGTTTATCATTGTTCTTCACCAAATGAAACTTCAGTTTGGTACCTATAGTATCATATAAATATATTTGATTTTATTTATGTTCTTATGGGTGCAGCTTACAACCCGATTTTGTAATATGGAATGGTGTAATTGGTACAGAATTGGCCAAAGGTTTGGATTAGGGGAGGGCCCTTGATTTTTTTTTTAATATGTACTAAGATTAGTAACATAATTTTACCGTTACTAATTTTGATCTTTCTGTTACTATCAGTAACATAATTTTACCGTTAATAATTCTGAATTTTTCGTTACTATTAGTAATGCTACTTTAGTGTTATTAATTGTGAATTTTATCGTTATTATTAGTAACAAAATTTAACCGTTATGAATTTTGAATTTTACCATTACTATTAGTAACATAATTTTACCGTTACGAATTCTTATTTTTCCGTTACTATTAGTAACAGAATTTTACCGTTACTAATTTTAATTTTTTTCGTTACTATTAGTAACAAAATTTTACCGTTACTAGCTTCGTGCTCCACGCCTTTTTTCTAACAGAAAAATTGTGTTACTAATATATTTAGTAATGGTAAAATTTTGTTACTAATGGCGTGTTTTGGTGTAGTGGTGGTGTGCTATATCATTGTTATCTGTATGAAAATAATTAACTAATAGTGTCCATTATGGTACCCATCGCAACTCAAACCATCATAATGATTGTTGGATTTTATACTGCTACGTTCCCTTGTAAAGATAGGTCGTTTTTATTAAAATCTTAAATAATGTATGGCCTCCATTTAGACTATTTATCTGAAACTCATTTGTATATCGCGTTCATATTATTTATTCTAGAAAAATCTAAATTCATAACACTATATTCTTCCTTCATTTGTAATTTGTATTTTCTATTTTATACATGAAACTCAAATGAATATATTGTGTTCATATTGAAAAATGCATTGTCCAAATTTTTCCTCTGTCATAGTCCTATTGTTGTTCCCCCACTTAGTTGCCTCTTCTCCACGTCATGTCTGATCAATTATCTCCTTAACTTATTTACAAATAATGCTACTTCCTCCTGCTACAGTCATGATCTCATCATAGTTTTCTACCTTGCTAACAGCTCCAGCGACATCTACTCCACTATACTAAGACTCCTATGTTTTTCTTGAGATTGGTAAGAAGAATACCCAGCCCCAGCTTTACACTTACCGACCACTTTTCCATCCATTGTACTAGTAATATCGCCCATTTAAACTCTTGTCCCCGTTACGTGGCACTACTAAATAGATGTGATGTTGTCATATCTATTTCCACATGTGCATACTATTATATAATCGAATCTCGAGTATGTGGCCAGTTTGCTGTTGAAAAAGGTCCAAATATTTGTCTACTGCATCAAAAAATGGTCTGAACTCCAAACCCTTTACGTATACAAAGGTATTTCGTGGCAATTGGATTGGCGCGTGTGCTTTCAGTCCAATTGGACTTGAGAGCCTCCATAAATTTTGGATGTTTTACCCAAAACTTTTTAAAGCAAAACCCCCTTTTTAAACTCTAACAGAGATGTTTAAACCTTCATAAAGAGATGGCAATGGTCTGGGTAATTTTTTATTCAAGTTTAATACCTTATCTGCCACAAACATATTACTCCATTCAGCATTTACTAATATTCTGTCAAGTCTTAATCAAATTTTCCCATCACGTACTCTTTTGTTAACCTAAGTAAACCTTGTACCTTGATATCCCACGCCCATAAGAATAGCATTAGAGATACAGTTATGGAAGTCTGCATGAGATCCTTAATCAATGTGATTTACCCAAATTATTTCTTTTGATTTTAGCACTATGTTGAAATCAACCCATACCTCCTTCATCGATGTGAGTTCCCCAACTTTATTCTTTTGAGTTTACCACTATGTTGAAATCACCCCATGTTTCATGCCCAAACAAAACAAATAGAAATTGATTTTAATTATGTACGTGAAAAGGAGTCCTCAAAGGAGATTTTAGTCCAATTCATTTCTACAAAAGATGAAATTGTCGACATTATGACAAAAGCTCTACCTTCAATGCGATTCCAGTTTCTTCTTGATAAGTTATGGGTTCTCTCTTGCTCCCCGTTCACTTGAAGGAAGTGTATCACACCAAAGTCAATCTCCCACATAATTACCCACATGCAATTTATCTGTTGTAGTCGAACAACAATTTCAAATGTTTTTGTATCTTTTTTTAAGCCATAAACTATTATCATGCAATTAGTATATAAATCAATAACCTCTCACGTTATATTGTGTTTGAGCAACTCTATCACTTACTTGATTTTACACAAAAGTCCCACGCATCCCTCTAAAGCCCCCGATGTTACACCTTCACGTGTCTCTCTCCCCAACCACCCTCTACAATAAATTTTGCTCAATTATGATTGCCATGTAAAGGGATAAGAATGTAATGCTGTAATTGTCGGTAGTTTAAGATATTATAAAGGGCATACACTTGGTGCTTTTCCAAATAAATAGGCACGATGACTGCATTTTTCCTGATGTAGTGATCACTGGTGTACAACTTGCTATCAAGTATCATCTAGAGTTTTAAATCAAATAAGGAACACACCAATATGGATTGATGTTGCACATGTCCGATAATGGTACGATTCGATAATACATATGTGTGTGTGTTTTTAATAGGATAATTGGATTGGATTTTAGAATGATTAACAAATATAGGTTCAATCATTGATTGATCTGTCACACTATCGGATCTTATCCGAATTTGTCAATTGCTTAACATATCGAATTAAAGACCAACTCTAGATCCCTTTACATCCCTACATTACAGTACTTTTTGCTTACGTCTTTTTTTCATATTTTTTATATTTTCCATGTTAAGCTATTAGAAATCACTTACCTATATGTATCTAACAATAGTCCACAGTTGGAAAATTTACTAATAATAAGAAACATTACTTTTTATTTAGAATGTATGGTAATAAAGTTGAAATGCTTAGTACTATGTTTTTTTTCTTCTTTGGAGAGGTAGTATGATTTTCTTGATTGATTGTGAATTATTGACACTCTGTTTGTTTTAATGGTTGGAGCTTTACAAAAGAAATATATATCGTTCTTTTGTTTTGTCTACATGGTGTATTTCATGATTTTTTTTGTATCGTCTTTTTGACTTGAGATTTATATAAACTTGTCTAAAGTGAGATTGTTGATCCAAATTTGATGTTGGACCAGTTAATGGTTTATACTGTCATGTGATATATGGTCATTTTCAGTACAATTAAAATTATTAATGTGATAAAATGCTATTCAAACAGATGTTGTTAATTGGATTCCATATTTTCAATGAATACCGCCTACAGAGATATTTTAAATAATAGTTTTTATTTATTACATGTCCTTCTAGGGTGTTCCATTTAAACAAGATATTAAAGGTTGTTAAAGCTAGATGAAATTTGAAGAAGATAGTACTTTTGCATGCAATTCTATTCTTTTGTAATTTTCTTTTACTTTTTTTTATCTTTACATTCTTTATTATAGATTTTAACATTTACATTAATAATTTTAAAATTCAAACATTTTTTGCATTCATTAATCTTATCAAAATATCCGAACTGTCTCACACATGCCACACATGTGGCCACAAGTAATGACAAGCCTAGGAGGCAAAAGATCCTCTTTCGGCATTCCAGCCACTACGTTGGACATTGAGTCTTGTCTCGACCCTAAAAATGAACTCCCTGCACGAATCCTCCCATGAATAAACTATTATATATTGCTCATTCAACTCTTTACCCCTACCATCAATCATCAACCTGTCATTTCTATCTTTTCCAGCTCCACATAACGATGCTTTCAAAACTAACCACCACCACCGTCTCCGACGCTTGGTCCTGGTGGTGGCAAAGCATGAACGTCAACAACCACCAAGACTGCTTACTTGTATCTCTCACCTTCTTCCTCTTACTCACATGCTTTTCATGGTGGCTACTGATGCTCATATTTAACAAATCAAATAACCAAACCCCACCTTCACCACCTGGCCCACGAGCCTTACCCATAGTCGGAAACCTTCTATCTTTAGAACCTGACCTCCACACTTACTTTTCAACCCTGGCTCAAACCTTTGGTCCAATTATTACACTCAGGCTCGGTAAAAAGGTTGGGATTGTGGTCACCTCACCGGCCGTGGCACGTGAAATACTTAAAGATCATGACACAATTTTTGCCAACCGGGACGTTCCGGTAGCCGCTAAAGAGGCAACGTATGGCGGCTGTGACATTGCTTGGACCCCGTACGGTCCAGAGTGGCGCATGTTAAGGAAGGTATGTGTGCGTGAGATGCTAAGCAGCGCCACTTTAGATTCTATGTACACCCTCCGCCGCAAAGAGATCCGAGACACAATCGGGTATATGTACGGACGGGCCGGGTTTCCTGTTAACGTGGGTGAGCAGATGTTTTTGACGGTTTTGAACGTTATAACGAACATGATGTGGGGTGGTACGGTTAAGGGGGAAGAGAGGGCTGGGCTTGGAAGGGAGTTTAGGCAACTGGTGGCTGAGATGACGGAGTTGGTGGGGATGCCTAATGTGTCGGATTTTTATCCGAGTTTGGCCCGGTTTGACTTGCAGGGGATCCGGAAGAAGATGAAAGGTTTGGCTAAGAGGTTTGATAAAATATTTGAGGGTATAATAGATCAACGGCTTAAAATGAATGGAAATGACAACAATGATTTTCTCCACGTTTTGTTGCAACTAAAAGATGGAGGAGGAGATGCTAAAATGCCGCCTTTCACGATGATCCATCTCAAAGCCTTACTCATGGTATGTGCTTTCACTTTTTTTTTTCTAATCATTTAATTTGCTGTCTTAATGTATTTATTTAAGTCGTTCTATTTTAATGTTTCTAGTTAATTTTTCTCCCATATTGTAAAAGTCATTGTTTTAAAAAATTCGTTTCGGCTTCGTCTGGATACACCTAGGTTTGATGCTTGGAAGAAATGTCCCCCTTACGTTTTTTACGCTTTATTCTTGGTAAAACCTTCGAGGCGCATTTTTTTTCTAACAACAATAATGCTTTAGTGAAACAATATCTTCTTTTAAATTTTTTTTTTACAAATCGAACAATTATCTCATCCAAAATAATCAAATAGTATTTTAATTTGTATATATTCAGAGATATTTTTATGATATCTACAATTTTAGTATTTTAATACCTTTGTTATGGTTAAAAAATATTAAAATATATTAAGAAGGTCTAAACGCCTTTTCACGCCTTTTTACTCCTAAGATCCGCCTAGTCTGGCCTCCACGCCTCGATCACCCTCCGCGTTTTTTAGAATCTTGGTAAAAGCATCACACTCATAATATGCCAAATAACTCTCGTTCTTAATGTAAACCATTTTTAGGCACATCTTAAGCGCTCCTATTATTCTTAAAACACTCTAAAATATTTGATAAATGACAAATATACCCTTTGCCCACAAACCCACTAAAACTCACGTTACTTTCTCCTCAAACATATCCCTCTCTTCTCTACACAAAAATAGCATATTAAGTTATCCCTCTCTTCTCTACACAAAAAAGCATATTAAGTTTGCTAAAAAATTATTCAAGCTTCAACTTTTTCATTCAAGATTTCAAATTATTTTCAAAAATCAATTTGAAAAAATGTATGTTCAAATTCTTATTTTAGTTTTATGTTAATACGTCTACCTATTTTCATATTATTTTTTTTATTTTAATCTTTTGTTAAAATTATGTCCCATTTTTAACATTGTCATTTAAACCTCTATACAAAATACACAAACAAAATTTTGTCGACACACATTGATATGATACAAAATGATAAAGAAAAATAACAAGAAAAAAATCATTACAGAGATAGTATTTAACGGATAGTAGAAAACTAATACACAATCAAAAAAATTATGCACATTAATATAATAATACAATAATAAAAATCAAGAAAACAAAAACAATTCGTTTAAGGGATCGGATAGTAAAAAAATAATACACAAAGAAAAAAGTTACACACATTAATTGTAGTAGAAAAGAAGTTACACACATTTTTTTTTATTGAAAACTATTCATAAAACATAAAAAAAATATTTTATATCAAATAGAAACTGTTTTTTACAAAATAAACTATTTTTTATAAATCATTTATTTTTTAAGTAACATAATCACGAACAAAATAAAACGCGACGTGACATGATGTCATATTTTTTTTCATATTGCTGACACGCACCAGTTTTAGTATTCTAAAATAATCTTATTACTATTTAGAAAAAATGGTTCATGCTAGCGATATGTACAGGGGGTTATCGCTGGCGTGAACCATTTGTATGTTTTCTAATAAAACAGTTGAAATATTTTTTTAACATAATCAGATGAATTGTTTAAAAATAGCAATCCCGTTTTCTTCAAAAAAACATTTCATCTGTTTTAGTTAAAAAAAACATTTCAACTATTTTTTCTTTTAATTAAAACAGATGAAATGTTTTTTTGAGGAAAACTGGATTGTTATTTTTAACATTTCATCTGATTTTATTAAAAAACCTTTCAACAGTTCTATTAGAAAACATACAGCTGTCGCAGACCATATTAGAAAAAATGGTTCCCGCCAGCGATATATATAGGTGGTCGAACCGCCTTTACATATCGCTGGAGCGAATCATTTTTTTTAAATAATAATAAGATTATTTTTAAAATACTAAAAAATGGTGCGTGCCAGCAATATGAAAAAAGAAGACTTGGTCACGTCGCGCTTTATTTGGATCGTGATCATATTACTTATAAAATAAATGATTCATAAAAAACGGTTTATTTTGTAAAAAATAGTTTTCATTTTATATAAAATATTTTTTTATGTTTTATGAATTGTTTTCAATAAAAAAAAAAATATGTGTAACTTTTTTTCTGCTACAATTAATGCGTGTAACTTTTTTTCTGTGTATTATTTTTTTACTATCCGTTCATAACAATCTCTTAAACGAATTGTTTTTGTTTTTTTGTTTTTTATTATTTTAGTATTATATTAATGTGAGTAATTTTTTTGATTGTGTATTAGTTTTCTACTTTATGTTAAATACCATCTCTGTAATGATTTTTTCCTCGTTATTTTTCTTTATCATTTAGTATTATATCAATGTGTGTCAACAAAATTTTGTTTGTGTATTTTTGTATAGAGGTTTAAATGATAATGTTAAAAATGGGATATAATTTTAACAAAAGATTAAAATAAAAAAAAATTAATATGAAAATAGGCCGAGGTATTAACATAAAATTAAAATAAGAATTTGAACATACATTTTTTCAAATTGAATTTTGAAAATAATTAGGAATCTTGGATAATTTGGAAGCTTGAATGCAAAAGTGGAAGCTTGAATAATTTTTCAGCAAACTTAATTTGATTTTTGTGTAGAGGGGGATATGTTTGAGGAGATAGTAACGTGGGTTTTAGTGGGTTTGTGGGCAAAGGGTATATTTGTCATTTATCAAATATTTTAGAGTGTTTTAAGAATTGTAGGAGCGACTATAGCGGTACCCAATATTAATCATTATTATATTAATGATTAAATTTTCACATACAATTGTTCTTAATAAAAGGATCTTGGATCTTCATGATAATCAATTATACGGAACATAAAATGGTATTAAGAGAACATACCTCCATCATGTCACAACTAGAAAGATTAATGGAGCAGTCAACCTTAACGATGTCCGATCAAGCTAAATTTCGAAACATGGCTTCATCTTGTATATCACAAGAACATACTCTAATTTCAACGTATTCCAATGGTTAGATCTTCTTGTATGGTCAAAATTTACTCTACTTAAGAATTTAAATTTCTCTCCCTTTCTTATAGTTTTATTTTGTTGTCTTTTTAGAGTGGCTGGATGATAGAAATTGGTTACTTATTTATAGGAAGGGACATGTTCTGAATTTTCAACAGTCACTCAATATCAACCGTCCATCATGGTAGATGCACAAGAGTCCTTTGACTCTTGGTATTTGGAGTACCCTTTCATTAATCAAAACGACTCTTAGCATTGATAAAATTATGGAGCACAGAATGAAGAATTATTAAAAATAATTCTAACAGTCTGCCACGTGATACATAATTAACATAAAGTGCGCAATAAATCTGTAAGTCATCCTTAAATGGTTTTTCATAAACACCGTAATCAAATAACTCATTAATGCGAGTCATGACGCTTACATATTAATTCAAGAGCATGGTTGCTTTCAAAACAATCTTTAAAAGAAATATATCCAAACTTTCTTTTATACAAAACATCAAAGGAATACCATAACCTTTGAGAATGACTTAAAAAATGCTTTAAAAAAATATCCCTCGCAATTAAGTTGTTATATTTTAATGTTTGGCATTTTTTTTTCCAAGTGTTGCGACTTGTTTAGCTAATTTTTCTCAGCATTTTGTTTTAGATGCGAGCCATAAGAAAAGCATCTAACAATCATAATATGCAAAATAACTCTCATTTGTAATTGATAATTTTTACAGATGATAAATAATACGACTTTAGATCGTAGTATATTTTATTTTATGCTATAATAAACTCAGAAAGCTAATAATCTTCTTGGCCATACTAAGAGCAAAGATGGTAGCCAATGAGGTATAATAATAAATAAATAAACATTTGAATTTTGTCGTACGACGTTGTGATTCACACATTTACATATATAACTTCTATTATTACTAATGTTGTGTTACATGATGTTTGAAAAATATTATATATATTTTCCTCAATTATTTGTTTAATATACGCATGTAATTTGGATTGTGATAGAAGTAGATTTGTAAATTGAACCAGATAAGCTCAAAATTCGCCCCTTCAGCCTGTTATTTTCAAACCGAGATTTATTTGAGTTTCAAGGGAGCCGAGCCTGAGCCAAAAGTTTAATCTCGAATTAATTTTTGGCCAAGCTTAAGCCAAATCTTACCAAGCTTGAATTGGGCCTGAAGCATGAATTTTGAATATATATAAATAAATAATTTTATATAATATAACATATTTATGTTAATATTTTTTAATTAGGTTTCACTATTTAATTTCATTTACTGATTTAAAAAAAAAGTTCCATTAGAATACAAGTGATTTTCAATTTTATGATTTTATTGTTAATCTCATTGTGGGCATTTGATTCATTAATTGCTATTGTTTATGTTAATATTTATGTAGCTATTGTTTATGTTTTATATAATATAATATATTTATGTAAATATTGTTTATGTTTTAGTGTTTTAAATATGCTCTAAAGATTTAACTTTAATTAATAAAGGATACAATGTCCTTAAAACACTAATAAGATTTTCATATGCTCTTATTGTAAATAAACAAATCCCCCTAAATTTATTTGTTAGTTATGTATTAATAATTTTTAAATAGGCTAGGATTATATTTATTTCACTAATTTTAACAGTATATTGGTTTTAACTAGACGATAAGAAATGCTTTGATTAAATTATATAAACCACCTATAATGCATTGATAACATCAAAATCTTTAATCAAAGTCAACTATACAAGCATTTTGTGCACCCGGTGTATGAAACTAGTGCAAGAAGCATTTTTGATGTAGAAAATGTGTTTCTTCCTTTATATATTGTCAAATGGACACCTATGATCGCAATTCAATTTACAAATAACTTTTACGAGAAGAATTATTATTTTTAAGAGGTGAAGTCTTAGTGGTCTCTATTTTTTTTTATAAAAAAGGTCTTATTGGTTCACTTAAGCGAGACGAGGCCTACATTTTATTGTTGAGAAATTCTACGTGTATGATTATTTTTTTTACAAAATATTGTATATCAAGTGCCTTACAATGTTTTATCCCTTAATAGTTTAATTAGTTTGGGATATAAATTTATTAAGAAAAGACTTGGTATATATTGTTAACTTATAAAAAAATTACATAATACACATGGCACATCACATGTAAATATATGTCTCACATGTTGAACATTAAGATACAATATTCACAGAACAGTGGCTTGTTACCATGATACTAGTCAAAAGTACAAGCATTTAATGTTCCCGAAAAGAAAGGATTGTAAGAAATTCCAATAAGTGTGACATTTCTCTATATCAAAAGACTTTTATAAAACATCTAAGCTACTATTAAGGCCCTATACACAATTTGAAATAAATTAACCAAATTTGTTTTCAACATGTAGCTATTATTATAAGAATAATCCTCAAAGACTCAAAAGTGTCACAAGATTCTTAAATGATCACAAAAGACACTTAAAAATTTCACCAAGAACACTTTATAGTGCTAATAGTAACATGCGTCTTATGTTGAATTGTGCTTTATGAGAAATTAATTGTTAATTGAGATTTATTTTTTACGAGATTTGGATGTCAATTCAAGAGTTTCTTTTTGCCATAGAGGATAGCAAACTCCTATGTTGTCATATACAATTTGTTTTTCCAATGGTTTGAAACTAAATCAACAATGACTAATTTGGCCTAAAAAATTTCAAACTATTAGTTGTAGAATTCCAAGCTAAAAAACCAAATTATTTTATTAGTCTTTATTAAAATAAGGAATTAGAAGGAAAAGTGCATAGATAAACTACTTGTACCTATTTTATTTATCTAATAAATATTTAAGAAACAATTTGTAAATAACGAGAAATATTGCCTTAATAAGTTCATCGAATAAGTAATCGATACATTTGAGATCATCATAACTAATGAACTAGCATGCAGGATTTTTAATCACCGTGCGATGTTTATGGTTAATATTCGTAGTTTTAAGGAGGGGAGACTACAATGTGTTTCTTTTTTGCGCGGTTACATTTTTTTCAAAATAGCTATTCAATATAACTAAATTAATTGATAAATATATTCATTCAAGTATTATATTAATCTCTAAATATTTTGTAAGATGTGAGTTCTTGGAATATAATTAATATCAGGTGAGGCGTTACCCCTTATCAAGATCGGGATTAACACTCCGTACAATATTAAAAAATTACAATGAATACAGGTGAACAAGAGGCAACGGGATTCAATATTTAGACTTATATTAAATGATATATCTGCACCATAAATACACAACAGGTATAATAAATAGATGAGACCAGCAGGTAGCCTGATCAGAGAGAGAAAGAGCAAGCACTCTGGGCATAATAAAGGCAAGGCGTGAACTTCAAGCTCAGTTAATGCTCAATGATATGAGTATTAAATGGGTGTGGAAATAATGTCCTCACAGGGGCTCTCGTGTATGAAGGAAGTTGGGCAGTAGTTCTTGTTCAAAATGCTTCTCTTTTGTAAACTATTTAGTTGGTTTATTTATACGAAGGCAAGGTTACTCAAGTAACCTTGCTAGTGTTTAATGTGATTGAACACCTTTACTGCACAAGTACCCCTCCTCATTAATGTAGGAGATGTTACATTAAATGCATGGGATCTCATAATTTGGTGGGAAACTGCTTTACCAGTTGGAAGCATGGTGGGAATGAATGAGGGATGTGATGTGGCAACTTAGGGGATTATCTTAGAATGGCTAAGGGGTCAAATTTGTTAAACTAGGCCTGATATCCTAAGGATAAACCCACTTGAGTGCTGTAATTTCGAGTCCCTAAATGCCAGACGTTATGACGTCAGAAAGTGGGTGAATAGTGACCACAAGTCAGACGAGGTTGCTCGGCTGATAAGTAGCTCGAGTATTTAGTCTTCTATTTGTTGGTTAAGAACTATCTTTAAGCCAAGGTTGCAAGATTGAGGTACATCAAGGACTTTCCCTCGAATGAGAAGAAGTTATGGTAGCTCGGCTGTAGATAGCTCGAGCAACCACATATACTAGATAAAATTTTTGCCCAAGTGTGCCAAAAGGATTGGTAAATGTATTCCCATTGTTTCCTTGCTCCAAATCCTCCAAACCATGTCCCTGCGAGGTTCTCAGGAGGAGGTTGTTCTAAAGAGCATGTTAGCTCTCCCATGCCCTTCCAAGTATGGTCCCTAGTGGGTACCAAACAACCTCGCTCAACATATAACATAAGGTACATGATACAATTCTTTCTGTTTCATGTTACAAACTATTGTCATTCGAGTGACCTTGATCTACGGGTTGGATCCTTCGAGCCACGTTCGTGGAGAATCTTCGAGGTAGACCCTTCGAGCTACATTTGTGGAGGATCTTCGAGAGAACTTGCTCGGGTGATATTTATCTTCCTTCTTTGTCTACCAAGCACCGGATTAACTACGTTAATCACTCTTTGGTGGGGACTCCCCCCACATATTCAATCAATCTAAACTCAATACTTAGATTTGAAACCCTAAATTTGAAATAAAATCTCGATTATATTTTTAATTCCCAAATGTGAGCTCTACATAAATTGATGATGATTTTGTTTTTTATGTTTTAGTTTTTTCAACAACTATTTATTGAATATAACTCATATATTCCATTAATAATATATTCACCCCGAAACTATTTGATCAATATAAACTCAATACTCAAATATTATTCCTCAAATATTTAATTAAACACCAAATGCATATTTAATTCCTAGATACAATGTCAACAAAAAATTTCTTATGGAGGAGTTAGGATTTGAAGCTTTCTAGTTTGATTTAACTCAAGAAGGAAAAAGTCATTCGCATAAGACTTAGATGATGGAACTTAAATTAAAGGAAAGATTACATTTGATGTTTTATACTTTGAAATTACTATCTTTCTCTTAATATTATTTATAAGCAAACTTTGGACCACATGAGTTTTACAGGGTATTCATGCAACTATTTTAATGTAACCTTCTAACAGGATATGGTGGTGGGTGGAACCGACACGAGCTCTAACACAGTTGAGTTTTCCATGGCTGAGATGATGAACAAACCAGAAGTGATGCAAAAAGCCCAACAAGAATTAGAGACAGTAGTGGGTAAGGATAACATAGTTGAAGAGTCTCATATTCACAAATTACCATATTTACAAGCTATAATGAAAGAGGCTTTGCGATTGCACCCGGTTCTCCCCCTCATGGTCCCACACTGCCCAAGTGAATCACGTGTTGTTGCTGGTTATACGATTCCGAAAAGTGCTCGTGTTTTTCTTAATGTATGGGCCATCCATAGGGACCCAATGATTTGGGAAAGACCAACAGAGTTTATCCCAGAAAGGTTTCTAAATGGTAAAGTGGATTATAGTGGAAATGACTTCAATTATTTCCCATTTGGTTCTGGACGAAGAATTTGTGCTGGGATAGCAATGGCCGAGAGGATGGTATTGTTTTCACTTGCTTCACTTGTACATTCCTTCGATTGGAAATTGACCGCGGGAGAAAAGCTAGACATTTCCGAGAAGTTTGGGATTGTGCTAAAAAAGAAAGTACCTTTGGTGGCAATACCGACACCAAGATTATGTGATCCAACACTATATAAATAGGTTAAGGTGATGTATCTTCATAAGATTCGGGGTTGATAAAGTATGTAATAAAAAATGTTTGTTTTGTTTACAATATATCCTGTAGTTTGAAGAGTTACACATTATGGTTACTCCGTGTTTGGCCCAATTATTCATTCAATATTGATTTTGCCCCCCAAAATTATCGTATCTTGGAGTTTACTCCCCCCCCCCCCCCCCCCCCCCAAAAAAGGGAAAAAAATGACTTTCAGAGGTTTAAAAAAATTTCATCACTTTTTGCGTAAGTAAAAGTTACGGAGTTTTGCTGTCCATATCTTGGACTAACAATTTTTTATTATAAAATCAGGCCCAACAAATTTCAAACGATTAGGTTTAATATATCATCATCATCATCCTTGCCTTAATCCCATCACAAATAGAGAAAACTCTAATTTAATTCACTCACTTCATTTTCATACTCAAATCATCGATGATCAAACAAAGGATTCGCATTCTCAATTATAATTTCGAACAACTATATCAGATATTAATCCGTACAAATGAATGTTAATTGTGTTTGTTACTTTTTTTAAGCTTTTATGTTTTATAAATCCTAAATTGATCAATTTTCTCTCTCATTTTCATTTGATTTCTCACTCAAATGAAAAACACAAATGTACACACGTGATTCCGTGATGTATTTTGTATAATTTATTGTCTATTGAATGTTATAATTTTGTTCTTAAGTTTATACCACTGACTTTCCTATACTCTGTATATTTTGTGTCCTTAGGTTTATATTTCTACTATCATCTGTTTGTGCATGTATTTTGATTCTTTTGTTGTGTATTTCATGTACTAATTTTTGTGTCCTTAGTGTTATATAACTTTTGTTCTATTTTAATTAATTTGTATTCTCATACGTATAAGTTTGTAGATATTGTGTATGGAGTGATGGATTCATATTATCTTATTTGTTGTTTATGCGAAGATACAATATGCGTCTAGCTTCTACATTTATTGCCTTGGTTTAAAAAAAATCATTTTGCATGTTGAGTGTATATACATGCTCTCTATGTTTAATACTTCCTATATTATTGTGGTCCACGATAGGGGCATTTATTGAGGAACATGATTGTATTATATCGTGTAATGCAGATAAGTTTAACAATGCACATGCATATTACATTTAATTAATTTTAAGAATCAAATCATCAAGTATGTATAGAGTGATGAAATCATATTATCTTATTTGTTGTTGATGCAAAAATACAATATACCTCTAGCTTTTACATTTGTTGCCTTGATTTAAAAAAAAATACACATTTTGCATTGTAAGGACATAATTTTATAAATGTCCGTCACAATTTGAGTATGTCGTATACCGCTACAAGTCGTCGAAGAATTGAAGAAGTTTTCATCTACAAAAGATGAATCCGAATTATAAGTGATCTTCGACATTCAAGCCCAGCAATATGAACGTGGGTAAGATCATGTTTTAAGTTTCATTTATATTTCATATTAAGAGTGTTGGGATATTTTTAAAAAATGGTTTTAAAAAGCTTTTATATAAAAATGTTTTTATAAATGTTTTTTTATAAAAAGGTTTGTTACTATTTTCGAAAAAAGTGGTTTTAAAAAGTTTTTGAGAAATTTTCTAAGTTCTGCAACATTCCTCGATTTTGACGCTCAGGTCGTTCAAGCGAGATCACCATCTCGTTCGAGCGACATTGAGATGTCGTGCAATGTCGTTCGAACGACACGTGCATCTCGTTCGAGCGAGATCTTATTTTCATTCGAACGATCGAGGCGACGCGATTTTCTATAAATACTTATTAAATTTTTTTCGTTTGTATTAAGAAGTCCCAGCGTTTTGAAAGACAAAAAACTGCGAATCTGCAGAATTCTTTTGACTTCTTCTTTTAGGATTTTCATCCTTTTTGTTTACAATTCACAAAATCCCAATTACTTTTGTGTGAGTTATTTTATGGAACCCAAGAACATATTTTTCATTTGTTCATTCTTTGTGGAGAGAGCTCTACAACCGATAGCTGTGTGCTATTATGGAGGAAATCCTTGTGAAGATTTTAAACTGCGTGTCTGGACTACGCAACCTGGTGGTATAGCTGCGTGCAAACCATTGTCGATTTATTTCTAGTCGTTTCTTTGGAGGTTTGACGAAAATACCGTGTGTTACTCTTGTGGACGAAAGCAAGATGGTATGTAAATCAATGGTCTTGTAAACTTGTCAGAGTTCTAGAAATAAAAAGTTTTGCCCTTCGGGAATTTTTCTGAAATTTTGTATCGCATGATTTATTTATTTATGGTTTGACACATGCACACACGTAGTTGCATGTTTAGGCGTTGAATTAATTTGGTTTTAAAATAGACTTTAATTAAATAAGGTTAAATTGAAATCTTGCGAATTAATTTAATCAATTATCACACCGTTATATTTTACAAATTGGTATCAGAGCGAGTTACGCTAAGCTATCGTGTGATCCTGATTTTTCAAGGGTTTGCTTTTTGATACAATTTGACTTCTCACGTCGTCAAATTGGTATCAGAGTGGGTTACGCTAATTTATCGCGTGATCTTTGTTTTCCGCAAAAAAATGTGTGATATTGATTTTTTTAAATCAATTTTTGTAAAAACAATCGCAATTTTTTTGATGGAGCACTTATATAATCGGATACCCCCCTTGATGAGACGAGCGAGAGTTTTGATGATATAAATCATTTGAATTTGGTGTTTGCTAAAAGAATGGATTTAAAAAAAAAGAAAATTCTCGTTTTAAATCCGCTATGGATCTCTTGCAAGCGGTTCAAAATCAAAGAGATTTTTATCGTGAGAAATTAGTTGCCTTGGACCATGACTTTGTTGCTTTAAAATTGTCCAAAAAGGAGAGAGATGATAAGGTCCTATTTTTTGAAAATGAATTAGAGGACCTTAAAAATTCGATGGTTTGTGTTTGTGTCAAAGATGATAAAAATATTTTAATCAATGAGTTTGTGGCACGTGAAAAGATTCTTAGGGAAAAGTTTGTTTTTATTGAGGGGGGACGAGATAACCTTCTAGGTTTGATTGATAATTTGAATAAGGATTCCCTCAGATTGGAAGAGTCTGATTCTTTGCTTGAGTCAAAAATTTTGAAGTTAAAAAATGATTTGACAGACTCGAGTAGGTTTGATAGTGATGGTAATGTCTCATCTTGTTCTCATGCTTCTAGTGCTAAAGCAAAAACCATTATTTATTTTAGAGGGTCAATTAATCCCAAGGACGTTAGAAAATATCACACTTTAGGTAACTTTTCTCTCGTTTACACATGTTCACATTGTGGTAGAAAAGGTAACCTTAGGAGATTTTGTTTTGATCTTGGAAGAAGTCCTAGGAAGTCGAAGTCTAGTGTTTTGTTGGTTTCTAAAACCCCGTGTCGACGTGTTACATCCGTTTGGGTTAGGAAATCACTTTTGGATACGCTAGATTTTAGAATAGTTAATTCTCATTTGCTTGCACATGACTCTTCTCTTGCCATATCATATAGATGATTGTGTTTGCATGTTTGTCATACAATAGTTGTGGTTTCATGATATATATATGTTTGCAAGTGTTATGGCATGTGTAATTTTGTATAAATTTTTTTAGATTTTTTTTTAAAAAAAATACAAAAAGATTATATTTTGATAAAATTTGTGTGAAAATTCAAAAAGATTTTTGTATATTGTTTACACCTTTTATGGATCGACACTTGGGACGACCGAATCACAACATCATTCTATTTTTTTCATGTGACTATTTGATAGTGTTTTGAGACAATATGTCAATTTATCCATGTGATTTATAATGTTTGGAGTCATTAAGATGAAATTAGTGTTACTTCCTATATGTTTGACTCATGATTTCCTTTAATGCACACGTGCACGGATTTGTTTGATTATTGTGCTTGTCTTATCACATGCTGGTTGGGTGTTTTCACTTCAATCCTGTCTTTAAAACGAAGCAAGCACGATAAAACTTGATAAGAAAGTTGTGTATGTAAGAACTGTTTGTGAGTTTGTGTGATTTATTTGAAAATGGGGAAGGGCTGCGAAAGGTTCACATTTGACCTTTGCGAATACTAAGCCACCGTTAAATGGGACCTAAAAAACTGAGGAATTTTAATTATCCGGGTCCAAAGAGGTTTAAAAGAGACCGAAAAAATTGAAAGGCAATATAAAGAAATTCATGTAAAAAATGGGCCATTTGGCTTTTGCACCAATTCTTCAATATTTGAGAATTTAGATTATCACTAAAAGAAAATATGCATGAGGGATTTTGGATGGAATTTAAAATGGGTTTGCACGTCCTAGAAAGTCTTGAAAAAGTGTTAAATAGTTTTGGACGTTATTGGTGTGAAAATCACTTTGACTTTGATTTGTTGATTTGCATAAGACGATGTCATCTAAATTCAACAATTTATACACCTAAGGATACTTTTGATGTTCATTCGTTAGGGGTACACGTATTCATCATGCACATATGATTGATTGAGTTTATTTACCTATCGAATGTGTTCACACCCATTCATTCCATTTTGCATGGCTTGGTTGTTTTAGTTAAATCCAAGGTGTGATTTTTGTAACATTATTTTTGCTTTGAAAAAATTGAAAAATCAAAAAATAGTTTGTGGAACCTTTTGAGATACTCCTTTGCATGCATAGTTTGATCCATGTTTGCTATGCTTTTGTCGTGACACTCCATGTTTAGTTTGTTTCTTCTTATCTGTCTATTTGGGGACATCATAAAAAGGGGGGGAACGAATTATGATTTTATGGGGAGTTTTTGCATTATGGGGGAGATTTGATTATATTGATTGATTTATTCTTATATCATTTTAAACTCGATGCGTCACTATGATTTTTGCTTAATCTCATGTGTGTAGGTACGAAATTGGAGATTGCGCACCCTGATGAGAAAATCTTGGAGCTTTGGAATTTGAAGTTGAAGATTTTTGAAGAAAAATTTGAGAACTTGCAAATTTTACCTTTTCAGTTTTGGGATTCATGGGATGGTAGATTTGTATAGGCATTTTGATATTTGATAATTTGGATGTTTTTATGTATATACCGGTATAGACATAGGGGGATATTTGTAAGGACATAATTTTATAAATGTCCGTCACAATTTGAGTATGTCGTATACCACTACAAGTCGTCGAAGAATTGAAGAAGTTTTCATCTACAAAAGACGAATCCGAATTACAAGTGGTCTTCAACATTCAAGCCCAACAATATGAACGTGGGTAAGAACATGTTTTAAGTTTCATTTACATTTCATATTAAGAGTGTTGGGATATTTTTAAAAAAGAGTTTTAGAAAGCTTTTATATAAAAATGTTTTTATAAATGTTTTTTTATAAAAAGGTTTGTTACTGTTTTCGAAAAAAGTGGTTTTGAAAAGTTTTTGAGAAATTTTCTAAGTCCTGTAGTGTTGCTTTATTTTGACGCTCAGGTCGTTAAAGCGAGATCACCATCTCGTTCGAACGACATTGAGATGTCGCGAGATGTCGTTCAAACGACACGCGCATCTCGTTCGAGCGAGATCTTCTTTTCGTTCGAACGACCGAGGCGGTGCGACTTTCTATAAATACTCATTAATGGTTTCATTTTTATTAAGAGTCCCAGCATTTTTGAAAGACAGAAAACTACAAATCTGCACAATTCTTTTGACTTCTTCTTTTAGGGTTTTCATCCTTTTTGTTTACAATTCACAAAAATTCCAATTACTTTTGTGTAAGTTGTTTTGTGTTACCCAAGAACATATTTTGCCTTTGTTCATTCTTTTTAGGGAGATCTCTACAACCGACAGCTGCGTGCTATTGTGGAGGGAGTTCTTGTAAAGATTGTAGACTGTGTATCTGGACTGCGCGTGTTGGTGGTATAGCTGCGTGCGAACCATTGCTGATTTATTTCTTGCCATTGCTTTGGAGGTTTGACGAAGACACACTGTGCGTTACTCTTGTGGTAGAAAGAAAGATGGTATGTAAGTCAATGGTCTTTTAAACTTGTTAGAGTTCTAGAAATAAAAGGTTTTGCCCTTCGGAGAATTTTCCTGAAATTTTGTGGCGCATGCTTTATTTATTTATGGTTTGACACACGCACACACGTAATTGCATGTTTAGGGGCTGAATTAATTTGGTTTAAAAATAGACACTAATTAAATAAGGTTAAATTGGAATCTTGCGAATTAATTTAATCAATTATCACACCGTCATATTTTACATGCATGTTGAGTGTATATACGTTCTCTTTAATACCTCCTATATTGTTGTGATCCATGCCAATGGATTTTGTTGAGAAATATGATTGAGTTATATTGTGTAATGTAGATAAGTTTAACAATGCACATGCATCTTACAATAAAAAAGTATAATCACATTTTCAATGATATTACAATGTTTGTGTGATGTTTCTAAATCGTCTTATCTTATATGAATCAAATCATCAAGTATTTTCAACTACAAAATTATTGGGTATACCTTTGAAGGTCTTAAGAATACATAACTATTCACATTGACACTCAATACAACTTATTATGACATAATTCATTTTCATCTTCGCATCAATGATAGAGCCAAAAAGTTTCTTGGCTTTTACAACTACTATGAAGACATTAAGTGTACTTTTGATTTACAAAAGTTACAAGTAACTGAAATAAAATCCAAGTATGTAGCAAAAGGAATTAAAAAGTATTGCTTAAGAGGTTTTGAAAATGCTGTTGCGTATAACATGGAGCTATTGTATCATTTTTTTTAATATGTTACTAAAAGTCATTCTTGGTTCATATCTTGTAACAACAGTTATTAGGTATTACAATGAATCAGAAAATTGGGAATTTATTTGTTGAAATGTTGTACTAAACTAGTCCTATATTTTGTGAAAATTAGTATGAAGTGTTAGGAGAATATTGTATGTACTCAATGCAAAGTGCATACATTTTTATTAAAAATGCGTGTACTCTAAGAAAATATACTTGTACTTCAATTCAATGTGCTTGTATTCTATGTTTTGATGAATATATTTTATTGTAATGTGCGTGTACTTTATGTTTTGATGCGTGTATTTTATTGCAATGTGCGTGTACTTTATTATTTTTTCATGTACTTTATGCGTGTACTTTATGCTTTGATGCGTGTATTTTGTTGCAATATGTGTGTGATTTATGTTTTCATGCATCTATTTTATTGTAATGTGCATGTACTTTATTGTTTTATGCATGTAATTTAATCTTTATGAGTTTACTTTATATAAATGAGGTTAAAAATGAAAGAACAACTGGGAAAACATACCAAAGATGGAAAAGGCAATGCTAAAGAAAGTGGTCCAAGTGAACCTATTGAAAAATCAAAGAGGGCTACAAGACGTGATATGAATGATGCCAAGAAGGATAAGAAATCTACTAGGCTAGCAGTATAGCTCGAATGTCCTTAGTTTTTACCATGATTTTTCTAAAAATTCGCAATGTCGAGCTGTTGTCTATTGAAGAAAACACCTTTTTAGGAGATTTTTAGTGCCTACTACAACGACGAAGTAGTAGAATCGCAACGCAAGAAAATCGATAAAACATTCTCTCCCTTGTTAATCTAAAGAGCCCTGCCCAAATTAACCCAAATGATATTAGTGAGATATTTAAAATCCTGATAGAGGAGGGACAAAAGTCAATAAATCTCAAAAAGAGATTAGATCAGTCTACCCCAAAACCCGAATTTTTCAACTGATACTTCACTCAAGATAAAAAAAATCAAAAAATCAGAAATTACAAATGGTTTAAAGATATCAGTTGAGCTGGATACTGAGGAGGGCATAAATGATATTGTACGACCTATCACTCTGAATTTCATGATGATGCTTCTGTTCTCCAATTCAAATATCACATTAGGATAATATTTCACTCCACATATCAACAATATCGATGAAATAAAGACATTTTACTAGGCTTCTACCATACATAGAGTTCTCATTAACTCTCTCAACAAAACAGGAGACTGTAGGCCAAGAACAACAAGTGGATGTGTCATTTCACTATTGGTGAGGAAATATAGTAACCCAACTAGTCCCTCAAACATACAATTGCACAATAATCTCCTATTTTTAAAGTCTGCGCTAGAGGCACTCCTCTACCCTTTTTGAGTTGTTAAGATAACTTTTGCAATAAATAATTTTTTTACTACACTTAAAATACAAAATGTTCGATGGATAATTTTTTACATGCCCCTTTACTTTATGCTATTATTCATCTTGTTCTTTTCAATGTACGTTTACTTTATGTACTATGCTTATACCATTTGAAAGTACAGACATATTTTTTAAAAGTACACACATATTGAAATGATCTTGTTCATTTGAATGTGCATGTACTCTATGTATTATGCATGTACTTTATGAAAGTGCGTGCATATTTTTAAAAAGTACATGCACATTGAAATGATCAAAGCACTAACAGTGCATGGATATTAATTTGTTTAGATGTTATATTTTACTTATATTATTCATTGTACAATATCACAGTATTGGGTATGTGAGAAATTTGATGTTATTGAACCCGTTGAAGGGAAGGAAAACAAAACTCTTCGATGGAGCTTGTCATCTTTAAAAGACGGGATGTATGATGAGGATTCATGTTCAGCTAATTTTAAGAAGGATATTTCTAAGAAAAATAATAAAGAAGGGAATATGGATGACATGCCTAGTTTCGCTTTGAACATTTCATCGATAACTCTTGAACCGACTGATACATATTCAAAGGACTCTGATTTTGATGATTAGAACGTACTGCTAAATGAGATGGCCAAGTTTTATCAAAAGAAAGATAATGAGAGAAAAATATTAAAACAATTCAAAAAAATTAGCTTAACAGGTGTGCAAATTGGCAGAAGAAATTTCTTAACTGAAAGTGAAGCTGGAGGAAAACAATTCCCAACTTAAGGAGATTAATGAAGAAAGGCATGCAGCCAAAGAGAACATTAATGAATTGGTAAAGAATAACGTTATTCATGTGGAAACATTAGTCAGTGGTATGCCCAACCATTTGGTGGAAATCAAAGTGAGAAACATGCCTGAAGTTCCTTAGAAGTGGGTCTGGTAATGGGCGAGGGTCCTCCAAAGGCTTTATGATATTTCGAGGCATGAGAGATTGGTAAACTTTTAAGAGGGTAGCATAGAGCTCAGTGTATTCCCTTTTGACTATTATAGGATGATATTTGGTCGCCCATAGCATAGCAGTTTGAAGAATGTTATTGATGGCTAAGATAGTAATGTTATCTAACTTGTCATACTTACGAGGAATGAACTACCCTATTGGCCCTTTCAGCTAAAACTCGGCTTTGTGATTGACATCACCTTCTTTGTTCTCGACCCTACCTCCCAAAGGGATTTGAAATAAGGGCAGTACTAGATTCCCATAGGGGTTCGAATATGCGATATAAAATTCTTCATTATAATTCTCATTTGTTCTTCCTCAGAAGGTCAGTTTGTCATCGTAGAGACCTTTTTCTATCCATCTACTGATAAAGTTATTGACTAGTTCCTCGGCATTCAGCTTGAGTAGCTCAAGCTCTCGGTGAGTGACTTCTAACTCCTCATTGTATTTGTATTAGGTCATGAATTCTCGGGCTACATCCTCCCAACTATGGATTCGAGATTCTTCTAACGATAAGAACCACTGGAGAGTGTTCTCTTTAAGGGTCTACTAGAACATTTGTGCTATTATTTCTTCGGACGCTCCAAGTAGAGTCATATCACAATAATAGCTATGAAGGTGTACAATGAGAGGTCTGCTACCTTTAAATTTTTCAATGTCTGGTATCTTAAAATTTTCCCATATAGTTCTCTGATATCTTGACTTGGCCAAACTTCTTGGATAACAATATGAGGTCTTACTTGAACTTTTTCAATTATTCCTCTTTAGGATCAACATGAATAGACATTGGAAAATTATCCCCTAGCTAGGCGTAGGACCGGCACCCATCACGAAGTGACCCCTAATATGGGACAAATTTGAGTCAAAATGTTGTTCTCACATGACGTAGTGTACAAAATGCACGAGTTTTAATTAATATTTTATAAAGATTTTTATTTATGCTTAGTAGGAGAAGTAGCATGACGTAGATCATGGGAATATACATGAGAGGAATATAATAAAAGATATGAGCAAAGAGAGTAAAGGTAGCAAGTATAAACATGAAGCATGGAGAGCATACAAAGAGTGATGGTATATACAAAGTGTGAGACATATGAATATACATAATGGGAGAAAGGTATGCGCAAAGTGATAGCGACATGGGAATACGTGTAAGTGAGGAAAACATGCAGATATATACAAGTGAGAGTAATGTGGAAATGTGTGTAAGTGAGAGTAATGTGAAAGTTTGTGCTATAGAGACTAAGCATGGATATATACAAGTGATATGAAAAGCATGTGAGCAAGCATGTGGCTATATACAAGTGAGAGTCAACATCGATACCTACAAGTGATATGAAGCATGTGAAAATGTGAGTAAGTGGAGTGAAACATGATAAGTCCATGTAAGTGAGTGAAGTATGAAGCATACGATTGAAAAGATTACATATACGTGTCATAAGAGAATGAGCATGATAGAGTGAAGAATATACAACATGTGAGCATGGGAGTAGGAAGAACATAAAAGTATAAATATATACACATGTAGACAAATTGAGAAAATGAGAGAGAAAAAAATTAAACCCATGTAAATAGAGTCTAGTCCTCTAAAAAATATAAGTTTTTCGGAGCAAAGTCGCCACTGTGACCATCCTAGGATTAAATGGGAGAAAATTCGATTTGGGTTCACTTCGAAGGAAAAGGTCGCTAACTCATGGAGAATGGGGTCAAGGAAGACGACTTACCTTTCCACCACTCACGCGATATTCGTGGGCTCCCACAAACATAAATCGGGGGTAAGAATATAAAGGATATAGTCGCCAACCTATTTTGCTTAAAACAGACAAAAGATATAGACGTCCGTGAACAAAAGACATCACAAGACAAACTGATGCATACGAAATCACGTAAATCACGGGCTCGGGGATGAAGTTATGGAATGGGAAGGTGATAGGCCCCCATTCCTCCCTTTCGATCTCTCAAAGACTATAATAGGGTCTAAAGTAAGTAGTGTGAGAAATAGTATGTGCGTGTGTGTACATAAGGAGTGTTTCATCCTGTTCGCATCATGGGGAGTACGAGAACGAATCAATCGAAGGAGTGTGCAGGAATGACATAAAAATATGGTCAAATGTGCGCAATGCACCAAATTGAACTCATTATGAACAAATGAGTGCACATGTCGATGGGATCGCTAAATAGACAAAATATAATATCTAATAGTAAATAACTGTGAGCGATGCACCAGATTAAACTCATTATGAACAAATAAGCACACATGTAAATGGGATCACTAAATGAGAAAAAAATAGATAAATTGCTATATATATATTTGTGTGTGTGTGTGTGTGTGTAAAAAGATAGAAAAATAGGTGAAATATGGAAAAGAGGACTCGAGTCCCTAGGTGAAATCCGAATGCCTATGTAACCAAAATTGACATCAAAGTCCACGTAGTTCGGTAACATACAAGGGGGGGGGGGGGACTTAACCCAAAACTAGAACTTTCTTATTTTTAGTGTTGAAAAATGTGCACAAGTGGAGAAAATGTAGAAAAAGGGGAGGAAAATGACAATTTGGGGTTTGAGGATTAAGCTTTAATTTTTCTACTGGACTTAAGAAACTATATTTTTGTTTATATAAGTAATAAAAAAGGAATGTTAAGGGTGGAAAAGTGAAACTAAAGCAAAAGATTTGTTAATAATAGAAAGTGCGATAAATGACACTAGTTAAATGAGCTAGAAAATGTTAGAATTAGACCTTCTATGAACATTTTTTCCTAATTTTTGAAGTGATGTAGACTATTTTTTTAATGCTAATGAAGTGATGGTGAAATGGATGGAAAAGGTGGGTGAAAGTGATGTATGGAAATATGAAGAAAATGTTAAGAAAATGATGTTTTAAAAGGCGGCACACTGATTTCGAGGAAGGAGCTCTCCATATTTCGAGAAGGTGTCCTTAGAGAATAAGGCCATGGCCTCCTTAAATAGGAAAGTTTTAGGTTTTGGGGGTCTTTAGATCAACATAGACCTATGTCTGCCTATCGACATACCTCCTGTCTTGCGGGCTAACTAAAGTGCCACTATGCCGACAGACAGAAGGCCATGGGTGCCTATAGGCAATTCAAAATGGACCTTTTTCGAAAAATGGGTATAATATACAAACCGTAAGTTCGAATCATGCACGACTGGGACCGTTGGAAAGGGTATCCAGAGCCTTATAAAAGTGCACTGGAATAATCTCCATTTCAAGAGTTTACTAAAGCCAAATAGAGCTCGAAAGCAACCGATGGCCTTTGGGTGAGGGTTTGGAGTAAAAATGCAAGTGCGCACGAACCGTAAGGCCGATTTATGCATGGTATGGACCGTTGGAAAGGGTATTCAGAGTCTTATTAATGTGGTCAAGCTACTATCGATTTAGAGAGTTGACTAAAGTCAAATGGAGCTCAAAAGTACCCAGTGGCCTCTAGGTCAGGGTTTGGAGTAAAAAGGCAAGTACACACGAATTGCAAAGTCGATTCACACACGGTATGGATCGTTGGAAAAGGGTGTTAAGATCTGTACGAAAGTTCATAGTTACTCTCAATTACGAGACTTGACTATTTTCAAACAGAGCTTGAAAGTCCTCAGTGTTCTCTAGGCCAGGTTTGGAGTATGACGTGGGCTCCGAGGGTGAAAAGGATGGTGTTAGGGACCTAAGGAGGTGTTTAAAGGGTATCGGAATCGGGTGTCTACAAATGGAAAAGTAAATGGAAGGAAAATTAGAAGGGAAGAAAAATGGGAGGGATACAATTTATCTAGCTCTATACAACGGAGAAAAAAAAAGAAAATGATAGTAATTAAATACACATTTTACCAATTTTATCCTCATCTTAGAACACTTCTTGTATGATAGCTGCTAAGGAATCACATAAATGTTTTACTTTGCACAACAAAATTATTATACATTGTAATTAAAATGCCTTGTATAAGGGTAATGAGCATAATGGTGAGTACGTTCTTTGCCATTTGATTAAAAGAGTATAATAGTATGTAAACAACATCCGACTCTACTCCACTACACCAAAACTGGCGATTGGTCACAGCCGAAATCCCTGACCAAATCTGTGGGTCCCTGACCATTTCTGGCGTGACCATTTTCGTCCATTTTTCGTGGGTCGCGGCCAAAGTCCGTGACCAGAAAATGGTCACGGCCGAGAGGGGTCACGACAAATGGCCTCAAACTTGGGCCGTGACCCATACCGTGATGGGTCATCAGTGACCCACAACCTTGACAAATTGTCTGCGACCCACGTCCGTGACAAAAAAATAAAAAAAAATGGTCGCGCCCCTTATCCGTGACCCACAACCGTGACAATTTGGTCGCGGTCTTCAATCCTAAAATTGGGGGTCCTGTGAGTGCACCGTCGGTTGCTACGTGTAACGTTGGACGCGTACGAGGTGTTACAAATATTTATTATTGGCAAAACAATAAAAAAAAATCACATTGCGAATCGAGAACGTCGTTAATAAACAAATAAATATAGAAACTTTTAAATATTACATGTCTTAATAATCACAGACCAAAAAAAAATTGGGCAGAATTTCCTCTATTTTCTTGACATTCCAAAACCTGTAAATGTAAAACCTGCTTATTATAAAGACCGTACGACCATAAAATTCAACAATCAAATTATAAAAGGCCGCACGGTCATAAAACTAAACAATAAAAGCCCGCACGGCTGTAACAAAAAAAATAAAATCCTGAATGTCCACAACATATAAACAATCTTCAAGCTGTAGACCATTGCCTCCTTCGTTTGTTCCGCGTGCAAAAATCCTACAAATGATAGGATATATAAAAAAAAATATCAGTAACCAAGTAGGTTCACAAAAAAATTAATCAAGTAGGAAAATTGCATTTATGAGTTAAAATTATCAGTAACCAAGTAGAAATATGCAAATTACCGTCGTATTCTCAAATCGGGAGTCCCGCGGATGCGCGGTCAGTTCCTACGAGTTGCATTGGCCCCGTGGGAGGTGTTGGTGCCACCCACGGGACCGTTCGGGGGCTGTTTCTAGTTCTCACTCTCTAACGCCATGTTTTTAAGCCTAAATCTAGAAATACGCAAATTACCATCGTATTCAAAAAACCGGGAGTCTCGCGGCAGCGGGGTCAGTTCCTACGAGTTACATTGGTCCCGTGGGAGGTGTTGGTGCCACCCACCGGGACGTTCGGGGGCTGTTTCGAGTTTTCACCCTCTAACGCCATGTTTTTAAGCCTAAGTCTAGAAATATGCAAATTATCGTCGTATTCTCAAATCGGGAGTCCCGCGGCTGCGGGGTCAGTTCCTACGAGTTACATTGGCCCCGTGGGAGGCGTTGGTGCCACCCACGGGGCCGTTCGGGGGCTGTTTCAACGCCATGTTTTTAAGTCTAAGTCCAGAAATATGCAAATTACCGTCGTATTCTCAAACCAGGAGACCCGAGGTTACGGTGTCAGTTCCTACGAGTTACATTGGCCCCGTGGGAGGTGTTGGTGCAACTCACGGGGCCGTTCGGGGGTTGTTTCTTGTTCTCACCCGCTAACGCCATGTTTTTCAGCCTATGTCCACAAATATGCAAATTACCGTCGTATTCTCAAACCGGGAGTCCCGCAGCTGCGGGGTCAGTTCCTACGAGTTACATTGGCCCCGTGGGAGGTGTTGGTGCCACCCACGGGGCCGTTCAAGGGCAGTTTCGAGTTTTCACCCTCTAACGCCAGGTTTTTAAACCTAAGTTTAAAAATATGAAAATTACCGTCGTATTCTCAAACCGGGAGTCCCGCGACTGCTGGGTCAGTTCCTACAAGTTACATTGGTCTCGTGGGAGGTGTTGGGGCCACCCACGGGGCCGTTCGGGGGCTGTTTCGAGTTTTCACCCTCTAACGCCATGTTTTTAAGCCTAAGTCTAGAAATATGCAAATTACCATCGTATTCTCAAACTGGGAGTCCCGCGGCTGCGGGGTCAGTTCCTACGAGTTACATTGGCCCCGTGGGAGGTGTTGGTACCACCCATGGAGCCGTTTGGGGGCTGTTTCGAGTTTTCACCCTCTAACGCCATGTTTTTAAGCCTAGGTCTAGAAATATACAAATTACCATCGTAATCTCAAACCGAGAGTTCCGCGGCTGCGGGGTCAGTTCCTACGAGTTACATTGGTCCCGTGGGAGGTGTTGGTGCCACCCACGGGGACGTTCGGGGGCTGTTTCTAGTTCTCATCCTCTAACGCCATGTTTTAAAGCCTAAGTCTAGAAATATGCAAATTACCGTCATATTCTCAAACCGGGAGACCCGCGGCTGCAGGATCAGTTCCTATGAGTTACATTGGCCCTGTGGGAGGTGTTGGTGCCACCCACGGGGACGTTCGGGGGCTGTTTCTAGTTTTCAACCTCTAACACCATGTTTTAAAGCCTAAGTCTAGAAATATGCAAATTATCGTCGTATTTTCAAACCGGGAGTCCCGCGGCTGCGGGGTCAGTCCCTACGAGTAATATTGGTCCCGTGGGAGGTGTTGGTGCCACCGACGGGGACGTTCGGGGGAAGTTTCGAGTTTTCACCCTTAAACGCCATGTTTTTAAGTCTAAGTCTAGAAATATGCAAATTACCATCGTATTCTCAAATCGGTAGTCTCGCGGCTTTGGGGTCAGTTCCTACGAGTTACATTGGTCCCGTAGGAGGTGTTGGTGCCACCGACGGGGACGTTCGGGGGCTGTTTCGAGTTCTCACCCTCTAACGCCATGTTTTTAAGCCTAAGTCTAGAAGTATGCAAATTATCGTCGTACTCTCAAACCGGGAGACCCGCGGCTGCCGGGTCAGTTCCTACGAGTTACATTAGTCCCGTGGGAGGTGTTTGTGCCACCCACGGGGCCGTTCAGGGGCTGTTTGGTGTTTTGACCCTCTAACGCCATGTTTTTAAGCCTAAGTCTAAAAATATGCAAATTATTGTCGTATTCTCAAAGCGGGAGTGCCGCGGCTGCGGGGTCAGTTCCTACAAGTTACATATGCCCCGTGGGAGGTGTTGGTGCCACCCATGGGGCCATTTGGGGGCTGTTTTGCACTTTCACCCTCTAACGCCATGTTTTTAAGCCTAAGTCTAGAAATATGCAAATAACCGTCGTATTCTCAAACCGGGAGTCCCGCGGTTGCGGGGTCAGATCCTACGATTTACATTGGTCCCGCGGGAGGTGTTGGTGCCATCCACGGGGACGTTCGGGGGTTGTTTCTGGTTCTCACCCTCTTACTCCATGTTTTAAAGCCTAAGTCTAGAAATATGCAAATTATCGTCATATTCTCAAATCGGGAGACCCGCGGCTACGGGGTCAGTTCCTACGAGTTACATTGGCCTTGTGGGAGGTGTTGGTGCCACCCACGGGGCCATTCGGGGGATGTTTCGAGTTTTCACCCTTTAACGCCATGTTTTTAAGCCTAAGTCTAAAAATATTCAAATTAACATCGTATTCTCAAACCAGGAGTCCCGCGACTGCGGGGTCAGTTCCTACAAGTTACATTGGTTATGCGGGGCCGTTCGGGGGTTGTTTCGTGTTTTCACTCTCTAACGCAATGTTTTGCTTAAGTCTAGAAATATGCAAATTACCGTTGTATTCTCTAACCCGGAGTCCCGTAGCTGCGGGGTCAGTTCCTACGAGTTACACTGGTCCTGTGGGAGGTGTTAGTGCCACCCACTGGGCCGTTCGGGAGCTGTTTCGAGTTTTCACCCATTAACCCCATATTTTTAAGCCTAAGTCTAGAAATATGCTAATTACCGTCGTATTCTCAAATCGGGAGTCCCGCGGCTACGGGGTCAGTTCCTACGAGTTACATTGGTCCCGTGGAAGGTATTGGTGCCACCCACGGGGCCGTTCGGGAGTTGTTTCGAGTTTTCACCCTCTAACGTCATGTTTTTCTTAAGTTTAGAAATATGCAAATTACCGTCGTATTCTCAAATCGGGAGTCCCGCGGCTGCGGGGTCAGTTCTTACGAGTTACACTAGTCCCGTGGGAGGTGTTGGTGCCACCCACTGGGCCGTTCGGGGGATATTTCGAGTTTTCACCCTGTAACGCCATGTTTTTTAGCCAAAAGTCTAGAAATATGAAAATTACCATCGTATTCTCAAACCGGGAGTCCCGCGGCTGTGGGGTCAGTTTCTAAGAGTTACATTTGTCCCGTGGGAGGTGTTGGTGCCACCCACGGGGACGTTCGGGAGCTGTTTTTAGTTCCCACCCTTTAACGCCATGTTTTTAAGCCTAAGTCTAGAAATATGCAAATTATCGTCGTATTCTCAAACCGGGAGTCCCGCGGCTGCGGGGTCAGTTCCTACGAGTTACATTGGCCCCGTGGGAGGTGTTGCTGCCATCCACGGGTCCGTTGGGGGCTGTTTTGAGTTTTCACCCTCTAACGCCATGTTTTTAAGCCTAAGTCTAGAAATATTCAAATTACCATCGTATTCTCAAACCGGGAGTCCCGCGATTGCGCGATCAGTTTCTACGAGTTACATTGGTCCCGTGGGAGGTATTGGTGCCACCCACGGGGACGTTCGGGGGCTGTTTCGAGTTCTTACCCTCTAACGCCATGTTGTTAAGCCTAAGTATAGAAATATGCAAATTACCATCGTGCACTCAAACCGAGAGACCCGCGGCTGCGGGGTCAGTTCCTACGAGTTACATTGGTCCCGAGGGAGGTGTTGGTGCCACCCACGGAGCCGTTCGGAGGCTGTTTCGGGTGTTCACCCTCTAACGCCATGTTTTTAAGCCTAAGTCTAAAAAAATGCAAATTATCATCGTATTCTCAATTCGGGCGTGCCGGGCTGTGGGGTCAGTTCCTACGAGTTACATTGGTCCCGTGGCAGGTGTTGGTGCCACCCACGGGGCCGTTCGGGGGTTGTTTCGAGTTTTGACCCTCTAACGTCATGTTTTGCTTAAGTCTAGAAATATGTGAATTACAGTCGTATTCTCAAACCGGGAGTCCCGCGGCTGCGGGGTCAGTTCCTATGAGTTACACTGGTCCCGTAGGAGGTCTTGGTGCCCCCCACGGGGCCGTTCGGGAGCTGTTTCAAGTATTCACCCTCTAACACCATGTTTTTAAGCCTAAGTCTAGAAATATGCAAATTACAGTCGTATTCTCAAACCGGGAGTCCCGCGGATGCGGGGTCAGTTCCTACGAGTTACATTGGTCCCTTGGGAGGTGTTGGTGCCACCTACGGGGACATTCGGGGGCTGTTTTTAGCTTTCACCCTCTAACGCCGTGTTTTTAAGCATAAGTCTAGAAATATGCAAATTACTGTCGTATTCTCAAACCGAGAGTCTCGCGGCTGCGGTGTTAGTTCCTACGACTTACATTGGCCCCATGGGTGGTGTTAGTGCCACCCACTTGGCCGTTCGGGGGCTATTTCGAGTTTTCACCCTCTAACGCCATGTTTTTAAGCCTAGATCTAGAAATATGCAAATTACCGTCATATTTTCAAATCGGTAGTCCCGCGACTGCCGGATCAGTTCCTACGAGTTACATTGATCCCATGGGAGGTGTTGGTGCCACCCACAGGGCCGTTCGATGGAAGTTTCGAGTTTTCACCCTCTAACGCCATGTTTTTAAGCCTAAGTCTAGAAATATGCGAATTACCGTCGTATTCTCAAACCGGGAGTCCTGCGGCTGTGGGGTCAATTCCTACGAGTTACATTCGTCCCGTGGGAGGTGTTGGTGCCACCCACGGGGACGTTCGGGGGTTGTTTCAAGTTCTCACCCTCTAACGCCATGTTTTTAAGCCTAAGTCTAGAAATATGCAAATTACCGTCGTACTCTCAAACTGGGAGACCCGCGACTGCGGGGTCAGTTCGTACGAGTTACATTGGTCCCGTCGAAGGTGTTGGTGCCACCCACGGGGCCGTTCGGGGCTGTTTCGAGTTTTCACCCTCTAACGCGATGATTTTAAGCCTAAGTCAAAAAATATTCAAATTATCGTCGTATTCTCAAACCGGGAGTTCCGCTGCTGCGGGGTCAGTTCCTACGAGTTACATTGGTCCCGTGAGAGGTGTTGGTGCCACCCACGGGGCCGTTCGAGGGTTGTTTCGAGTTTTCACCCACTAATGTCATGTTTTGCTTAAGTCTAGAAATATGCAAATTACCATCGTATTCTCAAACCGGGAGTCCCGAGGCTACGGGGTCAGTTCTTACGAGTTACACTGGTCCCGTGGGAGGTGTTGGTGCCACCCACTGGGCCGTTCGGGGGATGTTTCGAGTTTTCACCCTCTAACGCCATGTTTTTAAGCCTAAGTCTAGAAATATGCAAATTACCATCGTATTCTCAATCCGGGAGTCCCGCGGCTGCGTGATCAGTTCCTACGAGTTACATTGGTCCCGTGGGAGGTGTTGGTGCCACCCACGGGGATGTTCGGGAGTTGTTTTTAGTTCTCATTCTCTAACGCCATGTTTTTAAGCCTAAGTCTAGGAATATGCAAATTACCGTCGTATTCTCAAACTGGGAGTCCCGCGGCTGCGGGGTCAGTTCCTACGAGTTACATTGGCCCCGTGGGAGGTGTTGGTGCCACCCACGGGGCCGTTAGTGGCTGTTTCGAGTTTTCACCCACTAACGCCTTGTTTTTAAGCCAAATTCTAGAAATATACAAATTACCATCGTATTCTCAAACCGGGAGTCCCGCGACTGCGGGGTCAGTTTCTACGAGTTACATTGGTCCCGTGGGAGGTATTGGTGCCACCCCGAGGACGTTCGGGGGCTGTTTCGAGTTCTTACCCTCTAACGCCATGTTTTCAAGTCTAAGTCTAGAAATATGCAAATTACTGTCGTACTCTCAAGCCGGGAGACCCACGGCTACGGGATCAGTTCCTACGAGTTACATTGGTCCCGAAGGAGGTGTTGGTGCCAGCCACGGGGCCGTTCGGAGGCTGTTTTGGGTTTTCACCCTCTAACGCCATGTTTTTTAGCCTAAGTCTAAAAATATGCAAATTATCGTCGTATTCTCAAATCGGGAGTACCACGGCTGCGAGGTCAGTTCCTACGAGTTACATTGGTCCCGTGGGAGGTGTTGGTGCCACCCACGGGGCCGTTCGGGGGTTGTTTCGAGTTTTGACGCTATAACGCCATGTTTTTCTTAAGTCTAGAAATATGCAAATTACCATCATATTCTCAAACCGGGAGTCCCACGGTTGCGAGGTCAGTTCCTACGAGTTACACTGGTCCCGTGGGAGGTCTTGGTCCCACCCACAGGGCCGTTCAGGAGCTATTTCAAGTTTTCACCCTCTAACGCCTTGTTTTCAAGCCTAAGTATAGAAATATGCAAATTACAGTCGTACTCTCAAACCGGGACACCCGCGTTTGTGGGGTCAGTTCGTACGAGTTACATTGGTCCCGCGGGAGGTGTTGGTGCCACCCACGGGGCCGTTCAGGGCTGTTTCGAGTTTTCACCCTCTAACGCGATGATTTTAAGACTAAGTCTAAAAATATGCAAATTATCGTCTTATTCTCTAACCGGGAGTCCCGCTGCTGCGGGGTCAGTTCCTACGAGTTACATTGGTCCCGTGGGAGCAGTTGGAGCCACCCACGGGGCCGTTCGGGGGCTATTTCTAGTTCTCACCGTCTAACGCCCTGTTTTTGAGCCTAAGTCAAGAAATATGAAAATTACCGTCGTATTCTCAAGTCGGGAGTCCCGCGGCTGTGGGGTCAGTTCCTACGAGTTACATTGGTCCCGTGGGAGGTGTTGGTGCCACCCACGGGGACGTTCGGGGGCTGTTTCGAGTTTTCACCCTCTAACGCCATGTTTTTAAGCGTAAGTCTAAAAATATGCAAATTTTCATCGTATTCTCAAACCGGGAGTGGCACGGCTGCGGGGTCAGTTACTACGAGTTACATTGGTCCCGTGGGAGGTGTTCGTGCCACTCACGGGGCCGTTCGGTGGTTGTTTCGAGTTTTCACCCTCTAACGTCATGTTTTACTTCAGTCTAGAAATATGCAAATTACCGTCCTATTCTCAAACCGGGAGTCCCGCGGCTGCGGGGTCAGTTCCTACGAGTTACATTGGTTCCGTGGGAGGTGTTGGTGCCACCCACTGGGCCATTCGGGGGCTGTTTCGAGTTTTCACCCTCTAACGCCATGTTTTTAAGCCTAAGTCTAGAAATATGCAAATTATCATCGTATTCTCAAACCAGGAGTCCCACGGCTGCGGGGTCAGTTCCTACGAGTTACATTGGTCCCGTGGGAGGTGTTGGTGCCACCCACAGGGCCGTTAGAGCGATGTTTCGAGTTTTCACCCTTAACGCAATGTTTTTAAGCCTAAGTCTATAAATATGCAAATTACCATCGTATTCTCAAACCGGGAGTCCCGCGGCTGCGGGGTCAGTTCCTACTAGTTACATTGTCCCCGTGGGAGGTGTTGGTGCCACCCACGGGGCCGTTTGGGGGCTGTTTCGAGTTTTCACCCTCTAACGTCTTGTTTTTAAGCCTAAGTCTAGAAATATACAAATTACCATCGTATTCTCAAACCGGGAGTCTTGCGACTGCGGGGTCGGTTTCTACGAGTTACATTGGTCCCGTGGGAGGTATTAGTGCCACCCACGGGGACGTTCGGGGGCTGTTTCGAGTTTTCACCCTCTAACGCCATGTTTTTAAGCCTAAGTCTAAAAATATGCAAATTATCGTCGTATTCTCCAATCGGGAGTGCCGCGGCTGCGGGGTCAGTTCCTACGAGTTATATTGGTCTCGGGGGAGGTGTTGGTGCCACCCACGGGGCCGTTCGGCGGTTGTTTCGAGTTTTGACCCTCTAACGCCATGTTTTTAAGCCTAGGTCTATAAATATGCGAATTACCATCGTATTATCAAACCGGGAGTCCCGCGGCTTCGGGGTCGGTTCCTACGATTTACATTGGATCCACGGGGAGGTGTTGGTGCCACCCACGGGGCCGTTCGTGGGTTGTTTCGAGTTTTCACCCTCTAACGCCATGTTTTTAAGCCTAAGTCTAAAAATATTCAAATTACCGTCGTATTTTCAAATCGGGAGTCCCGCAGCTGCGGGATCAGTTCCTACGAGTTACATTGATCCCATGGGAGGTGTTGGTGCCACCCACGGGGCCGTTCGGGAGAAGTTTCGAGTTTTCACCCTCTAACGCCATGTTTTTAATCCTAGGTCTAGAAAAATGTAAATTACCGTCGTATTCTCAAACCGGGAGTCCTGCGGCTACGAGGTCAGTTCCTACGAGTTATATTCGTCCCGTGAGAGGTGTTGGTGCCACCCACGGGGACGTTCGGGGGCTGTTTCGAGTTCTCACCCTCTAACGTCATGTTTTTAAACCTAAGTCTAGAAATATGTAAATTACCGTCGTACTCTCAAACCGGGAGACCCGCGACTGCGGGGTCAGTTCATACGAGTTACATTGGTCCCGTGGGAGGTGTTGGTTCTACCCACGGGGCCGTACGAGGCTATTTCGAGTTTGGAGCCTCTAACGCGATGATTTTAAGCCTAAGTCTAAAAATAGGCAAATTATGGTCGTATTCTCAAACCGGGAGTCCCGCTGCTGCGGGGTCAGTTTTCTACGAGTTACATTGGTCCCGTGGGAGGTGTTGGTGCCACCCACGGGGCCGTTCGAGGGCTATTTCTAGTTCTCACCGTCTAACGCCCTGTTTTTGAGCCTAAGTCTAGAAATATACAAATTACCGTCGTATTCTCAAACCGGGAGTCCCGCGGCTGCGGGATCAGTTGCTATGAGTTACACTACCCACGGGGACGTTCGGGGGCAGTTTCGAGTTTTCACCCTCTAACGCCATGTTTTTAAGCCTAAGTCTAAAAATATGCAAATTTTCGTCGTATTCTCAAACCGGAAGTGCCACGGCTGCGGGGTCAGTTCCTACGAGTTACATTGGTTTCGTGGGAGGTGTTGGTGCCACCCACGGGGCCGTTCGGGGGTTGTTTCGAGTTTTCACCCTCTAACGCCACGTTTTGCTTAAGTCTAGAAGTATGCAAATTACCGTCGTATTCTGAAACAGGGAGTCCCGCGGCTACGGGGTCAGTTCTTACGAGTTACACTGGTCCCGTGGGAGGCGTTGGTGCCACCCACGGGGTCGTTTGGGGGTTGTTTCAAGTTTTCACCCTCTAACCCCATGTTTTTAAGCCTAAGTTTAGAAATATGCAAATTACCGTCGTATTCTCAAACTGGGAGTCCCGCGGCTGCGGGGTCAGTTCCTACGAGTTACATTGATCCCGTGGGAGGTGTTGGTGCCACCCACGGGGACGTTCGGGGGCTGTTTCTAGTAATCACCCTCGAACGCCATGTTTTTATGCTCAAGTCTAGAAATATGTAAATTACCGTCGTATTCTCATACCGGGAGTCCCGCGGCTGCGGGGTCAGTTCCTATGATTTACATTGGCCCCATGGGAGGTGTTGGTGCCCCCCATGGGGCCGTTCGGGGGCTGTTTCGAGTTTTCACCCTCTAACGTCATGTTTTTAAGCCTAAGTCTAGAAATATACAAATTACCGTCGTATTTTCAAATCGGGAGTCCCGCGACTGCGGGATCCGTTCCTACGAGTTACATTGATCCCGTGGGAGGTGTTGGTGCCACCCACGGGGCCGTTTGGGGGAAGTTTTTATTTTTCACCCTCTAACGCCATGTTTTTAAGCCTAAGTCCAGAAATATGCAAATTACCATCATATTCTCAAACCGGGAGTCCGGCGGCTGCGGGGTCAGTTCCTACGAGTTACATTCGTCCCGTGGGAGGTGTTGGTGCCACCCACTGGGACGTTCGGGTGCTGTTTCGAGTTCTCACCCTCTAACGCCATGTTTTTAAGCCTAAATATTGAAATATGCAAATTACCATCGTACTCTCAAACCGGGAGACCCGCGACTGCGGGGTCAGTTCGTACGAGTTACATTGGTCTCGTGGGAGGTGTTAGGGCCACCCACGGGGCCGTTGGGGGATGTTTCGAGTTTTCACCGTCTAACGCATTGATTTTAAGCCTAAGTCTAAAAATATTTAAATTATCGTCGTATTCTCAAACAGGGAGTCCCGCTGCTGCGGGGTCAGTTCCTACGAGTTACATTGGTCCTGTCAGAGGTGTTGGTGCCACCCACGGGGCCGTTCAGGGGTTGTTTCGAGTTTTCACCCTCTAACGTCATGTTTTTCTTAAGTCTAGAAATATGAAAATTACCGTCCTATTCTCAAACCGGGAGTCCCGCGGTTGCGAGGTCAGTTCTTACGAGTTTCACTGGTCCCATGGGAGGTGTTGGTGCCACCCACTGGGCCGTTCGGGGGCTGTTTCGAGCTTTCACCCTCTAACGCCACGTTTTTTAGCCTAAGTCTAGAAATATGCAAATTACTGTCGTATTCTCAAACCGGGAGACCCGCGACTTCGGGGTCAGTTCTTACGAGTTACATTTGTCCTGTGGGAGGTGTTGGTGCCACCCAGGGGCCGTTCGGGGGCTGTTTCTAGTTCTCACCTTCTAACGCCCTGTTTTTGAGCCTAAGTCTAAAAATATGCAAATTACCGTCGTATTCTCAATCCGGGAGTCCCGCGGCTGTGGGGTCAGTTACTACGAGTTACATTGTCCCCGTGGGAGGTGTTGGTGCCACCCACGGGGACGTTCGGGGCTGTTTAGAGTTTTCATCCTCTAACGCCATCTTTTTAAGCCTAAGTTTAAAAATATGCAAATTTTCGTCGTATTCTAAACCGGGAGTGCCGCGGCTGCGGCCTCAATTCCTACGAGTTACATTGGTTCCGTGTGAGGTGTTGGTGCCACCCACGGGGCCGTTCGGGGGTTATTTCGAGTTTTCACCCTCTAACGCCATGTTTTGCTTAAGTCTAGAAATATGCAAATTACCGTCGTATTCTCAAACCGGGAGTCCCGCGGCTGCGGGGTCAGTTCCTATGAGTTACACTGGTCCCGTGGGAGGTGTTGGTGCAGCCCACGGGGTCGTTCGGGAGTTGTTTCAAGTTTTCACCATCTAACGCCATGTTTTTTAGCCTAAGTCTAGAAATAAGCAAATTATCGTCGTATTCTCAAACCGGGAGTCCCACGGCTGCGGGGTCAGTTCCTATGAGTAACATTGATCCTGTGGGAGGTGTTGGTGCCACCCACGGGGACGTTCGGGGGCTGTTTTTAGTTCTCACCCTCTAACGCCATGTTTTTAAGCCTAAGTCTTCAAATATGCAAATTACAGTCGTATTCTCAAACCGGGAGTCCTGCGGCTGCGGGGTCAGTTCCACGATTTACATTGGCCCCATGGGAGGTGTTGGTGCCACCCACGGGGCCGTTCGGGGGCTGTTTCGAGTTTTCACCCTCTAACGCCATGTTTTTAAGCCTAAGTCTAGAAATATGCAAATTACCGTCGTATTTTCAAATCGGGAGTCCCCCGACTGCGGGATCAGTTCCTACGAGTTACATTAATCCCATGGGAGGTGTTGGTGCCACCCACGGGGCCGTTCGGGGGAAGTTTTGAGTTTTCACCCTCTAACGCCATGTTTTTAAGCCTACGTCTAGAAATATGCAAATTACCATCGTATTCTCAAACCGGGGGTCCCGCGGCTGCGGGGTCAGTTCCACGATTTACATTGGCCCCATGGGAGGTGTTGGTGCCACCCACGGGGCCGTTCGGGGGCTGTTTCGAGTTTTCACCCTCTAACGCCATGTTTTTAAGCCTAAGTCTAGAAATATGCAAATTACCGTCGTATTTTCAAATCGGGAGTCCCCCGACTGCGGGATCAGTTCCTACGAGTTACATTAATCCCATGGGAGGTGTTGGTGCCACCCACGGGGCCGTTCGGGGGAAGTTTTGAGTTTTCACCCTCTAACGCCATGTTTTTAAGCCTAAGTCTCAAAATATTCGAATTACCGTCGTATTCTCAAACCGGGAGTCCTGCGACTGCGCGATCAGTTCCTACGAGTTACATTTGTCCCGAGGGAGGTGTTGGTGCCATCCACGGGGATGTTCGGGGGCAGTTTCGAGTTCTCACCCTCTAACGCCATGTTTTTAAGCATAAGTCTAGAAATATGCAAATTACCGTTGTACTCTCAAACCGGGAGACCCGCGACTGCGGGGTCAGTTCCTACGAGTTACATTGGTCACGTGGGAGGTGTTGGTGCCTCCCACGGGGCCGTTCGGGGGTTGTTTCGAGTTTTTACCCTCTAACGTTATGTTTTGCTTCAGTCCAGAAACATGAAAATTACAGTCCTATTCTCAAATCGGGAGTCCCGCGGCTGCGGGGTAAGTTCTTACGAGTTACACTGGTCCCGTGGGAGGTGTTGGTGCCACCTACTGGGCCGTTCGGGGGCTATTTCGAGTTTTCACCCTATAACGCCATATTTTTAAGCCTAAGTCTAGAAATATGCAAATTACCATCGTATTCGCAAACCGGGTGTCCTGCGGCTGCGGGGTTAGTTCCTACGAGTTACATTGTTCCCGCGGGAGGTATTGGTGCCACCCACGGGGACGTTCGGGGGCTGGTTTGAGTTCTCACCCTCTAACGCCATGTTTTTAAGCCTAAGTCTAGAAATATGCAAATTAATGTCGTATTCTCAAACCGGGAGTCCCGCGGCTGCGGGGTCAGTTCCTACGATTTACATTGGCCTCATGGGAGGTGTTGGTGCCACCCACGGGGCCGTTCGGGAGTTGTTTCGAATTTTCACCCTCTAACGCCGTGTTTTTAAGCATAAGTCTAGAAATATGCAAATTACCGTCATATTCTCAAACCGGGAGTCCCGCAGCTGCGGGGTCAGTTCCTACGAGTTACACTGGTCCTGTGGGAGGTCTTGGTGCCACCCACGGGGCCGTTTAGGAGCTGTTTCAAGTTTTCACCCTCTAACGCCATGTCTTTAAGCCTAAGTCTAGAAATACACAAATTACCGTCGTATTCTTAAATCGGGATTCCCGTGGCTGCGAGGTCAGTTCCTACGAGTTACATTGGTCCCGTGGGAGGTCTTGGTGCCACCCACGGGGACGTTCGGGGGCTGTTTTTAATTCTCACCCTCTAACGCCATGTTTTTAAGCCTTAGTCTAGAAATAGGAAAATTACCGTCGTATTCTAAAACCGGGAGTCCCGCTGCTGCGGGGTCAGTTCCTACGAGTTACATTGGTCCCGTGGGAGGTGTTGGTGCCACCCACGTGGACGTTCGGGGGATGTTTCGAGTTCTTACCCTCTAACGCGATGATTTTAAACCTAAGTCTAAAAATATGCAAATTATCATCGTATTCTCAAACCGGGAGTCCCGCTGCTGCGGGGTCAGTTTCTACGAGTTACATTGGTCCCGTGGGAGGTGTTGGTGCCACCCACGGGGCCGTTCGAGAGTTGTTTCTAGTTCTCACCGTCTAACGGCATGTTTTTGAGCCTAAGTCTAGCATTATGCAAATTACCGTCATATTTTCAAATCGGGAGTCCCGCGACTGCGGCATCAGTTCGAACGAGTTACATTGATCCCATGGGAGGTGTTGGTGCCACCCACATGGCTGTTCGGGGGAAGTTTCGAGTTTTAACCCTCTAACGCCATGTTTTTAAGCCTAAGTCTAGAAATATAAAAATTACCGTCGTATTCTCAAACCGGGAGTCCTGCGGGTGCGGGGTCAGTTCCTACGAGTTACATTCGTCCTGTGGGAGATGTTGGTGCCACCCACGGGGACGTTCGGGGGCTGCTTTGAGTTCTCACCCTCTAACGCTATTTTTTTAAATCTGAGTCTAGAAATATGCAAATTACCGTCTTACTCTCAAATCGGGAGACCCGCAACTGCGGAGTCAGTTCGTACGAGTTACATTGGTCCCGTGGGAGGTGTTGGTGCCACCCACGGGGACGTTCGGGGCTGTTTCGAGTTTTCACCCTCTAACGCGATGATTTTAAGCCTAAGTCTAAAAATATGCAAATTATCGTCGTATTCTAAAACCGGGAGTCCTGCTGCTGCGGGGTCAGTTCTTACGAGTTACATTGGTCCTGTGGGTGGTGTTGGTGCCACCCACGGGGCCGTTCGGGGGTTATTTTGAGTTTTTTACCCTCTAACGTCATGTTTTGCTTAAGTCTATAAATATGCAAATTACCGTCCTATTCTCAAACCGGGACTCCCGCGGCTACGGGGTCAGTTCTTACGAGTTACACTGGTCTCGTGGGAGGTGTTGGTGCCACCCACTGGGACGTTCGGGGGCTGTTTCGAGTTTTCACCCTCTAACGCCATGTTTTTAAGCCTAATTCTAGAAATATGCAAATTACCCTCGTATTCTCAAATCGGGAGTCCCGCGGCTGCGGGGTCAGTTCCTATGAGTTACATTGGTCCCGTGGGAGGTGTTGATGCCACCCACGGGGACGTCCGGGAGTTGTTTTTAGTTGTCACCCTCTAATGCCATGTTTTTAAGCCTAAGTCTAGAAATATGCAAATTACCGTCATATTCTCAAAGCGGGAGTCCCGCGGCTACGGGGTCAGTTTCTACGAGTTACATTGGCCCCGTGGGAGGTGTTGGTGCCACCCACGGGGCCGTTCGGGGGCTTTTCCGAGTTTTCACCCTCTAACGCAATCTTTTTAAGCCTAAGTCTAAAAATATGAAAATTACCATCGTATTCTCAAACCGGGAGTCCCGCGACTGCAGGGTCAGTTTCTACGAGTTACATTGGTCCCGTGGGAGGTATTGGTGCCACCCACGGGGACGTTCGGGGGCTGTTTCGAGTTCTCACCCTCTAATGCCATGTTTTTAACCCTAAGTCTAAAAATATACAAATTATTGTCGTATTCTCAAATCGGGAGTGCCGCGGCTGCGGGGTCAGTTCCTATGAGTTACATTGGTCCCGTGGGAGGTGTTGGTGCCACCCACGGGGCCGTTCGGGGGTTGTTTCGAGTTTTGACCCTCTAACGCCATGTTTTGCTTAAGTCTAGAAATATGGAAATTACCATCGTATTCTCAAACCGGGAGTCCCGCGGCTACGGGGTCAGTTCCTATGAGTTGCACTGGTCCCGTGGGAGGTCTTGGTGCCACCCACGGGGCCGTTCAGGAGCTGTTTCAAGTTTTCACCCTCTAACGCCATGCATTTAAGCCTAAGTCTAGAAATATGCAAATTACCGTCGTATTCACAAACCGGGAGTCCCGCGGCTGCGGGGTTAATTCCTACGAGTTACATTGATCCCGTGGGAGTTGTTGGTGCCACCCACGGGGACGTTCGGGGGTTATTTTTAGTTCTCACCCTCTAACGCCATGTTTTCAAGCCTAAGTCTAGAAATATGCAAATTACCGTCGTATTCTCAATCCGGGAGTCCCGCGGCTGCGGGGTCACTTCCTACGATTTGCATTGGCCCCAAGGGAGCTGTTGCTGCCACCCACGGGGACGTTCGGGGGCTGTTTCGAGTTTTCACCCTCTAACGCGATGTTTTTAAGCCTAAGTCTAGAAATATGTAAATTACCGTCGTACTCTCAAACCGGGAGAGCCGCGGCTGCGGGGTCAGTTCCTATGAGTTACATTGGTCCCGAGGGAGGTGTTGGTGCCACCCACGGGGTCGTTCGGAGGCTGTTTTGGGTTTTCACCCTCTAACGCCATGTTTTTAAGCCTAAGTCGAAAAATATGCAAATTATCATCATATTCTCAAATCGGGAGTGATGCGGCTGCGGGGTCAGTTCCTACGAGTTACATTGGTCCCGTGGGAGGTGTTGGTGCCACCCACGGTGCCGTTCGGTGGTTGTTTCGAATTTTAACCCTCTAACGCCATGTTTTGCTTAAGTCTAGAAATATGGAAATTACCGTTGTATTCTCAAACCGGGAGTCCCGCGGCTGCGGGGTCAGTTGCTACGAGTTACACTGGTCCAGTGGGAGGTCTTGGTTCCATCCACGGGGCCGGTCAGGAGTTGTTTCAAGTTTTCACCCTCTAACGCCATGTTTTTAAGCCTAAGTCTAGAAATATGAAAATTACCTTCGTATTCTCAAACCGGGAGTCCTGCGGCTGCGGGGTCAGTTCCTACGAGTTACATTGGTCCCGTGGGAGGTGTTGGTGCCACCCACGGGGACGTTCGGGGGCTGTTCTTAGTTCTCACCCTCTAACGTCATGTTTTTAAGCCTAAGTCTAGAAATATACAAATTACCGTCGTATTCTCAAATCGGGAGTCCCGCGGCTGCGGGGTTAGTTCCTACGATTGACATTGGGTCCCGTGGGAGGTGTTGGTGCCACCCACGGCGCCGTTCGGGGGTTGTTTCGAGTTTTCACCCTCTAACACCATGTTTTGCTTAAGTCTATAAATATGCAAATTACCATCGTATTCTCAAACCGGGAGTCCCGCGGCTACGGGGTCAGTTCCTACGAGTTACTCTGGTCCCGTGGGAGGTGTTGGTGCCACCCACGGGGTCGTTCGGTGGCTGTTTCAAGTTTTCACCCTCTAACGCCATGTTTTTAAGCCTAAGTCTAGAAATATGCAAATTACCGTCGTATTCTCAAACCGGGAGTCCTGCGGCGGCGGGGTCAGTTCCTATGAGTTACATTGGTCCAGTGGGAGGTGTTGGTGCCACCCACGGGGCCGTTCGGGGGATGTTTTGAGTTTTCACCCTCTAACGCCATGTTTTTAAGCCTAAGTCCAGAAATATGCGAATTACCGCCGTATTCTCAAACCGGGAGTCCAGCGGCTGCGGGGTCAGTTCCTTCTAGTTACATTCGTCCCGTGGGAGGTGTTGGTGCCACCACGGGGCCGTTCGGGGGTTCTTTCGAGTTTTCACCCTCTAACGCCATGTTTTGCTTAAGTCTAGAAATATGTAAAATACCGTCATATTCTCACACCGGAAGTCCCGCAGCTGCGGGGTCAATTCCTACGAGTTACACTGGTCCCGTGGGAGGTGTTGGTACCACCCACGGGGTCGTTCGGGGGCTGTTTCAAGTTTTCACCCTCTAACGCCATGTTTTTAAGCCTAAGTCTAGAAATATGCAAATTACCATGGTATTCTCAAACCGAGAGTCCCGCGGCTGCGGGGTCAGTTCCTACGAGTTACATTGGTCCCGTGGGAGGTGTTGGTGCCACCCACGGGGACGTTCGGGGGCTGCTTTTAGTTCTCACCCTCTAACGCCATGTTTTTAAGCCTAAGTCTAGATATATGAAAATTACCATCGTATTCACAAACCGGGAGTCCCGCGGCTTCGAGGTCAGTTCCTACGATTTACATTGGCCCCATTGGAGGTGTTGGTGCCACCCACGAGGCCGTTCGAGGGCTGTTTCGAGTTTTCACCCTCTAACGCCATGTTTTTATGCCTAAGTCAATAAATATGCAAATTACCGTCGTATTTTCATATCGCGAGTCCCACGACTGCGGGGTCAGTTCCTACGAGTTACATTGGTCCCGTGGGAGGTGTTGGTGCCACCCACGGGGCCGTTCGGGGGCAGTTTCGAGTTTTCACCCTCTAACGTCATGTTTTTAAGCCTAAGTCCGAAAATATGCGAATTACCGCCGTATTCTCATACCGGGAGTCCAACGGCTGCGGGGTCAGTTCATTTGAGTTACATTCATCCCGTGGGTTGTGTTGGTGCCACCCACGGGGACGTTCGGGGGCTGTTTCGAGTTCTCACCCTCTAACGCCATTTTTCTAAGCCTAAGCCTAGAAATATGCAAATTACCGTCGTACTCTCGAACCGGGAGACCCGCGACTGTGGGGTTAGTTCGTACGAGTTACGTTGGTCCCGTGGGAGGTGTTGGTGCCACCTACGGGGCCGTTCGGGGCTGTTTCAAGTTTTCACCCTCTAACACGATGATTTTAAGCCTAAGTGTAAAAATATGCAAATTATCTTCGTATTCTAAAACCGGGAGTCCCGCTGCTGCGGTGTCAGTTCGTACGAGTTACATTGTTCCTGTGGGAGGTGTTTGTGCCACCCACGGGGCCGTTCGGGCGCTGTTTCGAGTTTTCACCCTCTAACGTCGTGTTTTGCTTAAGTCTAGAAATATGCAAATTACCTTCCTATTCTCAAACCGGGAGTCCCGCAGCAGCGGGGTCAGTTCTTACGAGTTACACTGGTCCCGTGGGAGGTGTTAGTGCCACCCACTGGGCCGTTCGGGGGCTGTTTCGAGTTTTCACCCTCTAACGCCATATTTTTAAGCCTAAGTCTAGAAATATGCAAATTACCATCGTATTCTCAAACCGGGAGTCCCGCGGCTGCGAGGTGAGTTCCTACGAGTTACATTGGTCCCGTGGGAGGTGTTGGTGCCACCCACGGGGACGTTCGGGAGCTGTTTTTAGTTCTCACCCTCTAACGCCATATTTTTAAGCCTAACTCCAGAAATATGCAAATTACCGTCGTATTCTCAAACCGGGAGTGTCGCGGCTGCGGGGTCAGTTCCTACGAGTTAAATTGGTGCCGTGGGAAGTGTTGGTGCCACCCACGGGGCCGTTCGGTGGTTGTTTCGAGTTTTAACCCTCTAACGCCATGTTTTGCTTAAGTCTAGAAATATGCAAATTACCGTCGTATTCTCAAACCGGGAGTCCCGCGGCTGCGGGGTCAGTTCCTACGAGTAACACTGGTCCCGTGGGAGGTCTTGGTTCCACCCACGGGGCCGTTCAGGAGTTGTTTCAAGTTTTCACCCTCTAACGCCATGTTTTTAAGCCTTAAGTCTAGAAATATGCCAATTACTGTTGTATTCTCAAACCGGGAGTCCCGCGGCTGCGGGATCAGTTCCTACGAGTTACATTGGTCCCGTGGGAGGTGTTGGTGCCACCCACGGGGACGTTCGGGGGCTGTTTTTAGTTCTCACCCTCTAACGCTATGTTTTTAAGCCTAAGTCTAGAATATTCAAATTACCGTCGTATTCTCAAATCGGGAAGTCCCGCGGCTGCGAGGTCAGTTCCTACGATTTACATTGGCCCCATGGGAGGTGTTGGTGCCACCCACGATGCCGTTTGGGGGCTGTTTCGAGTTTTCACCCACTAACGCTATGTTTTTAAGCCTAAGTCTAGAAATATGCAAATTACTGTCGTATTTTCAAATCGGGAGTCCCGCGACTGAGGGATGAGTTCCTACGAGTTACCACTACACCAAAATGGGCAAATTGTCACCTTTCAGCCGGCCAGCATTGTCAAGGTAATTGACCGTGACAAAAAACACGCGTTTTATGTCACGATCATTGACCTTGACACGACCGTGACAACTAATTGTCACGGTCATTGACCGTGACAATTTTTTGAATACTTGTCACGGTCAATGACCTTGACACGACCGTGACAATGTTTACAGCAAAAACCCTTTCCCCCTTCTTTTTTTCCTCCCGCGCCGTTCCCTCCCTCTCTCGCTCTCTCTCGACGCTGCTCTCTCTCTCTCTACTTTCAGGTCGATTTTCTCTCTCTTTCTCTCTCTTCCATTTATATATATGTTTGTGTGTATATTTATGTGTGTATGTGTATATATATATGTGTGTATGTGTGTGCGTGTGTGGGGGGTGGGGTAGGGTGGGGGTAGGGGGTGGGGCGGGGTGGGGCAGGGTGGGGGCAAGGTGGGGGTGTGTACGTGTGTATATGTATGTGTATGTATGTGAAATATGTGTGTGTATGTGTGTGTATATATGTGTGTAGTGGTGTGTGGTGGTGGAGGGGGTGGTGGAGGGGGGCAGGGGGTGGGGTGGTGTGTGTGTGTGTGTGTGTGCGCGCGCGTAGGTGTGCGTGGGGCAACTAACATATATACATTTATATTTTTGGCATATAACAATTATTAGATAGAAAAAGAAAAATATAAATTGAGATAACCTTAGAATATAATTAGGCTAAAAATATAATGGCATCAACTAACATATACAAACAACACTAAAAGTAGACCATCAATTTTATAAATAATTGATATAGTTGGATAATAATTGGATAATAAACATCGGGAGGGGTGGGGGTGGGGGTGGGGGTGGGGGGTGGGGGTGGGTGTGGGGTTTTGAATATTATTTACATTTATATTTTTGGATATTATATACATTCAAAATAAATAATTGATAATAGTTGGATAAATAATTGGATAATAGTTGATATTTTTCATTCAAAATAAATATTTCATTCAAATATATTGGATAATAATTGATATTTTCATTTAAATTGATAATAATTTTATTCATGAAATTTATTTCAATTGATAATAATTTATCTATATGTTTGTGTGTATATATATGTGTGTATGTGTGTATATATGTGGCAGTCGTGTGTGCATGTGGGGTGAGCCCTTCATATTTTAAAAATGTTGTTTTTATTCCTATAGAACAGCTTAGATAGTGTGTGTGTGTGTGTGTGTGTATGTGGTCAATACATGAATTTATTTTGTATTTGAATTAACCCACGAATTTATTTTTGTATTTTGAATTAACCATGAATTTATTTTTGTATTTGAATTAACCCATTATATGAAACATACTTGAAATTAAATATAGTGCTCATAGATACTAGCATTCTAGTTCTTATGCGGACGCATTCAATAGCCCTTAGACCCGTTCGAGAGTCATTACCCCTGTAATGAGATCTCTCGAATTGTCCCGTTTGGACAGTTTGAGACTGTATAATTTCTGTATAATATTCTTATTGGCTTAAAGTTGTTACTTTTGGAGGAAGTTATGTAGTCGTATCTTAATGTTCTCTGGGTACATACTAGATTGACAAGTGTGACTGTTATTTCAATTGACCAATTGAAATAACACTCACACCTTCCAATCTACGTCGTGTACTTGGAGAACTAAGGGGATATGCTGTCGAATTTTTTTCAAATCGTAACAATGTGCATGAGCTGTTAAGTATATTACAGAAAAATGCAGTCTTCAATGGGATAGGACCACTTACCCTTTAATAGGATAATTAAATGATGGGATAATTAAATAAAACATACTATAAATCTAAGTTTTGTTTACCTTTAATAGGTGTTTATTTGTGGTAGCTGTGATGGGATATCCAAAATACAAAGAGTGGATGGGTGAGACTAATAGAATGGGGGATGTGTTTCGCAGAGGTGCTAACGAATTTGTGAAATATGCAAAGAGATGTCGTAATGATGAAGAGTTTTCGTGTCCGTGTGCTAGGTGTAAGAATGGTAAGGTGTTTGAGTGGAAAACAGTTGAACTACATTTATTAAGATCGGGTATGCAAGATAGTTATCGATTTTGGAGTTTTCACGATGAATTGAAAGTTCCTTTTGTCCCCGACCAACCTTCACAACAACCTTCAACAAGTAGAATAGATGAAGAAGGGGACGACGTAGATCATAATATGTTAGACGATTTAGTTGATGATGCGTACGGAGTTTATGAAGCTGAGGAGAATGAGGTTACTGATGATGTAGAAGATTCAAGTGCTCGTGAAGATAACACGATAAAACTTGACGATGACTACCAAAGTTTAAAATTTAAGGCGACCCAACCGTTATACTCTGGCTGTGAGAACAATAAAAGACGAAAAACAATGGTACAATCAGACAGCGAATTTAGGCTATGGTTGACATAAGAGGTAATTATAATGAAAACAGTCGTTATATAACGTTACATTACACTCAAATTTTACCACTAATATAATTAATTTATCTATATTCTCAGCTCCTAAAGATGGGTGATGCGACATCAAGGCTTGCTCGTCTAGCCACTGGACCCTTGTTCGTGGCACAAGAGTACAAAAAGTATCGATTGAACGGTTACATTTTCGGCGCTAAAGTGTACGAGGAAAGTACAAATGTACAGAACTCGGGAATTTCATACAGGGTTCTTACTTTCTTTCGAGCGAGCGCAAAAGATAAAAACCTCGTTGAAGCTGAAATGACTTACTATGGTGTAATCCAAAATATATTTGAATTGGATTATATAAGCTTCAAAGAGGTTGTATTTTACTGTGAATGGGTAAGAGTTGAGGATAAAAATGCTTGTAAAGCTGATCCTGTCACCAATTTGATCATGGTTGACTTGTCCAAGTTGAAGAGCAACGACCACGTGAGCGATGAGCCGTTTGTTTGTGCATTTCAAAAGGTTAAGCAAGTGTTTTACTCGGAGTATATCAACAACGAGCCGTGGTAAATTGTCCAACACGCGCCAAGGCGTCTAAATAGTAGTGTGGATGACTTGGCTGCTCCTACCGAATATCAATCCATTTTTTATGATAACCCAAATTTGAAACAATTTTTCAATTTGTAATAAATATTTCAATTTGTACCGAAACATCCATTTGTAATGCTTTTACTTGATCTGCACTTTATCATTTTCACTCTTGTTTAGTGTGCGTGCGTGGAGAGGAGATTAATACATAAATATTCCAACTACATCTAAGTTTTATTTATACTAATCCATGAATATACACTTCTTACCTTTAATTGGTGATTAGTACATAGTTATTTGGGGTGTCCTATTTGTGGAGAGGAGACTGAATCTCTTCGTCTATCCGAACACTAAGAAATGCCATAATCCTATGGAGCGATGCTCTGCAAATTCCTCCCAACCGTTATGTAGCCAAACATCACCAGTTGAAGTTGTCAATTCCACTTTCCATACCCCACCACTTGGAACATCTAGCAAAACATGGGAGACTATTGAAAGGTGGAATTAACAACTTCAACTGCTGATTTTTGGCTACACAATGGATGGAAGGAATTTGCAACGCATAACTCCATAGGATTATGGTATTTCTTAGTGTTTAGATATGAAGAGAATTATAATTGACACGATTGCCGGGGGTACATTAGTTGGAAGGAGGTGCCATATGAGCTCAAGTTAGCTGTTTGAGTGACACTACAGGTAATGTATTTATATTTGATATGTCAATTTCGATTTCGATTTCAATTACGATTTATATTTTTCTATATTTGAGGGGCGGATACTAATTTTACTTTATTTCAATTCAGGGGACAGGGAGTGACCCTAAGGGTAGGCCACATATGCTCTATACTCATGTGGCTATTCGGACGAGAAGGGAAGGATAATGAGGTGTTCCCGAGCGTCGCGGTACAAAATCTCTTTTCCATGCAAATAGTTTGTAGATTTGAGATAAAATGATGGTGATGTTGTTTCTTTTTAAATAGTTTCTTATTTGAATATATATTTGCATTATCTTTAGTTTGTTCGGATACATGATGTTTGGAATAGGTACAACGTTGCTATAACAGGTACAAATATACTGCTGGGCAGTGGCCGTGGCCATACTGCCCAGCAGATTTTTTTAAATTCTGCCCAGAATTGTCAAGGTCATTGACCGTGACACGTCCGTGACAATTTTTTCACCGACTTGTCACGGTCAATGGCCGTGACAATTTTTTTACAAAGGGTCACGGATTTGTCACGGTTATAAATCGTGACAAACGTGTCACGGTCATTAACCTTAACACGACCGTGACACGACCGTGATAAAAAAAGTTGTCTCGCCTCGAAATGTCACGGTCATTGACCTTGACAAGGTGGATTTGTCAAGGTCAATGACCTTGACAAATGGGCAGATTTGGTGTAGTGTACATTGATCCCATGGGAGGTGTTGGTGCCAACCACGGGGCAGTTCGGGGGAAATTTCGAGTTTTCACCCTCTAACGCCATGTTTTTAAGCCTAAGTCTAGAAATATGCAAATTACCGTCGTATTCTCAAACCGGGAGTCCTGCGGCTTCGGAGTCAGTTCCTACGAGTTACATTCGTCCCGTGGAAGGTGTTGGTGCCACCCACGGGGACATTCGGGGGCTGTTTCGAGTTCTCACCCTCTAACGCCATGTTTTTAAGACTAAGTCTAGAAAAAAGCAAATTACCGTCGTACTCTCAAATCGGGAGACCCGCGACTGCAGGGTCAGTTCGTACGAGTCACATTGGTCCCGTGGGAGGTGTTGGTGCCACCCACGGGGCCGTTCGGGGCTGTTTCGAGTTTTCACCCTCTAACGCGATAATTTTAAGCTTAAGTCTAAAAATATGCAAATGATCATCGTATTCTCAAACAGAGAGTCCCGCTGCTGCGGGGTCAGTTCCTACGAGTTAAATTGGTCCTGTGGGAGGTGTTGGTTCCACCCACGGGACCGTTCGGGGGCTGTTTCTAGTTCTCACCGTCTAACCCCCTGTTTTTGAGCCTATGTCTATAAATATACAAATTATCATCGTATTCTTAAGCCGGGAGTCCCGCGGCTGTGGGGTCAGTTCCTAAGAGTTACATTGGTCCCGTGGGGGGTGTTGGTGCCACCCATGGGGATGTTCAGGGGCTGTTTCGAGTTTTCACCCTCCAACACCATGTTTTTAAGCCTAAGTCTTAAAATATGCAAATTTTAGTCGTATTCTCAAACCGGGAGTGCCGCGGCTGCGGGTTCAGTTCCTACGAGTTACATTGGTTCCGTGGGAGGCGTTGGTGCCACCCACGGGGCCGTTCGGGGGTTGTTTTGAGTTTTCACCCTTTAACGCCAAGTTTTGCTTAAGTCTATAAATATGCAAATTACCGTCGTATTCTCAAACCGGGAGTCCCGCGGCTGCGGGGTCAGTTCCTACGAGTTACTTTGGTCCCGTGGGAGGTGTTGGTGCCACCCACGGGGTCGTTCGGGGGCTGTTTCAAGTTTTCACCCTATAACACCATGTTTTTAAGCCTAAGTCTAGAAATATGCAAATTACCGTCGTATTCTCAAACCGGGAGTCCTACGGCTGCGGGGTGAGTTCGTACGAGTTACATTGGTCCCGTGGGAGGTGTTGGTGCCACCCAAGGGGCCGTTCAGGGGCTGTTTCGAGTTTTCACCCTCTAACGCCATGTTTTTAAGCCTAAGTCCAGAAATATGCGATTTACCGCCATATTTTCAAACCGGGAGTCCATCGGCTGTGGGGTCAGTTCCTACTAGTTACATTCGTCCCGTGGGAGGTGTAGGTGCCACCCACGGGGACGTTCGGGGGCTATTTCGAGTTCTCACCCTCTAGCACCATGTTTTCAAGCCTAAGTCTAGAAATATGCAAATTACCGTCGTACTCTCAAACCGGGAGTCCCGCGGCTACGGGGTCAGTTCCTACGAGTTACATTGTCCCCGTGGGAGGTGTTGGTGCCACCCACCGGGCCGTTCGGGGGTTGTTTTGAGTTTTCACCCGCTAACGCCATGTTTTTAAGCTTAGGTATAGAAATATGCAAATTACTGTAGGATTTTCAAATCGGGAGTCCCGCGACTGTGGGGTCAGTTCCTACGAGTTACATTGGTTCCCTGGGAGGTGTTGGTGCCACCCACGGGGCCGTTCGGGGGCAGTTTCGAGTTTTCACCCTCTAACCTCATGTTTTTAACCCTAAGTCCAGAAATAAGCGAATTACCGTCGTATTCTCAAATCGGGAATCCTGCGGCTGCGGGGTCAGTTCCTAGGAGTTACATTCGTCCCGTGGGAGGTGTTGGTGCCACCCACGGGGCCGTTCGGGGGCTCTTTCGAGTGTTCACCCTCTAACGCCATGTTTTTATGCCCAAGTCTTAAAATATGCAAATTACCATCGTATTTTCATATCGGGAGTCCCACAACTGCGGGGTCAGTTCCTACGAGTTACATTGGTCCCGTGGGAGGTGTTGGTGCCACCCACGGGGCCGTCCGGGGGCAGTTTCGAGTTTTCACCCTCTAACGCCATGTTTTTAAGCCTAAGTCCAGAAATATGCGAATTACTGCCGTATTCTCAAACCGGGAGTCCAGCGGCTGCGGGGTCAGTTCCTACGAGTTACATTCGTCCCGTGGGAGGTGTTGGTGCCACCCACGGGGACGTTCGGGGGCTGTTTCGAGTTTTCACCCTCTAACGCCATGGTTTTTGGCCTAAGTCTAGAAATATGCGAATTACCGTCGTATTCTCAAACCGGGAGTCCTGCGGCTGCGGGGTCAGTTCCTACGAGTTACATTCGTCCCGTGGCAGGTGTTGGTGCCACCCACGGAGACGTTCGGGGGCTGTTTCGAGTTCTCACCCTCTAACGCCATGTTTTTAAGCCTAGGTCTATAAATATGCAAATTACCGTTGTACTCTCAAACCGGGAGATCCGCGACTGCGGGGTCAGTTCGTACGAGTTACATTGGTCCCGTGGGAGGTGTTGGTGCCACCCACTGGGCCGTTCGGGGCTGTTTCGAGTTTTCACCCTCTAACGCGATGATTTTAAGCCTAAGTTTAAAAATATACAAAATTATCGTCGTATTCTCAAACCGAGAGTCCCGCTGCTTCGGGGTCAGTTCCTACAAGTTATATTGGTCCCGTGGGTGGTGTTGGTGCCACCCACGGGGACATTCGGGGGCTGTTTCTAGTTTTCACCTTCTAACGCCATGTTTTTAAGCCAATGTCTAAAAATATACAAATTATAGTCATATTCTCAAATCGGGAGTCCCGCGACTGTGGGGTCAGTTCCTACGAGTTACATTGATCCCATGGGAGGTGTTGGTGCCACCCACGGGGCCGTCCGGGGGCAGTTTCGAGTTTTCACCCTCTAACGCCATGTTTTTAAGCCTAAGTCCAGAAATATGCGAATTACCGCCGTATTCTCAAACCGGGAGTCCAGCGGCTACGGGGTCAGTTCCTACGAGTTACATTCGTCCCGTGGGAGGTGTTGGTGCCACCCACGGGAACGTTCGGGGGCTGCTTCGAGTTTTCACCCTCTAACGCCATGTTTTTAAGCCTAAGTCCAGAAATATGCGAATTACCGCCGTATTCTCAAACTGGGAGTCCAACGACTGCGGGGTCAGTTCCTACGAGTTACATTCGTCCCGTGGGAGGTGTTGGTGCCACCCACGGGGACGTTCGGGGGGCTATTTCGAGTTTTCACCCTCTAACGCCATGGTTTTTAGCCTAAGTCTAGAAATATGTGAATTACCGTCGTATTCTCAAACCGGGAGTCCTGCGGCTGCGAGGTCAGTTCCTACGAGTTACATTCGTCCCGTGGGAGGTGTTGGTGCCACCCACGAAGACGTTCGGGGGCTGTTTCGAGTTCTCACCCTCTAACGCCATGTTTTTAAGCCTAAGTCTAGAAATATGAAAATTACCGTTGTACTCTCAAACCGGGAGTCCCGCGACTGCGGGGTCAGTTCGTACGAGTTACATTGGTCCCGTGGGCGGTGTTGGTGCCACCCACGGGGTCGTTCGGGAGTTGTTTCGAGTTTTCACCCGCTAACGCCATGTTTTTAAGCCTAGGTCTAGAAATATGAAATTACTGTGGTATTTTCAAATCGGGAGTCCCGCGACTATGGGGTCAGTTCCTACGAGTTACATTGGTTCCCTGGGAGGTGTTGGTGCCACCCACAGGGCCGTTCGGCGGCAGTTTCGAGTTTTCACCCTCTAACCTCATGTTTTTAAGCCTAAGTCTAGAAATAAGCGAATTACCGTCGTATTCTCAAATCGGGAATCCTGCGGCTGCGGGGTCAGTTCCTACTAGTTACATTCGTCCCGTGGGAGGCGTTGGTGCCACGCACGGGGCCGTTCGGGGGCTGTTTCGAGTGTTCACCCTCTAACGCCATGTTTTTATGCCTAAGTCTAGAAATATGCAAATTACGGTCGTACTTTCATATCGGGAGTCCCACGACTGCGGGGTCAGTTCCTACGAGTTACATTGGTCCCGTGGGAGGTGTTGATGCCACCCACGGGGCCGTCCGGAGGCAGTTTCGAGTTTTCACCCTCTAACGCTATGTTTTTAAGACTAAGTCCAGAAATATGCGAATTACCGCCGTATTCTCAAACGGGGAGTCCAGCAGGTGCGGGGTCAGTTCCTACGAGTTACATTCGTCCCGTGGGAGGTGTTGGTGCCACCCACGGGGACGTTCGGGGGCTATTTCGAGTTCTCACCCTCTAGCACCATGTTTTCAAGCCTAAGTCTAGAAATATGCAAATTACCGTCGTACTCTCAAACCGGGAGTCCCGCGGCTACGGGGTCAGTTCCTACGAGTTACATTCGTCCCGTGGGAGGTGTTGGTGCCACCCACGGAGACGTTCGGAGGCAGTTTCGAGTTCTCACCCATGGAGACGTTCGGGGTCAGTTCCTACGAGTTACATTGGTCCCGTGGGAGGTGTTGGTGCCACCCACAGGGCTACTCGGGGGTTGTTTCGAGTGTTCACCCTCTAACGCCATGTTTTTATGCCTAAGTCTAGAAATATGCAAATTACCGTCATATTTTCATATCGGGAGTCCCAGGACAGCGGGGTCAGTTCCTACGAGTTACATTGGTCCCGTGGGAGGTGTTGGTGCCACCCACGGGGCCATCCGGGGGCAGTTTCGAGTTTTTACCCTCTAACGCCATGTTTTTAAGCCTAAGTCCAGAAATATGCAAATTACCGCCGTAATTCTCAAACCGGGAGTCCAGCGGCTGCGGGGTCAGTTCCTACGAGTTACATTCGTCCCGTGGGAGGTGTTGGTCCCACCCACGGGGACGTTCGGGGGCTGTTTCGAGTTTTCACCCTCTAATGCCATGTTTTTAAGCCTAAGTCCAGAAATATGCGAATTACCGCCGTATTCTCAAACCGGGAGTCCAGCGGCTGCGGGGTCAGTTCCTACGAGTTACATTCGTCCCGTGGGAGGTGTTGGTGCCACCCACGGGGACGTTCGGGGGCTGTTTCGAGTTTTCACCCTCTAACGCCATGGTTTTTAGCCTAAGTCTAGAAATATGCAAATTAATGTCGTATTCTCAAACCGGGAGTCCTGCGGCTACGGGGTCAGTTCCTACGAGTTACATTCGTCCCGTGGGAGGTGTTGGTGCCACCCACGGAGACGTTCGGGGGCTGTTTCGAGTTCTCACCCTCTAACGCCATGTTTTTAAGCCTAAGTCTAGAAATATGCAAATTACCGTTGTACTCTCAAACCGGGAGACCCGCGACTGCATGGTCAGTTCCTACGAGTTACGTTCGTCCCGTGGGAGGTGTTGGTGCCACCCACGGGGCCGTTCGGGGCTGTTTTGAGTTTTCACCCTCTAACGCGATGCTTTTAAGCCTAAGTTTAAAAATATACAAAATTATCGTCGTATTCTCAAACCGAGAGTCCCGCTGCTTTGGGGTCAGTTCCTACGAGTTACATTGGTCCCGTGGGAGGTGTTGGTCCCACCCAGAGGGCCATTCGGGGGTTGTTTCGAGTGTTCACCCTCTAACGCCATGTTTTTATGCCTAAGTCTAGAAATATGCAAATTACCGTCGTATTTTCATATCGGGAGTCCCACGATTGTGGGGTCAGTTCCTACGAGTTACATTGGTCCCGTGGGAGGTGTTGGTGCCATCCACGGGGCCGTCCGGGGGCAGTTTCGAGTTTTCACCCTCTAACGCCATGTTTTTAAGCCTAAGTCCAGAAATATGCAAATTACCGCTGTATTCTCAAACCGGGAGTCCAGCGGCTGCGGGGTCAGTTCCTACGAGTTACATTGGTCCCGTGGGAGGTGTTGGTGCCACCCACGGGGACGTTCGGGAGCTGTTTTTAGTTCTCACCCTCTAACGCTATGTTTTTAAGCCTAAGTCTAGAAATATTCAAATTACCATCGTATTCTTAAACCGGGAGTCCCGAGGCTGCGGGGTCAGTTCCTACGAGTTACATTGGTCCTGTGGGAGGTGTTGGTTCAGCCCACGGGGACGTTCGGGGGCTGTTTCTAGTTCTCACCCTCGAACGCCATGTTTTTAAGCCTAAGTCTAGAAATATGTAAATTACCGTCGTATTCTCAAATCGGGAGTCCCGCGGCTGCGGGGTCAATTCTTACGAGTTACATTGGTCCCGTGGGAGGTGTTGGTGCCACCCATGGGGAAGTTCGGGGGCTGTTTCTAATTCTCACCCTCTAACGTCATGTTTTCAAGCCTAAGTCTAGAAATATTCAAATTCCCGTCGTATTCTCAAACCGGGAGTCCAGCGGCTGCGGGGTCAGTTCCTACGAGTTACATTGGTCCCGTGGGAGGTGTTGGTGCCACCCACGGGGCCGTTCGGAGGCTGTTTCGGGTTTTTACCCTCTAACGCCGTGTTTTTAAGCCTAAGTCTAAAAATATGCAAATTATCGTCGTATTCTCAAATCGGGAGTGCCGCGGGTGCGGGGTCAGTTCCTACGAGTTACATTGGTCCCGTGGGTGGTGTTGGTGCCACCCACGGGGCCGTTCGATGGTTGTTTCGAGTTTTGACCCTTTAACGCCATGTTTTGCTTAAGTCTAGAAATATGCAAATTACCGTCGTATTCTCAAACTTGGAGTCCCGCGACTACGGGGTCAGTTCCTACGAGTTACACTGGTCCCGTGGGAGGTCTTGGTTCCACCCACGGGGTCATTCAGGAGCTGTTTCAAGTTTTCACCCTCTAACGCCATGTTTTTAAGCCTTAAGTCTAGAAATATGAAAATTACCATCGTATTCTCAAACCGAGAGTCCTGCGGCTGCGGGGTCAGTTCCTACGAGTTACATTGGTCCCGTGGGAGGTGTTGGTGCCACCCACGGGGACGTTCGGGGGCTATTTTTAGTTCTCACCCTCTAACGCCATATTTTTAAACCTAAGTATAGAAATATGCAAATTAGCGTCGTATTCTCAAACCGGGAGTCCCGCGGCTGCTGGGTCAGTTCCTACGATTTACATTGGTCCCATGCGAGGTGTTGGTACCACCCACGGGGCCGTTCGGGGGCTTTTTCGAGTTTTCACCCACTAACGCCATGTTTTTAAGCTTAAGTCTAGAAATGTGCAAATTACCGTCGTATTTTCAAATCGGGAGTCCCGCGACTGCGGGATCAGTTCCTACGAGTTACATTGATCCCATGGGAGGTGTTGGTGCCACCCACGGGGCCGTTCGGGGGTAGTATAAATATGCAAATTTCCGTCATATTCGCAAACAGGGAGTCCTGCGGCTTCGGGGTCAGTTCCTACGAGTTACATTCGTCCCGTGGGAGGTGTTGGTGCCACCCACGGGGACATTCAGGGGCTGTTTCGAGTTCTCACCCTCTAACGCCATGTTTTTAAGCCTAGTCTAGAAATATGCAAATTACCGTCGTACTCTCAAACCGGGAGACTCGCGACTGCGAGGTCAGTTCGTACGAGTTACATTGGTCCCCTGGGAGGTGTTGGTGCCACCCACGGGGCCGTTTGGGGTTGTTTCGAGTTTTCACCCTCCAATGCGATGATTTTAAGACTAAGTCTAAAAATATGCAAATTTTCATCGTATTCTCAAAACGGGAGTCCCACTGCTACGGGGTCAGTTCCTACGAGTTACATTGGTCCCGTGGGAGGTGTTGGTTCCACCCACGGGGCCATTCGGGGGATGTTTCTAGTTCTCACCAACTAACGCCCTGTTTTTTAGCTTAAGTCTAGAAATATGCAAATTACCATCGTATTCTCAAGCCGGGAGTCCCGCGGCTGTCGGGTCAGTTCCTACGAGTTACATTGGTCCCGTGGGAGGTGTTGGTGCCACCCATGGGGACGTTCGGGGGCTATTTCGAGTTTTCACCCTCTAGCGCCATGTTTTTAAGCCTAAGTCCTAAAATATGCAAATTTTCATCGTATTTTCAAACCGGGAGTGCCGCGGCTGCGGGTTCAGTTCCTACGAGTAATATTGGTTCCGTGGGAGGTGTTGGCGCCACCCACGGGGCCGTTCGGGGGTTGTTTCGAGTTTTCACCCTCTAACGCCATGTTTTGCTTAAGTCTAGAAATATCCAAATTACCATCGTATTCTCAAACCGGGATCCCCGTGGCTGCGGGGTCAGTTCCTACCAGTTACACTGGTCCCGTGGGAGGTGTTGTTGCCACCCACGGGGTCGTTCGGGGGCTGTTTCGAGTTTTCACCCTCTAACGCCATGTTTTTAAGCCTACGTCTAGAAATATGCAAATAACAGTCGTATTCTCAAGCCAGGGGTCCCGCGGCTGCGGGGTCAGTACCTACGAGTTACATTGGTCCCGTGGGAGGTGTTGGTGCCACCCAAGGGGCCGTTCGGGGGTTGTTTCGAGTTTTCACCTTCTAACGCCATGTTTTTAAGCCTAAGTCTCGAAATATGCAAATTATCGTCGTATTTTGAAATCGGGAGTCCCGCGACTACGGGGTCAGTTCCTACGTGTTAGATTGGTCCCCTAGGAGGTGTTGGTGCCACCCACGGGGCCGTTCGGGGGCAGTTTCGAGTTTTCACCCTCTAACCCCATGTTTTTAAGCCTAAGTCCAGAAATATGCGAATTACCGTCGTATTCTGAAATCGGGAGTCCTGCGGCTGCGGGGTCTGTTCCTACGAGTTACATTCGTCCCGTGGGAGGTGTTGGTGCCACCCACGGGGATGTTCGGGGTCTGTTTCGAGTTCTCACCCTCTAACGCCATGTTTTTAAGCCTAAGTCTAGAAATCTGCAAATTATCGTCGTATTCTCAAACTGGGAGTCCCGCTGCTGCGGGGTCAGTTCCTACGAGTTAAATTGGTCTAGTGGGAGGTGTTGGTGCCACCCACGGGTCCATTCGGGGGCTGTTTCTAGTTATCACCCTCTAACTCCCAGTTTTTGAGCCTAAGTCTAGAAATATGCAAATTGCTCTGGTATTCTCAAACCGGGACTCCCGCGGCTGTGGGGTTAGTTCCTACGAGTTACATTGGTCATGTGGGAGGTGTTGGTGCCACCCACGGGGAAGTTCGGGGGCTGTGTCGAGTTTTCACCATCTAACGCCATGTTTTTAAGGCTAAATCTAGAAATATACAAATTATCATCGTATTCTCAAATTGGGAGTCCTGGGGCTGCGGGGTCAGTTCCTACAGTTACATTGGCCCCGTGGGAGGTCTTGGTGCCACGCACGGGGCCGTTCGGGGGCTGTTTCTAGTTCTCACCCTCTAACGCCAAGTTTTTAAGCCTAAGTCTAGAAATATGCAAATTATCGCTGTATTCTCAAACTGGGAGAACCGCGACTGCGGGGTCAGTTCCTTCGAGTTACATTGGCCCCGTGGGAGGTGTTGGTGCCACCCACGGGGCCGTTCGGGGGCTGTTTCTAGTTCTCCCCCTCTAACGCCATGTTTTTAAGCATAAGTCTAGAAATATGCAAATTGCCATCGTATTCTCAAACCGGGAGTCCCGCGGTTACGGGGTCAGTTCCTACGAGTTACATTCGTCCCGTGGGAGGTGTTGGTGCCACCCACGGGGACGTTCGGGGGCTGTTTCGAGTTTTCACCCTCTAACGCCATGGTTTTTGGCCTAAGTCTAGAAATATGCGAATTACCGTCGCATTCTCAAACCGGGAGTCCTGCGGCTGCGGGGTCAGTTCCTACGAGTTACATTCGTCCCGTGGCAGGTATTGGTGCCACCCACGGAGACGTTCGGGGGCTGTTTCGAGTTCTCACCCTCTAACGCCATGTTTTTAAGCCTAGGTCTATAAATATGCAAATTACCGTTGTACTCTCAAACCGGGAGATCCGCGACTGCGGGGTCAGTTCGTACGAGTTACATTGGTCCCGTGGGAGGTGTTGGTGCCACCCACTGGGCCGTTCGGGGCTGTTTCGAGTTTTCACCCTCTAACGCGATGATTTTAAGCCTAAGTTTAAAAATATACAAAATTATCGTCGTATTCTCAAACCGAGAGTCCCGCTGCTTCGGGGTCAGTTCCTACGAGTTATATTGGTCCCGTGGGTGGTGTTGGTGCCACCCACGGGGACATTCGGGGGCTGTTTCTAGTTTTCACCTTCTAACGCCATGTTTTTAAGCCAATGTCTAAAAATATACAAATTATAGTCATATTCTCAAATCGGGAGTCCCGCGACTGTGGGGTCAGTTCCTACGAGTTACATTGATCCCATGGGAGGTGTTGGTGCCACCCACGGGGCCGTCCGGGGGCAGTTTCGAGTTTTCACCCTCTAACGCCATGTTTTTAAGCCTAAGTCCAGAAATATGCGAATTACCACCGTATTCTCAAACCGGGAGTCCAGCGGCTGCGGGGTCAGTTCCTACGAGTTACATTCGTCCCGTGGGAGGTGTTGGTGCCACCCACGGGAACGTTCGGGGGCTGTTTCGAGTTTTCACCCTCTAACGCCATGTTTTTAAGCCTAAGTCCAGAAATATGCGAATTACCGCCGTATTCTCAAACTGGGAGTCCAACGACTGCGGGGTCAGTTCCTACGAGTTACATTCGTCCCGTGGGAGGTGTTGGTGCCACCCACGGGGACGTTCGGGGGGCTATTTCGAGTTTTCACCCTCTAACGCCATGGTTTTTAGCCTAAGTCTAGAAATATGTGAATTACCGTCGTATTCTCAAACCGGGAGTCCTGCGGCTGCGAGGTCAGTTCCTACGAGTTACATTCGTCCCGTGGGAGGTGTTGGTGCCACCCACGGAGACGTTCGGGGGTTGTTTCGAGTTCTCACCCTCTAACGCCATGTTTTTAAGCCTAAGTCTAGAAATATGAAAATTACCGTTGTACTCTCAAACCGGGAGTCCCGCGACTGCGGGGTCAGTTCGTACGAGTTACATTGGTCCCGTGGGCGGTGTTGGTGCCACCCACGGGGTCGTTCGGGAGTTGTTTCGAGTTTTCACCCTCTAACGCCATGTTTTTAAGCCTAGGTCTAGAAATATGAAATTACTGTGGTATTTTCAAATCGGGAGTCCCGCGACTATGGGGTCAGTTCCTACGAGTTACATTGGTTCCCTGGGAGGTGTCGGTGCCACCCACAGGGCCGTTCGGCCGGCAGTTTCGAGTTTTCACTCTCTAACCTCATGTTTTTAAGCCTAAGTCTAGAAATAAGCGAATTACCGTCGTATTCTCAAATCGGGAATCCTGCGGCTGCGGGGTCAGTTCCTACTAGTTACATTCGTCCCGTGGGAGGCGTTGGTGCCACGCACGGGGCCGTTCGGGGGCTGTTTCGAGTGTTCACCCTCTAACGCCATGTTTTTATGCCTAAGTCTAGAAATATGCAAATTACGGTCGTACTTTCATATCGGGAGTCCCACGACTGCGGGGTCAGTTCCTATGAGTTACATTGGTCCCGTGGGAGGTGTTGATGCCACCCACGGGGCCGTCCGGAGGCAGTTTCGAGTTTTCACCCTCTAACGCTATGTTTTTAAGCCTAAGTCCAGAAATATGCGAATTACCGCCGTATTCTCAAACGGGGAGTCCAGCAGCTGCGGGGTCAGTTCCTACGAGTTACATTCGTCCCGTGGGAGGTGTTGGTGCCACCCACGGGGACGTTCGGGGGCTATTTCGAGTTCTCACCCTCTAGCACCATGTTTTCAAGCCTAAGTCTAGAAATATGCAAATTACCGTCGTACTCTCAAACCGGGAGTCCCGCGGCTACGGGGTCAGTTCCTACGAGTTACATTCGTCCCGTGGGAGGTGTTGGTGCCACCAACGGAGACGTTCGGGGGCAGTTTCGAGTTCTCACCCATGGAGACGTTCGGGGTCAGTTCCTACGAGTTACATTGGTCCCGTGGGAGGTGTTGGTGCCACCCACAGGGCTACTCGGGGGTTGTTTCGAGTGTTCACCCTCTAACGCCATGTTTTTATGCCTAAGTCTAGAAATATGCAAATTACCATCGTATTTTCATATCGGGAGTCCCACGATAGCGGGGTCAGTTCCTACGAGTTACATTGGTCCCGTGGGAGGTGTTGGTGCCACCCACGGCGCCATCCGGGGGCAGTTTCAAGTTTTTACCCTCTAACGCCATGTTTTTAAGCCTAAGTCCAGAAATATGCAAATTACCGCCGTAATTCTCAAACCGGGAGTCCAGCGGCTGCGGGGTCAGTTCCTACGAGTTACATTCGTCCCGTGGGAGGTGTTGGTCCCACCCACGGGGACGTTCGGGGGCTGTTTCGAGTTTTCACCCTCTAATGCCATGTTTTTAAGCCTAAGTCCAGAAATATGCGAATTACCGCCGTATTCTCAAACCGGGAGTCCAGCGGCTGCGGGGTCAGTTCCTACGAGTTACATTCGTCCCGTGGGAGGTGTTGGTGCCACCCACGGGGACGTTCGGGGGCTGTTTCGAGTTTTCACCCTCTAACGCCATGGTTTTTAGCCTAAGTCTAGAAATATGCAAATTACCGTCGTATTCTCAAACCGGGAGTCCTGCGGCTACGGGGTCAGTTCCTACGAGTTACATTCGTCCCGTGGGAGGTGTTGGTGCCACCCACGGAGACGTTCGGGGGCTGTTTCGAGTTCTCACCCTCTAACGCCATATTTTAAGCCTAAGTCTAGAAATATGCAAATTACCGTTGTACTCTCAAACCGGGAGACCCGCGACTGCATGGTCAGTTCCTACGAGTTACGTTCGTCCCGTGGGAGGTGTTGGTGCCACCCACGGGGCCGTTCGGGGCTGTTTTGAGTTTTCACCCTCTAACGCGATGCTTTTAAGCCTAAGTTTAAAAATATACAAAATTATCGTCATATTCTCAAACCGAGAGTCCCGCTGCTTTGGGGTCAGTTCCTACGAGTTACATTGGTCCCGTGGGAGGTGTTGGTCCCACCCAGAGGGCCATTCGGGGGTTGTTTCGAGTGTTCACCCTCTAACGCCATGTTTTTATGCCTAAGTCTAGAAATATGCAAATTACCGTCGTATTTTCATATCGGGAGTCCCACGATTGTGGGGTCAGTTCCTACGAGTTACATTGGTCCCGTGGGAGGTGTTGGTGCCATCCACGGGGCCGTCCGGGGGCAGTTTCGAGTTTTCACCCTCTAACGCCATGTTTTTAGGCCTAAGTCCAGAAATATGCAAATTACCGCTGTATTCTCAAACCGGGAGTCCAGCGGCTGCGGGGTCAGTTCCTACGAGTTACATTGGTCCCGTGGGAGGTGTTGGTGCCACCCACGGGGACGTTCGGGAGCTGTTTTTAGTTCTCACCCTCTAACGCCTTGTTTTTAAGCCTAAGTCTAGAAATATGCAAATTACCGTCGTATTCTTAAACCGGGAGTCCCGCGGCTGCGGGGTCAGTTCCTACGAGTTACATTGGCCCCGTGAGATGTGTTGGTGCCACCCACGGGGCCGTTGGGGGGCTGTTTCGAGTTTTCACCCTCTAACGCCAAGTTTTTAAGCCTAATTCTAAAAATATGCAAATTACCATCGTATTCTCAAACCGGGATTCCCGTGGCTGCGGGGTCAGTTCCTACGAGTTACATTGGTCCCGTGGGAGGTGTTGGTGCCACCCACGGGGCCGTTCGGAGGCTGTTTCGGGTTTTTACCCTCTAACGCTGTGTTTTTAAGCCTAAGTCTAAAAATATGCAAATTATCGTCGTATTCTCAAATCGGGAGTGCCGCGGGTGCGGGGTCAGTTCCTACGAGTTACATTGGTCCCGTGGGTGGTGTTGGTGCCACCCACGGGGCCGTTCGATGGTTGTTTCGAGTTTTGACCCTTTAACGCCATGTTTTGCTTAAGTCTAGAAATATGCAAATTACCGTCGTATTCTCAAACTTGGAGTCCCGCGACTACGGGGTCAGTTCCTACGAGTTACACTGGTCCCGTGGGAGGTCTTGGTTCCACCCACGGGGTCATTCAGGAGCTGTTTCAAGTTTTCACCCTCTAACGCCATGTTTTTAAGCCTTAAGTCTAGAAATATGAAAATTACCATCGTATTCTCAAACCGAGAGTCCTGCGGCTGCGGGGTCAGTTCCTACGAGTTACATTGGTCCCGTGGGAGGTGTTGGTGCCACCCACGGGGACGTTCGGGGGCTATTTTTAGTTCTCACCCTCTAACGCCATATTTTTAAACCTAAGTATAGAAATATGCAAATTAGCGTCGTATTCTCAAACCGGGAGTCCCGCGGCTGCTGGGTCAGTTCCTACGATTTACATTGGTCCCATGCGAGGTGTTGGTACCACCCACGGGGCCGTTCGGGGGCTTTTTCGAGTTTTCACCCACTAACGCCATGTTTTTAAGCTTAAGTCTAGAAATGTGCAAATTACCGTCGTATTTTCAAATCGGGAGTCCCGCGACTGCGGGATCAGTTCCTACGAGTTACATTGATCCCATGGGAGGTGTTGGTGCCACCCACGGGGCCGTTCGGGGGTAGTATAAATATGCAAATTTCCGTCGTATTCGCAAACAGGGAGTCCTGCGGCTTCGGGGTCAGTTCCTACGAGTTACATTCGTCCCGTGGGAGGTGTTCGTGCCACCCACGGGGACATTCAGGGGCTGTTTCGAGTTCTCACCCTCTAACGCCATGTTTTTAAGCCTAGTCTAGAAATATGCAAATTACCATCGTACTCTCAAACCGGGAGACCCGCGACTGCGAGGTCAGTTCGTACGAGTTACATTGGTCCCCTGGGAGGTGTTGGTGCCACCCACGGGGCCGTTTGGGGTTGTTTCGAGTTTTCTCCCTCCAATGCGATGATTTTAAGACTAAGTCTAAAAATATGCAAATTTTCATCGTATTCTCAAAACGGGAGTCCCACTGCTACGGGGTCAGTTCCTACGAGTTACATTGGTCCCGTGGGAGGTGTTGGTTCCACCCACGGGGCCATTCGGGGGATGTTTCTAGTTCTCACCAACTAGCGCCCTGTTTTTTAGCCTAAGTCTAGAAATATGCAAATTACCATCGTATTCTCAAGCCGGGAGTCCCGCGGCTGTGGGGTCAGTTCCTACGAGTTACATTGGTCCCGTGGGAGGTGTTGGTGCCACCCATGGGGACGTTCGGGGGCTATTTCGAGTTTTCACCCTCTAGCGCCATGTTTTTAAGCCTAAGTCCTAAAATATGCAAATTTTCATCGTATTTTCAAACCGGGAGTGCCGCGGCTGCGGGTTCAGTTCCTACGAGTAATATTGGTTCCGTGGGAGGTGTTGGTGCCACCCACGGGGCCGTTCGGGGGTTGTTTCGAGTTTTCACCCTCTAACGCCATGTTTTGCTTAAGTCTAGAAATATCCAAATTACCATCGTATTCTCAAACCGGGATTCCCGTGGCTGCGGGGTCAGTTCCTACCAGTTACACTGGTCCCGTGGGAGGTGTTGTTGCCACCCACGGGGTCGTTCGGGAGCTGTTTCGAGTTTTCACCCTCTAACGCCATGTTTTTAAGCCTACGTCTAGAAATATGCAAATAACAGTCGTATTCTCAAGCCAGGGGTCCCGCGGATGCGGGGGTCAGTACCTACGAGTTACATTGGTCCCGTGGGAGGTGTTGGTGCCACCCAAGGGGCCGTTCGGGGGTTGTTTTGAGTTTTCACCTTCTAACGCCATGTTTTTAAGCCTAAGTCTCGAAATATGCAAATTACCGTCGTATTTTGAAATCGGGAGTCCCGCGACTACGGGGTCAGTTCCTACGTGTTAGATTGGTCCCCTAGGAGGTGTTGGTGCCACCCACGGGGCCGTTCGGGGGCAGTTTCGAGTTTTCACCCTCTAACCCCATGTTTTTAAGCCTAAGTCCAGAAATATGCGAATTACCGTCGTATTCTGAAATCGGGAGTCCTGCGGCTGCGGGGTCTGTTCCTACGAGTTACATTCGTCCCGTGGGAGGTGTTGGTGCCACCCACGGGGATGTTCGGGGTCTGTTTCGAGTTCTCACCCTCTAACGCCATGTTTTTAAGCCTAAGTCTAGAAATCTGCAAATTATCGTCGTATTCTCAAACTGGGAGTCCCGCTGCTGCGGGGTCAGTTCCTACGAGTTAAATTGGTCTAGTGGGAGGTGTTGGTGCCACCCACGGTTCCATTTGGGGGCTGTTTCTAGTTATCACCCTCTAACTCCCAGTTTTTGAGCCTCAGTCTAGAAATATGCAAATTGCTCTGGTATTCTCAAACCGGGACTCCCGCGGCTGTGGGGTTAGTTCCTATGAGTTACATTGGTCATGTGGGAGGTGTTGGTGCCACCCACGGGGAAGTTCGGGGGATGTGTCGAGTTTTCACCATCTAACGCCATGTTTTTAAGGCTAAATCTAGAAATATACAAATTATCATCGTAGTCTCAAATTGGGAGTCCTGGGGCTGCGGGGTCAGTTCCTACAGTTACATTGGCCCCGTGGGAGGTCTTGGTGCCACGCACGGGGCCGTTCGGGGGCTGTTTCTAGTTCTCACCCTCTAACTCCAAGTTTTTAAGCCTAAGTCTAGAAATATGCAAATTATCGCTGTATTCTCAAACTGGGAGAACCGCGACTGCGGGGTCAGTTCCTTCGAGTTACATTGGCCCCGTGGGAGGTGTTGGTGCCACCCACGGGGCCGTTCGGGGGCTGTTTCTAGTTCTCCCCCTCTAACGCCATGTTTTTAAGCCTAAGTCTAGAAATATGCAAATTGCCATCGTATTCTCAAACCGGGAGTCCCGCGGTTACGGGGTCAGTTCCTACGAGTTACATTGGCCTCGCGGGAGGTGTTGGTGCCACCCACGGGGTCGTTCGGAGGCAGTTTCGAGTTTTCACCCTCTAACGCCATGTTTTTAAACCTAAGTCTAGAAATATGCAAATTACCGTCGTATTCTCAAACCGGGAGTTCCGCGACTGCGGTGTCAGTACTTACAAGTTAAATTGGCCCCGTGGGAGGTGTTGGTGCAACCCACGGGGCCGTTTGGGGGATGTTTCGAATTTTCACCCTCTAACGCCATGTTTTTTACCCTAAGCCTTGAAATATAAAAAATATCGTCGTATTCTCAAACAAGGAGTCCCGCGGCTGCGGGGTCAGTTCCTACGAGTTACATTGGTCCCCTGGGAGGTGTTGGTGCAACCCACGGGGCCGTTTGGGGGATGTTTATAGTTCTCACCCTCTAACTCCATGTTTTAAAGACTAAGTCTAGAAATATGCTAATTACCGTCGTATTCTCAATTCGGGAGAACCGCGGTTGCGGGGTCAGTTCCTACGAGTTATATTGGTCCCGTGGGAGGTGTTGGTTCCACCCACGGGGCCGTTCGGGGCTGTTTCTAGTTCTCACCATCTAACGCCCTGTTTTTTAGCCTAAGTCTAGAAATATGCAAATTACCGTCGTATTCTCAAGCCGGGAGTCCCGTGGCTGTGGGGTCAGTTCCTACGAGTTACACTGGTCCCGTGGGAGGTGTTGTTGCCACCCACGGGGTCGTTCGGGGGCTGTTTCGAGTTTTCACCCTCTAACGCCATGTTTTTAAGCCCACGTCTAGAAATATGCAAATTACCATCGTATTCTCAAACCGGGGGTCCCGCGGCTGTGGGGTCAGTACCTACGAGTTACATTGGTCCTGTGGGAGGTGTTGGTGCCACCCACGGGCCCGTTCGGGGGCTGTTTCGAGTTTTCACCCTCTAACGCCATGTTTTTAAGCCTAAGTCTAGAAATATGCAAATTACCATCGTATTATCAAACCGGGAGTCCCGCGACAGCGGGGTCAGTTCCTACGATTTACATTGGCCCCAAGGGAGGTGTTGGTGCCACCCACGGGGCCGTTCGGGGGCTGTTTCGAGTTTTCACCCTCTAACGCCATGTTTTTAACCCTAGGTTTAGATATATGCAAATTACCGTCGTATTTTCAAATCAGGAGTCCCGCGACTGCGGGATTAGTTCCTACGAGTTACATTGATCCCGTGGGAGGTGTTGGTGCCACCCACGGGGCCATTCGGGGGAAGTAGAAATATGCGAATTACAGTCGTATTCTCGAACAGGGAGTCCTGCGGCTTCAGGGTCAGTTCCTACAAGTTGCATTCGTCCCGTGGGTGGTGTTTGTGCAACCCACGGGGACATGCAGGGGTTGTTTCGAGTTCTCACCCTCTAACGCCATGTTTTTAAGCCTAAGTCTAGAAATATGCAAATTACAGTCCTACTCTCAAACCGGGAGACCCGCGACTGCGAGGTCAGTTTGTACGAGTTACATTGGTCCGGTGGGAGGTGTTGGTGCCACCAACGGGGCCGTTCGGGGCTGTTTCGAGTTTTCACCCTCTAACGCGATGATTTTAAGCCTAAGTCTAAAAATATGCAAATTATCATCGTATTCTCAAACCGGGAGTCCCGCTCCTGCGAGGTCAGTTCCTACGAGTTACATTGGTCACGTGGGAGGTGTTCGTTCCTCCCACGGGGCCGTTCCGGGCCTATTTCTAGTTCTCACCAGCTAACGCCCTATTTTTTAGCCTAAGTCAAGAAATATGGAAATTACCATCGTATTCTCAAGACGGGAGTCCCGCGGCTGTGGGGTCAGTTCCTACGAGTTACACTGGTCCCGTGGGAGGTGTTGTTGCCACCCACGGGGTCGTTCGGGGGCTGTTTCGAGTTTTCACCCTCTAACGCCATGTTTTTAAGCCTACGTCTAGAAATATGCAAATTACCATCGTATTCTCAAAACGGGGGTCCCGCGGCTGCGGGGTCAGTACCTACGAGTTACATTGGTCCCGTGGGAGGTGTTGGTGCCACCCAGGGGGCCGTTCGGGGGCTGTTTCGAGTTTTCACCCTCTAACGCCATGTTTTTAAGCCTAAGTCTAGAAATATGCAAATTACCGTCGTATTTTCAAATCGGGAGTCCCGCGACTACGGGGTCAGTTCCTACGAGTTACATTGGTCCCCTGGGAGGTGTTGGTGCCACCCACGGGGCCGTTCGGGGGCAGTTTCGAGTTTTCACCCTCTAACCCCATGTTTTTAAGCCTAAGTCCAGAAATTTACGAATTACCGTCGTATTCTCAAATCGGGAGTCCTGCGGCTGCGGGGTCAGTTCCTACGAGTTACATTCATCCCGTGGGAGGTGTTGGTGCCACCCACGGGGACGTTCGGGGTCTGTTTCGAGTTCTCACCCTCTAACGCCATGTTTTTAAGCCCAAGTCTAGAAATATGCAAATTATCGGCGTATTCTCAAACCGGGAGTCCCGCTGCTGCGGGGTCAGTTCTTACGAGTTACATTGGTCTAGTGGGAGGTGTTGGTGCCACCCACAGGTCCATTCGGGGGCTGTAGAAATATGCGAATTACCGTCGTATTCTCAAACAGGGAGTCCTGCGGCTTCGGGGTCAGTTCCTATGAGTTACATTCGTCCCGTGGTAGGTGTTGGTGCAACCCACGGGGACATTCAGGGGCTGTTTCGAGTTCTCACCCTCTAACGCCATGTTTTTAAGCCTATGTCTAGAAATATGCAAATTACCGTCGTACTCTTAAACCGGGAGACCCGCGACTGCGAGGTCAGTTCATACGAGTTACATTGGACCCGTGGGAGGTGTTGGTACCACCCACGGGGCCGTTTGGGGCTGTTTCGAGTTTTCACCCTCTAACGCGATGATTTTAAGCCTAAGTCTAAAAATATGCAAATTATCATCGTATTCTCAAATCGGGAGTCCCGCTGCTGCGAGGTCAGTTCCTACGAGTTACATTGGTCCTGTGGGAGGTGTTGGTTGCACCCACGGGGCCGTTCGGGGGCTGTTTCTAGTTCTCACCATCTAATGCCCTATTTTTTAGCCTAAGTCTAGAAATATGCAAATTACCGTTGTATTCTCAAGCCGGGAGTCTCGTGGCTGTGGGGTCAGTTCCTACGAGTTACACTGGTCCCGTGGGAGGTGTTGGTGCCACCCACGGGGTCGTTCGGGGGCTGTTTCGAGTTTTCACCCTCTAACGCCATGTTTTTAAGCCTACGTCTAGAAATATGCAAATTACCGTCGTATTCTCAAACCGGGAGTCCCGTGGCTACGGAGTCAGTACCTACGAGTTACATTGGTCCCGTGGGAGGTGTTGGTGCCACCCACGGGGCCGTTCGGGGGCTGTTTCGAGTTTTCACCCTCTAACGCCATGTTTTTTAGCCTAAGTCTAGAAATATGTAAATTACCGTCGAATTTTCAAGTCGGGAGTCCCGCGACTACGGGGTCTGTTCCTACGAGTTACATTGGTCCCCTGGGAGGTGTTGGTGCCACCCACGGGGCCGTTCGGGGGCAGTTTCGAGTTTTCACCCTCTAACCCCATGTTTTTAAGCCTAAGTCCAGAAATATGTGAATTACCGTCGTATTCTCAAATCGGGAGACCTACGGCTGCGGGGTCAGTTCCTACGAGTTACATTCGTCCCTTGGGAGGTGTTGGTGCCACTCACGGGGACGTTCGGGGTCTGTTTCGAGTTCTCACCCTCTAACGCCATGTTTTTAAGCCTAAGTCTAGAAATACGCAAATTATCATCGTACTCTCAAACTGGGAGTCCTGATGCTGCGGGGTCAGTTCCTACGAGTTACATTGGTCTAGTGGGAGGTTTTGGTGCCACCCACGGGTCCATTCGGGGGCTGTTTCTAGTTATCACCCTCTAACTCCCTGTTTTTGAGCCTAAGTCTAGAAATATGCAAATTACTCTGGTTTTATCAAACCGGGAGTCCCGCGGCTGTGGGGTTAGTTCCTACGAGTTACAATGGTCCAGTGGGAGGTGTTGGTGCCACCCACGGGGACGTTCGGGGGATGTGTCGAGTTTTCACCATCTAACGCCATGTTTTTCAGGGTAAATCTAGAAATATACAAATTATCGTCGTATTCTCAAATCGGGAGTCCCGCGGCTGCGGGGTCAGTTCCTACGAGTTACATTGGCCCCGTGGAAGGTGTTGGTGCCACCCACGAGGCCGTTCGGGGGCTGTTTTTAGTTCACACCCTCTAACGCCATGTTTTTAAGCCTAAGTCTAGAAATATGTAAATTATCGTCGTATTCTCGAACCGGGAGACCCGCGGCTGCGGGGTCAATTCCTTCGAATTACATTGGCCCCGTGGGAGGTGTTGGTGCCACCCACGAGGCCGTTCGGGGGCTATTTCTAGTTCTCCCCCTCTAACGCCATGTTTTTAGGCCTAAGTCTAGAAATACCCAAATTACCGTCATATTCTCAAACCGGGAGTCCCACGGTTACGGGGTCAGTTCCTACGAGTAACATTGGCCTCGCGGGAGGTGTTGGTGCCACCCACGGGGCTGTTCGGGGACAGTTTCGAGTTTTCACCCTTTAGCGCCATGTTTTTAAACCTAAGTCTAGAAATATGTAAATTACCGTTGTATTCTCAAACCGGGAGTTCCACGCCTGTGGGGTCAGTTCCTAAAAGTTAAATTGGTCCCGTGGGAGGTGTTGGTGCCACCCACGGGGCCGTTCGGGGGCTGTTTCGAGTTTTGACCCCCTAACGCCATGTTTTTAAGCCTAAGTCCAGAAATATGCAAATTACCGTCGTATTCTCGAACCGGGACTCCCGCCGCTGTGGGGTCAGTTCCTACGAGGTACATTGGCCCCGTGGGAGGTGTTGGTGCATCCCACGGGGCCTTTTGGGGGATGTTTCGAGTTTTCATCCTCTAACGCCATGTTTTTTACCCTAAATCTAGAAATATACAAATTACCATAGTATTCTCAAACTAGGAGTCCCGCGGCTGCGGGGTCAGTTCCTACGAGTTACATTGGCCCCGTGGGAGGTGTTGGTGCCACCCACGGGTCCGTTTGTGAGCTGTTTCTAGTTCTCACCCTTTAACTCCATGTTTTAAAGCCTAAGTCTAGAAATATGCAAATTACCATCGTATTCTCAAATCGGGAGAACCTCGGTTGCGGGGTCAGTTCCTACGAGTTATATTGGTCCCGTGGGAGGTGTTGGTGCCACCCACGGGGACGTTCGGGGGCTGTTTCTATTTTTCACCCTCTAACGCCATGTTTTTAAGCCTATGTCTAAAAATATGCAAATTACCATCGTACTCTCAAACCGGGAGACCCGCGACTGCGGGGTCAGTTCGTACGAGTTACATTCGTCCCGTGGGAGGTGTTGGTGCCACCCACGGGGACGTTCGGGAGCTGTTTTTAGTTCTCACCCTCTAACGCCATGTTTTTAAGCCTAAGTCTGGAAATATGAAAATTACCATCGTATTCTTAAACCGGGAGTCCCGAGGCTGCGGGGTCAGTTCCTACGAGTTACATTGGCCCCGTGGGATGTGTTGGTGCCAACCACGGGGCCGTTCGGGGGTTATTTTGAGTTTTCCCCCCTCTAACGTCATGTTTTTAAGCGTAAGTCTATAAATATACAAATTAATCTGGTATTGTCAAACCGAGAGTCCTGCGGCTGTGGCGTTAGTTCCTACAAGTTACATTGGTCTCGTGGGAGGTGCTGGTGCCACCCACGGGGACGTTCGGGGGTTGTTTCGAGTTCTCACCCTCTAACGCCATGTTTTTAATCATAAGTCTAGAAATATGCAAATTACCATCGTACTCTCAAACCGGGAGACGCGTGACTGCGGGGTCAGTTCGTACGAGTTACATTGGTCCCGTGGGAGGTGTTGGTGCCACCCACGGGGCCGTTCGGGGGAAGTAGAAATATGCGAATTACCGTCGTATTCTCAAACAGGGAGTCCTGCGGCTTCGGGGTCAGTTCCTATGATTTACATTCGTCCCGTGGTAGGTGTTGGTGCCACCCACGGGGACGTTCGGGGGCTGATTCGAGCTTTCACCCTCTAACGCCATATTTTTAAGCCTAGGTCTAGAAATATGCAAATTACCGTCGTATTTTCAAATCAGGAGTCCCGCGACTACGGGGTCTGTTCCTACGAGTTACATTGGTCCCCCGGGAGGTGTTGGTGCCACCCACCGGGCCGTTCGGGGGCAGTTTCGAGTTTTCACCCTCTGACCCCATATTTTTAAGCCTAAGTCCATAAATATGCGAATTACCATCGTAATCTCAAATCGGGAGTCCTGCGGCTGCGGGGTCAGTTCGTACGAGTTACATTCGTCCGGTGGGAGGTGTTGGTGCCACCCACGGGGACATTCGGGGTCTTTTTCGAGTTCTCGCCCTCTAACGCCATGTTTTTAATCCTAAGTCTAGAAATATGCAAATTACCGTCGTACTCTCAAACTGTAAGTCCTGCGGCTGCGGGGTCAGTTCCTACGAGTTACATTTGTCCCGTGGGAGGTGTTGGTGCCACCCACAGGAACGTTCGGGGGCTTTTTCGAGTTCTCACCCTCTAACTCCATGTTTTTAAGCCTAAGTCTGGAAATATGCAAATTACCGTCGTACTCTCAAATCGGGAGACCCGTTGCTACGGGGTCAGTTCCTACGAGTTACATTAGTTCCGTGGGAGCTGTTGGTGCCACCCACGGGGCCGTTCGGGGGCTGTTTCTAGTTCTCCCCCTCTAACGCCATGTTTTTATGCCTAAGTCTAGAAATATTCAAATTACCATCGTATTCTCAAACCGGGAGTCCCGCGGTTACGGGGTCAGTTCCTACGAGTTACATTGGCCTCGCGGGGGCTGTTTCGAGTTTGCTTCCTCTAACGCTATGTTTTTAAGCCTAAGTCTAGAAATATGAAAATTACCGTTGTATTTTTAAAATCGAGAGTCCCGCGACTGCGGGGTGAGTTCCTACGAGTTACAACATTCGTCCCGTGGGAGGTGGTGGTGCCACCCATGGGGACGTTCGGGGGCTGTTTCGAGTTCTCACCCTCTAACACCATGTTCTTAAGCCTAAGTCTAAAAATATGCAAATTACCGTCGTACTCTCAAATCGGGAGACAAGCGACTGCGAGGTCAGCTCGTACGAGTTGCATTGGTTCCGTGGCATTTGTTGGTGCCACCCACGGGGCCGTTAGGGGCTGTTTCTAGTTATCACCCTCTAATGCCCTGTTTTTGAGACTAAGTCTAGATATATGAAAATTACTTTTGATTCTCAAACCGGGAGTCCCGCGGCTATGGGGTTAGTTCCTACGAGTTACATTGGTCCTGTGGGAGGTGTTGGTGCCACACACGGGGACGTTCGGGGGCTATTTCGAGTTTTCACCCTCTAACGCCATGATTTTAAGGCTAAATCTAGAAATATACAAATTACAGTCGTATTCTCAAATCGGGAGTTCCGCGGCTGCGGGGTCAGTTCCTACAAGTTACATTGGCCCCCTGGGAGGTGTTGGTGCCACCCACGGGGCCGTTTGGGGGCTGTTTCTATTCTGACCCTATAACGCCATGTTTTTAAGCCTAAGTCTAGAAATATACAAATTACCGTCGTATTCTCAAACTGGGAGTCCCGTGGCTGCGGGGTCAGTTCCTACGAGTTACATTGGCCCCGTGGGAGGTGTTGGTGCAACCCACGGGGCCGTTTGGGGGCTGTTTCGAGTTTTGACCCTCTAACGCCATGTTTTTAAGCCTAAGTCTAGAAATATACAAATTACCATCGTATTCTCAAACCGGGAGTCCCGCGGCTGCGAGGTCAGTTCCTACGAGTTTAATTGGCCCCGTGGGAGGTGTTGGTGCAACCGACGGGGCCGTTTGGGGCTGTTTTGAGTTTTCACCCTCTAACGCCATGTTTATGACTCTGAGTTTAGAAATATACAAATTACCATCGTATTCTCAAACCGGGAGTCCCACGGCTCCGGGGTCAGTTCCTACGAGTTACATTGGTCCCGTGGGAGGTGTTGGTGCCACCCCCGGGGCCGTTTGGGGGCTGTTTCTTGTTCTCACCCTCTAACTCCATGTTTTAAAGCCTAAGTCTAGAAATATGCAAATTAAAGTCATATTCTCAAACCGAGAGAACCGCGGCTGCGGGGTCAGTTCCTACGAGTCACATTGGTCCCGTGGGAGGTGTTGGTGCCACCCACGGGGATGTTCGGGGGTTGTTTCTAGTTTTCACCCTCTAACGCCATTTTTTAAGCCTATGTCTAAAAATATGCTTATTATTATCGTATTCTCAAACCGGGAGTCCCGCGGCTGCGGGGTCAGTTCCTAAGAGTTACATTGGCCCGTGGGAGGTGTTGGTGCCACCCACGGGCCCGTTCGGGGGCTGTTTCTAGTTCTCACCCTCTAACGCCATGTTTTTAAGCCAAAGTCTAGAAATATGATAATTACCGTCGTATTCTCAAATTGGGAGTCCCGCGGCTGCGGGGTCAGTGACTACGAGTTACTTTGGTCCCGTGGGAGATGTTGGTGCCACCCACAGGGCTGTTCGGGGGCTATTTCGAGTTTTCACCCTCTAACGCCATGTTTTTAAGCGTAAGTCAAGAAATATGCAAATTACCGTCGTATTCTCAAACTGGGAGTCCCGCGGCTTCGGGGTCAGTTCCTACGAGTTACATTGGCCCCGTGGGAGGTGTTGGTGCCACCCACGGGGCCGTTCGGGGGCTGATTCTAGTTCTCACCCTCTAACGCCATGTTTAGAAGCGTAAGTCTAGAAATATGCAAATTACCGTCGTATTCTCAAATCGGGCGACCCGCGACTGCGGGGTCAGTTCCTACGAATTACATTGGCCCCGTGGGAGGTGTTGGTGTCACCCACGGGGACGTTCGGGGGCTGTTTCGAGTTTTCACCCTCTAATGCCATGTTTTTAAGACTAAGTCTAAAAATAAACAAGTTATCGTCGTATTCTCAAACCGGGAGTTCCGCTGCTGCGAGGTCAGTTACTACGAGTTACATTGGTCTAGTGGGAGGTGTTTGTCCCACCCACGGGGCCGTTCGGGGGCTGTTTCTAGTTATCACCCTCTAACGCCTTATTTTTTAGCCTAAGTCTAGAAATATGCAAATTACTCTGGTATTCTCAAACCGGGAGTCCCGCAGCTATGGGGTTAGTTCCTACGAGTTACATTGGTCATATGGGAGGTGTTGGTGCCACCCACGGGGACGTTCGGGGGACTGTTTCGGGTTTTGACCCTCTAACGCCATGTTTTTAAGGCTAAATCTATAAATATACAAATTACCGTCGTATTCTCAAATCGAGAGTCCCGCGGCTGTGGGGTCAGTTCCTACGAGTTACATTTTCCCCATGGGAGGTGTTGGGGCCACCCACGGGGCCGATCGGGGGTTGTTTCTAGTTCTCACCCTCTAACGCCATGTTTTTAAGCCTAAGTCTAGAAATATGTAAATTACCGTCGTATTCTCAAACTAGGAGTCCCGCGGCTGCGGGGTCAGTTCCCACGAGTTACATTGGCCCCTGGGAGGTGTTGGTGCAACCCACGGGGCCGTTCGGGGGCTGTTTCGAGTTTTGACCCTTTAACGCCATGTTTTTAAGCCTAAGTCTAGAAATATGCAAATTACCGTCGTATTCTCAAACCGGGAGTCCCACGGCTGCGGGATCAGTTCCTACGAGTTACATTGGCCCCGTGGGAGGTGTTGGTGCAACCCACGGGGCCGTTTGGGGGCTGTTTCGAGTTTTCACCCTCTAACGCCATGCTTTACTTAAGTCTAGAAATATACAAATTACCGTCGTAATCTCAAATCGGGAGACCCGAAGCTACGGGGTCAGTTTCTACGAGTTTCATTGGTCCTGTGGGAGGTGTTGGTGCCACCCACGGGGATGTTCGGGGGCAGTTTCTAGTTCTCACCCTCGAATGCCATGTTTTTAAGCCTAAGTCTAGAAATATGCAAATTACCGTCGTATTCTCAAATCGGGAGTCCCGCGGCTGCGGGGTCAGTTCCTACGAGTTACGTTGGTCCCGTGGGAGGTGTTGGTGCCACCCACGGGGTCGTTTGGGGGTTGTTTCTCGTTCTCACCCTCTAACGTCATGTTTTCAAGCCTAAGTCTAGAAATATTCAAATTATCGTTGTATTCTCAAATCGGGAGTTCCGCGGCTGCGGGGTCTATTCCTACGAGTTACAATGGTCCCGTGGGAGGTGTTGGTGCAACCCACGGGGCCGTTCGGGGTCTGTTTCGAGTTTTCACCCTCTAACGCTATGTTTTTAACCCTAGGTTTAGAAATATGCAAAGTACCATTGTATTCTCAAACTGGGAGTCCCGCGGCTGCGGGGTCAGTTCCTACGAGTTACATTGGCCCCGTGGGATGTGTTGGTGCTAACCACGGGGCCGTTCGAGGGCTGTTTCGAGTTTTCACCCTCTAACGCCATGTTTTTAAGCCTAAGTCTAGAAATATGCAAATTACCATCTTATTCTCAAACCGGGAGTCCTGCGGCTGCGGGGTCAATTGCTACGAGTTACATTGGTCCCGTGGGAGGTGTTGGTGCCACCCACGGGGACGTTCGGGGGCTGTTTCGAGTTCTCACCCTCTAACGCCATGTTTTTAAGCCTAAGTATGGAAATATACAAATTATCATCATATTCTCAAATCTAAAGTCCCGCGGCTGCGGGGTTAGTTCCTACCAGTTACATTGGTCCCGTGGGAGGTGTTGGTGCCACCCACGGGACCGTTCGGGGGCTGTTTCGAGTTTTTGCCCGCTAACGCCATGTTTTTAAGCCTATGTCTAGAAATATGAGAATTACCCTTGTATTCGCAAACCGGGAGTCCTGCGGCTACGGGGTCAGTTCCTACGAGTTACATTCGTCCCGTGGGAGGTATTGGTGCCACTCACGGGGACGTTCGGGGGAAGTTTCGAGTTTTCACCCTCTAACGCCATGTTTTTAAGCCTAAGTCTAAAAATATGCAAATTACCATCGTATTCTCAAATCGGGAGTACTGCGGCTGCGGGGTCCGTTCCTACGAGTTACATTCGTCCCGTGGGAGGTGTTGGTGCCACCCACGGGGACATTCGGGGGTTGTTTCGAGTTCTCACCCTCTAACGCCATGTTTTTAAGCCCAAGTCTAGAAATATTTAAATTACTGTCGTACTCTTAAACCGGGAGTCCCACGGCTGTGAGGTCAGTTCCTACGAGTTACATTGTCCCCGTGGGAGGTGTTCGTGCCACCCACGGGGCCGTTCGGGGGATGTTTCGAGTTTTCGCCCTCTACCACCATGTTTTTAAGCCTAAGTCTATAAATATGCAAATTACCGTCGTATTCTCAAATCGGGAGTCCCGCTACTGCGGGGTCAGTTCCTACGAGTTACATTGGTCCCGTGGGAGGTGTTTGGGCAGTTTCGAGTTTTCACCCTCTAACACCATGTTTTTAAGCCTAAGTCTAGAAATATGCAAATTACCGTCGTATTCTCAAACCGGGAGTCCTGCGGCTGCGGGGTCAGTTCCTACGAGTTACATTGGTCCCGTGGGAGGTGTTGGTGCCACCCACGGGGACATTCGGGGGTTGTTTGAGTTCTCACCCTCTAACGCCATGTTTTTAAGCCCAAGTCTAGAAATATTTAAATTACTATCGTACTCTCAAACCGGGAGTCCCACGGCTGTGAGGACAGTTCCTACGAGTTACATTGTCCCCGTGGGAGGTGTTCGTGCCACCCACGGGGCCGTTCGGGGGATGTTTCGAGTTTTCGCCCTCTCCCGCCATGTTTTTAAGCCTAAGTCTATAAATATGCAAATTACCGTCGTATTCTCAAATCGGGAGTCCCGCTACTGCGGGGTCAGTTCCTACGAGTTACATTGGTCCCGTGGGAGGTGTTTGGGCAGTTTCGAGTTTTCACCCTCTAACACCATGTTTTCAAGTCTAAGTCTAGAAACATGCAAATTATCGTCGTATTCTCAAACCGGGAGTCCTGCGTCTGCGGGGTCAGTTCCTACGAGTTACATTGGTCCCGTGGGAGGTGTTGGTGCCACCCACGGGGACATTCGGGGACTGTTTCGAGTTCTCACCCTCTAACGCCATGTTTTTAAACCTAAGTCTAGAAATATGCAAATTATCGTCGTATTCTGAAACCGGGAGTCCCGCGACTGCGGGGTCAATTCCAACGAGTTACATTGGTCCCGTGGGAGGTGTTGGTGCCACCCACGGGGCCGTTCGGGGGTTGTTTCGAGTTTTCACCTTCTAACGCCATGTTTTTAAGCCAAAGTCTAGAAATATGCAAATTTTCGCCGTATTCTAAAACCGGAAGTCCCGCGGCTGCGGGGTCTGTTCCTACGAGTTACATTGGCACCGTGGGAGGTGTTGGTGCCACCCACGGGGACGTTCGGGGGCTGTTTCTAGTTCCCACCCTCTAACGCCATGTTTTTAAGCCTAAGTCCAGAAATATGCAAATTACTGTCGTATTCTCAAACCGGGAGTCCCGCGGCTGCGGGGTCATTTCCTACGAGTTAGATTGGTCCCGTGGGAGGGGTTGGTGCCACCCACGGGGACGTTTGGGAGCTATTTTTAGGTCTCACCCTCTAACGCCTTGTTTTTAAGCCTAAGTCTAGAAATATGCAAATTACTGTCGTATTCTTAAACTGGGAGTCCCGCGGCTGCGGGATCAGGTCCTACGAGTTACATTGGCCCCGTGGGATGTGTTGGCGCCACCCCCGGGGCCATTCGGGGGCTATTTCGAGTTTTCACCCTCTGATTACCGTCGTATTCTCAAATCGGGAGTCCCGCGACAGCGGGGTCAGTTCCTACGAGTTACATTGGTCCCGTGGGAGGTGTTGGGGCAGTTTCGAGTTTTCACCCTCTAACACCACGTTTTTAAGCCTAAGTCTAGAAATATGCAAATTACCATCTTATTTTCAAACCGGGAGTCCTGCGGCTGCGGGGTCAATTGCTACGAGTTACATTGGTCCCGTGGGAGGTGTTGGTGCCACCCACGGGGACGTTCGGGGGCTGTTTCGAGTTCTCACCCTCTAACGCCATGTTTTTAATCCTAAGTATGGAAATATACAAATTATCATCGTATTCTCAAATCTAAAGTCCCGCGGCTATGGGGTTAGTTCCTACCAGTTACATTGGTCCCGTGGGAGGTGTTGGTGCCACCCACGGGACCGTTCGGGGGCTGTTTCGAGTTTTAGCCCGCTAACGCCATGTTTTTAAGCCTATGTCTAGAAATATGCGAATTACCGTTGTATTCGCAAACCGGGAGTCCTGCGGCTGCGGGGTCAGTTCCTACGAGTTACATTCGTCCCGTGGGAGGTATTGGTGCCACCCATGGGGACGTTCGGGGGTTGTTTCGAGTTCTCACCCTCTAACGTCAGGTTTTTAAGCCTAAGTCTAGAAATATGCAAATTACCGTCGTGCTCTCAAATCGGGAGACGCGCGACTGCGGGGTCAGTTCGTACGAGTTACATTGGTCCTGTGGGAGGTGTTGGTGCCACCCACGGGGATGTTTCGACTTTTGACCCTCTAACGCCATGTTTTAAGCCTAAGTCAAGAAATATGCAAATTATCGTCGTATTCTTAAACCGGGAGTTTCGCTGCTGCGGAGTCAATTCCTAAGAGTTACATTGGTCCCGTGGGAGGTGTTGGTGCCACCCACGGGGTCGTTCGGGGGCTGATGTGAGCTTTCACCCTCTAACGCCATGTTTTTAAGCCTAAGTCTAGAAATACGCATATTACCGTCGTAAACTTAAATCGGGAGTCCCGCGGCTACGGGGTCAGTTCCTACGAGTTACATTGGCCCGTGGGAGGTGTTGGTGCCACCCACGGGCCCGTTCGGGGGCTGTTTCTAGTTCTAACCCTCTAACGCCATGTTTTTAAGCCAAAGTCTAGAAATATGGTAATTACCATCGTATTCTCAAATTGGGAGTCCCGCGGCTGCGGTGTCAGTCACTACGAGTTACTTTGGTCCCGTGGGAGCTGTTGGTGCCACCCACAGGTCCGTTCGGGGGCTATTTCGAGTTTTCACCCTCTAACGCCATGTCTTTAAGCGTAAGTCAAGAAATATGCAAATTACCGTCGTATTCTCAAACTGGGAGTCCCGTGGCTACGGGGTCAGTTCCTACGAGTTACATTGGTCCAGTGGGAGGTGTTAGTACCACCCACGTGGACGTTCTGGGGCTGTTTCTAGTTCTCACCCTCTAACGCCATGTTTTTAAGACTAAGTCTAGAAATATGCAAATTATCGTCGCATTCTCAAAGCGGGAGTCCCGCGGCTGCGGGGTCAATTCCTACGAGTTACATTGGTCCCGTGGGAGGTGTTGGTGCCTCCCACGGGGCCGTTCGGGGGCTGTTTCGAGTTTTTACCCTCTAACGCCATGTTTTTAAGCCTAACTCTAGAAATATGCAAATTACCATCGTATTCTCAAATCGGGAGTCCCGCGGCTGCGGGCTCAGTTCGTACGAGTTACATTGGCCCCGTGGGAGGTGTTGGTGCCACCCACGGGGCCATTCGGGAGTTGTTTCTAGTTCTCACCCTCTAACGCCATGTTTTTAATCCTAAGTCAAGAAATATGCAAATTAACGTCATATTCTCATATCGGGAGTGCCGCGGCAGCGGGGTCAGTTCCTACGAGTTACATTGGTCCCGTGGGAGGTGTTGGTGCCACTCAAGGGGACGTTCGGGGGATGTTTCTAGTTCTCACCCTCTAACGTCATGTTTTCAAGCCTAAGTCTAGAAATATGCAAATTACCGTCATATTCTCAAACCAAGAGTCCCGCGACTGCGGGGTCAGTTCCTACGAGTTACATTGGTCCCGTGGGAGGTGTTGGTGCCTCCCACGGGGCCGTTCGGGGGCTGTTTCGAGCTTTCACCATCTAACGTCATGTTATTAAGCCTAAGTCTAGAAATATGCAAATTATCGTCGTATTCTCAAATCGGGAGTCCCGCGGCTGCGGGGTCAGTTCCTACGAGTTACATTGGCCCCGTGGGAGGTGTTGGTGTCACCCACGGGGCCATTCGGGGGTTGTTTCTAGTTCTCACCCTCTAACGCCATGTTTTTAAGCCTAAGTCTAAAAATATGCAAATTACCGTCGTATTCTCAAACCGGGAGTCTCGCGGCTGTGGGGTTAGTTCGTACGAGTTACATTGGTCCCGTGGGAGGGGTTGGTGCCACCACGGGGCCGTTCGAGGGTTGTTTCGAGTTTTCACCCTCTAACGCCATACTTTGCTTAAGTCTAGAAATATGCAAATTACCGTCGTATTCTCAAATCGGGAGACCCGAGGCTACGGGGTCAGTTCCTACGAGTTACATTGGCCCTGTGGGAGGTGTTGGTGCCACCCACGGGGACGTTCGGGGGCTGTTTCTAGTTCTCACCCTCGAACGCCATGTTTTCAAGCCTAAGTCTAGAATTATGCAAGTTACCGTCGTATTCTCAAATCGGTAGTCCCGCGGCTGAGGGGTCAGTTCCTACGAGTTACATTGGTCCCGTGGGAGGTGTTGGTGCCACCCACGGGGACGTTCGGGGGCTGTTTCTAGTTCTCACCCTCTAACGTCATGTTTTTAAGCCTAAGTCTAGAAATATTCAAATTACCGTCGTATTCTCAAATCGGGAGTTCCGCGGCTGCGGGGTCAGTTCCTACGAGTTACATGGGCCCCGTGGGAGGTGTTGGTGCCACCCACGGAGCCGTTCGGGGGCTGTTTCGAGTTTTCACCCTCTAACACCATATTTTTAAGCCTAAGTCTAGAAATATGCAAATTACCGTCGTATTCTCAAATCGGGAGTCCCGCGACTGCGGGATCAGTTCCTACGAGTTACATTGGTCCCGTGGGAGGTGTTGGGGCAGTTTAGAGTTTTCACCCTCTAACACCATGTTTTTAAGCCTAAGTCTAGAAATATGCAAATTACCGTCGTATTCTCAAACCGGGAGTCCTGCGACTGCGGGGTCAGTTCCTACGAGTTACATTGGTCCCGTGGGAGGTGTTCGTACCACCCACGGGGACGTTTGGGGGCTGTTTCGAGTTCTCACCCTCTAACGCCATATTTTTAAGCCTAAGTCTAGAAATATGCAAATTACCATCGTATTCTAAAATCGGGAGACCCGCGACTGCGGGATCAGTTCGTACGAGTTACATTGGTCCCGTGGGAGTTGTTGGTGCCACCCACGGGGCTGTTTCGAGTTTTGACCCTCTAACGCCATGTTTTTAAGTCTAAGACTAGAAATATGCAAATAATCGTCGTATTCTTAAACCGAGAGTTCCGCTGCTGCGGGGTCAGTTCCTAAGAGTTACATTGGTCCTGTGGGAGGTGTTGGTGCCACCCATGGGGCCGTTCGGGGGCTGTTTCTAGTTCTCACCCTCTAACGCCATATTTATAAACTTAAGTCTAGAAATATACAAATTACCGTCGTATTCTCAAACCGGGTGTCCCGCGGCTGCGGGGTCAATTCCTACGAGTTACATTGGTCCCGTGGGAGGTGCTAGTGCCACCCACGGGAACGTTCGGGGGCTGATTCGAGCTTTCACCCTCTAACGCCATGTTTTTAAGCCTAAGTCTAGAAATACGTAAATTACCGTCGTATACTTAAATCGGGAGTCCCGCAGCTACGGGGTCAGTTCCAACGAGTTACATTGGCCCCGTGGGTGGTGTTGGTGGCACCCACGGGCCCGTTCGGGAGCTGTTTCTAGTTCTCACCCTCTAACGCCATGTTTTTAAGCCTAAGTCTAGAAATTTGAAAATTACCGTCGTATTCTCAAATCGGGAGTCCCGCGACTGAGGGGTCAGTTCCTACGAGTTACATTGGTCCCGTGGGAGGTGTTGGTGCCACCCACGGGGACGTTCGGGAGCTATTTCTAGTTCTCACCCTCTAACGTTATGTTTTTTAGCCTAAGTCTAGAAATATTCAAATTACCGTCGTATTCTCAAATCGGGAGTTCCGCGGCTGCGGGGTCAGTTCCTACGAGTTACATTGGCCCCGTGGGAGGTGTTAGTGCCACCCACGGGGCCGTTCGGGGGCTGTTTCGAGTTTTCACCCTTTAACGCCATGTTTTTAAGCCTAAGTCTAGAAATATGCAAATTACCATCGTATTCTCAAATCGGGAGTCCCGCGACTACGGGTTCAGTTCTACGAGTTACATTGGTCCCGTGGGAGGTGTTGGGACAGTTTCGAGTTTTCACCCTCTGACACCATGTTTTTAAGCCTAAGTCTAGAAATATGCAAATTACCGTCATATTCTCAAATCGGGAGTCCTGCGGCTGCGGGGTCAGTTCCTACGAGTTACATTGGTCCCGTGGGAGGTGTTGGTGCCACCCACGGGGACGTTCGGAGTTTGTTTCGAGTTCTCACCCTCTAACGCCATATTTTTAATCCTAAGTCTAGAAATATGAAAATTACCATCGTACTCTAAAATTGGGAGACCCGCGACTGCGGGGTCAGTTTGTACGAGTTACATTGGCACCGTGGGAGGTGTTGGTGCCACCCACGGGGACGTTCGGGGGCTGTTTCTAGTTCCCACCCTCTAACGCCATGTTTTTAAGCCTAAGTCCAGAAATATGCAAATTACTGTCGTATTCTCAAACCGGGAGTCCCGCGGCTGCGGGGTCATTTCCTACGAGTTAGATTGGTCCCGTGGGAGGGGTTGGTGCCACCCACGGGGACGTTTGGGAGCTATTTTTAGGTCTCACCCTCTAACGCCTTGTTTTTAAGCCTAAGTCTAGAAATATGCAAATTACTGTCGTATTCTTAAACTGGGAGTCCCGCGGCTGCGGGATCAGGTCCTACGAGTTACATTGGCCCCGTGGGATGTGTTGGCGCCACCCCCGGGGCCATTCGGGGGCTATTTCGAGTTTTCACCCTCTGATTACCGTCGTATTCTCAAATCGGGAGTCCCGCGACAGCGGGGTCAGTTCCTACGAGTTACATTGGTCCCGTGGGAGGTGTTGGGGCAGTTTCGAGTTTTCACCCTCTAACACCACGTTTTTAAGCCTAAGTCTAGAAATATGCAAATTACCATCTTATTTTCAAACCGGGAGTCCTGCGGCTGCGGGGTCAATTGCTACGAGTTACATTGGTCCCGTGGGAGGTGTTGGTGCCACCCACGGGGACGTTCGGGGGCTGTTTCGAGTTCTCACCCTCTAACGCCATGTTTTTAATCCTAAGTATGGAAATATACAAATTATCATCGTATTCTCAAATCTAAAGTCCCGCGGCTATGGGGTTAGTTCCTACCAGTTACATTGGTCCCGTGGGAGGTGTTGGTGCCACCCACGGGACCGTTCGGGGGCTGTTTCGAGTTTTAGCCCGCTAACGCCATGTTTTTAAGCCTATGTCTAGAAATATGCGAATTACCGTTGTATTCGCAAACCGGGAGTCCTGCGGCTGCGGGGTCAGTTCCTACGAGTTACATTCGTCCCGTGGGAGGTATTGGTGCCACCCATGGGGACGTTCGGGGGTTGTTTCGAGTTCTCACCCTCTAACGTCAGGTTTTTAAGCCTAAGTCTAGAAATATGCAAATTACCGTCGTGCTCTCAAATCGGGAGACGCGCGACTGCGGGGTCAGTTCGTACGAGTTACATTGGTCCTGTGGGAGGTGTTGGTGCCACCCACGGGGATGTTTCGACTTTTGACCCTCTAACGCCATGTTTTAAGCCTAAGTCAAGAAATATGCAAATTATCGTCGTATTCTTAAACCGGGAGTTTCGCTGCTGCGGAGTCAATTCCTAAGAGTTACATTGGTCCCGTGGGAGGTGTTGGTGCCACCCACGGGGTCGTTCGGGGGCTGATGTGAGCTTTCACCCTCTAACGCCATGTTTTTAAGCCTAAGTCTAGAAATACGCATATTACCGTCGTAAACTTAAATCGGGAGTCCCGCGGCTACGGGGTCAGTTCCTACGAGTTACATTGGCCCGTGGGAGGTGTTGGTGCCACCCACGGGCCCGTTCGGGGGCTGTTTCTAGTTCTAACCCTCTAACGCCATGTTTTTAAGCCAAAGTCTAGAAATATGGTAATTACCATCGTATTCTCAAATTGGGAGTCCCGCGGCTGCGGTGTCAGTCACTACGAGTTACTTTGGTCCCGTGGGAGCTGTTGGTGCCACCCACAGGTCCGTTCGGGGGCTATTTCGAGTTTTCACCCTCTAACGCCATGTCTTTAAGCGTAAGTCAAGAAATATGCAAATTACCGTCGTATTCTCAAACTGGGAGTCCCGTGGCTACGGGGTCAGTTCCTACGAGTTACATTGGTCCAGTGGGAGGTGTTAGTACCACCCACGTGGACGTTCTGGGGCTGTTTCTAGTTCTCACCCTCTAACGCCATGTTTTTAAGACTAAGTCTAGAAATATGCAAATTATCGTCGCATTCTCAAAGCGGGAGTCCCGCGGCTGCGGGGTCAATTCCTACGAGTTACATTGGTCCCGTGGGAGGTGTTGGTGCCTCCCACGGGGCCGTTCGGGGGCTGTTTCGAGTTTTTACCCTCTAACGCCATGTTTTTAAGCCTAACTCTAGAAATATGCAAATTACCATCGTATTCTCAAATCGGGAGTCCCGCGGCTGCGGGCTCAGTTCGTACGAGTTACATTGGCCCCGTGGGAGGTGTTGGTGCCACCCACGGGGCCATTCGGGAGTTGTTTCTAGTTCTCACCCTCTAACGCCATGTTTTTAATCCTAAGTCAAGAAATATGCAAATTAACGTCATATTCTCATATCGGGAGTGCCGCGGCAGCGGGGTCAGTTCCTACGAGTTACATTGGTCCCGTGGGAGGTGTTGGTGCCACTCAAGGGGACGTTCGGGGGATGTTTCTAGTTCTCACCCTCTAACGTCATGTTTTCAAGCCTAAGTCTAGAAATATGCAAATTACCGTCATATTCTCAAACCAAGAGTCCCGCGACTGCGGGGTCAGTTCCTACGAGTTACATTGGTCCCGTGGGAGGTGTTGGTGCCTCCCACGGGGCCGTTCGGGGGCTGTTTCGAGCTTTCACCATCTAACGTCATGTTATTAAGCCTAAGTCTAGAAATATGCAAATTATCGTCGTATTCTCAAATCGGGAGTCCCGCGGCTGCGGGGTCAGTTCCTACGAGTTACATTGGCCCCGTGGGAGGTGTTGGTGTCACCCACGGGGCCATTCGGGGGTTGTTTCTAGTTCTCACCCTCTAACGCCATGTTTTTAAGCCTAAGTCTAAAAATATGCAAATTACCGTCGTATTCTCAAACCGGGAGTCTCGCGGCTGTGGGGTTAGTTCGTACGAGTTACATTGGTCCCGTGGGAGGGGTTGGTGCCACCACGGGGCCGTTCGAGGGTTGTTTCGAGTTTTCACCCTCTAACGCCATACTTTGCTTAAGTCTAGAAATATGCAAATTACCGTCGTATTCTCAAATCGGGAGACCCGAGGCTACGGGGTCAGTTCCTACGAGTTACATTGGCCCTGTGGGAGGTGTTGGTGCCACCCACGGGGACGTTCGGGGGCTGTTTCTAGTTCTCACCCTCGAACGCCATGTTTTCAAGCCTAAGTCTAGAATTATGCAAGTTACCGTCGTATTCTCAAATCGGTAGTCCCGCGGCTGAGGGGTCAGTTCCTACGAGTTACATTGGTCCCGTGGGAGGTGTTGGTGCCACCCACGGGGACGTTCGGGGGCTGTTTCTAGTTCTCACCCTCTAACGTCATGTTTTTAAGCCTAAGTCTAGAAATATTCAAATTACCGTCGTATTCTCAAATCGGGAGTTCCGCGGCTGCGGGGTCAGTTCCTACGAGTTACATGGGCCCCGTGGGAGGTGTTGGTGCCACCCACGGAGCCGTTCGGGGGCTGTTTCGAGTTTTCACCCTCTAACACCATATTTTTAAGCCTAAGTCTAGAAATATGCAAATTACCGTCGTATTCTCAAATCGGGAGTCCCGCGACTGCGGGGTCAGTTCCTACGAGTTACATTGGTCCCGTGGGAGGTGTTGGGGCAGTTTAGAGTTTTCACCCTCTAACACCATGTTTTTAAGCCTAAGTCTAGAAATATGCAAATTACCGTCGTATTCTCAAACCGGGAGTCCTGCGACTGCGGGGTCAGTTCCTACGAGTTACATTGGTCCCGTGGGAGGTGTTCGTACCACCCACGGGGACGTTTGGGGGCTGTTTCGAGTTCTCACCCTCTAACGCCATATTTTTAAGCCTAAGTCTAGAAATATGCAAATTACCATCGTATTCTAAAATCGGGAGACCCGCGACTGCGGGATCAGTTCGTACGAGTTACATTGGTCCCGTGGGAGTTGTTGGTGCCACCCACGGGGCTGTTTCGAGTTTTGACCCTCTAACGCCATGTTTTTAAGTCTAAGACTAGAAATATGCAAATAATCGTCGTATTCTTAAACCGAGAGTTCCGCTGCTGCGGGGTCAGTTCCTAAGAGTTACATTGGTCCTGTGGGAGGTGTTGGTGCCACCCATGGGGCCGTTCGGGGGCTGTTTCTAGTTCTCACCCTCTAACGCCATATTTATAAACTTAAGTCTAGAAATATACAAATTACCGTCGTATTCTCAAACCGGGTGTCCCGCGGCTGCGGGGTCAATTCCTACGAGTTACATTGGTCCCGTGGGAGGTGCTAGTGCCACCCACGGGAACGTTCGGGGGCTGATTCGAGCTTTCACCCTCTAACGCCATGTTTTTAAGCCTAAGTCTAGAAATACGTAAATTACCGTCGTATACTTAAATCGGGAGTCCCGCAGCTACGGGGTCAGTTCCAACGAGTTACATTGGCCCCGTGGGTGGTGTTGGTGGCACCCACGGGCCCGTTCGGGAGCTGTTTCTAGTTCTCACCCTCTAACGCCATGTTTTTAAGCCTAAGTCTAGAAATTTGAAAATTACCGTCGTATTCTCAAATCGGGAGTCCCGCGACTGAGGGGTCAGTTCCTACGAGTTACATTGGTCCCGTGGGAGGTGTTGGTGCCACCCACGGGGACGTTCGGGAGCTATTTCTAGTTCTCACCCTCTAACGTTATGTTTTTTAGCCTAAGTCTAGAAATATTCAAATTACCGTCGTATTCTCAAATCGGGAGTTCCGCGGCTGCGGGGTCAGTTCCTACGAGTTACATTGGCCCCGTGGGAGGTGTTAGTGCCACCCACGGGGCCGTTCGGGGGCTGTTTCGAGTTTTCACCCTTTAACGCCATGTTTTTAAGCCTAAGTCTAGAAATATGCAAATTACCATCGTATTCTCAAATCGGGAGTCCCGCGACTACGGGTTCAGTTCTACGAGTTACATTGGTCCCGTGGGAGGTGTTGGGACAGTTTCGAGTTTTCACCCTCTGACACCATGTTTTTAAGCCTAAGTCTAGAAATATGCAAATTACCGTCATATTCTCAAATCGGGAGTCCTGCGGCTGCGGGGTCAGTTCCTACGAGTTACATTGGTCCCGTGGGAGGTGTTGGTGCCACCCACGGGGACGTTCGGAGTTTGTTTCGAGTTCTCACCCTCTAACGCCATATTTTTAATCCTAAGTCTAGAAATATGAAAATTACCATCGTACTCTAAAATTGGGAGACCCGCGACTGCGGGGTCAGTTTGTACGAGTTACATTGGTCCCGTGGGAGGTGTTGGTGCCACCCACGGGGCTGTTTCGAGTTTTGACCCTTTAACGCCATGTATTTAAGTCTAAGACTAGAAATACGAAAATTATCGTCCTATTCTTAAACCGGGAGTTCCGCTGCTGCGGGGTCAGTTCCTAAGAGTTACATTGATCCCGTGGGAGGTGTTGGTGCCACCCACAGGGCCGTTCGGGGGCTGTTTCTAGTTCTCACCCTCTAACGCCATATTTTTAAACTTAAGTCTAGAAATATGCAAATTACCGTCGTATTCTCAAATCGGGAGTCCCGCGACTGCGGGTTCAGTTCTACGAGTTACATTGGTCCCGTGGGAGGTGTTGGGACAGTTTCGAGTTTTCACCCTCTGACACCATGTTTTTAAGCCTAAGTCTAGAAATATGCAAATTACCGTCGTATTCTCAAATCGGGAGTCCCGCGACTGCGGGTTCAGTTCTACGAGTTACATTGGTCCCGTGGGAGGTGTTGGGACAGTTTCGATTTTTCACCCTCTGACACCATGTTTTTAAGCCTAAGTCTAGAAATATGCAAATTACCGTCGTATTCTCAAATCGGGAGTCCTGCGGCTGCGGGATCAGTTCCTACGAGTTACATTCGTCCCGTGGGAGGTGTTGGTGCCACCCACGGAGACGTTCGGGGGCTGTTTCGAGTTCTCACCCTCTAACGCCATATTTTTAATCCTAAGTCTAGAAATATGAAAATTACCATCGTACTCTAAAATTGGGAGACCCGCGACTGCGGGGTCAGTTTATACGAGTTACATTGGTCCCGTGGGAGGTGTTGGTGCCACCCACGGGGTTGTTTCGAGTTTTGACCCTTTAACGCCATGTATTTAAGTCTAAGACTAGAAATACGAAAATTATCGTCCTATTCTTAAACCGGGAGTTCCGCTGCTGCGGGGTCAGTTCCTAAGAGTTACATTGATCCCGTGGGAGGTGTTGGTGCCACCCACAGGGCCGTTCGGGGGCTGTTTCTAGTTCTCACCCTCTAACGCCATATTTTTAAACTTAAGTCTAGAAATATGCAAATTACCGTCGTATTCTCAAACCGGGAGTCCCGCGACTGGGGGGTCAATTCCTACGAGTTACATTGGTCCCGTGGGAGGTGCTAGTGCCACCCACGGGAACGTTCGGGGGCTGATTTGAGCTTTCACCCTCTAACGCCATGTTTTTAAGCCTAAGTCTAGAAATACGCAAATTACCGTCGTATACTTAAATCGGGAGTCCTGCGGCTACGGGGTCTGTTCCTACGAGTTACATTGGCCCCGTGGGTGGTGTTGGTGCCACCCACGGGCCCGTTCGGGGGCTGTTTCTAGTTCTCACCCTCTAACGCCATGTTTTTAAGCCTAAGTCTAGAAATATGAAAATTACCGTCGTATTCTCAAATCGGGAGTGCTGCGGGGTCAGTCACTACGAGTAACTTTGGTCCCGTGGGAGCTGTTGGTGCCACCCGCAGGGCCGTTCGGGTGTTGTTTCGAGTTTTCACCCTCTAACGCCATGTTTTTAAGCCTAAGTCTAGAAATATGCAAATTATCATCGTATTCTCAAACTGGGAGTCCCGCGGCTGCGGGGTCGGTTCCTACGAGTTAAATTGGTCTCGTGGGTGGTGTTAGTACCAACCACGGGGACGTTCGGGGGTTGTTTCTAGTTCTTACCCTCTAACGCCATGTTTTTAAGACTAGGTCTAGAAATATGCAAATTATCGTCGTATTCCCAAACGGGGAGTCCCGCGGTTGCGTGGTCAATTCCTACGAGTTACATTGGTCCCGTGGGAGGTGTTGGTGCCTGCCACGGGGCCGTTCGGGGGTTGTTTCGAGTTTTCACCCTCTAACGCCATGTTTTTAAGCCTAACTCTAGAAATATGGAAATTAACGTCGTCTTCTCAAATCAGGAGTCCCGCGACTGCGGGGTCAGTTCCTATGAGTTACATTGGTCCCGTGGGAGGTGTTGTGCCACCCACGGGGACGTTCGGGGGCTGTTTCTAGTTCTCACCCTCTAACGTCATGCTTTAAAGCCTAGGTCTAGAAATATGCAAATTACCCTCGTATTCTCAAACCGAGAGTCCCACGGCTGCGGGGTCAGTTCCTACAAGTTACATTGGTCCCGTGGGAGGTGTTGGTGCCTCCCACGGGGCCGTTCGCGGGCAGTTTCGAGTTTTCACCCTCTAACGCCATGTTTTTAAGCCTAAGTCTAGAAATATGCAAATTACCGTCGTATTCTCAAATCGGGAGTCCCGCGGCTGCGGGGTCAGTTCCTACGAGTTATATTGGCCCCGTGGGAGGTGTTGGTACCACCCACGGGGCCATTCGGGGGTTGTTTCTAGTTCTCACCCTATAACGCCATGTTTTTAAGACTAAGTCTAAACATATGCAAATTATCATCGTATTCTCAAACCGGGAGTCTCGCGGCTGCGGGGTCAGTTCGTACGAGTTACATTGGTTCCGTGGGAGGTGTTGGTGCCACCCACGGGGCCGTTCGAGGATTGTTTCGAGTTTTCACCCTCTAACGCCATGCTTTGCTTAAGTCTAGAAATATGCAAATTACCATCATATCCTCAAATCGGGAGACCCGAGGATGCGGGGTCAGTTCCTACGAGTTACATTTGTCCTGTGGGAGGTGTTGGTGCCACCCACGGGGAAGTTCGGGGGCTGTTTCTAGTTCTCACCCTCGAACGCCATGTTTTTAAGCCTAAGTTTAGAAATATGCAAATTACCGTCGTATTATCAAATCGGGAGTCCCGCGACTGCTAGGTCAGTTCCTACGGGTTACATTAGTCCCGTGGGAGGTATTGGTGCCACCCACGGGGACGTTCGGGGGTTGTTTCTAGTTATCACCCTCTAACCTCATGTTTTCAAGCCTAAGTATAGAAATATTCAAATTACCGTCGCATTCTGAAATCGGGAGTTCCGCGGTTGCGGGGTCTGTTCCTACGAGTTACATTGGCCCCGTGGGAGGTGTTGGTACCACCCATGGGGCTGTTCGGGGGCAGTTTCGACTTTTCACCCTCTAACGCCATGTTTTTAAGCTTAAGTATAGAAATATGCAAATTACCATCCTATTCTCAAACCGGGAGTCCCTCGGCTGCGGTGTCAGTTCCTACGATCTACATTGGCCCAGTGGGAGGTGTTGGTGCAACCCACGGGGCCGTTCGGGGTCTCTTTCGAGTTTTCACCCTCTAACGCCATATTTTTAACCCTAAGTTTAGAAATATGCAAATTATAGTCGTATTCTCAAACTGGGGTCCCGCGGCTGCGGGGTCAGTTCCTACAAGTTAAATTGGTCCCGTAGGAGGTGTTGGTGCCACCCACGGGGCCGTTCGATGGCTGTTTCGAGTTTTCACCCCTTAACGCCATGTTTTTAAGCCTAAGTCTAGAAATATGCAAATTACCATCGTATTCTCAAATAGAAAGTCCCGTGGTCTGCGGGGTCAGTTCCTACGAGTTACATTGGTCCCGTGGGAGGTGTTGGTGCCACCCACGGGGACGTTCGGGTGCTGTTTCAAGTTTTCACCCTCTAACGCCATGTTTTTAAGCCTAAGTCTAGTAATATGCAAATTACCATCGTATTCTCAGACCGGGAGTCCCGCGGCTGCGGGGTCAATTCCTACGAGTTACATTGGCCCCGTGGGAGGTGTTGGTGCAACCCACGGGGCCGTCCGAGGTCTGTTTCGAGTTTTCACCCTCTAATGCCATGTTTTTAGCCATAAGTTTATAAATATGCAAATTATCATCGTATTCTCAAACTGGGAGTCCCGCGGCTGCGGGGTCTGTTCCTACAAGTTACATTGGTCCCGTAGGAGGTGTTGGTGCCACCCACGGGGCCGTTCGAGGGCTGTTTCAAGTTTTCACCCTCTAACGCCATGTTTTTAAGCCTAAGTGTGTAAATATTCAAATTATCATCGTATTCTCAAATCGAAAGTCCCGCGGCTGCGGGGTCAGATCCTACCAGTTGCATTGGTCCCGTTGGAGGTGTTGGTGCCACCCACGGGCCATTCGGGGGATCTTTCGAGTTTTAACCCCCTAACGCCATGTTTTTAAGCCTATGTCTAGAAATATGCGAATTACCGTCGTATTCACAAACCGGGAGTCCTGCGACTGCGGTGTCAGTTCCTACGAGTTACATTCATCCCGTGGGAGGTATTGGTGCCACCCACGGGGACGTTCGGGGGCAGTTTCGACTTTTCACCCTCTAACGCCATGTTTTTAAGCCTAAGTCTAGAAATATGTAAATTACCGCCGTATTCTCAAATCGGGCATCCCGCGACTGCGGGGTCAGTTCCTACGAGTTACATTTGCCCCGTGGGAGGTGTTGGTGCCACCCACGGGGCCATTCGGGGGTTGTTTCTAGTTCTCACCCTCTAACGCCATGTTTTTAAACCTAAGTCTAAAAATATGCAAATTACCATCGTATTCTCAAACCGGGAGTCCCGCGGTTGTGGGGTCAGTTCGTACGAGTTACATTGGCCCCGTGGGAGGTGTTGGTGCCACCCACGGGGCCGTTCGGGTGCTGTTTCAACTTTTCACCCTCTAAATCCATGTTTTTAAGCCTAAGTCTATAAATATGCAAATGACCGTCGTATTTTCAAATCGGGAGTCCTACGACTACGGGGTCAGTTCCTACGAGTAACATTTGTCCCGTGGGAGGTGTTGGTACCACCCACGGGCCCGTTCGGGGGAGCAATTTTTAGTTTTCACCCTCTAACGCCATGTTTTTAAGCCTAACTCTAGAAATATGAAAATTACCGTCGTATTCTCTAATCGGGAGTCCTGCGGCTGCGGGGTCAGATCCTTCGAGTTACATTCGTCCCGTGGGAGGTGTTGGTCCCACCCACGGGGCCATTCGGGGGCTGTTTCGAGTTCTCACCCTCTAACGCCATGTCTTTAAGCTTAAGTCTAGAAATATGTAAATTACCTTCGTACTCTCAAACCGGGAGTCCCGTGACTATGGGGTCAGTTCCTACGAGTTACATTGCCTCGTGGGAGGTGTTGGTGCCACCCACGGGGCCGTTCGGGGACAGTTTTGAGTTTTCACCCTCTAACGCCATGTTTTTAAACCCAAGTCTAGAAATATGTAAATTACCATCGTATTCTGAAATCGGGAGTTTCGCCGCTGCGGGGTCAGTTCCTATAAGTTAAATTGGTCCCATGGGAGGTGTTGGTGCCACCCACGGGGCCGTTCGGGGGCTGTTTCGATTTTTCACCCTCTAACGCCATGTTTTTAAGCCTAAGTCTAGAAATATGCAAATTACCGTCGTATTCTCAAACCGGGAGTCCCGCGGCTGCGGGGTTAGTTCCTACGAGTTACATTCGCCCCGTGGGAGGTGTTGGTGCAACCCACGGGGCTGTTTGGGGTCCGTTTCTAGTTCTCAACCTCTAACGCCATGTTTTTAAGCCTAAGTCCAAAAATATGCACATTATCGTCGTATTCTCAAACCAGGAGTCCCGCGGCTGAGGGGTCAGTTCCTACGAGTTACATTGGTCCCGTGGGAGGTGTTGGTGCCACCCACGGGGCCGTTCGGGGGTTGTTTTTAGTTCTCACCCTCTAACACCATGTTTTTAAGCCTATGTCTGGAAATATGCAAATTTCCATCGTATTCTCAAACTAGGAGTCCCGCGGCTGCGGGGTCAGTTCCTACGAGTTACATTGGTCCCGTGGGAGCTGTTGGTGCCACCCCCGGGGCCGTTCGGGGGCTGTTTCGAGTTTTCACCCTCCAACGCCATGTTTTTAAGCCTAAGTCTAGAAATATGCAAATTACTGTCGTATTCTCAAATCAGAAGTCCCGCGGCTGCGGAGTCAGTTCCTACGGGTTACATTGGCCCCGTGGGAGGTGTTGGTGCCACCCACGGGGCCGTTCGGGGGATATTTCTAGATCTCACCCTCTAACGCCATGTTTTTAGGCCTAAGTCTAGAAATATGCAAATTACCATCGTATTCTCAAACCGAGAGTCCCGCGGCTGCGCGGTCAGTTCCTACGAGTTACATTGGTCCCGTGGGAGGAGTTGGTGCCACCCACAGGGACGTTCGAAGGCTATTTCGAGTTCTCACCCTCTAACGCCATGTTTTTAAGCCTAAGTGTAGAAATATGCAAATTACTATCGTATTCTCAAACTGGGAGTCCCGCGACTGCGGGGTCAGTTCCTACGGGTTACGTTGGTCCCGTGGGAGGTGTTGGTGCCACCCACGGGGCCTGTCGGGGGCTGTTTCGAGTTTTCACCCTCTAACGCCATATTTCTAAACCTAAGTCTAGAAATATGTAAATTACCATCGTATTTTCATATCAGGAGTCCCGCGACTGCGGGGTCAGTTCCTACGAGTTACATTGGTCCCGTGGGAGGTGTTGGTGCCACCCACGGTGCCGTTCGGGGGCAATTTCGAGTTTTCACCCTCTAGCGCCATGTTTTTAAGCCTAAGTCTAGAAATTTGCGAATTACCATCGTATTCTCAAACCGGGAGTCCTGCGGCTGTGGGGTCAGTTCCTACGAGTTACATTCGTCCCGTGGGAGGTGTTGGTGCCACACACGGGGACGTTGGTGGGATGTTTCGAGTTCTCACCCTCTAACGCCATGTTTTTAAGACTAAGTCTAGAAATATGCAAATTACCATCGTACTCTCAAACCGGGAGTCCCACGACTGTGGGGTCTGTTCCTACGAGTTACATTATCCCTGTGGGAGGTGTTCGTGCCACCCACGGGGCCGTTCGGGGGCTGTTTCGAGTTTTTACCCTCTAACGCCAAGTTTTTAAGCCTAAGTCTAGAAATATGAAAATTACTGTCGTATTTTCAAATCGGGAGTCCCACGACTACGGGTTCAGTTCCTACGAGTTACTTTGGTCCCGTGGGAGGTGTTAGTGCCACCCACGGGGCCGTTCGGGGGCAGTTTCGAGTTTTCACCCTCTAACGCCAAGTTTTTAAGCCTAAGTCCAGAAATATGTGAATTACCGTCGTATTCTCAAACCGGTAGTCCTGCGGCTGCGGGGTCAGTTCCTTCGAGTTACCTTCATCCCGTGGGAGGTGTTGGTGCAACCCACGGGGCCGTTCGGGGGCTGTTTCGAGTTCTCACCCTCTAACACCATGTTTTTAAGCCTAAGTCTAGAAATATACAAATTACCGTCGTACTCTCAAACCGGGAGTCCTGCGGCTGCGGGGTCAGTTCCTACGAGTTATATTCGTCCCGTGGGAGGTGTTGGTGCCATCCACGGGGACGTTCGGGGGCTATTTCGAGTTCTCAGCTTCTAACACCATGTTTTTAAGCCTAAGTTTAGAAATATGCAAATTACCGTCGTACTCTGAAACCGGGAGTCCTGCTGCTGCGGGGTCAGTTCCTACGAGTTACATTGGTCCCGTGGGAGGTGTTGGTGCCACCCACGTGGCCGTTCGAGGGTTGTTTCTAGTTTTCACCCTCAAACGCCATGTTTTTAAGCCTAATTCTAGAAATATGCAAATTACCATCGTATTCTCAAATCGGGAGTCCCGCGACTGCGGGGTCAGTTTCTATGAGTTACAATGGTCCCGTGGGAGGTGTTGTTACCACCCACGGGGCCGTTCGGTTGCAATTTCGTGTTTTCACCCTCTAACGACATGTTTTTAAGCCTATGTCTACAAATATATGAATTATCGTCGTATTCTCAAACAGGGAGTCTTGCGGCTACGGGGTCAGTTCCTACTAGTTACATTCGTCCCGTGGGAGGTACTGGTGCCACCCACGGGGACGTTCGGGGGCTGTTTCGAGTTCTCACCCTCTAACGCCATGTTTTTAAGCCTAAGTCTAGAAATATGCAAATTACCGTCGTACTCTTAAAGCGGGAGACGCGCGACTACGGGGTCAGTTCGTACGGGTTACATTGGTCCCGCGGGTGGTGTTGGTGCCACCCACGGGGCCGTTCGGGGGCTGTTTCGAGTTTTCACCCTCTAAAGCCATGTTTTTTAGCCCAAGTCTAATAATATGCAAATTATCGTCGTATTCTTAAATCGGGAGTCCCGCTGCTGCGAGGTTAATTCCTACGAGTTTTATTGGTCCCGTGGGAGGTGTTGGTGCCAGCCACGGGTCCGTTCGGGGGCTATTTCTAGTTATCACCCTCTAACGCCCTGTTTTTTAGCCTAAGTCTAGAAATATGCAAATTACTGTCGTATTCTCAAACCGGGAGTCCCGCGGCTGTGGGGTTAGTTCCTACGGGTTACATTGGTCCCGTGGGAGGTGTTGGTGCCACCCACAGGGACGTTCGGGGGCTGTTTCGAGTTTTCACCCTCTAACGCCATGTTTTTAAGCCTAAATATAGAAATATGCAAATTACCGTCATATTCTCAAATCGAGATTCCCGCGGCTGCGGGGTCAGTTTCTACGAGTTACATAGTCCCCGTGGGAGGTGTTAGGGCCACCCACGGGGTCGTTCGGGGGATGTTTCTAGTTCTCACCCTCTAACGCCATGTTTTTAAGCCTAAGTCTAGAGATATGCAAATTACCGTCGTATTCTCGAAGCGGGAGACCCGCGGCTGCGGGGTTAGTTTCTTCGAGTTACATTGGCCCCATGGGAGGTAATTGTGCCACCCACGGTGCCGTTCGGGGGTTGTTTCTAGTTCTCCCCCTATAACGCCATGTTTTTAAGCCTATGTCTAGAAATATGCAAATTACCATCGTATTCTCAAACCGGGAGTCCCGCGGCTACGGGGTCAGTTCCTACGAGTTACATTGGCCTCATGGGAGGTGTTGGTGCCACCCACGGGGTCGTTCGGGAACAGTTTCGAGTTTTCACCCTATAACGCCATGTTTTCAAACCCAAGTATAGAAATATGCGAATTACCGTCGTATTCTCAAACCGGGAGTTCCGCGGCTGCGGGGTCAGTTCCTACAAGTTAAATTGGTCCCTTAGGAGGTGTTGGTGCCACCCACAGGGCCGTTCGGGGGCTGTTTCGAGTTTTCACACTCTAACGCCATGTTTTTAAGCCTAAGTCTAGAAATATGCAAATTACCGTCGTATTCTCAAACCGGGAGTCCTGCGGTTGCGGGGTCAGTTCCTACGAGTTACGTTGGGCCCGTAGGAGGTGTTGGTGCAACCCACTGGGCCGTTTGGGGGTTGTTTCTAGTTTTCACCCTCTAACGCCATGTTTTTAAGCCTACGTCTAAAAATATACAAATTATCGTCATATTCTCAAACCGCGAGTCCCGCGGTTGCGGGGTCAGTTCCAATGAGTTACATTGGCCCCGTGAGAGGTGTTGGTGCCACCCACGGGGACATTCGGGGGCTGTTTATAGTTCTCACCCTCTAACGCCATGTTTTTAAGCCTAAGTCTAGAAATATGAAAATAACCATAGTATTCTCAAACCGGGAGTCCCGCGGCAGCGAGGTCAGTTCCTACGAGTTACATTGGCCCCGTGGGAGGTGTTGGTGCCACCCACGGGGACGTTCGGGGGTTGTTTCTAGTTCTCACCCTCTAACGCCATGTTTTTAAGCCTAAGTCTAGAAATATGCTAATTACCATCGTATTCTCAAACCGGGAGTCCCGCGGCTGCGGGTTCAGTTACTACGAGTTACATTGGTCGCGTGGGAGGTGTTGGTGCCACCCACGGGGACGTTCGGGGGCTGTTTCTAGTAATCACCCTCGAACGCCATGTTTTTATGCCTAAGTCTAGAAATATGCAAATTACCGTCGTATTCTCAAATCGGGAGTCCCGTGGCTGAGGGGTTAGTTCCTACGAGTTACATTGGTTCCGTGGGAGGTGTTGGTGCCACCCACAGGGACGTTCGGGGGCTATTTCTAGTTGTAAGGCCCTAAAACACGATTAGTAAGGTTAATTATACGATTAAGTATAAGTTATGAGTTATAAGTTATAAATTGGTTATGTGGTTAAATGCATCATGAAAATATGTTTCGAAATGCATCATTATGTTTACAAAAAGTGAGCTAGAGTGTTGGTGCGACAGTGGCGATGTTTGGTCGCCAAATGTGAAAGTTATGAAATTTTGAGTAAATAATTACTCTTCTGTTCGAGCCCAAATTAGGTGTATTAGTTTTATGATTTTGGGAAAACACAAAACATGAAAGTTATATATGTTTAAGTTATATACTCATAGACACAAAGTGAGAGTAAATCGGGGCCCGAAATAGTGAGTTATGGTGATTTTACGAGGCAGGACAAATCTGTCATTAACGGAATTGTCCTATTGGACCCCTTGCCCAACGAATCGCGTAATACCACCTTAAATTGGTAACGTAGCCACGTTTTTAATCTTATAAGGCAGAACTTATCATCTTTTTCATTTCCAATTACAAGCTTGAGAAAAATATGCTTATGGAGAGAGAAAAACAATGTTAAGGAAGAATTTCTTTGAAAATTCACCATAAATCGAGGAATTCTCGTGAGGTAATTACATCTTTATTAAAGTTTGTCACATGGATGAGTTATACTTGGCATGTTTTTATTTCTGATTTGGATATATATTTTAATGATACCCATTGTTGATACCAAAATTAATATGCTGACGTGGACGAATAGTATGAAGACACGTGTCGATCTACGTGGCACAATAACGGCGAGGAAGATCATTTACTGAACAACCATGGTTGGTACCGAGCAACGAGAATACACCGAGGAGCTCTATCATGCCGAGGAACTCCATCCGAGGAACTCTTTCATCCCGAGATACTCTAAGTACTCCGAGGAACTCTTGATCGACGAGCAACTAAGGCGGTCCGAACTGCACCTCGGCCGTATCATCAATTATCAGACGGACAACTGTTCAACTATTCATTAGATTCTTGACGCACACGCCGCATTAAATATATTACCCATTCATATGTATATCATTTAATGTAGTAGACCTTTCATGAACAGCCTTGAGGCTATAAATACCTTGTATCAATCCCATTCAAGGGGACCGGAATTTCTTGAGAGAACTTGTAATCAAGAATTCCACAAACACTCAGCAATAACATAACAGTGGACGTAGGCTTTATTCCTAGCCGAACCACTTTAAAAATCTTTGTCTTATTTATTTATCTGTGATTGAATAATTAGAGCGATCTAGTTTTTTACATCAACAGATTGGCGCCGTCTGTGGGAACCGACTGTTGTTATCGTTTTTCATAAAAATCATTTGTCACCAATGGCAGATAATCCAGAATCCAGTAATCGAAATGCTGGAAATACTGGAAATCTTCCAAATCTATCTGCATCTCCAGATCTGGCCGGAATTATGACAAATCTGGCTCAGGGACAAACCGCCATGCAAGAATCTATGAGGCAACTTCTTCAAACTCTTCAAGGCGGTGTACCTACTCATTCAGGGCAAAGGACTGATCATGGGCAATCACGATCCAGACGTATTGGGTCATATCGCAATGGGGAATCCAATGATTTTTCTTATCAACCTGGGCGAACTTCATCAATACGGGCTACGGATACAGATCAACATATCTCTCTTTCTCCGGAGAGAACTAGCGCTTTAGAAAGATTAAGCAGGGTGTCTCCTTTCAGTCGGTTAGGACCAAGGAGGAACATGAGTCCACTTAGGGCTCCATCAGGAAGTTTTCGACCACCACCAGGTTTGAGAGAAGGATCTGCACAATCACGACCAATTACTCGTCGAGATAAATCTCAGGAAGCTACGTCAGGGCAATCAATTGCTCGGACTAGGCGGCCCGAGGAAGGGAATGAAGCATGGAAAGGTTCCATTCAACGATTGGAGGATAGACTGGGAGAAATGGCTAAGGCGAGGAACCCCTTACAGAGAACTTTTGTTCAAGGGACACCTTTTGTGCAAGCCATTGTGGATTTCCCTACACCGTCGAAATTCAAAGCACCTGTAGTGACCCCCAAGTACGATGGTAAGACAGATCCTGTACTTCATATAGAACAGTACCAAGCTGCTGCAGATATTTATGCTGTCCCCGACGAGATGAGGTGTAGAGCATTCTCGGGAACTCTTACCGGATCTGCACAGATATGGTACAATAATCTTCCTCGGGGTAAGATTTCAACTTTTGTTCAGTTAGCCGAGCTGTTTATTGGTAATTTTTGTTTTGGAGCAAAGCCGGTAAAGCGAGTAGCACACTTGCTAAGTGTTAGACAGAAATCAGGTGAAAGTACTAGAGATTATATAACTCGTTTCAATAACGAAAAGTTGGAAGTCATAGATTATGAAGAAAAGACAGCAATCACTGCTTTGATGAGTGGTTTGCTGCCTAACAAGCTATACTATACTCTGGCCAAAGATCCGCCTAAAAATATGTCGGAATTGATGGCAAAGGCGGCCAAAATCATGAATGCCGAGGAGGCTATGACTGCGAAGAAGAATATGGATAAAGAAGTTAAAGTGGAGGTCGACAATTCTAAGAAGAAAGATCAGAAAGGCAATGGTGGTGACAAATATTCCAGGAATAACAGGATAAAGTTGGAAGCCCTAAAGAAGTATGATAATTATACTCCATTGAGAATGGGTATTAATCATGTTTTAGAAGAAATCAGGAATAACGAGGAAATCAAATGGCCAGAGAAACTGAAGTCAGATCCAGACATGAGGAATAAGACCAAATATTGCGAGTTTCACAAAGATCATGGCCATATGACCAAAAATTGTATAGCCCTTCAGAACGAGATTGAAACACTCATTCGAAGAGGAAAATTATCAAAGTATGTAGATCGCAGAGGTGAGAGGACAAATGAGGACAGAATTAGAAAGAGATCTAGATCTCCTCGTCGTGCAGAGGAGAATAAGAGGAAGGACCATGAAGAGGATCCAGATGATGACCCCGATCTTCCCAAGAAGCCAAGAAAACCTGAACGAGAGGTATTTTCCATACGTTTTGGATCATTTCATTGTAACGTTATTACAGGGGGAGATGCAGGAGGAGGAGACCTTACTGCAGAAAGAAAAGCTTATCTCGGAGAGGCTCAAGCTTGCTCATATATTCAGCGAATAAACCTGGCCGAGGATGATCGTCCGAGGAAGGTAAACAAAGAGAAGCTAGTAATTGGTTTTTCAAAAAATGACCTGGCAGGTGTTCTTTACCCTCATGATGATCCTTTGGTGATTAAAATGAGAATGAAGGACGTGATCATTTCAAGGGTGTTGGTAGATAATGGTAGTTCGGCAGACATCATGTACTATTCATGCTTTGATAGCCTGAATTTGAAATTATCCCAATTAGAACCTTATCACAGACCCCTTCTGGGTTTTGCTGGCGAGAAAGTTTTTCCACTTGGGACGATCAAGTTGGATATATTCATTGGAACCTGGCCTGTTTGTCGAACAGAAAGAATACGATTCTTTGTGATGGATAAGAATGTGCAGTCAGCCTACAACATCATCATGGGAAGAGTTGGATTGAAGAAGTTCGAAGCCGTTCCTTCTACAGTACATCAATGTTTGAAATTCCCAACAAATTTTGGAGTTGGAGTGGTGAAAGGTGATCAAAAAGTAGCTCGGGAATGCTATTATTCGTCGGCCGAGCAAGAAGAACTAGAAGGATCGATGAAAAAGACTACAACTTACCAGGTGGAAGAAGGTACAGAAATTGAAACTCTTGATCCCAGGGATGAATCTCAACTTGTAAAAGGACAGGTGATGGAATCTACAGAAAACGTTATTTTGGACGACGAACATCCTGAACGAATAACCCAGATAGGTTCATCGTTGGATATGTCGATAAAAGAGGAGTTGATAGCTTTCTTGAAGAATAGGAAAAATACTTTTGCTTGGAGTCATGAAGACATGCCAGGAATAGATCCAAACTTCTTATGTCATGAACTCAATGTGAATAAGGAGATTAAACCTGTAAAGCAGAGAAGAAGGGTGTTTAGTCCCGAGAAGAATCAGGCCATACAGGAGGAAGTCGAGAAACTCCAGAAAGCCCAATTCATTGAAGATGTAAAATATCCAGATTGGTTGGCTAATGTGGTGATGGTAAAGAAGAAAAACAACAAATGGAGAATGTGTGTCGATTTCACCGATCTCAATAAAGCATGCCCCAAGGATCATTTTCCACTGCCCAGAATTGATCAACTGGTGGATGCTACCTCGGGACACGAGCTACTCAGCTTCATGGATGCTTACTCTGGCTACAACCAGATCAAAATGAAACCTGAAGACAGGGAAAGTACTTCTTTTATTACCCCTAGGGGAACTTATTGTTATAATGTTATGCCTTTTGGTTTAAAAAATGCAGGTGCAACATATCAGCGGTTGATGAACAAGGTTTTTACCGAACAAATCAGCCGCAACATGGAGGTCTATGTCGATGACATGCTCACTAAAAGCAAGAAAGCTACTGATCATTTGATTGACTTGAGTCAAACTTTTGATCAATTGGATAAATACCAAATGAAGCTTAACCCGACGAAGTGCACCTTTGGAGTACGAGAAGGAATGTTCCTCGGATACATCGTCAATCAGCGAGGTATTGAGGCAAATCCAGATAAGATCAAAGCTCTTCTAGGGCTGCGATCTCCGACGACGAAGAAAGAAGTGCAGAGTCTTACCGGACGAGTTGCAGCGCTCAACAGATTTGTATCTCGAGCAACTGATAAATGCATACCATTCTTCAAAACACTTCGAAAAACCTTTGAGTGGAATGAGGAATGTGAAAAAGCTTTTCAAAACTTGAAGAAATATTTGGGAACACCTCCACTGTTGTCCAGACCAATAACAGGAGAAAAGTTGTATTTGTATTTGGCAGTATCAGAGAACGCAGTCAGTTCAGCGTTGATCAGATTGGAGAATGGAATCCAGAAGCCAATTTATTACACAAGTAAGGCTTTCCGAGGTGCAGAAATCAGGTACCCAAAGCTAGAAAAATTGGCATTGGCACTAATTGAGGCAAGCAGAAGAATGAGGCCATATTTCCAAGCCCATACCATCATTGTTTATACTGATATGCCATTGAGACAAGCCTTCCATAAGCCAGAAAAATCAGGGAGACTGATGTACTGGGCAGTAGAACTTGGTGAATACGATATTGTGTATGAGCCCAGATCATCATTGAAGGGGCAGGCTGTAGCAGATTTTATAGCAGAGTTCACATACCCTGATACCCCCGAGGAGCAAAAGATGCCTGCTGAGTTACCTGTGGACGATACAGGATCAACAGAAACATTTGCTGACCTACCTGTGGACGATACAGGATCAGCAGAAATAGGTCCAAACCAACCAAGGTTGGTAAAAGGACTTGTGGATGTAGAGAAATCATTATATTCAAATTCAGACCAGCCACGGTTGGTAAAAGAGTACGAGCAGATGACTGACGAGGAGCGAAAGATACCGGGGGATGATGGAAGAAAACAGCAGATATTTTATCGAGGAACTCTGACAGATAAGAAATTTGAAGACGAAATACCTACATGGAGATTATATGTAGATGGATCATCATGCATAGCTGGTTGTGGGGCAGGAATTGTTTTGATCACCCCAGACGAGATTGACATGGAATATGCTTTGCGATTCCAATTCAAAGCCTCTAACAATGAAGCGGAGTATGAGGCCATGATAGCAGGTCTTAATCTAGCAAAGACTATGGAAGCACAACAGGTGATGGTATTCAGTGATTCTCAATTAATTGTGAATCAGATGATGGGAATATATGCGATTAAAGGAGACTTAATGATCAAATATCATGCAAAGGTGATGAAATTGTTGACAGAATTTGATGCCATTCAATTGGTGAGAATACCGAGGATGGAGAATGTACAAGCAGATGCACTGGCCCGACTAGCATCAGCTACTCGTACCGAGATGCGAAGAACCATACCGATTGAAGTATTAGAAGGTCGGAGCATAGATGAAGATCTGACAACGAATGTGATTACTCTTGATTTAGGACCATCTTGGATGGATCCAATCAGGAAATATGTTGAAGAGGGCGAATTGCCGGAGGACAAACTCGCTGCCAAGAAACTGAAGTATAAAGCTGCCCGGTATGTATTAACTAATGGTATTTTGTATAGACGAGGAATTATGGCAGGTTTGCAGAGATGTGTACATCCCACTGAGGTGAAAGAATTGATTGAAGAAATCCATGAAGGATCTTGTGGAGCTCATGTAGCAGGTCGAACACTTTTACAAAGAGTGATGACACAGGGATATTACTGGCCGACAATGAGGGCTGATTGTATAGCCTATGCCAAGAAATGTGACAAATGCCAACGTTTTTCCTCCATCCGACGAACTCCACAAGCATTGCTAACACCAATAACTTCCCCTTGGCCATTTGCCATGTGGGGAATTGATTTGGTTGGACCACTGCCGATCACCCGAGGAAGATTCAAGTATCTCGTAGTTGCAGTGGACTATTTTACTAAGTGGGTGGAAGCTGAGCCTCTTATCAATATGACGTACGAGAAGGTATACCAGTTTATATGGAAGAATATCATTTGTCGATATGGTCTCCCTCATGCTTTCATCACAGATCATGGAACACAATTTGATAATGAAGAATTTGCTGCCTATTGTCATCAGTCGAACGTCTTGAAGTTTCATTCAGCACCAGGACATCCCCAAAGCAATGGACAGACTGAAGTGACGAACAGAACATTACTGAATGGGTTGAAAAAGAGGCTAAGTGAAGCTAAAGCAAATTGGATTAATGAGCTCCAATCAGTATTATGGGCCTACCGAACAACTCCCCGAGCAGCAACTGGAGAATCACCATATATGCTAGCATTTGGAAGTGAGGCTGTGATACCGGCCGAGTTGGGTCTCCCAACGCATAGAGTGCTGAATTTCAACTCTCCGATCAGTGATTTGATGAGAAGAATGGATTTGGACATGCTCGAAGAAGTAAGAGAAGAGGCAGCCATTAGGAATGCTGCTTATCAACAACGAACAGCTCTGTTCTACAACAAAAGGGTGAAGAAATGCGATTTGAAGGAAGGTGATTATGTGCTGAAGAAAGTCATTCAGAAACAGAATAAACTGGAAGCAAATTGGCATGGACCTTACCGAGTTACAGAGGTTGTTCGACCTGGAACCTACAGAATAGCAACTCTAGAAGGAGAAGAATTTCAGAATGCATGGAATGCTGAACACCTGCGAAAGTATTATCAGTAATGTAAAATGTAAAGCATTTCCTTCATTATGAATAAAACGAGGATGGTTCACCATTTTCTTTCTGTTGAAAGTTTTTCGGGGAATACTAGTGTTGAACACTACATTACTTGATAAGAAGAAGACATGCTCTACGGAGTCAAAGAAGAAGACTGCTCTATGGAGTCATGCTCTACGGAGTCATGCTCTACGGAATCAAGCTCTCCGGAGCGCTCTACGGAGCAAAAGTGCTATAAGTAGCCAACCTCCTTTGGTTAGGAGGATAAGCTCTCCGGAGCGCTCTACGGAGCAAAAGTGCTATAAGTAGCCAACCTCCTTTGGTTAGGAGGATAAGCTCTCCGGAGCGCTCTACGGAGCAAAAGTGCTATAAGTAGCCAACCTCCTTTGGTTAGGAGGATAAGCTCTCCGGAGCGCTCTACGGAGCAAAAGTGCTATAAGTAGCCAACCTCCTTTGGTTAGGAGGATATGCTCCAAGGAGCCAAAAAGTTCGAAAGAACCCTACTACTCCTTTGATTAGGAGGTGTAGACCAGCATGATCAACTACGGTTGGTAAGACTTTATATACTCTCGCATTACAACTTATGTTTGTCGGGAGGTAACATTATTACAAAAAGTTCTTTAAAGAACAAAATATTGAAAACTGTACCAAGTATGGTTGGTCGGAGATAAAAACCCACTAATTGTAGTTGGTTGACGAAGATAAAAGTATTGACCTTAGTTGGTCGGACACATGTTTATATTTGAAAATTGAACCAAGTATGGTTGGTCAGGGATAGAAACCCATCAACTATGGTTGGTCGACAAACATTATTTATCCACCTTGGTTGGTTGGAAACAATTTTGAACAATTATGCTTATTATAAATTCTAATTTGGTTGATGAACCATATAATTTGCAAACAGAAAAATAGCTATTGGCAAAACAGAAAATGAAACTCTTTCATTAAGATAAAAATGTATTACATGTTACATGAATGTGCTAACTATTACATTAAAGATTCCTACTCTATTGGTTTCTTTCCTTTGTCCTTTGAGACAGGTTCATCGCCAGCAGGAGGATCCTCTAGACACAGAGGAGAATTAATAAAGTTCATGTCCTTCAGCATTCTGACATTCATTATTGTAGGAGTATCCAACAGGTGCTCAGGACGAGATACTTCAACTTGAGAATGAAGGTTATAATCACCAAGATATTTAGAGATTAAACTCCGAGGAATGGAGCGAGCAGGAATCCATGCCATATCCAATTTATAGGGAGGAACAGGCAAGTCTAGCAATCCAGGAGCATGATAATCCCATAAATAATGACCTTGTTCCAATTTTAATACACCCAGGGCGTTCAACCATCCCTGCTTATAACCTTCGTTGTTAGCATTTTCAAGGCGATCATCCAAATGGTAAAGAGCTTCATTATAACCCGCATTCCAGAACTCCCGAGGTTGTTTATGGAATTGGAAAGTTAATCTATCTACTTGCTCGAGAAAGTTCTTGATAAGAGCATCTTTATTATTCAGATCAGATTTCATCGCAGTCAATTGATCCTCTAAAGATAAATTTTTCTTAGACAAATCAGATAGAGCACGATCCTTAACATTCAGTTGGAATGCTTGAGTTTCCAGAGTAGATTGGGTACGAGATTCTTCAACATTACGGCTAAGAACTCTTGATCGGCTCCGAGAAGCAATTGGAGAATTTTGCTCCTCGATGATTCTTCCTCGCCCCCGAGAACTCCTTCCTCGTCCCCGAGCAGTTCCAGAAATGGAAGATCTTCTTAAATCCTCCAGCTCTTGCCTCAGTTTGGCGTTTTCGACTTCTAAGAATGAGAACCCTTCATCAGTGACTGGTATTAATGCAGTAGAGGATGAAGCAGCAGATTCATACTGAACTAATTTTTTCTGCAAATTGTTATTTTCTTGCTCCAGGATCTCAGCGATTTGTCTGCAGGCTTCAATTTCACCTTTTAAAGTCCTCTCCCTGATGTCATACCCAGCAATGATTTTCTTGTGGCCTGTTTCTGAAGAAAGCTGCTGGTATCTATTTTCATAATCTTCATGCAACAAAGCCATTGATTCGTTATGTTGATTTTGAAGATCCTTTAAAGAACAATGCAACTCTTCAATCAATTCATAATAAGCGATATTGTTAGCTACAGCTCGGTCGAGTAAACTTTTCAAATACCGATAAGCCTCAGTTGCCTGCTCTGAAGCATCATGACCAAGAATGTCAGCAATTTCAGAAGAACTAAGGTCCGTATGACCAGCCCTATAGTATTGGTGACATTGCTGCATCAGCTCGGTATCATGAGAAGAGATTAGTTCCATTCTAGCAACAAACTAAAGACAAGAAAAAGACAACAATCAACAAAGAATCATCAATAACGACGATGAGTAAAGAAGTATTTTATTAGATCATAAAAGGATTACAGTGTTCGATTACAAATAATAAAAGATAAGAATGATACCGAACAACTTCACACCTTTTCCTTGTCTCCCAAGACTTTCTCGGGAGGCTGGGACGAGGAGCTCGGTTGCTCGGTGATAACAACAGCTTGGTCGGCAGAAATCCTCTCAGCAGGAGGAGGCATAGAAGAAATGTCCTCAATGATAGAGGGTTGAGAAGCAGAGATTGGGACATCCACAGCTATGGAAGATTCATCTGATGCAGGTTCATCTTCTTCTTCTTCCTCAATTGGTGGAGGAGGACCAGGGAGATGCCTTTGGAATAGCTCAGAATTATCTTGGACTTTTAGCTCTTGCAGAGCAGCTACCCAACCATCATAGAAGTATTTCAACTCCCCATATTGGACTTGGGACGTCATTGCAGCTATCCCTCTCTCCCATCCTTTCTCCCAACCAACACTGAAATGTTTCTTGATAGCAACTTTTCTCCTCGATTTCTCCGAGGAAAGCTTCACCTCCAGTTCCTCTTTCTTAACTTTAATATCTCGCAGAGTAGATATTTCTTCTTCTGCCTTCTTCAATTTATCATCAGATTCCTGATGTTTAACTTCCAGATCTTTAATTTTCTCCTCCAAATTCTTGGAGGTTTCGGCCATCTTCATCTTATCAGCCTCAGCCACAGCCAATTTTGTCTCCCAAACAGTTTTCTCCTCGATGTACTGTTGGTGAGATTCCTTGACAGATTGGGTTAAACCCAACAAAGCATCGTCAACATCGGACGAGGAAGTGGAAGCTTTAATAGCTTGATCTTTCTTCACAATGGTATTGAAACAGTTAACCAGCTGAAAAGTAAGAAAAACAATAGAGTTAACACAAATACAAGATTTCAGGAAAAAGAAAAGAAAGACTAAAGGTATGAGAAATTTACTGAAGAAAGATGGCGAGCAGCAAGGGATGTCAGTGTATCCCTAGGAATCTTTTCATCAACCCCGAGAACCTCGGGTATAACTGAGCTCGTTGAAGAGCTCGGAAGAATGATTTTTGAAATACTACTACCACCAGCGGGTAGAGAAGACGCAGTTCCAGCAAGATTAACCGAGGATGATTTCCTCAATCTCTTCAAAGGACGGTCAGCAGCATCAACCAAGGAAGAAGTCTTGGTCGGAGAGATGGCAATTACATCAGCAGGAGCATTTTTCTTGCTCAGGGCCACTGGGGGCTTCTCGGCAATTTTGAAGGAACCAGCATCTACTTTTTTAGTCCCCTCTGGGACATCAATTTTGCCTTTCTGGGCTCCCACAGCAGAGGAAGTGTCACCAAATAGAGCAGGAGGAGCTCTTTTCTTGCCCATTCTATGAGATAGGGGAATATGAGAATCTGAAGATGAACTTTCTGGTGTTGAGGCTGGTTCAACAGGGCGAGCAGTATAAGAGGTTGTGTAGCTCTTATACTGCAGCAAATATGATGCAGATCTAATGTGCTCGTCTGCAATCGTCTTATGCAAATTCCAGATAAGTTTTAAATGCTTGATATTCACTTCCGACTCTTTTGGAGTTTTTCTTTTACTATCAACTGCAAATAAATACATAAATCTTAGTCACACATTTTGTCAAACATGATGAATACGCAATTTCATAAGTAAAATAAAAATGAAAAATAAACCTATCCCATTGCCGTATGGGGGGCATCTGGGACCGTTGTATACTTCATTCCCAGATAAAGGCGCGTGTTGCCAATTTTTTATGACCAACCCATGCTCAAAATAATCTCTATTTGAATCAGGGAGGTTAACTACAAGGGCTCTATTTAAAAACCTAGTTTTTAAATAATAAATATTATCTAAAGTGGCCCATTTATAGCAGTACATGATTTCTGGGATCCCTATACGAGTCCCATGAGTTAGATTTAACTTATGCACCCCGTTAATTATTCTCCATGAATTGGGGGCTATTTTTGCAGGAACAAGGTCAAAATATTGACAAAACTCAAGACATAATGGATTTGGGGGAAAAGAAAAACCACATTCAGCAATGAAAAGACTGGGGAACCAATGTCCCTCAGCCAATCGAAAGTAATCTAAAGGCTCAGAAAGAACCTCTAGAGTTACCCAAGAAGGAATGGAAAAGTCAGAACGAAATTTCTCAGCAGATTCAACAATATAAACCATATTGAATAAAAGAGATGCAGAAGAAAGGAAGAAGAGCTTACAGAAAGAAAAGAGATGTGTTGACAGCGAACGGAAACAAAGATGAACGCACAAGAGAAGAAAAGAAGAGAAAGCTTGAATGCAGAGAATGAAAAACGTAGACAACGGTATGGTTACCAAAGAAGTTTAAATACTTTACATTGGGAAGCGGCGAAAGAAATGATTACCAAAAAGAAATTATTAAACTTCCGGCGGCTAAAAGGACAAAATTTGCACGAATATCAAAGCGCTTATCAAAAAGGCGGAAACTGCGAAATAAGAAGGAAAATTTGAATACAATGTTCCTAAAACCCGGGAAGTACATTTAATATTGCCACATACCAAGAAAGAATGTTCCATACTCTTCAAAGTTCAAAATATGAAACATTGGGGGCTTCTGTTGATACCAAAATTAATATGCTGACGTGGACGAATAGTATGAAGACACGTGTCGATCTACGTGGCACAATAACAGCGAGGAAGATCATTTACTGAACAACCATGGTTGGTACCGAGCAACGAGAATACACCGAGGAGCTCTATCATGCCGAGGAACTCCATCCGAGGAACTCTTTCATCCCGAGATACTCTAAGTACTCCGAGGAACTCTTGATCGACGAGCAACTAAGGCGGTCCGAACTGCACCTCGGCCGTATCATCAATTATCAGACGGACAACTGTTCAACTATTCATTAGATTCTTGACGCACACGCCGCATTAAATATATTACCCATTCATATGTATATCATTTAATGTAGTAGACCTTTCATGAACAGCCTTGAGGCTATAAATACCTTGTATCAATCCCATTCAAGGGGACCGGAATTTCTTGAGAGAACTTGTAATCAAGAATTCCACAAACACTCAGCAATAACATAACAGTGGACGTAGGCTTTATTCCTAGCCGAACCACTTTAAAAATCTTTGTCTTATTTATTTATCTGTGATTGAATAATTAGAGCGATCTAGTTTTTTACATCAACACCCATATTGTTGAATTGTGTTGGAACAAGGATGGGTTAAGAACAGAACCAGAGCTAGGATCGTAAATGCATACTTTAAAGTCCTAAATTTACATCATCTTTTCGTAAAGCATTTTGATTTAGAAAATTCAAGATTATGATGTATATTTCTGCTAAAAAATGTTAATTATGTGTTTTCATAAATTATACTCAAGGTCAAGCTTATGTATGCTTAAAAATGTTAAGTTATGCCTTAATATTGTATTTTGACCTAGTTATGCTAAAAATGGCATAAATCATGGAATACTTATTGGAATTGAGTAATTCAATTTGGAGAGTAAAATAAACTCATACATGTATAACATATCCGAAAATTGTGTAAAAATACCAAGGAATGAACCCTTGGTTATAGTTTGAAGTCTTGGTTTAAAATCTTCCCTAAAGGAGCAAGAATGCATACCAAGTGTTTGACGTTTTGCTCGACATAGAAAATGACCCCTAAAAATTATGAAACATTAAATTTGTATTATTCAATGTGTTTACTGATATTTTGTGGAATATCATGAAAAGTTATGCTGTACAAAAATTATGAGAATTCTAGGAAGTTGAAGTTGTGTTGTTGTTTATCTTGAGAAACGATTTGGAAAAGGCTGTAATAAAATGGGCATAACTTTGTCTAGCAAATTCATAATTTAATTCTGTAAATTGTGTTAGAACCCTAATTAATTGGGTGTTATATAAATGTGAAGTTTCATATGTAATTCCTCCTTAGTTATTTCTGATTGACCAAATTATGTGATGTGTTACTGGGTTTGATGTTAATCGGTGTATTCAAATACTAACGACATTGACTTGTTAGGTGGGGAAGCAGCTAATACTACCATACCAAGGAGGTAGTTGGTATTAATCTTAGCACCAAATCCAAGGTGAGTGACCTTCCTTATGAAATATAAATTCTTATAATTTCATATGGAAATGTGTAGTTAAACACATGTGTGAAAATGTTTATGGGAGTGATGTTGTATTTATGAAACATATGCATATGATTAAAAATGTTAAGCGATTTTAAATGATGATATGGACTAGTGAGTCCTTTATCTAATGTTAAGGACTGCGGTGGGTCCTACGGGATGTGGTGGTCCTGTTAATCCAACTTAAAGGTTTGTGTACTCGGGCCTAATAAAGGGATGTGGTGGTCCCTAATAACTGTGGTGGGTTAATTGGACTGTGGCGGGTCCAGGCTTGCGAGAGTTTCACAATTCCTGTTGGGTTATAGCATTAAAACAAAATAAAAATGGTTATTCAAATTGGTTATATGTGTGGTATGTGGTCATTCACTAATCCTTTATAGCTTACACTCCTATAATGTTTTGTTTCAGGTATGCTTATAATTTGGAGTTCACTGCCAAGTTAGGACCTTAAAACGGGGGAGTGGCGGATATTTAGTTTGGTTTGAATATCAGGATTTCTTTTGTCTAATTATTAGACTAAGGATCTTGGTTATGTAAAGTTATGTAGTACTTATTAGTTATAAGTAAAGGCAGTTATGTTTTCATCTACACATACCTTTGGAAAAAAGAAAATCTTATGCTATTTTCCTTAGAGAATTAAATTAAAGCATTGTTTATGCCAATTTATCTCTAATTAAGTGGATGAGTTTAACAAAATTAAGTTGGGGCGCGACAACTTGGTATCAGAGCGTGGTCATTAGGTTCTGGATAGGGTGTGGGGTCTAGATTGGCAGTGGACACTAGAAAGTGAGTTTGTTATGCACCTGGATTATGACTAACAATGTTAATATTAAATTGCTGCTATTGTATTTTGTTTAAGTGAATTATATCGCAGTGAATGATGGATCCACATGAGCCACATGATGGAGCGGAGGGTGAGGCATCTTATGTTCCTAATAGTCAGCAAGGACATAGACACCAGAGGTGCAACAACAACCTATTGACGATGTGGGAAGAATATTACGTGCTGTGGCACAACTTATGGAACAATCAAGAGGTGGAGAACATGGTGGAGATAGGGACAAATTACATGAGAGGTTCATGAAGTTAAATCCGCCAGCATTTACTAGGACTACGGATCCGTTAATGGCTGAGGGGTGGATTCAAAAAATGGAAACAATATTCAAGGTGATGGAAGTGCGATATGAACAAAATGTTTTGTTAGAAACCTTTAGATTGGAGAATGATGCAAAGTTATGGTGGGATTCTACAGAGAGGTTACTTACTATGATTGGGGGAGTAGTGCCAGCAAATCCTCCACCAATTACATGGGAGAGGTTTGTGAAGGTGTTCTTTGAAAAATATTTCCCAAGGCTTTATAGGAAAGAGAAAGAGGAAGAATTAATCACGTTGAAACAAGGGAACCGAACAGTGGAGGAGTATGAAGCTTTATTTATATCCTTATCAAGATTTGCACCTGACTTGGTGAGGACAGAAGAAAGTAAATGTGATTGGTTTCAAACCGGGCTGAGTGTAGAGATAAAAAGCATGGTTGCTAATATGAAGATCATAGATTATGTGGACTTGGTTGATAGGGCCATGGTGTCAGAAAAGTCAATGAAAGAAATGCAAGATCAACACTCGAAGAAAGCTAGACATGATGTTATAAGATCATATGGATGGGAGACGGGAACCTCAACTCAGAGTGTAGCACGAGGAGTACCTAAAGGACAAGAATTTAAAAATAATAGAAGTGCACGTGGAAGATTTCAAGCTCGAGGTGGAAGGACTGGGATGAATCTGTCAAAAAATGCATCTGTGTTGGTGCCGAGGGCTATATTTTGTTATAGATGTGGTGGTTAAGGGCACATGTCTCGAGAGTGTACAATAGTTGAGACGACACCTTTGTGTTTCCATTGTCATCAACCGGGGCACTTACGAAAGAATTGTCCAGCGATGGGAGCTACAACATCAGTTGGGAGTGTGGTAGTAGGAGGTAGGAGTTCTACACAGAATGTACCCAGGGGAGGGAGAGGAGGTATATCGCAAAGTCAAGGCCAAGGCAGAGTGTTTGCACTGACGCAACAAGATGCACAAGCTATGCCTAACGTAGTGACAGGTACACTTCCTATTGGTGATAAAGATGTTTATGTGTTGATAGATCCTGGTTCTACACATTCTTTTGTGTCTTTGCTTTATCTGTTGCATCTTAATAAACCATTATCATCATTAGATTTTTGTTTAGCTATTGTTACTCCAGTAGGGGGGTTGGTTTTTATTGAGAGGGTATATAGGGAGTGTGTGGTGCGAGTGGGTGAAAAAGAATTACTAGTTGACTTATTACCTCTCGATATGCGCGACTTTGATGTAATACTGGGTATGGATTGGTTAGCTTCATATCATGTATGTTTTGATTGCTTTAAAAAGGAGGTAGTGTTTCAGTTACCGGGTGAACCTGAATTTAAATTTATTGGAGAACGAAATGTCACTCCAACTTGTTTGATTTCTGCTACAAAATGTTATGAACTGCTAAGGAAAGGATGTGAGGGTTATCTTGCCCATGTGGTGGACATACGACAAGAGGCTGGAAAACTATCAGATATACCAGTAGTTAATGAGTTTGCAGATATCTTCCCAGAAGAACTCCCAGGGTTAGCACCAGATCGTGAGGTAGAATTTGCGATTGAGTTGGTACCAGGCACCGCACCGATATCTATTGCACCATATCACATGGCACCTGCAGAATTAAAGGAGCTAAAAATACAGTTGCAAGATTTGTTAGATCGTGGTTTTATAAGGCCTAGTGTATCACCGTGGGGAGCCCCAGTATTGTTTGTGAAGAAGAAAGATAAAACCATGAGGCTGTACATCGATTATCGTCAATTAAATAAGGTGACTATCCATAATAAATACCCACTACCCCGCATTGATGACTTGTTCGATCAGTTGCAAGGAGCCAAGGTGTTTTCTAAGATTGATCTCAGATCCGGATATCACCAATTGAAAGTAAGAGATTGTGACATTTCTAAAACTGCTTTTCGTTCCAGGTATGGACATTATGAATTTCTTGTCATGCCATTTGGGTTAACAAATGCACCGGCCGTATTCATGGATTTGATGAACCGTATATTTCACCCATATGTGGATTCTTTTGTTATTGTCTTCATCGATGATATTTTGATATATTCTCATAGTAGGGATGAGCATGAATGCCACCTGCGTATTATTTTACAGACCTTACGAGAGAAGCAGTTGTATGCTAAATTTTCTAAATGTGAATTTTGGCTAGACAAGGTAGTATTTTTGGGGCATGTTATTTCTGCTGATGGTATTTGTGTAGATCCCAAGAAGGTTCAAGCAGTAATGAATTGGGAAAGACCAACTAGTGTGACAGAGGTGCGTAGCTTTTTGGGATTGGCGGGCTATTACAGGAGGTTTATACCGGGGTTTTCTTCTATTGCATTGCCATTAACTAAGCTTACCAGAAAGGAGAACAAGTTTGTGTGGAGTGGCGATTGTGATAAAAGCTTTGAAAATTTAAAGGGTAAGTTGACATCAGCTCCAGTATTGACTATCCCAGCGGGTACAGAAGGTTTAGTTATTTATAGTGATGCCTCGTATCAAGGACTGGGTTGTGTGTTAATGCAGCATGGAAAGGTAATTACTTTTGCTTCTCGACAATTAAAGATACATGAACGCAACTACCCTACACACGATCTTGAGTTGGCTGCAGTAGTTTTTGCATTAAAAATTTGGAGACACTACTTATATGGTGTTAGTTGTGAAATTTTTACTGACCATCAAAGCCTAAAATACTTGTTTACACAAAAAGACTTGAACTTGAGGCAAAGAAGGTGGATGGAACTTATAAAAGATTATGATTGCACGATACATCACCATCCGGGTAAAGCTAATGTTGTTGCTGATGCTTTGAGTAGAAAATATCTACGCATAGTATCTTATATTTATTGTATTCGAGTTGACCTACTGAGAGAGTTAGCTTTAATGGGGGTGGAATTAACTTTGAATGAGTCTTATGGAATAGTGGCACATTTAAATGTTAGACACACGTTGATAGACTGAATAAAACAAGCACAGGTAGGAGATACAGAATTGGAGAAAGTTAGAGATAATATGAAAAAGGGTAAAGCAAATGAATTTTCTATTCGGGATAATGACATTGTTATGTACGGAAACCGTTTTTGTGTACCTAATGTGCCTGATTTAAGAAGAACAATTTTAGAGGAAGCGCACTGTTCTTTATATGCTATGCATCCAGGGAGCACAAAACTATATAGAGATTTAAAATAATGTTATTGGGTGTCGGGAATGAAACACGACATTGCAGATTTTGTTGCTAGATGTCTAGTTTGCCAACAGGTGAAGGTGGAGCATCAGAAGCCAAGTGGTTTACTACAGCCCTTACCTATTCCTGAGTGGAAATGGGAGCATGTTACTACAGATTTTGTTATAGGTTTACCAAAATCATCACGAGGGTTAGATTTTATTTGGGTTGTCGTTGATAGGTTGACTAAGTCTGCACATTTTCTTCCTGTTAAAACTACTTACTCCATGGATAGATATGCCAAATTATATGTGGATGAGATTATCAGATTGCATGGTGCACCTGTTTCTATTATTTCTGATCGAGATCCTAAGTTTACACCTCACTTTTGGCCTAGTTTACAAGAAGCTTTGGGGACTAAATTGAAATTTAGTACTGCTTTTCATCCTCAAACTGATGGGCAGTCAGAAAGAACGATCCAAACACTTGAAGACATGTTACGAATCTGCGTGTTGGAGTTCAAGGGGAGTTGGGATGAACACTTGCCACTAATAGAGTTTGCTTATAATGATAGCTATCATTCGAGTATTGAGATAGCTCCTTATGAAGCTTTGTATGGGAGAAAATGCAGAACTCCAGTATGTTGGACTGAAGTAGGATAACGAAAACTACTTGGGCCAGAAATCGTACAGCAGACTACTGAAAAGATAAATCTTATCCATAATCACTTGAAGGTGGCGCAAAGCAGACATAAAAGTTATGCAGACAACCGAAGGAAAGAATTGAAATTTGAGGAAGGTGATCGAGTATTCCTACGTGTTTCTCCTTGGAGAGGGGTTATGAGATTCGAGAAGAAGGGAAAGTTAAGTCCCAGGTACATTGGCCCTTATGAGATAATGAAACGGGTTGGAGCTGTAGCTTATAAATTTGCGTTACCACCAGAATTTTCCCGGATACATGATATTTTTCATATATCCATGTTACGTAAGTATGTGTCTAATCCTTCACATGTGTTTACTTCACAACCGATATAGCTTCAAGATGACCTAACCTACGTGGAGGAACCAATTACTATTGTAGATCGAAAGGATCAAGTGTTACGTAGTAAAACCATTTCACTAGTTAAGGTGATGTGGAGAAGTCAGAATGTGGAGTATGACACCTGGGAAGGGGAGGAAAACATGAAGAAGCAATATCCTCATTTGTTTGGTAAGTTTCTTATGCGTTAAATTTTGAGGACGAAATTTTTATAAGAGGGGTAGAATTGTAAGGCCCTAAAACACGATTAGTAAGGTTAATTATACGATTAAGTATAAGTTATGAGTTATAAGTTATAAATTGGTTATGTGGTTAAATGCATCATGAAAATATGTTTCTAAATTCATCATTATGTTTATAAAAATTAAGCTAGAGTGTTGGTCCGAAAGTGGCGATGTTTGGTCGCCAAATGTGAAAGTTATGAAATTTTGAGTAAATAATTACTCTTCTGTTCGAGCCCAAATTAGGTGTACTAGTTTTATGATTTTGGGAAAAATAAAAACATTAAAGTTGTATATTTTTAAGTTATATACTCATAGACACAAAGTGAGAGTAAATCGGGTCCCGAAATAGTGAGTTATGGTGATTTTACGTGGCAGGACAAATCTTTCATTAACGGAATTGTCCTATTGGAACCCTTGCCCAACAAATCGCGTAATACCACCTTAAATTGGTAACATAGCCACGTTTTTAAGCTTATAAGGAAGAACTTATCATCTTTTTCATTTCCAATTACAAACTTGAGAAAAATATGCTTATGGAGAGAGAAAAACAAAGTTAAGGAAGAATTTCTTTGAAAATTCACCATAAATCGAGGAATTCTCGTGAGGTAATTACATCTTTATTAAAGTTTGTCACATGGATGAGTTATATACTTGGCATGTTTTTATTTCTTATTTGGATATATATGTTAACGATACCCATATTGCTGAATTGTGTTGGAACAAGGATGGGTTAAGAACATAAGTTAGAACCAGAGCTAGGATCGTAAATGCATACTTTAAAGTCCTAAATTTACATCATTTTTTCGTAAAGCATTTTGATTTAGAAAATTCATGATTATGATGTATATTTCTGCTAAAACATTCTTATTATGTGTTTTCATGAATTATACTCAAGGTCAAGGTTATGTATGCTTAAAAATGTTAAGTTATGACTTAATGTTGTATTTTGACCTAGTTATGCTAAAAATGTCATAAATCATGGAATACTTATTGGAATTGAGTGATTCAAGTTGGAGACTAAAATAAACTCATACATATATAACATATCCGAAAATTGTGTAAAAATACTAAGGAATGAACCCTTGGTGATAGTTTGAAGTCTTGGTTTAAAATCTTCCCTAAAGGAGCAAGAATGCATACCAAGTGTTTGACGTTTTGCTCGACATAGAAAATGACCCCTAAAAATTATGAAACATTAAATTTGTATTATTAAATGTGTTTAATGATATTGGGTGGAATATCAAGAAAAGTTATGTTGTACAAAAATTATGAGAATTCCAGGAAGTTGAAGTTATGTTGTTGTTTTTCTTGAGAAACGATTTGGAAAAGGCTGTAATAAAATGGGCGTAACTTTGTCTAGCAAATTCGTAATTTAATTTTGTAAATTGTGTTAGAACCCTAATTAATTGGGTGTTATATAAATGTGAAGTGTCATATGTAATTACTCCTTAGTTATTTCTGATTGACCAAATTATGTGATGTGTTACTGGGTTTTATGTTAATCGGTGTATTCAAATACTAACGACATTGACTTGTTAGGTGGGGAAGCAGCTAATACTACCATACCAAGGAAGTAGTTGGTATTAATCTTAGCACCAAATCCAAGGTGAGTGACCTTCCTTATGAAATATAAATGCTTATAATTTCATATGGAAATGTGTAGTTAAACACATGTGTGAAAATGTTTATGGGAGTGATGTTGTATTTATGAAACATATGCATATGATTAAAAATGTTAAGCGATGTTACATGATGATATGGACTAGTGAGTCATTTATCTAATGTTAAGGACTGTGGTGGGTCCTACGGGATGTGGTGGTCCTGTTAATCCAACTTAAAGGTTTGTGTACTCGGGCCTAATAAGGGGATGTGGTGGTCCCTAATAACTGTGGTGGGTTAATTGGACTGTGGCGGGTCCAGGCTTGCGAGAGTTTCACAATTCCTGTTGGGTTATAGCATTAAAACAAAATAAAAATGGTTATTCAAATTGGTTATATGTGTGGTATGTGGTCATTCACTAAGCCTTTATAGCTTACACTCCTATAATGTTTTGTTTCAGGTATGCTTATAATTTGGAGTTCACTGTCAAGTTAGGACCTTAAAACGGGGGAGTGGCGGATATTTAGTATGGTTTGAATATCGGGATTTCTTTTGTCTAATTATTAGACTAAGGATCTTGGTTATGTAAAGTTATGTAGTACTTATTAGTAGAGCTGGCAATTTTTGACCCGATAACCCGTTTATGGTAAAAACCCGAATTGACCCGAACATGACCCGATTAGCTTGTATAGATTTAGTAGTACCCAAAACTTATACTAAAATAAAAATCAACCCAACCCGAAAATGACACGACTAACCCGAATTGCCACCCCTACTTATTAGTTATAAGTAAAGGCAGTAATGTTTTCATCTACACATACCTTTGGAAAAAAAGAAAATCTTATGCTATTTTCCTTAGAGAATTAAATTAAAGCATTGTTTAAGCCAATTTATCTCTAATTAAATGGATGAGTTTAACAAAATTAAGTCGGGGCGCGACACTAGTTCTCACTCTCTACCATCATGTTTTCAAGCCTAAGTCTAGAAATATTCAAATTACCGTCGTATTCTCAAACCGAGAGTTCCACGGCTACGGGGTCAGTTCCTACGAGTTACATTGGCCCCGTGGGAGGTGTTGGTGCCACCCACGGGGCTGTTCGGGGGCAGTTTCGATTTTTCACCCTCTAACGCCATGTTTTTAAGCCTATGTCTAGAAATATGTGAATTACCTCCGTATCCTCAAACCGGGAGTCCCGCGGCTGCGGGGTCAGTTCCTACGAGTTACATTGGCCCCGTGGGAGGTGTTGGTGCCATCCACGGGGCCGTTCGGGGTCTGTTTCGAGTTTTCACCCTCTAACGCCTTGTTTTTAACCCTAAGTTTAAAAATATGCAAATTACCATCGTATTCTCAAACCGAGAGTCCCGCGGCTGCGGGGTTAGTTCCTACAAGTTACATTGGTCCCGTAGGAGGTGTTGGTACCACCCACGGGGCGGTTCGAGGGCTGTTTCGAGTTCTCACCCTCTAACGCCATGTTTTTAAGTCTAAGTCTAGAAATATGTGAATTACCGTCGTATTCTAAAACCAGGAGTCCCGCGGCTGTGCGGTTAGTTCCTACGAGTTACATTTGTCCTTTGGGGGGTGTTGGTGCCACCCACGGGGACGTTCGGAGGCTATTTCGAGTTTTCACCCTCTAACGCCATGTTTTTAAGCCTAAGTTTAGAAATATGCAAATTACCGTCGTATTCTCAAACCGGGAGTCCCGCTTCTGCGGAATCAGTTCCTACGAGTTACATTGGTCCCGTTGGAGGTGTTGGTGCCACCCACAGGGCCGTTCGGGAGCTGTTTCGAGTTTTCACCCTCTAACGCCATGTTTTTAAGCCTAAGTCTAGAAATATGCAAATTACCGTCATATTTTCATATCGGGAGTCCCGCGACTGCGGGGTCAGTTCCTACGAGTTACATTGGTCCCGTTGTAGGTGTTGGTGCCACCCACGGGGCCGTTCGGGGGTAGTTTCGAGTTTTCACCCTCTAACGCCATGTTTTTAAGCCTAAGTCCAGAAATATGCGAATTACCATCGTATTCTCAAACCGAGAGTCCTGCGGCTGCGGGGTCAGTTCCTACGAGTTACATTCGCCCCATGGGAGGTGTTGGTACCACCCACGGGGACGTTCGGGGGGCTGTTTCGAGTTCTCATCCTCTAACGCCATGTTTTTAAGCCTAAGCCTAGAAATATGCAAATTACCATCATACTCTCAAACCGGGAGTCCCGCGGCTGCGGGGCCAGTTCCTACGAGTTACATTGTCCCCGTGGGAGGTGTTCGTGCCACCCACGGGACCGTTCGGGGGTTGTTTCGAGTTTTCACCCTCTAAAGCCATGTTTTTAAGCCTAAGTCTAGAAATATGCAAATTACGGTCGTATTTTCAAATCGGGAGTCCCGCGACTACGGGGTCAGTTTCTACGAGTTACATTGGTCCCGTGGAAGGTGTTAGTGCCACGCACGGGGCCGTTCGGGGCCAGTTTCGAGTTTTCACCCTCTAACGCCATGTTTTTAAGCCTAAGTCCAGAAATATGCAAATTACCGTCGTATTCTCAAACCGGGAGTCCTGCGGCTGCGGGGTCAGTTCCTTCGAGCTACATTCGTCCCATGGGAGGTGTTGGTGCCACCCACGGGGACGTTCGGGGGATGTTTCGAGTTCTCACCCTTTAACGCCAAGTTTTTAAGCCTAAGTCTAGAAATATACAAATTACCGTTGCACTCTCAAACCGGGAGTCATGCGGCTGCGGGGTCAGTTCCTACGAGTTACATTCGTCCCGTGGGAGGTGTTGGTAACACCCACGGGGATGTTCGGGGGCTGTTTCGAGTTCTCACCCTCTAACGCAATGTTTTTAAGCCTATGTCTAGAAATATTTAAATTACCGTCGTATTCTCAAACCGGGAGTCCCGCGGCTGTGGGGTGAGTTCCTACGAGTTACATTGGCCCCGTGGGAAGTGTTGGTGCAACCCACGGGGCCGTTAGGGGGCTGTTTCGAGTTTTCACCCTCTAACGCCATGTTTTTAAGCCTAAGTCTAGAAATATGCAAATTACCGTCGTATTCTCAAAGCGGGAGTGCCGCGGTTGCGGGGTCAGTTCCTACGAGTTACATTGGTCCTGTCGGAGGTGTTGGTGCCACCCACGGGGCCTTTCGGGGGCAGTTTCTAATTCTCACCCTCTAACTCCATGATTTTAGGCCTAAGTCTAGAAATTTGCAAATTATCGTCGTATTCTCAAACCGGGAGAACCGCGGCTGCGGGGTCAGTTCCTACGAGTTACATTGGTCCCGCGGGAGGTGTTGGTGCAACCCCTGGGGCCGTTCGGGGGCTGTTTCGAGTTTTCACCCTCTAACGCCATGTTTTTAAGCCTTAGTCTAGAAATATGCAAATTACTATATTATTCTCAAATCGGAAGTCCCGCGGCTGCGGGGTCAGTTCCTACGAGTTACATTGGCCCCGTGGCAGGTGTTGGTGCCACCCACGGGGCCGTTCGGGGGCTGTTTCGAGTTCTCACCCTCTAACGCCATATTTTTATGCCTAAGTCAAGAAATATACAAATTACGATCGTATTCTCAAATCGGGAGACCCGCGGCTGCGGGGTCAGTTCCTACGAGTTACATTGGCCCCGTGGGAGTTGTTGGTGCCACCCACGGGGACGTTCGGGGGCTGTTTCTAGTTCTCACCCTCTAACGCCGTGTTTTTAAGCCTAAGTCTAGAAATATGCAAATTTCCATCGTATTCTCAAACTGGGGGTCCCGCGGCTACGGGGTCAGTTCCTACGAGTTACAATGGCCCCGTGGGAGGTGTTGGTGCCACCCACGGGGACGTTCGGGGGCTGTTTCTAGTTCTCACTCTCTAACATCATGTTTTCAAGCCTAAGTCTAGAAATATTCAAATTACCGTCGTATTCCCAAACCGGGAGTTCAGTGGCTACGGGGTCAGTTCCTACGAGTTACATTGGCCCCGTGGGAGGTGTTGGTGCCACAAACGGTGTCGTTCGGGGGCAGTTTCGAGTTTTCACCCTCTAACGCCATGTTTTTAAGCCTAAGTCTAGAAATATGCAAATTACCATCGTATTCTCAAATATAGAGTTCCGCGGCTACTGGGTGAGTTCCTACAAGTTACATTTGTCCCGTAAGAGGTGTTGGTGCCACCCACGGGGTCGTTCGAGTGCTGTTTCGAGTTCTCACCCTCTAACGCCTCGTTTTTAAGCCTAAGTCTAGAAATATGCAAATTACCGTCGTATTCTCAAACCGGGAGTCCCGCGGGTGCGCAGTCAGTTCCTACGAGTAACATTTGTCCTTTGGGAGGTGTTGGTGCCACCCACGGGGATGTTCGGAGGCAATTTCGAGTTTTCACCCTGTAACGCCATGTTTTTAAGCCTAAGTTTAGAAATATGCAAATTACCATCGTATTCTAAAACCGGGAGTCCCCCGACTGCGCGGTTAGTTCCTACGAGTTACATTGGTCCCGTGGGAGGTGTTGGTGCCACTCACGGGGCCGTTCGGGGGCTGTTTCGAGTTTTCACCTCTAACGCCATGTTTTTAAGCCTAAGTCTAGAAATATGCAAATTACCATCGTGTTTTCATATCGGGAGTCCCGCAACTGCGGGGTTAGTTCCTAAGAGTTACCATGGTCCCGTGGGAGGTGTTGGTGCCACCCACGGGCCCATTTGGGGGCAGTTTCGAGTTTTCACCCTCTAACGCCATGTTTTTAAGCCTAAGTCCAGAAATATGCTAATTACTGCAGTATTCTCAAATCGGGAGTCCCGCGGCTGCGGGGTCAATTCCTAGGAGTTACATTGTCCCCGTGGGAGGTGTTCGTGCCACCCACGGGACCGTTCGGGTGTTGTTTCGAGTTTTCACCCTCTAAAGCCATGTTTTTAAGCCTAAGTCTAGAAATATGTAAATTACCGTCGTATTTTCAAATTGGGAGTCCCGCGACTACGGGGTCAGTTCCTACGAGTTACATTGGTCCCGTTGGAGGTGTTGGTGCCGCCCACGGGGCCGTTCGGGGGCAGTTTCGAGTTTTCACCCTCTAACGCCATGTTTTTAAGCCTAAGTCCAGATATATGCAAATTATTGTCGTATTCTCAAACCGGGAGTCCTGCGGCTGCGGGGTCAGTTCCTTCGAGTTACATTCGCCCCGTGGGAGGTGTTGGTGCCACCCAAGGGGACGTTCGGGGGATGTTTCAAGTTCTCACCCTCTAACGCCATGTTTTTAATTCTAAGTCTAGAAATATACAAATTACCATTGCACTCTCAAATCGGGAGTCATGCGGCGGCGGGGTCAGTTCCTACGAGTTACATTCATCCCGTTGGAGGTGTTGGTGCCACCCACGGGGACGTTCGGGGGCTGTTTCGAGTTCTCACCCTCTAACGCCATGTTTTTAAGCCTAAGTCTAGAAATATTTAAATTATCATCGTATTCTCAAACCGGGAGTCCCACGGCTGCGGGGCCAGTTCCTACGAGTTACATTGGCCCCGTGGGAGGTGTTGGTCCAACCCACGGGGCCGTTAGGGGGCTGTTTCAAGTTTTCACCCTCTAACGCCATGTTTTTAAGCCTAAGTTTAGAAATATACAAATTACCGTCGTATTATCAAACCGGGAGACCCGCAGCTGTGGGGTCAGTTCCTACGAGTTGCATTGGTCCCGTCGGAGGTGTTAGTACCACCCACGGGGCCGTTCGAGGGCAGTTTCTAATTCTCCCCCTCTAACTCCATGTTTTTAAGCCTAAGTCTAGAAATATGAAAATTACCGTCGTATTCTCAAACCGGGAGAACCGCGGCTGCGGGGTCAGTTCCTACGAGTTACATTGGTCCCGTGGAAGGTGTTGGTGCCACCCCCAGGGCCGTTCGGGGGCTGTTTCGAATTTTCACCCTCTAACACCATGTTTTTAAGCCTTTGTCTAGAAATATGCTAATTATTGTCGTATTCTCAAATCGGAAGTCCCGGGGCTGCGGGATCAGTTCCTATGAGTTACATTGGCCCCGTGGCAGGTGTTGGTACCACCCACGGGGCCGATCGGGGGCTGTTTCGAGTTCTCACCCTCTAACGCCATATTTTTATGCCTAAGTCAAGAAATATACAAATTACCGCCATATTCTCAAATCGGGAGACCCGCGACTGCGGGGTCAGTTCCTACGAGTTACATTGGCCCCGTGGGAGGTGTTGGTGCCACCCACGGGGACGTTCGGGGGCTGTTTCCAGTTCTCACCCTCTAACGCCGTGTTTTTAAGCCTAAGTCTAGAAATATGCAAATATCCATCGTATTCTCAAACCGGGAGTTCCGCGGCTGCGGGGTCAGTTCCTACAAGTTAAATTGGTCCCGTGGGAGGTGTTGGTACAACCTACGGAGACGTTCGGGGGCTGTTTCGAGTTTTCACCCTCCAACGCCATGTTTTTAAGCCTAAGTCTAGAAATATGCAAATTACCGTCGTATTCTCAAATCGGGAGTCCCGCGGCTGCAGGGTCAGTTCCTACGAGTTACATTGGCCCCGTGGGAGGTGTTGGTGCAACCCACGGGGTCGTTTGGTGGTTGTTTCGAGTTTTCACCCTCTAACGCCATATTTTTAACCCTAAGTCTAGAAATATGCAAATTACCGTCTTATTCTCAAACCGGGAGTCCCGCGGCTGTGGGGTCAGTTCCTACGAGTTACATTGGTCCCGTGGGAGGTGTTGGTGACACCCACGGGGCCATTCGGGGGCAGTTTCTAGTTGTCACCCTCTAACTCCATGTTTTTATGCCTAAGTCTAGAAATATGCAAATTATCGTCGTATTCTCAATCCGGGAGAACCGCGGCTGCGGGGTCAGTTCCTACGAGTTACATTTGTCCCGTGGGAGGTGTTGGTGCCACCCACGGGGACGTTCCGGTGCTGTTTCTAGTTTTCACCCTTTAACGCCATGTTTTTAAGCTTAAGTCTAAAGATATGCAAATTATCATCGTATTCTCAAACCGCGAGTCCCGCGGCTGCGGGGACAATTCCAACGAGTTACATTGGTCCCGTAGGAGGTGTTGGTGCCACCCACGGGGCCGTTCGGGGGCTGTTTCGAGTTTCTCCCTCTAACGCCATGTTTTTAGCCTTAGTTTAGAAATATGCAGTTTTCCATCGTATTCTAAAACCGGGAGTCCTGCGGCTACGGGTTCAGTTTCTACGAGTTACATTGGTCTTGTGGGAGGGGTTGGTGACACCCACGGGGCCGATCGGGGGCTGTTTCGAGTTTTCACCCTCTAACGCCATGTTTTTCGGCCTAAGTCTAGAAATATGTAAATTACCGTCGTATTCTCAAATCGGGAGTCCCGCGGCTTCGGGGTCAGTTCCTATGAGTTACATTCGCCCCGTGGGAGGTGTTGGTGCCACCCACGGGGCCGTTCGGGGGTTTTTTCTAGTTCTCACCCTCTAGCGCCATGTTTTTAAGCCTAAGTCAAGAAATATGCAAATTACCGTCGTATTCTTAAACCGGGAGACCCGCGGCTGCGGGGTCAGTTCCTACGAGGTACATTGGCTCCGTGGGAGGTGGTGGTGCCACCCACGGGGACGTTCGGGGGCAGTTTCTGGTTCTCACCCTCTAACGGCATGTTTTTAAGCCTAGGTCTAGAAATATGAAAATTACCGTCGTATTCTCAAACCAGGAGTCCCGCGGCTGCGGGGTCAGTTCTTATGAGTTACATTGGTCCCGTGGGAGGTGTTGGTGCCACGCACGGGGCCGTTCGGGGGCTGTTTCTAGTTCTCACCCTCTAGCGCCATGTTTTTAAGCCTAAATCTAAAAATATGAAAATTACCGTCGTATTCTTAAGCCGGGAGACCCGCGACTGCGGGGTCAGTTCCTACGCGTTACATTGGCCCCGTGGGAGGTGGTGGTGCCACCCGCGGGGATGTTTGGGGGCTGTTTCTAGTTCTCACAGTCTAACGTCATGTTTTTAAGCCTAAGTCTAGAAATATGCAAATTACCGTCGTATTCTCAAATCGGGAGTCCCGCGGCTGTGAGGTCAGTTCCTACGAGTTACATTGGCCCCGTGGGATGTGTTGGTGCCCCCCACGGGGCCGTTCGGGGGCTATTTCGAGTTTTCAGCCTCTTACACCATGTTTTTAAGCCTAAGTCTAGAAAAATAAAAATTACCGTCGTATTCATAAATTGGGAGTCCCGCAACTGCGGGGTCAGTTCCTACGAGTTACATTGGTCCCGTGGGAGGTGTTGGGGAAGTTTCGAGTTTTCACCCTCTAACACCATGTTTTTAAGCCTAAGTCTAGAAATATGTAAATTACCGTCGTACTGTCAAATCGGGAGTCCTGTGGCTGCGGGGTCAGTTCCTACGAGTTACACTGGCCCCGTGAGAGGTGGTGGGGCCACCCACGGGGATGTTCGGGGAATGTTTCTAGTTCTCACCCTCTAACGCCATGTTTTTAAACCTAGGTCTAGAAATATGCAAATTATCGTCATACTCTCAAACCGGGAGTCCCACGGCTGTGGGGTCAGTTCCTACGAGTTACATTTGTCCTGTGGGAGGTGTTGGTGCCACGCACGGGGACATTCGGGAGCTGTTTTTAGTTCTCACCCTCTAACGCCATGTTTTTAAGCCTAAGTCTAAAAATATGCAAATTACCGTCGTACTCTCAAACCGGGAGTCCCGCTGCTGCGGGGTCAGTTCCTTCGAGTTACATTGGTCCCGCGGAAGGTGTTGGTGCCACCCACAGGGCCGTTCGGGAGATGTTTCGAGTTTTCTACCTCTAACGCCATATTTTTATGCCTAAGTCTAAAAATATGCAAATTACCATCGTATTTTCAAATCGGGAGTGCCGTGACTGCGGGGTCAGTTCCTACGAGTTACATTGGTCCCGTGGGAGGTGTTAGTGCCACCCATGGGGTCGTTCGGTTGTAGTTTCGTGTTTTCACCCTCTAATGCCATGTTTTTAAGCCTAAGTCTAGAAATATGCGAATTACCGTCGTATTCTCAAACCGGGAGTCCTGCGGCAGCGGGGTCAGTTCCTATGAGTTACATTCGTCCCGTGGGAGGTGTTGGTGCCACCCACTGGGACGTTCGGGGGCTATTTTGAGTTCTCACCCTCTAACGCCATGTTTTTAATCCTAAGTCTAGAAATATGCAAATTACCGTCGTACTCTCAAACTGGGAGACCCGCGAGTGCGGGGTCAGTTCGTACGAGTTACATTGGTCCCGTGGGAGGCGTGTGTGCCACCCACGGGGCCGTTCGGAAGCAGTTTCGAGTTTTCACCCTCTAACGCCATGTTTTTAAGCCTAAGTCTAGAAATATATAAATTACCGTCGTATTATCAAACTGGGAGACCCGCGGCTGTGGGGTCAGTTCCTACGAGTTACATTTGTCCCGTGGGAGGTGTTGGTGCCACCCACGGGGACATTCGGGGGTTGTTTCGAGTTTTCACCCTCTAACGCCATGTTTTTAAGCCTAAATCTAAAAATATACAAATTACCATCGTATTCTCAAGTCGCGAGTCCCGCGGCTGAGGGGTCAGTTCCTACGAGTTACATTGGCCCCGTGGGAGGTGTTGGTGCCACCCATGGGGCCATTCGGAGACTGTTTCTAGTTCTCACCCTCTATCGCCATGTTTTTAAGCCTAAGTCTAGAAATATGAAAATTACCGTCGTATTCTCAAACCGGGATATCTGCGGCTACGGGGTCAGTTCCTTCGAGTTACATTGGCCCCGTGGGAGGTGTTGGTACCACCCACGGGGCCGTTCGGGGGCTGTTTCTAGTTCTCCCCCTCTAACGCCATGTTTTTAAGCCTAAGTCTAGAAAAATACAAATTACCATCGTATTCTCAAACCGGGAGTCCCATGGCTACGGGGTCAGTTCCTACGAGTTGCATTGGCCTCGTGGGAGGTGTTGGTGCCACCCACGGGGCCGTTCGGGGACAGTTTCGAGTTTTCACCCTCTAACGCCATGTTTTTAAACCTAAGTCTAGAAATTAGCAAATTACCATCGTATTCTCAAATCGGGAGTTCCGCGGCTGGGGGGTCAGTTCCTATAAGTTAAATTAGTCCCGTGGGAGGTGTTGGTCCCACCCACGTGGCCGTTCCGGGGTTGTTTCGAGTTTTCACCCTCGAACGCCATGTTTTTAAGCCTAAGTCTAAAAATATGCAAATTATCGTTGTATTCTCAAAACCAAGAGTCCCGCTGCTGCGGGGTCAGTTGCTACGAGTTACATTGGTCCCGTGGGAGGTGTTGGTGATACCCACGGGGCCGTTCGAGGGCTGTTTCTAGTTCTCACCCTCTAACGCCTTATTTTTTATCCTAAGTCCAGAAATATGCAAATTACTGTCGTACTCTCAAACCGGGAGTCCCGCGGCTGTGGGGTTAGTTCCTACGAGTTACATTGGTCCCGTGGGAGGTGTTGGTGCCACCCACGGGGACCTTCGGGGGCTGTTTCGAGTTTTCACCCTCTAACGCCAAGTTTTAAAGCCTAAATCTAAAAATATGTAAATGACCATCGTATTCTCAAGTCGGGAGTCCTGCGGCTGAGGGGTCAGTTCCTTCGAGTTACATTGTCCCCGTGGGAGGTGTTGGTGCCACCCACGGGGCCATTCGGGGGTTGTTTCTAGTTCTCACCCTCTAACGCCATGTTTTTAAGCCTAAGTCTAGAAATATGCAAATTACCATCGTATTCTCAAACCGAGAGATCCGCGGCTGCGGGGTCAGTTCCTTCGAGTTACATTGGCCCCATGGGAGGTGTTGGCACCACCCATGGGGTCGTTCGGGGGATGTTTCTAGTTCTCCCCCTCTAACGCCATGTTTTTAAGCCTAAGTCTAGAAATATGCAAATTACCGTCGTATTCTCAAACCGGGAGTCTCGCGGCTACGGGGTCAGTTCCTACGAGTTACATTGGCCTCGTGGGAGGTGTTGGTGCCACCCACAGGGCCGTTCGGGGTCAGTTTCGAGTTTCACCCTCTAACGCCATGTTTTTAAACCTAAGTCTATAAATTAGCAAATTACCGTCGTATTCTCAAACCTAGAGTTTCGCGACTGCGGGGTCAACTCCTATAAGTTAAGTTAGTCCCGTGGGAGGTGTTGGTTCCACCCACGGGGCCGTTCGGGGGTTGTTTCGAGTTTTCACCCTCGAACGACATGTTTTTAAGCCTAAGTCTAGAAATATGCAAATTACCGTCGTATTCTCAAACCGGGAGTCCAGCGGCTGCGGGGTCAACTCCAACGAGTTACATTGGCCCCGTTGGAGGTGTTGGTGCAAACCACGGGGCAGTTTGGGGGCTGTTTCGAGTTTTCACCCTCTAACGCCATGTTTTTAACCCTGAGTCTAGAAATATGCAAATTACCGTCGTATTCTCAAATCTGGAGTCCCGTGGCTGCAGGGTCAGTTCGTACGAGTTACATTGGTCCCGTGGGAGGTGCTGGTGCCACCCACGGGGCCGTTGGGGGGCAGTTTCTAGTTCTCACCTTGTAACTCTATGTTTTTAAGCCTAAGTCTAGAAATATGAAAATTACCATCGTATTCTCAAACCGGGAGAACCGCGGCTGCGGGGTCAGTTCCTACGAGTTACATTGGTCCCGTGGGAGGTGTTGGTGCCACCCACGGGGACGTTCGGGGGATGTTTTTGTTTTCACCCTCTAACGCCATGTTTTTATGCCTAAGTCTAAAAATATGCAAATTACTGTCGTATTCTCAAGTCGGGAGTCCCGCGGCTGAGGGGTCAGTTCCTACGAGTTACATTGGCCCCGTGGGAGGTGTTGGTGCCACCCACGGGGCCGTTCGGGGGCTATTTATGTTCTCACCCTCTAGCGCCATGTTTTTAAGCCTAAGTCTAGAAATATGCAAATTACCGACGTATTCTTAAATCGGGAGACCCGCGGTTGCGAGGTCAGTTCCTACGAGTTACATTGGCCCCGTGGGAGGTGGTGGTGCCACCCACTAGGATGTTCAGGGGCTGTTTCTAATTCTCACCCTCTAACGCCATGTTTTTAAGCTTAGGTCTAGAAATATGCAAATTACCGTCGTATTCTAAAACAGGAAGTCCCGCGGCTGCGGAGTCAGTTCCTACCAGTTAAATTGGTCCCATGGGAGGTGTTGGTGCCACGCACGGGGACGTTCAGGAGCTGTTTTTAGTTCTCACCCTCTAACGCAATGTTTTTAAGCCTAAGTCTGGAAATATACAAATTATCGTCGTATTCTCAAATCGGGAATCCCGCGACTGTGGGGTCAGTTCCTACGATTTACATTGTCCCCGTAGGATGTGTTGGAGCCACCCAAGGGGCCATTCGGGGGCTATTTCGAGTTTTCACCCTCTTACGCCATGTTTTTAGGCCTAAGTATAAAAATATGAAAATTAGCGTCGTATTCACAAATCGGGAGTCCCGCGACTACGGGGTCAGTTCCTACGAGTTACATTGGTCCCGTGGGAGGTGTTGGTGAAGTTTCGAGTTTTCACCCTCCAACACCATGTTTTTAAGCCTAAGTCTAGAAATATGCAAATTACCGTCGTATTCTCAAACCGGGAGTCCTGTGGCTGCGGGTTCAGTTCCTACGTGTTACATTGGCCCCGTGGGAGGTGGTGGTGCCACCCACGGGGATGTTCGGGGGCTGTTTCTAGTTCTCACCCTCTAACGTCATGTTTTTAAGCCTAGGTCTATAAATATGCAAATTACCGTCCTATTCTCAAACCGGGAGTCCCGCGGCTGTGGGGTCACTTCCTACGAGTTACATTGGTCTCGTGGGTGGTGTTGGTGCCACCCACGGGGTTGTTCGGTTGCAGTTTCGTGTTTTCACCCTTTAACGCCATGTTTTTAAGCCTAAGTCTAGAAATGTGCGAATTACCGTCGTATTCTCAAACCGGGAGTCCTGCGGCTGTGGGGTCAGTTTTTACGAGTTACATTCGTCCCGTGGGAGGTGTTGGTGCCACCCACGGGGACGTTCGGGGGCTGTTTTGAGTTCTCACCCTTTAACGCCATGTTTTTAAGCCTAAGTCAAGAAATATGCAAATTACCGTCGTACTCTCAAACCGGGAGACCCACGACTGCGAGGTCACTTCGTACGAGTTACAATGGTCCCGTGGGAGGCGTGGGTGCCACCCACGGTGCCGTTCCGGGGTTGTTTCGAGTTTTCACCCTCTAACGCCATGTTTTTAAGCCTAAGTCTAGAATTATGCAAATTGCCGTCGTATTCTCAAACCGGGAGTCCCGTGGTTACGGGGTCAGTTCCTACGAGTTACATTGGTCCCGTGGGAGGTGTTCGTGCCACCCACGGGGACGTTCGGGGGCTGTTTCGGGTTTTCACCCTTTAACGCCATGTTTTTAAGCCTAAGTTTATAAATACGCAAATTACCGTCGTATTCTCAAACCGGGAGTTCCACGGCTGTGGGGTCAGTTCGTACGAGTTACATTGGTCGCGCGGGAGGTGTTGGTACCACCCACAGGGCCGTTCGGGGGGCAGTTTCGAGTTTTCACCCTCTAACGCCATGTTATTAAGCCTAAGTCTAAAAATATGCAAATTACCGTCGTATTCTCAAACCGGGAGTCCCGCGGCAGCGAGGTCAGTTCCTACGAGTTACATTGGTCCCGTGGGAGGTGTTCGTGCCACCCACGGGGACGTTCGGGGGATGTTTCGGGTTCTCACCCTATAACGCCACGCTTTGCTTAAGTCTAAAAATATGTAAACTACCGTCGTATTCTCAAATCGGGAGACCCGAGGCTGCGAGGTCAGTTCCTACGAGTTACATTGGTCCTGTGGGAGGTGTTGGTGCCACTCACGGGGATGTTCGGGGGCTGTTTCTAGTTCTCACCCTCGAATGCCATGTTTATAAGCCTAAGTTTAGAAATATGCAAATTACCGTCGTATTCTCAAATTGGGAATCCCGCAGCTGCGGGGTCAGTTCCTAGGAGTTACATTGGTCCCGTGGGAGGTGTTGGTGCCACCCACGGGGATGTTCGGGGGCTGTTTTTAGTTCTCTCCCTCTAACGTCATGTTTTCAAGCCTAAGTCTAGAAATATTCAAATTACAGTCGTATTATCCAACCGGGAGTCCCGCGGCTGCGGGGTCTGTTCCTACGAGTTACATTGGCTCCGTGGGTGGTGTTGGTACCACCCACGGGGCCGTTTGGGGGAAGTTTCGAGTTTTCACCCTCTAACGCCATGTTTTTAAGTCTAGAAATATGCAAATTATCGTTGTATTCTCAAATCGGGAGTCCCGCGGTTGTGGGGTCAGTTCCTACGAGTTACATTGGCCCCGTGGGAGTTGTTGGTGCCACCCACGGGGACGTTTGGGGTCTGTTTCGAGTTTTCACCCTCTAACGCCATGTTTTTAACCCTAAGTTTAGAAATATGCAAATTACCATCGTATTCTCAAACCGGGAGTCCCTCGGCTGCGGGGCAGTTCCTACAAGTTACATTGGTCCCGTAGGAGGTGTTGGTGCCACCCACGGGGTCGTTCGAGGGCTGTTTCGAGTTCTCACCCTCTAACGCCATGTTTTTAAGCCTAAGTCTAGAAATATGCAAACTACCATCGTATTCTCAAACCGGGAGTCCCGCGGCTGCGCGGTCAGTTCCTACGAGTTACATTGGTCCCGTGGGAGGTGTTGGTTCCACCCACGGGAACGTTCGCTGGTTGTTTCGCGTTCTCACCCTCTAGCGCCATGTTTTTAATCTAAGTCTAGAAATATGCCAATTATCGTCGTACTCTCAAACCAGGAGACCCGCAGCTGCGGGGTCAGTTCCTACGAGTTACATTGGTCCAGTGGGAGGTGTTGGTGCCACCCACGGGGCCGTTCCGGGGCTGTTTCGAGTTTTGATCCTCTAACGCCATGTTTTTAAGCCTAAGTCTAAAAATATGCAAATTATCGTCTTATTTTTAAACCGGGAGTTCCGCTGCTACGGGGTCAGTTCCTAAGAGTTACATTTGTCCCGTGGGAGGTGTTGGTGCCACCCACGGGGCCGTTCGGGGGTTGTTTCTAGTTTTCACCCTCTAACGCCATGTTTTTAGGCCTAAGTCTAAAAATATGCAAATTACCATCGTACTCTCAAATCGGGAGCCCCGCGACTGCGGGGTCAGTTCCTACGAGTTACATTTGTCCCGTGGGAGGTGTTGGTGCCACCCACGGGGACGTTCATGGGCTAATTCGAGCTTTCACCCTCTCACGCCATATTTTTAAGCCTAAGTCTAGAAATACGCAAATTACCGTCGTATTCCAAAATGGGGAGTCCCACGGCTGCGGGGTCAGTTCCTACGAGTTACATTGGCCCCGTGGGAGGTGCTGGTGCCACCCACGGGGTCGTTCGGGGGAAGTTTCGAGTTTTCACCCTCAAACGCCATGTTTTTAAGCCTAAGTCTAGAAATATGCAAATTACCATCGTATTCTCAAACCGGCAGTCCTGCGACTGCGGGGTTAGTGCCAACCACGGGGACGTTCGGGGGCTGTTTCTAGTTATCACCCTCTAACGTCGTGTTTTTAAGCCTAAGTCTAGAAATATGAAAATTAGCGTCGTATTCACAAATCGAGAGTCCCGCGACTGCGGGGTTAGTTACTACGAGTTACATTGGTCCCGTAGGAGGTGTTGGGGCAATTTCGAGTCTTCACCCTACAACACCATGTTTTTAAGCCTAAGTCTAGAAATATACAAATTACCGTCGTATTCTCAAATCGGGAGTCCTGCGGCTGCGGGGTCAGTTCCTTCGAGTTACATTGTCCCCGTGGGAGGTGTTGGTGCCACCCACGGGGTCGTTCGGGGGCTGTTTCGAGTTTTCACCCTCTAACGCCATGTTTTTAACCGTAAGTTTACCAATATGCAAAATACCATCATATTCTCAAATCGGGAGTCCCGCTGCTGCGGGGTCAGTTCCTACGAGTTACATTGGCCCCGTGGGAGGTGTTGGTGCCACCCACGGGGCCATTCGGGGGCTATTTCTAGTTCTCACCATCTAACGCCATGTTTTTAAGCCTAAGTCTAGAAATATGCAAATTACCGTCGTATTCTCAAACCGGGAGTCCCGCGGCTACGGGGTCAGTTCCTATGAGTTACATTGGCCCCGTGGGAGGTGTTGGTGCCACCCACGGGGCCATTCGAGGGCAGTTTCAAGTTTTCACCCTCTAACGCCATGCTTTGCTTAAGTCTAGAAATATGCAAATTACCGTCGTATTCGCAAATCAGGAGACCCGAAGCTGCGGGGTCGGTTCCTACGAGTTACATTGTTCCTGTGGGAGGTGTTGGTACCACACAAAGGGACGTTCGGGGGCTGTTTCAAGTTCTCACCATCGAACGCCATATTTTTAGGCCTAACCTAGAAATATGCAAATTACCATCGTATTCTCAAATCGGGAGTCCCGTGACTGCGTGGTAAGTTCCTACGAGTTACATTGGTCCCGTGGGAGGTGTTGGTGCCACCCACGGGGACGTTCAGGGGTTGTTTCTACTTCTCACCCTCTAACGTCATGTTTTCAAGCTTAAGTCTAGAAATATTCAAATTACCGTCGTATTCTGAAACCGGGAGTTCCGAGGCTGTGGGGTCAGTTCCTACGAGTTACATTGGCCCCGTGGGAGGTGTTGGTGCCACCCACGGGGCCGTTCGAGGGAAGTTTCAAGTTTTCACCCTCTAACCCCATATTTTTAAACCTATGTCTAGAAATCTGCAAATTACCATCGTATTCTGAAACGGGGAGTCCCGCGACTGCGGGGTCAGTTCCTACGAGTTACATTGGCCCCGTGGGAGGTGTTGGTGCCACCTAGGGGGCCGTTCGGGGTCTGTTTCGAGTTTTCACCCTCTAACGCCATGTTTTTAACCCTAAGTTTAGAAATATGCAAATTACTTCGTATTCTCAAACTGGGAGTCCCGCGGCTGCGGGGTCAGTTCCTACGAGTTGCATTGGCTCCGTTGGAGGTGATGGTGCCACCCACGGGGCCGTTTGGCGGGAGTTTCGAGTTTTCACCCTCTAACGCCATGTTTTTAAGCCTAAGTCTAGAAATATACAAATTACCATCGTATTCTCAAACTGGGAGCCCCGCGACTGCGGGGTCAGTTCCTACGAGTTACATTGGCTCCGTGGGAGGTGTTGGTGCAACCCACGGGGCCGTTCGGGGGCAGTTTTGAGTTTTCACCCTCTAACGCCATGTTTTTAAGCCTAAGTCTAGAAATATGCAAATTACCGTCGTACTCTCAAACCGGGAGACCCGCGACTTCGGGTCAGTTCGTACGAGTTACATTGGTCCCGTGGGAGGTGTTGGTGCCACCCGCGGGGCCGTTCAGGGGGCTGTTTCGAGTTTTGACCCTCTAACGCCATGTTTTTAAGCCTAAGTCTAAAAATATACAAAATATCGTCGTATTATTAAATCGGGAGTTCCGCTGCTGCGCGGTCAGTTTCTAAGAGTTACATTGGTCCAGTGGGAGGTGTTTGTGCCACCCACGGGGCCATTCGGGGGCTCTTTTTAGTTCTCACCCTCTAACGCCATGTTTTTAAGCCTAAGTCTAGAAATATGCAAATTACCGTCGTATTCTCAAATCGGGAGTCCCGCGGCTGCGGGGTCAATTCCTATGAGTTACATTGGTCCCGTGGGAGGTGTTGGTGCCACCCACGGGGATGATCGGGGGTAGTTTGTAGTTCTCACCCTCTAGCGCCATGTTTTTAAGACTAAGTCTAGAAATATGCAAATTACCGACGTATTCTCAAACGGGGAGTACCGCGGCTATGGGGTCAGTCACAACGAGTTACATTGGTCCCGGGGGAGCTGTTGGTGCCACCCACGGGGCCGTTCCGAGGAAGTTTCGAGTTTTCACCCTCAAACGTCAAGTTTTTAAGCCTAAGTCTAGAAATAAGCAAATTACAAGCGTATTCTCAAAACGGGAGTCTCGCGGCTGCGGAGTCAGTTCCTACAAGTTACATTGGTCCCGTGGGAGGTGTAAGTGCCACCCATGGGGATGTTCGGGGGCTGTTTCTAGTTCTCATCCTCTAACGCAATGTTTTTAAGCCTAAGTCTAGAAGTATGAAAATTACCGTCGTATTCTCAAACCGGGAGTCCAGCGGATGCGAGGTCAGTTCCTACGAGTTACATTGGTCCCGTGGGAGGTGTTGGTGCCTCCCACGGGGCCGTTCGGCGGCTGTTTCGAGTTTTCACCCTCTAACGCCATGTTTTTAGGCCTAAGTCTAGAAATATGCAAATTACCATCGTACTCTCAAATCGGGAGACCCGCGACTGCGGGGTCAGTTCCTACGAGTTACATTGGTATCGTGGGAGGTGTTGGTGCCACCCACGGGGCCGTTCGGGGCAGTTTCGAGTTCTCACCCTCTAACGCCATGTTTTTAAGCCTAAGTCTAAAAATATGGAAATAATCATCGTATTATCAAACCGGGAGTCTCGCGGCTGCGGCGTCAGTTCCTACGAGTTACATTGGTCCCGTGGGAGGTGTTGGTACCACCCACGGGGCCGTTCGAGGGTTGTTTCGAGTTTTCACCCTCTAACGCCATGCTTTCCTTAAGTCTAGAAATATGCAAATTACCGTCGTATTCTCAAATCGGGAGACCCGAGGCTGCGGGGTCAGTTCCTACGAGTTACATTTTTTCTAGTTCTCACCCTTGAACGCCTTGTTCTTAAGCCTAAGTCTAGAAATATGCAAATTACCATCGTATTCTCAAATCGGGAGATTCGCGGTTGCGGGGTTAGTTCCTTCGAGTTACATTGGCCCCGTGGGAGGTGTTGTTACCACCCACGGGGCCGTTCGGGGGCTATTTCTAGTTCTCCCCCTCTAACGCCTTGTTTTTAAGCCTAAGTCTAGAAATATGCAAATTACCGCGGCTGCGGGGTCAGTTCGTACGAGTTACATTGGCCCTATGGGAGGTGTTCGTGTCACCCACGAGGACGTTCGAGGGCTGTTTCGGGTTCTCACCCTCTAACGCCATGTTTTTAAGCCTAAGTTTAGAAATATATAAATTACCATTGTACTCTCAAATCGGGAGACCCGCGACTGCGGGGTCAGTTCCTACGAGTTACATTGGTCCCGTGGGAGGTGTTGATGCCACGCTCGGGGCCGTACGGGGGCAGTTTTGAGTTTTCACTCTCTAACGCCATGTTTTTTAGCCTAAGTCTAAAAATATGGAAATAATCATCGTATCGCGGCTGCGGCGTCAGTTCCTACGAGTTACATTGGTCCAGTGGGAGGTTTTGGTGCCACCCACGGGGCCGTTCGAGGGTTTTTTCGAGTTTTCACCCTCTAACGCCATGTTTTTAACCCAAAGTTTAGAAATATCCAAATTACTTCGTATTCTCAAACTGGGGGTCCCACGGTTGTGGGCTCAGTTCCTACGAGTTACATTGGCTCCGTTGGAGGTGTTGGTGCCACCCACGGGGCCGTTCGGGGGGAGTTTCGAATTTTCACCCTCTAATGCCATGTTTTTAAGCCTATGTCTAGAAATATACAAATTACCGCCGTATTCTCAAACCGGGAGTCCCGCGGCTACGGGGTCAGTTCGTACGAGTTACATTGTCCCTGTGGGAGGTGTTCGTGTCACCCACGAGGACGTTCGGGGGCTGTTTATGGTTCTCACCCTCTAACGCCATGTTTTTAAGCCTAAGTTTAGAAATATATAAACTACCATTGTACTCTCAAATCGGGAGACCCGCGACTGCGGGGTCAGTTCCTTCGAGTTACATTGGTCCCGTGGGAGATGTTGATGCCACGCACGGGGCCGTACGGGGGCAGTTTCGAGTTTTCACTCTCTAACGCCATGTTTTTTAGCCTAAGTCTAAAAATATGGAAATAATCATCGTATTCTCAAGCCGGAAGTCTCGCGGCTGCGGCGTCAGTTCCTACGAGTTACATTGGTCCAGTGGGAGGTTTTGGTGCCACCCACGGGGCCGTTCGAGGGTTGTTTCGAGTTTTCACCCTCTAACGCCATGTTTTTAACCCTAAGTTTAGAAATATGCAAATTACTTCGTATTCTCAAACTGGGGGTCCCGCGGCTGCGGGGTCAGTTCCTACGAGTTACATTGTCTCCGTTGGAGGTGTTGGTGCCACCCACGGGGCCGTTCGGGGGGGGTTTCGAATTTTCACCCTCTAACGCCATGTTTTTAAGCCTAAGTCTAGATATATGCAAATTACCATCGTATTCTCAAACCGGGAGTCCCGCGACTGCGGGGTCAGTTCCTACGAGTTACATTGGCTCCGTGGGAGGTGTTGGTGCAACCCACGGGGCCGTTCGGGGGCAGTTTTGAGTTTTCACCCTCTAACGCCATGTTTTCAAGCCTAAGTCTAGAAATATGCAAATTACAGTCGTACTCTCAAACCCGGAGACCCGTGATTGCGGGGTCAGTTCGTACGAGTTACATTGGTCCCGTGGGAGGTGTTGGTGCCACCCGCGAGGCCGTTCAGGGGTTGTTTCGAGTTTTGACCCTCTAACGCCATGTTTTTAAGCCTAAGTCTAAAAATATACAAAATATCGTTATATTGTTAAATCGGGAGTTCTGCTGCTGCGGGGTCACTTTCTAAGAGTTACATTGGTCCCGTGGGAGGTGTTTGTGCCACCCACGGGGCCATTCGGGGGTTGTTTCTAGTTCTCACCCTCTAGCGTCATGTTTTTAAGCCTAAGTCTAGAAATATGCAAATTATCGTAGTATTCTCAAATCGGGAGTCCCGCGGGTGCGGGGTCAATTCCTATGAGTTACATTGGTCCCGTGGGAGGTGTTGGTGCCACCCACGGGGACGTTCGGGGGCTGATTCGAGCTTTCACCCTCTAACGCCATGTTTTTAAGCCTAAGTCTAGAGATACGCAAATTACCGTCGTATTCTAAAATAGGGAGTCCCGCGGCTGCGGGGTCAGTTCCTAGGAGTTACATTGGCCCCGTGGGAGGTTTTGGTGCCACCCACGGGGCCGTTCGGGGGCTATTTCTAGTTCTCACCCTCTAACGCCATGATTTTAAGCCTAAGTCTAGAAATATGCAAATTACCGTCGTATTCTCAAACCGGGAGTACCGCGGCTGCGAGGTCAGTCACTACGAGTTACATTGGTCCCGGGGGAACTGTTGGTGCCACCCACGGGGCCGTTCGGGGGCAGTTTCGAGTTTTCACCCTCAAACGCCATGTTTTTAAGCCAAAGTCTAGAAATAAGTAAATTACCGCCGTATTCTCAAATCGGGAGTCCCGCGGCTGCGGAGTCAGTTCCTAAGAGTTACAATGGTCCCGTGGGAGGTGTTAGTGCAACCCATAGGGACGTTCGGGGCTGTTTCTAATTCTCATCCTCTAACGCCATGTTTTTAAGCCTAAGTCTAGAAATATGAAAATTACCGTCGTATTCTCAAATCGGGAGTTCGGCGGTGCGGGGTCAGTTCCTACGAGTTACATTGGTCCTGTGAGAGGTGTTGGTTCCACCCACGGGGACGTTCGGGGGCTGTTTCGAGTTTTCACCCTCTAACGCCATGTTTTTAGGCCTAAGTCTAGAAATATGCAAATTACCATCGTATTCTCAAATCGGGAGTCCCGCGGCTGCGGGGTCAGTTCCTACAAGTTATATTGGCCCCGTGGGAGGTGTTGGTGCCACCTAGAGGGCCGTTCGGGGTTTGTTTCGAGTTTTCACCCTCAAACGCCATGTTTTTAACCCTAAGTTTACAAGTATGAAAATTACAGTCGTATTCTCAAACCAAGAGTCCTGCGACTACGGGGTCGGTTCCTACGAGTTACATTGGCTCCGTGGGAGGTGTTGGTGCCAGCCACGGGGCTGTTCGGGGGCAGTTTCGAGTTTTCACCCTCTAACGCCATGTTTTTAAGCTAAAGTCTAGAAATATGCAAATTACCATCATATTATCAAACCGGGAGTCCCTCGGCTGCGGGGTCAGTTCCTAGGAGTTACATTGGCCTCGTGGGAGGTGTTGGTGCCACCCAGGGGCCGTTCGGGGTCTATTTCGAGTTTTCACCCTCTAACGCCATGTTTTTAACCCTAAGTTTAGAAATATGCAAATTACCATCATATTTTCAAACCGGGAGTCCCGCGGCTGCGGGGTTAGTTCCTACAAGTTATATTGGTCCCGTAGGAGTTGTTGGTGCCACCCACGGGGCCGTTCGAGGGCTGTTTCGAGTTTTGACCCTCTAAAGCCATGTTTTTAAGCCTAAGTCTAAAAATATGCAAATTATCGTCATATTTTAAAACCGGGAGTTCAGCTGCTGCGGGGTCAGTTCCTACGAGTTACATTGGTCCCGTGGGAGGTGACGGTGCCACCCACGGGACCGTTCGGGGGCGGTTTCTAGTTCTCACCCTCTAACGCCATGTTTTTAGGCCTAAGTCTAGAAACATGCAAATTACCTTCGTATTCTCAAACTGGGAGTCCCGCGGCTGCAGGGTGAGTCACTACCAGTTACATTGGTCCCGTGGGAGCTGTTGGTACCACCCACGGGGACGTTCGGGGGCAGTTTCGAGTTTTCACCCTCTAATGCCTTATTTTTAAGCCTAAGTTTAGAATTATGCAAATTACCGTCGTATTCTCAAACCGGGAGTCCCGCGGTTGCGGGGTCAGTTCCTACGAGTTACAATTGGCCCCGTGGGAGGTGTTGGTGTCACCCACGAGGACGTTCGGGGGTTGTTTCTAGTTCTCACCCTCTAACGCCATATTTTTAAGCCTAATTCTAGAAATATGCAAATTACCATCGTACTCTCAAACCGGGAGACCCGCGACTGTGGGGTCGGTTCGTACGAGTTACATTGGTCCCGTGGGAGGTGTTGGTGACACCCACGGGGCCGTTCGGGGGTTGTTTCAAGTTTTCACCCTCTAACGCCATGTTTTTAAGCCTAAGTCTAAAAATATGCAAATTATTGTCGTATTGTTAAACCGGGAGACCCGCGACTGCGAGGTCAGTTCCTAAGAGTTACATTGGTCCCATGGGAGGTGTTAGTACCACCCACGGGGCCGTTCGGGGGCTGTTTCTAGTTCTCACCCTCTAACGTCATGTTTTTAAGCCTAAGTCTAGAAATATGCAAATTACCGTCGTATTCTCAAATCGGGAGTCCCGCAGCTGCGGGGTCAGTTCGTACGAGTTACATTGGTCCCGTGGGAGGTGTTGGTGCCACCCACGGGGCCGTTCAGGGGGCAGTTTCGAGTTTTCACCCTCTAACGCCATGTTTTTAAGCCTAAGTCTAGAAATACGCAAATTACCGTCGTATTCTCAAATCGGGAGTCCCGCGGCTGCGGGGTCAGTTCCTACGAGTTACATTGGTCCCGTGGGACGTGTTCGTGGCACCCACGGGGACGTTCGGGCGCTGTTTCGGGTTCTCACCCTCTGACGCCATGTTTTTAAGCCAAAGTTTCGAAATATACAAATTACCATCGTACTCTAAAACCGGGAGTACCGCGACAGCGGGGTCAGTCACTACGAGTTACATTGGTCCCGTGGGAGCTGTTGGTGCCACCCACGGGGCCGTTCGGGGGCAGTTTCGAGTTTTCATCCTCTAACGCCATGTTTTTAATCCTAAGTCTAAAAATATGGAAATAATTATCGTATTGTCATACCGGGAGTCTCGCGGCTGCGGCGTCAGTTCCTACGAGTTACATTGGTCTCGTGGGGGGTGTTAATGCTACCCACGGGGACGTTCGGGGGATGTTTCTAGTTCTCACCCTCTAACGCCATGTTTGTAAGCCTAAGTCTAGAAATATGCAAATTTCCATCGTATTCTCAAACTGGGAGTCCCGCGGCTGCGGGGTCAGTTCCTACGAGTTACATTGGTCCCGTGGGAGGTGTTGGTGCCTCCCACGGGGCCGTTCTGGGGATGTTTCGAGTTTTCACCCTCTAACTCCATGTTTTTAAGCCTAAGTCTAGAAATATGAAAATTACCCTCGTATTCTCAAATAGGGAGTCCCGCGGCTGCGGGGTCAGTTCCTACGAGTTACGTTGGCCCCGTGGGAGGTGTTGGTGTCACCCACGGGGCCATTCGGGGGTTTTTTCTAGTTCTCACCCTCTAACACCATGTTTTTAAACCTAAGTCTAGAAATATATAAATTACCGTCGTATTCTGAAATCGGTAGTCCCACGGATGCGGGGTCAGTTCCTACAAGTTACATTGGTCCCGTATGATGGTGTTGGTGCCACCCACGGGGCCGTTCGAGGGTTGTTTCGATTTTTGACCCTCTAACGCCATGTTTTTAAGCCTAAGTCTAGAAATATGCAAATTACCGTCGTATTCTCAAACCGGGTGTCCCGCGGCTGCGGGGTCAGTTCCTACGAGTTATATTGGTCCCGTGGGAGGTGTTCGTGCCACCCACGGGGACGTTCGGGGGCTGTTTCAGGTTCTCACCCTCTAACGCCATGTTTTTAAGCCTAAGTTTAGAAATATGCAAATTACCATCGTACTCTCAAACCGGGAGACCCGCGACTGCGGGGTCGGTTCGTACGAGTTACATTGGTCCCGTGGGAGGTGTTGGTGACACCCAGGGGACCGTTCGGGGGTTATTTCAAGTTTTCACCCTCTAACGCCATGTTTTTAAGCCTAAGTCTAAAAATATGCAAATTATTGTCGTATTGTTAAACCGGGAGACCCGCGACTGCGAGGTCAGTTCCTAAGAGTTACATTGGTCCCGTGGGAGGTGTTAGTACCACCCACGGGGCCATTCGGGGGCTGTTTCTAGTTCTCACCCTCTAACGCCATGTTTTTAAGCCTAAGTCTAGAAATATGCAAATTACCGTCGTATTCTCAAATCGGGAGTCCCGCGGCTGCGGGGTCAGTTCGTACGAGTTACATTGGTCCCGTGGGAGGTGTTGGTGCCACCCACGGGGCCGTTCAGGGGGCAGTTTCGAGTTTTCACCCTCTAACGCCATGTTTTTAAGCCTAAGTCTAGAAATACGTAAATTACCGTCGTATTCTCAAATCGGGAGTCCCGCGGCTGCGGGGTCAGTTCCTACAAGTTACATTGGTCCCGTGGGAGGTGTTCGTGGCACCCACGGGGACGTTCGGGCGCTGTTTTGGGTTCTCACCCTCTGACGCCATGTTTTTAAGCCTAAGTTTCGAAATATACAAATTACCATCGTACTCTCAAACCGGGAGTACCGCGACAGCGGGGTCAGTCACTACGAGTTACATTGGTCCCGTGGGAGCTGTTGGTGCCACCCACGGGGCCGTTCGGGGGCAGTTTCGAGTTTTCATCCTCTAACGCCATGTTTTTAAGCCTAAGTCTAAAAATATGGAAATAATTATCGTATTCTCATACCGGGAGTCTCGCGGCTGCGGCGTCAGTTCCTACGAGTTACATTGGTCTCGTGGGGGGTGTTAGTGCTACCCACGGGGACGTTCGGGGGATGTTTCTAGTTCTCACCCTCTAACGCCATGTTTGTAAGCCTAAGTCTAGAAATATGCAAATTACCATCGTATTCTCGAACCGGGAGTCCCGCGGCTGCGGGGTCAGTTCCTACGAGTTACATTGGTCCCGTGGGAGGTGTTGGTGCCTCCCACGGGGCCGTTCGGGGGATGTTTCGAGTTTTCACCCTCTAACTCCATGTTTTTAAGCCTAAGTCTAGAAATATGAAAATTACCCTCGTATTCTCAAATAGGGAGTCCCGCGGCTGCGGGGTCAGTTCCTACGAGTTACGTTGGCCCCATGGGAGGTGTTGGTGTCACCCACGGGGCCATTCGGGGGTTGTTTCTAGTTCTCACCCTCTAACACCATGTTTTTAAAACTAAGTCTAGAAATATATAAATTACCGTCGTATTCTGAAATCGGTAGTCCCACGGATGCGGGGTCAGTTCCTACAAGTTACATTGGTCCCGTAGGAGGTGTTGATGCCACCCACGGGGCCGTTCGAGGGTTGTTTCGATTTTTGACCCTCTAACGCCATGTTTTTAAGCCTAAGTCTAGAAATATGCAAATTACCGTCGTATTCTCAAACCGGGTGTCCCGCGGCTGCGGGGTCAGTTCCTACGAGTTACATTGGTCCCGTGGGAGGTGTTCGTGCCACCCACGGGGACGTTCGGGGGCTGTTTCAGGTTCTCACCCTCTAACGCCATGTTTTTAAGCCTAAGTTTAAAAATATACAAATTACCATCGTACTCTCAAATCGGGAGATCCGCGACTGCGGGGTCAGTTCCTACGAGTTATATTGGTCCCGTGGGAGGTGTTAGTGGCACCCACGGGGCCGTTCGGGGGGCAAATTTCAGTTTTCACACTCTAACGCCATATTTTTAGCCTAAGTCTGAAAATATGGAAATAATCATCGTATTCTCAAAAAGGGAGCCTCGCGGCTGCGGCGTTAGTTCCTACGAGTTATATTGGTCCCGTGGGAGGTGTTGGTGCCACCCACGGGACCGTTCGAGGGTTGTTTTGAGTTTTCACCCTCAAACGCCAAGTCCAGAAATATGCAAATTACCGTCGTATTCTCAAATTGGGAGACCCGAGGCTGCGGGGTCAGTTCCTACGAGTTACATTGGTCCTGTGGGAGGTGTTGGTTCAGCCCACGGGGACGTTCGGGGGCTGTTTCTAGTTCTCACCCTCGAACGCCATGTTTTTAAGCCTAAGTCTAGAAATATGTAAATTACCGTCGTATTCTCAAATCGGGAGTCCCGCGGCTGCGGGGTCAATTCTTACGAGTTACATTGGTCCCGTGGGAGGTGTTGGTGCCACCCATGGGGAAGTTCGGGGGGTGTTTCTAATTCTCACCCTCTAACGTCATGTTTTCAAGCCTAAGTCTAGAAATATTCAAATTCCCGTCGTATTCTCAAACCGGGAGTCCCGCGGCTGCGGGGTCAGTTCCTACGAGTTACATTGGTCCCGTGGGAGGTGTTGGTGCCACCCACGGGGCCATTCGGGGGCAGTTTCGAGTTTTCACCCTCTAACGCCATGTTTTTAAGCCTAAGTCTAGAAATATGCAAATTACCGTCGTATTCTCAAACCGGGAGTCCCGCGGCTGTGGGGTAATTTCCTACGAGTTACATTGACCCCGCGGGAGGTGTTAGTGCCACCCACGGGGCCGTTCGGGGTCTGTTTTGAGTTTTCACCCTCTAACACCATGTTTTTAACCCTAAGTTTAGAAATATACAAATTACCGTCGTATTCTCAAATTGGGAGTCCCGCGGCTGCGAGGTCAGTTTCTAATAGTTACATTGGTCCCGTAGGAGGTGTTGGTGCCACCCACGGGGCTATTCGAGGGCTGTTTCAAGTTTTCACCCTCTAACGCCATGTTTTTAAGCCTAAGTCTAGAAATATGCAAATTACCGTCGTATTCGCAAACCGGGAGTCCTGCGGCTACGCGGTCAGTTCCTACGAGTTTCATTGGTCCCGTGGGAGGTGTTCGTGCCACCCACGGGGACGTTCGGGGGCTGTTTCGAGTTCTCACCCTCTAACTCCATGTTTTTAATCTAAGTCTAGAAATATGCAAATTACCGTCATACTCTCAAACCGGGAGACCCGCAGCTGCGGGGTCAGTTCCTACGAGTTACATTGGTCCCGTGGGAGGTATTGGTGCCACCCACGGGGCCGTTCGGGGGGAGTTTCGAATTTTCACCCTCTAACGCCATGTTTTTAAGCCTAAGTCTAGAAATATGCAAATTACCATCGTATTCTCAAACCGGGAGTCCCGCGACTGCGGGGTCAGTTCCTACAAGTTACATTGGCTCCGTGGGAGGTGTTGGTGCAACCCACGGGGCCGTTCGGGGGCAGTTTTGAGTTTTCACCCTCTAAAGTCATGTTTTTAAGCCTAAGTCTAGAAATATGCAAATTATCGTCGTATTCTCAAACCGGGAGTCCCGCGGCTGCGGGGTCAGTTCCTATGAGTTACATTGGCCCCGTGGGAGGTGTTGGTGCCACCCACGGGGCCATTCGGGGGCAGTTTCGAGTTTTCACCCTCTAACGCCATGTTTTTAAGCCTAAGTCTAGAATTATGCAAATTACCGTCGTATTCTCAAACCGGGAGTCCCGCGGCTGTGGGGTAATTTCCTACGAGTTACATTGACCCCGCGGGAGGTGTTAGTGCCACCCACGGGGCCGTTCGGGGTCTGTTTTGAGTTTTCACCCTCTAACACCATGTTTTTAACCCTAAGTTTAGAAATATACAAATTACCGTCGTATTCTCAAATTGGGAGTCCCGCGGCTGCGAGGTCAGTTTCTAATAGTTACATTGGTCCCGTAGGAGGTGTTGGTGCCACCCACGGGGCTATTCGAGGGCTGTTTCAAGTTTTCACCCTCTAACGCCATGTTTTTAAGCCTAAGTCTAGAAATATGCAAATTACCGTCGTATTCCCAAACCGGGAGTCCTGCGGCTACGCGGTCAGTTCCTACGAGTTTCATTGGTCCCGTGGGAGGTGTTCGTGCCACCCACGGGGACGTTCGGGGGCTGTTTCGAGTTCTCACCCTCTAACTCCATATTTTTAATCTAAGTCTAGAAATATGCAAATTACCGTCATACTCTCAAACCGGGAGACCCGCAGCTGCGGGGTCAGTTCCTACGAGTTACATTGGTCCCGTGGGAGGTATTGGTGCCACCCACGGGGCCGTTCGGGGGGAGTTTCGAATTTTCACCCTCTAACGCCATGTTTTTAAGCCTAAGTCTAGAAATATGCAAATTACCATCGTATTCTCAAACCGGGAGTCCCGCGACTGCGGGGTCAGTTCCTACAAGTTACATTGGCTCCGTGGGAGGTGTTGGTGCAACCCACGGGGCCGTTCGGGGGCAGTTTTGAGTTTTCACCCTCTAAAGTCATGTTTTTAAGCCTAAGTCTAGAAATATGCAAATTATCGTCGTATTCTCAAACCGGGAGTCCCGCGGCTGCGGGGTCAGTTCCTATGAGTTACATTGGCCCCGTGGGAGGTGTTGGTGCCACCCACGGGGCCATTCGGGGGCTGTTTCGAGTTTTCACCCTCTAACGTCATGTTTTTAAGCCTAATTCTAAAAATATGCAAATTATCATCGTATTCTGAAATCGGGAGTCCCGCGGCTGCGAGGTTAGTTCCTACGAGTTACATTGGCCCCGTGGGAGGTGTTGGTGCCACCCACGGGGCCGTTCGGGGGCTGTTTCGAGTTTTCACCCTCTAACGCCATGTTTTTAAGCCTACGTCTAAAAATATGCAAATTAATGTCGTATTCTCAAATCGGGAGTCCCGCAACTGCGGGGTTAGTTCCTACGAGTTACATTGGTCCCGTGGGAGGTGTTGTTGCCACCCTCGGGGCCGTTTGGGGGCTGTTTCGAGTTTTCACCCTCTAACAACATGTTTTTTAGCCTAAGTCTAGAATTATGCAAATTATCGTTGTATTCTCAAACTGGTAGTCCCGCGGCTGCGGGGTCAGTTCCTACGAGTTACATTGGCCCCGTGGGAGGTGTTGGTGCCACCCACGGGCCCGTTCAGGGGCAGTTTCGAGTTTTCACCCTCTAACGCCATGTTTTTAAGCCTAAGTCTAAAAATATGGAAATAATCATCGTATTCTCAAACCGGGAGTCTCGCGGCTGCGGCGTCGGTTCCTACGAGTTACATTGGTCCCGTGGGAGGTGTTGGTACCACCCACGGGGCCGTTCGAGGGTTGTTTCGAGTTTTCACCCTCTAACGCCATGCTTTCCTTAAGTCTAAAAATATGCAAATTACCGTCGTATTCTCAAATCGGGAGACCCGAGGCTGCGGGATCAGTTCCTACGAGTTACATTGGTCCTGTGGGAGGTGTTGGTGCCACACACGGGGACGTTCGGGGGCTGTTTCTAGTTCTCACCCTTGAACGCCTTGTTCTTAAGCCAAAGTCTAGAAATATGCAAATTACCATCGTATTCTCAAATCGGGAGATCCGCGGTTGCGGGGTCAGTTCCTTCGAGTTACATTGGCCCCGTGGGAGGTGTAGTTACCACCCACGGGGCCGTTCGGGGGCTATTTATAGTTCTCCCCCTCTAACGCCATGTTTTTAAGCCTAAGTCTAGAAATATGCAAATTAGCGCCGTATTCTCAAACCGGGAGTACCGCGGCTGCGGGGTCAGTTCGTACGAGTTACATTGGCCCTGTGGGAGGTGTTCGTGTCACCCACGGGGACGTTCGGGGGCTGTTTCGGGTTCTCACCCTCTAACACCATGTTTTTAAGCCTAAGTTTAGAAATATATAAATTACCATTGTACTCTCAAATCGGCAGACCCGCGACTGCGGGGTCAGTTCCTACGAGTTACATTGTTCCGTGGGAGGTGTTGATGCCACGCAAGGGGCCGTACGGGGGCAGTTTCGAGTTTTCACTCTCTAACGCCATGTTTTTTAGCCTAAGTCTAAAAATATGGAAATAATCATCGTATTCTCAAGCCGGGAATCTCGCGGCTGCGGCGTCAGTTCCTACGAGTTACATTGGTCCAGTGGGAGGTTTTGGTGCCACCCACGGGGCCGTTCGAGGGTTGTTTCGAGTTTTCACCCTCTAACGCCATGTTTTTAACCCTAAGTTTATAAATATGAAAATTACTTCGTATTCTCAAACTGGGGGTCCCGCGGCTGCGGGGTCAGTTCCTACGAGTTACATTGTCTTCGTTGGAGGTGTTGGTGCCACCCACGGGGCCGTTCGGGGGGGGGGGGTTCGAATTTTCACCCTCTAACGCCATGTTTTTAAGCCTAAGTCTAGAAATATGCAAATTACCATCGTATTCTCAAACCGGGAGTCCCGCGACTGCGGGGTCAGTTCCTACGAGTTACATTGGCTCCGTGGGAGGTGTTGGTGCAACCCACGGGGCCGTTCGGGGGCAGTTTTGAGTTTTCACCCTCTAACGCCATGTTTTCGAGCCTAAGTCTAGAAATATGCAAATTACAGTCGTACTCTCAAACCCGGAGACCCGTGATTGCGGGGTCAGTTCGTACGAGTTACATTGGTCCCGTGGGAGGTGTTGGTGCCACCCGCGGGGCCGTTCAGGGGTTGTTTCGAGTTTTGACCCTCTAACGCCATGTTTTTAAGCCTAAGTCTAAAAATATACAAAATATCGTTATATTGTTAAATCGGGAGTTCCGCTGCTGCGGGGTCACTTTCTAAGAGTTACATTGGTCCCGTGGGAGGTGTTTGTGCCACCCACGGGGCCATTCGGGGGTTGTTTCTAGTTCTCACCCTCTAACGTCATGTTTTTAAGCCTAAGTCTAGAAATATGCAAATTATCGTAGTATTCTCAAATCGGGAGTCCCGCGGGTGCGGGGTCAATTCCTATGAGTTACATTGGTCCCGTGGGAGGTGTTGGTGCCACCCACGGGGACGTTCGGGGGCTGATTCGAGCTTTCACCCTCTAACGCCATGTTTTTAAGCCTAAGTCTAGAGATACGCAAATTACCGTCGTATTCTAAAATAGGGAGTCCCGCGGCTGCGGGGTCAGTTCCTACGAGTTACATTGGCCCCGTGGGAGGTTTTGGTGCCACCCACGGGGCCGTTCGGGGGCTGTTTCTAGTTCTCACCCTCTAACGCCATGATTTTAAGCCTAAGTCTAGAAATATGCAAATTACCGTCGTATTCTCAAACCGGGAGTACCGCGGCTGCGGGGTCAGTCACTACGTGTTACATTGGTCCCGGGGGAACTGTTCGTGCCACCCACGGGGCCGTTCGGGGGCAGTTTTGAGTTTTCACCCTCAAACGCCATGTTTTTAAGCCTAAGTCTAGAAATAAGTAAATTACCGCCGTATTCTCAAATCGGGAGTCCCGCGGCTGCGGAGTCAGTTCCTAAGAGTTACAATGGTCCCGTGGGAGGTGTTAGTGCAACCCATAGGGACGTTCGGGGTTGTTTCTAATTCTCATCCTCTAACGCCATGTTTTTAAGCCTAAGTCTAGAAATATGAAAATTACCGTAGTATTCTCAAATCGGGAGTTCGGCGGTGCGGGGTCAGTTCCTACGAGTTACATTGGTCCTGTGAGAGGTGTTGGTTCCACCCACGAGGACGTTCGGGGGCTGTTTCGAGTTTTCACCCTCTAACGCCATGTTTTTAGGCCTTAGTCTAGAAATATGCAAATTACCATCGTATTCTCAAATCGGGAGTCCCGCGGCTGCGGGTTCAGTTCCTACAAGTTATATTGGCCCCGTGGGAGGTGTTGGTGCCACCTAGAGGGCCGTTCGGGGTTTGTTTCGAGTTTTCACCCTCTAACGCCGTGTTTTTAACCCTAAGTTTACAAATATGAAAATTACAGTCGTATTCTCAAACCGAGAGTCCTGCGACTACGGGGTCGGTTCCTACGAGTTACATTGGCTCCGTGGGAGGTGTTGGTGCCGGCCACGGGGCCGTTCGGGGGCAGTTTCGAGTTTTCACCCTCTAACGCCATGTTTTTAAGCCAAAGTCTAGAAATATGCAAATTACCATCATATTATCAAACCGGGAGTCCCTCGGCTGCGGGGTCAGTTCGTAGGAGTTACATTGGCCTCGTGGGAGGTGTTGGTGCCACCCAGGGGCCGTTCGGGGTCTATTTCGAGTTTTCACCCTCTAACGCCATGTTTTTAACCCTAAGTTTAGAAATATGCAAATTACCATCATATTTTCAAACCGGGAGTCCCGCGGCTGCGGGGTTAGTTCCTACAAGTTATATTGGTCCCGTAGGAGTTGTTGGTGCCACCCACGGGGCCGTTCGAGGGCTGTTTCGAGTTTTCACCCTCTAAAGCCATGTTTTTAAGCCTAAGTCTAAAAATATGCAAATTATCATCATATTTTAAAATCGGGAGTTCAGCGACTGCGGGGTCGGTTCGTACGAGTTACATTGGTCCCGTGGGAGGTGTTGGTGACACCCACGGGGCCGTTCGGGGGTTGTTTCAAGTTTTCACCCTCTAACGCCATGTTTTTAAGCCTAAGTCTAAAAATATGCAAATTATTGTCGTATTGTTAAACCGGGAGACCCGCGACTGCGAGGTCAGTTCCTAAGAGTTACATTGGTCCCGTGGGAGGTGTTAGTACCACCCACGGGGCCGTTCGGGGGCTGTTTCTAGTTCTCACCCTCTAACGTCATGTTTTTAAGCCTAAGTCTAGAAATATGCAAATTACCGTCGTATTCTCAAATCGGGAGTCCCGCGGCTGCGGGGTCAGTTCGTACGAGTTACATTGGTCCCGTGGGAGGTGTTGGTGCCACCCACGGGGCCGTTCAGGGGGCAGTTTCGAGTTTTCACCCTCTAACGCCATGTTTTTAAGCCTAAGTCTAGAAATACGCAAATTACCGTCGTATTCTCAAATCGGGAGTCCCGCGGCTGCGGGGTCAGTTCCTACGAGTTACATTGGTCCCGTGGGAGGTGTTCGTGGCACCCACGGGGACGTTCGGGCGCTGTTTTGGGTTCTCACCCTCTGACGCCATGTTTTTAAGCCTAAGTTTCGAAATATACAAATTACCATCGTACTCTAAAACCGGGAGTACCGCGACAGCGGGGTCAGTCACTACGAGTTACATTGGTCCCGTGGGAGCTGTTGGTGCCACCCACGGGGCCGTTCGGGGGCAGTTTCGAGTTTTCATCCTCTAACGCCATGTTTTTAAGCCTAAGTCTAAAAATATGGAAATAATTATCGTATTGTCATACCGGGAGTCTCGCGGCTGCGGCGTCAGTTCCTACGAGTTACATTGGTCTCGTGGGGGGTGTTAATGCTACCCACGGGGACGTTCGGGGGATGTTTCTAGTTCTCACCCTCTAACGCCATGTTTGTAAGCCTAAGTCTAGAAATATGCAAATTACCATCGTATTCTCAAACCGGGAGTCCCGCGGCTGCGGGGTCAGTTCCTACGAATTACATTGGTCCCGTGGGAGGTGCTGGTGCCTCCCACGGGGCCGTTCTGGGGATGTTTCGAGTTTTCACCCTCTAACTCCATGTTTTTAAGCCTAAGTCTAGAAATATGAAAATTACCCTCGTATTCTCAAATAGGGAGTCCCGCGGCTGCGGGGTCAGTTCCTACGAGTTACGTTGGCCTCGTGGGAGGTGTTGGTGTCACCCACGGGGCCATTCGGGGGTTTTTTCTAGTTCTTACCCTCTAACACCATGTTTTTAAACCTAAGTCTAGATATATATAAATTACCGTCGTATTCTGAAATCGGTAGTCCCACGGATGCGGGGTCAGTTCCTACAAGTTACATTGGTCCCGTAGGAGGTGTTGGTGCCACCCATGGGGCCGTTCGAGGGTTGTTTCGATTTTTGACCCTCTAAGGCCATGTTTTTAAGCCTAAGTCTAGAAATATGCAAATTACCGTCGTATTCTCAAACCGGGTCTCCCGCGGCTGCGGGGTCAGTTCCTACGAGTTACATTGGTCCCGTGGGAGGTGTTCGTGCCACCCACGGGGACGTTCGGGGGCTGTTTCAGGTTCTCACCCTCTAACGCCATGTTTTTTAGCCTAAGTTTAGAAATATGCAAATTACCATCGTACTCTCAAACCGGGAGACCCGCGACTGCGGGGTCGGTTCGTACGAGTTACATTGGTCCCGTGGGAGGTGTTGGTGACACCCACGGGGCCGTTCGGGGGTTGTTTCAAGTTTTCACCTTCTAACGCCATGTTTTTAAGCCTAAGTCTAAAAATATGCAAATTATTGTCGTATTGTTAAACCAGGAGACCCGCGACTGCGAGGTCAGTTTCTAAGAGTTACATTGGTCCCGTGGGAGGTGTTAGTACCACCCACGGGGCCGTTCGGGGGCTGTTTCTAGTTCTCACCCTCTAACGCCATGTTTTTAAGCCTAAGTCTAGAAATATGCAAATTACCGTCGTATTCTCAAATCGGGAGTCCCGCGGCTGCGGAGTCAGTTCGTATGAGTTACATTGGTCCCGTGGGAGGTGTTGGTGCCACCCACGGGGCTGTTCAGGGGGCAGTTTCGAGTTTTCACCCTCTAACGCCATGTTTTTAAGCCTAAGTCTAGAAATACGCAAATTACCGTCGTATTCTCAAATCGAGAGTCCCGCGGCTGCGGGGTCAGTTCCTACAAGTTACATTGGTCCCGTGGGAGGTGTTCGTGGCACCCACGGGGACGTTCGGGCGCTGTTTCGGGTTCTCACCCTCTGACGCCATGTTTTTAAGCCTAAGTTTCGAAATATACAAATTACCATCGTACTCTCAAACCGGGAGTACCGCGACAGCGGGGTCAGTCACTACGAGTTACATTGGTCCCGTGGGAGCTGTTGGTGCCACCCACGGGGCCGTTTGGGGGCAGTTTCGAGTTTTCATCCTCTAACGCCATGTTTTTAAGCCTAAGTCTAAAAATAAGGAAATAATTATCGTATTCTCATACCGGGAGTCTCGCGGCTGCGGCGTCAGTTCCTACGAGTTACATTGGTCTCGTGGGGGGTGTTAGTGCTACCCACGGGGACGTTCGGGGGATGTTTCTAGTTCTCACCCTCTAACGCCATGTTTGTAAGCCTAAGTCTAGAAATATGCAAATTACCATCGTATTCTCGAACCGGGAGTCCCGCGGCTGCGGGGTCAGTTCCTACGAGTTACATTGGTCCCGTGGGAGGTGTTGGTGCCTCCCACGGGTCCGTTCGGGGGATGTTTCGAGTTTTCACCCTCTAACTCCATGTTTTTAAGCCTAAGTCTAGAAATATGAAAATTACCCTCGTATTCTCAAATAGGGAGTCCCGCGACTGCGGGGTCAGTTCCTACGAGTTACGTTGGCCCCGTGGGAGGTGTTGGTGTCACCCACGGGGCCATTCGGGGGTTGTTTCTAGTTCTCACCCTCTAACACCATGTTTTTAAACCTAAGTCTAGAAATATATAAATTACCGTCGTATTCTGAAATCGGTAGTCCCACGGATGCGGGGTCAGTTCCTACAAGTTACATTGGTCCCGTAGGAGGTGTTGGTGCCACCCACGGGGCCGTTCGAGGGTTGTTTTGATTTTTGACCCTCTAATGCCATGTTTTTAAGCCTAAGTCTAGAAATATGCAAATTACCGTCGTATTCTCAAACCGGGTGTCCCGCGGCTGTGGGGTCAGTTCCTACGAGTTACATTGGTCCCGTGGGAGGTGTTCGTGCCACCCCGGGGACGTTCGGGGGCTGTTTCAGGTTCTCACCCTCTAACGCCATGTTTTTAAGCCTAAGTTTAGAAATATACAAATTACCATCGTACTCTCAAATAGGGAGATCCGCGACTGCGGGGTCAGTTCCTACGAGTTATATTGGTCCCGTGGGAGGTGTTGGTGGCACCCACGGGGCCGTTCGGGGGCAAATTTCAGTTTTCACACTCTAACGCCATGTTTTTTAGCCTAAGTCTAAAAATATGGAAATAATCATCGTATTCTCAAAAAGGGAGCCTCGCGGCTGCGGCGTCAGTTCCTACGAGTTATATTGGTCCCGTGGGAGGTGTTGGTGCCACCCACGGGACCGTTCGAGGGTTGTTTTGAGTTTTCACCCTCAAACGCCATGCTTTGTTTAAGTCCAGAAATATGCAAATTACCGTCGTATTCTCAAATTGGGAGACC